>OY728121.1:1965415525-1967915525 GCA_963277665.1 Viscum album
TATCTTGGTATTAATTTTTGGTTTTTTTCTGAAAAACATCAATTTTTGATGAATAGTGAAACCATTTAGTTGTAGTAAAAAAACTGACTCTTTCATTTAAATGAAATTTTACCACATCTGTGAATTGAATTTCAAAAATCAGACATACATTGTTGTTATCAAGAATTAAAATTTGGTTCAATAAGATGAAAATATTTTTTTGGTGAATAGTAACTTTTGACTTTTATTTACTGTGGTTAAAGGTAAATAGGTTAATTCTAGGTTAAAAGAATATTATAATAATTCCAAATTACCTTAACACTTGTCATAACCTTATTGGATTAGTAGTGGCCGACCATTTGCATCCTTGGGACGATTTTGTTACCCCATTGATCCACTTCGTAGTGATAATGACAATTTGGAATAATTAATTTAATGTAAAGAAAAATTTTACATTAAAAAATATCTTTTAATAATTAATTTTTATAAGGGGTTATAAAAATTATCTTTTCGACTATAAATATTAATTGGAAAGCTAAAAAGATTTACTACCTGGTGGTATTTGTTTATCATTTTTTGACATCAAATAAATTAAATTATTCATGACACAATAATGATGCAGTATTTACCTCATTAATAAATTATTTAAATAAATAAGATTATATTAATTAAAATATTATCCAAAACATGTCCAATTCTGATTGGATGATTTTAATTCTAACATGAGTCATATTATCTACATCTTTAATGATTCTTGGACCTTTTGAAACCGAATATAAGTTTATAATAAAATAATATTTTCACACTTTCCAAAAGAGCCCCTCCTCCCCCTTATAAAAAGAGAGAATTTCTATCCAATTCCTCAGACCTCTCATGCAATTTGGCTCGTCCAACCTCTGACCTATTAATCTCCCTACATCCCTCTCCTCCCCCAAGAAGCATTACCTTACGCAGATTTCACTTCAAGAAGTCATTTTGATTCAAACCAAAGGATGTTACCGGAATTAAAGGTAACTGTTTCTCTTAAATTGTTTTCTTTTATTCTACTTCTCAAACCCATAAACTCTTTTTAAACATTTATTTTGTAACAAAACCAGTATCCTCAATATACTAGGATTTTGTTATGATATTTATTCAAACAAAACATACACACACCTCCATATAATGGATGAAGAACATAATGTTTCTGTGGATGGCAAACTAACGCCTCACGAAACGATGATTGTTCGATTTTCTCCTACCACCTATCATGGTGGCCATTATGACGGAACTGTATTTATATATGATAAATATTATTTCTATGATTTCTTTATGCTTCTTTAATTTTCAATTATATCATGCCTTTACGATTTCCATAGTGGGTAAATATGATAATCTCATTTGAGGAAGTGCGGACTACCGCCCCCTCAAAGTGATGTGATTCGTTAATGCCTTATGTGTGATGTATAAAGGATGGAGTTAATGATATTATATATGATATTATACTGGAATTATAATATAACTATGTGTCATTAGGTTTTAATTACATTAAAATAAGAAATAGAAATTAATGTAGGGTTCATACGTACGTATGGCTTACCATCTCCATGAACGGTGCATTTCATTTCTTACCTCCATATGTTATGTACTATTATAAATACATGTATATTATGGATATATATGATATATATGATATATAAATTATTAATATCATTCTGTATATAATGAAACTTTTACCACATGAACAACATGTAATTATAAGCAGTCCATTTTTTACTCAAGTACCAAATATCGACAAAACAAATGTTATTAACTTAAAAGATTACATAATATTTATAACATGGTAATAAGTGATATAAAAGGAATAATAAACTTGAAAAAGGTTCTTAAGAAAGTATAAATTTAATTTGGTTTATTATTCGGGAGATTAAAGAAAGATCAAGTCAAGTAAGACATGAGGTAAGGTAACTTTTTAACCCAATTTCCGTTCTTTGGGTTGATCTTCTCTTACTTGTTTATGTTGTTCTTTGATTATGTGAGAAATGAATTTTTATATCATACCATGTATTTATACTTTCTTTATGTTAACTTATATTTAATACACATAATTGATCTATTTTATTTACAAAAAGATCTTTCTAAGGGAAAATCTCGCAATCTCATTTTTTATCCGAGATTGTTTATTCATAAGTATATACTGGGGTTATATTTATCATCCATGTCCCTATTTTCTAAAAATGTTTTTGTGTATATTTAAAGACTTTTTTACAAATTTTTTACTTTTACTACATGGTATGTAAGTAATCTTTCTTTTGTTTACCATAGGAGGTACTTTTTTGACTTTTCAGAAAAAGTACGAGAAGAATGTTTTTTAACTTATACGGTATAAACAGATTTTTACAGTTTCATAACACCTTATTTTCATTAAGCATACTCTACAACATTTCATGACTATTTTAAACAAAATCCCTTTCTTTTAATATTTCATGGAATTTTTAAAATAGAAAATGATTTTGAATAAGAAAGGATATTTTCCTCAAGAATTAATTTCAAGTGTTTTGTCAAAATTATTTTCCATCTAAGATGAAATTATTTAGTATGTTTATGTTTCAAGTATAATGTCTCTATTATTTACATGGATTGATTTTTCTTAAGATGAAATGATATCAATTTATTTTATATGGATTATGTTATGATGGGATGATGTTTATGAAACCCATTTTATTCATATTTTTTATTATGAATGATGTATGTTTATTTTGTGGCACACGAAAGAATTATTTCATTATGAGATGGGTGGGACCTATATCTCCCTCCAATGAATTGGGTAAAGATTTATATCTCATGAGATAGAAATGGTTGGAATGGTAACTTAATCCGGTTCAGTGTTACAGGACTAGAACGAGGAGTGAACTCGATTCAGAAAGGGACTTTGTCCACTAAGATGGTCTTGCCAGCAATTCCTTGGCTATTATGAAAATCGTATCATGTGCTTATTGGTTTTCCACAATTACATGTTTTCTTCCCATGATATTTTATCATAACTGATGTTCCGTTTTGATATATGCCTTACGTACTTCCAAGATTTATGTCATTGCTCAAGATTTTGATGGTTAGATTTTATGTTCACGTTTTTGCATTCAAATGATTATGAATTGTTTTATGTTCTCTATGTTTACCCTTACTAAGCATTTGAGCTCACCCTTTTTATGTTTTCTTTTCCCCAGGATATAAATAATGTTTTTAGGTATGAATACAAAAGGGGAAGATCTTTATGGGTGATTTTGAAGATCATTCACCAAGATTAGAAGATTATGTTCCAAGTTTCTAAAGACGCTAAACTATTATGGTCCATTGGTGTCTGTTTTTGTTATGTATTAAGTATTCCGAAAAATTAATGTAATGTCCATGTATGTCAATTTTGGGGTATCTATATTTCTATTCCATAAATACTAACCATATATTCGTTGATAATATATTTAATGGATGATTCACTAAGACAATGTAGTTGTCTACCCGATGCCCTTTCTTTTTACATCTTATATTTTCACCTTCAATTATGACTAAAAATTAAAATATATTAAAACAATAATATTACATATAAATGTATTTTATTATTTTGATTCCAAATTATTTATCAAACTCATTCTACATCAAATGGGATAAAAATACAACACTTAAGTGTACAGGGGATAACCACATCGCGATGTGATGTAAACATTTTTCCATCACCGAATAACATGGATTGCTATAATGATGAGAATACTGAATATATATGATAATTAAAGCAAGGTATATATCATTTAATATTATTTTTTCATCCGCTTTCTTAACTTTTTATCCATTAAGTTAATGATTTCATCACAAATGGGTACAAATGGTCTACCATATCCATGATTCGATGCAATCCATTTTCAATGCCCTACACTCGTGGAATTTAATAAAATGGATTATGATAAAAAAAATTCTATTTATTAAATTAAATTCATTATATAGATGATTTTTATATATACTATACACATTAACTTAAAATTCTTGGAAAAAACATTAATCTGAAAATGAACCATCTAACACCTCACACAATAATAATAATGTAATATTATTAATAGAAATGTGGTTTAATGCTATAATAGGATCATATATGATATTATTAACATTAATTTAGTTCTATTATAAATTAATAACCTATTTAAAACCATTATATATGAGGTTAAATCATGTTCAATAAAATGAAAACATGCGGTAAGGGATCCAATTTCAATTTACATTCATAGAGGAATATTTAAATGTATTAGTCCAGTTTATATATATGGTGCATAAACTAACCCAATTAAATGTAATATAATGAATCATCAATATATTATGGTAATTGTAATTCTAATTTTAATTTTTTCATCAAATGATATTGACTTGTAATTTTCTATGTTGTAAGGAATTTCATAAATCAATTTCATTACATTCAATAATTTTACTTCTTGAATGAACTTGATATTATATAATTACTTGTTTAATGTATTGTTATTATTTTTATCATATATAAAATTATTATTTTTGGTTTACATTACATACACATAATATATCCATTTATTAATCCTCACTTCAGTGGTCTGTTCAATTTATGGCATTTCATCTCAAAATCCTCTATATTGATAAATATTTGATAATATACACTTGTTCACATATATTTAGTGAATATATTACCTAGTTTATTTATTTCACGTGAAATTTTATATATTAATTTTTATTAGTATATTAATTTAACAACAGTATTTCCAGGGGTTTCAATTTAGATGTTATCAAAGGCATAATAATTTTTTTCAATCTGAATTTCATTCGAGATTGGTTATATTTTTGTTGAATGAATCATATAATTTATTCTTAAAGAGATCCAAATATTTATATATCCATATACTTTTATTATTAAATTATTATTTCTTATGACTTAAAAATTTAAATATTATGTTTTTTTAATTGGAATGTTATTTTATATAATGAGGATATATTGATAAATTCATATTATTTACTCAATATGGAAATTTAATGATAATCTATATTTTTTCATAAATAAATCGATCAATTGATATGTGAAGGATTATTTATAAATGCATTGATATTTGGGGAGATGAATTATATGTCCCCTCATTGACGTGAAGTGTCAAATGTGCCCAATTAGTTAACCAAATTAAATATGTTTTTACCCATATTTTTAAACTATCTTCAAGAAAAGTGATGACAGTATATATATCATGTTGTATGAGATAATGATTTCTAATATTAATAATTTCATTCATTTGGAATTTATTTATTACTCTTCAATATATTATTTCATTTATATTATCCATGGATTCATTTTCATCTGAATTTATTGATTAAATGGCACGTGACTTAATTTATTTACTTGTCAATATAGATTATTCCAAAAAACAATGATAATTAGGAAAAAGATTAAATTTAATGTGTTAGTAGTTATTTATCTTGTTATATTGATTATTACTTATTCATTCATTATATCATCCATTGCATTTAACCCCCACTAAGCATTTGAGCTCACAATTATTTTTTTACTTCCCTGTGATATGATGAAAATTCAAATGAATAGGTTTAAGGCTATTGAATATTTTACACTACTATATTTAACATTTTATCCAAAATTTAAAATGGGAGTCTTGTATGTATCATCTTCTCCCAATATAATAAAATAAAGTTTCATTTGGTATTGGAAACCATGTATATATGTCGATGTAATATGGTATAAATTGGTTTTTGGTTACTCAATTCAGGGTTTTTAAAAGGGTTCAAGAGGTCTGCTAATCATCAATAGTTGTCTTTAATCTGGTTTTAAGAAACTATATTATTTTAATTTTTTCATTATTCATAAAACCCTCGTAATTTTATATGTTTTAAAAGTTCATTAAATATATATAAATATATTTTTCAAAACAAAATTTTTAAAAAAGTTCCCACAGTTTTACAAAGATAATGGGTTTGAATATGGGAATGAGATCCATTATATAAGGGTTTTAATTTAGTTTACATTACATGATATAATTTTTTATTATGATATAACATAATATAGTATTATACACAAGTTATAGATGATTCATCCTATTGGAAGGCCACTCCATATTTTGTAAAATAAATTCATTTCGTTTATAGATAGAAAAATATGAAAATAATTGTCCAATAATTATGAATCCTGCACTATTTTAATATTTTTTAAATTAAAAAGAGGTTTATTCTAAATTAGGTGATAATTAAAATTATTGATTAACTTATTCTAGAAATGGTCATTATAAAATAGTATTATACAATCATATGTATTATATATTATAACATGTTAGTGATTAATAGATTTATCAAAATATTTGATGATGGCCTAGTTTTTTTTAAAATGTATGGATATATGGAAAACTGTTTTTATAATTATAATTATATATATATAATATGAAATCATAACTATGGTTGTTATTGGTATCATAATGTTATATATATATTTTCCTAAAATTTAGTGTTCAATCATATACCAACCAAATTATTGGATTTTTATTTTTTAAAAATTAATAAATGAGACGTCGGATATGGAATGAATAATTTATTATCTATTATTTACTTTTTGGCATGGAAATGTTGTGTTTTTTGACCATTATTCTAAATTATAGGATTTGGTGAGACATAAATGATATAATAATAAGAAATTTTGTAATAAAAGAGTTAATTGGTTTCAAAAATTTCATATGTTATGTGAATTTTAAAATAAATTGTTATTTTTATAAATAATTAAATTCTAGAAAGATTGGGAATTTTATTTTTTCACAAAAATATATTTTATTCAAGTACATTTCATGAATTTTAGGTTTTATTTATTTATTTAATATCCATGTAGATTAATTTAAATATATTTTTTTTTTTGGAATTTTACGGGGTTTGTTAAGACCATGTTTGAGTTTCATTTCATGACATGTATATGGGATGTTGATTGGTGGAATACCCTAAGGTATTTCTCTTGGATTAGATTGATATTACTGGATATTGGTCAAGAGGTGTTTGGAGAGTTCTTCAGTTGGAATTAGATTTTATTTGAGTATTATGGAGTAAATTAGTAAGGTAGTGACTTTATATAGTGGGGAACATTATAAGGGAATCGATTCAAAAAAATATATATAATAGTTTTTATAGTGGTAGGGGTGATCACAAATATATTTAATATAATTCAAAATGATACTATGATATTGGTTGACATTTCAATGAATGAATATTAACATCAATAATGTAATGTTATTTTGGGATTAGATGATATGAAATAGAATATGTCATTTGATTTGATCATTTTTTTGGAAGGATTTTTGGAAGAATAAAAATTATTACAAGGGGAATATGAAAAAAAATATATTTTTTAAATTTTTAATTTTTATTATTTTATTGATAATTAATGTTATTAAAATAGTAAAATGATTGATTTTTAATAAAATATTAATGAATTTAAATATATATATGAAGATTACCTCATAAATTATCAAATTTCCATTAAATGCTGTGTTTTTTGGAATATAGTAGTTCATTGTTATGTATGGAGGGTAATGGTAATGTAATGGTGGTCTATACTCATGCATGTTTAGGGTACTCATTTTATATTCCCGAAATGATATCATAAGATGGTAGTAGTTATATTTTATTTTTTATTTGAATAAAATAATAATGTATCAAAACCATAACATTATTTTATGTTAATTTTTTTATTTTAAAATTGAATTTTTATCCGTCATTATACAACAATTCCACTTTTGTGATCCTTTTATACTACCATTCTTTTATCCTTTATCCAATGTCAGTGATATTTTTAGGTTTGTTAATTTATATTAGGTATCAATGGATATGGCCTCAATTATTATTATTTTAAAATTTTAATACTCACTATAAATGGTATTATTTGATATCATTAGGTTATAAATGTTTTCTATGAGAGAATTTTATAATAAAATTAGTAAATTATTACAAAAAATGGATCAATTAATTATGAATACATAAATATTAAATTATATAAAAAAAAATTGTTTGAGATTCGATAAATGATATATAATTTTTACTATCATTTGTTATTCCTTTCCCTATTATTTATTTTTATGGTGATAATCAAAATATGATTGAGGGGATGATAAATACTAGTTTTAGAACAAATTAATTAAATATCATGATACATTGTGATTATTTTGTTATTGATTTAATGGTAATAATCCAATAATATTCATGGATTTTCAAAAAAATTAGTATAATTATGTTATCTTATATACAAAGTAATTTCCCCAAATTCATATACCACATTATTCAATTGTATAATATGGTCAAATAAATTGATTTTTTTTTATAAAATTAAATTTACTCAGTATTCATAAATTGAAGCATAAAAGTAAAATTACATTATTATATAATTATCTATCTGATTATTTTAAAATAGTATTGTCAGTTTTTTTAAATTTCATTTATATATAATAAAAAAAATTATACAAAAAAATTTATATTGGATTTTTTAAAAGCGTATTTAATTTTTTTGTTGAATTGTAAAGTTAATTATTATTTTAAAAAATGAATTTTCATGTTTAAACTTATTAATTGAATATGATTTTATTAATTTAATAAATTATGGTTTTGACTATATTTTTTGAATTCATGTGAATTGTGAACTATAGGGTATATAGGATGGTTTGTAATTGGTTTCCATCATGGGAATTCATTGATGAAAATTTTTGGATTGAATATATTCCATGCATATCCCTTAGATGGGTTTTATGATATTATTTTTTAAATAATATATAATTTCATAATGATGTTAAATTTTATTTGAATGAGGGATATCTCCTATATATATTTCGGTCAAATTTTTATTTTCCATGATAAATATGGTTTCATGGGAAAATTATATTTATAAAATTAATCTACACTATTTATCTTGTTTTTTAGTCACATTTCAGGTGTTTTGTGTGGTATTTAGAATATTGGAATTATTTATAATCTGATTGGGCTAGTGGTGGGAAATTATCAGGATAATAAAATATTGATTATTTAAAAATAGATAAAAAACCTAAGGAAGGTTTAGTATCCAATTAGATAACTGAAATTGATAAAAAAAATAAAAAGTTGTTGATAGTTAAAATTTTCATAGGATTTTTAAAGATTAAATTTTTACTGGTATTTGGTGTTGGTTTTTAGAAATAAGAAATTATATTATACCTTCATTCCTTCTATTAATATAATTTATGGTATTTTTATCTATAATGTATGTCCATATTATTAGTTTCACACATAAAATCATTGTTTTAAAAGTAATGATGAATGAACAAATTTCAATTATAACATGTAAAAAGTAACTATATAAATTTTATGGTATTTGAGGAGTCTTTAAAAGAATTGAAATTTAGGAATCCATAGATCCAATTGTGGTTCATCATCCAATATTTTAAACAAATAAATATTTTAAATGAAATTTATGAAAATTATTTATGAGTAAAAAAAATGAAAAAAATATTCATTTAAATTTGATTGGTTTCTAATGAACCAAAATTGGGTTAATTTTATTAATTTATTTATGTTCCCCTTATTTATATAAATAAATAACAATGTAGTAAATTTATAAAATTTTAGAACAATTGTATTAGAAGTTTTTGAAAAATAGTTGTTGGTTTAATTTTATGATGGATAATAACATGAACATTTTGAAATTATAGAAGAAAAAGAATAATTTATTTTTATTTTTAAATTATAAAAACACAAATAATAATAGTATAATTTATGATAATTAACAATACTATAAAATACATGAATATTTTGGTCATCAAATATGATAAAAAATTCCATGTGTAATTGTGTGGGAAATCTACCAAATTTAAATAATTAATGAACAATCTATTAATAGTTTTGTAACATAATGATAACGAACAAGTGAAAAACCATCATGGTCAAACAAAATATGTCAGACAATCTCACTCACCACTAGGCCTCAAGTTTGACTTGTTGTATTCCAAAATATATCGACTAGAAATGAGAGTCTAAATGATACTATGGATAGTCTATATTTCATTTTCATTATTTTAATAGTGTACATTTTCACCCATATTATGAATATATATTGAGAATTAATAAATAAAAACAAAACACACAAGTATATTTTAAAAAAACTAATAACCACCTCATAAAAAAAATTTAAAAATATTGCGAAACACTAGCATGTCCATTAATCACCAAACAATCATCCATAATAAATCATATCATGATAGGCCTCTACTAGATTAGTTTGCACTATTTTTCCTTTCTATATGTTGTATATCTGATGGGAAACCATAAAGAATATATATAGACAACATGTCCATTTAGGAGAACATATTTGGAATTAAAAATCATTTTCAATAGGCCATTATATATGAGAAACTTATAATTTTTTGTCATATTTAGTATATGTACACATGATATCCCATCACTTATAAAAAAAATTACATCTGAAATTAAAAAAATAAAATAATTGGCGTTAAGAATAAATTTATAAAAACACAACCCTGAGATCTGGTATGAAACCTTAGGTGAATCTACCCACACTATATCCCATGCCATAAAATATTTACCAAGTGGCTCACCCCATCATATAAATACACCACATCTGATAGATAAAAAGGAGCTCGAAACTCCTAATGTGACACAATTGATTAATATAATACCCTATGATCACACAATAAGATTCGAAACTAACAACACAAATCTACCATGCCGAAGGACTCTAATAAATTGATATGAATAAGTGACAAGAACAATATGTCACACATCAGTGAATATACCCATAAAATGAAAGTCTAATAGAACCAATCGTATTAAATATGTAGCCTTATTAGTATACACATAACTAGGGGTCCCAATATCTATTTGACTAATCCTGTATATATACTACCCTATGGAACCCATCCTTGAAATCATGGATGTTCAATATCCAAGATAGGAAAAATCTCACTAATGCATAACACATAATATGAGGGCTTCACACCTCACGAACATCTATTACCTCCCAAGAACCACCTCATAATAGCCAACTAAATAATTAGGTCGTTAATAAATCATTGGGAAAAAAATCTCAATATAATAATATTCTGAATGTCTCGTATGAAATCCATCTATAAAAATAACCTCATACACCTCTCCCAATGACCATAAAATATTTTGTCGATCTAACTATCAAACCCATCATACAAATAGTTGATCCATAAAAATTGATCAACTCATAGTTAAAATTATTGAGTCTCCCTTAGTCCCATGGATCTCCTCATCTATAAAACAACAATAATAAGATCTAACTGATCTTACTCGGGATTGAAAAAAAACATGGGGTTCTCATTGGGATGTGGATCATAGAATAAAAGGATACCCTACCAAGGGATCCCCTACCACGCCCATTTTATTTAAACATTCCCATAGAAAATACTTAATTAGTAATGTGTCCAAAACATAATGGAACACCATAATTGGGTTTCCACTATTTCATCCAGACATTCTGGCTAATCCAGACTTGGGAAACATCTCTATATAGACCTCCATGGATTACTAGTGATCCTTGTTCAATAGTAATCTAGAAAGGGATTCTAAAAATATCAATATGAAAGAATAGTATCATCTTGTAATGAAAATGGAATCAAATGTTTTATTGATCATAAAAAATACCCATTTGGGAAATATTATATTTACCTAAGACACATTTTGAAATTTTCCTTAGTGAACCTAGCCCTAAGAAACTTCTTAATGACCTCAACAGATCTAAAAATATCTAACAGGTCTCATCCTAAATCAATTATATAACATAAATGATATAGCATAAAAAAACATTCCCAAAATATAATTTCCATCCAATTATCTCATTCTAGATACTACTCTATCCCAACTTCATGGAATAATCTAACCGATAAGAAATTAACCCCACATGGATTCAACATGATAATCCATTAAATGACACCTAAAGCCAAAAATACATTCTACATCACACATCAAAACTAATGTGTGGAATCTAATAAATTCCTCAAGGAGACCTACTAAAAATATCTTTCTATAAATCCTCAATTCATATTTCCTTCAAAAGATGAATGTAATGACCCTAACCTTATACATTATATTAATTTCTTGAATAAAACAATACAATATTATGTAGAACTACACACATGATATAAATAGAGGACCAAATAAAACATTATTTAATTAATTAATATTATTACATTAGTCAGCATATAAATGCATCAAAATACCAAATAATTTAATTAAATAATATAATATAATAGAAAGAGTAGATTTAAAAAATTTGGGTTATTCAAATCCATAATAACAATCAACCCAATATAAATATGGTAAAAGAGAAAAAGAATATTATTAATCTAATCCTGATCATTGAATATAAAAATATATATATTTAAAAGGGGATTCAGTGAATAATGTATAATGTAATGGATAGGTATTTATAAGAGTTAATATTATCATTAGAATAGTAATGTGGTCATTATAAAAGTAACCCGACTTTTATGGATAATAACATGAACTTTGGGAATTGTAACATGATAGTTGGAATATAAATCTGACCAAAAATTATAAAATTTAAAAATATATAATACTTATATTATTTAATTTCTAAAATTAAAAATACTATTACACTATATTAATAATCATATGTTTTGAAAAACTAAATCAATTATTCAAAAAATTTAGGAAGATTTATTTCATTTCGTTCCTAAAAATCTAAATTTATTATTAATAATTTTAATTATATATGATAAATAATTGTTTATAATTTTTTTTTATTTTATAGAACAGTACCATAAAAATTTTCTAATAGACAATTTTATTATTTTTTTCAAGGAAATACAAATTTTTTACATGAATAAAAAAAATTACCGAATTTTTTATTGCATAATGATGATGAAAAAATGATTTCATATATGATAAATAATTTATTTTATATATAAATAAACTAAAAAATAAATGGTTTATTTATAAATAATAATAATTTTCTATCCAAAAACTTATTTTCCAATGCCTAAACGTGTTAGTAATTCCTTTATAATAATTCTCTTTTAATTTTACACTTTCCAATTGATTTATCTAATAAAATATAGTTTTAGTGATATTAAAATTCATAAAACATTTATTATATTAAAATTTATTTAGTAATTTATATTACATAAATATTGACTGGTACACCTAAGATTGGAAAATTAATTCAATATTTTATCTTTAAAATTCCTCTCTCCTCATGTATAAATATCACATCACCCCTCGCTTGAAAATCAACATCCATTCCATTAATCTAAGGAAAGGATCCGCTTAATGACCCTCTATTTCCCCCCTTAGTATCCTTAGGTATTATATTTATCCAATAAAATCCAGTCACTCAATGATTTTAGATACATATACAAGAGAAAACATCTAGTAGAGGGTATGTTTCTAGAAACTTATCCTCTGATTTTTCTCCTATATTCCACTTTTTCTCTATATGCTTCAAAAAAATTAATACATATTGAGAATGTAGACAAAAATATAATAATTATTTTTACTGAATGTATTTATTAAATTTACAATGTTTTTATATTTCATACTTCTCATTATTCTTCTTTTAATAGTGTCTTATTAATGGATGGTACACTGCCAATAAGGACAATACTTATTCTATTATTATCTCAACCCATTTAGTGATTTATAATAAATAATTTATAAAATATAATTTTTTAAATTTATGTATTTATAATCTTATTTTTTTAATCTTAATGAAGTGTTGGTATAAATAAAAAATGATCCTAAAATCCATGAAAAACTGAATATTTTAAAAAAAATGATGATATCAATATAGTACACTCTTAGCAAAGAGAATTGACGAATAGAATCCCATAATTTTAATTCGTCAAGATTATAAAAGATGAAAATAATTAATTCTATTAAATTATTATATGAAACCTATTTTTATTTTTTAGGATTCAGAAAACTGATGAAGTAATGTGGGTCTTATGGTAAACGAATCCGTGATCCCATTTTCTACTTCTTGGGTTATGTTCTGCTTCAAATTATTTACAGTATAGATATTATTCTAGTGACATTAAATTTTCCATTCATTTTGAATTAACTTATAATTATCTGGATATATATGTTTTTACCTTTATGAATGGCATTATTTTCCAATAAAAATGATTTTTAAAAAATCATCATATTTTTTCTCTCATTACATTGAATCATATTTAGTTGTTTCTTCTTTATGAAAAAAAATTCTTCTATAAAAAAATATAATAACCCTTATTAATTTTTAATCTACAAACGTAATTTCGTAATGTATGATATATTATAACCATATAATACACATTCATTAACATGAGTTAATTTCACAAATATGATTTCTATTTGTTCACATATCACAAGGAATTCATTGGAATGATAATTTCATGTTGTATATGTTTAACTTGAAATATATAGCCTCCATTGAATTGGTTAATGTGATATATCTTTTCCAATAATCCATATTATTCATGAATTTAAAGAGTTTTTTGATCAAAATTATGATATTATGATTTATGACTTATGATATATGTGATCATGGGGCAATAATTGTTCACAAATATAAGTTTTATTTGAATGAAATATTAAGATGATTCATTTTTATGAATATTCCACATCGCATTACATTAATAAAATTTTCCCTCTTCATTATGATGTTGATATATAGATTATGATATAATGATGATGATTATTCTTAACCATTTACTATAGATTCTAATCCCTTATTCCTCCCATGATATTTCTCTAAATACAAAATGTTTTACACAACCCGTTATTTTATGTACATCTTGAGGTGATTTTATGTACTAAGGATACCATGTTAAATTTTAGGAGGGTATTTTTGATGGATTTAAATAATTTTTATGTTTTATTATGTGTATGACATGTATGATTAAAAATTTCCTAAGATACCAATCCTTTGGATCCTAAAATTTATTAATATAATATTTTTTCTTCAAAATTATCCAATAGTCACATTAGAAACTTCTTTTCCTCTATTGTTGATATTGGATGATATATTTAGTTAATTTTTCAATTATAAAATAAAAAAATTATATAAATAATAAGGATATATTTTTTATGTAACTAATACATCACAATGTTTTGATAAGGAATAAGGGTATGTGGTCTTTATTAAAAAAAACCTCTATCTGGAGAGTTTAGGTAGAAATTGTTCTATAACTAATGTATATAGGGGTAGTAACACGGAATGGTTGGATTGGATGTCAACTCAAAAATCTATTTAAGCATGAGAATGAGTCATTTCTTCGAAACTATTTAGAAATTAATAGGGTATAAGATTTAATTAATCATATGCTCATTAAAAACAGTTAAAATGTGTACTTATCTAATGTAATTATTCCACTTAATGTTATAAAATCATTTTTGTACATGATCGATGATGTACTAATTTAAGAAAATTATAATCATTATGATTCCAAAATATATGATATTTAAATCAATTAATGCATAAGATTAAAATATTTTTTCACGAATTCTTTATTTATACTTGTTCAAACAATTTCTGTTTTAGAAAATGGTGGGAACCCTAAAAAATCAAACCAAAATTGCATGTGAGGAAAAATAAAACAATTTTCTACACAAATTTCCATATGAAATGGGTGGTTAATTACAAAAAATCAAGGAAATTCTTACCCATTTGTCTAATGATATGTATCATTACATTAATTGTGTGTAATATAAACCATCACCTCTATATGATAAATTGTGCACAATTTCATTTATTAGAAATTGACTAAAGATTTTTATCATATCATTTGAAAAACTGGATTTAGAACAGTGGGTTATCCCAATGGAGAAGTTCATTTTTCTCAGAACTTTTTTAGGAGGATAACATAACCTAGGTGGTCTATAATTTAGATGGAGTGGATAATCCATGGTGGGAATTTATAGAGAATACCAAGCTAAATGATGAAATGATAAATATTTTTTTATAGTTTTAGGAATCAATTTCTTAATATATATTTTCCTAAAACACTTCAAAGGAATATTTATGTGGAACTTTTATAGTTAGTGAATGTAGAGGGTGATTATTTCATGATATATGTGGAAACGTTCACATGCCTTTAAATGTATGCCTAAATTTTTAATTAATAATTATTGAAATATATATTTATTCAATATTTGTTGAAATAATCACCTTTAAAATTATCTATCGTTAAAAAATATTAGGAGTTGCAATCATATAGTTTTCTATTCTATAAAATTTGAGAAAAATTATATAAAATTGTCCAATGGGAATTGGAATATGAATAGAAAATTTTACTTTAATACTAGCAGACCAAAGGAAATTTTATTATATAATATCCAAAAAATATATTTCATAAATATGGGTGAAAAAGTTAGGGGATATACCTATAAGGGAAAATGAAACATTTCATGAATGGGATTGACAATGACCAATATCATAAATGTTTATCATAGATTAAAAATCAAACCAACATGATGGAAAAAATTAATGAAACACATAATACACCTCCAATGGTACAATTCATTAACTTTATGGATTTTTGTTAGTATAAATGATTGTGCACTAAACCATTATCCATGAGGGATATAAACACTAGTAACCACAAAATTCCAAGGAGAAGGGGAATGCTTATGTAATCACTACAGCTGAGGTAGAGCCTAAAAATGATGTCATACAAATTTCAAAAACTATTCACTAATGAATAGAAACGTTTTTTAGACATTTCATTATATCTTCAATTTTTTATAGAAGTTTTTAATCCCAACCATGATACCTAGAATAAAATAAATCCATAAAAATATAATAGTGGAATCATTGATACCAAATGGTAGTAAAATTACACTATTATTCTCTATGGGAAGAATATTCCACAAATCTCAAAATTATTTTCTTTGTATAATTTGATACAATACTAGGTATGGATTGGATAATTTTATATATAGTTCAAATAAACAATTATTAAATGAAAATATATTTCTATATTATGAAATGTTGCATCATCAAATAAAAATCATGGTATATTATGAATCTCTTAGTGAAAATCATTTATGTAATGTTTTTTGATACCTAGGAAAGATTAATATTATGTTCAAAAAGATTGTGTCAAAAGAAAAAACCAACTATGAGTTCATACCCATTGTAAGGGAATACACTAATATATTTCCTAAGGATTTTATAAAACATACCCAAAGAGATTTTTTGAATTTTCAATATATCTTATAACTGATGGAGTTAAACATGCAAGGAATAGAGAATTTGGACAAAGTATTAAAACTCCTGAGTGCATCGCCATGAGGTGAAAATGTTCCCCTTTTCATGAAATTAGATTGATCTATGCTACAGGTTATTGATTATTAGGCGATATAAAAGATCAACATAATGAAAATCTATCCCCATAAAAGGATTTTTGAATTGATAAATTATCTACACTAAGGTTATTACATCTCAATGATTGAAAATCATATTGAATATAATCAATTGAAGTTAAAAAAAATATTATATTTTGAATAAAACCTCCTGGAAAAGGTATATAAATTATGTCTTCATTAGGATTCCAATCAGTCTTACTAATTCCTCTAAAATCTTCATGGATTTGATGAGTTTTGACATTATAAACTACAAAGGAAATTTTTTGTCGTATTATTTTATGATCTTATAATTTACTCTAGGATAATGGATAATTATAAAGGAAAATTTAATCATTTTTATGTTGACATTAAGATAGTGGAATATGAATGCTATGTTAATCATGTGTGGATTTTAGATGCAGCAAGACACATTATATTGGAACAATATCCCAAGAGAGAGGGTATTTATATAGAGCATTTGATGAAAAAGGAAGTCGTCGAATGGTCAATACCCTAATGTATCTTGGAAATTCCTATTTCATGGGAATTAGATATGAAATACTATGTTTTTGTGATAAATTTATCATTCGGATATATATTAACATAGAATAGGGTAAATAATTTTTGGATGAATAGTTTGGATGAATTATTTAATGGGCTCTTGAAGAGGAAAATTAGGTTTCCTATAATCACACTTCTAACTAGTAGATATATTTATTTGATAGACAGTGATTCCATATATAATTTATTGTGTATTATTCCCATGTAGAATGATATTGTCACAACCTATGAATCAAAATAGTTAATGATCAATGAAGGGAGTGACCTGACATATGATCTAGATTTTGCTGTTGTGGTTGTTATCTTGAATATTTTGCAGCACTTCATCTATAATGAGATGTGGAAGAGATATGTGGATCTTAATATTATAATTAATATATTTAATTAGAAATAGTGTAACACACGTTATTTAAGATTGTTATAGCTTATTGAAGAAAACTGTTTCTATATTCACTTTCATCCTTATAAAGTGAAAAGTTTAGTTGATGATCATAACATAAAATAACTTTCTATGCTACCTATGATGTAGATTTTGAAATACCTCATCATCATGGATATGTAATGGATAAATTTTTTAATAGATTGGAAAGAATAAATCATACCTTTACCAAATTATTTTCCAACCATCTATCTATGAGAACAAAATGGAGGGGCCAATGAATGGAATACAGTTTCAAAAGAATCTCAAAGTTGTAAATATATGGGATTTTCTTGAATTCTAAGTTGATGAATATTGTCTTATTCTGTTTGGATCATTACATTATGTTCCTAAATCACTGATGATAATGAAATATACATTTGACAATGTACATAGTTTATCATTCTCTATCCATCATATATGTAACAAAATGTACATGATCGTTGAGATCAATTCTAGTGGTAAAAAAAATAAAAAGATCACTGTGTAAGACATAATGTTCATGCTCCATTACAAATCTATTAAATAGATTCAGAAGTCAAATGGTATTAGGAAACCATTATTTATACCCCACATGGAAATGGGGGGATACAAATTGGTAATTTTTCACTAGTTTATCAAATATATCAAAATGATTTAGTGTGATATTAGTTTTGGTTGAATTACCCACCCTATCATCCCATTTCATCACTATTCAAGTGGATTTCACTATTTAAAATAATGATATGATATTATTAATGGATGTTTTGAGGCTCTATTGGGAAAAAAAATTTATATTCTATAATCATTATCAAAGGGGTAAATATAAATTCATGATATGTCTTGAATTTTGTTTTAATGATGAATTTAATTTTAGTACATCCTTTCACCCTTAAACTGAGGGACAATATGAATGATCTATCCAGAATATTGAAGATATTCTGAGAGAATTATAAAGGTAATATTATGGTGGATGGGAACAACAATATCCTTGTTTTTTAGTTCTCATAATATAGAATATTTCATTGGAGTATTCAAATGGCACCACATGAAGCTCTATATATGAAAAACTGTATAACTCCTACATATTGGAATTATGTTCTTAGAAGTAATCTTCATGGAAATTAAAATTTATAATTTATGATAGTTAAGTTTCAATAAATCTAGTAGAATATAATGTCTTCTCAGAGTATGAAAAATTATTATACATAAAATCATTGAAGGGGATTATATTTTGAAGTCATAGACAAATATTTCCTTTGAATAAGACTATGGAAGAGACTCATTCTGATTATAACGAAAGGGATGATCATTCCCATGATCATTGTCCTCATTGATATTAGTGATCACCCATTTGTGGTGGAATATCATATAGAACATCCACAAGATCCCTATCATGTTCATGATCCCTGTATTTATCAGAGGTAGTAAATAACTGATTTCTGGAGTGAAATCAATTCATTGGTGGTAAACCATGGGGTTGACCATTCATAGGATAAGATTCCAATAATATTTTGGACTATAGAGACATAGATATATGATTCAATAAAACTCACTTGGTCATAGTGATATAGAGAATCCTTAAATTTGATGATTAATCAGGGATACTATTAAAAATTATGAAATTGATGTACCCTCATCGATTATCAACCATGAATATGAAGTGAAATCATAGGGATGAAATTTCAAAATGGGTGGAACAATTTAAAAGGCAAAATATTTGAAATTGTATTTGTTTCAAGAATAAATGTGTAATATATTATATAACTTTAGAAACATACAACACATGGATATACTAACAAACATAATTTTTATATTGTAGATCATTACAATAGTCAGCAACTAAACCAATCATAATTCCAAATGTTATAATGGAAAAATTATAAAATAAAAAAAATTGAAAATTGAAATATTTAATAACAACAATCTTTATGATTTATCACCCTCAAGAGTAATAATATAAAAAATATACAAAATAATAATTAATCCAATCAGTGTCTTAGACAAATCAAATATAAATAATTTAGAGGAATTGTAGTTATTAATGCATTATAGAATGAAGAGGTATTTATTTGAGGAAATGTGTTCATTTAATTTTAATGTTACCACTAGAATATTAACGTGGATGTTAGTAATAATTCATCATCAAATTATGATACGTTTTTTAAATCAAAAACACATTGAAATAACAAGGTTAGGGGGTCTATAATATTGGAGGATAGTTACATCCATGCGAAAAACGTGATACACTTAAGGGGAAGAGACCATTCTAGAAAAAATGGTATCGGGTTAATTCGGAGTTACCTTAGAGGCTAGATAATTAGCCACAAAATTGACATCATCTTATGTATGGTTCATCCTTCTTCATCCAATGAGATTTCAGCATCTCCGAACTATACTAAAAAAAACCAGGGGGGCTCAATCCTTCTTTGGAGAGAATCATAGCTACTCAGGAATTCATCCTCAATTTTAGTAATGTGATTTTAGAAGAAAGGGAAACATCGAGTAATTTGAGAAAGGTTTGGGCCTCATCCATAATGGAATTTCCTTGATCGTATATGATTTATAATTCAAGGATCACTAATCCATCGGACTCTCAAACAATGCCCCATCCTTTTATGGTATCTGAACCACATGATCCGTCAATATTGATATTGAACCCATTACTAGGGGATCCAAGAACCCCATCATCCTGGTCATGACACTCTCTGTAGGGAGGGTGTATCTTTGTTTCCACTCATGATCGTCCTCACGAATTGAGAGGTATCCTCGTGACTAATGAGGGAACCCAATTCAATAAAATGTTATATTGACTATTTTTAATGGAAATTCTTGTCATCTAAATTCCATACACTTTCACCATTTTATTTGGGGTCTAAATGTATCGTCAACCAGTAGACAAGAGATTATCCCTCTCCTCCTTTTTATGTCCATTCGTAGACATGCTCAGGAATCATGTATGAGAGAATTTCTTGCCATTTCCTCCTAATTGGTGATGCAAATGAGGTTACCAAAGTCTCTCCACAAATTTAGTGCCCATACTCAATCAAAAAATAGTTGGTTAGTCCTTTTTACCTTGGGACCACTATAGTATAAACACACAGACATTAAATAAATCCCTTTGCGCTTGATTGCCTCATCTGTTGAAATTACAAGGGACCAGATACACCAGAAGAGGAAATAACAATTTAATATAGATATTTTTTTTAGTGAGTGAATTATGGAAACATAATTACTATAATATCATAAAATGAATATGAAGACTAAAAAATTCAATGAAATCATAATCATTTTTTAATATAATAAATTTTAATATTTTCCAATAATAAATTAATTATTATTTTAATAATTATAATTAGTTAATGTAAAAAAATATTTTTATAAAATGAAAATTGTTTCTAGAATTACCACATCAATATTACAAAATGGTTAATGTTTCACAATTTTATAAAAGATATTCATTTTTACCGACATAAAATAAATACCTTTTTTACAAACATTATATGTGTTTTAACATTATAATATTGTAATAATGACTTAATAAAATATTAATTTGTGATTTTGGTGAAAAATAAATTAATTAATATATATGAATATTTATAAATAATAATTTTTTTTAAACAAATAAAAGTAATCTTTTAAGCATAAAATTATAACTATCCCCTATAAATATACATTTTTTCACTATTTTAATTTCTATTTAATTAATCTAATAAATTATAATTACAGTGTAATTAAAAGTCCTCAAATAATGTTATTTATTGAAACTGTATTTTATAATGTAAATTTTTTAATATTTAATGATTTAACTGAGATATTTTAATTTATTCATTATTTTATCCCAAAATGGACCCTCTCTTAATGTATAAATAATCCCCCACCCCTCCATTTGAAAACCACATACCATACTCTTACCAAATGAAATGATCAATATAAATACCATATATTAAGACCCTTGGAATCCTTAGGGACATTACGGATCCACTCTAGTTCTAGAAATCATGATTTTTTGTTCAACATAAAAGTATCAACATTGAGTAATATGTAAGATTGAATCTATATATCTTCTCAGTTTCCTCATCTGATTCTATTTTTCACTATTATTTTCAAACCCATTGAATTTAATATTTATCTAGATTAAGGATTAAATTATTATAACTATTGTTAACATATTATAATTTTTTAATTTAGATGTTTTTTTTATTTCCTACTTCTATTTTTTTAACAATGTTGAGTTAATGGTCACTTAAAAACATACAATGACGTCAAAAAATATTTTATTATTTTGAACCATATTTATTTCATTAATTATTTATTTATAATGTAAATTGGATTAGAAAAATTATTTATAATAATTTGGATCAAATATTAATAAAACATAATTAGAAATAAAAAGGATCATTAAATTAAAGCATGCTGACATATTATAAGAGAGGTATGATATCATAATAATGAACCACTGGCCAATGAAATTAATTAATATAGTACAATGACTATAATATATCCTAAATTAAAATAATTTATTTATTTGAAATTGGGTTCCATGTTTTAATACTCCAATATTTATTTTTCAGATTGTCAAAATGTGAAGAAATAAAGTGGGATTTATGGCATAGGGATTCTCAAACTCAATTCCTTCTTTTTACATAATCTTATCTTCCACATTATTCTAATTGTGAATTTTCTTATCTTTCCATTAATAAGTGTATATAAATTATTTTAATTTTATTTCTAATGATATAAATGATTTAAAATTGGTGAATGTATTTTTAATCCAATTACAATGAAATTACAGAAAGGGTATTATTTTTTCCAACATATCTTTGACACTTATTTATTTGATTCTTCATCAAAGAAAATGGTCAATAAACATAAAATATTACATCCATTATTAATTTTATTACCTCATTGGTTATTTATTAATGTATTAATTATGATAAAATTATAAAACTGATTCTTTTATATGTTTTTATATCTTTAATGTGATTGTTATTAGTTATCATTCTATATCGAATGCATGAATATGATAATTTTTTTGGTGTGATGGGTTTTACAAAAATTATATATCCCTTAAATGATTTTGGTAATGTGATATTAATCCCTATAATTTTAATATTATACTTGAACATAATTATAACATTTCCAAAACAATGTTAATAAGACCTATGAATATATTTTTACTGTAAAAATGATTCTAGATTTGTTTAAAACTGTATGTGGTACTGGTTAACTATGTTATTATGTTTCCTTATTATGAAAATTCCACATTCTATTCCATTTCCAAATAACTCCATAATTTTTAAGATTATGATCAAATTATGATGATATGATGATTCTTATATTTCATCTAAGACAATTCATCCTTCTAAGTAGAAAATTCCTGAGGGAATTGAATTTCCATATACCAGGTGGGTAAAATTTTAGATCAAGACTCAGAATGGGATTTTGAGAGATATAATGACTCAAAGTGATGTTACGAGATATGAAAAGATGTATTTAAGGTATCATGTATATTTAGATGAAGATTGGAGGAATTAATTTTGGTTTCATGAGTTTTGGAGTTCTCTAGGAATGGTGAAAATTTTGATTTACATGGGTTAGTGGAAATGGTGTGACACATTAATGCTAAGGTATTTTTCGACAAATATATAAGTGAAAATGGATAGGTTTCTCAGAAAAATAATGGTTTTGTTAAAATGTGTGATCTATAAGAGGAAACCTTTCGAGGTGGCCTGGGGAATGGTATTTGGGATAATTTATATTAATGGTTTTAATAAAAATCCTCATAAGAAAAAAAAGTTTATGGATTTCTGACCACACAGTTGGTGCACCTTTTGTCTAACGTTTTAGCCTATTTGGGAACATCATGGGTTTTTTGTAGTAATGGGAACAAAATGGTGCATTGTTTGGCTAATCATGTGTTAAAACCATGTGGTTACTCGCAATATTATTTAATGGTGATAATTAAAAAACTCCCCTCATGATTTTAGTCCACTCCACCCCATTTTCCCTAATTTAGTGTGCAAGAGGCAAAAGGGTTCTCATCCCCTTCCTATTTCATTAACCCTTGATTTGGGGTTTTTTCAAGGTGAAACATTGGAGATATATGTGACTTATTATCTATTAATGACTTCTTTTCCATTTCATGTTGCCCTCACTAATTTTTTTAGATTTGTGATGACTATTCTAGTAGATCATTGTAGAATATTTTGTATTGTCATATGGTTTTTTTTCACCTTTTGTAGTAGATAACCCAAGATGAAATGAACACATTTTTTGGTAAGGTATCAGAAAGGTATGAGACAATGGTGATTTTTTTGGTTTTCTTGGATAAATTAATTTAAAAAATTATGGAATAGTTTTTAATGTTATGGATTTTATTGATGTGGTCTTTGGACTCTGTTGAAGAAAACCCTTGCTGTTTGTGGGGAGTTTTGAAAAGATGTGATCATCGAGTGAATTTTCTAACATTATACTATGTTTGGGTTTAATTTCCAAATAATCAATAAATGTTATAATTACTTTAAGTTTGTTGGATAGAATGCTTTTAGAGGTTTTGGGGTTAATATGAGATCGTTTTTTACCAAGGAGTTCAGTTTGGACTTGTATAGACCTTTGGAAAGACCACCATGGTTTGAAAATGTTATGGAATAATTAATTTATGACATACGTGGTCAACGAGATTTACCCATATTCATCCTAATGTTATTTAAATGTGTATGTTTTATATGTATTAAATTTCCAGTTTAGTGTGTTTGTTTCCTGGGAATGTGTAATTGGTTTTTTTCATTCAAATAATACCATGAGACTTCCTCCAATACCATCAGATCCATTGGTTTTTATTAGATCAATCTTGTGGCCACCCATGTGATGTTCTATATTAGGGTAATTTTAATGTGTTGTTTTAATCATTGACAGTGTGGTTTACAAGCTTACCCTAGTTATAATTGTTGGATTCCTCGATTAAAGAGTTATGGGATACAATGTTGTACATGGGGAAAACATTTAAAACTAAAAGGAAGGTTGAACCAATTTGTTTTTATTATTTAGACCTTGTGAAATTCATATGAGTCCATGAAATGGGTTTAATCTAATGTTTTGGGTTTTGACATGGTTTTGGGATACATCGCTAGAAACTATATTTTGAAGTTGTTTTTTTCATTTAGGTGTTGACATCCCTGTGATTTGAATATTTGTTTTTAAATGACAATAAATTATTTATTTGAAACCAGTGTGTCGATTCCACATTATTGAAAAAGAAATTGTTGTCCTTTTAATGATTTTAATTGGAATAATGATATTTCACTTATTCGAGTAGTTAAAGGAATATTGTGTTTTATGTGTGATTTAAAAATGTTTTAAATGTATTTGTAAGAATCATTGTATTATAATATATTTTTTAAATGATGTATATTTTTTAAAAAAAAATAGTCAGTTTGTGCCATGTGTTGTTGTTAAACACTCCTTGGGACCTTGATAAATTGTAAATGGTTTAAAAATTATATCATGTGAACATATAATGTTTTGTAAGGGATGATTTTGAACCTTGTTTTTTGATATGTTTTTGTATTCCATGAGAAGTCAGACATGATGCACCATATGCTAGGTTTTGATAATGTATGTGGTGGTTCCATGTATTTGGTTCCAGTTTACTGACATCACTCCGCGCATTTGTGGATTAGATAATGGAAATTACTATAAAAATGTATATGGTTGTAGATGTCTAACACGATGTTCTAAATATGAGGTTACTAATTTTGGACATCATGTTCCACACCTAAGGGATAGTTATTGGACATGAAACATTATAACGATATTAATGGTCTTGTATATTGTTTAATTGAATGAATGATATTCTCGGAATAATTTATACTAGTGTATTATAATTTATAGATTAATTTATAAATGGAATTTTCTTAATGTTATTTATTGTAAAAACCACCCTATGGAATTTTTTATGTCTAGTTTGGCATGATGTAGATTAGTTGGGCTCGAGTGTTGATAATGAACTCATTGACAATATATTTCCTGATAAAAAAAATTCCATTGAGAGTTCTTCCTTCATTATAAGTACATTTTATTTATCCCATTGTTTATATTTATTCATAGTATCTAAAACCGGTATTAGATATAGATATAATTTTTTGTGTCTTAATGATTTATTCTCACACCCTTCTTGATCTTACACTA
The DNA here is from genome assembly GCA_963277665.1 of Viscum album. Taxonomy (NCBI): domain Eukaryota; kingdom Viridiplantae; phylum Streptophyta; class Magnoliopsida; order Santalales; family Viscaceae; genus Viscum; species Viscum album. The sequence continues at coordinate 1,965,442,029 of OY728121.1, forward strand.
ATCTTTGGTACCAGTGCAGCTAAAATGACTATTATAGGTATAGATTTATATTGATCCTTTGGAGGAGAATTTTATTCTTTTAAAGGATAGTCCAATTTTATCCGGATAATATATGAGATTTTTCTGGGTACTTCAATTGAGACTTCTTATTTGTTAATATTGTTTATCTTTTTAATGTAATTAACCTTGTGGAAGGTCATCTATTTTTTAACATGTTTATTTGTGATTTATTTCATTCCATTTATCATGGAATACACAATTAATGTATTCATTATGAGTAGTCTAATGTATGAAATTATTTTTTATCTTTACTATTATTTTTCACATAAATGTGGGAGGTATAGATGCATCACGGTACCACCCTAGACCCCTTATTCTTGTTAGGTGCCTCTTTCATATAAGGATGTGTGCTTCTATTCATGTTGTTAGATGTCCCGGGGAACTAGTATTTTGTCATTAAATCTTGGAAATTATTATGGTGTATAATATGAGTTTATTTCCATATTTTTTTAATATATTATATATGTTATATTAGATATAAAGGAATGTGTCAAATCCTATGATGGATATCGGACTAGTGATTTTTTAGTAGTTGTTCTGGTAGGAATTATATGTTACTAGTGATGGGATTGTTGTCCAGATTTATGATTTTACTACTCTATTTTATTCTAACATTGATCGATGCAAGTATGGTTTAGATTTTCTGAATTTTAATGTATTTTAAAATCTAGGTCCATTTTTTAGAGTACGAAAAAAAATTTCATGGAATTTAGATACAAGAGGTGTTTCATGTGTAATTTTAGTCCGGTGGGATCCACATGTTATAGTATAATATTTTGATTTTACTTATGAAAGAGGCTCAGGTTTTGAAGGACTAAAAAAATACTCAAATGATTTTTCAATATATGTAATTTTTATCATTAAACTCACATGGACAAGATTTTATGTGGATATATTTCTAATGACATGTTTTGTAGATATTTGGTGGGATGTTAGACATTTATGGAATAAAAATTGTCCTCATTCACAGCATGTGCAAGTAAAATCGGAGCATCATCTTGACATATGTGAATACCTATTTTAATTATTTGGGATGTTTTTGTTTTAGGTTGGTTCTATCAAAGTAGTCCAGAGGACGGTCTGATTTGTTGATTCTTGGAAAGGATGGGTACCTTAGTTTTGGTAGTTTTGTTTTTAATGAAATGTATTCTGTCAATGAGACCATATGGATGGATAATTTGACATATTGTTTTTGTGTTACGGTGATACGAGATATTTTTTTGAAACCCAATTAGTTGTAGCCTTCATTGAGATATAATAGACCTTAGTGGATGGACGTAGTTAATTTTTTAGAAAATAGTACATGAAATTTGAATCCAAGTATACGGTGTATGCACCTTGGATGCCTTGTTTTTTGTGATGGAAAACATGTATACTATAATTTTATCCATACAGTTTGTCTAATGAGGGGAGGGATCATTTAGGTTCCTAAATAAGGTCTGTTTTTGAGCATTGGATGTTTGTGGTGATTATTATTTCAACTGGAAGAAATGGATTTTCATGAGGGTATGTTGTTTTTTATGCACAATTTTACAAGGTCGATAGTTGTAAAAGTTGTGTAGGAATATAATGTTCCGAGGGAGAGGATATTGGACATGTTCATTTTCATTGATATGGAATGAACATAGAGTAATTATTCTTTATATAAGATTTTGTTTTTATTGGTAGGGGAAATTTGGTGCTACGTGGAATTATCTTTTTATGAGTCTTCCAGAATACAATTGTTCTATAAATTAAATAATTATTACTTTTTAAGGATACTATGTTTTATGTTTTATTTCATGTGGTTTTGGATGGAAAATATTCATATTGTTTTGGAATGAACCATGGGTTATATATGCTAGGTGAAACAGGTATGTAAGAGTGGAATTACCTACAGATGGAGAATATCAACCTATTTTTATTGAGATGTGACTTTCTAGACTCATAGATGAGTGTTCTGGTTTGGTTAGGCATGGTTGTGTAACAATTAACTTCTAATGGGATGTTGGAGTAATGAATATACAGTGATGTTATGAGTCATTATTCATGATTATCAGATGTTAATAGATAATATTCATAAGGTTCCTTAGTTAAGTAGCCATTCGGGAGTATCTTGAGAACATATATGGGAGTGATAAGTTTCTTAATGGAATGTAGGTCCGGGTCCTTTGAATGGGTTTTCCATGTCATACAAGTTAGAGTTGAAAAGAGAAATATATTGTTTGTGGGGGGTATTCATTGATGAAATCATAGTACATTCCCAATTTAGCAATGATCAAACTATTATCATGAAATCATCTTTTATTTGATGATAGATCATTGTCATTACATAAAGATACTGAAATTTTCTATTATTAGATTGTTTAAGGGCCACAAAAAATGAGGATCTCATGGAGTGGTGTAATGGAATATGTATTATGGGAGTTGAACCATACTCCATTTTGAGAATGTCAATGTTGTACACTAGATGATGGGGAGTATCTTGGGTACCATTTTTCGATGTTATGAATGGGTGTTATTTAACATTTGGTCTTATTTCTACTATCTATGATAGAAATCCATGTAATTTTTAGAGTTAATTTTTTGTATAGTAGGTTATGGTGGATTTATTTTATTTACTGACTTGGTGATGATGAAACTCCAATGGTGTGGAGTGAATGGTTAGTCAAAATGGAATGAACCACAAACAATAAGGGTGCCATGTGTGTAGAACTAATTGTGGATTGGTTGTAGTGGAAATGAGATTCCACTAATAAATAGATGAGTTGAGTGATTGATCTCTATAGGTAATTATAACAAGTATTTTTTTGTGAGGGATAGTCAAGATGAGTGTTGGGCTTTGGTATATAGTGGTCACAAAAATTAATTTATGTTTCTTTTGTTGGGGACATATCTGTGGTTTGGTATATCTTGATTACATTTTAGGGTCATTGGAAAATTTAACTGTGGACTCTCACTACAAGACATATATGGACTCCAGTCAGTGTGTCTGGGAGATCATGGAATTCCTATGGGTGAAAAGGCATTTTTATTAGGTGATTCGTAAACATGTTGTAAGTTGAATATGGGAATTTTTTGTATATGGTATCCAATAATTTCTTAAATTGGGGTTATATATAAAAAATATGTAGTTAGTTTCAAACAACATACATTGTATCATTTTGGAAATTATTGTTGTCTTTTTTACAATGAATCAAGAACATTAGAAAGATCCCAATTTTTTACTTTTTTCAATGGAGGAGGTTATTTATAAGGTATAGTTTTCATAGTGATGGGTATTGGTACCAATTTCAATTTTAATTATATTAGGTTATTTTATGTGGAGAGTTGTGAAATGAATCAGTATTATTTTGGAAGAAAGACATTGAGGTTCATTATGGTTTTTTATGTAGGAGGTTCCATGAGATATAAATTTTCTGTTAAATGTTTATTCATATTTTAGGGAGCACCATAGGTTAGATGAGAGATTGGATTATGTGAAAATTTATTATTTTTGGTTGAATGGGATCAATTAACAGTCATCAATATTTTTTCATTTTCCCAATGGGTGTTGGATTGGGTTTTGGCTAAGTAACTACCCTGGGATATAGGCTTTACATTGGTAATGTTTTGGGCATTAAAAATTTGAACAAGGTTGATGGTTATTTCTAGTGACTGACATTGGACCGGTGGTGTGGAAGGATGACCATTGTGACATACTAGGAAGAGAAATATTATGGTGGTCAGGTTGGAAGATCTAATTTCCTTTCTTATTGAGAATTATTTAATAAATTTCAGTTATCATAAACTGAATGTGTCCATGTTTGTGTCAAGACTCGAAATGAGATTTCTAGTATTCGAATGGATTGATAAGAATTTTTGGGTTGAGGAATGGTGCATGGTTGGTATAACAAATGTTCATGTGAGCTTTGGTGTCCTTGGGTTTTATTCCAATTGTTTAGGAGTTAATTTTATATGGTGTACATTTTTTTCATGGCATAGATTATGTTCATTAACACCCTGATGCTAAGGAAGTTTGCAGTTCATTTTGAAAAAAACATGGTGGTGTTTCACTGATAGATTATGGTTTGGGGTAAATTCTGCAAGAACCAAAGGGAACAATATATGAATTTTTGGAGATATTGGGAATTATATCATGGATTGAGCACAGTTTGAGAGAAACAGTTCACCTTGATGTAGAGGGGAAGTATTTCTATCCACATTCATATTGCATAGTTTTTTATCATGTGACATAATTGTTCTGGTCATGGTGTGTTGGATAGTAGTGGGGGAATAGTTCTAGAATGGTTTGTCTAACTGATCTTCTAAACCATTAATTTTCCCTAAATTTCATTAAAAGGGGTAAATGAATAAAATTATACATTGGAATGTTATACCACTCTTCACCCTTTCTCACCCAATTTCATTGAGGGGCACTTATTTAGATTTGGTAAAGGAGATCTCAATGTGACATCTATATGTCCATTTATTACGTTTATTTATGGTTTGATAACAAAATGAATTTTCATATATGTTCCAAGTCAAATTAATTGATTTAATTATTGATGTTATATCACCTCTTACTACTTTTCGTGGGTATGATGTTGGGAGTCTATTGTGCAAGAACCATGGTGGTTGTATGGAGTTCTGATATGTGTCCAGTGCCTAGTGATTTTTTAGTAATATGTTTATTAGGGGATTAATGCATTAATTTTTTATAAAATTTTATAATTAATTGATTTTTCTTATGACACGATGATAGATCGTGGGTGGTTTAGATGAGATCGTTGGAAGGATGAGTATTTCTATGGGACATGGATGTTCCTTGGAATTTCCACTATGCATTGGAAATATTATAGAATGCTTCATTTATGACAAGGTTGATCTAATATATTTAACCATAATTATTTTAATTTCATTTACTTATTTATTTTATTTTTACAAAAAATTCCATTCAGTGTGTGTTTGTTTCCTTATGTAAGTAATTGGTTTTTGGGAGTTATATAAATACCATAAACCTTCCATGGATCACGTATGATATGTTATTACTTATAAAACATAAACTTTTTCTACTAAGGGGAGATCCATTTTAAGGAAACGGTAATGCCCAGTTATAAGGGTATATAGAGTGGGTTTATAAAATATCCCAGTTATTATCATTGGGTGAAATGATTAAATGGATACGAGATAAATATTTTACAAAATTATTGAAGGAATAATTGATATATTTTTATGTGTTAAATCCATTGGAAATTCATATGTTGACATAAAATGTTTTTTGATCATATATGTTGGTTTTTTTCCATATTTATTTGTTTAAATCAGAGAAAACTATATTATGAAATGGATTTTGTTTTAATGTTACATTTTTACATCCATGTGAATTATAAATGGGTTTTTAAATGAATACTAAAAGATTATATTAAATGGATGTGTAGATTAACCTTTGGAGAAATTTTCTACATCCTTATTTTAAAAGATTTTATGGGTGTAAAGGTATTAAATTTTTTTCTTGTTAGAGGAATATCATGTTTTAACAACAATTTCAATATGATTTAAATGGATGTGTAAGATCCATAGTTTTCTAACATGGTGTTGTCATTCTATTTTTTTCATATAAAAAATGAGTCGATTGTCCATTTCATCTTTTGGTGTTATATGTCTATTAGGACCTGGGAAAATGATAAATGGAATAAAAAGGTTATTATTTCATGGTTAATGGTTTTTATGGTCAAATGTGGAACCGTGGTTTCTTATTAGTGTTGTTATAGAAAAAATTTCTTTTCATGATGCTCCATATTTGAGGATGATAAAAAGGTATTGAAAATTACCGGTATATGGTTCTGGATATCAAACATGATGCTCCACATCAAAGGCTGAGATAATGGATAAGATGATTCCACATATATGGTTCAGGATGTCTGACATGAAATTTCCCTTATGAGGAAGATATGTTGGATATGATATTCCATATCCACTGGTTATTAGTTGAAAATGATTCTCTATATTGGTACCAATAGTCACTTAATTTTATTCTGTGAAAGAATGAGGTTCTTGGAATGGTTGGAGGTGATGTTTTGTGCTGCCTCGAGTAAATGATAAATCTAAATAAATTATTGATGTATATTGAATGTGTTACCCTAAAAATTTAAAATAAATGATTCATGTTTATGATGGTTTGGATGGATCGGGTGTCATATTAGAAAATGAGTACTAGTGGTTTCTTTATACATAGTTGTATCACACGAAATATTTTCCTTTCTTATCATTAATATTTATTTCTCCAAATTTTTATCTATGTAAACAATTTCTATGAATCATATATGATTTATACATGAATGTTGGTTTCCTACTTATTTATACTCACACCCTGATAAATTGCTTCTGTATTTGGGTAATTGAGCATCTCTCACATGTTTATTAAAGGAATGGGTTTGCGATGAGGACCAAGTTGTGTGTCTTTATGTTTCATAAGGAGACCATGAGGGTATCCAGAAAATTGATGATATTTTGCATGGAGATGTTGTGGAAGATTTTTATTGGCCTACATTTCTTGGTTATGTTATATAACAAGCCTAGTGGTTGTCCAATTATTTTTATTACATCGATCTGTGTGCCTTTACTATATTTTTATTTTCAAGGTATAATCAATTGAATTATTATTTATGCATACTATGAAATTTTTTCTTTTTTTTATCACATGGAATGGGAGTTATAGTATCCTCACATAACCACCCTAGACCCCCACTACAATTGGGAAGCATCGAGTGTACGATGAGGGTAGCCTGAGGACACATGATGAACCGACTCAGTGAACTAGTTTTGAGGAATCTGGGTCGAGACAAACTAGTTTTAACCCCTTAAATACTAATTCATCATCATTATTATAACATCCCTCATTTTTATCCCTTAAACTTTCATTACATTTTACAAAACCGGGGATCTTTAAGGTTTAGTGTCTTGGAAACCAGGAACCTTAAACATGAAAACATAAAACATTCTTCTAAAACACTTGAAAGGCTTCTCCTCATGTTCATCCTAGGTTCATTACTGCATTACATAAACTGGGGACATACATCAAATGAAAGGGTGAGCAAAAATCCCAGTACGGGAAACAAGAGAAACATTTTACATGTGAACTTGAGATACTTCAATAAGGTCATGAAAAGAACTTTAAGGCATGAGAACGAAATCATGAGGAATATCATAATAAAAATAACATTTTTGTAACATGAATATGTCGCTGCAACATTTAATATTGACAATCATTTTGTTTCACCAAGGTCCATCCCCAAGGTGTCATTAAAAATTACCAAGGTTATTCACCAAGGTATTAGTCTAAAAAGTCATCTCTAGGGATTAATTCTTTACCCAATGCATTGGAGCACTATCTGGTCGCACCCTTGACATGAATTTATTATCATGTGAGCAACATATATCATCATCAATAATTTTATAAACAACCCATATATCATAAAATAAATGGGTTTCATTTCATAATCATAACGTTTTAAAAACAGCTTTAAAGACATGATCTTTATGTCACTTTAAACCCACGGAAAAGGGAAAGCGGGTTTCATGTATGTAAATCCCAGAATTTAAAATAGAACATTTTTATATATATGTGAATACCCATGAATAAATAAGAGCTTTGAGTATTCACTTAATAACATTAAATAATTTTTAGATAAAGAGGGAGGCATTTTGAGACAAAAACTATGCAGCATAACGTCTACGATACATGGTTTTAGAAAACATTAAAAAAAGAGGGGACATGGGTCACCCACTCAAAAATGATACATAAAATAGTAGGGGAACAGAATATATAGTATTTAAGAATATGGTAATGAAATTTTAATGATATGCCATATGAAATGAAGAACATGAAAGGAAGACAAAAATAAGATTTCTCTTATGAGGATTCGGTAGCCTAACGGCATCACTTAAAACATCCAAAAATGGATTGACGAGGTCAAATAGGGTCTCTAATAATATGAACATAAATGATCAGTATGATAGATATATAGATCATACCCCACCATAATAAAAAGGAACTTTAAAGACATGACAAGAAAGTAGATCTTGAAAATGAGAAGGGTGAAAGAACCCCTTAGAAATTCGGCAGCCTAACGGCACCACTTAAAACTTCAAAATACTGAATTGAAAAGATCAAATGGTGTCTCTCATCATATGATAATAAAAGATAAGTATTATATATATAGAGATCATACCCCAAATTAACAAAAAGAAACTTGAATTAATTGACATGAAAGTAGAACTTCAAAACGATAAGGGTGAAGAACCACTTAAAAATTCGGCAACCTAACGGCGCCACTTAAAAAATCAAAATACTGAATTGAAGAGATCAAATGGGGTATCTCATAATATGATCATAAAATATCATTATGATATATATATAGATAATACCCCAACTTAACAAAAAGTAACTTGAAATAATTGACATGAAAGTATAACTTCAAAACGAGAAGGGTGAAGAACCACTTAAAAATTCGGCAGCCTAACGGCGCCACTTAAAACTTCAAAATACTAAATTGAAGAGATAAAATGGGTTCTCTCATCATATGATCATAAAAGATCAATATGATAAATTTAGAGATCATACCCCAACATAATAAAAGGGAACTTGAAATACTTTACATGGAAGTAGATCTTGAAAAATGAGAAGGGAGAAAGAATCCATTAAAAACTTTCGGCAGCCTAACAGCGCCACTTAAGACCTCATAAAACGAAATAATGAGAGTAAGAAGGGATATATCATTATATTAACATGAAAAGGGCACTAATAGGAGTATAAAAGAACATCCTTTAACATATGAACATGGAGCATAAAAGAAATGACATAAAAGAGATTTCTTGAAAAGAAAGAGAGAGGTCGAATCCCTTACCTTAAAACGTAACTCTTAAAACTCAATGGTTGGGACCTTGAGGGCTTGGGGGAATCTTGGGATGACTCCTTGGGAGGTAATGAGATCATAACATCGTTGGGGGAGACTGGGGAGTCGAATGTATGAGAGGATGTCTTGGTATTTATAGGGAAAGTGAGGGGATAGGGCATTAATGGCCAAGGGACACCTCATTAGTGGTTTTGGAAAAACCATGGGCTTTCCCAGGGTATTTTCCCATGGTATTGGCCACTTGGGACACCTCATACCTTATCTTACTATTCATAAGTCGACCATATTGATTACATACTTAATAAATCATTTAATGATGTCATTAAACACCCGTAACTAAAAAACTGTATTTTCACTATTCATCGAAAATTCAACATTCACAGAATAGTCCCAAAATTTCACCTTAACCAAATATCAATGCTCTGATTTCAAAAATGAACTCCATTTTATAAAAATAATTTTATAAATATTTTTAATTTATTTTTTTAAATAAATACACTATTCACCGAAAATTCATTTTTTCAGAAAAAACCCCAAAAATTACCATAACATAATATCGATGCTCTGAGTTGAAAAATGAAATCCATTTTATAAAAATAATTTTTTTAAATATTTTTAATTTAATTTTTAATTTAAAAACACTATTCACTCGAAAAAAAACTAATACTTGAATAATAATTTATGAAACGGTCATTTAACCATTTTATTGAATAACATTACTTAATCAAGGTGCCTAGATTATATTAATACTTTCTTTAAGTGGGATTACTAATCCATTTGGACACATCACTAATCCTAATCATAAAATCACTATTCATAATTTACTATTCATCAAAAATCATGTTGATCTTATTAGACTCTAAATTTCATACTAAACATAATTGTAGAAGACCATTTTTTGAAAATAATTACACATTTTTATTTATTTAAGGTTTACATAAACATTTTTAAAATATCCTTTTTATAAAATTCATCAAAAATATGCAGACTATATTTATCCGGTCATTTTAAAATTAATAAACTTCATCATAAGAAGATATCCCAATTTTTTATTTAAAACATTGGATTACACAAGGCAGTTATGGTCTCCTTACATAGCCCCTTATCACACCAGCATAGGACCTAAGTGTAAGGTGTGCTAAGGTGAGAGAATCTGAGGGAGGCTCGGCTAACAACGCATGAGTAGTAATTTCTATCAGTTTGAACTGCTCGCAAAGGCGATTTCGTTCTAGCTTCACACGATGAAGTTCGGCTTGGGTTTGGTCCAGAGAAAAGCCCAGTGGTGCTACCTCCTTCCCAAGTTCTGTTAGATGGGCTTCGATCAGTCCAAGACTACTTGGTGAGGCCATCGAATCATCTTTCTATAATAATTAACCAAGATTACTTGTATTTAGAGACAATAATCAAAATGTTTTGTTTCCAGTGGTCATATTGACCAATGGTCATATAACCATCTAAACCCAATGGTCTCATTTTAATTATAATCATGTTACCAAATGAAACATTTTTGTTGAGTATAAAAATAAAATAAAATAACACATCAAATTAGGAAACAAGATTTATTCAAAATTTCAGGTCGTTACATTCTTCCCCCCTTAAGAAATTGTGTCCTCGCAATTTTTAAAATTGGGTTTTGAAATTTCATTGAAAGTCCCACATCGGAAAAAGAGTCAGAAAAATTATTACATTAAAAGAAAGAAAGGGAAGTACAAAGGTCACCCGAGTTAACCCACACTAGGATTCCATGTAGGAAAACATGGACATGGAAGAAAAAACAAAGGGTCAAGTTCTAGGGGAGAGTGATAGAGAACATTATTAGGAGAAAGTTAACAATAAGAAAATCCCAAACTTATGATGTGTGTTAACGGTCTTTGATTACCTAGTAGGAAATGTAAACCAACAAAGTTTTTGTTTTGCGTTCCTTTTCATAATTTTGAGGAATTCATTTACAATATAAAACAAAAACATAAGAAAATATACCTATCTTCATGTAGAGTTTCATCCTTTAATAAGTTTCTACCCAAAACTAATCTTTTCTCCAAAACTATGATCATTCAAAACAACTTGGTCTCATCAAAACATAAGAATCATCTTCTAGAGAATCACATAATCCACAAAAGATTAACTATCTATTTTTTGTATCTTTAAATATTATCCCACAAACAGATAGGGTAAGGTAAAACAACTCTTCAAAAATAAATAATCCCATAAGAATGGAAACTACTTTTAAATCTTCAAAGTTCCATGGTACTACCCATAGTTCATCATTGACCATTCCATAAATAACGGGCATTAAGGTTCCTCAAAATAAACCAAACTAATATTGAATCCCAAATACAAGAAGGATTTGATAACATAGTCTTCCAAAATAAACTTCATTGTTCATCTCCAAACAACATCAACCACTCCTGATATATTATAATAAACGTAGCTAACCTAAACATATTTTACCCAAGATAGGTTAACCATTTTCATAAGTAACCTAAATTACTATAAGTCCACATTAAATTCATCGATTCTTCAAAATACAAGTCAACCTTACTCCTCAATGAAAATATTGTAGTAATCTATTTACCTCGATCATATAGGGTCCCCAAAATAGTGAACGTCTTCCAAAATAATAATAATATTTTAATCCCCTAATCATCCCGGTCATATTAATACGGCAATCGTCGCATTTCCTATCACATTTGTTGTTGGGACATGTTCTTCCATTTCCCACCATTAACTAAGAAAAGAAACTATAATTAGGGGCTTCAATACTTAGCCAATAATCATGAAAAGGAACGGAAAGCATATAAGGATAACTTGTAGAAGAAAAGTATACCCTAACATGTGATCCCCTAGGTTCCCATATAGGTTATCCATGATTATATATTCTTATGTTAATCTTTATTTTATTTTATCTTTGTTCATTTAACAATGGTTCATACTAAGCTTATGAATTTACCAAAGCATATCCCCCGGGAGTGTCATAACCAAGAGTGCAGCATGGCCCGTTGTCGTGTACCAGTTCCCGTTCGAGTCTAGCTCAAAGAGGTGTTTTCGGGTTTTACCCCTATGTACATCTGTGCCAGAGCCACCTCTACCTGCTCGTATCCAGACAGGGATGTATTTTCTTGGCAACCCCTTACTCAATACTCACCAAAATACGAGGAAGATTTACAATATTTTAACTTTTCTATAGGCTTCTTCCTAAATTTTTCATTTCCTAATTTCCACAAATAACTATACCATCCTCTGATACCAACTATAACATCTCGACTTTTTATCACATAAACTTTCATTAAATTTTACAAAACCGAGGATCTTTAAGGTTTAGTGTCTTGGAAACCAGGAACTTTAAACATGAAAAAATAAAACATTCTTCTAAAACACTTGAAAGGATTATCCTCATTTTTATCCTAGGTTCATTACTGCATCACATGACCTAGGGACATACATCAAAAGAAAGGGTGAGCAAAAATCCCAGTATGGGAAACAAGAGAAACATTTTACATGTGAACTTGAGATACTTTAATAAGGTCATGAAAAGATCATTAAGGCATGAGAATGAAATCATGAGGCATATCATAATAAAAAAACATTTTCATAACTTGAAGATGTGGCTGGAACATTTAATATTGATAATCATTTCGTTTCACCAAGGTCCATCCCCAAGGTGTCATTAAAAATTACCAAGGTTATTCACCAAGGTTTCAGTCTAAAAAGTCATCTCTAGAGATTAAGTCTTTACCCAATGCATTGGAGCGCTATCTGGGTGCACCCTTTACATGTCTTTATTATCATGTGAGCCACATATATCATCATCAATCTTTTCATAAACAACCCATATAGCATAAAATAAATGGGTTTCATTTCATAATCATAACGTTTTAAAAACTGCTTTAAAAATATGATCTTTATGTCACTTTAAACCCACAGAAAAGGGAAAGCGGTTTTCATGTATGTAAATCCCAGAATTTAAAATAGAACATTTTCATATATTTGTGAATACCCCTGAAGAAATAAGAGCTTTTAGTATTCACTTAATAACATAAAATAATTTTGAGAAAAAGAGGGAGGCATTTTGAGATGAAAACTATGCAGCATAACGTCTACGATACATGGTTTTAGAAAACATTAAAAAAACGGGGGGACATGGGTCACCCACTCAAAAATGATACATAAAACAGTAGGGAAATAGAATATATAGTATTTAAGAATATGTTAATGAAATTTGAATGATATACCATATGAAACGAAGAACTTTAAAGGAAGACAAAAATATGATTTCTCTTATGAGAATTTAGTAGCCTAACGGCGTCACTTAAAACTTCCAAAAATGGATTGACGAGATAAAATAGGGTCTCTCGTCATATGAACATAAATTATCAGTATGATAGATATATATATCATACCCCAAAATAATAAAAAGAAACATGAAAGACTTGACATGAAAGTAGATCTTGAAAATGAGAAAGGTGAAAGAACCCCTTAGAAATTGGGCAGCCTAACGGCGCCACTTAAAACATCAAAATACTAAATTGAAGAGATCAAATGGGGTCTCTCATCATATGATCATAAAAGATCAGTATGATATATATAGATATCATACCCCAAATTAACAAAAAGAAACTTGAATGAATTGACATGAAAGTAGAACTTCAAAACGAGAAGGGTGAAGAACCACTTAACAATTCGGCAGCCTAACGGCGCCACATAAAACATCAAAATACTAAATTGAAGAGATCAAATGGGTTCTCTCATCATATGATCATAAAATATCAGTATGATATATATAGCGATCATACCCCAACATAACAAAAAGTAACTTGAAATAATTGACATGAAAGTAGAACTTCAAAATGAGAAGGGTGAAGAACCACTTAAAAATTCGGCAATCTAACGGCGCCACTTAAAACTTCAAAATACTGAATTGAAGAGATAAAATGGGGTCTCTAATAATATGATCATAAAATATCAATATGATAAATTTATAGATCATACCCCAACATAATAAAAGAGAACTTGAAATACTTTACATGAAAGTAGATCTTGAAAAATGAGAAGGGAGAAAGAATCCGTTAAAATATTTCGGCAGCCTAACGGCGCCACTTAAAACCTAATAAAACAAAATATTGAGAGTAAGAAGGGATCTCTCATTATATTAAAATGAAAAAGGCAGTAGTAAGGTTATAAAAGAACATCCTTTTACATAAGAACATGGAGCATAAACGAAATGAAATAAAATAGATTTCTTGAAAAGAAAGAGAGAGGTCGAATCCCTTACCTTAAAACGTAACTCTTAAAACCCAAAGGTTGGGACCTTGAGGGCTTGGGGGCACCTTGGGAGGACTCCATGGGAGGTAATGAGACCCAAACTTCGTTGGGGGAGAGTGGGGAGTTGAATGGATGAGATGATGGCTTGGTATTTATAGGGAAAGTGAGGGGACAAGGCATTAATGGCCAAGGGACACCTCATTAGTGGTTTTGGCAAAACCATGGGTTTTCCCATGGTATTTTTCCATGGTATTGGCCACTTGGGACACCTCATACCTTATCTTACTATTCATAAGTCGACCATATTGATTACATACTTAATACATCATTTAATGATGTCATTAAACACCCGTAACTTAAAAACTGTATTTTCACTATTCATCGAAAATTCAACTTTCTCAGAATAATCCAAAAATTTCACCTTAACCAAATTTCAATGCTCTGATTTCAAAAATGAACTCCATTTTATAAAAATAATTTTCTAAATATTTTTAATTTATTTTTTTAAATAAATACACTATTCACCGAATATTCATTTTTTCAGAAAAAACCCCAAAAATTACCATAACATAATATCGGTTCTATGAGTTGAAAAATGAAATCCATTTTATAAAAATAATTTTTTTAAAATATTTTGAATTTAATTTTTAATTAAAATCACTATTCACTCGAAAAAACTAATACTTGAATAATAATTTATGAAACGGTCATTTAAACATTTTATTGATTCACATTACTTAATCAAGGTGCCTAGATTATATTAATACTTTCTTTAAGTGAGATTACTAATCCATTTGGACACATTACTAATCCTAATCATAAAATCACTATTCATAATTTACTATTCATCAAAAATCAAGTTGATCTTATTAGAATCTAAATTTCGTACTAAACATAATTTTAGAAGACCATTTTTTGAAAATCATTACACATTTTTAATTATTTAAGGTTTACATAAACATTTTTAAAATATCATTTCTCTAAAATTCATCAAAAATATGCATACTATATTTATCCGGTCATTTAAAAATTCATAAACTTCATCATAAGAAGAAATCCCAATTTTTTATTTAAAACAAAGGATTACACAAGGCAGTTCTGGTCTCCTTACATAGCCCCTTATCACACCAGCATATGACCTAAGTGTAAGGTGTGCTAAGGTGAGAGAATCTGAGGGAGGATTGGCTAACATCGCACGAGTAGTAATTTCTATCAGTTTGAACTTCTCGCAAAGGCGATTCCGTTCTAGCTTCACACGATGAAGTTCGTCTTGGGTTTGGTCCAGAGAAAATCCTAGTGGTTCTAACTCCTTCCCAAGTTCTGTTAGATGGGCTTCGATCGGTCCAAGACTACTAGGTGAGGCCATCGAATCTTCTTTCTATAATAATAAACCAATATTACTTGTATTTAGAGACAATAATCAAAACGTTTAGTTTCCAGTGGTCATATTGACCAATGGTCATATAACCGTCTAAACCCAATGCTCTCATTTTAATTATAATCATGTTATCAAATGAAACATTTTGTTGAGTATAAAAATAAAATAAAATAACACATCAAATTAGGAAACAAGATTTATTAAAAATTTCGATTCTTTACACTTATTATCCAATTATATTACTCCCCATAATTTTTCATGAGCTCTCCCCTTTTGTTTTTTTATATCCTCAGGTGATTAAATTTACTATATAGAAATATAGAGCTTTTAGTTGTATAATGTAGAAGTATATAAATGATTTTTTAGTTTTATTATGTACAAGTTATGTATGAGCCCAACTATCCCAATATGAATAACCTTTTTAAAATTTAATGTATTTATATTGTTCTTAGTATCATATAAATGATATAATATTCATGTATGAAAATGTGGGGTCATTATGAAGAATGTATTCTACTATCATGATCTATATTTGTAGGCTCTCAATATAGACTCCTAAAAAGTCTAATACTAACTCTATGATGATAAAATAGAAAAAATTAGTCCATAGGGGATGTTCATGAAATTTACCTTTTTTACTAAATGTTTATCCCAAAATATCAACCCGCAGTATGTACTACCAGCCAAACTAGTGTACACTTTTCCTATGTAAATGGCATGTTCATCCTCCAAAAGACATACTTCCCTCAATGGGTCTCAAAACATCGGGTGAGACATCTAGCACCCAAATTTATATCCAATAATAACACATGGACACTTTTCATGTGCCTCTTAGAGGTTTTGATCTATTCCCAAAACGAACATTTGTTCTTACATTAGTCATTCAGACAAGTACACAACCAAACCCTGAATGATCCTTATATTGCCTGTCAACTTAAACAACACATAGTGTAGTCCCTTAATAATATCCTTGACTAAAACTATTAAATCATGGAATTTTTAATCTATTGTAAACACTATATTCATTGGTTTCTAGAATGATTATCCCTTTTAATGCCCTTGAAACTGATGATTCTCCAAAAATGTTCAAAAATAATCCCAAATGGGGTCCCCTGAAAACAAATAGTTATTTAAAAATTTATAAAAATTATTCTTTAGAAATTAGTAGAAAAAAAACAGATCCTAAACTGTTGTTTAAATACACCAAAAAATCAATATTGGATCAACACCACATTTATACCAAAATCTGATCAAGGCATGCCCGAGGACCAATGGAAAATCCCATCTACCTATACCACTGTTTTATCATGAAGAAATAAACCCATTGGGGTGGTTGATACATGATAATCCATGGGTATCTATGGAAATTATAGAAAAATGGAAATTAAATAAAAGTGGGAAATTGAATAATATAAATTGAGTCACATTTTAGGTCTCAATTCCTTACATGATGTTGTTCCTTTCCAAAGGAAAACACCTCATTCCAAACTCAAAAATTGTGCCATAATAAAAAACATTTTTTATTTAAAAAGATGTAACTGAAAAAAAAATATAGGAAAATAAATTATTATTTAAATATTTAAATATTTATTTTTCAAGAATAAATTAAAACATCTAAAATTTTCAACAAACACATATCCTTGAGTAAGCTACCTCTACTTGGCCAAACGAGTCCTCAGAAACACTATAGAAGATTATACTACATGAGAAATTACAATTTTTTCTATAAAATACATATGAATGAAAAAAATTAAAATTTATCTTGATTGCACACTTTATGTAATTTTCAGCTTCATTGTAAAATTTCTTTTGTAATACTTCTCATCATCAAGAATATTTTGTGGTCATCCAGATGCAAGGCCCTAAATAATTGTTAGTCATAAGGGAATGAACCACAAGCTAGAATGGTGTCACATGTGTAGAACTAATTATCGATTGGTTGTGGTGGAAATGTGATGCTAGTGAGAAATAGATGAGTTGAGTGATATATCTCTATAAGTAATTATTACAAGGAATTTATTGTGAGGGATAATTGACATGAGTGTTGGCTTTTAGGACATATTGGTCACAAAAATTAATTTGTGTTTCATGATTTGGGGAAAGATCTATGGTTTGGTAGAGCTCGATGATATTTTTGGGTCAGTGGAAAATTTAGCTGTGGAGTCTCACTACGATTCATATATGGACTATAGTGGGTCTGTTTGGGTGATCATGGAATTCATATGGTTTCAAAGGAAAAGGGATTAAGTGATTTGTTAACATGTTTAAATTTGGAGATGTGGATTTGTGGGAAATGGTATCCAAGGATATCTCATATTGGGGTTATATATAGAAAATATTTATTTAGATTCAAACGATATACATTCTATCATTTTGGAAATGGTTTTTGTCTATTTACGCTGAATCAAGAACATCAGGAGGATCCCATTTTTTAACTTCTTTAAATGGGAGAGGGTATTTATAAGGAATAGTTTTTTTGATGGTTATAGGTACCAATGTTTTTTATAATTCTATTATGTTTTGGTGTGGTGAGTTGTGAAATGAATCAATATTATTTTGGAAGAAATAGTTTGAGGTTCAATATGGTTTTTTATGCAGGATTTTCCATGAGTTATTAATTTTTTGTTATATCTTTATTCTTATTTTAAGAAGCACCATACATTAGATGAGAGATTGGATGATGCAAAAAATTAATATTTTTGGTTGAATGGGATCGATTAACAACCATAATTGTTTTTTCATTTCACCTATGTGTGTTGGATTGGGTTTTGGCTGAGTAACTACCATTAGGTGGAGTTTTTACTTTAGTAGTGTTTTAGTCATTCAAAAGTAGAACAAGTTTGATGGTTATTACTAGTGACTAACAAAGGTATGATAGTGTAGAAGGATGACCAGTGTGACTTATTAGGAAGAGACATATTATGGCGGTGAGGTTGGAAGATCTAATTTCCTTTCTAATTGAGAATTATTGTATAAATTTCAATTATCATAAACTGAATGAGTCAAAGTCTTTATCAAGACTTTTAATGAGATTTCGAGAATTCAAATGGATAGATAAGAATTTTTGGGTTGAGAAATGATGCTTGGTAGGTGTACCAAATGTTCATGTGAGCTTCGGTGTCCCTGGGATTTATTCAAATTGTTTTGGAGTTCATTTTTTTGGGTGTACATTTTTATTTTCATGGTATAGAATAAATTCATTAACATCCTAATGTTAAGGAAATTTTCAGTTCAGTTATAGCTAAACAGGGTGGTGTTCCACAGATAGATTACGGTTTGGTGTAAGTTGAGAAAGAAAAAAGGTAAAACCATATTATTTTGTAGATATATTTGTAAATATATCATGGATTGAGCATGGTTTCAGATAAACAGTTCACCATGATATAGAGGAGAAGTATTTTGAACCACATTCATAGCGCATAGTTTTTTTGTCATGTGACATAATTGTAACGGTCATGGTGTGTTGGATAGAAGTGGGAGAAAAATTCTAGAATGGTTTTTCTAACTGATCATCCAAATCATGAATTTTCACATAATCACATTTAAATTGGTAAATGAAAAAATTCTCCTTTGGAATGTTATGCCACTCTACACCCTTTCCCAGCTATTTTCTTCGAGGGGAATTTGGTCATATTTGGTAAAGGAAATATCAATGTGACATCAATATGTCTATTTATTATGTTTATTTCTATTTTGATAAAAAAAATTAATTTTCATATATGTTCCAAGACAAATTAATTTATTTAATTATTGATATTGTATCACCTCTTACTGCTTTGTGTGGGTATGCTTTTGGGAGTCTATTGTGCATGAACCTTGGTGGTTGTGTGGAGTTTTTATATGAGTACAATGTCTAGTTATTTTTTATTATTATGTTGAGTAGGGGATTAATTCATTATTTATTTATAAATTTTATAATTAACTGATTTTTCTTATGACATGATGATAGATAATGGGTGGTTTGGATGAGATCGTAGGAAGGATGAGTATTTTTATGCGACATGGATGTTCCTTCGAATTTAAACTTTGCATTAGAAATATTATAGAATTATTCTTTTATGATATGCGTGAACTTAGTGATTTAACCATAATTATTTTAATTTTATTTTCTTATTTATTTGGTTTTTACAATAAATTCCATTTTTGGGTGTTTGTTTCCCTATGTAAGTAATTTGTTTTGGGGAATTATATTAATACCTTAATCCTTCCATTGATCTGGTAGGATCTGTTAGTACTTATAATAAAACATTTATCCACTAAGGGGAGATCCATTTTAAGAAAATGGAAATCACCAGTTATAAGGGTATATAGAGTGGGTTTAGAAAATATCCCAGTTATGCTCATTGGGTGAAATGATTCAACAGATATGGGATTAATGTTTTACAAAATTATTGAAGTATTAATTGATATATTTTTATGTGTTAAACCCATGTGAAATTAATATGTGGACATAAAATGTTTTTTGACCATAGATGTTGGTTTTTACAATATTTCTGTGTTTAAATGGGAGAAAATATATTATAAAATGTGTTTGGTTTTATAGGTATGTGATTACCATGTGAATTAAAAACAGGTTTTTAAATGATTTCCCAAAGATTATATTAAATGGATGTGTGGATTAACATTTAGGTAAAATTCCCTAATGCTTAATTTAAATTATTTTATGGAAGTAAATGTATTATAATTTTTTTTCTAGTTAGAGGAACATCATGTATTCATGATAATTTCAAAATGATTTAAATGGATGTGTAAAATCCATAGTTTTCTATCATGGTGTTTGAATTCCCCATATATGGTTCAGGATGTCTGACATGAAATTACCCATATGAGGAAGATATTTTGAATATTATATTCCATATCCATCGGTTATTTTTAATAATGATGCTCTATACTCGTACCAATAGTCACATAATTTTATTAGGTAAAGGAATTAGTTTCTTGGAACGATTAGAGGCGATGTTTTGTGCTTCCTCGAGTAAATGAAAAATGTAAATACATTATTGATGTCTGTTGTATATATTACCCTATGAATTTTTAAATAAATGATTAATTTTTATGGTGGTTTGTATGGATCGGTTGTCACATTAGGAACTGAGTACTAGGGGAAGCTTTAAACATAGTTGTATCACTTGAAATATTTTCCTTCATTATCATTAATATTTATTTTTCCAAATATTTATCTATGTACACTATTTCAATGACTGGAATATGATTTAGACATGATTTTTGGAGTCTTAATTATTTATTCTCACACCCTGATCAGTTTTCACTACATTTCGGTAACTGGGCATCCCCCATATGTTTATTAAAGGAATGGGTTTGCGATGAGGCCCAAGTAGTTTTTTATGTTCCATAAGGACACCTTGAGGGTATCCAAATAATTGATAATATTTCTCATGGAGAGGTAGTTGAGTATTTTTATTAGTCTAAATTTATTGTTAATGTTATATAATAGGCCCAGTGGATGTCCAATTATTTTTAGTACATCGATTTCTGTGCCTTTACTGCATTTTTATTATCATGGTATAATCAATTGAATTATTATTTCCACATACGATGAAATATGTGATTTTTTTTATTATTATTTATCACTTGGATTGATTGTTATAGTCTCCTCACATAACCACCCTTGACCCCCACTACAATTGGGAAGCCTTGAGTGTACGATGGGGGAATCCTGAGGACACATGATGAATCGACTCATAGAACTAGTTTAGAGGAATATGGGTCGAGAAAAACTAGTTTTAACCCATCAAATACTAATTCATCTACCTGATTCTCCATTTATATTACTCCCCATAATTTTTCATGAGTTATCCCTTTTCTTTGATGTATATCTTTAGGTGATTACATTTACTATATAGAAAGTAAGAACATTTAGTTGAATAATGTTGAAGTTTATAAATAATTTTTTAGTTTTATTATGTACAAGTTATGTATGATCCTAATTTTCCCAAGATGAATAAACTTTTTACAAATTAATGTATTAATATTATTCTTAATATCATATAAATGATATAATTTTCTTGTATGAAAATTTGGGGTCATTATGAAGAATGTATTCCACTATCATGATCTATATTTGTAGGATCTCAAAATATACTCCTAAAAAGTCTAATACTGACTCTATGATGATAAAACAAAAAACATTAGTCCATATGGGATTTTCAATAAATTTAACTTTTGTACACGATGTTTATCCCAAAATATCTACCATCATTATGTACTACCGGCCAAACTTGTGTACACATTTCCTAAGATAATTTCTTGTTAAACCCCCACATAACATACCACCCTCAATGGGTTTCTATACATAGGATGAGACATGTAACACACAAAATTTATATCCTATCATCACACATGGACACTGGTCTTGTGCCTCTTAGAGGTTTTGGATCTATACCCAAAACAAACATTTGTTCTTACATTGGTCACTTTGATAAGTACATAAAAAAACCCTAAATCATCCCTATATGGCATGTCCACTCAAACTACACACAGTGTAGTCCCTTAATCCTATCCTAACCAAAAATTATTAAATAATAGAATTTTTAATCTAATGTAAAAACTACTTTCATTGGTTTCTAGTATGAATGTCCCTTCTGATGCCCTTGAATCTGATGATTTGCCCAAAATAATAAAAAATAATCCCAAATGGGTTCCCCAAAATAATAAGTGATTAAAAATTTATAAAAAGTATTATTTGGAAATTATTGGCTATAAAATGGATCCTAAACTGAAGTTTGAATAAACTAAAAAATCATTATTGGATCAACACCACATTTTTTCCGAACACTGATCAAGGCATGCATGAGGACCAATTGACAATCCCATCTACATATCCCACTATTTTATCATAGAGAAAGAAACCCATTGTGGAGGGGGATAAATAAGAATCCATGGGTATGTGTGGAAAATATAGAAAAATGAAAATAAAATAAAATGAAAAAATAGAATAATATGAATTGAGTCACATTTGAGGTCTCAATACCTTTCTTGATGTTGTTCCTTTCCAAGGGAAAACACCTCATTCTAGACTCAATTTATGTGCCATTATCGAAAACATTTTATTATTTAAAAATATATAACTGAAAATAAATGTAGAATAATTAATTAATATTCAAATATTCAAGTATTTATTTTTCAAAAACATATTAAAATGTCTGAAATTTTCATCAAACACATATCCTTGAGTAAACTACTTCTACATGGCCAAATGAGTGGTCAGAAACACTATAGAAGATGATATGACATGATAAATTACAATTTTATGTATAAAATAAATATGAATGAAAAAATTCATATTTTTCTTGATTTCTCATGATTTCCCACATTTTGTAATGATGATATTCATTATAAAATAGCTTTTGTAACATTTCTCATCATCAAAAAGATTTTGTGGTCATCCAGATGCAAGGCCCAAAATAAGTGTTTGTCACAAGGGAATAAAACACAAGCAAGGAGGGTGTCATGTGTGTAGAACTAATTGTGGATTATTTTTTGTGGAAATATGATGCCACTGATAAATATATGTGTTGATTGATTGATCTATATAGGTAATTATAAAAATAATTTTCATGTGAGGGATAATCGAGATGATTGTTGGCTTTTGGGTTATTGTGGTCACAAAAATTCATTTTAGATTCTTAGGTTGGAGACATAGTAGAGTTCTGGTAGAGCTTGATGATGGTTTTGGGTCAGTGGAAAATTTAACTGTGAAGACTCACTACGAGTCATATATAGACTCCAGTGGGTGTGTTTGGGTGATCATGGAATTCCAATGGGTGAAAAGGCATTGTGATTAGGTTATTTTTTAACATGTTATAAGTGGGAGATGAGGATGTGTGGTATATGGTATCCAAGAATATCTCAAATTGTGGTAATTTATAGAAAATATGTTTTTGGATTCATAAAACATCCATTCTATCATTTTAGAAATTATGTTTTTCTGTTTACACTAAATCAAGAACATCAGTAGGATCCAATTTTTTTAGTTTTTTCAATTGAATATGTTATTTATGTGGTATAGTTATTTTAGTGATGGGCGTAGGTAAAAATTTCGACTATAATTCTCTTAGGTTTTTTGGTGTGGTGAGATGTGAAATGAATCATTATTATTTTGGAAGAATGAGTTTGAGGTTCATTAGAGTTTTTTTGTAAGAGGTTCCATGAGTTATAAATTTTCTGTTATATGTTTATTCATATTTTATGGATCACCATACGTTAGATGAGAGATTGGATTATGTGAAAATTTATTATTTTTTGTTGAATGGGATCAATTAACAGTCATCAATATTTTTTCATTTTCCCAATGGGTGTTGGATTGTGTTTTGGCTATATAACTACCCTGGGATGGAGGTTTTACATTGGTAGTGTTTTAGGCATTCAAATGTTGAACAAAGTTGATGGTAATTACTACTGACTGATATAGGTCCGGTGGTCTGGAAGGAAGACCATTGTGACTTATTAGGAAGAGAAAAATTATTGTGGGGAGGTTGGAAGATCTAATTGCCTTTCTTATTGAGAATTGTTGTATAAATTTCATTTATCATAAAATGAATGAGTCAATATTTTTATCAAGACCCAAAATGAGATTTTGAGAATTCAAATGCCTTGATAAGAATTATTGGGTTGAGGAATGATGATTTTTTGTTATACCAAATGTTCATGTGAGCATTAGTGTCCGTGGATTTTATTCCAATTGTTTTGGAGTTCATTTTATTGGGTGTATATATTTATTTCATGGTATAGAATAAATTCATTAACACCCTGATGCTAATGGTGTTTCTAGTTCATTTTGAGCTAAACATGGCAGTGTTTCACTGATTGAATAAGTTTTGGGGTAAATTGTGCCATAAAAAAGGAAAAACTATATTATTATGTAGAGATATTGGGAAATATATCATGGATTGAGCATGGTTTCAAAGAATCAATTCACCTTGATGTAGAGGGGAAGTATTTCTAACCACATTCATAGAGAATAGCTTTTTATCATGTGACATAATTGTTCTATTCATGGTGTGTTGGATAGTAGTTGGTGAACAGTTCTAGAATGGGTTGTCTAACTGATCTTCCAAACCCTTGAATTTTCCCATAATCACATTTAAGGGGGTAAATCAAAAAAATTCTCTTTTTGAATGTTATTCCACTCTACACCCTTTCTCACCCATTTTTTTCAAGGGGCATTTGGTTGGATTTGGTAAAGGAGATCTCAATGTGACTTCTATATGTTCATTTATTATCTTACTGCTTTACATGGGTATGATGTTGGGAGTCTGTCATGAATGAACCATGGTGGTTGTATGGATATTTGATAGGAGTCCAATATCTAGTGATTGTTTAGTATTATGTTGAGTTTTGTTTTAAGGAATTAATTATTTATAATGGTTAAAATTTATTGATTTTTCTTATGACATGATGATAGATCATGGGTGGGTTAGATGAGATCATTGGAAGGCTGAGTATTTTTATGGGACATGGATGTTCCAATGAATTTCCACTATGAATTGAAAATATTATATAATTCCTCTTTTATGATGTTGGTGATCTAAGATATTTAACAATAATTATTTAAATTTCAATTAATTATTTATTTAGGTTTTACAATAAATTTAATTAGATGTGTTTTTGTTTCATTATGCAAGTAATTTGTTTTGGTGAATTATATTAATGAAATAATCCATCCATGGATCCTGTGGGATCTTTTAGTACTTGTAAAACAAAAACATTACTTACTATGGGGAGAACTATTTTAAGGAAATGATAATGCCCATTTTTAAGGGTATATAGAGTGGCTTTAAAAAATATCCCAGTTATTCTCATTAGTTGAAATGATTAAATGGATCTGGGTTAAATGTTTTACAAAATTATTGACGAATTAATTGATATATTTTTACATGTTAAATACATATGAAATTCATATGTGGACATCAAATGTTTTTTGACCATATATGTTGGTTTTTACCATATCTTCGTGTTTAAATGGGAGAAAAATATTTTATGAAATGGATTTTGTTTTATAGTTATGTGTTTACATCCATGATAATTAAAAAGGGGGTTTAAAATGAATTCCAAATGATTATATTAAATGGATTCGTGGATTAACCTTTGGTGAAAATTTCATAATTCTTATTTGAATGGATTTTATGGGAGTAAATGTATTTTAATTTTTTTCGTGTTAAAGGAAGATCATGTTTTAAAGATAATTTTAAAATTATTTAAAAGGATGCCTATGATACATAGTTTTTTAACATGGTGTTGGAATTCTTTTTTTCATGTAAAAACGTCTCAATAGTCCATGCCATATTTGGTTGTTATATGACTTTTGGGACTCGTGTCAATGATAAATGGAGTAAAAACGTTATTATTTCATGATTAATTATTTTTATGGTCAAATGTGGAACCATGGTTTCTTATTAGTGTGGTTATAGAAAAAAACAATTTTCCATGATGCTCCAAATAGGATAATGATAAAAAGGTAATGACAATTCCCCATGATGCTCCACATCAAAGGCTAAGATAATGTATAAGATGATTCCACGTATGTGGTACAAGATGTTTGACATGAAATTCCCCATATATGGTCGATATATTGGGTATTATATTCCATATTCATGGGTTATTAGTTGAAAATGATGCTTTATACAGGTACCAATAGTAACATAATTTTATTTGGTGAAGGAATGAGGTTCATCGAATGGTTTGAGGTGATGTTTGGTTCTTCCTCGAGTAAATGGTAAATGTAAATACATTATTGATGTTTGTTGTATTTATTATTCTAAGAGTTTTTTAAATAAATTATTCATGTTTAAGGTGTTTTAAATCGATCGTTTGTCACATAAGAAACTGAGGACTAGGTGTAGCATTTTACACAGGTTTATCACATGAAATATTTTCTGTCCTTGTCATTAATTTTTATTTTCCAAAATTTTTATCTATGTACACTATTTCTATGAATGGTATGTTATTTAGACACAAATGTTGGTGGAATAATTATTTATACTCTGACCCTGATCATTTATCCCTGCATTTGGGTAACTGAGCATCCCTCACATGTTTATTAAAGGAATGGGTTTGTGAGGATACCCATGTTGTGTTTTTTATGTTTCTCAGGGGAACCTTGATGGTATCCATATCATTGATGATATTTCGCATGGAGAAGTTGTGGAGGATTTTTATTAGTCTATATTTCATGGTTATGTTATGTAATAAGACCAGTGGTGGACCAAATATTTTTATTACATTGATTTGGGTACCTTTTCTGCATTTTTATTATCATAGTATAATTAATTGAATTATTATTTCTATATACTATGAAATATTTGATTTTTTTTATTATTATTTTTCACTTTCATTTGGAGTTATATTCTCCTCACATAACCACCCTAGACCCCCACTACAATTGGGAATCCCTGAGTGTACGATGAGGCAAGCCTGAGGACACGTGATGAACCGACAAGGGGAACTAGTTTAGAGGAATATGGGTTGAGACAAACTATTTTTAACCCATTAATTACTGATTCATCTTTGATATTCTCCAATTATATTACGCATCATAATTTTTCATGAGCTCTCCCCTTTCATTAATGTATATCCTCAGGTGATTATAATTACTATATAGAAAGTTATTGATTTTAGTAGGATAATATAGAATTATAAAGATAATTTTTCAGTTTTATTATGCACAAGTTATGTATGAGACTAATTTTCCCAAGATGAATAACATTTTTATAATTTAATGTATTTATATTATTCTTAATATCATATAAATGATATAATTTTCATGTATGAAAATGTGGGGTCATTAAGAAGAATATATTCCACAATCATGACATATATTTGTAGGCTCTCAAAATAGACTCATAAAAAGTCTAATGCTGAATCGATGATGATAAAATAGGAAACATTAGTCCATAAGAGTTTTTCATGAAATTTACCTTTTGTAGATGATGTGTATCCCAAAATATCTACCCTAAGTATGTACTACCAACCAAACCAGTGTACACTTTTCCTATGGTAATGGTTTTTTCAACCCCGACAAGACATACCACCGTCAATGGGATTATATACAAAGCATGAGACATGTTACACACAAAATTTATATCCAATCATCACACATGGACACTTTTCATGTACCTCCTAATGGTTTTGGATCTATACCCAAAATGAACATGTGTTCTTAAATTGTTCATTAGAAAAAGTACACAAACAAACCCTGAATCATAACAATATGGCGTGTCCACTCAATCTACACACTGTGTAGTCCCATATTCCTCTACTCACCTTAAATTATTAAATAATTGAATTTTTAATCTGATGTAAACAATATGTTCATTGGTTTCTATAATGAATATCTTTTCTAAAGCCCATTAAAATGATGATTCACCAAAAATAATCAAATATAATTCCAAATAGGGTCCCTTAAAAACATAATAGGTATTTAAAAATTTATAAAAAGTATTATTTGGAAATTATTGGCTATATGGCATATCCTAAACTGATGTTTAAATACACCAAAAAATAATTACTCAATCAACACCACATTTTTTCTGAACTCTGATCAAGGAATGCACAAGGACCAATGGAAAATCCCATCTACCTATCCCACTATTTTATCGTGGAGAAAGAAACCCATTATGGTGGGGGATACATGAGAATTCATGGAAATGTGTGGAAAATATAGAAAAATGAAAATTAAATAAAATATAGAAATTGAATAATATGAATTGAGTCACATTCATGGTCTCAATGCCTGACATGTTATAGTTCCTTACCAAGGGAAAACACCTCACTAAAAGCCCAATTTATGTGCCATAATCTAAAACATTTTGTTATTTAAAAAGATGTAACGGAAAAAATGTAGGAGAATAAATTAATATTTAAATATTTAAATATTTATTTTTCAAAAACATATTAGAACATTTAAAATTTTCATCAAACACATATCCTTGAGTAATCTATCTCTACATGTCCAAACGAGTGGTCAAAAACACTATAGAAGATCATATGACCTGAAAAATTACAATTTTCTCTATAAAATACATATGAATGAAAAAAATCATATTTCTCTTGATTTCACATGATTTTACACCTTATGTAATGATGAGCTTCATCATAAAATAAATTTTGTAACACTTCTCATCATCAAGATGATTTTGTGGTCATCTGGATGCATTGCCCAAAATAAGTGTTAGTCACAAGGGAATAAAACGCAAGCAAGAAGGGTGTCATGTGTGTAGAACTAATTGTTGATTGTTTGTGATGGAAATGTGATGCCACTGAGAAATATAAGAGTTGATTGATTGATCTCTATAGGTAATTATAACAAGAATTTTCTTGTGATGGATAATCGAGATGAGTTTTGGATTTTGGGTTATATTGGTCACAAAAATTAATTTATGTTTCTTGTGTTGGGGACAGATCAGTGGTTTGGTAGAGCATATTGATGTTTTTGGGTATGCAGATAATTTAACTATGGAGTCTCACTATAAGTCATATATTGACTCCAGTGGGTGTGTTTGGGTGATCATGGAATTCCTTTGGGTGAAAAGGCATTATGATTAAGTGATTTCTTAACATGTTGTAAGTTGGATATGATGATTTGTGGGATATGGTATCCTAGGATATATCAAATTTGGGTTATATATATAAAATATGTAGTTACTTTCAAACAACATCCATTCTATCATTTTTTAAATGGTTGTTGTCTTTTTACACTGAATCAAGAACATTAGGAGGATCCCATTTTTCTCTTTTTTCAATGGAATAGGTTATTTATAAGGTATAGTTTTTTTAGTGATGTGCATAAGTACCAATTTTGAATAGAATTCTATTAGGTTTTTTGGTGTGGTGAGTTGTGAAATGAATCAGTATTATTTTTGAAGAAAGAGTGTGGGGTTCATTAGGGTTTTTATGTAGTATGTTCCATGAGTTATAAATTATTTTGTTTTATGTTTAATCTTATTTTGGGGAGCACCAAACATTAGATGAGAGATTGGATGATGTGAAAAAATATTATTTTTGTTGAATGGGGTCAATTAATAGGCCGTCATTTCTTTTTCATTTTCCCAATGGGTGTTGGATTGGGTTTTGGCTGAGTAACTACCCTAGGGAGGTGGTTTTACTTTTGTAGTGTTTTAGGCATTCAAAAGTTGAACATGGTTGATGGTTATTACTAGTGACTAAAACAGGTCTCGTGGTGTGGAAGGATAATCACTGTGAATTATTTGGAAGAGACCTATTATGGTGGGGATGTTGGAATATATAATTCCCTATTTATTGGGAATTATTGTACAAATTTCAATTGTCATAAACTAAACGAGTCAAAGTTTGAATTAAGACCTGAAATGAGATTTCAAGAATTCAAATGCCTTGATAAGAATTTTTGGGTTGAAAATTGATGCTTGGATAGTATACCAAATGTTCATGGGAGCTTTGTTATCCTCGGCATTTATTCCAATAGTTTTGGAGTTCATTTTTTGGGTGTACATTTTTGTTTTCATGGTATAGAATAAATTCATTAACCCCTGATGATAATAATGTTTTATGTTCTTTTTGAGCTAAAAATGGTTGTGTTTCATGGATATATCATGGTTTTGGGTAAATTGTGAAAGGAAAAAAGGGAAAACTATATACTTTTGTGGAGATATTGGAAAATATAATAGGGATTGATCATGGTTTCAGAGAAACAGCTCAACTTGATGTAGAGGGGAAGAATTTCTAACCACATTAATATAACATAGTTTTTTTATCATTTGATATAATTTTTTAGGTCATGTTGTGTTGGATAGTAGTGGGTGAATAGTTCTAGAATGGTTTGTCTAACTGATCTTCCAAACCATGAATTTTTCGATAATCACATTTAAAAGGGTAAATGAAAAAAAATCTCTTCTGTAATGTTATTCCACTCTACAACCTCTCTCACCCATTTTCATTGAGGGTAATTTGGT
This sequence comes from Viscum album, assembly GCA_963277665.1. Lineage (NCBI taxonomy): Eukaryota > Viridiplantae > Streptophyta > Magnoliopsida > Santalales > Viscaceae > Viscum > Viscum album. The sequence goes on from OY728121.1 coordinate 1,965,472,553, forward strand.
CAGATTTGGTAAAGGATATATCAATGTGACATCTATGTGTCCATGTGTTATTTTTATTTATGTTTTGATAACATAATGTATTTTCATATACGTTCCAAGTCAAATTAATTTATTTAATTCTTGATGTTATGTCACCTATTACTACTTTGCGTGGGTATAATGTTGGGAGTATGTTTTACATGAACCATGGTGGTTGTATGTCGTTTTGATATGAGGCATGTTCCAAGTGATTTTTTAGTATTATGATGAGTAGGGGTTTAATGAATTAATAATTTATAAATGTTATAATTAATTGAATTTTCTTATGACACGATGATAGATCATGGGTGGTTTAGATGGGATAATTTAAAGGATTATTATTTTTTGGGACATGAATTGTCCTTGAAATTTCACTTATGCATTTGAAGTATTATAGAATGCTTCTTTTAATATGTGGGTGATCCCAGAGATTTAACCATAATTATTTTAATTTAATTTACTTAATTTTTTTGTTTTTACAATAAATTCCATTTGATGGGTGTTTTTTTCCTTATGTAAGTTATTGGTTTTTGTGAATTATACTAATACCTTAAACCTTCAATGGATCCTATTAGATCTGCCAGTACTTATAAAACAAAACCTTTATCTACTAAGGGTAGATCCATTTTAAGGAAATGGTAATTCCCAACTGAAAGGTTATATAGAGTGGGTTTAGAAATTAATTTAGTTATTCTCATTGGTTGAAATGATTAAATGGATATGGGATAGGTGTTTTTAAAAATTATTGATGGATTTATTGTTATATTTTCATGTGTTAAACCCATGTGAAATTCATATGTGTACTTAAAATATTTTTTGACCATATCTGTTGGTTTTTAAAATATTTTTTTGTTTTATTGAGAGAAAAATATTTTATGAAATGGATTTTGTTTTATAGTTACGTGTTTAAATCCATGAAAATTAAAAAAGGGGTTTTAAATGAATTCCAAAAGATTATATTAAATGGATGTGTGGATTAACCTTTGCTGAAAATTTCATCATGCTTATTTTAAAGGATTTTATGGGAGTGAAGGTATTATAATTTTTTTTCTTATTAGAGAAAGATAATGTTTTAACGATAATTTAAAAATTATTTAAATAGATGAGTATGATCCATAGTTTTCTAACATGGTAATGGAATTCAATTTTTTCATGTAAAAATGGCTCAATAGTCCATGTCATCTTTTGGTGTTATATGTCTTTTGGGACCTAGGAAAATGATAAATGGAAAAAAAAAAGTTTATTATTTCATGATTAATGGTTTTTTTTGTCAAATGTGGAACCATGGTTTGTTATTAGTGTTGTTACCAAAAAAAATGTTTTCCATGATTCTCCAAATATGATGTTGTTAAAAAGGTATTGAAAATTCCCCATGATGCTCAAAAAAGAAGGCTCAGATAATGGATTATATTATTACACATATATGGTATAGGATGTTTGACATGAAATTCTGGAAATTAGGAAGATATATTGGATATTATATTCCATATCCATGGGTAATTTGTTGCAAATTATGATCTATACTGGTTCCAATAGTCGACTAATTTAATTAGGTGAATGAATGAGGTTATTGGAGTGGTTGGAGGTGATGTTTTGTGCTTCCTTGAGTAAATGATAAATGTAAATACACTATTGATTTATATTTTATGTATTACCCTATGACTTTTTTAATAAAATGATTCAGGTTTATGGAGGGTTGGATGGATCATGTGTCACATTAGAAATTGAGGACTAGTGGTATCTTTATACATAGTTGTATCACTTGAAATATTTTCCTTCATTATCATTAATATTAATTTTTCCAAATTTTTATCGATGTACACCTTTTCTATGACTGGTTCTGATTTATACCTAAATTTTGGTGGCCTTCTTATTTATACTCACACCCTGATCAGTTGCAACTGCATTTGGGTAAATGAGCATCTCTAAAATGTTTATTAAAGGAATGGGTTTGTCATGAGGCCCAAGTTGTGTTTGTATGTTTCATAAGGATAAATTGATGGTATCCAAATAATTGATGATATTTCGCATAGAGATGTTGTGGAGTATTTTTTATTAGTCTTCATTTCTTGGTTATATTATATAACAGGCCCAGTTGTTGTCCAATTATTTTTATTACATCGATTTGTGTGCCTTTATAGCCTTTTTATTTTCAATGTATAATCAATTGAATTGTTATTCTTGCATACTATAAAATAAGTGAATTTTTTTATTATTTATCTCTTCGAATGAGATTTATAGTCTCCTCACATAACCACCCTATACCCCCACTACCATTGGTAAGAATCAAGTGTACGATGTGGCAAGCCTGAGGACACGTGATGAACTGACTTAGGGTACTAGTTTAAAGGAATCTGGGTCGAGACAAACTAGCTTTAACCCATCAAATATTGATTCATCTCCCTTGTTTTCCAATTATATTACTCCCCATAATTTTTCAACAGATCTCCCCTTTCATTAATGTATATCCTCAGGTGATTACATTTACTATAAAGAAATTTATAGCTTTTAGATGGATAATGTGGAAGTATATAAATAATTATTATGTTTTATTTTGTACAAGATATGTATGAGCCTAATTTTCCCAAGATTAATAAACTTTTTATAATCTAATGTATTGATATTATTCTTAATATCATATAAATGATATAATTTTCATGTATGAAAATGTGGGGTCATTATGAAGAATGTATTCCACTATCATGATCTATATTTGTAGTCTCTCAAAATAGACTCCTAAAAAGCCTTATACTGACTCTATGATGATAAAACAGGAAAAATTAGTCCATAGGGGATGTTAATGAAATTTAACTTTTTTACACTATGTGTATCCCAAAATATCTACCCTCGGTATGTACTACCAGCCAAACTAGTGTACACGTTTCCTAAGTAAATGGTTTGTCCAACCCCCACAAGGCATACCTCCCGTTATGGGTTTCTATACATAGGATGAGACTTGTAATGCACACATTTTATATCCAATCATCACACATGGACACTTTTTGTGATACTCTTAGAGGTTTTGGATATATACCCAAAAAGATCATTTTTTCTTACATTGATCATTCATAAATGTACACAACCAAACCCTGAATCATCCCTATATGGCATGTCCACACAAACAACACACAATGTAGTCCATTAATCCTATCCTCACCGAAAAGTATTAAATCGTGGAATTTTTAATCTAATGTAAACATAATATTCATCGGTTTCTAGAATGAATATCCCTTCTGAAGCGCTTGGAACATATGATTCGCCCAAAATAATCAAAAATAATCCCAAATTGGGTCCCCTAAAAACATAATAATAATTTAAAATTTTATAAAAATTATTCTTTGGAAATTATTTTCTATAAAATAGATCCTAAACTGATGTTTAAATACACCAAAAATAATTATTGGATCATCACCACATTTTTACCGAACACTGATCAAGGTATGCATGAGGGCCAATGGAAAATACCATCTGCATATCCCACTATTTTATCGTGGAGAAATAATACCACTAGGGTGGGGGATACATGAGAATCCATGGGTATGTGTGGAAAAAATAGAAAAATGAAAATTAAATAAAATATAGAAATTGAATAATATAAATTGATTCACATTCAAGGTCTCAATGCCTGACATGATGTTGTTCCATTCCAAGGGAAAACACCTCATTCGTGATTCAATTTTTGTGCCATAATCTAAAACATTTTGTTATTTAAAAATATATATCTAAAAGAAATTTATGAGGATAAATTAATATTGAAATATTGAAATATTTATTTTTCAAAAACATATTATAACGTCTGAAATATTCATCAAACACATATCCTTGAGTAAACTACCTCTACATGGCCAAACGAGTGGTCAGAAAACTATAGAAGATCATTTGACATGATAAATTACAATTTTCTCTATAAAATAAATATGAATGAAAAATTCATATTTCTTTGTATTTATCATGATTTCCCAAACTCTTTTATGATGATCTTCATTATAAAATTTCTTTTGTAACACTTATCATCATCAAGAAGATTTTTTTTTCATCCATATTCAAGGCCCAAAATAAGTGTAAGTCGCAAGGTAATGTACCACAGGAAAGAAGGGTGTCATGTGTATAGAACTAATTGTGGATTGGTTGTGGTGTAAATTTGATTCCACTGAGAAATATATGAGTGGAGATATTGATCTTTATAGGTAATAATTACATGAAATTTTTTGTGGGGGGTAATCGAGATGAGTGTTGGCTTTTGGGTTATAGTGGTCACAAAAAATAATTTATGTTTCTTATATTGGGGATAGATCGGTGATTTGGTAGAGCATGATGATTTTTTTAGTCAATGGACAATTTAACTGTGGAGTCTAAATACAAGTCATATATGGACTCTAGTGGGTGTGTTTGGGTGATTATGGAATTCTTATAGGTGAAAAGGTGTTTCGATAATGTGATTTGTTAACTCGTATTAAGTGGGAGATGAGGATTTGGGGGATATGCTATCCAAGGATATCTCAAATTGGAGGCCATATATATAACATATATAGTTAGTTTCAAACAACATACATTCCATCATTTTGGAAATTATTCTTGTCTCTTTACACTGAATCAAGAACATTAAGAGAATATAGTTTTATTTACTTTTTTCAATGGAAGAGGTTATTAATTATGTATATTTTTTTATTGGGGGTATAGGTACGAATTTAGATTATAATTCTATTAGTTTTTTTTGTGGTGAGTAGTGAAATGAATTGGTATTATTTTTGAAGAAAGAGTTTGAGGTTTGTTAGGGGTTTTCATGTTGGAAGTTCCATGAGTTATAAATATTTTTTTATATGTTTATTCTTATTTTGGGGAGCACCATACGTTATATGAGAGATTTTATGATGAAAAGAATTATTATTTTTTGGGATAATGGGATCGACTAACAGCCATCATTGTTTTTTAGTTTTCCCAATGGTTGTTGGATTGGGTTTTGGCCGAGTAACTACCCTGGGATGGAGGTTTTACATTGGTTGTCTTTTAGGAATTCAAAAGATGAACAAGGTTGATGGTTATTACTAGTGACTGACATAAATCTTGTGGTGTGGAATGATGACCACTGTGACTTATTAGGAAGAGACATATTATGGCGGGGAGGTGGGAATATCTAATTTCCTTTCTAATTCAGAATTTTTATATAAATTTAAATTATCATAAACTGAAGGAGTCAATGTTTGTATCAAGACCCTAAATGAGATTTCAAGAATTCAAAGGCCCTGATAAGAATTTTTGGGTTTAATAATGATTCTTGGTTGGTATAGAAAATGATCATGTGAGCTTTTGTGTCCTTAGGTTTTATTCCAATTTTTTTGGCGTACATTTTGTTGGGTTTACATTTTTGATTGCATGGTATAAAATAAATTCATTAACACCCTGATGCTAAGGAAGTTTTCAGATCATTTTGAGCTAAACATGGTGTTTTTTCAATGATAGATTATGTTTTGGGGTAAATTGTGCATGGAAACAATGGAAAAGTATATGATTTTAAAGAGATACAGGAAAATATATCATGGATTGAGCATGTTTTCAGAGAAACATCTCACCTTGATGTAGAGGGGATGTACTTCTAACCACATTCATAGCGTACAGTTTTTTTAACATGTGGCATAATTTTTCAGGAAATGGTGCATTGGATAGTAGTGGGTGAACAGTAATAGAATGGTTTGTCTAACTGATCGTCCAAACCATGAATTTCCCCATAATGACATTTGAAGGGGTAAATAAAAAAATTCTCCTTGGAATGTTATTCCACTCTACACCCTTTCTCACCAATTTTTATCGAGGGGTATTTCGATGGATTTGGTAAAGGATATCCGAATGTGACATCTATATTTCCATGTATTACGTTTATTTATGGTTTGATGACATAATTAATATTCATAGATATTCCAAGTCAAATTAATTTCTTCAATTGTTGATGTTGTATCACCTCTTACTGCTTTTCTTGGGTATGATGTTGGGAGTCTGTTGTGCATTAACCATGGTGGTTGTATGAAGTTTTGATATGAGCCCAGTGCCTAGTGATTTTTTAGTGTTATGTAGATTATGGTTTTAATGCATTAATTATTTATAAATGATATAATTACTTTATTTTTCTTATGACACTGTTATAGATCATGGGTGGTTTAGATGATATCATTGGAAGGATGATTATTTTTATGGGACATGGATGTTCCATGGAATTTCCACTATGCATTGGAAATACTATAGAATGATTCTTTTATGATTTGGGTTATCTAAGATATTTAACTAAAATTATTTTAATTTAATTAACTTATTTATTTGGTTTTTACAATAAATTTCATTTGTTGTGGGTTTGTTTCGTTATGTAAGTGATTGGTTTTGGGGAATTATATTAGTACATTAAACCTTCCATGGATCATTTAAGATCTTTTAGTACTTATAAAACAAAACGTATATCAACTAAGGGGGGGTCCATTTTAAGGAAATGGTAATGCCCATTTATAAGGGTATATATATTGGGTTTAGAAAATATCTCTAAGTTATTCTCATTTGTTGAAATGATTAAATTGATATGGGATAATTGCATTAAAAATTTACTAAAGGTTTAATGGATATATTTCTAGGTGTTAAACCCATGTGAAATTCATATGTGTACTTGAAATGTTTTTTCACCACATATGTTGGTTTTTACCATGTTTCTGTGTTTAAATGGGTGAAAAATATATTATGAAATGGATTTTGTTTTATAGTTACGTGATTACATAAATGTGAATTAAAAATGGGGTTTTAAATGATTTCTAAAAGATTATGTTAAATAGATGTGTGGATTATCCTTTGTTGATAATTTCTTCTTGTTTATTTTGAAGGATTTTATGGGAGTAAATTTATTATAATTTTTTTTCTTGTTAGAGGAAGATCACGATTTAATGATAATTTCAAAATGATTTAAATGGATGTGTAAGATCCATAGTTTTATAACATGGTGTTGGAATTCTATTTTTTCATGTAAAAAAGGCTCAATATTCCACGTCATCTTTTGGTGTTATATGTCTTTTAGGACCTGGGTAAATGATAAATGGAATAAAAAGGTTATTATTTCATGATTAATGGTTTCTATAGTCAAATGTGGAACTATGTTTTCTAATTAGTTTTTTTACCGAAAAATTGTTTTCCATGATGCTCCAAATATGAGGTTGATAAAAAGGTAATTACAATTCCTAGTATATGGTTCTTGATGTCTAACATAATGCTTCACATCGAAGGATGAGATAATAGATAAGATGATTACACATATATGGTTCAAGATGTCTGATATGAAATTCCCCATATAAGGAAGTTGTGTTGGATATTATATTCCATATCCATGGGTTATTTGTTGAAAATTATTCTCTATACTGGTACCAAAAGTCACTTATTTTAATTAGGTGAAGGAATGAAGTTCTTGGAATGGTTGGAGGTGATGTTTTGTGCTTCCTCAAGTAAATGATAAATGTAAATTCATTATTGTTGTATGTTGTATGTATTACCCTATGACTTTTTTAAATAAATGATTCATGTTTATGGAGGTTTGTATGGATCGGGTATCACATTAGAAACTAAGGACCATGGGCATATTTATACAGAGTTGTATCACTTGAAATATTTTCCATCCATATCATTAATATTTATTTTTTCCAAATTTTAATCTATATGCACTATTTCTATGACTGGTATTTTATTTAGACACAAATTTTGGTGACCTACTTATTTATACTTACACCCTGATCAGTTGTTGTTGCATTTGGGTAACTAAGAATCTCGCGCATGTTTATTAAAGGAATGGGTTTGCGATGAGGCCCAAGTTGTGTTTTTAATATTTCATAAGGATACCTCTATGGTGTCCAGATAATTAGTGATATTTCGCATGGAGATGTTGTGGGTGATTTTTGTTAGTCTAAATTTCTTTTTTATGTTATATAACATGCCCAGTGGTTGTCCAATTATTTTTATAACATCGATTTGTGTGCCTTTACAGTATTTTTGTAATCATGGTATAATCTTTTGAATTATTATTGCTGCATACTATGAAATATGTGATTTTTTATTATTATTTATCACTTTGATTGGGAGTTATAGTCCCTTCATCTAACCACCCTAGACCCCCACTATGATTGGGAAGCCTCGAGTGTATGATGAGGCTTGCCTGAGGACACGTGATGAATGAACTCGAGGAAATAGTTTAAAGGAGTCTAGGTGGAGACAAACTAGTTTTAACCCATCAAATACTGATTCATCTCTGATATTCTCTAATTATATTACTCCCCATAATTTTTCGTCTTCTCTCTCCATACTTTTATGTATATCTTATGGAGATTACATTTACTATATAGAACATTAAGGATTTTAGTTGGGCATTGTATAATTATATATATAATTTATCAGTTTTATTATGTACAAGTTACGTATGAGCCTATGTTTTCCAAGGTGAATATCCCTTTTATTATTTAATTTAATTATATTATTCATAAAATCATATAAATGATATAATATTCATGGATGAGAATGTGGGTTCATTATGAAGAATGTATTCCACTATCATGATCTATATTTGTAAGCTCTCAAAATAGACTCCTAAAAATTATAATACAAACTCTATGATGATAAAACATGAAACATTAGTCCATAAGAGATGTTCATGAAACTTTCCTTTTGTACACGATGTATATCCCAAAATATCAACCCTCAGTATATACTACCTTCCAAACTAGTGTACTCTTTTCCTAAGTAAATGTTTTGTTCAACCCCCACAAGACATACCACCCTCAATGGGTTTCTATACATAGGAATATTCATGTAACACACACAATTTATATCCAATCATCACCCATGGACACTTGTCCTGTGCCTCTTAGAGGATTTGGATCTATACCCCAAATGAACATTTATTCTTACATTGGTTGTTCAGAAAAGCACACAACCAAACCCTGAATCATCCCAATATGGCATGTCCACTCAAACTAAACACAGTGTACTCCCTAAATCCTCTACTAACCAAAAACTATTAAATCATGTAATTTTTAATCTAATGTAAACACTATGATCATTGGTTTCTTGTATGAATATCTGTTCTGAAGCCCTTGAATCTGATGATTCACCCAAAATAATCAAAAATAATCCTAAATGGGGTCCTCGAAAATAATAATATGTATTTAAAAATTAATAAAAATTATTATTTGGAAATTATTGACAATACCAAAGACCCTAAAATTAATTTTAAATACACCAAAAAATAATTATTGGATCAACACCTCATTTTTACCAAGATCTGATCAAGGCATGCACGAGGACCAATGAAAAATGCCATCTACCTATCCCACTGTTTTATGATTTAGAAAGAAACCCATTGGGGTGGGGGATACATGAGAATCCATGGGTATGTGTGGAAAATATATAAAAATGAAAATTAAATATAATACAGAAATTGAATAATATAAATTGACTCACATTCTAGGTATCAATGCCTGACATGATGTTGGTCCATTCCAAGGGAAAAACCTCATTCAAGATTCAATTTATGTGCTATAATCCAAAACATTTTGTTATTTAAAATGATTTAATTGAAAAAAATGTAGGAGAATAAATTGATATTTAAAAATTTATATATTTATTTCTCCAAAAACATATTAAACGTCTGATGTTTTTATCAAACACATATCCTTGAGTAAACTACCTCTACATGGCCAAACAAGTGGTTAGAAACACTATTGAAGATCATATGACATGAGAAATTACAATTTTTTCTATAAAATATATATGAATGAATAAATTCATATTTCTCTTGATTTCTCAAGATTTACCACATTCTGTAATGATGAGATTCATTATAAAATAGCTTTTGTAACACTTCTCGCATTAAGAATATTTTTTGGTCATCTAGATACAATGCTCCCACCTAAGAAGTAATTTAATTGAGTATGTCATGACTATAAAACCAATGATTATACTTATCCCAGAAATCAAAAAAGGGTTGAGAAAGTTAACTAAAAATTAAAAAATTCTCTCTATTATAGTAATATTCTAATTTACACCCTAAATACCGAATAGAAAACCTCATGGCCCACAAAATTTATTTTACAAAATAAAACTAAATAATTGGGTCAAAAACCTCATACCTGATATCTAGCATGATAACAACAACCACCAATCTATGGATCAGCAAGAACAATAACCATCATGATTAATAAGAAAATTATCATTACGATCACATCATATAATGGCTTATGGTGCACACCCCAACATAATTATTTCCATAAAAATTATGATCAAGTGACAAAACAAAGAAGGTCTATTATGGATACCAAACACATGTACTCCCATAATATGAACAAATATATATATGGAGACTCACTCAAAAATTCTAAGAAACATAAACAATTGGCATCATGCATAACCCACATGTTTATTCCCTTATGGAATAAGGATTTACTCCAAACTGAAATGTCAACATCCTCTCACCTACTTAAGTAATATTGATTCTATATGAACCAATAGTATGATATAATAGTCAAATGATCCATGATCTAATCTAAATAGACTATCATGGTTAAAAAATAGATCGTGCTACTCAAAAAAACCCAATACAATATTCTAGAGAACCATTGAAACTCCACTTAAAATTCTATGTGTCTCTATCGGGCTAATATCAACTGCATGGACACCCTCTACTCAGCCATCGATCTGAAATGATGACAGGATAAAAAAGATATCATTTTTCCACCCAAATTCATTCCTAAAAAGGATATAACACCTAAAAATTATTTTTGGAAATAATATAATTTTTCATTGATGGATTAACATAAAACACCAAACATTATGGGAATCATTATATAATATAAACATAAAATTATTTTAATGGGACAATTATAGAATACCCACTAAATTGGTGAAAATAATAGGAATAAAATGATTAAAATAATTAATGTGGTAGAATATAATTAATAGGTATTTATTAATTCAAAATAAATATGTACACAGTTTTAATTAATGTCTTTTCATTTTTTAGAATAAATCACAATGAAAATTTATTTTTATTTTAATTTCGGTAAGGAAGTTATAATTTAAATCAGAGATAATATTAATGTTTACTTCAATAAATGATATTAATTATTCCAATCATCATGAAACATTATATTGTGTTTATTTTTTGGTATTTTATAAAATACTTTTTGTAGTTCATATTAGAAATTAATAATTTCTATAAAAATATATATCTCATTCATTAAAAAATTTAATTTAAAACCACACTTATTTTTAAATAATATCAAAACATTAGATAATTTTAATTTATCCAGATATTATCTAATTAACAACAATGGAATTATCTGTATACCTTTTTTGGGAAAAGTTAAATTATGGGTTGAAAAACACTTTTTCCAACAAACGAGTCTTCATCAGGGTTTTTTTTACTATTTTTAAATTAAATTATCAAAGAAATTTTAATTTAAATTTAAAAATTTCAATACATTTATAGAGTAATTATTTATAAATTTATTAATTTGGAAAAATTAATTTATTGTAATTATGAATAGTCACCAATATAAATATTCACTTCCACGGTAAGGGTTAAAATTTATTCACATGTTCCTAAAATAAAATGAAACTAGTTATAATGGAAAAAATAATTTTATAAATAACATTATATGTCTCTGTTAGAAACTATATAATAACTCATTATATGATGAATGATTTTGGTTCCATTTTTCATGAATAATATATTAATATATTTTAATCTTTTGAATAATTCCAAATGTGTCCTCTCCCAGAATTTTAAAAGGATGCCACCTTTTCTATATTCTCCAAATAAAAATAGCCTCATAGATCACTTAAAACATATGTAATTCTATCCATCCAATCCCCCAATAATGATTTATTATTCATTTGTTGATCATAATAACAACAACATTTGTCATTATTTTTTTCCAATAATGGTTATACAAATATGTTGTATATATTTCAACTAAGTGTTTTAATTTTATTTATAAGTATACCTCCATCAATTATTTACTATGTTTGATGATATAATATCATAATTATCACCCATAAACTGATATATTTTTATTTTAATTAAGAAAACTTTATCTGTCTCCTTTGCAATCATAAAGGAAATGAAAGCATCATTTGTGTGTTCATGCAACATATCGCCCCACAAAATGAAGTATTTTGTTTTTCAACAGCCAACTTATTAGATAGTTATTATGATTAATATATGGTTTATATATAATATTTAATAAATAACTATACTTTTTTAAGGATAATATATATTATATATTAATACTCCTTGATCAAATGCGATGTGAAATTCAAAAATTGTTTGTATGTGTGGACTACCGGCTCACAAATTGATATTATTATTTTATTATAACTATATATTGTGGTTGAAAAATTGAAATGATTCACAATATTTATATGAAATATAATATTTAATAATTATTATATAATGATAATATATATTCTATAATATTTTTAATTTTTGATATAAAAAATTATAGTATCGTTCCTGCATACGAAAAAACTACCATCCCCATGGGAGATATATTTCATTATCAACATTTCCTTTTAATGTAATTTTATATATATATATAATTATTATAAAAAAATATATTCATATCATGTATATATTTCTATATATGGTGAATCCATAACTATTATTCAAGGATTGAAACATCAAAATTGAAATAAATAAGGAAATGAGGTAATTAAACCTGAAATAATGGTGTTAATAACAAATTGTTAAAGAACATGTCTTTAAATTTCATAATAGTATAATATATATAAAAATATAAAATTTTATATGGTACATTAATATAAGTATAATGTATTTAAATTTATTATAGAATAGGTTATATAAATTTTAAAGAAAGTCATATACGATGTAAGGGGTTCTTATCTGATGGTCAAATTTGAAAGACATAGGCCATATTCATCGCTAATTTATTTTATGTTGATTATATAATATCCCTATTATATATTTTATCAAAATTATATTCATATTCATTTTATTAAATTTTTTATTTTCTTTTATTTATTCCAATTATATTGTGACTAAAAATTTTTCAATGTGGTTTCAAATCTATGATTCAATCTCAATTTAATTGGTATTTTTTATTCTCGAATTTTTATTTGAGTAAAATATTATTATCTTTATTTTATAGACACTTATATATTCATCTATTTTGGATATTTTTTAAAAATACATGACCACATTTTATTTATCTCTCTCTAAGTAGTCAAATAAAATAATATATTTTATCAATGAAGTATGACTTTACATCAATATTCGTTTAGAAAACATTTTATACCACATAAATATTTTCAAAAATGGTCCATTGAATGATTTTATTATTAACTAACTATTTATTAAAATCATTTTTACCAATTATAGAATTTTTATTAGAATATTTAAATATTTTCTTTTTTTCATTTTCTAAATCGTGTTTTGTTTTAATTTTTTTCAATGGATTGAAAAAAATAGTTATTTTATCTTTGATCACAGTAATGGGATTTATTAGCATAAGGAAAATTCCCTGATTTGAATCATAATTTAAATGTTTCAATTGTTATTTTCAATGAAACAATTTTTTTCAAAATTCAGGAAATGTTTTAAATGTTAAAAAACGGATGGAATGATTTCTATTCACTATAAAATCATATTTTTAGGGTTTTAAAAAGGATATATCTCACAATTTTCCAAATTGTTTACCGTTATTTTTACCTCACCATTGATAAAAAATTTGACACCATCCACTTCCTTTATATTTATTGCTTATTATTAGGGTGATGATATTTTAACAAACCCTACATATTTTCCACAGGTTCTATGATGATTATTTGATAAATGTTTGATAATATTTTGGAAAACATATGTATATATTTCATTATGTTTTATGTGGTCCTATAATTTTATTTCCCTACAGTGGATCGGGTAAATACTTATATCTCATAAGATAATTATTGTAAATGATATTATGTTATTGATACACTATGGGAAACTGGTAGGGATGCTTGATCTGTTGTGACATGAGAAACATATGGTGATTCCAAATACACTATTATATGATGGGCTCAATAGTTAACCATGACATATTATGTAAGAACATGAAAATTAAGGGTGATACCTCCTTCACATATTTTGGAACTCTTTTACAATTTTATTTACTATATCCTTGTTGGGTTTTTATATGGATCTGTTGTCGATATAATTTATGAAATTTAGAATTTTTTGGAGGGATTTGGGGAATTCCATAGTTATAATGCACATTTTCCAAACCATGCACCCTGTAAAAAAAATCATGCTCCCTCTCACATAGGGGGTTTTCTTTGATGGCACATGGATTGTCAAGTCGTTCACTAAAATAAAAGTAACTATTCACCCCAATAGTTTGGGTGTACAGTTTTAGTGTGTAGTCTCATCAAACTGTTCACCCCATATAAGAAACTATGATCATAGGGTTTGAATCCTACAAAAAATATTTAAATTTCTTCAAATCCCTATTATTAAAAAATATTCCCACACATTTTACCCTAAACCTATTCATAATAATTTTGAATCTTCTGATAGGATTCTGATGCTCCATGAACCCTATTATTAATAAATCGAAGATGAGTTTGAAGTATCATATCTCTATTGGTACGCAATTTCATTCCTAATTGGTTATCAATATCTCTCCCATCTATCATTACAGATATTTTTGGATATTTTTTACTCTATTATAATTGGGTTTAAATTATGTATTTGATGCTTGAATTTTGTTTGAACATGATGGTATGTTTTGGTCCTCGATAATCCACACCATTGTGATTTTCATCATTATGCTTCAATTTGTGGATTTCTATTTTGGAATACATTCACGGGAGAACTCAAGGTAGGTTGTCTAATTGTCAATTATAATCATTTTTATTATATTTTCATATGTGTAAATAGGGAATTTTAATTTCCACATTTGGAAATTTCGTCCTCAATTTAATTTATTATATATTTAAATAATTAATGGGATATAAAATTGAGTGAGAATGGGAATTAAATAGTTGTTTGGACTTACCATGATTGGTTAAAGGTATTTTTTATTAAATATTAATAAATTGGTTAATGGTGAAAAATTCATATTATTCCAAGTGATTAAAGTGATAACCATCGTTGTTTTTATAAATATAAATGGTGAATCTAGATGTCAATAGTTGATAAGAGGGTTAGTTATTATTACACTTGATGAATGTGATATATGTTATATATGAGATTAATTGATAAATGATGTGGGGACATGTACTGACACTCCAAATATCGGGTGCCAAAATTATGCTCCATGCCCCCAATGAATGCATATAAATTAATGTACATGATAAGAACTAAACCCTAAAATATCCTTGAGGTTTGGGATAAGAATTTATGCTCTTAATACCCATGGGGATCTAGACATAATGTTCTAGGACCATGATATTGGCAATGGAATAGGGTTCCCCGTGGTTGTAATATGAAGGTATAATTAAAATAATTGGGGAATTCCTGAATGATTGGTTGTTGATTCCATGGGATATTTAGTTCAGACTCCGACACGGGATGAATAATGTATTGTTGGGTCAAGAGTCTTCAAAAACCTATGTATTATATTATTAGTAATATAATAATTTAAATGTGATAAATGTTTATGTATCATTGTATTTTATTCATCATAAATCTTCCTACATTGTTATAGAGTGGGTATTGTTTTAGTAACCATTAGTGGAGGACTAAGGATCTATACTCACACCTTAATCGGGATTCATTTTCAGTAACTGAATAGTCTTGATGTTTTTAGGATATGATAAGTTAAAATCCCTATTTTAGATAGATGTGTTAGGATGGAACATTGATGAGGGAAATAGAAAAGATGTCGGGATCCACCTAGAGAGTTTACATTATGTCAATATATTTTTTCATATTAAATCATGTCACATATATTGAATGAAATATATACTATTTTTGTTTGGATATTATTTTTCCTATTTTTCACCATGAGATTTTATTTTTTCTTAGTTATGTAATTATTATGGTTATTTGACATAATCGTTTGAATATTATTTATTTTTTCCCATTATTGTTCAATATCAATAAAGAGGTTATAGTCTCCCCCACCTTTTATGTTGGACCCTCATTGTATGTTGGTAGCATCTATCATATGAGGAGGCAGACTCAAGGTCATTTAATCAACTAGTTTGGAGAACTATTGGGTGGTACCCAGCTCGAGATATCACAAAGTGGTATTAAAAGTTGTTTTATTTTCTTTTCATTTTTCATACAATTTGGGAAAGGCATATTAAGTGACAAGGATGAGTCGATCCATGGGAATAATATTGTTCATGGGAGTAGAAAACCCATGTGAACGGGAAAACTGAAGTACCTGGAGTAGGAATTATTGTGATTGATGTTTTCTATTACTTTTTTCTTCGTTATTTCACCTTTCATGATGCACATAATGTGTGATATTATATATTTTTGATATTTTTATTTATGGTTTCATATAGAAAAATAGTTGAGATTACATTAACAAAACTAGGAACTCAGTAATTTAAGTGATATGTATAATTTTAGGCTTGCATGCAAAAGTAGGTTTTGGTGTGAATTTTTAAATGAAAATTATTTTTTCATATATTAAAATTAAATGAAAAGGTTCATAACATGAAATTGTAAAATTGTAAATGATGATCATTGTGATGAATTAAGGAATTTATTTTGTGTCTAATAATATTCCTAGAATTATGAAAATGTTTTACCCTGTGTAATCTAGAAACTAGTTGAGGGATGGTTGAGGGTAGTGATAATGCCTTAGTTTTGAACATGTTGTGGGGTACGGGGGATGGCTTGTTATGTGTTTGATTGAATCCCACTTACCTAAATGTGATGATGTTATAGAATTTTACATAGGATTTCTATTTTTGATTACAATGATATGAATCCACAATTATTATTATATATAGGATAACAGTATGATATGGCTGGAAATGATCCCCTAGTAGTGGAACCTCGAGCACCAATAGTGTTTGGTGAAAGAGACAAATAGCATCTCCAGGAGAACTTATCTAACTTTTTGTATTCTACGGAATGAGACCCAGTGTGGATTGTGAAAAAAAATTATGAATTGACTTAGGAGTTCCAAATTCAAAACCATCTAACATCCAATAGAGATGGTGGTACTAAGGAAGCTATGTTCTGGATTGAGTCTATCCATACAATTCTTGACCACATAATGACTTATTTTAGAAGAGATCCAATGTAAGAACCCGGTTATTATTTTGAGGTACGGGTTTCTTCTATTCTCTTTTGCTTAAGTGTTTTTTAGAAAATAAGAAAAATTGGGAAAATCCTAAAATTTGGAACTACATGCCATGTACTATTCCACACGTCGTGTACTTTTGGCCATGTGGGATAAATGCACAGGGTGTCTTGCCATGACGGTGATGAAGGGTGTAAAAACCGACTACACACCGTGTAGTGGGTATTTACACACTGTGTAGTCAGTCGGCAGGAAAATAGTAAGGTGGTGGAAGTACATACTAGCTACGTGACATTACACGCCATTTAGTTAGTAATACACGTTGTATACTCATGTCAATAGATGAATTGTATGGAGGTGCCGCCAAAGGAACAGTTAAATGAGGGAAGTACGGGTCGTGTAGTCAAAAGTACACACCGTGTACTTTGTTTTTTCTCTTAAAATGGGAAGTAGCAAACCCTGGTCATAGGATTGGCTTAGAACTGGATTGGAGCTCAGGAGAGGATGATCGAACCTTCGTGGATCAACCGAACGAGCATCGGGAATCCGTTTCTGCTTCCGTCGATCACGTTGGAACCGCACGGGTAAGAGCTTCCTTCTACTTGTGTGTTTCTTGCCAATTTTTCCTCTAAGGGAAGTAATTTGAGGATGAATGAGAACTATTTTACCTCAGATATATGATGTTCTTGGATGTTTCAGAAGGCGTCGATCGCGTGTACTGTTATTGGGTGTTTAAGGTATGTGGTTTTGTGTTTAATTTCCAAATGTTGTGCGTTTATGTGTATTTTTGTGATGCAAACCCGTGTTGGGGTATCATGTGG
Organism: Viscum album; assembly: GCA_963277665.1. Taxonomy (NCBI): domain Eukaryota; kingdom Viridiplantae; phylum Streptophyta; class Magnoliopsida; order Santalales; family Viscaceae; genus Viscum; species Viscum album. Next base: position 1,965,490,668 of record OY728121.1, read on the forward strand.
CTGAGGCCTTGGCAGTTTAAGTACCTAAAATTGTATAGGTGATTAAATGAGATAATAAATGGTTGTTTGGGATCATTGCATTGATCCAGGACCACCCCGAGGGTGTGTTCCTCTGTTTAGCCATCTGGCGAGAATACCCGAGGGTATGCCATGTTTATTTTGTGCATTACTTTTTCCTTGAGAGTAATTGTATGTAAATTTCTTGTTTATATGTTGGGCATGACTCGGTTACTTGTTTAGCATGTGGCCGTGTTTCCTTTAGCCTGAGGGAAGTAGTTATTTCAGCCTGAGGGAAACATCTTCCAGGCCAATGGGAAATAGACTCTGTGCCCGAGGGCGAAACTTTGTGCTCTTGAGGGAAATATCGATATGCTTGTGGGAAAATACCTACAGGTTACGTTTCTGATTACCTGAGGGTAAGGGTTTGCGTGTTTGAGGACACTGACTGTTTACTTAGAAATTCACTGTGGTGTTTTCTTATATTAAATTGATAAATTGAATATTAAAATGGAAATATAATGGGTAAAGTTAGTTACTTTTTAGTACTGCTTAGTTTATTACATTTACTTTTGCACAGTATTGTTGCATGTTTACACACTGTTGAGCATGGGCCTTTGTTGGGTTCCTATTGAGATTATTTCTCACACCATGTTTGGGTCATGTTTTTTGGCCCAAACAGATTATGTTTCTGTAGGTATTGATAAGGGAAGGGGTCCATATACGGGTACTTGATTGCTGTTGTGGAGTAGGGGAGTATGGGACTGGACTTAGGCTCGCGATGCTACCGGCTGTTTTGTTTAGCTTTGTTGTACTCTGTATTGTATTGTAGTATTGTGTAACATATTCTGGATGTTTTCTTATAACTAGTGACATGTTGCATAATATCTATATAACCCGTTGGTTATCTTATACTATAGCTTTTTATATTAAATATGTATGGTTTATTTCTTCTTTTGTTGATGTATGATTTTTATTTTATTCCGCAATGCTACACTTTGAAAAATGTGGGAATAGTTACCCACTATCAGAACTGGGCCCTCACTGCTTGTCGGAAGCCTCTGGCGTTTTGGGAAATGCGTTTGAGGTCATGTCGTGAACCGGGCTCGGGGCAGCCGTTGAGTGGAACCCAGACCCGGGACGTTACAAAGTGGAATCAGAGGGGTTCTTTTCTTTGATGTACTATTGGGAGCCATATTCAGGGATAGGAAGGGAACGGTAGTTGGTAATAAGCTATGTCTGGGCATAGCTAACCCATGTACAGGGAAAATCCAGTCTACCTCATATTTTTTCAATTCTTCTGATTTTGAAAATTTTACAGTTGATTTGATTTTCACCATTGGGTGACGCACTTGTGATTGTCTTGTTATATTCTATCCATGGGTTCTATTTAGTTGTAACCTTATGAGATTAGGGTATGCCATCTCATGCATCATTTAGGCACATGCTAGGAATCACATTCCCTGCATAGTTCCATGCCATGTAGGTGCATTAGAAATTTCATGTTGTTGTGATAGTTTTTGTGTTAGAAAAGCATGATGTTGTGATAACTTCTTGATAAATGCCTTCTATGTGATAGGGTATTTTTGTGTGAGTCGGGTTATCGAATGAATGCCAAACATTGGTTTTTGGGGAGTTTGGACCCCCATTTACCTGAATTTGGCGGATCATTGACTGTTTATTTTATTATAACACAGAAAAGATTCCAAAATTTGATTCGCGGGGAGTATGGGCCCTCACATATCAGAATTTGGCACTTAGGTGTTGTTTTCGGTGTTTTAGGGGTTTGGGGGAAGTTTCTGAGTCATACTGCCTGGAAAACCCAGTATACATGCCGTGTAGTTATTTGAACACGCCGTGTACGTTTTTCTGTTTGGGAAGAAAGTAAAACTTTTTAAGTACACGCTGTTTACCCTAAGTACACGTCGTATAGTCGCTTCCTGTGTCAGAGACCATGTGGGCAGGGACACGGGGAAGGGAAATGTTTGGGGAAAAAACGTCGTGTACCATATGTACACGCCATGTAGGGTTGACTAAGATACCTGACCATGTAACTAACAAACCCAGGCTGGTGTAATCTTTTCTTGAACATTCCATGTCAATGAACAACACACTGTATAGTGTGACATGGGGACCCGGATGTGTAACTAACAACACGAGTCAATGTAATCCTTTTATGTACAGGCCATGTGTATATGGAACAACCCGTGTAGTTGAGCCATGTATCCGGTGATGTAACTAACAACATGGGTCGGCGGAGCTCTTCTAGAACACGTCATGTGCCTTTGGGACACGCCGTGAAGTCTTGTATGAGGACAGACCGTGTGGAGTTAGTCATGGGGCTGGGAAGACGGAGTGTTGTACATGTCGTGTACGGTTTTAACATGCTATTTAGTCTCAAGCCGAGTAGTCGGTCGTGTCACAAATGACATGGGAAGTTGGAAAATTACACCATACATTTTGTGTAGATGATATGCACGTCGTGTAGTTTTGTTCAAATGGGATCTGTGTGGCTAATCCATGTAGAAGGACCCGAGCAGGGGAAGAGAAGTCAGGTACATGTCGTGTAGTCAGTGTACATGTCACGTTGTCTTGTTGTGCAATCTGTAATGCCTTCATCCTCCGGTTCCCTTTTTTTGGTCCCTTCATTTTTGGTCTGTAATAATCATGATCTAAGGTGTGCGTTTGACCTTGTAGAGTCATTCTGCCGAGACGACCACACGTTGTTCTCCAGGATAGCGGCAACAATTTTACTCTAGAGATTGTGGGCCATGGGCCACCAGTGGATCCTCCAGAAGAGCCAGATGCGGTGCCATCCCTTATACCAGATATAGGCGTCGTGGCGCAGTTCCGTGAAGGCTTTATGTGGTTCATGCAGACCATTCAGGGAGCACTGCCGGCTACCACATCTATGGCTGAGCTGACTTGTATCTTCTAACAGCAGCATCCGCCTACGTTCTCAGGGGATGGAAGACTACAGGCTACGGAGTCTTGGCTAGGGTCTAGACAGACTATTTTCGAGCATCTCGAGACGCCTACAGTGAGGAGGGTCAAGCTCGCAACTTATATGTTGCGTGATTCTGCCAAGAGGTGGTGGGATGTTACCACCCAATCAGTGCATCACAGAGACATAGTGTGGGAATATTTCCAGACAGCCTTCTATTGCTTCATCCTAGAGACGCTGAGGGAATATCGAGCTCGAGAGTTCATGAATCTGCAGTAGGGCGCTATGTCCCTGATGGATTATTCTTCTTGTTTCACTGTGCTTCAGCGTTCTTCACCAATTCTGGTGGGTGATGAGACGCTGAGAGCCAGGCACTTTGAGGATGGTCTTCGATATGACATCCAAGCACCGGTGAATGTTTTCAGGTTGGCTTCAGTACATGATATTGTGAACCAGGCACTGATTACAGAGAGGAACCAGCGGGAAGCTTGTGGTGTGGGCTAGGGCAGTTCAGCAATAGTTTCTAGTACTATTTCTACCGATAAGAGGAAGAGATACATATACTTCTCTCAGGGTGGCAGAACTAGCCAAAAGAATGTTTGTGGTGGCCAGGTCATATACTACCAGTGTTGTAAAAAGGAGCACAAGATACCTCAGTGTCCACGAGACCCAGTGGAGTGCTGAGCTTGTGGCAATATGGGAATCTACAGCGCTTTTGTATGGCGTTTCCATCAGTGGCTAGTGAGAGGGGTTCTGTGCAGACTCCGCGTGCAGGGGCAGGACCAGCAGCTTCTTACCAGTCAAGGAACTGGAATACATCAGGTCGTGTAGGCATGGATGGTGGTCGTGGTCGTGGTAGCCAGACTCCAGGATCTTAGAGGCAGCAAGGCGGGACAACTCAGGGTAGCCAGGCTATGTCTCCGGGTCGCAACACCGGGTAGGAATATGCAGTGTAGTAGACCCAACATGAGCAGGATCCAGAACCTTCTACAGTTAGAGGTACTATTCTATTAGCCTCTGTTTTGTCTTTAGTACTTTTCGATATGGTTTCTACACATATCTTCATATCTGTTCCCATTGTGGAGAGCATATGGCTCTGTGTTTCTTCTTCTACCATTATGACTCTAGACACTCCGTTGGGGACTAGAATGGCTGGTGCGCATCAGTGCATGGAGTGCCCCCTTGAGGTTGGTGGGTTTCACTTCCTTTGAGACCTCTATGTATTAGAGATGACAGATTATGACTTCATTCTGTAGATAGACTGGTTGGTTGCCTTTCGAGCCTTTGTAGATTGCTATCGTCGCAGGGTGAGTTTTACGTCACCATAGGGTGGGTAATTTCTATACAAGGGAGAATGGGATGTTCAGGTGAGTCGAGATAGACTAGAGAATCGTGGTCGAGGTGGAGTCATAACCCAGATTGCGAGTTTATATCTGGATGATCAGGGGATTTTTCAGATGGATTTCCTTCCAGTGGTTGATCATTTCAGGTATGTCTTCCCAGATGAATTTTCAGGTCTACCTCTGGAGTGAGAGGGGGACTTCTCTATTGAGCATGTTCAAGGAGCATCACCGGTGTCTATTCCTCCATACAGGATGGCCACGCCTGAGTAGCAGGAGCTCAAGAGGCCGTTAGAGGAGTTGCAGACAAAGGTTTTCATCCAACCCAGTACTTCTCTATGGGGTTCACCTGTCCTCTTTGCAAAGATGGTGGACGGTACCCTCAGACTCTATGTGGACTATCGGATGCTGAACCAGTTGACGGTTAAGAACAGATATCCCTTTCCGAGGATTGATGATCTTTTTGATCAACATCATGAAGCACGAGTGTTCTCGAAGATTGAATTGAGGTCAGGATATCATCAGCTACGCGTGAGACCATCAGACATACCACTTACAGCTTTTCGGAGGAGATATGGTTTATACGAGTACTTGGTTATGCCATTTGGACTCACGAACGCACCATCAGTTTTCATGGATCTGATGATTCGTGTGTTCCTTCCTTATCTGGAATCGTTTGTGGTAGTATTCGTGGACGATATCATAGTGTACTCTCACACTCAACAAGACCATGCCACCCATCTTGAGATCGTATTTAGTACACTGAGAGATAATAATCTATATTCTACGCTCTCAAAGTTCCACTTTTGGATGGACCAGATTCGCTTCCTGGGTCATATCATCTCAGAGGCAGGAGTTGCAGTAGACCTAGAGAAGGTGAGAGCAGTAGTTTCCTGGGACCAGCCCAAGAACATGTTTGAGATACAGAGTTTCTTGGGGCTATCTGGTTACAAAAGATGCCTCATACTGGAATTCTCCAGCTTTGCATCACTATTGACTAGTTTGAATAAGAAGGGTGTTAAGTTTGTTTGGTCAGAAGCTTGCGAGACAGCCTTTCAGGACATGAAAGGAAGACTGACAGCAGCACCAGTCCTGATAACTCCAGAACCAGGGAAGAGCTATATAGTTTACTATGATGCATCAGGTATTGGGCTAGGAGCAGTATTGATGCAGGGCGATCGAGTAGTTGCGTACGGGTCTCAGCAGTTGAGGCCACAAGAAAAGAATTACCCGATGCATGACCTCGAGTTGGCTGCAGTTGTTCATGTGTTGTGCTTTTTGAGAAATTATCTATTGGGAGAACATTTTGTGGTTTTCACCGACCCCAAAAGTCTAAAGTATATTTTTACTCAGAATGAATTGAATCTGAGGCAGCGAAGTTGGGTCGAATACCTTCAGTCCTTTGATTTTGAGCTTGCCTACACACCTGGTAAATGTAATGTTGTAGCTGATGCACTGAGCAGGAATACTCAGATACAGGCTACGTAGGAGGCCAGTGATGAGTGGCATTTTATGGCTTTGTTCTCTAAGATGCATTTGTAGGTGCACATAAGTCAGGGGAAAACTTATCTTTCATATTTAGCTGTGACTTCTACCCTCCTAGATAGAGTGGGGTTGAGAAAGATATTTGATTCAAAAGGCCTAGTTCTACGGGAGTCGGTGGCAAGTGAGGACCCTCCTCCTGGTTGGACGATAGGCGATGATGAAATTATGCATTTCCATGGATGATTGTGGGTTCCAGGGGATATACGCGAGAAGTTGATGCGAGAGTTTTATGCTTCAGCTTGGGAATTTCATCACGGGGTTACCAAGATGTACCGTGACTAGAGACATCATAACTGGTGGACAGGTATGAAGAGAGAAGTAGCTAGTTTTGTTACGAGATTTTCCACCTGTCAGCAGGTGAAGGAAGAGCACCAGAGGCCAGCTGGACTGTTACAATAGTTACCCATTCCGGAGTGGAAATTGTATGATGTCGCGATGGACTTTGTGACTAGATTACTGAGGTCACCTTGAGAAAATGATGCCATGTGGGTTGTTGTGGATAGACTCACGAAGGTAGCTCAGTTTTTTCCAATCAAGGAATCCCTCAGAGTTGATGAGCTCAGGAATTTGTATATTCGAGAGATCGTACGTCTTCATGGGGTCCCTCGTTCTATAATTTCATATAGGTATGCCCTTTTTACGTCTCGTTTCTAGCAGTGTTTTCAGAGGGCACTAAGAACATAGGTGCTTCTGAGCACCGCTTACCACCCTCAGACCGGTGGTCAGTCAGAGCATACAATACAGGTACATGAGGACATGTTGCGAGAATGCATCCTAGACATTGGGGGTTCTTGGGAGAATCACATACCCCTAGTTGAGTTTGCCTACAATAACAGTTTTCAGGAAACTATTGAGATGGAACCTTATGAGGATTTATATGGTAGGACATGCTGATCACCTTTGTGCTGGTTAGAGGTAGGTGAGACAGCTTTACTGGGACCACGTCTCGTGCAGGATACTTCTTAGCAGGTCCAGTTGATTTGAAAGCGGATGGTTACTACACAGTCTCGTCAAAAATCTTATGTTGATTGCCGCAGATGACCTTTGGAGTTCGTGGTCGGGGATCAGGTCTTCTTGCGTGTTTCGCCGAGGCTGGGACACAGACGGATCAAGAGACAGGGTAAACATTCACTGAGGTATGTGGGGCCATTTTAGATTCTCGAGAGAGTTAGGCCAATTGTCTATCAGTTGCAGTTACCACAGAGGTACCGAGCCATGCACGTCATCTTCCATATATCGCGGTTGCGCTGTTATCATTCATACCCATCTCACATTTTTTCAGCCTGGGGAGGTTGAGCTACATGTAGATTCTTCCTTTCAAGAGCATCCGATTCGAATTGTTGATAGGAGCACGATGTTTCTCTGAGGCTGGTCAGTTCCTATCGTATGGGTGCTATGGAAGCACGGTTGAGTGAAGAATGAAACCTGGGAGCGGGAGACTGATATACGTGCTCAGTGGCCAGATCTGTTCTGAGTTTTATCTTCACCACACTTTGAAGGGAAATTTGGGGATGAATTTCTTTAAGGGGGGAAGTTTTCAAGAACCCAGTTCTTATTTTGAGGTGCGAGTTTCTTCGTTTCCCTTTTCCTTAAGTGTTTTTGAGAAAATAAGGGAAATGGGTAAAATCCTAAACCATGGAACTACATGCCATGTTCTATTCCACACGCCGTGAACATTTGGCCATGTGGGATAAGTACATAGGGTGTAGCCATGATGGCGACAAAGGGTGTAAAAACCGACTACACGCCGTGTAGTGGGTATTTACATGTCGTGTAGTCAGTTGGTAGGAAAATAGTAAGGCGGTGGAAGTATTCGCCATCTTCGTGACAGTACATGCCGTATAGTCAGGAATACACGTCGTGTACTCATGTTGAAGGATGAATAGTTTGGCGGTGCCGCCAAAGGAATTGTTAAAAGAGGGAAGTACACGTCGTGTAGTCAAAAGTACACACCATGTGCTTTTTTCTATTAAAATGGGAATTATCCAACCTTGTACACAGGATTATCTTAGAACAGGATGGGAGCTCGGGAGAGGACGGCCGAACCTTCATCGATCAACTGATCGAGTGTCGGGAATCCATTTCCGCTTCTATCAATCACGTTGGAACCGCACGGGTAAGAGCTTCCTTCTCCTTGTGTGTTTCTTTCCCATTCTTCCTCTAAGTGAGGTTACTTGAGGTTGAATGAGAATTATTTTACCTCAGATATACGATGTTCTTATACATTTTAGAAGTCTCCATTCACATATACCATTCTTGGGTGTTTAAGGTAGGTGGCTTGGGGATTAATTTCTAACTATTGTGCGTTTGTGTGCATTTTTGTGCTGCGAACCCATGTTGGGGTATCGTGTGGCTAAGTCTTTGGCTTTTTAAGTACCTATAATTTTATATGTGATTAAATGTGATAATAAATTGTTGTTTGGGATCATTGCTTGGATCTAGGACCACCCCGAGGGTGTGTTCCTCTTTTTAGCCGTCTGGCAAGGATACCCGAGTGTGCACCATGTTTATTTTTCTCATTACTTTTTAATTGAGAGGAATTGTATATCAATTGTCGGTTTATATGTTGGGAATGACTCTGTTACTTGTTTATACCAAGGGCAGTGTTTCTTTTATCCTGAGGGAAGTAGTTTTTTTTTGCATGAGGGAAACTTCTTCTTTGTCTGTGCGCAATAGACTCTGTGCCCGAGGGAGACACTTTGTGCGCCTGTGGGAAAATACCTGCGGGATACGTGTCAGATTACCTCAGGGTAAGGGTTTTTGTTTCTGAGGACACTGATTGTTTACTTGGAAATTCACTATGGTGTTTTCTTATATTAAATGGATAAATTGAATATTAAAATGGAAATATAACTAGTAGAGTTAGTTACCTTTGAGTACTTCTTAGTTTATTGCATTTACTTTTTCACACTGTTAATGCATGTTTACACACATTTGAGCACGTGCCTTTGGTGGGTGCCTACTGAGATTATTTCTCACACCATGTTTGGGTCATGTTTCCCTGCCCAAACAGATTAGGTTTCTGTAGGTATTGATAAGGGCAAGGGTCCCTATAAGGGTAATTGATTGCTGTTGAGGAGTAGGGGAGTATGGGACTGGGCTTAGGCTCGCGATGCTACCGGCTGTTTTGTTTAGCTTTGTTGTACTTTGTATTGTATTTTACTACTGTGTAACTTGTTCTGGCTATTTTCATAGAACATGAGACATGCTGCATCATATCTATATAACTGGTTGGTTATCCTTTACTGCAGTTGTTTATATTAAATATGTATGGTTTATTGCTTCTGTTGTTGTTGTGTGATTTTTATTTTATTTCACTGCACTACACTTTGAAAAATGAGGGCATAGTTCCCCACTATCAGACCTGGGCCCTTGCTACTAGTCGGCAGCCTCTGTCATTTGGGGAAATGCGCTTGAGGTCGCATGGCGAACCAGGCTCGGGGCACCCATTGAGTGGCACCCAGACCTGGGACGTTACATCCAAGATGGTTTTTGACATATTTTGTAGTTAAGGGATGTATTGGTGGACATCCATAATTAGTGTAAAAATTAGAAAATATTGAGTTGAATTAATTTGAATAGAATTTATTATATAACTTTTACCCAGAGATGATTTGGTTCATAAGGAAAGAATAGTTTTTTATCTTGACCGAAGGGAGTATGTTCGTGATGAAAAATTATGGACTTTTTACTAATTTTCCATTACTAGTTCCATTATTGGTAGGAGATGATTTTACAATGGTAGAAAATTTTCATGTGGGTATTATAGATGATATAATGTATCATGTTAAAATATTTAGTCTAATGATGTTCTTTAAGGTTGTGAATCAGGCTCTCATATCTGTGGGGAACCTGATGGAGTCTTCAAGTGGATGGAAGGTGGTTTCAACATAACAATTAGGAGGTACATATTCTGAGAGTATAAATCCTTTCTTAGAAAACATAAATAAGGTATATGTTAAGAAGAGTGTTTAGGGGGATGGATTAGTCACTGAAGACATTACCGGAGTGATCTTCCACTAGTTTTGTAGGCCATGTCACATTTATAGACAGTTCTCCCAACCACTGGTACAGTGTAAATCTTTTGGAATGATGAAATATCTACAACTGTTTTTTAGGAACCCATGATATATGGGTGATTATTTATTGATCTTGTAGAATAAGTTTGATTGATGGTTTCTTCAAACAAATATATCAGTCCTGTAGTTGGAGTTCTACTAGGCATATTGGTTGTATAAATTGACATGGTACTTCGGGGAAAGATCACATATATTAGAAGAGTATTAGAAATCATGGGACATAGACTATATTATAGGGAAAAGGGGTACTAAAGTTTTATGTAGTATAGTATGTAGACAAGGATTGTGATGCATAACCATCGACATTCAGATGTAGTTTTTCTATAGATTATACACTTGATAGATATTTATTTTATATTGGTCCCTCTCATTCATTTTTATATAAAAACGTATGAATGGATTGATACTGAAATTGGAGTCACTAAAAAATTATTATTTTTTCAATTGGGGTATATCTATTGGTAAGAGTGTAACACCCCGAGATTTTATGAAAAATATTCTTTTTAATTTCAATAATGTCTTGTGTTGTACGCTACACCAAAAGGAGCTTGCACAACACGCATCCTTGACTTTCCTTGCATTACACGCAATCGCAACCTTCCTCGATAGCGTGTGTAGTATGCAATACTGAGTTTCACGAAACAACGATATGCTATTAAAATATTATTAAAACTAGACGTTATGAATATTAATAACCACTTTTTAAATTTTAGAAATTTTAGCTTTCAAAATTGACTTCATTTTTGGATTCAGAGTATCGAATTTAGCCTAAGGTGAAATTTTGGTACTTTTCGGATAACTTTCATATTCTGATGAATAGTGAAAATTACTAAATTATAATTAAAAACAACAATTTTAATTGAAATAATTAATAGTGATAAATTGTTAATTTGAGTGGTTTTAAAGTATATTTAGAATATATTTTTACAATTTAATACAATGTTGGTCATTGAATGTAATTTCACATTTAAACCAGACATAATCAAGTGTCAATCTTTTGATAGATGTTGTTTCTTAAAAACACGCTATTTGTTTTAACAGAGGGATTTAATTATAAAATTAATTAATGCAACTTCTATGTTATGAATTTGGGAAAATAGAGTTCATTTTTGAATTCGGAATATGAAATATAGCTTAGGATGAAATTTTGGCATTGTTCTGAAAAACATCAATTTTTGATGAATAGTGAAACTACTAAGTGGTAGTTAAAAAACTGAATTTTTCATAAAACATAATTTTACCACTTCTGTGAATGGAATTTCAAAAATCCGAGAGATATGGTTGATGTCAGTAAGTAAAATGTGGTTCAATGAGATGAAAATAATTTTTGGTGAATAGTAACTTTTTTACTTTTATTTACCACGGTTAAAAGTAAATAGGGTAATTAAGGGTAAGAATGATATTAATATTACCCTAACACATGTCCTAATTCTATTGGACAAGTGTATATCGACCAAAAACAACCTTAAGTGTAAAATATTATCATTTAGGCCCACTTGGATTAGATTAGGACATTTATTATTATTTAATTCAAAGAAGAGTTAAAAGAGTTAAAATCAAAGTATATTTACTAAAAGATTTTTAATATAGTGTTGTACATAAGATAAATTCGATTGTAAATATTAATTAGAAAGATAAAAATATTTCCTACATGATGGTATTTTATTTGTAATTTTTAGACATCAAATAATTTAATTTATTTATGACACAAAGATGATGCAGTAATTATTTTATTAATGAAATATTGACATAATTGATATTATAAATACCAAAATAAATGTAATTTAAGACTTTTTATGAATTACACTAATTTTCTAGGTTACTATGATATATTAGTGTTGATTTAATAAACATGGGTCGAACATATAATTCTGTTATGACTTTCACAAAAATCATATATCAAATAGTGTCAAAATTGACACAAAATAGTTTTTAAATAAAATATTATATTATTAATTGTTATTTTATTCCAAAAAATCTAAGGTTCGGCCAAATGAATTAGATAAGGATATATGTATTAATAATATAAAATTTGTATTCGTTCGGAATGTTATATTAAGTGTATTAACCATATAGTGAAAGAAAACAAAAAGACATGGTAAAAGTTAAATTATTTAACTTAGAGTTAAATCTAATTGATAAGGTTAAAATAATACCCTAAACTTGGATAAATCCAATTGTATGATAGGATTTTAACCCATCCCCACTTTATCTTCGAAATAAGACCCTTTGGAACCATTATAAACCGATTTTGACTTTAATATAAAATAATATTTTGAGATATTCCTAAGGTGCCCCTCTCCTCCCTTATAAAAGGGCACCTCCTCCCCCTCCTCCTCACACCAATTTGAGCACTCAAGCTAGGCCAACCCCTTCCATTTTCTCCTCTCCACTTCCCTAGAATAATCCTAGAGGTCCTGGTCTTCTTCAAAGACCAATCCAAGTTCCCTAAGTGGAGGATTCAAAGAGGCGTTCCAAAGAAGAGGTAATATCCATTACCGATCTTTTCGATTTCTTTCTTCTTAAACTTCTTCTTCTTTAGTTGTTTCATGATAAAGTAATAACATCATTATTACTTATATACTGATATGTTATTATAAATATGAAACAACCCTAATTCACCTTCTATCCATCCTACGGAAAAATGAAATCACAGCGCGTGCGTACGTACGGAATACCGTCTCCACGCCGTGGTGTAATCTATTTTCCACCACCACCTTACAAGGATGGGTATAATGGTGTAATGAGTAACTATTTATGATTATTATAAAGTAATATTGATACTGAAATAATATATATATATACTCCAATACAATTCCACGATCATAGGAATGATATCATCACTCGTGCGTACGTACGGAATACCGTCTCCACGATGTGATGCGACTCCTTCTACATGATCATCATTACATAGTAATTATATAAATGAATTTAATGAATAAATATGATATATGTTACACTAATACCATTATGGATATAAGGTATCTATAACCTTAAAAGAAGAATAAGAATTTATTCGGCAAAACACGCATAAGAACAAAAGGCAATAAAGACCCGAGTAACAAGTAACAATGAAATATTACTAACAAGAAGATAAGAATATGACCATATATGATATCATATAAATATGTATGATTCTGAAATAAGTTAATAACATTATTTAAACCATTATACTGGAGCTTCGGACACGTACAAAGCAAATCGGACCTAAGGTAAGGGAAATATCACAATCTCATTTTTATCCGAGATTGTTTATACTTTGGTATTTACTGGGGTGTATTTTATCATCCACATCCATGTTCCCTCAATATGTAATATTATTTCCATTCACCTAAAAAATTTTAAATCCTATTTTACCCTTCGGTGAGTTTTTAGAAAAATATATGAAAGGAATCTTTTGTCGTTTTTTGTTGGAGGTATTTTTTGACTTTTCCGACAAAAGTACGAGAAGAATGTTTTTTTTAACTTATACGGCATGAATGGATTTTTAAAACATTATTTCCAAGAAGCTTCCTTTACAATTTTTCAAGTTTATTTTTAATCAACTTCTTTTAGTTTATAATTGTAAGACATGTTAAGAAAGGAAAAGTGTTTTTGAAGCAGAAAGGATATTTTCCTCAAGAATGGAGTTCAAGTGTTTTATCAAAATTATTTTCCATCTAAGATAATAAAGGGTTCTATTTTTATCCCTATTATTACATTGATTTGATTATGTTGTGATGGAATTATATTTTTATGAATTCCTTTATCTTATATGAATTTTTTTATGATGTCACGATGTTTAAGATTCCCATTTTTATTACATGGATTATGAAATGATGTATGATTTATGATTTTGTGGCACACATAAGAATGGTATCATTATGATATGGGTGGGACCTATATCTCCCTCCAATGCATTGGGTAATGATTTTATATCTCATGAGATAGACATGGCTAGAACGGTAGGTTATACCGGTTCAGTGAAACAGGACTGGAACGAGGGTGACTCGGTTCAGAAAGGGACTTTGTCCACTAAGATAGTCTTGGAAATGAGTCATGACTAACAAGAAATGATTTTCCTTGATTATGTGTGCATGCCACAAAGTTTCAAGTTTCAAGTTATGATTATGGGGATCTCATTTTCACATCTATGATTTGTTCCATGTTATGATATTATGATCTCTTTTGCAGGTTATGATTTTCAAAAAGATATGATATGATTTTTATTTCCTTTATTTTCCCTTGCTGAGAATTTGAGCTCACCCTTTTATGTTTTCTTTTCCCCAGGATATAAAGAAAGGTTTTAGGTAAAAAAAAGGGAAGATCTTTATGGGAGATATTGAAGATCTTTCACCACGATTAGAAGATTACGTTGCGAGTTTCCAAAGAAACTAAACTATTATGATCTTTGTGTGTGTGTTCTTGTTATGTACCAATTATTCCACAAAAGTAATGTAATGTCCATGTACGTCAAGCTTCGGGTCTCTACAGTTGGTATAAGAGGAAAGGTTTAGTCAACCTTTGGAAACTAGGATGCGAGAACTTTAGTGAGATCCCTAGAGATATTTCTAAGGTATGTCTAGGGATGTCCCTAACGTTAAGTATATGTATAGGTTATAGTACTAGAATTACGCTAACGATCATAGAATTAAACCTAAGATGATAGATATTGAAGGTACTCCCCCTTTATTATGTTGTTTTCCCTAGCATGATTTTTTCCTCTCACACTATTCTTTTTGGGTTTTAGACGATGGTTGGAACCCGAAGGAACTGTGTTGATCAATGCAATGGACAATGCAATGATTGCCCTCCTGAACAAACAAATGTTATGGTAGATGGAGTGCAAAATCTTATTGCTATACTTACACAAGCTATGAATCATTCTGGACTTCCAAATGAGCAGAGAAGGGAACAATATTCTATTGAGTCCTTCATGAGGCAACGTCCACCTTCTTTCAGTGGGTCTTCTGATCCACTTGTTGCTGAACAATGGATCAGTACCAATGAAAAGATATTTTCAGTTATTCAATGTTCTGAGCATGATAAAGTCATCTTAGCAGAATATCATTTGGAAGGTGAAGCTGATCAATGGTGGAATCTTATCAAGAATACGCGGCAAAGAGATGAAATTGAGTCCATGGAATGGGATGAGTTCAAGAACTTGTTTTTCAGTAAGTACTTCCCTCGTATTCTTCGAACAAAGATGGAAAAGGAGTTTCTTGAGCTGAAGTAGAAGGATGATGAATCTGTTGGTATATACGAGGAAAATTTTACAAGACTTGCAAGGTATGCATCTGGCATTATCATCCAACCTGAAAGTAAAGTTGATCGATTTTTCAGTGGCTTAAAACCAAGTCTTCGAAGGGAATTAACTATAAGAGACTTTAGTAGCTATGAAGAAATTGTGCGTTGTGCTATCAAGGTAGAAATGGAAGTTGGTGTTACATATCCATCTCATGGTTTTGACAAGAAACGAAAGATGGAGTTCAAGGAGAAATCTCAGAATAATGATGAAAAGAAGATGAATGTTTCCTTATGCACAAAGTGTGGAAAGAAGCATGGTGGAGATTGTCTTAAAGGGACTAGAAAATGTTTTAAGTGTGGAAAAGAAGGTCATCGAGCAGTTGAGTGTCAATGTAATGGAAAAAGGGATTCTAATGATGTTAATAAAGAAAACACTGCAGAGAACGCACCACCAACACTTCAATGCTTCAAGTGCAAGGAAATGGGGCATTATGCTAATAAATTCCCTAATCCAAGGGTTAGTGATGATCGACATGAGCAACCTCTTAAGGCAAAGGACAAAGGGAAGTAACATGCGATCACCATTGGCGATGTTGAATATGATAACGATGTGGTAGAATGATTAAGTGTTTATGTAATGGGATTCCAAAATAATGTTGTATCATAAAGTATTGGAATATTTATGTATTGGTCTAATGTGGTATTCAAAGTGATTGAGATATTTTTGGAAATAAGATGATATGATCATAATGAAGGGAAAATGAGAAAACGAAATATTTAACAGTATTCATGAGCTCATGATTGATATAAGGACTAAGTGATATCATTGTTTGAGTATATAGAATTTTGAGGATTTTGGTATGTGGAAAGTGTTAAATTTTAACAGCATTCATGTTTTCACTAATTTATTCAAGAGAATACATGATTAAGGCCTTTGAATGTTTGGAATGTGACCAACAAAACATATCTTATGATATATGGGGATCGACGATGGTGTTAAATCTCTGGTAATCATTTTCACTATGTTATGAGAGTGGACTGCAGTATTATGGATAAGCCTAAAGATTGGAATGGATTATATTGGACATAAGTTAGTATTGTGTAAGGATAGAAGTTTTCTGGATATTATTGATGGGATGTTATTGTAATATAGTTTTATAAAAAGGACAACCTGCAGGACGGGCGACAGCCCATCGCGTCGGACAAGGCTGTGGAAATCGAACCCACAACCGAAGTGCGACTGGCCTTTATCGCCTACCACTGGCCTACAGGAAGTCCCTGTTTAGTAGAAACTAGTTTTATTATATTAAGCTGTATGACATATGATGTATAAGTCCATTTTAGGAACCATATATGATTAATCTCACAATAGATCGACTTATGTATATAATTTTTTTTAACCTTTTGTTTGAGACAGATGGAATGACCCATCATTCTATCACATGATCTGCTAACACTTCACGAAAAACAAATTCAACTTCATTTATTTAAGAAATGAAGTGGAAATTGTTAAAGGCACGAACAACAGTGAGATTTTACCAAAATAAAGTAAGTATTTTTTCTAATTCAAATTCTTTAACTTTAGGGAAACGATCTTGAAAACAAAAAATGTTGTCCTAGTGATCTTATATCTGATGAATCAGATGGTACCTTAGATCGTCACAAATTTATGGCTTTGTGATTGCTGGCTTTTCCATAGCCATGTTCTCTACCACTCTCCATCAGAACATGATGGTTAGATTCCTCTTCCATATCCATATTTTCACCTATGTGGAAACCCAGTGATTTGTTTATTTGGGAAACCGTTAAGTTTCATACTTTTGTTTTTAAAGATTGGTTTTGATATTCCTTTTTACGATGTGGGTTTCTATTAAAAAAACTTTCGAATAGTAAACCATTTATAACCCCGACGAATTTTGAGGGCGAAATTCATTTTAAGGGGGGTAGAATGTAACACCCCGAGATTTTATGAAAAATATTCTTTTTAATTTCACTAATGCCTTATGTTGTACGCTACACCAAAAGGAGCTTGCACAACACGCAACCTTGACTTGGCTTGCATTACACGCAATCACAACCTTCCTCGAAAGCGTGTGTAGTACGCAATACTGAGTTTCACGAAACAACGATATGCTATTAAAATATTATTAAAACTAGCCGTTATGAATAGTAATAACCACTTTTTAAATTTTAGAAATTTTAGCTCTCAAAATGGACTTCATTTTTGGATTCGGATTATCGAATTTAGCCTAAGGTGAAATTTTGGTACTTTTCGGATAACTTTCATATTCTGATGAATAGTGAAAATTACTAAATTATAATTAAAAACAACTTTTTTAATCGAAATAATTAATAGTGATAAATTATTAATTTGAGTGGTTTTAAATTATATTTAGAATATATTTTTACAATTTAATACAATGTTGGTCATTGAATGTAATTTCACATTTAAACCAGACATAATCAAGTGTCAATCTTTTGATAGATATTGTTTCTTAAAAACACGCTATTTGTTTTAACAGCGGGATTTAATTATAAAATTAATTAATGAAACTTATATGTTATGAATTTGGTAAAATAGACTTCATTTTTGAATTCGGAATATGAAATATAGCTTAGGATGAAATTTTGGCATTGTTCTGAAAAACATCAATTTTTGATGAATAGTGAAACTACTAAGTGGTAGTTAAAAAACTGAATTTTTCATAATACTTAATTTTACCGCTTCTGTGAATGGAATTTCAAAAATCCGAGAGATACGGTTGATGTCAGTAAGTAAAATGTGGTTCAATGAGATGAAAATAATTTTTGGTGAATAGTAACTTTTTACTTTTATTTACCACGGTTAAAAGTAAATAGGGTAATTAAGGGTAAGAATGATATTAATATTACCCTAACACATGTCCTAATTCTATTAGACAAGTTTATATCAACCAAAAACAACCTTAAGTGTAAAATATTATCATTTAGGCCCACTTGGATTAGATTAGGACATTTATTATAATTTAATTCAAAGAAGAGTTAAAAGAGTTAAAATCAAAGTATATTTACTAAAACATTTTTAATATAGGGTTGTACATAAGATAAATTCGATTGTAAATATTCATTAGAAATATAAAAATATTTACTACATGATGGTATTTTATTTGTAATTTTTAGACATCAAATAATTTAATTTATTTATGACACAATGATGATGCAGTAATTATTTTATTAATGAAATATTGACATAATTGATATTATAAATACCAAAATAAATGTAATTTAAGACTTTTTATGAATTACATTAATTTTCTAGGTTACTATGAAATATTAGTGTTTATTTAATCAACATGGGTCGAACATATAATTCTGTTATGACTTTCACAAAAATCATATATCAAATAGTGTCAAAATTGACACAAAATAGGTTTTAAATAAAATATTATATTATTAATTGTTATTTTATTCCTAAAAATCTAAGGTTCGGCCAAATGACTTATATAAAGATATATGTATTAATAATATACAATTTGGGGTTCGTTTGGCATGTTATAGTAAGTGTATTAACTATATAGTGAAAGAAAACAAAAAGACACGGTAAAAGTTAAATTATTTAACTTAGAGTTAAAACTAATTGATAAGGTTAAAATAATACCCTAAACTTGTCTAAATCGTATTGGATGATAGGATTTCGACCCATCCCCACTTTAGCTTCTAAATAAGACCCTTTGGAACCATTATAAACCTATTTTGACTTTAATATAAAATAATATTTTGAGATATTCCTAAGGTTCCCCTCTCCTCCCTTATAAAAGGGCACCTCCTCCCCCTCCTCCTCACACCAATTTGAGCACTCAAGCTCGGCCAACCCCTGCCATTTTCTCCTCTACACTTCCCTAGAATAATCCTAGAGGTCCTATTCTTCTTCAAAGACCAATCTTAGTTCCCTAAGTGGAGGATTCAAAGAGGCGTTCCAAAGAAGAGGTAATATCTATTACCGATCTTTTCAATTTCTTTCTTCTTCAACTTCTTCTTCTTTAGTTGTTTCATGATAAAGTAATAACATCAGTTTTACTTATATACTGATATGTTATTATAAATTTGAAACAACCCTAATTCACCTTCTATCCATCCTATGGAAAAATGAAATCACCGCGCGTGCGTACGTACGAAATACCGTCTCCACGCCGTGGTGTAATCTATTTTCCACCACCACCTTACAAGGATGGGTATAATGGTGTAATGAGTAACTATTTATGATTATTATAAAGTAATATTGATACTGAAATAATATATATATACTCCAATACAATTCCACGATCATAGGAACGATATCATCACTCGTGCGTACGTACGGAATACCGTCTCCACGATGTGATGCGACTCGTTCTACATGATCATCATTACATAGTAATTATATAAATGAATTGAATGAATAAATATGATATATGTTACACTAATACCATTCTGGATATAATGTATCTATAACCTTAAAAGAAGAATAATAATTTATTCGGAAAAACACGCATAAGAACAAAAGGCAATAAAGACCCGAGTAACAAGTAACAATGAAATATTACTAACAAGAAGCTAAGAATATGACCATATATGATATCATATAAATATGTATGATTCTGAAATAAGTCAATAACATTATTTAAACCATTATACAGGAGCTTCGGACACGTACAAAGCAAATCGGACCTAAGGTAAGGGAAATATCACAATCTCATTTTTATCCGAGATTGTTTATACTTTGGTATTTAATGGGGTGTATTTTATCATCCACATCCATGTTTCCTCAATATGTAATATTATTTCCATTCAACTAAAATTTTTAAAATCCTATTTTACCCTGCGGTGATTTTTTAGTAAAATATATGAAAGGAATCTTTTGTCGTTTTTTGTTAGAGGTATTTTTTGACTTTTCCGACAAAAGTACGAGAAGAATGTTTTTTTTAACTTATAGGGAATGAATGGATTTTTAAAACATTATTTCCAAGAAGATTCCTTTACAATTTTTCAAGTTTATTTTTAATCAACTTCTTTTAGTTTATAATTGTACGACATGTTAAGAAAGGAAAAGTGTTTTTGAAGCAGAAAGGATATTTTCCTCAAGAATGGAGTTCAAGTGTTTTATCAAAATTATGGTCCATCTAAGATAATAAAGGGTTCTATTTTTATCCCTATTATTAAATTGATTTGATTATGTTGTGATGGAATTATATTTTTATGAATTCCTTTATCTTATATGAATTGTTTTATGATGTCACGATGTTTAAGATTCCCATTTTTATTACATGGATTATGAAATGATGTATGATTAATGATTTTGTGGCACACATAAGAATGGTATCATTATGATATGGGTGGGACCTATATCTCCCTCCAATGCATTGGGTAAAGATTTTATATCTCATGAGATAGACATGGCTGGAACGGTAGGTTATACCGGTTCAGTGAAACAGGACTAGAACGAGGGTGACTCGGTTCAGAAAGGGACTTTGTCCACTAAGATAGTCTTGGAAATGAGTCATGACTAACAAGAAATGATTTTCCATGATTATGTGTGCATGCCAAAAAGTTTAAAGTTTCATGTAATGATTATGGGGATCTCATTTTCACTTCTATAATTTGTTCCATGTTAAGATATTATGATCTCTTTTGCAGGTTATGATTTTCAAAAATATATGATATGATTTTTATTTCCTTTATTTCCCCTTGCTGAGAATTTGTGCTCACGATTTTATGTTTTCTTTTCCCCATGATATAAAGAAAGGTTTTAGGTAAAAAAAGGGATGATCTTTTTGGGATATATTGAAGATCTTTCACCACGATTAGAAGATTACGTTCCGAGTTTCCAAAGACACTAAACTATTACGATCATTGTGTGTGTGTTTTTGTTATGTACCAAGTATTCCGCAAAAGTAATGTAATGTCCATGTACGTCAAGCTTCGGGTCTCTACAAAGAGTGTAATTTTCTATTGGAAAAAGATTTTTCTAAAAAAAATCTTGTCGAAATACTTTTGGTAAAAAATCATTCTCTAAATTTTATTAAGATAGAGAGAATAGTTTTTCAATAATAATAATTCCTATAGGTAAAATATATTTTCCTTGATGTTAAAAATATATTTATGTGAAAAATTTATCTATTGGAAATATTATTATCATCTTTCATAACTAATTGAAAAAATTAAATTATATTTGAAATTTATAAATGAAATGACATATTATATGTGGGCATTTCAATATTTATTCTTAAAAATATATATTTTTATATTTTAATATAATTTTATATAATTGGTTCTTTTTATTTATTATATAATAATTATAAAATTTGCTTATATGATGCTCCAAATTAGTAAATATTTTAAAAATTGTGTTCAAACATAATTTAATAATAATTTGAAAACTCCATGAGACATGATAGAAACTAGTTTACATATAATAAATCTCAAAAATACATTGCACTAAACATTATCAAACTCCAAATATAATATTTTCTACATATTAATTGTCATCAACACGGCTCACACTGTTGATTAGAACAATGCATGCATTATGCCCATTCTGTCATGCCATTGCCACAATGAAAATGATCACTAATAGAAGGATGACATTGGATTGGCTGATAAACCAACGAGCCAAGCCACATCATCTGGACTAAGAATAGAGATTCTTAATTAAGAAGGAACTGAATTAGAGAGATCATGAAATGATAAGTCGAACTAATGAGTAAATCTTTATTGTAATGAAATTGTAGGAAACACCTCATGTCATGTAAAAAATAAATTATTTATAATGAATAACACACATAATTTAATCTTTTACACACATATTACATATATAGCACATAAAGGTTTCAAACAAAAAACATAGAAATAATACATAACATATTGATAAATTACACACATATTTAATGATAAACATATTGGTACATGAACAACACATTATCATAATGTAGAAAAAAATGAATATAGTTCAACAAGTTACTTATAGATAAGTGAAATCACTAGAAATCACCTTTAGTCATTAATGATTGGTAATTATTGTGAAAAACCTCAGCAATGTTTCATCTTAGTAGGTTTTGGGTATGGTTGTGTTTGGTGAAAAGGCCATATTATCATGAATGAATATGAATGAAGTGTTCCGAAGCAGGTGTTTATGGTGTCACGGTTTACTAGTAATTTCAAAAAAAAAATTAGCATCAAATTGGGATTTTATTTTTGGAAGGATTACTACCTAAAGAGTAAATGAGATGCAGAATAGAGGAGAAAATAAGAAATGTAAGGGAACAGTGTGGCACTAGACATGAACCCTGTACCATGTACTGGGAACGATATGAATACCATGATTTCTCTTTCACATATTGCAAAGGAGGTATGCAGAATAGTTCTCGGAAGGCTAAGAGTTTGCATATACGGTGCATGGAAGTCATGTTGCACGCGGGAGGCTTGTTTTATGTGGGATGGATATTCATCCAAGAAAATGTGTGGTTGATTTTAAAATCTAGGAATGACTTCTTTCATTAAAACAAGACAATGATCTAGGCTTTCACGAAGGAGGAAATTCAATACATCTACCACGTAGGGAAGAATTTATCACATGTGAAGCAGTATGCGATGAAGGCTATACCACATTGAATATTTGGAAATTTATTGATTATAAAACATTGCGGATCATTTTTTCTATATAAGGAAAATTAATCCCATCCTTAATTTCAAGAAATTTTCCAACGAAAAAAACTGTTCTCCCATAATTTGGGGAATTTTGAAAAAGATTCGCGAGGGAGAATTCTGAGAAGGCTGAAGTGGTTCTAGTGGAAGAAATTTCATCAAAGTTTTTCTTAGGAAACCCTAGCCTGCAAAAAAATCATTACATGGAAGTTTAAAATGATGTATATGGAGGTAGAACACCTGTTTCAAATAGAAGAGTTTCTCAGTATAAGAAAATGTAGTTCTCCAATGAGAGATAGTTCACAGAAGCAAAGATAGTCTGCAAAGAAAAGGCCATACGTGGAAGTAGCGGATAAGTAATCTGTGAAGGATTTCGATTAGGAAAAATGGAGGTAGTACACGGATGAGGAAATACACATAGAATACCCACTACCTCATATGTGGGGAAGCAACGTGGTATGCAGGGAACCAAGATGGAATGCAGTAGATGCTAGCTAGTTCACAGAGGACCCAAGGTAGCTTGAAAAAGCTCAAAAATAGTTCAAAAAGGCATTTTATTCTAATGTTATAGCATGCAAAAAAGTGGAATTCATCTAAAAGTAAAAAAAGGAACATCAATAGTCCATATACATATAGTTTATGATATATGCATTTCTGAAAATGAAGGAACCTTCAATTCCATAAACAATGAGTCGATCCCTTCTAAGATCAATGAAAAGTGGAAGAGGAATACGGTGATCCTTCCCACTGTTAGTGAGCCGGGGGAAGTGAAATAAGGAGTGATCCTTGGGAATTTACTAAGAATACCCTAATACTTGTAAATACAGTGAGCTAGAGTAAATAAGATCTTTCCTAAAAAATTTAATTGGCAGTGAGCTTTATTGGATCTGGTACATCGTCACATCATTGTTGAATGCCCCTCGGATGTCACCCAGTGAGGGTGAGGCAAGTAAAATTGTTATCGACTTTGAATGTTTTCATTTCAGTTTATTTATTTCTATTGGAGAAATAGAGAAGTGTATTTTGTTTAATGAATAAAAAATATCCAAAGGGGTAGGTTATTTAATCTGTCACACCCTGATTCACCCCCCCCCCCCTACAGGTTATTTGACCTACTGAACTGAACTATTGGTATCAGAGCCATGTTAAAAGTCTGTGGTTCTATCCTAGTGTAAGAAATAGATGTGTTAAATCACAAATAGATTCTAATCATAGAGGGTAACAATTTCCATATATGGATGAATCCGATGAAGTACTATTTTTTATCATTAGGAATGAATTTCTTAACCAATTCTATGCTATGAATATCAACTGATTTCAATAATAGAGCTTTATCAGAAGTAGAAAGTTGAAAATTGGATACTGATTCTAAAAGGATCAATTCATTAGGGGGATCCCTACTGAACAGAATTTATATGAAGGTGATGTCATGTAAAATATCACATGATATATGGGAAAACTATTTACTATTTTTGTGGGAGCCTCCATATTGAAAGAAGAAAAGTTATATGTTCTATGGAACAAGTATGAGGATCCTAGATTGAACCCCAATGAGTCTGTTGATGCATTATTCCACAAGTTAAATGTTTTTGTGTTATACATCCAGGGTATTAGAGAGGTTATTTTAGATATAATGATTTTGAATTGTATCTTGAGTAAACTTCCCACTCATTTCAATCCGAATGTTTCAATATTTGATTATAATGATCCAAAAGATCTAACTCTGTATAACTTGCACTATATCCATGTATCATATGAAATGAGAAATGACGATAAGGATGAATTATAAATGGGAAAATATAAATAATTTGAATTCAAGACCATGAAAAACTTATCTACTAATGATAGTCAAGAGGAATATAGTTTGGATGATGTCATTTCATTTCTCTCTTCAATATTCAAAGATGAAGAGGAAATATTAATAGTAAACATCCACTTGCATACATCCAATGAGGAATGATTGAAATTTTTTAGTAAAGTGTCTAATAAGATTGAAGATGATAAAGAATAAAATAACGAAATTCCCAAAAATATGTATTCAACCAATGAGAAAAGGTAGGAGATGTTCTAAGAGAATCTTCTTCAAAAAACAATCTTCGTTCAAAAGAAGAAGAAAGTTCCATAAAAAGAAGAGGCCATAATATTTAGAGGAATATAGGGATAATAAAGTAGATAATTTAGTGGAAGTTCTCAAAAATTACTTAACAAGAGAAAAAAGAGGCAATGAAGAATGAAAAATTAAAGGAAGAGTATTGAAGAAATTGATGTTTTAAGAGTAAAAATAGTGAAATATTACAGAGTTGTTCCTGATTCCAAACTCTATATATATTATAATGAAGAAGAGAGTTATAATATGAATGATGAAATTGAAAAACTAAAGTATTAAATGCCATAAAACTCAGAAATGGTTGTTGAGTACAAACTCCAAACTGAAGATAAGAGAATAGATATCAATGTTTTGACTGATATAGGAAAAGATCAAAAAAACTTATCGAAGAACCAGAAGAGAAAATCATTGGTTTATGAAGAATTGTTAAAGATCACGAAATTTTTTTGAATCAAATGAAAACATCTATAAAAAAGATAACACATGCACTAGAAATGCTGAAATTAGAGCATAGTTGTCAAGTAGAACCAAACAGTCAAATCAAAATGATAAGGCTTGTACGGGGCTTGATCAAAAACTGAATGTAGTGATTATTGATGTCCAACACATAAACCCACTATGGGAGAAAATATTTTTTTGGGTACAAAGAAGGATCATAAGATTTTGATAACCAAAGGGATAACTAGTGGTGTAGTATTCCCACACAAGAATGTACCCTACATATAAGTTGCTACTATTTCGGAAAGATGGGACACTAACAAGATTTTTGTTCCATATCAATGAGGTAACAAATAGAAGATGAAAAAAAGCGGTAATCATATTGATCTCAATTTTACTAGTCGTCATTTGATTGTCACTATTTTAGATGTAGAGGATTCAGAAACAAGGCTATATATTTCTCATCAACAATACATAAAAATGTGACGAAGCAGACTGAGGATGGATATAAGAAGAAGATAAATGTATCATCAAAGGAGTTGAAATTAAAATATTGATTTTCATCTCTATAATACGATGTTAGTCCATATAATTATTCATATTGTTAATAGTATCAATCCATACCAGGTATGAAGTCAAAAAAAGGATCAAGAGGTAAATATCTGGGAAAGTTATGGCTTCTAAAATTGCATTCAAGGCATCAGATCACACTAGAATATGGATCATTGACAGAAGATTCAACTCACTTTTGATAGGAAAAAATGATCTAGTGATGGGAATAAGGTACGATAAAGAAGTTGTCATAAGTTATGGCAATGATGAATGTTTGAAAATTATTATCTATGTGAAAGCAATGTTTCAGAAAAGACATGAGACGTGCATATGTCTTGGTTATTGAGGGCATTAATCAAAAATTTTTATGTGTATGTTAATTGTGTGAATCATGATATTTCACAAAATTTTACAAGAAATTATGTGTCATCAAGCGAAAATATGGTGCTATTTTGTTTTGAATAGAATGAAAACAAAAAAAATATAACTTGCGAGTGGAGAAGAAGATGTGTGCTTTCTGTCTAAAGAAGAATAAAATAATATGTGTTGTAATGGTCTTAGCCACATGAGCCAAATTTTCTTTGAAGATCATGTGAAATATGATTCTCTTTTAGATCTCCCTAGATTATCATGTGACCCTACACATACATATGATGCATTTCAATATGGTAAGATCCTTCGAAAGACATATAAGGAAAAAAGAGAAAAGGTCACCAAGATTTCTGGATTTTGTTGAAATTGATGTGTGTGGACCAATATCACAAAGGGATCTTTATTGGAGGAGATATTAAGTTATTTTCATTTATGATTACAACAAAATGGCATGGGTTTCAATCATATCTCGCAAATCGGAGGTATTTAGTTTCATAAAAACACATCAAAGGTAATTTCATAAGATGCTGGGTTAGGCAATCTGGATGATCCGAACAGATAATACAGCATAATTCATAAAGGTAAAAGAGGGGTATTCTCTACAAAAGAATGGGATAATGTATTAAGTTTCATCGGTGAGAACTCCATAGTTGAATAGAGTAGTTGAGAGAAGAAATTGGATTTTGAATAATAAGATCAAAACAATGATCATTGAAAAAGGTCTTTAAGAGAAATTTTGAAACGTAGCTGTGATGATAGAAGTCTATACATAAAATAGAGTGTTACTATGTCTGAATGAAGAGAAGACTCTGTATGAGCTATGTAATGGAACGAAGACATCGTTTAAGTACTTTTATATAATTGGAAGTAAGTGTTTCAATCTCAACATGGAGAAACATAGGAATATTGTATCATGTGGATATGAAGGGTTATTTATTGACTAATCAAATAACATCAATGAATGTAAGTTCTTCAATAAGAGGATAGAAAAATAATTCAAAATCCATGATGTAACTATAGGGGAGAATGAGGAAACCATCCACAAATGCATGATCAGTCTCGAGTGGATAGTGACAATGAAATATTTTGACCAGGGGATTCTACAGTTCTGAGGGATGATTCATAAGAAGACTCAGATTATGAGAACGACGAGAATAAATTATTATATTCATAGAGACAATTAAGAATAGTTGAAATTGATAGAAAAAACATAATTGGTGATCAGATTGAGTCAGTGTAGAAAAGGAGGATGAAGACTCTGTAGCGAGCATCATACTTATCAATGGTTGAGCCAAAATGTTTTGGTGAACCAACTGGAGATTAGAATTGTTTAAAGAAATGAAGGACTAACTAGGACAAATTTAGAGGAATCAAATGTGGTCAATTGTTTCAAGCCGTATAAAAAATAATTTCATAATATAAAAATTGGTGTTTCGAAAAAAAATCCATGAAACTTCAATTGGGATTCAAAAACAATCACGATTAGTGTGAAAAGGGTATTCTTAGATAGAGGGCATTGATTTTGATGATACATTTTCACCTATTACAGGGCTGGAGACAATTATATTATTCAATTTCGTAATAGTGAAAATAAAGATCCTGGTTTTACAAATTGTTGTTATGTTGGAATTTCTAAATGGTGTTCTGGAAAAAGAATTTTATATTGAGCAACCAAAAAATTTTCTAATTCATGAAGGTGAGGAAAATGTTTGATGGCTGAAGAAGGAATTATTTTTATGGAAGAAACCACCAAGGTCATGGTATTCCACACTAGATCTGTTTATTAAGTATATTTTTTTAGCATGTTGGATTCAATTAAAATCTATATTTCAACCATTACAATATTCAAAGGATTGTTTGGTTGGTTTGTGTTGATGACATAATATTTGGAGCATCGGATGAATCGTAGTGTATAATTTTTTCCAAATTCATGAAATTTGAGATACAAATGTCAATGATTGGTGAGATGATGTTTTTTCTTTGGTTTACAGGTAACACAGGGAAGGAATGGAACATTACTTTCTTGATTTAAATATTCAAAGGAGGTTTTGAGATG
This sequence comes from Viscum album, assembly GCA_963277665.1. NCBI lineage: Eukaryota > Viridiplantae > Streptophyta > Magnoliopsida > Santalales > Viscaceae > Viscum > Viscum album. Next base: position 1,965,518,983 of record OY728121.1, read on the forward strand.
TTTTTGAATGGATAATTCCATGTAGATGAAAACTATGATGGCTATCAGATCAAACATTTCAAGTTATGATGAAGGGAATGTAGTTAATGTAATAGAATATAGGAAAATAATTGGTAGTTTTCTGTACATGATAGATACATGAACAAATATTGTTTTTTTCCACAATCTATATATCTTGATATCAAATAAATTCAAAGGAATACCATGTGATTATAGTGAAAATAATAATTTGTTATATCAAGGGAACTATGGAATTCTGTTTTATGTATAGTGATAAATCTCATCCATAGATATTTTGACATAAAGATTAATATTTGGCATGTTCAACAGATGATAAGAAATCAATGTAAGGAGGTGATTTGTATCTTGATGTATTGTTCATTTAATGGATAATAAGGGAAAAATATTTCATTTCATTGAGCACCATTGAATTTGAGAATATTGTGGCCACTCAAGTGTGCACCCAGTTATTGTGCAAGAAGCAGAAGATTGATGATGTGGGAATTGAAGTGAATTATTTGATAGGAATTCGTTATGAAAATTCTATTTTTATAAATCATAGAAAAAATCCAATCCATCAATCACGGACAAAGAACATTAAAACCAAATATGATTTTATCATGTAGAAGGTTGAGAAAGGGCTTGTTAATTTGGAGTATGTTCCTATCGAAGAACAAGTTATAGATATCCTGATAAAGGTATTTAATAAATAAGAATATAAAATTCATAGATTATCTCTGGGAGTGTTGTCGACTCCCCAATCTTGAAAATGTGTGGATGTGGCCCTTCCCATCTCCCAGAGGTATGATTTGTTTTCACATAATGTGCTAGTTTTTGTTCTGTTCCCTATTGAAAGCCTCAATGAATTTCCATTCGTGTTAGTTGACAAAGGGGAAGAAATAATGGTTATTCATAGGGTGAAAATATTTTAGTAATACATGGGGAGAAGCTAACAAGTGGAATAGAGTAAGACATGGAGCGAGGCTGACATGTGGAGAAGTGAGATAGGGGAAGTTGAAGATGAGATTAATCTATTTGGAGGAGCTAGGACATTGAGGGTGTATTAAATCTGACAATGCAAGATGTTTTCAATTAAATAATATATATCATGATAGCTGAGGCTCATGATGAATGATGAAAAGTGGATGTTGAAATGTAATGGAGTGATTCATTGATGGTCATTCCATTATACACTGGTTTCTCACACCGTGCATGGATCATGTGGGTTTAGAGTATGTTTTGAATAAATCCATTATTTTTATCTTAATCTCATGAAGAAAATGCATAAAAATAGAGAAAAATCATTAATGGGATATCAATTTATGAAATTGTTGTCAACAAACCCAAATGGGGTGATTGTACGGAAAAATCTGTCATGGTGTCATCTTAGTATGTTTTGGGTATGGTTGTGAATGTGGGTAAGGCCAGATGACAATGAATGAGTATGAATGGTGTTTCCCAAATTAGGTGTTTAATGTGGCATAGTTTCCCTCTGTTTTCCAAATTTTTAGGCTAGGGATTTAGCCTTCAGAAGGATAGCCAAACACAGTAACCGGGCTAGATATTTTTTATATTTAAATTAAAAAAATCATAATGTAAAATGAAAATTCATAATGTAAATATAGTTATTAATAAAATACTAATACATAATTTAAATTCATTTTTTTATTAGTTAAAGTTAATTTAATAATTTATTGATTTATGTTGATTATTTTTTATATTTAATAAAATCAAATAAAAAAAATTTCTCTATATGTGGTGATTTTTTTGGAAAACATCCAAAAATGATAAATTAGATTCTAAAGAGGGTTATAAAATTACAATAAAATGTTATTTTTCTAATTTATCTGGTGGGGAAATATTGTTTTTAAATATTTTATTACAACAATGGTTTTTGGCAATAAAGGATATGTTGGCCTTAATTTTTGTTAATAATAGATTCATGTGTTGGTAATAAAATCATCGATAATTATTTAGTAAACTAACACATCTAATTTTCAATAAACTAATTGTTTTTATTGAACAATTATTATTAAAAACATATATTTGTTGGTAAAAAAATTTGTTGTTATATTAAATTAATATCAAAAAACATAATATCTACTGTAAATACTCATTTTTTCCAAAGAAATATGTTATTTTTCGTTGAATTTATTTTGGTAACAGTAATTTTTTGTGAGTTCATCAGTGGGGTTATGATGATTCAAAAACCATTATGAGTAATTTCAATGAAAATCTTCTTATGTAATAGGTGTTCTCTCTAGGTTAGAGAGTATCCTTTTTTGGGATATGTATAGATGTGGGATTTTTATATTTGTCTTCATTTTTATTATAGATTGGTCTTTAGCATACCATGCCCATACTGATTATTACTGTAGTAAGGTCAACATTATTCCTCCTAAGGGTAACATTTATGTTCATCATGAGGAGTGGGATATCCTAGTATGTTATAAAAAAATCATCTGAAAATGGGATAACTCACTACCTAGGATGAAACTCTTTGACAAGATGATGGGGATTTGAAGCATGTTGTATTTCCACCCAAAGTAGACTGGTACCTAAATGTGTTTCCTAGGGACTAATTAAGAAATCCAACTTAGAGGTACGTGATGCTTTTAATTGGGATCTAGCATGGTTCTGAGAAAATTTCTATTACAAATTACAGAGTGGAACAATTAGAGCATCATGAAGATTATAATTAACAGTTAGAGTTTATGGATGAGGGGTTATGCATCCTTGTACATCGCCTTCAGTTTCTCTATTATTGTTTGATACGATGGTTGATAGAATTTTGTTTTTATGTCTTTATTATTATAAGTTTAACCAGATGATAGTGAGGAACTAGTAACCACTTGTATGTATTGATGATCACTTTTACCAGTTAATAGGATCTTATGTCTTCTCCAATATTGACTTGAGAGTAGGGAATTATATTTTGAGAGTTCTACCTTCTGATATACCACTGACAACATTTAGAACTAGGTATTGAATATATGATTTTTTCTTGATGCCATTCAGGATTATGAATTCTCTTATAATGTTTATGACCTTTATGAACCAAATATTCCTTCAGTACTAATATTATTTTGTGGTTGTTTTTATGAATTCCATCTTGGTGTACTCCAAGGCTCATGTTGATCATTCCCAACAGCTTGAAATCATCCTTAATACATTATGAGAGCATTGACTATGTATAATTCTATCCATGTGTTAATTCTATATTTACCATGTACATTACATGGGTCACATAATCTAGGAGGAAGGTTTCTTAGTTGAAAATGATAAGGTGTGGATGTGGTTTAATGTGACTATCCCAAGAATGTTTTTGATATCCAAAACATTATCAGTTTTGTGGGTTATTATAGGAGGTTCATCAAAGAATTTTACCACATGGAAACACAAATTTATGGCTCGACCAAGATTGGAGATATGTTGTAATGGTCTAGAGAATGTGAGAATTCATTCAAGGTGTTGAACAATAATTTTACTATAGCACTAATTTTGATCATATGTGAGGCATGGAGAATTATACCATGGTTTTTTATTCATTTGGGATCATAAATGGAGTGTTGTTAATGTAGGGGGTCGAGTTCTAGCATATGGGTCATGGAATTTGAGGCCACATGAATGGAATTACTATACACAAGTCCTCGACTTATCTATAGTTTTTTTCATGAAGTTTTAGCATCATTATCTATTAGGTGAAAAGTTTACTATGTACACTGATCCTAATAATCTAACGTAGGATTTTTGTAAATGAGACTGGAATCTCTAATAGTGGATATGGGTTGAGTATATGAAATAGTTTAATTTTGAGAAAACACATACACCTGTGAATAGAAATAGTGTTTCTAATGATTTTAGTAAGAATAAATAGACTCTGAATGTTTATGAGTCAAGTTTTGAGTGGAAGATGGGGACTTTGTTGGATGACATGCATGTTGTTGTTCAGGAGGTTCAGGAGTAGATGAACCTACTATCAGTTTCAATAAAATCAACACCTTAGATAAATTCTAGGGAGACACAATATGAGGTTCTATAGAGTTTTTCCTAGAGGTATAGCCTTAATAGTGGGGAGTGACACACAAAATTGACTATATATTAGGATGAGGTTATCTAATTCATGAATTGAGTTATTATTCCAATGAGTATTCAAGAGAAGCACTTTTTTGATTTTCAAGCCTCATGTGGGTTGTTCACTAGGGTTTGAAAAAAGTGGACCAGGATTTACATCAATGTTATAGGTGGTTTGGCGTGAAATAGTAGACTGTAGGGTTCATGACATGATTATACACCTATCAGTAGGTGAAGGTTGTACAATAATGGCTCAATGGTTTCCTACTGTAATGTCCCAGTTTCGGGTGTTGCCCCCTGTTTCCCTGGACCCAGTTGGACAAAGAGCCTCAAGCACATTTCATCAAATGCAAGAGGATTCCGAATAGCAGCGAGGGACTTATGTGTGATAGTGGGGATACTATGCCCTCATTGGAAGTGTATGTACGACATAATAATAAATAATAAAGAGTATTGGATGTAGTGATTATAACATGGAATAGTAAATAGTGGAAGACATCATGTATATAAACAACTAGTTCACATATATAAATGACGACTGACACAAATGTCTACGAAAGAATCCAAACCAGTCACACTACTGGAATACAATACAAAAACAAGGTACAAAGTAAACCTAGTAAATAACCTCGGTATCATCCCAAGACTCATCTTAGCACCATTCTCTCTAACTCCAAAGAAATCAAGTGCCTGAAATTTAAGGGTAGTTTCCCATGTCTATACCTACATCAATATAATCTGTTTGGGCCCAAAAGTGTAACCCAATAGGGTGTGAGACGAATCCCAGTTGGCAACCACCCAATGATCGGTGCCAAACTGTCAGTGAATATATATGGAAGGCATTATGAAAAATGATGTAATAAACAAGGAAGTATTCAAAAGTAAATAATCCTATAGTTTTAACTCAATTCATTTACATTTATTAAATTTACAGCCAATCAATCTCCGGAAAACCTTTGGGAATTTTTCACAGTCTCACCCCTCTGGTTCATCTTATCAATGACTCTATGATGTAGCACTCACCGTCAATTCCCCATGTGGCCTCGAGACGGTAAACAATAAAACTCTAAGGAAGCACTCAATATCCAATTCCCCATGTGGTCTCACAACGTGGTACTAAACACACTCTGGTTGAGCACTCACATTCATCCCCCCTATGGTCTCACAATGTGAAAGAATAATAGACACTATGGGAAAGCCCTCAGTGTCCACTTCCCCTATGGTCTAACAACACCAGGTTCCCAAAACCTTCTATAAGTCAAACATTCAAAAATGATATCTAGCATCCAATGTAAATGATAATATACCATTTGGATAAATAGATACAAAGCATGAAACAACATATTAGATAATATCACTCCATCATAACAATAATAGGCCTAGAAAATAGAGGAGCCTAATAGGAAAAGCAAGACCCAATGGCCAAAATAATCAAACCTGGGAAAGCACATCCATAGTAAGGTAATTAAACCCTATTCTCAATCAAGATACCTAACTCATGTAATCAAGGCATATTATACATTAAATGGTAAAATTCCATAAAAACGCAATAACCTAAACTAGGCTATTGGTAATGTTTTCATATATAATTCAAAGACAATATACAAAAATTCACAAACCACCTACCTTGACCTTGTACAATCGATATAGTTGAATCCTAATATTTTATTTGACCTTGAACATTGTAGATCTACAAAAACATCTAAATGTTCAACTAAGAATATCACAATAATGAAGAAAAATAAATGGATTAGACTCTAGAAGAAGGATGAAATCACTGTATCGATTCCAACACAATCGACGATGGTTGATTCGGAGAACAGATGTTTGATCAAGGGCTCTAGGATGAATCAACAATATCTATCACTCCTAGATGAGACGAGCCAAGAAGAAGATGTTTCTGTAAACAAGACGATATTCGAGTCCAATTTAAAAAATAAAAAAGAAAATTACATGGAGTGTTAATTTAATTTACAAGTTGTGTACATACCAAAATAGGCCTCCACATTAGGCCATCTTAAGGTCACCCCACACGGCCATGTACCCGGTCATTAAATGGATAGTACATGGCTACCCACGACAACCAGGTACACGGCATGAACTCCTAAAATGTCCAGAACACCCCTTTTTCTCATAAACACTAGAAATCAAGATCCATACCTAAAAAAGAAGATATGAGTTCTTACAAACATTCCCTTAAATAAATCCGTCCCTGAATTTACCTATGAAGGTGGTGAAGAAGAATCATCAAATAGCTCCATCCAGTGTGATTGCAAATCAGTCACCCTCTCCATAGTCTTGGCTGGTACTTGCCCGTTCTACCATAGCATCTCTACTAGAGGAATATATCATCTATGGGGAACCTTCATTCTATGATCAATGATACAGATAGGATTCACTTCGAATGAGGCATCCACCTCCAACTCAACCTCCTCAGGTTAAAATCATGAGACAGGTCTGAGAAGTATTTCCCCAACTGAGAAACATTGAAAACATCATGCATAGCCTGATACCTTTGAGGTATCTACAACTGATAGGAAACCAGTTTCACTCTATCCAAACTCGCAAATGGCCTGACGTATCTCGGTGAAAGATTTACCTATCTCCTACTCCCCCTGTGTCCCAACCCCCGTGTGACACATAGGAAAACCTGATCTCTGACCTCAAACTCTAGTGGTCTTCTCTATATATCAGCATAAGACATCATCATTGACTGTGTAGTATCCATCCTCTTCTGAATCAATTCCACCTACTCCATAGTCTCTTGACAATACAAGGTCCCATTATAGCTTCCTCTCCGACCTCCTGCCAATATAGTGGTGTTCGGCATGGCCTATTGTAAAAATCCTTATAATGTTCCATCTGAATAGTTGCATGAAAAAAAATTATTGTAGGAAAACTCCTCCAAATGTAAGTTCTTCTACCAAGAACCTATAAAATCTAAGACTCATGCTCGAAGCATATCCTCTAGAACCTAAATTGTATGTTTAGATTGGCCATATATTTGGGGATGGTATTCTATAATATGATGTACTTGTATACCTAAATAACTCTATAGTCTTTTCCAGACCCAAGAAGTAAAATGGGCATCTCTGTCTGAAATTATGGAGTGTGGAATCCCATGTAAACGTACCATTTCCTGATGTGTAACTATCCTAGCTCATTAATACTAAATGTATCCTAGAATGGTAAGAACTGTGCAACATTAGCATGTCTATCATTGAAAGCCCAAACTGCATTGTTCCCCTGATGAGATCTCGGTATGCCCGTTACGAAGTCCATCGTGACAACATTCCACTTCCACTCGGGATTGTGTAACTGCTTCAGAATCCCTGCTGGTCGTTGATGCTCTACCTTCACCTACTGACAGGTGGAACACCTCATTACCATACCCGTGACATCTCCATTCATACCTTTCCACCAGTACAAATGGTGTAGATCTTGGTACATCATGTGGACACCAGGATGAACATCCTAAACTAAAGAATAGAAATCATGCATCAGCACCTCAAACATGTTTTCTAACACCCATACTTTACCATGAGAACTCAAGATCTCATCCTCACATATGGTCCATCCAAGAATAGATTCCTCTCATGACACACTCTCCTGTATGACTAGGCCTTCTACATTATATATATTCATCAATCGTACTCTCTCTAGTAGAGTAGAGTAACTACTATAAATGAAAGAAACATTTTTTTCTCTGTGTCATGAACCTCCAAATGAATCTCAAAGAATATATCCATAAGATTCCCCTCATTTCTAGATTCTTGAAATACCTGTATCTGAGTCCCCCTACCCAATGCATCATCTACTACGTTGCCTTTCCTAGGCTTATAGGCGAGCTCAAACTCAATAGACTAGAGGTACGCAACCCATCTTCACTATCTCAAATTCATATCGAGCTGAGTAAAGATGCACTTGAAACTTTTTTGGTCAGTGAAAACAAAAAAATCTCTCCCAATATATAGTTTCTCCTACAGTGTAATGTATGAACAATTACTGCCAACACAAGATCATGTGTCAGTTAATTCAACTAATGTGGCCTCAAATACTGAGACTTGTAAACAACAACTCCTTCCCCATGCATAAGCACTGCTCCCATCCTGATACGTGATGCATCACAGTAAATAGTGTATCTCTTTCCAAGATCTGTAAAAACTAGTTTCAGAGCTGAATTGAACCTCCCTTTCAGATTATAAAAGGATGACTCATAAGAATTTTTACACAATTTCTTCACACCCTTCTTTGGCATGACTTTCAGTGGAACTACTATGCATGAAAATCCATGTATGAAACTTCTATAGTAACCTGCCTGCCACAGAAAACATTGTACGTTGAAGTTGTTCTTTGGCTGTTCCAAAGAATCTACTTCTCTCACTTTCTATGGGTCTAATGATACTCATATCTCTAAGATAACATGGCCCATGAAGTGAATTTTATCTATCCAAAAGTGTTATTTTGAGAGCATATCATATAACTGATGCTCACTCAGTGTAATCAAAATGATCTCAAGATGGGTAGCATGGTCATGTCGAGTGTGAGAGTAAAGCATGATATCATCCCCAAAAACTACCACAAGGGAATCCAAGAATATATGGAACACATGGTTCATTAGTACCATAAAAACTGTAGGTGTGTTTGTGAGACCGAACGACATAACCACATACACTTCTAGACTATACCTAATATAAAAGGTTGTAAGAGGTTTATCTAATGGTCTAACATGAAACTAATGATAATAGTATCTCATGTCAATATTCGAGAAAACTCATGCTTCATGAAGATGATGTAAGAGGTCATCATTACTTGGTATGTTACATCGGTTCTTGACTATCAACTGGTTCAAATTTCAATTATCCACGCAATGTTGGAGGGTACCATCTAGCTTCTTGGAAAACAGGATAAGAGAACCCCATGTAGAAGTACTGGGTCGGATGAAACCCATTGCATGTAACTCCTCTAACTACAACTTGAGATCTTGTAACTCTAGTGTAGCCATCCTATAAGGAGGAATAGATAGTGGTGCCACTCTTAGAACAAGATCAATAGAAAATTCTACCTCTCACTCCGGAGTAAAACATGAAAAGACAACTGGTAAGATATCCCTGAAGCGATCGAACACTAGACATTAGCCCATACATGAAGTCCCATGGTTATCTAGAAACAGACTAGAAATCTCTGCTACAACTCATCCCAAGCCATGATGCATGGGTCCGGATCTGCTCATATGGGAATTCAATTCATCCCTAAAAAGAACGATCTTCCCTTTGGAGATGTGAAACTCACCATACAGTGATAGCAGTCAACAATAGCCTGGTAGGGAACCATCCAGTCCATCTAGATAATGACATCATATCCCATCATCTCTATGACATAGTGATCCCATAAGAAGTGACACCAATAAATTTAAAGAGAGAACTCCTTGCAATGTTGTACACTAGCCGTTCTAGTCCCTAACAAAATTTCTGGCTTCAAGATATTTGAAAATGTAAAGATACAGACCCCAAGGATCTCCACAATAGAAATATATTTGAAACTATGAGAATCCCTTGTATCGAAAATTGAAGAATCTAAAACTGATTCCACTAAAATCGTACCTCTAACTGTTGATGGTTCGGGATCCTGTTCCATCTAAATCTACTCTATCGCAAAATACTGACCAAAACTGCGACCCTGTGAAGCGGACTGAGATGCCATTGTTGATCCACCATGCAGTTGTTGAAAACCTTATGTCTAGCCACTACGGCCATGGCCACCACCTCAGAATAAATAGCCTAAGGGACCCCAACGCCCAATCTAATGTGGGACTAGGGGTCCTACTCTAGTATGAGGAGTCAAAACATAACCCCTATCTCCTAGCTACTGGTGATAAAAACTGAAAAAAAACGTTGAAGATGACTCATCTTTCCACAAGATTGGCACACAACTGGGTCTCTCGGGAAATGTGGCCTTGTATGCATGTTCCTCTCGCACTAGTAGAACACCACTTGTCCACTAGAGGACGTATTCTTCCTACTCGGATCTCCACACGTAAACTCCCAACAGCTCTTCCTACTGTCAGTCTGAGGGGTAAAAACTCAAGATGTCGAGCCATCATTTCTCACCACTACAAAATCCTTTAGGTTTGTCTCTGTGATCGGTTCCTGGTTGAATATAGAGGTGATGGAATTCAACCTGAAGATGTTCTCCTAATATCAGATGTCATGCCTGATACCATCCTCAAACTTCCTTGACAGTGATATCTCATCACCCCTAGAATTGGTGAGAAGCGCTACAGATCTATGAAGTGAGAACAATACTCCATGACTGATAGAGTACCCTACTCTAATATTAAGAACACTCAGGCTCGATCAGCCCTAAAAGTATCTAGGTGGATGTAATTGTAGAAGGCAGGATCGAGCTCATCCCATGCCATAACCTATTGTCATCCCGCATGTGAGACAACATCCCACCATCTCTTGGCGGAATCCCAAATCATATAAGTAGATACCTTCAACCTCCTCTCTTGAGGCGTCTACAGATGCTCGAAGATCGACAACAAGGATTCTACCCCAAACTCTTCTTCCTGAGGTCCTCCGTCCCCCAAGAATGTATGAGGATTCTATAACTAAAATACTAGTGTTTGTTCTTACATAGATGGGGCAAGATGCAGTTATCACTGGTAGGTCTTCATGAACCTTATGAAGCCTTCCCAGAACTATGCATCGACACCTATATATGGGATAACGTCTAGTGCCAATACATGCACGATGGGAGGATCTGCTGGTAGTCCCTGATCTACCATGTTCGGTGTCTATTCAATGCCTTGTATCTAGTGTAAAACATGAGTACATTGTGGTGGCATGAATCTAGAAGGTCATTCTCACACTTTAGTTCAAGAATATCTCTAACTAAAATATAGAAGTGGAAGAAAGGAACACGAGAAAAAAATAATTCATGTTCATGAAAACATGGATACACAGTGTGTATAACCACATCAAGGAGTGTTCCCTTAAGTATTTACATGGGCGTGTACTTCTTCCAATAGTGGTTTTGTAACATCCCATACACACAGCTTGTTCTCCATTTATACAGTGTGTACTTGAATCCTTTCTCCCTACCCAAGTTACTCTACACAGCTAAACCACACAGTTTTCTCCTAAAAATAACATACACGGTGTTTTTGTACCAGACATGATGAGTACCGCATAGGCTTCAACCGGCTGTGTCTTTAGTCACATGGTTAGAGACACATGTAACTCAACACAGTGTGTTTATTCTAGAAACGGTGTGTACTAGAAGGATTTCATCCACCCATTTTGTTAGTCACACAGTCGGACACATGACCTCTACAACTCGACGTGTACTTCTGGTACACTGCGTGTTCCCCTAATGATTTCCCAACCATGTGTCCCCACCCACAAAGACACTCACATTGTCAAGGATTACATCACGTATATATATATTACATGTCATGTAATTAATAAATATAGTTCCTTTATGAACAGAAGGATACATGTCATGTATTCATCAATACATGTCATGTATTCTTGGGTTCTCGGGATAAAAAGACTCTAAAACTATTCTGAAACCAATAAAAACTCTGAAACAAACATTAATGTGCCAAATTCAGATCCATGAGGGCTCATACTCGAGTAGAATCAAATCATGGCATCATATTCATGTCACATAACAAGTATAATAGTGAAAGAAACACATGATCCACCAAACTCTGATCCATAAGGGGCCATTACACCTCAAGGACCAAAGTTTGGCGCCCATTTAAATTAATCCTAACACAAACCATTTCCCTATCAAATATAAGGTATTCTAACATGGAATCTATCACAAAATCATGCATATCTAGCACAACATCTATCACAATAGCAAGCAATCAGTAATGCACCCTAAATGTGATGACAAGAATGCTTGACATGTGATCTCTAGAAAGTGCCTATATGATGCATGAGATGGAATACCCTCATCTCAATGGGTTGTAAAAAAAGTATAACCTCAATGGAATCAATGATAATGACACAAAAACATGTGAATCACCCAACAGGTAAATGAAATCAACCGTAATAATTGAAAAAATAGAAAATTGCAAGCGCATTTCCCTAAATGCCATAGGCTTTCGACTAGAAGAGAGGGCCTTGGGTGTGATAGTGGAAAAACTATAACAACATTGGCAGAGTATGAAATCATAATAACAAATAATAAATAGTTTCAGAAGAACTAATTATAACATGCAATAGTAAACAGCATAAGACTGCATGTAGATAAACAATTGTATCCCATATATAAATGATGTATATTACCTATTTCTTGGAAAAAATCCAAACAAGTCATAATTCTGGAATACAGTACAAAACCAAGGCACAAAGGAAAACACGTAAATAACTCTAGCTGTATCAGAAGCCTCACATTGGTCCCAAGCTCTTCAGCTCCACCGAAATCAAGTACCTGAATTTGAAGGGCGCTTGACCTTGTCTATACCTGCAATAATATAATCTATTTGGGCCCAAAATCATGACCCATATAGGGTGTGAGATGAATACTGGTAGGGAATATACAAAAGATCTATTCCTAATTGTAAGTGAATATATATGGAAGACACTATGAAAAATGAATTAATAAATACGGAAGTACTCCAAAGTAAACAATCTTATAGTTTCAACTTCATTCATTTACATTTATTAAATAAATAACCAATAAATCCCAATAAAACCATAGGAATGTTCTCATAGTATAACCCCTCTGGTTCAGCTTAACAAAGACTCTCTGAGGTAGAAATCACCATCAATTCCCTATGTGGTCTCATAACGGTAAACTACAGACACTCTGGGGAAGCACTCAACGTCCAATTCCTCCTATGGCTCGCAACATGGAACTAAAGACAATCTAAGAGAGCACTCATGTACATCCCTGCTATAGTCTTGCTACGTGAAAGTATAAAAGACACTATGGGAAATCCCTCAGCGACGATTTCCACTATTGTCTAACTATACCAGGTTGCCACAACCCTGTGTAAGTCAATAGTGCACAAACAATATCCAGAACCCAAAGTAAATCACAATAAATTACATGGCTAAATAGCTACAAAGCAGGGCACAACATATCAGATAATATCACGCCATCATAAAAACACTATGCATGGAAAACAGAGCATCCTAACTAGAATATCTATAATCAACATCCAAAACAATCAAACATCGGCAAACACATGCATAAAATTCTAATTAAACCCTATTCTCAATCAAGAGACCAATCTCAATAAATCAAGTAATAGTATTCATAAAAGTGTTAAATTCGCTAAACAAAAAATACATGAATATATGGAATTGGTCACTTTTGAATATATAATTCAAAGAAAATCTAAGGAATTGAACTAACCACCTACCTTGATGTTGTATGATAGATATAGTAGAATCAAAACCTTTGATTCAACCTAGAACACTGAAGATCACCCAAAATGTCTAAACATTCCATAAATAATATCTCACAAAAGAAGAGAAATCAGGGGATGAGACACTAGAAGAATGAATAACTCACCATAGAGAGTCCAATGCAATCGATGATGGTTGATTCAGAGAGTGGATGGTCCATCAAAGCTCTGAGAAGATTTGAAAATATCTGTCACTCCTAGATGAGGTTAACCGAGAAGAAGACGTTTCTCTTTAATAGATGCGATCCTGGTCCGATTTAACAAATAAAAAGAAAATTGTGTGGCATGTTCATTTAATGTATACGCCGTGTACATTCCTTAACAGGCCTCCACTTTGTGCGGTCTCCAAATCACCGCACATGACAATGTACTTTGCCATTACACGGTCAGTACACGGCTACCAGCAGCAACCAGGTACAAAATGTGTACTCCGAAGTACATAGCATGTACTCCTAAGTATTAAACAATTACTCCTTAAAATTCCAGAACATCTCATTTTCTAAAAAAACACTATTAATCAAGATCCATACTTGGAATGAAGATGTGGGTTCTTACTGGTGTAGTTGTTTCCCAATCTTGAATGGATGTGTTATGAAGTTACCATTGACTTCATTATGGGTCTCATATGTAAGCCTTGAAATAATGGCTATATTTGGGTGATTGTGGAATTATTGATGAACGTATATTTTTCATTATTATATAGGATAGTTTCTTAATGGATCAGTTTGGAGACATATATTGTTGGAAGAAAGTCCAATTGTATTGGGTGGTATAGAGCATAGATTCCTAGAATGACTCATGCTTCACGTCTCACTTTTGGAAAGTCTTATAGAAGTTTCTTTCTATGTAGATATTACTGAGTATGGATTTCCACCCACTGATAGATGCATAGTTAGAAAATAATATTTAAGTACATCAATATTTTCTATGAGAATGCATCCTAGACTTTGGGTAAGACTTTTGAGAAAAAAAATAGTTCTCATTTATTTACCCTATAGAAACACTAATCTGGTGAATAATTAGATGGAACCAGATGAGGCCCATTATGGTAATACATGCAGATCGACTCAATATTGGATGGACACATGTGAGTTAGAGTTCTTGGGACTATGTCTAATGCAGGAGACCTCAGAATTTGTTCTGTTAATTTAGAAACATATGGCTATTTCTCAATGTCGGAAAATACATATTCTGATGGACATATATGACCCCTAGAGTTTATAGTGGGTGATTTTGTTTCCATGTTATTTCACATAGATTGGTTCATTATAGGATTCGGAGATAGAGTAGGTTAGAAACCAGGTTTTTGGGACTTTTGAAATTATGGAGAGAATCGAGTTGATGGTGTACCAATTAGAACTTTAATGGTGAAATAGTTCTATGTATGATAATTTTCATGTGTCATAGTGTTTTTTGTATCCCCCTTATCCTTCAAATGTTATCGTTGTTCATGAAATTGAGCTTAAGATCGATGCATCCTTCGACAAGAATCAAATTCATGTAATGGATCACATGGAGAATGTGTTGTGGGGAATGACCTTACTGATAGTATTAGTATTGTGGAAGAATAGTCATGTTCATGATGAAACAAGGGAGTGAGAAGCAAATATGGTGGATCAGTGGCCTGATATTTCATCATCATAATATTATGGATTATTGAAATTATATCCTGAGGATGAGAGGTTATAATGTGGGGAGACTATAAGATACAAACCTTTCTAGAGATAGCTCATGATAATTTTAAAGTAATATTATACAATTTTTAGTAGATAGTATTTTGGTTTCCTGGGTAGTATTATGTGAAATTGGTTTAATATGGATGTTTTTTAGGGACTGTTAAAATTTCACAGTTGGAACTGGTTTTCACAAATCATTCACAAACCCTAGAAAATCATAAAACCTCTCATAGGTGGGGATTTCATGGTTTTCATGTGGTTTTTCAAATAGCATTCCATATTTGAAGTAAATGTGAACCCTAATAATAGGGGTGCATAATTAGGGTCCACAGTTTGTTTAAATCAAGAATCTTGTATAAGAAACCATTTTCACATGTTTTTAAACCACAAAAAAATTATTTAAAATTCGTAAACCCTCGATATTAAACCATATTCACCCCTATCTAATCCTAAACCTATTCCGATGATTTTAAAATCTCTGAGGTGGATTCAATGGCTCCTAGAACCTCGTACGCGAAGTCTATAAGAGTCATTTGAAGGATGGTCTCTCTGTTGGTATTTAATTTTTTTCTTATATGATTATTTATCTCTCATGTATCTCTTTCATGATGAAAGGTGTCATTTCTCCTCTTTAGTGATGGGTTTAGATCTATGTTTTTATGATTGTGTTCCATTTGATCTGGATCACAGGGTTTGGTCTAACATCATAATCATTGTTGTCATTTTCATCATTCTTATCCAATTTGTAGATTTCGAGTAGGTAGAATGTTGATCAATGACCATGAGGTAGTTTTTCTGATAGCCAATTCCCATAGTATAGATTATAATTGTTTTTAGGTAATAGTGGAATTTCAATTTCCATGATGGGAAATTACATATTTAATTCAATTGAATTAATTGTTTAATTATTTAATGTCATATGGAATTGGGTAATAATGTTAAAAAATGGTTTGTTGGAATAACCATTATGGGCTTAAAGGTGTTATAATAAAATGATAATAAATGTATTTATAGCTAAATTTTAATATTATTCCATATGATTAATGTGATGAACCATTATTTTTTTGTTAAATTTAAATGGTGCACAGTAATGTGAATAATTGACAAGGGTGTTAATGATAATTAATCATGATAATTGTGATATATTTGATATTTGTGATTTACTAATAAATGAGGTGTGGTACAAGGACTGATGATCCAAATACCCAAGGGTTTCCAAAATGACACTATAAGCCACCAATTCGTGAATGTGAATTAATGTATGGGATATGTACTTATATTCCCAATACCCATGAGTTGTGGCATATGGACTAATACTCAGAATACACATAGGGTTCCAGAAATGTTGTTTTAGGCCCATTATAATTGGACTGGTGTTCCTTGGGTATGTAATATGAAAGTTGGATTAAATTAATAGTTAATGTCATGAAAGATTTCATGGTGGTTCCATATGATATTTGGCTCAGAATCCAACATGCTCCAAATAAGGTATTATTTTTTGACTATCTTCATTAGCTAGAGGATTTATATGTAAATTTAATGATTTATTTAAATATGAGAACTAGTTGTTTTGAATTATATTTTATTATTTATAAATCTACATACACTATTATAGAATTTATATTATTTTAGACACCATTGGTGGTGTCTTACTAATTTATACTCACACCCTACATGAGCATATTAATTGACACATGAATATACATCATGTTTTCATGAAAATATAAGGGAAAGAGCCCTATGTTAGATGGATGATTTGGGAGAGATCATGGATGAGAGAACTAGACATGATTTTGGGACTCTCTTGTGTAGTGTATATTGTGTCTTTATTTTGGATTTTCATATTGACACTTGAAACATTTATTTTGTGGTTGATCAATTATTTTGGTTTTGAAATTTTCTTCCTTTTTTGGTTCATCATGAGATATTGGTCTGACCTGGTTATTCAGTTATTCTAGTTATTGGTTATTGTATTTTTGATATTATGTATTTATTTATGATGATATGATACTTTGATAAAGAGGTTAGAGGCTCACTATGTTATATATTAGACCTAGAGGGCAAGTCGGTAGCCTCTAGCATACATGGAGGCATACATGAGGTCATGTGAACAACTGTATTGGAAAATAATTTCATGGAACTTGGGTCAGAAAATCACATATGATATGGGTTTTATTCCTATTATTGTTCCCAAATACTATATCTTTTTTATTTTCCTATTATTTGTACTTAATTAACCTGTATATTTAATGGTTCTCCAATATTTTGAAATAATAATTTCTTATGGCATGAATCGTGATTATTGTATATGAATTGTTATGAATTATTTTATTTTAATATTAAAAAAAAATTCATACCAATAATAACTTGATATAATTATATATGAGCATTGACTGATATCTCCCATGTATACCAGTTTTTTCCAAATGAGATCACTAATTATTCAGTTTTTATTTTCCTTAGGTTATAAGGAATGTTTATATATAGGGAATTTCTATGAATGGTATATTTTTAGATGAACATTTAAGGGGATATTGATTTTAATTAACGAATAATATGGTTATGTATATAGTCTCCAAAGACTCTAAGCCATTTTGGTTAGATGGAATGTATTATTGTGTAATGTAATATGTTTATAATTAAAATGATAATAAAAATTAGGTATGTTTCTCTTGGGTATCTATATTGGGTATCTGATAGAGTGTTATATAATTTTTTGATATTAGGGTTGGAAAAAATTGGTTAAAAACCATTATATATATAAACTATATAATAACACCATAATGTTTTATTAAATTATATAATCTTTGTTTTTGTAGTAATGAAATTTCATTTATCATACTATAATGTGGATGTGATTAAGGAACATATGAAAATTGATGTAAAATCTCCACAAGTGGTGTATTGTGTAAAAACATGATCCTCACTATTTCACATTGAGTACTATTAAGTATTCACACATGTATAGAAACTATTATGTGATATTATTAGGTTACTAGTCATTCCCATTATGAATCATTATGAAGGAATTCTATATATCATAACCATTTATTATGAAGGATATGCCTACGTGGTCATGGATTTTTTTGAATGTTTCATGATTTATACATCATATTAATTATTTTAATAATTATATTATTTATCAGTATGGTTATAAATTCTCATACTAATCATTTTGGTTTTAGTCAATTTTTTGGAATAAGAGAAACCATGTTAATAATTGGTGTGAAGGATACTAAGATGGTTGATTGAATGAGAAAAAAATATGAATAGCACTTCTGGGGGAAACTAATATAGTTATTATAAACTAGATATCAGGAATTATTATTTCTAATTTGAAATAATATGACTTTACTATCTCAAAAAATAAGTTAAAGGTATTGTTTTATAAGGTAACATTCCACAAATATCAATAAGGAATGACATTTAAATTTCTCTTATGTATGAAATGATGAAATAATCACTTAGGGGAATATCTCAATGGATGTTTGAAATAAATTATCTATGTAAAATTATAGAATGAATTAGTAATTTATAGGGGAAATTAAATTTTATGTTAACATATTGGATGGTAATAATGGTATCTATAACGTTTCATGTATATTATAATTTTTTAAATTTCCGAAAAATGTGATTTATTCAAATTAATTACATAGGGGGAATACTCATGAAGTGGATCAAAATGGTTTTGAGAGTAAAGGTTTTACTTTTTAGGGTGAAGGTAATATGAATTTTATATTAAATTTATGAACTATTTCAATAGAATTTAATATTTTTAAAAAATAAACATGATTAAATTTAATTTTATAAATAATAAATCCTCATTTAAATTTTCCAATATAGTAATGAATATTTATGGAATATCTTGTGGGAGCTTGATTAAATTTGTATGAAGGATGATCATTTATTGGAGTGTATTCATATAGGGTTTCGTGTGTTAGGATGTAAGAAAAGTTTCATTATATGGATGTTTGTATGTTTAAAGGAATTTTTTATCTTTTAATTTTTTAGGTTACAGAAATAACTTGTAGGCATTTATTGAGTCTTAATAATTTTTTAGTTATATATATACATTAATATTAACATGAAAAAAAATTCATATATATTGTTAACATAATATTAAATGTATTTATAAACATTAGGGTCAATATGATCATTAATGGTTAATTAGGATTAAAGGGTTATTACACTGTGGTATAATATGTTTTACCGTATAGATAACAATGAGATTTAAATTTGATTTATTGACTAAGTGAATAAACATATTTTTTTTATTTTCACCACATTAGGACAATGTATGATTATTTTATATGTAAATATTTTGGGATAATATTTTTATTTTGTTAAGGAATAAATGAATAATTACATTTTGGAATCAAGTGTGCATTCATTTATTCTGTATCGTTATTTATGATATTTAATGAAATGGTTTTTATATTTTAAATACTATAAGATTATTAAATATACATTGTCGGTGTATGGATTTATCTGATATGGTTATTATCTGCATATAATTTGTATATAAATCATGGATGAATATGAGGAAAATCATTACATTTTCCTTTTTGAATCTAGATTAAAACAATTTATATGCGTTTTGAGGGTAGATATTTATGAAATGATTTATGTTAATCTCCTGGTATTATTAATTATATTTTAGAGATTTATGTATGACGGTTTAATCATATTGAATATTAAATTATCTTTCGACAATAATTTTGTAATATTCTATATCACTCTCTATTATTCCGTAGACATTTTCCCTATGTCTATATTTTCACTTCTCTATAATATTCTCCTTATCTAGGAAACATATTATGTGTCATTTTATGTGAACTTTATAAAAAAATATTATTATTTAAAAATGGTTGTTTTTTTCTATTTTTAGGATATTTTTATGGACAAAATTACATTTATATAATTTAGTGGTTTAATACTTTCATGATCATATTTTTTTTCCCACCCCCAAGAATAAATTTATTCAAAAAAGAGTTTAAAATTTTTTATCACGAAGGAGATTAATTTACAGTGACTCAATTAATTCAATAGGTTTGACTTTAATACCCTATTATTTTTAAAAAAAAATTATAACACATTATAGCATTCCTAACATTTAACAAAGAGGTTTTAGTGAATTAAAATTTACTAAAAAAACTATTACTCAATAGTGATAATTATAACACATATGTTAAATTGCTGATATGAATAGAAAATTTCGAATTAATAAAAAATCATATATTATTTGTCTATTATGTAAAGTTATTCAATAATGTATTATAAATAAGTATTCAGTTTTAAGGAATGTTATTTATGCATCAAAATTCATCTTCTCAAAAATTGGGTTTTACTAAAATTTTTGCGTGAATATCATAACTAATTGCTTCCAAATTTATATTTTTTTATAACACAAAAATAATTTTATTTAATCATTTAAAAATTATAATTGGGTGAATATTTGGTATTTTTCTGAAATGAAATATTTTTCGATGAATAGTGAAAATACTTTTTTCAATAAAAATGAGACTTAATTTCATTATATAATGTAATTTAAATGAAAACTAATGTTTTTAATTTATAATTGATTATTATATATATCCATTAAAGATAATTAATTATCTAGGGATCCTAATTATACCAATATGTTAGTATATGTTTATTTATAGGGTTAAAAATTTATTGATCTAAAAACTAATCTTCAATACGTTACGTACATTTTTTTTAAATTCATACAATCCACTTATTGAATTATAATTTGATAAAATTAAATAATTATTTTGAATCATCATATAAAAATTTCTAGTTAGTCCACTTTATTTTTTCCCCATTATGAATTTCAACTAAGGTAAAAATTCAATAATACGATATTTCCCAAAATGGATATTTGTTTGTTTAATATTAAATTATTTGGGATACAATAACTATAAAAATTTTATATATAATATTATATGAAAATAGTTACCCTATCACATCTACACATAATATACGACTCATTGTGGATACATTTGGAATCAAAAAAATATTAATATAATTTAATGTTTTGATAAATATCAAGTGTGTCCTCTCCCTCTATTATAAATACTGACCACTAATAATCATGCATCCAAACATTAGATAAAATTATTTAATCCAAAACCATCCAAAATAATTTCCAAAAATTTACACAAAATTTTTAGAGATCCTGCATGGATTAAAATAACAATATTAGAAGGCTTAAAAATTAAAAACATGAGGTTATATAATGATGATATATAGCTCTTAACTAATAGTTTTAATTTTTATCAATACATCCTTAAATTATTTGATTTAAATTATGATATAACAAAATTTTTTATAAAATATAAAAATAATTTATCACACTGATTTCATAACTTTTATTCAAATCTAACTCCATGAAAATAGAAAGGAAACTAGTATTTGATTGTTTTTGAAAAATACTGCCACATGAAGTAGTTAATTTTATTTCCCATCTCCAACATTCATGGTAATGTAATTTTATGTTTTAATGATTATATATAATATTTAAAAAATAAATATATTTTTTAAATAAATATATAATATATAACTCTTAATTATTCTTTTAAAAATAAACTAAAAAATTACCAATTGTGTATGCATCTAGATTACTTCCTCGAAAACTTATGTGGATCATTTTATATATACATTTCTGAGGGATGGATTAAAAGATTATTTTAGTAAATATATATAATAATAATTATGTAGTAATTATTCTATAATAATTAAATATTATCTATTTCATTTTTATTTTTCATGTTATCAATAAAAACCATTGTTAATGTCTACATACAGAAAACCATCTACTTGAGTGATACAAATAATTTTCCATATCATCACATGATGGAGTCTTATAAATATTAACATAATGAATATATATATATAATATTTACTTATTTCTTATTATTATAGATTTTATTAAACTACAACTATAATTCACTCACCGAATATACCAAACTAAATCGTAAATGTAATAAAGATAGTTAAACCTAAAATAATGATGTTGATGATTATTTATTAACAAAAGGTTTTTGATTTTTTATAATTGGATAATATATAATAATATATATTTTTATACTGTTATGTTATATAATAATAATAAATTCAAATTTATTATATATCATTATAGAGATCGTATAATGCATATCATACTTTTGATAACGGGTTCTCATATTCCTTTTTGTTTTGTGGGATATATTCCACATTCACATAATCTTTGTTTCGGGTTTTTTATATAATACAAATTCTCTTTAATATAATTAATATATTAAAATTCATGTTAATTAATTTTTCAGTCTAAATTATTTCATTCTTGGGGGTTTTGACTCACATGATCAAAAATCAGTATTGGATTTATGATTTAATCAAATTTTAATCAGGATTTTTATGCTTGAATTTATATTTTGGAAAATTATATGTTTGTAATATGATAATAAAATTCTCATGTATTACTCTTTTTTCATTTCTTAATATTTCATTTTTCATTCATTTTTTTCTCTCTATATAATCAAATGATTGAAAGAGTGTTTTTATTGAAAATTTATTTTTTTTTAAATTTTTTCAAACAATTTTATATTATCCTTCATTGATTTTCCTCAGTCATTTTTAACCCATGATTTATTTTTTATGTGAATTTTTAAAATGAATCTTTATTTTATCCATATGAGGTACTTTAGACTTTCTTTTATTAGTGTAAACAAAAAATTTGTTTAATGTTTACTGCACTAACATATTTTTATACTTATATGAATACTCAAATAGATGAATCAAACAATACATGTTTCTATGGTTCATTTAAAAGAACATAATTTTCTATATTTTCATATAAATTTGGTTTTAAATATTATTAAAAGAAAATATTGGTTTTCTCATTATTTTCAATGAATATATAAATAAAATAAAATTCTTTTTTCATATTTTTCTATAGCCTTTATGGATTATTTTTCTTCTCTAGGGATAAGATTTTAAAACACTATATTCTTCTATTCTAATGGTGGTTTATTATTATGATGATAGAGTATTTAGGAAACCTATATATTTTTCAAGATTCATTCTATGATGATATTATGAATGTTTTATAATCATTTGGCAAACATATTTATGGTATTCATTATCTGATGGGTGGTGCTGAAATTATATCGAACTCTAATACTTTGGTTAAATAATTATATCTCATATGAAATTTATATGAAAATATTTTATTTGATCTATCTACTATGGTAAATAAGTATAGATTCTGTATCAAAAAGCATTTGTTAAATAGGTGGTGATTTCAGATATTCTATTATATGATGGTCTAGGTGGTTAAAATTGAAATATTATATGGTTTAAATTCCCCTGAGACAATCAATATTTTATGTCATATTCATATTCTTAGGATTTGAAAACATGAATCATGGTTTAATTTTTAATGATTCCAAAATCTTATCATATATAAAATTCTTATTTCAGGATGCATGATTATGATTTATGAATTTTTTCAAATGATTTTATATTATAAATTAAATGTTATTATATTCATAATCTCATTTTATTATTTGATATGATCATTTTTTTATATTACATAATTTCTCTTACAAATAATCTTAGATTTCCCATTAATTTTATCATTTTTACCTTGTTTATAAAGAATTATTGTTGTTTTTTTATTCTTAAAAAGGATATTGTTATAGAAAAAAATATCTAGGTGACGCTAAGGATCATTCATGGAATATGTTTTCCATTTATCCATTATTTTAATAAAAAAAATCCTTACTATTCTAGAGAATCTTTTATTATGATACAAATAATTTATTCATCTAAATTTATTTATAAACTATATAAGAACATATTTAACTAATATAATAATATGGATAAGAATTAAAAAATAACCTCTCAAGGAAAAAATGGGACCAAGAGAACACATAATGATCTACTTCCCAAAAATATCATCAAAAATACTAATGACCGTCTCATGAGAGTGGATCCCAATTGATACCACAAATGAAATGTATCAAAATTCCATCCTAGGAACTTAGTGATAATAGTAACATATCCCCATCAACATGGCCTGATTGAAAACATATTTAAGTAATTGATCCCCCCATATGAAACTCAAATATTTAAATTTAAGAAAAACAATTCCCTAGGTAAAATAAATATAGTGACCTAGGATTTTCATACATGGATATTTCATCCTTTTAGACAGATATTAATTACATTATACCAATATAGTTATAGTGACTAAAATAGTTTACTACATTTTGAAACATGGAATACAATCTTATTAATTCATGAATGATATTCAATATCTCTAATAAAAGTATTCTTATTTATAAATCAGCACAAATAAATCATATATAAAAACATTATTCATAATAAAGGTAAATGAATCATTAAAATGTATTAGATCAGATGACATGTAAGAGTAAATAAAGGAGATATGTAAGACAATTGTGGAAATAAGTGCATGAAAACATGAGCATAATATATGAAAACATCACCCTGAATCTTAGTTTTCAGATTCATGAGTCATTAAATAATGATTGGATGTTCTGAAGATATGAATCTTTTGAATGTCACATAACATGTTATATGAAAGAATAACATTTTCTTACGAAAATAAATTGTGGAATAGGCATATATATTGAAAATAATTTATATAGTAGTCATTCTCACTACCAAGGCTATCATAGGGTTAGGGGTTCACTACCCCCAAAAACTAGAGTATTCCGAGATCACTCCCAATACCATCATAGCGTGTGATGTCCCTTATTGAATCTAGTTCACAACCCTTTAAATTTGGGTTTATATTAATTTATATAAATCAATAACCAATGCATCAGAGGTAAATATAGATCACATGAGTTGTATAATAGAAATCAAGCATATTATTTCCAATATCATAAAACATTCTATATATCATAACACGTGATATGAAATGGGTTTAAATAAAATTTCATCATATAATAACATGAGGAAAGGGGATATTTTTCATAATCATTTCATCATTTCATCATAGCATGACACATTAATATAAGAAAGATTCAAAAAAAAATCTCATGATATAACCAGTGGATGGTAAACGGGATTCATAAACATCATGACATTATATAAAACATCCATTTATAGAAATAATAAGAATGGTATCCATACTTAACATCTCTTATAAGGCATAAGTATCATAAAATTATTTCATCTTATATGGATAATTATACTGAAAGAAAAATACCTTTGAATGTTTTTTGAGGAAAATAACATTATTTTAAAATCAATTATTAAAATTGAACAATATAAATTAGGTTTAAATCCTTATTTTTGAAAAAAAACATAAAAAAACATAATATAATATTTAAAAATTATTAAACCATTTAATTAGGAAAATATCATTTCTTTTTTGAAAGGGGGTTTTTTGAAAAAAAAACATTTTAATAATTATTTTCACATCAAAATCATTTATTTAAAATCTAATAATTTCCAGAAATGTTATTGAAAGAAAATTTATAAATCAAATTTCAATATTTGTAACTGATTTTTTAAATATTTTAGTGGTCATGGCAATGAGAAATACTTTTCTTTCCATCTAAGTGAAGAACGAATATTATTTTCACATATTTTGTAAAATCCAAATAATGATTGTTTTAGAAAATAGAATGAAGATTCGTTATTAAAAGAATTTTAAAAAATAAAAATATGGATATAAATTCCCTTGATAAATAATTTTTTGAATGTTAAAAATTATTTTATTTTTTATAAAGCATGGTTTTGGAGTAAAATTATTTTTCGGCTGATTAAAGATAAAAGGCTATTTTTCATTAAAAGAATATTTTAAACAATATGTTACATAAATAGGGAAAATTTAAGAAATAAATATATTCTCATGAAATATCCATAAGAGATGAAAATTCCTGATTTTATTGAGATATTGATAATAAATTTTCACCATTAGAAACACAATCATAAACAATCCTATAATACTATTAGATTGTGATAAACACTATTTACCAGCCTAGGTAATATTGAATTGAAATAACTATGATGTGATAACCATAAATGAAACTAAAATATCTTAAGAGATAATAAATTATATATATTAAATGTAAATCGAACCTTGTACAAAAATCATAAATGATTATTGGCACATAACATAACATATGTCTCATGAAACGGGAAATAAGACAAAAATCCCTTACTGATTTTGTAACAATTGAACCATAAAACCCATGAAATAGAGTTCCTAAAATTAATATATAAATCCCAATAATTAAAGGTATATTTTTTTTTAAAATAAATTCATTGATGTACATACACCAACTATAATAAATTTATGGTGAATATGTCATGTGACTTGTTGACGTAAGAAGGGAGACATAAATCCCTTACCACTTTAGTAATACTTTCGATCGTAAACCCCAACAAATAATAACATAAAATGAAACATAATGTATAATGAAAATAATTAGAATAATTATATAATATGTAAATTTTTAATTACATGAAACACGAAAAAAGAAAATACTTTGGTCTTTTCAGGTCTCCAATAAATAAAATAGAGACTAAAAATACCAAAACATATGTCTTGACTTCAATCAAACACATTTTAACATCCAAAATAATAAAAATAATTTTATTATTAATTTATAATATAAAAATACTAACATATATGTTTATATAATACCATATATTATTCTCTTATTTCTATTTATTTCTAATTCATTAAATATTCCTTATTAAAACCATGTCTTGGTTAATTAATGATTTTTTTTCATATATGTTTTGATTTGTAATTTCTAGTACTATTACATTTATCATCAACAAATAATCTCCAGAATAACAATAATTAAATAATTAAAATATTTATTCATCAATTTAACTTTTAATACAAATCATGAAATAATTTATTGAGAAATTTATTATTTTACAATCACCGAGATGGAAGGTCGTACATATGAATGGGTAACATTTCCATTTATCAATGATATTTAAGGAAAGGATTTGAGTGATATAATACAATAAAATAATTATAATAATATCATAAATACATTATTATTTTATTATATATACTTATATGTATCATCCTTGTGGTGTTTTGATGAAAAGAGGGTCAAATGCTTTGCTAAGGTAGTAGCCCTCAGAAACACAAATGAAGTTATCATCTTTCATTGAGTGAATGGGTATGAAATAAAATGATATATAATAATCATATAATTAGATCTATGTCATTTATATAACAATTATTTCCTGAATTTCACATATTTTATTAAAATTATCAGTATTATCCTCTATGTAATTTGTTAGTGAAAATGATTCACATCACTTCATAAGGCGGTGGTCTACTGTATACAAGAGAAACTTTATCGTATCCTCTACTGAACTGAATTTAAAAATGGTGTATATGATATAATGAATATAGATGTATAATTTATTTATAAATAATATATATATATATACACATTATATATGTCATCCTACCAAACCATGAGAGGTGGTAATGTAAAAGCGAATGACATCGGTTCATGAGGTAAAAATCCACTGTACACATGAACAATGATTTATTAACCGGTTTTATTGATGTAGATATTGTTTTAAGAGATTAAAATGACATATAAAACTATAATTATATGAAATTTTTGGATTTTATTATATCATCATGATTTAATAAGAATTTATGGAGGTGAATAAAGAAATAAAATAAAAAATATTTGTTGAAGAACATTATCTCTTCTACGGGTAGCCCCACTAGGTTTGCACCAAATTCCATTGAAATATTTTTTTATGAACACAATAAGGATTCTAGAATGAGATAAGGGATGTTGGAATGTGTTTTGGGTATGTCTAGGATGAACCAATAGGGATTTATGGAGTAAGGAAGAGTGTGTAGGGGTGTCCATTTATATGTGTGGTGAGTGGAAACCATGATGTTTTTTCAATGAAAAAGGTTTTCTCATGTTTCTCACAAGATGAAAGTGTAAAAAATGAATTATTACAGATACATAGACGTTATAAAGTCTAAATATTTCCACTAATTAATTTTTATTAAACTTCATTGGTCAATTTAGCACATATATTCTTTGTTTAACCCACTGAAAACCCCATTTTTACCTTAAGAACAGGAATTAATGTTTTCAATTCTACTATTAATTATGGTACAAAATTTTGTTGAAAATATTAGGTAATATTATATATTTTAATTCTAAATATATAATATGTTTTTCATATTCCATTCATTTACGTGGATAATTTTAATTTAATATTAATCAGGCAGATGCGATGAGAAAGCGCAGTTTTTAAAGAGAAAATGTTTAAAATATTACAATTTTTAATATAAAATATCAATATTAAAATTTTTTAAATTACATGAATTGAATTTATAGATATAAAATTGAACTAATTTTAATTTATATCAAATTTAAATTATAATTTACCTTTATAAATAATAAAAACAAAATGAAATATTTCAATTAAATTGCAGTATTTTTAACTATTCATCAAAAAATTATTCATTTTAAAAAGTTCTAAAAATTTCTTTATATGATAATTTTTATTTTTTAATTAAAAACTTTTATTTTATTTTGATAATATTTTTCAAAAAAAAATTTAATAAATAGTTTAAAAATAAGTTAGTGAAGAGGTGGAAGAATATCTTTTCGAAAAAAATATTTTAAGTATAAAAAGAAATTTATTATTATCTATTTACAATAAAATAACTATAATGAATTTAAAATAATTTATGAAATATATTATATGTTAATTTAAATTTAATTATTCACCAATGTTTTTTTTCATAATTTATTGAGGTAAAACATATTTTCAGTGAAAATGTTTTTCCAGAAAAATAATTTATTTATTTTCTAATATTTTTTATTTAAATTTTGAATTAATTGATCACCAATGAATAAATTATATATACATTTTCAAATAATATATTTTTATAATTTTTTTAATACTAATATCACACTCCATTTAATTGGATAGGTGGAAAATATCGTATTAAATAACAATATTTTAATATTGGGTCCCATTTTGTTTAATATAATTATTTCATTTAATGCAATAAAAACTCAATGTGGTGTGTAATGAATATATCAAAAAGATTTACTTTATTTGAATAATAACTGAAATCATCTCTTGGTGTTTTCTTCTACCACAATTAAAATGAAAATATATCTTTAAATTCATCTCAAACATAAAAAGATTTTACATTTGAGAATTCTATCATAGAAACCCACATAAAAAATGCGTTAATAAAAAACAATTAAAAAAGTGAATGGGATGTGATAATGTTATATAAAATAAATAATTCTTGGTTTAAAAACATTATAACATTGGAGGAACGTGAAAACATGGACATAGAAGAGAAAAATATAACTCAAGTATAGATAGAGAGTGATAGAGAACATGGTTAGAAGAATGTTAAGGACCACAAGCCAAAAAATTAAGGGGCCTGAAAAAGTTCCTTGATATCATTAAAATGATGGGAATTTGATTATATTTTATACGATGATACATCTCCTAATGTTTTAGAATTTTTATGAGTGGATTTACTAACATGATTTTATTTTATTTCCTAATAACAATCTCATCATTTTGTAGTGACTTGACCAATTTCCACTTCATCTCTAACTCTAATAGAATAATTCTTTCACATTTGAAGCAGTAAATAAGATCCATAATATAATTATAATTCAATTCAACTATATGTAGTTTAAAATTACTTAGCACTAGTGATTCAATATAGCCATATATTCATATTGTTATCTAATATGTTAATCTTTAAAAAACATCCAATGTTTAACATAAACTATTCCATAAATGGTATACCATATTACCCTTGAAAACTAAAAATCCATAAATAATTTCACTAAATTTCTCAAAATCGAAATAAATTAATCACACATATATCTTAATGATTCTATTTATTGTCACATACCAAACATATTAATACATAACTCATTTATTCAATTGATACATAGTAATAACCCAAAATACGGTAAAAAATTATTGAAAATATGCATTCTTATTCATTACTTAAATAAAACACATGATACATGATATATTGATTAAATCCAAAAATATTATATACACTATAAATAATATCATAATCCAAATTTTCAATGAACCATTAAGGTCATCAATACAATCTAATTTAGAAATTCATTTCCAATATTTCTTTATCCTAACATCATTATCTCAATATATAGTATATATTAGCGGTCATATTACAATAATAAAAATATTACCATGAAATTAAATAACTTTTGATATCCATTAGTAAAATTTTAATATATTTACGAAAATCCTTAATAAAAAATATATAAAAATAAATTGTTTAATATCACATGATTTATATAACATAATCCTTGATTTCTAATTCATTAATACTTGAATCATATCATGTACTTCTATAACAATAAACTTGACTACGTTATATTTAGCTTTAAAACCCATTTCATACAATATGAAATATGATTCATGAGTTAGAATTCAAAAACCTCAATTTAGTCAACCATTTACTTTTAAAATTAAAAATACTGTTAAAATAGCACATGACTTTCATATGTCATTCTTGTTATCTTCATTATTATTAGTATAAACCTCACTGGTAAAACCTTGAGGATTATATTAATGATCATTCCCATTAGAAAATTGAATTTTGTAATTTGATTATATTCCACATTTATGACATTAAACAGTTGATGACACTTTTGAGAGATACTTATTCCCATCCATTTTATTAACCAATATTTTCATTTTATTCATCTATAATTACTTGCTTGATGTATTTATATTTCTCACTCAAATCTTCTACTCAATCCCTTCAGACATTACCTTATGTGAATCTTCTTAAATTATTGACATATAGGAAACAGAACTATGTTACCTCTATGGTCTTTTCCACATGAACTCAAAATGAACTCTATCATTTTCATCTATAACGAGTCTGATAGTTGTTTATGGTAGAAAATATTAAACAATATATTGTGATAACTAATTATCCATAATAGAAATATCATTTAAAATAATAAAAAAACAATTGGATGATCCTCATCCAATTTTCCATTACGTTCAATTTTATCTTAGTTCCTTTTGGTTTTCACAATTGACTAAAAAATCATAGAGTGAGAAAAAAAATAATATTAGGAAACCAAATAATCAAAAAAATCACAAATAATATGTCTAAACCAAGAAACATTATTTATTATAGATTAAAACTTTTTTTTTCTAAGGTTATTCATAGTCATTATCAATCAAAATCATTCACTATAGATTTTAATGTGTATCTAAACTTTCTAATCACATCCCAAATGATTTTCAAACCAAGTGTGCAATAAGGACCACTTTCAAACAATAAGTGATTATTAATTCTAGCTCAATGCTCCCATTTCAGAGTTATTTACACCTGGTTCCTAAATTCAAGATCCATATCCACCCTTATTATCAAGACGAGGATTTCATTTCTTCTAATCCAATCAATATATCTTTTACCAAAATTATAGGCCATTTTCCTATACTTTTATACAACCATAGAGATATCCCTAGATAAATCCCTAGATATATCATTAGAAATTCCAATCAAGATCTTGATAATGTTTTCTCATCAATTCTTCAACTATCTTATAAACCTATCCCATTATACCCACTATAGTGACCCTGGAATTTATGACATGGATATTATATTCTTTTTGATGGAAAAATCATTACATTACACAAACACAAACCAGAGGACCAAAATATTTTATTTCCTTCATAAAAAAAGATCATAGTCTTCTAATTTCACTAATTATATTCTATAGATTCCATAATAGTCTTATCATTTAGTAATCTTCACAAACATATCCTGTTTATAACCTTTCTTCCTAACATGAGGGAAGGGAAAGAAAGAAATGGTGAGTTTTTATTCTCAATATGTTTAAAAAAGTTTCATAGGTACATATAAAATGAACATAATGATATGATAACAAAATAATAACATTAAAAAAACTATACCTTTTATATCAACGATTACAATTCTTTTTTAGGACATAAATATTTTCATTTTAAATGATTTAAATCATAGGGAAATTAAAGAAAATGTTCCCTATGAGAATAAAATTGGAATAAGACACGGATTTTTTGAATACTCATAATTATATAAAATCATTTACAAAGTATTAAAGGTCTAAATTAATGTATATATTAGTTGAATTTTTACACTCCCAAACCATCATTGTAGTCCAGGTTCACTCCCAAGATAATAATAGTAGTCAAAGTCCTATAATAAACTGGGTTCACTCTCCATTCTAGTCGTCTATATCTCATAAGATATAAATAATTACCAAATGCATTGGTGGTAGATATGTTTCCCACATATCACATAATGAAACTAAAAAATTTGTGTTCCAAAAGATCATAAAACAATCGTAATTTCATAACCCATGAAATTAAATTAAATTCATGAACATTTCATTATATCATATATTGTGGAATGCTGAAAGGATTCATAATTATTACTTCATTTAACCTTTTCATATCATATAAAAATATGTGGGTTTCGTAGGAGTTATATCATGGTATAACCCATAAACCAAAAATGGGTTTCCTAAAAATAATTTCATCATTAAATTAAACCATTTAAAAAATAATAAGAATGGTATCCTCGAATTATATCCCTTGTAATTAATAATTTACCTCAATGTATTTCATTTTATATGTAAAATGATTTTGAAACAAAAATCACATAGAATATTTCATGTGGAAAATAAAATTTATTCAAAAAACAATTATTAAAATAATTATTTATAAATAAAATAAATTAATTAATTGAAAAAAACATGCAAACTTATACAAGACATGTTAAAACTAATTTAAATAAAAAATTTAGATAAATATCCTTTCTTGATTGAAAGAGAATTTTAAAATAACTAAACAATAAAACTTTCTTTCTATTTGGAATAATCTATTTAAAATATATAAATTAACCCGATTTTATTGAAAAATATTATTTGAAAATATCTATGAAAACCTAAAAGGTAAAATTGAAATAATTCAATTGTCATTACATAAAGAAATACGTTTCATGATGTACATGTTAAAAATAATTATTCTTTTTTCATTTTCATTAAAATCCAAATAAGAATTCGTTTTCAAAATTACATAATTATTACTTTTAAATCATTTTATAAAAATTAATTATGTGTTTAAATTTATTTAAAAATCATTTTAATAATGTTAAAACATTTTCCAAAACAATTTTATAGAACATGGTTTTCGTTCAAAAAGTAGTTTTCGACTTAAGAGATAAATAAATATTATTTTTATTAAAACATTTTTTTGAAATATTGAGTATATAGGGAGTATAAAATGAATGAAAATTTACTAAGAAGAAATATCCATAGGATATTAGATTTCATGAGTTTCTTGAGATATATATCATATGATTTCATCCTCATAGACATAATCATAAATGATGAGACAGTAACATAAAATATTAACCACTTTAGTAACATTGAATTTTAATCCCCGTTAGGGATTAAGAGTAAATTAAACAAAAATAGCATTATATTAAATATATTCATGATGTTATGTGAAAAAGGCCTTGTGTGTACACTTCCTAAAAGATTATAGTGTCATATAATAAAATATTTCTTATTTAAGGTTAATTGACACAATGATTTCTTAATGATTTTTTATGTTTTGAACCATAAACCCATGAAAGAGGGTTACATAAATAGATATGTAAGTCCAAATGATTTTAAAATGAAAAATCCTAATATACATTCAATGGAATTATATACACTCTATTAAATAAACAGGTGGTGAATTTGGCATGTGTCCTTATGATGAATAATGTGAGATAGAAATCCCTTATAAATTTTCTAATATTTTTATTATAAATACAACTAAATAATATCACCAAATTAATAATTATGTATCATTAAAATTATGAAATTAATAATGTAACATGTCATAGTGAAATTATATACAACAAAAACAAAATGAGAGTTGAATTTGCATATGTCTCCCAAAAATAAAAAAGAGACTAGACATCCCATTTAATAAGTCTTGAATTCTTCTATATGTGTTTGAAAATATGGAATAAAAAATATGTGTTTATTACAGATATATATAATAAATATAAATATAGAAATATATCATACCTAAAATTTTTAACTTATGAACTTTTGTTGCAATTTTTTAACAATTCCTTTTTAAAATCATGTTTTGCCTAATAATCTCAATGTTTTTCATATATGTTCAGATTTCTAGTTTTCTATTATATTAAATTGAACATGGATAGATAATTTACAGAATAATAATCATGAAATAATTATCATATTTATATGTAAATTATATTTTAACATTAATCATGAATTATTTTTTATTAAGTATGTTACGATCATGGAGATGGAAGATTGTACATATGCATGAGTAACGTTTCAATTTTTCAAAGTAATTATGAAAAGGGAGTGTCACATCACTTTGAGTATGGGTATGCCACACGTACACGAAATTTTTTTTATCATTCGTTTAGTGAATGGGTAAGATAGAAAATGATATTTTATCTTTTATGAATTATTAATATTTAAATAAAATCAAAATTTTATCATATATGTAAAATATATTAATTAAAATTATCATTATTTTATTAATTAAAGTGTTAGTGAAAACGAATTACATAACTTCGTGATGTGATAGTCCGCCGTATACACGAATGATGATTTCATGACCGATTGTTTTAAATTTGAGATGTTCGAAGGTCATTAACATAAAATATAAAACCATAGGTATATGTAATTTACTAATTTAATTATATAATCATGGTTAAATAATAATTTAATGAGGTGAATAAAGAAATAAAATAAAAATTCTCATTGAAGAATTCCTCCCCTTCTTCAGGTAATCACATTAGGTTTTTTAACAAAATAATTCCTTGGAGACTTTGTGGTCAAAATATGGTTTATAGGATTCCATTAATGATGTTTTTAAGTTATTTCTAGATTTTCATGTATGATCCCAAATGTTCTGTTGGTTT
Source organism: Viscum album (assembly GCA_963277665.1). NCBI lineage: Eukaryota > Viridiplantae > Streptophyta > Magnoliopsida > Santalales > Viscaceae > Viscum > Viscum album. The sequence continues at coordinate 1,965,554,165 of OY728121.1, forward strand.
GAGGAAGAGAGGATTGTTGGTGGAGTTTTTTTTGTGAGGCAATTGTCACACTATTAATTTTTTAAAAGAAATGGTTTGTTGGTGGAGTTTTGTTAATGAGGCAATTGGCACACTAGTAATTTTTTAAAAGAAAAGGTTTTGCCCTCATTTTCAATAGAAAAAGTTTCATAAATGTAGTATTATTGAAAATAAAAAAATTCAGGGTATAAATATGTCTATAAAAAATTTTAAAGTTTTTAGGTCATTATAACCCTCACCTTTTTAGTTTAACTCGATGTAAACTCATTTTTTTCTTAATAGTGGTAATTAATTTTTACTTTTTTTACATTTCATTATGTTCAAAAATTAAGATGGAATTATTAAATAATATAAATTATTATGATTCCAAATATGGAATATATTTTTCTATATTTCATTCACGTAAGTGGAAAATTGACCTCACAGACACGATAAAAAAACAGTGTTTTCAAATAGAAAATATAGAAAATCTAAAAAAATATCAAAAGTATTTCTGAATATGTTTTAAATGAAAATAGTTGAATTAATATATATTTATGTATAATGTATAAATTTATAACACTAGACCTATTAAAAAATATGATTTAACATTATATGTAACATAAATTAAATGGTAATTTTCAATAAAAATTTGGTATTTTTAACTATTCATCAAAAATAATAATATTTTATGAAAATTATTAAAAATTAACCATAAAATAAATTTAAAATTATTATTTTAAAAATTATTTTTTTGTGAAAAACAATATTTTATAAAAGATTCAATAATATAAAAAAGTGTAGCAAGGCGACAAAACTGCTTTTTTAAAAATATTCAGTTTTTATGCATAAAATTGGAATACCTCTTGTCTCTTGTATATAAAACAAAAAAATAAAGTTAACGAATTTTTTGAATATATTATATATAAATTTCATTAAAATAATTTTTCAATGGTTCTTTTTTAATTAATTATGTAAACATCATTTTTTTAAAAAAATTAGAAAATATATCATTTACTTTAATAATAGTTTTTATTTTAAATTTTAATTAATTAGTCCCCAAATAATTATTTATTTATACACATGTAAAAAATATATTTTTATAATTTATTTAATCATATCCACACCTAAAATTGAAATATAATTTTTATAACTATCAAATTGAATAATAATATTTCAATCGTATGTGAGTTTTTATTTAAACATATTCATTAAATGAAAAATACCTTATACCAACTGCGTGAAATCGTTGGTACAGGCCTCCAAACCGTTGGCTAGTAAGCCGTGGGTATAGGTCTATACCAACCGTTTTGGAAAAATGTTGTTATAGACCTATACAAATGGTTTTCAAAACCGTTGGTATAAGTAATATGAAAAATCTATACCAATGGTTCAATAAAATCGTTGGTATATGTATTTCAAAAAAGCATCATTCTATTGGTTTTAATCCCAGTACCTCTTCTTTATGATTGAATGACTTAACAACTAACCTAACTTGACTTTTGGGAACATAATATCATAAATATATATATATATTTTATCCTAAATATTTTAAATTTTGTTTTATTTAATGTTCATTGTAAGAAGATTCCACAAAAAATACATGTAACTATACCTAGGGTTCTCAAAACCGTTGGTATAGACCTATACCAACGTTTTTGAGAACCGTTGGTATAAATTCTTTCATTTTAGGACCTATACCAATGGTTTTGGAAAAACAGTCAGTATAGGTACATATAATTGACCTATATCAATGGTTTCTCTAATCATTTGGTATAGGTCCCCCCTATACCAATAGTTTTGGGAAAATGGTTGGTATATGTCCAAATTAGTGACCTATACCAACGGGTTTGGCCAAACCATTGGCATAGGTCCATATAAGTGAACTATACCAATGGTTTTCCTGAAACCGTTGGTATAGATCCTATTTTAAATTGTGATTTTTGGGTGTAATGCAAACTAAACTTAGTGTTTTGTATAAAGAAAATTGTGAAAATATTAAATTTAGTTAAAAATGGTGTCTCAATCGATAATGATCCCATCTTTTCACGGTTTATTTTTCCATCATCAAGCCACCAATATCAAAAACATGGAGTCCAACACTCGGAATGACCCTCAAAACACACCATATGTCCCTTAATGTTTGGAAAATATCTATATCAATAATGAGAACCTCGATCTATGATCCACATGGACTCTAATTAGAAAAAAAAATGTGGTTCAGTTGATACAAATTACACCATGGAGAAATGAGTGAAACCTCTATATAGTTCATTGTTGACACTTTAACAAATGGATATCCCTTGTTAATTAAAACACTACAGAGAGTCACATGAAATTTGAATTATATGTTCCTAGAATTATGCATGTAAATTAGATAATTAAAAATAGGTAAGGTTCTTAAAACCATAAAAATGACTCAACTCAAGTGTGTCATACAAGGAAATGTCACAGAACCATAACGATGGAAAACAATAACATCAATCCCATTCCCTAGAATATTTGAATTTTTATTATTAAATGATTTTATGAAAAACTATTTTTTTTAATAATCACATGTTGTAGAAAAATCTTAAACCTCTTATTTAGAAACACATTAAATAATACAAGAAGATAGTCTTTGATATAATTTTTTAATGAAGTATCCTAATTACACCTGACCTATAAGCCAATATATATAACCATATTTTCTCTTTCATGGATATCTATGCACTAGAGGTTTCCCACAAGTGGTGAGGGTATAAAATATACAATGTGTATACTAAAACTACTACTCATATTACACTAAAAGAAAAAATATCCAAAAACATACATGTTGAAAAACATCATAGTATGCATAAATAAAAAATATCATACAATTATAAATTAAATTTTTTATAAAAATTAACAATCTTTATATAACATATAACATTTTCTCCCACTCAATCAAAAATATATACAAAATAATTAAATAAATAAAATTTAGAAGGATTTACTGTCAGAATCGCAATATTCCACATACTATGTATCTACAACTATCAATCTACACCATCCTAAACCTCAAAATCCACATGATCCTATCTCCTATATCATGAAATTTCATGCCTATTTGAGATCATGTATCATTTTTCCTCAATTCTATCTATTATGCAAACTATGATTAACCTAATTTAATTTATGTGGTCTTCACATACATTTAGTTTCACATACAAAGGAGGAGAAATTATTCAAATTTTTCAATCCACAATGATAAAAATAAAAAAAATCATAACATTTATATGATCATATTATATTTCCAGCCTAGAACAAAATTAATTAAATTTTCATCCAATAGAAAAATCCAATAAATGAGGCTATACAAATTAAAATGATCAAAAATATATTATTATGTTTTATCAGGAATTGTGTGGTCAATCTACCCATCTCTCACTCATGACATAAGTTATGTAGCATGTGAATAACCTTATCAGATGAAATTGGATGAATCTTCAAGATTAATGGGATCTCTAAACATCCAATATGAGAATATATAGAAATATTGGACCCTATGATCACACTCTAAGAATACCAAATGACTACATGCAACAACTACGCAATAGCTATCCAAAAAAATGATATGAATAGGTCATGATGACTCAATGTTTCACACTAAAGAACCATTCCACGTTATAAAATACATTTAGAACAATCATTCATCAATTGATATCCTGTAAATTCTCACTTCCATAGGGATCCATAGAACCATCATCCCAGTTTTACAATATATACTACTCGAAGGGTCATAACTATGAATAATTGGGAAATTTCTATCACTATCAACCAAATTATATCTAATTTGTATCTCTAATGAGGTGATCAGAGAAATATGTAGAGAAATATTATATCATTTCAGATGAATAATAAATATATATCATTATTATAATATCCACAGAACCATATTATCTTTGGATACTTGATACATAATAAACTTATTGTGGAAAAATCATAAATATCTCGTATAAACATTCTTAAATTTTAGTACCTTTATAGACTAATGATGAAAATTTTTTCCCCTGAAACATAAGGAAGGGAAAAATAAGAATTGGTGACATAATATGCTATGTATAGGGAAACAAGGGAGATATAAATCATATGGGATTATAATATGATCATATGGATATTATAATATAATCTAGTGCATGTTTTCAATGTAAAATATTATTTCATAGAATATTAAATACAGTTACTATAAAATCATTTCTTATAAAAATGAATGATTAGTAATTATTCCAAAACTATTGTCATACTTTATAAGTTTTAACATAAGAATATATAATTATAATGAATATAATTCATTAATTTTTGAATTTAGTTACTCACAATCATATCAATTTGTAATATTGTTATCAAACTAAGATTTAATAATCATCAGTCATCAACATGTAAAGATAGATATGCTTAATCATTCCCAATATTCTCATTGTCATATTCTCGTGAGATTTATATATCACAGTACCCAAATTATTATATGGTTATAATAGACCCAAAAATCTAATATATATTTTCAATATATATTAGTTACATAAAAAAATATATAAAACATTCCTAAACATGTCATTTATAATTTATCCAAAGTGAAAGAAAATGATTTATATAAATTTTAAAAATAAATGATTAGTATCTATAATGAGAATATAGTTTTCTTGGTATGAGTGTATTATATACCTATGGATGAAAAAATACTAAATTTATATTTACATAGATGAAAAATTCAACCTATAAAAGTATTTAATATATATTTTAGAAATCAATATAAAATATCTCTTTTAATTTGATAAATAAAAAATATATATATAAAATGTGAATATATTTTTCTTTTTAAATACCATGTAATATGTAAATAATTTTCATGAAAAGGTAAATATGTTATTTTAATAAAATTCACTCATGTCGTAGATGTTAAATGAAAACATATGTTTCTCACTTTTTTAAAAAGTAAAGATTGAGTCAAATGGGATAAATTTTAAAATATTTCATTTGATAAATAATATTGGAAAAATTGTTTAAAATAATACAATAAATAAATTACATATGGATTAAAACATCTATAAAATTTTTTAGGAACAAAAACATTGACGATAAATATTCCCTACCTAAAATTAGCAAAAAAATTATTTTTTCTTCAAAACATTATTTCAATAATTTAACATAACAAATTAATAATAATGACAGATAAACCTGGAAAACCTATAAAAATTAGGATGATTGTATATTTGGTATAATTTTTAAGGATTGTATAATTCCCTTTAATGTAAATTTTATACAAATGGTACAAAAAAAAGAAATTACATTTTAACATAAACCATTACCTCATTTTCCATATTATGCCACATGAATTAAATACTCCTATATAAAAAATATTTATTTATTACATGATAAATATAAATTTATAGATGATTTATATGATTGGAATATAAAATAATAATATAAATATGACATTAATTGTTATACATCATATTTGGATCACTACATTTGGAATAAAAATTATTCTATCAAAGGATTCTCTTATGGTGAGATTATTTACTCTAGGATGAGGTTTGGGAATATAGTATTTAATTTGCGTAGGTATTTTCTTATCTATATTTCTCAGATGGTGTGATTATGTTAGGAGACTTGGATTCTTTTAATAAATGATGTTGGTCGAAATGCTTCAAATAAATAAATCATTAAAATTTAATATTCATATTCTACAAAATATCACTCTAAATGGCCAAATGACCAATTTAAAACATGGTAATGAATAAAAACCTCAAATAATATTAATTTACAAATGTTTATGTGTCATTTTAAACCCTATATCTTACTACAACTGCCTCACCATCCATCTTTATCCTTTTCCCTCGTAATAAAATTCTACCATATAAACTACTAATTATGAAAAAAATTAATCTCTCCTCATTATTTAATTTTTAAATTATGATTCCCAAAACAGATTACATTTTATTAAATTCGAAATAATATTTTTTAGAACAAAAAATTAATATAATCATGAAAAACCCTACAATACATTTTTTTAAAAATGCACTCTTATTCAGAAAACATAATTTATTATCATTCCAATACTTGTAATAACCCATATATGAGTTTTAATACATTTTATTTAATATATAATCTATTTATTTCACGAAATAATTTTATCCATGGTTACTAATTAAATTCATTTAAAAAACATATTACATTCAATAAATCATTATTTTTAGAAAACAAATCTATTTTACCATAAATGTATATATGTTAATATATAACAAATTAATGAACAATGAATTTATTTGATATATGTGTAAGGTTATTTCTCTATTAAAAAACTATTAAATATTTTTTAATTAAATTAAAATAATCAATGAATAAAATATATATAACTAAATCAATTCATATAAAATATCTGAAAAAAAATTATTTTTGATCAATAGTATTTCCTTTGTAAATTTAAAATTATTTTTGATAATTTTTTATAAAAAAATAATATATAATATGAATTATTTTATAATTTATATGAATTTTTCAGATCATGGTTGTTTTTCATGTATAGTAACACACTGAAAAAATCAATGTTATGAAAGGTAATTATATCATAAAATTTTAGGGTGTTAAGTTATAACCACTCAAAATAAATTATCTCAAAGAATTCCATCATGATATCATAATTAAATATGGACATTTCATCAACTTTACATCCTTAGGTTCCCATGTAGCTTTCTACAATTTATCATTATTCCACAAAAAACTAACATGTTTAGTGCTCTTTTCCAAAACAACTTATATCTTATATATAAAATCCCCAAGAGTTAGTTATCAGAATAAATATGTTGTTCTTATAGTATAACCTCTAATTTCCTTACATGTGAAGGATCATGACTGAACTTACTCAAAATAGATAAATGATATATAACATTAACATGATAGAAATTAAGTTGGAGGGCTTAGTGATAATATACTGCGTTGATATGATCAAAAGTCTAAATGGAACCAACATATATATGAAATAGGTAACTCTTAATTCCAAATATAATAAACATATTCCTAGAATATATTCCTTGTGATACCTTTTCCCCATTATTGTATGACAATTTAATCAAATAATTATTTGATCCCAAATACCATTGAAATACATTGAGTAAGACCTCATCATATCATATAGTGTATGAATGGTCCCCTCAGACAAACCATCTATATGAGGATTATATTCAGTGTTGACGCTCAATTATTTATTGAATTCATGCCTAAACATTCGCTAGATCTTCATTGTAAACCTCATATATATATAAGATATAATATAATTTGGAAATCATTACTAAACTAAAAATTAATTAATGTATATACTGGAATATAGATCAAGATAGAAATATTATCTGAGAAAAATAATATTGACATATTTAATAAAATAATAAAATGAATCCAAAATAATAATATTACCCATGGATGTTTTTTGATGTCATATGATGGTATACTAAGTGATGGTTTCTTATATCCATACTATTATGTTTAATGGTTTATAAATAACATTATATATCTACCTCTGAGATTCAATTGTTTTCATAACAATAATTAAGATACATATTTTTCAATATTTATTAAATAATATTCAATTATTTCTATGTTAATATACATATCATATTTTGTTACATATATATAACATAAATTTTACAATATAAATATATCCCTTATATATTCAATAAAGAATTACTATTTCCATCTCAATATCATGACACTCATAATTTTTCTCATGAATATTCAATTATTGAGAAACATATTATATGAGTTTAACTCTAATAAAAAGAAATATACCATTCCCTTCATTGACATGTTACTATTGATCATTCACCACTTTTCCACAGTAAGGTAGTGTCAGTATAGGTTCACAGACCAATATAATCTTTTGTCCCCTAAAATTACCCTCAAATTTTTATATCTATATAAACATGGAACCCATCCATTTAATCTTTGTAATTATATTAGATAGACTTGAAAAATTAATCACAATGTTTTGATAGTTTCCAACCAACCAAATAAAACTATAAATATATGTCACCTTACATATTTTGGGTTATTTCTCAATATCATACATCTGTCTCAAATCCACCAATATGAACTCACATTATAATTATATATCCCAGAAATTGAATATTATAATAAAACAATTCTTGGTAGGTAAATTTATCATGAAACATATCAATCCCAATGGTTTTATTTAGAATTATAAAATGAACTTCATGATTTCCAATTCATATTGTATATATAATAATGTCTTCTATAAAATCAACCAAAAAATATCAATATAATCTCTAATGACTTTATTCATTAAATAATTTAATATTATAGGGGCATTGGTAAGTCTTAATGAAATCAATCTGAATTCATAGTATCCAAACGACATAAAAAATTTAGCATTAGAATATCCTCATTTTTGACCCTGAATTGATGATACCAATATTAATGATCAATATTGTAAAATAAATTATCTCCATATAATTTTTCAAATAGATCATCGATAAACGGTATATGATTATTTTTCTTAATATTGATCACATGATATTCATGATTATCAATGTAATGAATCCTCAACCATACTTGTTATTAATAAATAAAAATGTTTTAACCCATAACGATTCACTAGGTAATATAAAATCCTTATCTAGATTTTCACGTAGTGGTTTTATCATTTCCCAGAATAAAATCGTGGAAAGTCTTTATAGATTCATTAAAATTGTAGTAACACCTAACTGGAGTTCAATTGGAAAATAAACACCATGATGCAATGTTATACTATGTGATTCATATATAACTACATCATAATAATACATAATAATATGCATATCATAAATATTTATTTTCTCCTTAATCATTTGATAAAAAATATCCCTCTTGAATAGATATTATAACCCATAAAATAGAGATAATTGTAAATGATTTTTTATATTCATTCACTTAATGATTGAAAATCATGGTTTGGCGCCAAATTTTAAATGTGAATACCCTTTTTTGAAAATATTCTTGGTCTCTACGATAGGAATCCCAATAAATTTCAAAAATTCATATAAATATAAATAGTTTTAAGAATACACTAATTTATAAGAGGAATATTCCAACAAAAATATTTTATAGGGGAGATGTAATCAATAAATGAAATAATCAAAATTTTATCATATTTAATCAATAATACAATATATAAATATTATGTTAGTAGCATTATACATTATAAAAGTTATTCAAATATAAAATATATGTTATAAATAGAGTCAAAATAGATATTTTAAATAATATATTTTATTATAATTTCCCCTTTCACAGCATCATTCCCTTAGCCAACATTAGTTGTGAAAGAAAATTTCTTCCCATATCCATTTTAACAGTGGGTTATTTATACCCAAAATCTTCATTAGCTCTTGGATTAGGACAATAATTAAAATAATTCCCAATCCCCATACATTTTAATCATTCAAAATAATTTATCGAATCATTATCTTTATATGTTTCATTTTTGATCATTTTACCACTCATCAAAAATAATATTCCAGATGACTAGACAATCTCCACTTCCATCATTCCCTAGTCCCTTTCTACGAATTTATATAGTTCTTTCAACCACATTTTCGCTATGTTTTTTTGAAAATCCTCTTCTATATGGGATTTACCGTTTGAGTTTCCATTGTCCTCCATTTTTATATTCTTACAACTAAAACCATAAAAATTGTTATAGTGACCACACAATATTTCTACTATCATAGAACAATTGATGTTATCTTCATAGTCAAAAAAAATAATATTGTGGAAAATTATTTTCAAAGACTTGGTTTTATACCTCTATTTAATCGATCATGCTTTCTTTTAGGGTAAATGATAAATCTAGAATCAAAAAATTAATCTCTCTTATGATTTTCATCATAGTTATTAATAGATTAATCATCCATATTTTTCATCTCCATTAGGTCCTTTTACCTCATAGAATGATGAGATTAAGGAAAATATTTATTTATAAAAAACCTCTTAAAATTCTCTCATTCCATGTGATTTATTTATTCATATTCACATTATATTTTTATAATAGTCCACCATTGAAAAGATTCGCCTTCATAGTGATAGAAAACTAATTTATCTATCACATTTTCTATGTATTAAAAAATATAAAATATCATCTGTATCGCATTGATTCATTTTATGATAAATTTTGGAACAATTAATCCTCAAAAAGAGGTGGGGTGATATAATGTGAAATATTATAGGTTATGTTTCTATCACATTGATGAATTCAGAAACTCAAATTGGTTAATTTAATTACTCATAGATTGAGATAGTGATGTATGAATAAAAAAATGATATCAAATCCCCTATCAGAAGACATTTTTTTCATGAGGATGACTATTTTATTTCCCACCACATTCATTTTTTCATGACTCCTTCTCGATTTATCCATTGAAAAAATAATATAATAGCTAACTTAGATTATTTGAAACAATAAATAGATTAATAAATCAAAAAAAATTCTCAAATTTTGTTAATTTAAAAAACATTCTTCTCAACCATTGGTACATTAGGATCCCTCTATATATCATTTGGTTCAAAATAGATATTCATGGGTTCTATCATTATATTAATCATATCCTAATCACTTAAAAATTCAACCCTTATTTTATACAAATTGAGATGATGAGAGCATTACATTAAAAATATAATAATTAATTTTAGATGAATATTAAATAGATCTCATAGGAATACATGACTTAGAACCATATAGGTTTAGTTTCTTAAATGAATAGAATAATAATCAACTTATTTATTAACACATTCCAAAAACTCTTATAGACATTATTCATCTTTAGTACCATTCGATAAAATTCATACATAGTACCTTCCCAAAAAAATTAGGGACTGAAAATATAACAATGTATGAAAATTGATTCTAAATTATGGTATACATGTGAGATATCAATCATATGTGAAAATATGTTGACCATAAGGGTATGATAATAATTCCAAGTTCAATTCAAAAAAATTATTCATACCCATAAGATCTAATATAATTACTCCAATATACAGTAAAATGTAGAAGTAAAATTAATAAGTTTTTTTAAGTATAATTCATCATTCTTAGGCTCTAACAGAGCCATGTGGAAACATATGAATATGAAAGTATAATCTTTTGAAGAAATATTTTCACAATCATGTCCACGATTACAATTTTGAACATAACTAAAATTAATCATACTCATGCATCAAAATAATCTTAGATATTTATAATCATGCACACTATTATGATCAATTCCCTCTATGAAATACATATCATATTACTGAACCCATCGGTGGGTTATAACATAAAAAACCAAATCATAATTACAATACTTATATTTTATTTCCATAATAACATGTAAATATTCATGATTCCATTATCACATGTATGTCATTGGGGAAATAAAAAATTCAATAAAATATCATTAAACCACATTCATTATATATTATTAGAAATAATGTATTTTTAATTATTAGAAAAAATCCCTAATAAAGAAAAATAATCCCAAAAGGATGTTTAAATAGATGAAAAATAACTATTACTAATGTAATTAAAATATTCTATGATAATCAACAAAAAATTATTTTTATTTTGATAACATATAATTTGAAAATTCAATGAAAAAATGGGAATATGAATTTCCTTAAAAAATCATTGAAACATAAAAATTAAGAATATATTAAAAGTAATGGCATTATTTAGTGAGGATACCTGAAGTTGTATATGTTTAAATAAAACATCCCTTTCACTTATTTATATGAAGACAAATATCTATCAAATTTAAATCATTTGAAAAGAGTCATATCAATAATTTTAAAATAAATTAATTTTATAATAGATTACTATTATCTGTAGCACCACAAAATGATAAAGGGTTAAATGAATAAATGATATGACTCATGTAAACAAGGTGCACCTTCCTTTTCGGGAGCATGTCTGATTAGATCTCCACAGTTAAGCGTTTTTTCCCTGGAGTAGTGATCAGGATGGGTAACCTCTTGGGAAGTTTCTTAGGGTGTGTGTGAGTGAGGAAAAAACACATTGGAGAGGATATGTGTTGGCCTTTGGGGACAATAATTAGTTAGATAACTCGTTCGGGCACATGGGTGGGACATAGGGTGGGGCACATGTGTCTGTGGGGCAACTGTGGGCGGGGCCCATTTGTCACATTTGGTATCAGAGGTGGTACCCAACCTTAAGTGCGGTGCACTGCCTGGGTTGAGATGTAGGGCCGAAAATGAGGATGTTGTGCTCTAAAGGGGGTGATTGTAACACCCTAGAATGATAAAGGTTTAAATGACTAAATGATATGACTCATGTCAACATGGTGAACCTTCCTTTTCAGGAGCTTGTCTGATTAGAACTCCACAGTTAAGCATGCTTGGCCTGGAGTAGTGATCAGGATGGGTGACCTCTTGGGATGTTTCATAGGGTTTGTGTGAGTGAGGAAAAACACATTATAAAGGACATGTTTTGGCATGTGGGGACTATCATTAGTCAGATAACTCATTTGGGCACATGGGTCAGACATAGGGTGGGGCACACGTGTCTGCGGGGCAACTTTGGGTGGGGCCCAGTTTTCCCATTAGAGGAAAAACTATTCAAAACAGACACGCAATTAGTGTTTTCATGCACTTAGTCAGAAATCAGAAGTCATGGTCCTGGTGTATGGACACGTCGGCCGCCCGCACCAACACTGGACTCCTTGAACTAAAAACCACACTTAGTACACTTAACACTATTCCTTTACAGAAATAAAATATCAGAGCCCTATGTTCTGTGGTAGAATCAACATCCTATGATACCAATTTTTCATGAACCATCCTCCAGGGCCCGTATCGTGACTATCCCAAGCCTGCCTTCCATAGGCCAGGGACGGGCAACTAGCACCATAGGCGTAAATCCCTAGAACTGGGAAGGCATTACCTTTATAACTGGAAAAAACACAACCAGAGTACAAGTGGAAGCAAACACTCAGTGAAAACTGTATAACAGGAGCACTGAAAGTAAAGGGTCTAGAATACAATCCCAACTATAAAGTACAAATACAACTAAAATCAAGTACAACTAAAAAGGGACAAACAGCTGGAAGGTGCAAGCAGCTCCTGGATCATCCTACGGGGTTCCTACCTGAAGGGTAGGTACACATAGCCTCCTCACCGCTCCACATCTGTTTGATTCATCTAGGTAATGTATCATCATGAGGTCCACCTCCGGGTACCGTCCAGTCCTCGTACACTCTGCCTCAGTCAGCGCTGTATGTCGTCTACATCCAACACAACGAGGTGCGAGAATAGCCCGTGCAGGGGTGAGTATAACGATGGCTTGAGTTCCTCCAGGACAGTGGCGATGGCTTGAGTTTCTCCGGAGAATGACTTTGAGATAGTCTATACTCCTGGGAAGGGGAATGTTGTTGCGGATGCGCTCATCAGGAGTTCTGGTTTTTAGCTGCTAGGAGAGCACATGGGAGCGGGAATATCAAAATGTGGGCACAAAACCCACCTTTGATTCCCTAGTGTGTGTTGTAGCTTTAGGGGTACGTAAATCCCTGAATATGGGGTAATTTAAAGACCTATAACATTAAAGGAAATTTTTTTCTTAATTTCATTGAAATTTTATGAGTCCACGGTTTCTGACGGCGCCTAATTCTGAGGCCCGGTGTGCCCAGAATCAATTTCTGAAGTTTTGTTCGGGTACGTTCAGTAAACGTACAAGCGGGTTTTTCTATCTTTTGAACCGGTGCCCTAAATTGAAATCGGAGGACCCCGATGAAATCACAATGCCGGTATTCGCTTAAGGTGACCTTTACCGCAGTTTCATTTTCTCAGGAGGAGAAGTTAATTTTTGGAGATTCGTTAAAAAAATAAAAAAAAATATGTGTACATAATTTTTATTTGATGGTGTATATTTCTTCCAAAGAGGAGTTGGAGGTGGGGCCACACCCCACATAACCTCCCATGAGAGGATTGTGTGTCTTGGGGCCCACATGAACCCAAACCCTATCACCTCCCCTATTTAACTCCCTTTAACCCCTCTCTTAACTCTCCACCTCCCCACATTAAATCTAACTCTCCACCTCCCTCCATTAATTTTGCCAACACCCTTTAATTAATTAATTGATCCAAAATTAATTAATTAATTTAAGTTTTTGAATTTTGAAATTATTGTTGAGAATAAAATAATAGCTTATGCTATTATATTTGGGTTGGATTTTTGTTGTGTTGGAGAGGCTCTAGAGAGTTAGAGGAATAGTGTTTCTCTCTTGACGAAGAACGGTGATGACCACGAAGAAAGACGTCCACTTCGACGAAGAAAGTCGATTCTACCGAAGAACTATGATGTGTATTCCTTCCTATTCCTTTGATTCAAGGGAGAAGACACCGCTCCTGTGGAACACCATCTACGATAACGACTCTTTCCCCAACGTTGACGGGACGACACCGTTCTCCATGACGTCATCTTCCGTGATGCTCGACTACCGCGATGCTCGTCTTCTGCTGCTCATCGACGAACGAACCTCAATTACGAGGTAAGGGGTTTGTATAGTTTTAGTTAATAAAATTATACTCTTGTCATTATTCAATGCAATTGATTGTCTTGGCCTCTTAATATCACCTAATGCGGAGGGCGCGGGCCAAAGAAACACTGCCCGACGACCAGCCGTTGATCCATGTTTATATTGGCAACGAAAGCAGTGTCGGGAGAGGTGATGGCGATCGGAAGTGATGGAGACCAGAGATAATGGCAGTCACGCTCGAGCCACAAGTGGAAGAACCACGGCTCGCAATTGTGGGCTGCTCGGCCGAAGAAGAACTGGACGGCCGTAGCCAGCCGGGCTAGAGGAACCGTGGCACCCCATGGCACCGCGCTGCGAAGGACAGCGACCCGCGCTTCGCGGGACGCTTCAGTGGACAAACCAGCCTACTCATTATCCGGCTGGGGTGGAGGAGGTTGCGGCACATGCAGCTTCCACGCGGGAAGATAGTGGCCCACTTTAAAGGCCGCTCAAGCTGAGAACACCGGCCAGCTTCGGCCGACCGGACAGGAGGGGCGGCGCCGCCGGTTCGGGAAACCCCCCCCCCCCCCCACATCGCTCGGCCTGTAGGGCCATGCCACGCCGGGCCGGGCCGTACCACACCGGGCTGGGCCGCGCTCCATCGGACCAGGTCGACTCTCAGTTTGGTCTGACCCACCAAACCAGGTCTGGCCGACCCGCCAGCCCACTGGGCTTGACGGACCGGGCCCATTTCTCTTAAACGGGAATAACTTCAAGACCGCGCATCTTATCGACACGTTGTCTGTGGCATAGGATTCCTCATGATGAGGAGGTCCTTTTTCGATACTCTTAGTGAGATTTGGATGCCTTTGGAAAAACGGCTGGGTTGGTTCAAAACCGAATCCAATCGGGCCCTCAGAGTGGAAATGCTTATAACTTAAGGACCGGATGTCCGATTGACGTTTCGTCAACTACATTGGTTTCCTTTTGATAAGACGGTTCTTTTGGCATACTTCACATGAGTTTTTGATATAGTTAGAGTATGGTCGGGTTGGTTTTAGTATAAAAACCAACAGGGCCCCAGGTACGGAAAAGCTAATAACTCACAGACCGAGCGTCTGATTGACGCGTCGTCTATTGCATTGAGACCACTATGACATGTAGGTCCTTGTGTTACTTCTACGTGATTTTTCGTGACACTTGGAGTATCGGCTTGTGGCATGTGGAGCAGACCCTCCCAGCGATGACCGAGTAGATTGCAGAGACCTAGTTGCTCTCGGAGACTTGACGACTGCTGATCGATCGACTCAGAGTGATTCAGATGGCCCCGGGGGGAGCGCTTGGTTGTCGCAGTAGACCCACAGTGGAGGAAGGAATTGTTGTAGTGGATAACCCATGGTGGTAATCTCTTGGTTGTAGCAGCATACCCACAGTACTCGACAGGTGGAGTACTTCAGCAATCCAAGGTTAGTGGGAAGCACTTGGTTGTAGCGGCAGGCCCACTGTACTCGATAGAGGAGGATTTCTCCAGTAGCCGTGGTTTTGACTTCGTGAATAAAAATCCTAGTTTGATCTGAGTCAATGACCTTTGTGTGTTGATCATGATTGAGATGGGTTACTTGATAACTTAGGTATATGTATGGGCATATACCTAAGTAATGGTTATCCGCTGAAATCTTACTTTTTGGATTATCCTTGTTGGATTTTATGAGACCTTGAGGGTCTCGGGATCCCTACCGGGTATCGTTATACATTCCCCTACTTGGGCTATGCCCGCACCTCATTGTGTTGGATGCAGATGACAGACAGCACTGACCGAGGCAGAGAGTACGAGGACTTGACAGTACCCAGAGGTTGACCTCATGATGAGACGGTACCCGGAGGAGACGGACGGATGTGGAACACTGAGGAGGCTATCTGTACCTACCCTTTAGGTAGGAACCTCAGAGGACAATCCAGGAGCTGCTTTCACCTTCCAACTATTTTTCCCTTTTTAGTTGTACTTTCTTTCAGTTGTATTTGTACTTTATAGTTGGGCTTGTATTCTAGCCCCTTTACATTCAGTACTCTTGTTATACAGTTTTCACTTACTGTTTTCTTCCTCTTGTACTCTGGTTGTGTTTGTTTTCAGTTATAAAGGCAATTCCTTCCCAATTCTAGGGATTTCCTCCTTTGGTGTTAGTCTCCAGCCCCTAGCCTATGGAAGGCAGGCCTGGGATAGTCACGATATGGGCCCCAGGGGATGGGTCGTGACGTTATCAAACATTGATATATATATAAAAAATCCCTAAAACATTTTAATTTAGAATATCATTGAAGATATTCATTCATGACACATAAAACATGAAATAAAAAATGTCATAAAACTTTTTTCTTAGTTTTTTAAAGTTAAAAAGATAGGGTACATATGGGTAAATATTAAAATATAAGAAATAAAAAGAATAGAATAATTTATAGGGGATATAAATGATTTAGGTAGTATAATTTTATATTGTAGAAATTTAACATGGACAATCCCAAAAAAATTGATTTTGTAACATAATCCATTACCTCAAGTCTCGTCATTCTTTGTATGCATTAAAACCAAAATAAAAATAAATATATATTCATTATAAATATTTTATAAAACCATATATATAAAAAAAATTAATTTCATTTTAATTTAAAAGTACCCATTAATTAATAATCCCACATTAAAATCAATATTCAGTTGAAAATAGGTCACTTTTACTTGTCTTTTTGGGTTCAATGAAATTTATTCATGGACCTTGATCAAGTTTTCATCATAGTAAGAATCATTATAATGAAATAATAATCTTATTTTTATCATTATATACTTTTTTAAAATATTATGTAAATATTGGTTATGAAAAATTTATTACCTCACTTCATGCGGATGATAGTCTGTACACATACACGCGTGATGAGTCTATATTTCGATTTATGTAAGGAATGAAAGATAAAAAATAATTCACCATTAAGTGAATCATATGTTATTATAAAAATCATAACTATAAATTATATATATAATTATTAAAATACATGTGGAGATTAAATTAATAACATATCATATTTCATTATAGATGTATTAGTCCACTTGTACATTTCAGAGACATTATCATTTTCCAATAGATGCTTAGTGGAGGTCATAGTCTACACATGCACTTGATATACGTTATCATTATCCCATAGATGGGAGGGAATAAAGGTATAGAATTTATTATAATTTGAAAAGTGTTATTATTCCATAAATAATAAACATAATCTTAATATTCATTATAATAACCTACCATGAATTTTTCTGAGGGAAAATGAAATACCTCACTTAATGGAAACTATGCTTTGAACAAAAACACAAGTGATGTTGTAAAGACTTCAGTATTAAGGGATCAACTCTTTGAATTCTTTTTTAAATATATCGGGATTGATCATTATATTAAGCATGATTCATTGAAATCTTGGGGGAATATAACAAATATAATAAATATATATTAATATATTATAATTCACATGCATGCCATTTATCAATGTTTCTATTATTTCAATAGTTCATGATATAAGATGAGAAATTTGAGACAACATTTGATTATGGAATGTAGGGTATACCCTATGTGTGACCTAAGTATGGTTGATTCCTAGTTTCTATTTCACACAGTTTTTGGAGGGTGAATTTAAATAGATGATTTATCAATTTATTAATTTAGTTTATTAAATGATCAACCCTAATTCCCACAATAAATATACCATTATGAGATTTCTCTAAGATTAGAATTATAATCCATGGTGGGTTAGAGGTGATAATTCTTTTTTAATGGATTAATATTGAACAATGATAATGAACATATCAAGTAAGGATGAGAAGAAACCAACAAAAAAGATCTTCTTAATCATTTTCATATGTGTTATTCACCAATGATTGATTCCTAATCAGGTTCTATAATTCTATTTTGGGTTTCTGTGAAATTTTTATTTTCAAGAATGTATTTAATTATTTAAATATTTCATCTAAATTTTTTTATCTTTAAATGATCCCATTCAATAATATAAATTTTTCAAAACGTGTTATTATTCTCATATGAAGTTATCTCACTTGGATAACCAATTTATGTGATCCATCCCCAAGAATTATTATACATCAAAATATTTAAATTGTTTTTGTGAATATATCCTACATTTCATCATGTTCATAACCATTTCCCCATAGGTTCATGGTTTGACATTACTATAGTGGGTTCAGTCATAATCGAACCACTGGATTCATGGAAGTTGTTTGAATGACATACATTATAATAACTTTTATATACATTGTGTCGATTGTGGATAATTATTTTTAGATTTTGGATATGGATTGGTGACAGTGATGTGAGATGATATGAAATTCACAACAACTAATCAGTGGAATATTGGACTTTAATTTTTAGAAATTGAAATTCTGGAATCGATAGTAGAAGGAATCACCCTTATATTTCCAGAAATAAAATCGATTATTTCCCATCTATGATGAATAATTTGGATCCCCTTGAAGAGACTGAGTTTTCTATGAAAAACATGACTACACAGTGTTTACATTGAGGAACACATGCCATGTAGTACCCTAGTAGTGGTGAATATGGTTTTTATGGAGGTTAATATCATATACTATGTGGAACCCAGTACATGTTCTGTGACCCTATTCTACCAGCTAGGTGTGTACTCCGAAATTTCATAGGCTCAAACATAGATATCCCTATAAAAATAAAAATGTACATAAGCATGAACTTGTACTCAGACATTCCTAGGATACCTGAACATGGAAATTGAAGTGACATCTGATGATTTTCATGTGAATGAATGAATGATTATGGGTAGGCATTGGGTTGATAAGACACTTTGTGTACTACCAGTACACACTACATAAGGTTTTAGGGATTCCCAGTCCATTTCCACTAGAGAACATAGAAAATATGCAAGGTAGGGTAACTCACTATGAGGATCCCAATACACAATGTACATTTCATACTAAATCAAATTTTTCTTGTATCTCCTTCTATGGAAATTAGTTTTCAGTTCATGAAAATCATATAATGAGTGGTTATCCATATATAATTCAACTCTATACATTATTTTAGAATGTGAGACATGGTTTGAGATATACAGATATTGATTATTCAATCAGAGATTCTTGACAATAGAAGTAGTCAATGATGGATCATTAGATAAATGATGTGTTTGGTAGTACCATATCGCACCGGGATACGGGTCCTCCATACAATTTTTATAAATATTGATGAAACCCTCCAACATTAGGATCATATCATCTATCTATGGATATGTATTCCCCTATATTCAAGATCCAATCGGAAGTGGGAACACCATTGGAATTTTGGCTCCCTTAAATATGGAAAATAGTTGGGAGGGTAGGTCCAATTAACATGGATTTTCGAGAGGCTGCAGATGACTCTAAGAATAATAAATTAGCCTTTAGAGTATAGGATAACTCATCGACTGTCGGATACTCTGAGATATGGAGATCCCTTTTCTTCTCGTTTGAGTTTCATTTTGAACATTTATGAATTGGGTTTCCATTACACTCAATCAATGGTGTCGGAAGACTATTGTTTTCTCTTTCTATATCTCCCTATGCTTCTTGGGTATCCTCATGAGTATGTAAATACTCACCCATTTATGGTCTTTTCCCATATGTGTTGTGTTATATAAATATGGAGGACAGTTTGATGGTAACATCAGTGGCGAAAAGTGATACATGTGTGTATTGATCTCATATGGTGGCTGGACATTGAGATTAAGAGAGGTTATCACTGTATTTTACATACATCAATAGTTTTTTAGTTTGATATTTCTTTTCAATTTTGGAATGTATTTTACCCATTACAATTTGTATTAAATTTCAATACTCTGATCTATTTCTTATATTTTAGTGAATGCATTGTTGTACAAAGGATATTAAATTATTTTATATTCATATGGATATTTCAAAAGATATGTTTGTGTGTGTAGGTACTTTTTGATAAGTCATTCGGTTTTATATATTTTCATTATGGAAATATTTCAAGGATATAACCTATGGGAGGTTGGTTTACGGTTTTCACACTCAGCTGTCCACTTTCTAGGAGAGCCCCAGTGGGTCAAGTTATAATAAAGTGGTATGAAGGGTGGTTCTTCTTTGGGGAAGGATTTGAGTTTTACCCCTAGTGAGGATCTGTTTGGTAACTTTGGGAAATATTTTTAGACTATCTTGAGTATAAATTTCATGTTAGGGAATCTAGGGATGGTACAGTGGTCGACATATTGATTTCTAAGGATTCTAATTATATTATTTTTAACATGGTATATAATGAAATTAATTTTAGGGAACATTGGATCCTACATCATATATGATTATTTCCTTTGAATTTTTTTTAATCAAAACCCAATATATTTTTTCAACAAATTTTGGTACTTCTTGATCACATTTAAGATTCTTTGTGGAGACAACAACCTAGGTTAAAAATACAATATCATATTGATGATGTACTGAGTGGGGAGGCCTTGGTTAATGGAAAATACTGCAAGTTGTTTATTCATGGTGTGTACGTAGTATAAAAGCCCACACATTGAGAATTATATAGTAAAATAAGGGAAAGATAGTGGTGTGTAGAGGACTATTATTATATGTGAGTTCCTACACCAATGATTGAGTAACTACCATGATGAACTAGACCCTCGGAAACTGGAGGACTATCATGAGTCAGTGCATTGAGTATTTAGGCTAGTTTGGATCATGTAAGATAAGGTGGTTTCATTGGATTCAATTTATTTCCATGGAGAAGAAATTCACAGGTGGAGTTTGATAACTCATACCCATGATGAGGCAATACTCACATTGTGATGTTTCCATTAGTTGTTTTATGACGTGTACTAACATTCATTATTACACTCCGTAAATATTTATGAGATTCTCGAGTTGTCAAATGGTGTCATGATTTTTTTAGCTAATTTTAGGAGGTTCAAGTAACTCACATGTTAGTCCTTAGATAAATTTTGTTCTATTTTATTATATTCATAGAATGTTAATTATGGTCTCTATAGAAACATTCATGTAGGCCCATACTCTAGGTGTCTAACAATATATACTAGTATGGTAGAACGAGGTCTGTGATATAGAGATTCCTTGAAGAGGGACATCTGGATGTTGGAGCTGGTTTCCCAACCCATTTTCACTTAGTGGGACATGTGGATAGTGGATGGACCAAAAAGAAAGATGTGGTTTAATAATTAGTGATCTCATAGGCATAGTTTGGGTGACCCATAGTGAGGTGTTGCTATAAGAGGAGTATGGTGAGATCTATGGGAGGAGCAGCTAGCGTAGGGTGATGCCACAAGCTACTATGACCACCACCACCACCACCACTAAGTGACCGATTATAGTCTCTGGGAGATAGAATTCGGTTCTGGGGGAAACTACATACTATGGAGGGATATGACCAGGTACACCCTGAGATGATTTTATTTATGATTTCTATCTTCTAAAATCATGAAATAATACAAGTGGGCATAAGAATGGGTAATTATTTTATCACCTTGAACTCTATTTCATATCTAGATCATCCAGTTGAAAAATTACTCAATAAACTAATTCTATAGGTTCCTACTTTGTGTAATTTTTCAATATCACACTTCTAATAACAATGAAATATGGAATTTAGTGGAGTGGTTTTCCTATCGGACTTATTTATTTTCATGATGTTACATTATGATGTTATCTTGGGAATGATATATTTATACATGATTTGTGACCATATTGGTTTTCATTGTAGATTATTTAGATAGATTTCAATAGATGGTACATGATTCACCTTTATGAGTGGGATTTATATCAAGGTTGAGTGTGTTGTAATTATTACAAGGAATATTCAACCCATCATCCATAAGTTGGAGAGATTATCCATTGGAATATTAGGATCTTCATGGATTTTTATTCTTTTAGTATTTGTTGACTATATATATGCATTCCCCCAATGATGTTTTAGGACTACCTCTGAGTTAGGGGAGAGGCTTATGAATTGAAATTCCCCATGGGACCACACCAATATATTCTTCGGTATAATAGATTTCCCCTACAAAGTGACATGAGTTGAGGGTTAGTCAAAGGACCTTTGAGATATTTTTTTCATAAGATACATTGTGTCTCGCTCGGAAGCTCTAGTTTTTTGTGTAAAATTTAGATGAGATATTATGTATTCGTTTCAATTATCATCACCTAAACCTGGTAAAAAGAAACTAAAATATCCCCTTTATATGAATTGATGACCTCTTCAAGCAATTTCAGAGGTGCAATATGGTTCTCGAAGAAGGGTATGCGAAGATGCTACTAGAATTACTCTAAGATAACCATAATTATGGGTATATCATGGAGTACTAGTTTTTTATATTGGAGTTTCCATTTGGTGGAATTACATCACTGAGAGTGGTTTGGCTTTGGACCCAGTGAAGATCGGTGAGGTGATTTATTGGGATTCACTAAAGACTACTATTGATGTTTTAATTTTTCTTATCTTGGAAGTGTATTATATGAGTTCCATAGATGAATTATCTAGTATTAGATCCCCTTTTACTACACTAACATGTATGGGGTATTTTATTACCTCGAAAAAGTAGTGTTAGCGATCTGTTTGGAGATGAGGATGAGGGTGACCAGTGCACATGTGTGAAGACAACTAGAAGAGTGTATAGAGTGTATAGTGTTTTATGATGCCTATGGAGTTGGGATCATTTATGTGTTTATGTAGAGGTAAGAAGGGAACACATATAGATTGAGGTATTTGAGGAACCATTGGAATAAGTACATGAATCATGACCAAGAGTTAGAAATAGTAGTCTTCCATATGATGATGTGAAGGAACTATCTTTCGATAACGAACTTTTTTGTTCACTTGGAGCACTAGAGTCTCATGTGCAACTTTAATTAGAGAGATCACAACATGAGATAGAGTTTTTGGTTAGATTTAATATTTTACTATAACTTAATAATATTATATACTTCTGGGAAGCTAAACTTAGTGGAATATTCCCTTATTATGAAGTCATGTTCATGCCTAGTGGTGGAGGAATCGAAGTAGTATGCTTTATTAATGGTGACCTCAATAGGGGATAGGGGTTCTATTTTAATTTATTTGAGGTTGGTGACTCCTACACTTCTTCAATGTCTGGTGGAGGCTTAGTTTGAAGACATAGAAAATAATTTTCTACATGAGTATATATCCTTAGCAGATTTACTAAATGGATTTTTAGTTGTATTGTATTATATCATCCTTTTCCAGTGATGGAGGGTGGGTCCAATAACTTTTTTCAAGGAGGTGATGAGGGAGTTTCACAAATCCCACATAGTTTTAAATACCTATATGGATAATATGTAAATAACTTCACCCATATATTTTGTGGGTTATAATGGGGAGGTTCATTATCATGTTCATTTATTAGTTTTTCAAATATTTTAGGTGAAGGATAAACAGATGGTACTATGAGGATTAATAAGTACTATTGATATCCCTAAGTGGTAATGGAAGAGAATATCTATATAATTAGTGACATATAATCCATGGATAGTGTGTTATGATGATCTTGTTTGGGTGATTGTTGACCAATATACAAACTCAACACAATTACTTATCAACAGAGAGGAAATTTTGGTTGAGAGTTTTGAGAATTATGACATGTGGTAAATCATTCAGATTGAGGAGTTATCATAAATGAATGACTTTTACCATTAATCTCAATTTATATCATAATTGTGGAGAGGAATATGATAGGGTTCTGTGACCTAGTTATATATGAGTACATTGGTTTACCAAAATATGGATGACTATACCAAGATTTCTATCTAGGTAATGGATGATACACTGAGTTCCTATGTGTTAGACATTGTCTACAGCTGTGATTATCACATTACATTTTTATAGTTTACGTATAATAGAAACTGTCACTATATTACAGTCCTGAAAAAATTAGAGTCTTAATATCAGAGATTATTCGTGTATCTCTTATGATGGACATTGATTGGGGATATGTCTCCTATTGTTTCCAATAGGATTAATGAAATGATAGATAAGGTTCATGTGAAACTTTACGGCTTGCGAATAGCCTAGATTATAAAAAACATTTACTCAGATCGATGTCTTAGGCTCTTGGATCTCGATTAGGGATAACATGTTTTAAGAGTCTCGATATAGTTATAATCACAATGGGTTTTCTAAGGGGGAAAGAAATCCTTGTGGTTTATTATGACTTTCAATATCCAACAGGGGTTGGTGAGGTTTCTTACTACCTATACATTCTTCTATACAAGGTTGAGTTCATGAAATATTCCGTGCTAGATAGATGTGAAGATAGGTGCATGAAACTACACAAGTTATTGTCAAAGATTCTCTAGAAATCACGGATGAGGACACTATCATGGATTACATGGTGGTGAACAAGGATCAAAAGGAGAGGATCCTACATGGGTTTAAAATCAAATTTTCTTGTGTTCTTCGGTAGCATGAGTGCATGTAATAGTTCTTCTATTTGTGTGGGAACCTGATAAGAGATCAGTACCCCAACAAGTTTTTCTAAATTTTACATTCTCTGGTGGTAATCCTTGAAGGATGTTATAATTTATCTACCTTGGTTTTTATGGGTTAGTCTGTTAAATATTTCGATGTATATGTCTAAATTTATCCTCAGAGTTGGTGTAGTCTTTGGGTGGATCAAGACCAAATAATAAATATATTAAATATATATATTATTATAGATTAGTTCACACATATGTTTTATTTTATTTTTTTCTATTTTTTATATTTTTTGATCCTCAGATGTAAAATAGGACGATGTTATTAGTTTCATATTATGTGGTTTACCCTAGAAGTTACTGAATGTTGTTTGGCATCGAGTTTCTGGTTGAAAAACCCTTTGGAAGGTGTGTTTAGAAAAATAAATAAATACTTATTTTATTTTATTTATAGAATGACCTTAACTAATTACATCTTTTAATTTACTATTATGAAATTTCTCTGTGGTGATCCACCAAACCCATGTAGGATTATAATTTAAAATTATTCATTAATATATCATGATCGAAGAATACCAACAATCTGATTGAGGTGTATTGAGAAGCAGTGAATTAAATGGGTTTTATGCATCATTGTTGGATGATTTCTTCACTAGTGATTGATCCCTAATCATGGTAGGGAATGTTAAGTACATATGTTTCCCTATTTTAGTAATATATGGATTTAATTATCTACATTTTTGATCTGTGATATTATGATATTTTTCTTATACATTTCCATAATTTGAAAAGTTTAAATTAGATTACTATTTTATTCTTTTTTATCAAAATTCAATATCTTGTTTTTATGATCATTGGCCAATGAGTCTTTTTCAATGAAGTATTTATTAAATTCATGTGTGTATCCCCCCTTCATTTTTTCATTTTCTTGAATTTTGGACAATTGATTTGTGAATTGACATTGTCGTTGTGGGTTCAAGAATGATTAAACCCACGAATTCATGGTGGTGTTTCCAAAAACACAAATTGGATGATAATATGTGGATGGATCATGATCTATTTGATGTTATTATTCATGTATTTGACATTTTTAGAAATGGGGATGATAAAAGGTTCTACTGGATGCAAAAAATCTCATCAGAAGATGATCATATTCTGATTTGTAGACATCAGAAGTTGGGAGTCAATGAATTGACACATTAACCCTTTATGTTTTTGTGTTAAATGGGATATATCAGGGATGAATATATTTATATGTATTTTGATCATGAAATTGTGTTTTTCATGAAAATATTCAACTACATTGAATGTACTATGAAGAATGCACACCCTGTAGTGGCATAAAAATGGCAGTAAGGGTTTTATTTGAGATAAATATCAAATTTCATGTGGACCCAACCACAACCCTTGTGAACATGTTCTAGTTTCTCAATGGGTACTCTAGAAGTCCATGTTTATAGTCATGGCTATTAACATGAAAATGATCATAGTATATGGTCATTGATGTTTACTATAACATGGATGAGTTACCTGGACAGTACCATGTACATGGTAATGAGCCGATGTACACAAGTGGGCCACAGGTGGCTGAGACATTTCATGTACTACATGTATATGTCAAGTATTATGATAGTTTTTCCCAATACTTGTCCATGGGAAAACAAGCCCATGCAGTGAGGAAGGTTCAAATTCCACGTGGACCCCCAAATATGATGTGTATTCCCACTAGAAACTCTTTCAAATCATATCTCATTTTTTCAAGGCTCAAATTTTTCCCTCAAATATCATATCATATATCTTTTAATCATAAAACTCAATGGTAGAATTTTTGTGGAATTCATTGTATGATTTTATGTGTTCCAAGCTGATGCTTCTTTAGGATATCCATAATTATTGATGTTATTAGGGATGGATCATTGGAGAGATGTTGGGTTTTGTATACCCCTCTCACACTTAGGAACCGAGACCCCAAATTGTTTATATAGTTAGTGAAGAAACCCCGCTACACATGGAATGGGTCCTACATCTATAGTGTTATACACAATTATCCTTAATATACAACACTGAGTGGTTCCTCAATGGGAGTTGAGGATACCATGCATATGGAAAATAGATATAAGGGGAGGTCCCCTCCAAATTGATTATGGTGAGGTTCCATATGATTATGTGATTCAGAGATGCACCTTTAAAGATGCAGGTAGACTATTGAATATTGAATGCATTGTGAGATGGTCATCCCCTTTCTATCTCATTTGGTTTTATTTTTTATCATCTATTTTTTGGGTATCTTTTTCCCAATCTCTATAGGTCTATATGTATACTTTTGTATCTTTATATTTCTTCATTTCATGGTTTTTGGGGTGTTCTACTGAGTATGTATATACTCACCCCTAAATGTGATTTTCCTATATGTGTCATGTCTTATATATATTGAACTCAGGTTAGAGGTGACATTGGTGGAGAATAGTGACACATATGTGAATTGATAGTAAAAGGTGATTAGAAATGGATATTTGGAGTTGAGTTCTCTCAGTTTTCCATTATTATATATTTTTTATGTCGGTACATCATTTCTAGTTGGAAACTTATTTTTTAACATTGAACATTGGATAAAATTTTCATACTGTGCAATATTCCTTAAATATTATTTCATGAATTTTTCTAGTGTAGATGTTCGAATTTTTTTTACATTCCTCGATGATTTTTGGATGGATAAGGTTGTGTGTGTTTATATAGGTACATTAGGAAAAGGCCTCCCTTTTATTTTATAAATTCACCACACTTTTATCCCATAAAACCTATGTATTATTAGGATATATAATTTTCATGCCCATTAATTTAATTTTATAGTGTTATATTCATTCTATGAATATTTGGTATTTTTCAGTAAAAAGGAATAAATCCATATTTGAAGAAAATATGGATTTTCAATTATTATATGATTTTATTAAAAATAATATTTTTTAAATTATAAAATTTTTATTTGAAAAAATGGATTTAATTTTTTAATTCTATTTGTCAAAATTATAATAAAAAGAATTTTTGAAACTTTTCTGAATATTATTACTTTTAATTAAATAGTGGAAAATAATATTTCTTCTAAAAACTGTAAATTGATAAAATTATTTATAAAGTATAATTATTATATTTTGATTATTTTTAAATTTATATTAGTTAAATTTTATTATAATAGCCATAATTTATATTGGAATGAATTTTATATATTAAGTTTTGTATAAATTCATTTTTATTATTCAAAAATGACTTTTTTAAAACATGTTTGTTGTCTCGCTTTGTCGGTTTAAAATTACATTAAATTCTGACAGTTATATGTTTTTAAATAACTACATTTTATTCCATATTTGGATTCAGTTGGTCCAAATTTATTTTATAATTCCCTTCAATATTTGTTCATTGGGAATAATAACCTTAGTAACCTTTGATACCATGGAAAAGGGGAAATCAGGCAATTAAATGTAAAACAAATGATAAGGTCAATAAAATTTCACTGAAATAAACCTAAATTTTATTTTATTATTATAACATATCTATAACCATCTAAAGTATTATTATAGGTCCTTTTTCCATTTTGGTCTGATTATGTCCATTATAGAAATTAATTTACAGAAAAGTAAAAATTGTAAGACTCTTGTTATAAAAACTACAATATTTTCAACATAGGGATAATAGGAGGATATTTTTAGTAATAAAGAGTTTTTTGAAATATAAATGATTTATTTTCATCATGTATATTTATTTTTAATTTTTAGTGAATATATATAATTACCCTAAATTCGTACACAATGCTTACAGAGTATGTATTCAATTACTAGAAAAACAAAATAAACCATATTAAAAATAATAAAATTTGTATAGTTTTAAATAATTAATATAAAACATTAATTTTCTAGATAAAAATAACATATGAAGGATGAATTTAATGATATTATTCTAAGTGAATTTGTTTTCTTTCTATTATAAACGTAATTCTAAATGAATAGTTCAAGAATTGATAATATTGATATGTTCGGAAAATAATATTTTATTAAATGATATAAAATTATGAAAAGTTATTTCATTCTCAAATTTATTTGTATTTCATTAAATAAAACCTCTATTTTTCACTTATTCATTGTTTTTCCATTTATTCCCTCTATCTTTTCCCTCAAAGGTTAACAAACCATGTTATCATGATAAGTGTAAAAATGGTTTATGGGGGGTTGAAACTGAATGAATACTATAAAATCGTTATCTATAATTATCCAAAAAATATTTTATGGGATTATTTCAACTCATAATCATCATATATTTTGATAATTTCAATTTTTATCCATTTTTACATGAAATTAATTTATAATAAATTTATATTTCAAAAATTTCTAGAGTGTCCCTGCCATCTCATAAAAATGGAACCACTTATTATCATGTAATCAGAATTAAAAATACATTTTTATTTGCCTATATTTCCACTGTTCCATTAAAAAATATCTAATTATTTTATATAGGCCTTATATTGGGAATAATTCCAATCACATACGATTTAAGGGGTTTAAAACAGATTTTTCAAATAAGAGGTATTGTTTTAACAACTTATTATAGTAATATATCTTCTTAAACCTCAACGAAATAATCTTAAGACGTGATTTGATAAATACATAAGTAACCCATATATACATAGATGATATTGTTTTAATTTAGTAAACTATATCTTTCTCCACATTCCATCTAATGGGAAATTAATTGTTTATTCTTATGTATAGTGGACTACCGTATTATGAACTAATGTAATTATTTTTTCATGAAAATATATCATAGATGGATTGTAATGATTTAATTAATGTGAACATATTATATTCATGAAATATTTATCATTAATAAATCTAATATATCATTTAATTTCTTACCATTTCATTAACTAAAAATGATAATTTCATTCATGTGTATGGGTGGACTAGCACCTCCACAAAGAAATGTGATTCATCCTTCCCCGCCATGTCACATGGATGATATAAATAAGTATATTTAAATAATATTTATGATATTAATTACATTTTTATGATTCATTAACCTGAAAAATAATACATACCTTCTTTACATAATGATCATTTAAAAATAGAGACATTACATATTCATATGTGCGTCCTACCACATCTTTAATTGTAATGTTGTACATTTCTTCAAACCCAAATTAATGGATGGAATTATAAGTATAAATTTTGTATCTAAATGATAATTATTCAATTAGTATTTTTTGACATATTATGTAATAATTACTACATTGACCATTTTCATCTTAATGAAGTCATTCTGTATATCTGAGAAGAATATCATAAAAAAATATTGTGAACATAAATAACTAAGTAATTTTAATAACATGGTAATAAGGGATATAAAATAAATAATAAAAATAGAAAGGGTTCGTATGAATGTAAAAAATTAAAATATATTTATTATTTATGATGTAAAACAAAATATGTTACAATTCTGACTCATGGTAGGGGAAATTATTTAATATTATACTCTTTAAATAGTCAATAACAAATATTTTTTTTATATTTCAATATTTTTAGAATTATTAAAAAAATGTTTTTATATGGACATGAATGAATTATAATGAATATTTTGTTTATTTTTTAACCTTAATTCAAATGTTACCATAAAGTATATTTTTAAAGAATGTGTTTACTTTCTCTATAAAAGAGAAAATAAATGATCTATTTTAACATATATTTTGACAAAAGCATGTTTCATCGTCATAACAGTTTTTTGATTTTGGTATTTCGTTATAGAAATTCTTGTTTTCCACTAAAAAATACACTATTACACAATATTATTTTTATTTTTAAAAAAATAATGCAATGAATATTTTAATATCCAAAAATGATTTCTTAGGGGTCTAAACTATTTTTTGATGACTGTAATGTCCACAATTTCATGATTCTATATGATTCGATAAAGTTATAATTATTGGGAATTTATATAATAGTGTATGGTTCATTTAAAAATGATTTATGGTTTACTACATTATTTACCAATGACTGGTGATTTCGTGACAAACCAAGGAGGTGTGGGTCAATGATATCCCTCCAATACATTTGGTAATGAATTCTAACATATGGTTATTCTATTTGTAAGAGGGATTTTAAGTGTAATATGGAAACTGTTTCCCAAGAAACCAACAATTTTTACGTGTGATTTAGATTTTTTTCAAGAATTATATGATTTCTCATGGTAAGATAATGATATTATTCTTAATGAAAATTATATGATTTTTAAGGGTAAAAATTATATCATTTTGTAAAAAATTATTATGTGTTTTTAAATATTTTAAAGAAACCATGGTACATGATTTAATGACATTTTTATTTATTATGATTTTTTTATGAAAATATTTGGCTAGTGACGGTGATATCATTGGGAAGAACATTTTTTAGATAAAGGTTTATATTAAAAGTGTAATTATTTATATTTGTTTATGTAGTGAATATTATTTTTCCTTTTTATGTAAATTTATAGGATTTTTTGATCTTCCAAAATTTAAAAAAATCACATGTTTTAAGGATGGGAATGGAAAACTAATATGTAAAATTCTATGTAATGAAAATTTATCATCAAAAAAATCATGTTACATTTTAAAAGTTTTATAATATTGAAACAATAGATTCTGATTATAAGTGTCTTCATTGTAACATGTGGGTTTGTTATGTGAGGTTAATTATATAACTCTTTTGAAAAAAATAAAACTAAAAGATTGGGTGGAAGGTATGAAATTGAAAACTAGTTTTAATTGTCATGAATATGTAATGTTTATGGCCAGGTCCTTATATTTGGTATCATATGATGATTTAAATAAATTTATAGGTTAGAATATTGGTTATATAATGCACTTAAATGGTTCTTCTTAATGTTTATGTGGAAATGATACATAATTTTAAGATTTCTATGTTTTGTCATAAAAAAATGTCTACTATAACTAGTTTTCCATAGAGAAAATACGAAAGATAAAGTAAGAAGATGCTAAAGGGATTATATCCTTTCGAATCAGTAACCTAGAATTGTTGGATTTGTAAGAGAGTAGTTTTACAGGGATATATCAATTTTCGCTGCCTATAAATGGTAATGTTATCCATGAGATAGAGAATCCAGATCTAACCCTAAAAAACCAGATGATAGTAGATAATTTAATAATACATGATGCTTCGACATTCAGAGTATCATCTAACATAGTGGTTGTTGAATAAAATAAAAAATATTTGGAGAATATATTTGATTTCTTGGATTTTTCATAGCATCAAAAACAAATTTTTTATATTTAACATTCTGTAGGTGAAGCCGATCAACAGTAAAAGTAGTCAATAATTCTAATTATTATAAAGATATTGATAGTATTGAATAGAATAATATTTATGATATTTTATTTGATAGACATTTTCTAATGGATATTTTACTTATGATGGAAAATAAATTCATTGAATTGAGACAAATATAGGAAAATTCAGTTGATTTATATAAAGACAACCTCACACTTTTTCTATGTTTAACACAACATTTTATCTGGGATCCTGATAATATAATTACTCAGTTTCACTTAGGATAAGTTCATATTGTAAAAGGGAATAAAAATCCCATGAATTCAAAATTTATGAGAGTTTATCCAATGTGTTAAGAATGTTAAATTGATTTTTTATGGTGATCAGGTATTACATGATAATAATAAGAAGAAAAGTTCTATATGAAAGAAAATGGAAATGCAACTTATAATGAAATTTTGTGGATATGGCTCATGAATTCAAGGAAAATGTTCATGAAAATAATTAAAATAATAAGTAAATATTATTTTATTAAAATGAGTTGTGAAATTATGCTAATGTGTTCCAGAATCTAGTAATATATGATAAAAATCATCAAGAAAACATGAAAATGGGTGTGGAAAGTTGTTTTCTACAACTATGGTTTATTTTGGGTGGGAAAATGAAATGGTGATAGGTATGTTACTAGATTATTCAAATTATTCAAATACCCTTTTGACTTAAGATCATCATATTCTTACATTTCTATGAAATTGGCATGTAAATTTGGTGTAACATATCATGAAATTATGATATAGATTTTTGTGTATACTCTTTTCAGAAATATTAGCGCTTGAATGCTTTATATAAATCTTTTTATTTTTATCAATTTAATAGTATTTCCTTCAAGCCATTTTGATGTTATCATGATATTGTTTGATATCAATTTGGCTATAAAATTTTTTTTATGTTATCAAGCTATGATATATTGAATATCCAATGAAATTTAGTTCATTGATTTAATACCTTTCGTAACATATAAATAATATGATAAGTTTATCATAAAGGGAAGTGAATGTTACTATGAACATGTTTTTTCAAAAAAAAACTATTCAAATTAGTGATGTTCTACTAGTGAATGATTGTATTGATATTCTTTCTGATTGTTTTCATGTTATTATTTCTGATTCAGTGGTGGAATTTACTATAGACTTAATACATGATAAAAAACCTATTTGGAAACCCCCATACTGAATGGGTCATGTATAAGTGCTAGAATTGAAAAATAAATTGTATGAGTTTATACATAAAAGAATAATTAGTTCTAAAACATCATTATGGGGTCATATTATCTTATTTTTTTTATAAATAAATGCGATTTAATGAGACTTTTAATTGATTATATATCATTGAATAAGAAAAATATTAATAGTATGTGAAATATTCTCTTATATATGATTACATTGATCATCTCCTCGAAGCATAGTAATTAATTATGATTGATTTTTTTTCTTGAGTGCCATCAATTGATAGTAATGGAGGGGGATATTATAAATAACGTTCTTTATAATATATATGAGAATTATATATTTTTAGTTATGCCCTTTGGGGTTTCTAATACACACTTTTTATATATGTTTCTTATAAATAGTGTTTTTTAACTATTAATTCATGTTTGTGATTGTTTTTATTAATGACCTAAAGATATACTCTAAAATTCATGAGGATAATGAACGAAAAAAACTGATTTTCTATCAAACAATAAATGAAAATAATCTATATAGAAAATCTATTATGTGTGAATTTTGGTAGAAAAAATTTCATTCCATGATCATATTATTTATAATTATCAAATAAATTCTAAAATGGTTAAAAATTATGTTATTGAGGATTGGAAAAGACCAAAAACATTCATATAGATTGGTAGTTTTCATGTATTAGAGGGTTACTAGATGCGACATATTTAAAATAATTCTCATTTTTCTTGCCTAATTAATAAGTTTAATCGAAAAAGATTTAAGATCATATAGAAAAATAATTTGATTATTTTTTTAAATAAGTAAATTATGGATTGGGGAATTCTCTGGATTTTTTATTTCCCTCATTAAATTGTGTTTTTTCATCTACATCGATGCTTATATAAAGTGTTTGGTTTTTTTGATGATGCTGAATGCTCCAAAAATTTCTTAGGCATCATGCTACCTAAATCATCATGATTTAAATTATCATACACATGAACTTTGATTTGATTATATGGTTTTTTCTTTAAATAATTAGAGTCATCAATTATATGGAGTAAAATGTTAAATATATACATATAGTAAGATAAATAATTTTTTCAGGTACATCCCTCATTTTTATTTTCATTAAATTCATTTTGTTGGGTTTTACATTGTATTTAAGAGTTGCTGTCCAAGTTTGTTTTTGATACGAATATCCTTTTGAATAAAATAACTTAAATCTCAATGAAATAAGTTTTTTTTGGATAAATATAGTCTGTATATAATGGGTTTACAGTGTTTTCCATGTTTTGGATGGATTTGAAGGTGGATTAGTTCATTTTGGTTGAAAATTGTGTAAGAATTGTTTGTTTTATGATTACATGCTATGTACATGTTATGCGACATGTAATGTTTTCTAAACACATGTTTGGAACCTATACATGGTATTAAATGGTTACACATTGTGTTAACCATTCATGGTATGTGTTACTTGACTAGGATAAATATAAACACAAGGCAACCAGTTTTTATCTAGATCCTATTAAAATGGAATTCAGGATTTGTAAATGTATTACAAATCATTTTTTTTAGTTCCGGTTTTAATTCATTCATGTGGTTGATTTATAATTCCCCCTCATGTGTAGCATTCTCCTCTCAACCTAGAAGAACCACCATGTTTTTTGGGGATCCATTCCTCTATTCTGGATGTCCCATTTGTGTGATTGATACCATATAAGTCTTTGGATTTGGTTTTCCCTCCTCTTACATTATTCACTGTAAGGGTGGTGGACAATTTGGACCATGTTTGGGTTTGGTGTTAACATTTATTTGATTTGATCTGGGATTCATCTCAAGATCTTATTAACCATAGTTTCTATTTCCATTACCCATTATTGGTCTTTATAAAGTCAAATAATTACAATAGAGGGTATAAAACTTAACACAGAAGTCTTTTTAGCTGTAATATATGTGAAATATTAGGAATGCGCCAACATGAATTGGGAATAAAGTAATTAAATTTTGAATTACATTATTCATTTGAATCAGTCTAGATCCATGTTTTTTATATCCTACCATACATCAATCATTTAGGTGACAGAACGCTTGATTATAAACGAATTGAAAAATGGAATAATGTTTGTTTATCATGACAAGAGTTTTGGCTGATTTCTTGAAACTGATTCACCATGGCATAACATGATTTATGAAATTACTAGCATTTTATTGCTTTATGACCAAATGATAATCAAAATGTGAAATTGTTTAGAGACCCAAAGCTTGACGTACATGTACATTACATTACTTTTTCATAATACTTAATACATAACAAAAATAGACACACAAGGACAATAATAGTTTAGTGTCTTTGGAAACTCAGAATATAATCTTCTAATCCTGGTGAAAGAACTTCAACATCTCCCATAAAGATCTTCAGCTTCTGTTTTCTTACCTAAAACCTTTATTTAAATCTTGGGAAAAAGAAAACATATAAAGGGTGAGCTCAAATTCTTATTAAGGGTAAACATAGAGAACATAAAACAATCCATAAACATTTGAATGCAAAAACTTGAACATAAAATCTAAACATCAAAATCATGAGAATGACATAAATCTTGGAAGTACATAAGGCATAGATCATAATGGAACTTTAATCATGATAAACTAGAATGGGAATAAAACATGTAATTTTGGTATCTATTAAGCACATGTAATGATTTCCATATTAGCCAAGGCATTACTGCCAAGACCCTGTTAGTGGACAAAGTCCCTTACTGAACTGGGTTTACTTACCGTTCCAGCCCTGTATTACTGAACCAGATTTAATTTCCATTTTGGCCATGTCTCTATCATGAGATATAAATATATACCCAATTCATTGGAAGGATATATAGGTCCCACCCATCTCATATTGAAATCATTCTTATGTGTGCCACAAAACAATCATAAATCATTCATCATAACCCCAAGAATAAATTTGGTTTCATAAAAATCATTCCATCATAACATAATCTATTTAAAACAAATTGATATCATTTCATCATAAGAAAAGTGAAACCATATAAATCATAGATAAATTATACTTGAAACATATACATATGAAAAAATGTCTTCTTAGATGGAAATGGGTTTTGATAAAGCACTTGAAAATAATTCTTGAGGAAAATATCCTTTCTTCTTGAAAATAATTTTATTTTCACAAATTGCCATTCAA
This sequence comes from Viscum album, assembly GCA_963277665.1. Classification (NCBI taxonomy): domain Eukaryota; kingdom Viridiplantae; phylum Streptophyta; class Magnoliopsida; order Santalales; family Viscaceae; genus Viscum; species Viscum album. Next base: position 1,965,590,929 of record OY728121.1, read on the forward strand.
TTTTAAAAGAAAATGATTTTTTGAAAATATTCATGAAATCTTGTAGAGTAAGCTTCATGAAAATAAGACTTTATAAAACCGTAAAAATCTGGTCATGCCGTATATGTTAAAAAACATTCTTCCCGTACTTTTGCTAGAAAAGACAAAAAGTACCTTGTATGGAAAACAAAAAAATATTCCTTACATACCATGTAGTAAAAGTAAAAAATGGGTAAAAAGGACTTTAAACATTCATGAAAACATTTTTATAAAACTCGTACATGGATGATAAATATAACCACAGTAAATACTTACGTATAAGCAATCTAGGATAGAAAACAATTGAGATTGCAACATTATCCGTTACCATAGGTCTGATATGCTTTGTACGTATCCAAACCTCCTGTATAATTATTTAAATAATGTCATTGAATTATTAAAGAATTATATTAATTATTATGATATCATATATGGTTCACTTATTACTTTATATTACCTGTTCTTTTGTAAATCCATGTTAAAGCAGTGTTTTGGGTAAAATCGTTTCATTTATCATATGTGTTTCGACTTGTTGTTCTTGATATTATTTCTTATATCCTGATTTAATTAATTTAATAATGTAAAACATGATTTATATATAATAATTATTCAACATATATATATATGATATATTGATAAATGGAATGAAATACAACGTTCATGGAGACGGTAAGCCGTACGTACGCATGAACGCTGTCAGTGTTTCCTTATTCAATTGAATGGAATTAAATAGATGACATAAATATATATATACCTAAATCCAGTAGAATTATTATGTCATATATTTCATTATAATTAATTATATATACTTTATAATCATTCATGAATGGTTAACATGAAGAATGAATCGTATCGTATTCGTGGAGACGGTAGGCCATACGTACGCATGAGCGATGACATCATTCTCATGATCGTGGAATTGTATTGAAATGTATGTATAATATTTAAGAATCAATATCACTTTAAAATAATCATATATAATTTTTTATTACACCATTATAACCAACCAAGTAAGGTGGTGGTGGAAAACAGATTACACCACGGCGTGGTGACGGTATTACGTACGTACGCACGCACGGTGATTTCGTTTTCCGTAGGATGGATAGAAGGTGAAATAGGGTTGTCTAATATTTATAATAAAATATCATTATGTTATTGATACTGATTTCATTACTTCGTAATGAAACAACTGAAGAAGAGGAAGTATAAGAAGAAATAAATTTGAAAGAATCAGTAACAGACATTACCTCTTCTTTGAAGCGCCTCTTCTTAACCTCTTATTAGGGAACTAAAGATGATATTTGAAGAAGCAAAGGACCTATAGAATATTTCTAGGGAAGTTTATAAGGGAAATGGTCAGAGGATGGCGGAGATTGAAGGCTCAATGTTGTGTAAACATGACAGGGAGGAGGTGCCCTTTTATAAGGGAGGAGAGGGGCACCTTTGGAATCCTCAAAAATATTAGTTTAATATAAATTCAAAACCCACATAAAAACCTACAAAAATTACTCAATTATAATATTATATGATATAGGGTTTTAATATCATCATCCAATAAAATTTATACATGTTTTTATCTAATTTTAATCCTTATCATTTTGATTTATCTTCATTTAATCTATTTAATTTTATTTGTGGTAATAAGATTCTAAATTTTAAATGGTTATAAATAATCACTTATGTGTTGTTAATTTTCCATAATTAGATAAGTTATGACATTTTAGACTATATAAATTTAAATTTATAATTTTTAAATATTTTTGTGATTTTTAAACAATTTTATAATATGTTATTTTTATAAAATAACAATAGTGTCAATTTTAACACTATTCATTTATTTGAATTTAAATAAAATCCACATAGAGGATATATTCGAACTAAAATATTTAATAGGTTCCTAACATGTCATATTCATATAGAAAAGTAGTGGAGCACATTAAATAGTTCATATAATATTTATTTTACTATTTGTAAAACCATTTATTGGATATTTCTATTAATAAAATAATTACTACAAAAGTTTTGTATAATTATTAAATATACTTATTTATTGCATAAAAATTAAAAATAAAATACTAGGATGAAGATAAATATTATATATTTCATAATAATACATTTATTCGGATTTATCCTCTAAAACACACAAATTTTAAAATGTTATATTTATTAAATTATGAAGGTGACAACTTTGACATCATATAAAATAAAATAATATAAGTGTCATAATCACTTTTATAAGACTCCAAACGGTCATATATTCGGTCATTGGATGATTATGGTGTATATATACACTACCAGTAAATTTTGGTCAGGTTTGTGAGCCCTTTAATATGTATTACGTTTTCAATAGAAACAATATTATTCATTTTTTTACTAAATAAATAATTTTTTCATCATTAATGTATAAGCTAATACGGTAATTATATAACGCATAAAAATTACAAATAAATTACCATGATAAAGAAAAGAATTTTATATTTCAAATTATTATTTATAACCGAATTTATATTCTTTATAACCTTATATTAAAAATATTTTATTTATTAAAGTTTGAGTGAGACATATTTCACTTTCCTTTAAATAAAATAAACTAACGGTCTTAATCACCTCCAAGTGGGTTCTAATGGATTATATTTCGACCCAAATATGACTTAGGAAGAAATATAATCATCCAATTGTATTAAGAAAAGTGTTAGGGTAATTTTATAATATTATATTTACCCTTAATTACCCGATTTACCTTTTACTATGGAAAATATAATTTACCATAGTTACTATTCATAATGCCCAAAAATAAAAAGTAGCCTATTAATATAATTTAGAACCAATGATTCCAAATTTGGAGTCATTTTTTTCAAATTCAATACACAGAAGTTGCAGAAATTAAATTAAAATTAATCCTGTTGTCGAAATAAAATGGGTTTTTGTTTAAAACATTGCGAAAGATTGAATTGATTTAACCTACGAATTCAATGTAAAATCAATGATAATGATATAAATTATATTAAATGGTAAAAATATATTCTATTTATACTTTTAAACCATTCGATATTATAATTTTACCACATAAATTATTACGATGAAAAAACTTATTTTTAATTAAAATATAGCGTGTTTTTACTATTCATTAAAATATGAATGTTATCAAAAAAATATCAAAACTTTATCCAATGTAAATTTTTATATCCTAATTCAAAAAAAAGTTTATTTTTTAAATATTAACTAATAAACTTGTCAAAAATTATATTTAAAATGGGTGCACCATCAAAGGCAGTAAAACTTCATTTTTTGAAAAATACTTATTTTACCCGAAAAATGTATTTTATTATCATACCATGTTCTAGAAAATGAGTACGATGAATAATAATGTTATAAAATTCAAAATGTAGTTAATACTATTCATAACGGCTAGTTTGTGATAATATTATAACCATATATCATTGTTTAGTGAAACCCTGTATTGTGTACAACACACACTATCGAGGAAGGTCGCGATTGTGTGTAATGAAATCTAGGTCAGGGTTGCGTGTAGTGAAATATCCCCATGGTGTTGCGTATAAAATAATTCAAAACTTAAATCATTTATACATTAAAAAATTCTATACTTAATGTTGCGTAGAACAATTTCTACAAAATGAACTTAAAATTTTGTGTAACACGAGCCAAGAATAGTGTTGCTTATACTACAAGCTAATATGGTGTCGCGTATAGCACAAGCTAATTTTGGTGTACTGTACAACACAATACATCAACGAAATTAAAAGAATATTCTTCATAAAATCTCGGGGTGTTACATTCTACCCCCCTTAAAATGAATTTCACCCTCGAAATTCGTCGGCGTTATAAATGGTTTACTACTTGAAAGTTTATTTATAAGAAAACCACATCGTAAAAAGAAATAATAAAACATAATTTTATGAAATGAATGTTAGAAACAAAATGAATACCCAAATTAACTCATCACTTGGGTTACCACATAGGATATCATAGGTGAAAATATGGATATGGAATAGAAATCTAACCTTCGAGTTCTGATGGAGAGTGGTAGAGAACAGGGATATGAAAAGGCCTTCAATCACAAAGCCATAAATTAGTGACGATATAGGGTACCATATGATTCATCAGATATAAGAGCACTAGGAAAACATTTTTTGTTTTCAATATCATTTCCCTAAAGTTGAAAATTATGAATTAGAAGAAATACTTACTTGATTTTGGTACAATCTCACTGTTGTTCGTGCCATGAACAATTTCCACTTCATCTCTTAAAGAAATGAAGTTAAATTTGTTATTCGTGAAATGTTAGAAGATCATGTGATAGAATGATGGGTCATTCCATCTGTTTCAAACAAAAGGATAGAAAAAGATATCATATATACATAAGTCCATCTATGGTGAGGTTAATCGTATACAATTCCAAAAATGAACTTATACTTCATCTATCATACTGCTTAATAAAATAAAACTAGTTTCTGCTAACCAGGGACTTTCTGTAGGCCATTGGTAGGCGATAATGGCATGTTTCACTTCAGTTGTGGGTTCTATTCCCACATCTTTTTCCGACGCTATGGGTTGTTGCTCGTCCTACAAGTAGTCCTTTTTCTAAAATTACATCATTATGACATTCCATCAATAATATCAAAAAATGTTCTAGCCTTAAACAATACTAACTTGTTCCCAGCATAATCCATTCCAATCTTTAGGCTTATCCAAAATACTTATGTCCAATCTCAAAATATAAACAAAACTATTACTAGAAATGTCATCTACCGAGCATGTGAATACTATCATTTATCCCCCATATATCATACGATATATCATATTGGTCACATTCCAAACATGTGAATACCTTAATCATATATTCTCTTGAATACCCATTGAAACATAGTGAAAACATGAATTCTATCAAAAGTTAAATCTTTCCACATAACAAAATCCCAAAAATTCTATATACACAAACCCTGATATCACTTAGTCCTTATATCAATCATGAGACCATTTTATTTTCTTTTTCATTATCCATTCATTATGCGCTTGTCATCTTCTTTCCAAAAATATTTCAATCACTTTTTCATGGTTACTAATACTATATAATTATTGAAAACCAATACATAGATATTCCAAAATTCCACAATACCATAAATGAGATTCCATGATACTATTTTGAAATCCCATTATATAAACACTTAGTCATTACACAACATGATTCTCATACTCAACATCACAAATAGTGATTGCATGAGACTTCCCTTTATCTGTTGCCTTATGAGGTTGCTCACATTGATCATCATTAACCCGTGGATTAGGGAATTTATTAGCATAATGCCCCATTTCCCTGCACTTGAAGAATTGAAGTGTTGGTAGAGCATTTTCTGTAGTCTTTTCTCTATTCACATCATTAGAAACCTTTTTCTCATTACTTTGACAATCAACTACTCGATGACCTTCTTTTCCACACTTAAATCATTTTCTAGTACCTTTTAGGCAATCACCACCATGATTCGTTCCACACATTGAACATAAAGAAACATTCATCTTATTTTCACTATTGTTCTAGGATTTCTCCTTGAACTCCATATTTCGTTTCTTGTCAAAACAATGAGATGGATATGTAACACCAACTTCCAGTTCTACCTTGATAGCACAACGCACAATATCTTCCTATCTACTGAAGTCTCTTATAGCTAATTCCATTCGATGACTTGGTTTTAATCCACTAAAGAATCGATCAACCTTACTTTCAGGTTAGATAATAAAGCCAGATGCATACCTTGCAAGCCTTGTAAAATTCGCCTCGTATATACCAACAGATTCATCATCCCTTTTCTTAAGCTCAAGGAACTCCTTTTCCATCTTTTTTCGAAGAATACAAGTGAAGTACCTATTGAAAAATAACTTCTTGTACTCATCCCATTCCATAAATTCAATTTCACCTTGGGGCCTTGTGTTCTTAATTAGAGTCCACCAGTGGTCTGCTTCACCTTCTAAACGGTAAACATCCAGAATGACTTTTTCATGTTCTGAACAGCGAAGTATGGAAAATATCTTTTCAATGGTACTAATCCATTGTTCAGCAACAAGTGGATCAGAATACCCACTGAAAGAAGGTGGACGTTGCCTCATGAAGGACTCAATAGAATATTGTTCCCTTATCTGCTGAATTGGAAGTCCAGAATTATTCATAGCTTGTGCAAGTACATCAATAAGATTTTTTACTCCATCTCCCATAACATTGGTTTGTTTCGGAGGACAATCATTGCATTTTCCATTACATTGATCAACATGGTTCCTTCGAGTTCCAGCCATCGTCTAAAACCCAAAAAGAATAGTGTGAGAGGCAAAAATCATGCTATGGAAAGCAACATAATAAAGGGGGAGTACCTTCAATGAATACCATCTGAGGTTTAATTATATGAGAATTACCATAATCCTAGGACTATAACCTATACTTATACTTATCCTTAGGGACATCCCTAGACATACCTTAGAAATATCTCTAGGGATGTCACTAATGTTTTCGCATCCTAGTTTCCAAAGGGTAACTAATCCTTTCCTCTGATACCAACTGTAGAGACCCAAATCTTGACGTACATGGACATTACATTACTTTTTCAGAATACTTAATACATAACAAAAACAGACACACAAGAACCGTAATAGTTTAGTGTCTTTGGAAACTCAGAATATAATCTTCTAATCATGGTGAAAGATCTTCAACATCTCCCATAAAGAACTTCCCCTTTTGTTTTCGTACCTAAAACCTTTCATTAAATCCTAGGGAAAAGAAAACATATAAAGGGTGACCTCAAATGCTCAGTAAGGGTAAACATAGAGAACATAAAACAATGCATAAACATTTGAATGCAAAAACTTGAACATAAAATCTAAACATCAAAATCATGTGCAATGACATAAATCTTGGAAGTACATAAGGCATAGGTCTTAAAGGAATATTAATCATGATAAACTAGAATGGGAATAAAACATGTAATTGTGGAATCCATTAAGCACATGTAATGATTTACATAGTAGCCAAGTCATTGCTTCCAAGACCATCTTAGTGGACAAAGTCCCTTACTGAACCGGGTTTACCTGCCGTTCTAGCCCTGTATTGCTAAACCGGATTTATTTTCCATTTCATCCATGTCTATCTCATGAGATATAAATCTTTACCCAATGCATTGGAAGGATATATAGGTCCCAACCATATCATATTGAAATCATTCTTACGTGTTCCACAAAACAATCATAAATCATTCATCATAACCCAAAGAATAAATTGGGTTTCATAAACATCATTCCATCATAACATAATCCATATAAAACAAATGGATATCGTTTCATCATAAGAAAAGTGACACCATTTAAATTCTAGAGACATTATACTGTTGGATCGAATATATATATATTTATGACTATTATATGCAACAATACAAGAGGGGGGTGAATTGTAGGTTTAAAAACCTTTGAGTTTTAGCAACTAAGAGATTAGTTTAAATGATCTTAAACTAATAAAAATACAAACACCCACAATTGTATTGAATATAAAAGAGTATGATGTATTGTAATACTAATGTAATTTAAAACAATTGTATTCAAGATGAACACAATTATCAGAGTAATACAAAGATGAATGATTCTACCTTAAAGCGTATAGAATCAATCAATACAATATGTAATAGAATGATTGTAAATGAAACAATTACAATTGAATATGTAAAGAAGAAAGGAAACAATACAAATTCCTTTCTAATACAAGTAACAATGGAAATGTAAAAGAATTACAATTCTTTTAACCCAAAGAGAAGGGTTATTCTTTCACCTTGGATAAAAGGTCTGTCTCACCAACACCTTGGGGAGCCCTCGATACGATGATCGGTATGTCCGTCTGCCTATCCCCGGCAGCCCTCGATACGATGATCGGTTCATCCGTCTGCCTATCCCCAGCAGCCCTCGATACGATGATCGGTTCGTCTGTCTGCCTATCCCCAACAGCCCTCGATTTTGTAGGTAATCGGCACCTCTGTCTTTCAATCACATGAAAGCCCTCGATACGATTATCGGACTCACAAAGCAGATGATAGAAGTCACAACATCTCTCTCTAGAATATTGATTAAAGCAAAGTATCACAGTTGTTCCACAACGTTTCATTCGTTCTCTATCTCAGCTTCAAATGACCTCCTATTTATAGGCCTCAGGTTCCAACGGTCACAACTCCTCCAATGGTCATATTTCTCCGAAAAACTCGGGGGGACTTGGACACCTGGCATCATAACGGTCATATTGAAATAGAAAGAACGACATCGTTTTGATTAGTTTGTAACTAACTCAACGATATCGTATTAGTTAAAACATGATATATATTGATGATAAGCAATGGTACGATTCATATGGAACAAGTGTTTTTGTCTAAGTACCAAAACAAGTAATGAACATATGAATAGCAGTGTCAGTGCAATGCATTTGATAGAGTCAGTACGATACGATTGACATAGTCAGTACGATACGATTGACAGAGTCAGTACGGTATGATTGACAGAGTCAGTATGGTACGATTGACAGAGTCAGTACGGTACGATTGACAGAGTCAATATGATACAATTGACAGAGTCAGTACGATACGATTAAAAAGACATTTTTGATTTCCAAAACAAAATATAGAAGCCAAAAGATAACATTTGACTCAACAATCTCCCCCTTTTTGGAAATCAAAACACATAAAGAAAATATAACAAGAAATACTTATCTCCCCCTAAGTTATTGGAAAATCTTCTAAATATGAATTTGAATACAACAAACTCTTCCTTAGGTATGGACTTTCCTATGTATTGTATTCGTTGATTTTCCTTAAGAGTGTTTTAAAGCATTCTTCCCCTTTATAAAACATTCTCCCCCTTTGTAAACATTCTCCCCCTTTGTGATTTACAAAAAGAAAGGGGTAATATTGAATTGTCTGAAGGAGTTAGAAAATAAAAACAAGACAATGGATAAAAGAAAAGAATCATAAAAGTTGTTACAAAACAAAGGCAGCTTTCAAAGAGAAACAAATACAAGTCATTTGTTTTCTCATTCTTTCTCATTTTTGATCAACTCATGAAGAACCGCCTTCATCTTTTTTATCTCCTTATTGTCTTCAGAAATTTATTCACCCTGAGTTCTGAGAAGCTCTTGTTGGTCCATAAAAATTTGATTTTGATTCTTGATAGTCTCCTCCTGGACTCTGATTACTTCTTCAAGGGTATCAATTCTGTTTTGCAAATTATTGTTATCTTTGGATAACACAGAATTTTGATTCTTCAACAAAACCATTTCATCCTTGAAATATGAAACCATTGAGAATTCAGATTGAAAAACATTTATTCTCTCTTGCATGTCTTTTACTGAAGGAACATCAGCTCGTTGAGAAGACAAAAGATTTAAACTTTCATCCATTTCTCTGTCAAGCTTATTGAAAGCAATTCCATGTTAATTTGACAACCTTCTTATATCTTCAGTAGTTATTTCATGATCATTGATTGAGCTCTCTGTTTTGTACGACCACCTGGTCATCTTATTGTAGGCCTTCTTATGAGCAACTGAACTTTCTGAAAGAACATTCAAATCGTCTTCAACTGACAAAACTTTCTTCCTCAATTCTTTTACAGAGCCAAACTTCTTCTTTTGATTTCTAGTAATAAAATCAATCTTCCCTTCCAGCCTCAGGAAATAAGGAATGGTCTTCTCAACCCTTCTCAAAACATGAACAATGTAATCACTCTTCTTGAGAGAGATTGTATATTCTGAATCAGTATCTTCATCATACGATGCTAGTTCATACGATCAGCTTGAGTCAACAACTGGCTGTTTTCCTTTTTCTTTTTCTTTTTGCTTTCATTATTCTTCCACTTTGTCACTAATGACAAGAAATTTATCTGTGTGAGAGGATTGCGCACCATGCTTTTCTTGAGATGACATTCTATCAGGAGTTCGTTCTTGATCAGCATGAGGAGTTTGTTGAACACCTTCACTCAGCTTTTGAACTGATTCCACTTTACTATTCTTCGAACTTTGAAGAAATTATAAAAGAAAATATCCTTCTTCTTCTTCCACTTCTTCTATCTCTTCCATCACTTGTTTTTGTTTTCCTTTCTTAGGGAGAATCTGTACGATGGGCTCTTGGTGCACTTCTTCTGTCAGTTGAGCCCTAGCATCCTCAACCATTTTCAAAACATTAGAGATATCAAAGTCTTGAGCCTTTATTTTCAAAACAGTTTTCTTTTTCTTTTCAGCCTTAAGGGTTTCTTCTTCCCTTATTCTTTCTGCAAAAGCCTCATCTGGGTCAAGTCCAAACTTTGGATCACATTCATTTCTCTATTCCTTATCCTTTCTCCATTTGGCTATAACCTCCTTACTGTACCTTGGATTCTTCTTAGGCTTTGAACTGGTTTAGGGATCAGACTTTTGAGTAACACCTATTGATTGAATGTCTTTGGCTGGCAAGGTGCCGATTGATTCTGAGCCAATTCAGCTTCTACATCTCTGACAAAAAGTTTTGAATTCTGATCAAAACAAACATTCAACTTCTTCGTAGTACTTTTGCTAATACAATAGGGCTTCAAATCTATCAGGTTTCCTTTCAAAATAATGTTAAAAAACTTCATACTTTTGAGAATGAACTTTGTAAGGATGGCTGGATACATAATCATTTGGGACTTAATCCCTCCTGTCTTGAAATTCCTAATGGTTTCAAAAACATACCCCATGAGATTTACTTTTCTCATACTCACAAGATAGTCAAGCATAAATATATCAGAAACATTCAGAGTTTCTCTATCCCCTTTCCTTGGGATAAGAAAACCTTGCATCCATAAATTCACAAAAAAATTGTCCGGAGAAAGATGAGACACTTTTCTCTATTCTTCATTAATAACAAACAATGACTTTTCAGCAATTTCTCTATTAAACGTACCAACTTGCTCTGGTAGTTTATGATATGGATAGAAAGAATCCCCTTCTATTGGAACATTCTGAAAATGAGCCGCTTGTTTCACAGACATAGACAACTTTCTATCGTACACAACAAAATTGATAGTCATGTCTTTGTCGAAATATACGGTTTTATAAAACTGACAAACTTCATCAAAGAGAACCGGATCTTGAGAAATAGGTCTTTCAAAACACAAATGTTCCCATCCTTGAAAGAGAATGATTCTTCTTATTGTGGAATCATACGAATAAAAAAAGTCACGAGAAACTAACCTTTCTCTGTTAAAGTCTTTCTCTGTAAAAGTCTTTGAAGACATTTTGGCGGGAGTGTTAGCAGAGGATTGAGACATAAAGATGATGCCGATGATAGATCGTACGATGATTTATAACCAGTGGAGCAGAGTGTCGCCTCAAAACCTGAAAAACCAATGTGGGTTTGGGACGGGGGTGGCTATTTATAGGCGAAAACGGGGTGACCGTTGATCTTCTACGGTCAGGATTAGAGAAAAAAATATCAATGGTTAGGATTAAAAATGAATAAAAAAATGGAAAGTACCTGCTGGAGAACGTAAGGAGGTTGTTAGTTTTTAGGATTAAAGAATACACAACCGTACGAAATAAGAAAATAAAACTATCAATTGATATGATGATGGAAAAAAAGTCGTTACCATGAACTGACAAGCTGATGGAAAACAAACTTGTTACCATGAACTGACAAGACAATGGAAAACAATCTCGTTACCATGAACTGACAAGCCGATGGAAAACAATCTCGTTACCATGAACTGAAAATATGATGGAAAACAAACTCGTTACCAAGAACTGAAAAACCGATGGAAAATAATCTTGTTACCATGAACTGACAATACAATTGAAAACAATCTTGTTACCATGAACTGACAAGCTAATGGAAAACAAACTCATTACCATGAACTGACAACATGATGGAAAACAATCTTGTTACCATCATCAGTTAGTACGATGGAAAAGAAATTTGTTACCATCATCGGATAGTACGATGGAAAAGAAATTCGTTACCATCATCGGATAGTACGATGGAAAAGAAATTTGTTACCATCATCGGATATTACGATGGAAAAGAAATTCATTACCATCATCAGTCGATATGATGGAAAAGAAATTCATTACCATCATTGGACAGTACGATGGAAAAGAAATTGATAACCATCATCGGTCGATATGATGGAAAAGAAATTTGTTACCATCATCGGTCGATGTGATGGAAAATAAATTCATTACCATCATCGGTTGATATGATGGAAAAGAAATTCATTACCATCATCGGTCGATACGATGGAAAAGAAATCCATTACCATCATCGGTCGATACGATGGAAAAATAAATTCATTACCATCATCGGTCAATACGATGAAGTAAAAAATAATATTGTCAATACGATAAATAGAAAAATGAATGATACGAAAAAATTGTCAATACGATAAACAGAAAAATGAATGATACGATAAAACTGTCAATATGATAAATAGAAAAACAAAAACACATACCAGGAGAGTAAAAGATCATAAGATAAAAAGAAACATAAAAACATAGAACGAAATGTCCTCCCCCTTTCAAAGGGATTTTTTTAATGTTAGGAGAATTTTAAAACATGAAGTAGATATGAATGATTATTTTAATGTAATCATTCCTAGCTTCTGTTTTATAAACTCAAATCTATCGTAAGGTAACGGTTTTGTAAAAATGTCAGCAAGTTGTTCTTGCATTCTGATAAATTGTAAAATAATATCTCCTTTTTGTGTGAGATCCCTAATAAAGTGATGCCTAACATCTATGTGTTTTTCACGAGAGTGGTGTGATGGGTTCTTACTAAGAGCTATGGAACTTGTATTATCACAAAGAATTTGAGTTTTGGAGAAACTCAATCCATAGTCAGTGAGTGTGTGCTGCATCCACAATACTTGAGCACAACAACTTCCAGCTGCTACATATTCAGCTTCAGCAGTGGATAGTGCTACTGTGTGTTGTTTCTTGCAGGACCAAGAAACCAAGGAATCTCCTAAGAAATGACATGTTCCAGATGTAATTTTTCTATCCATTCTACAACCGCCAAAGTCAGCATCTGAAAAACTTTTTAAAACAAAATCATTCCCAGAAGAGTAAAAAAGTCCTAATTCCATAGTGCCTTTTAAATACCGAAAGATTCTCTTTGTGGGTTTTAAATGAGATTCTTTTGGATTAGATTGGTATCTTGTGCATAAGAATACAAAAAAAATTAAGTCGGGTTGACTAGCTGTCAAGTATAGAAAACTTCCAATCATACCTCTACAGATTTTTCGATCTACTGGTTTCCCAGTTTCATCAAGATCAAGTGTATTTGAGGTACCAATTGGAGTGCTAATACTTTTAGTTTTGTCAAATCCATACTTTTTGAGTAAATATTTTATATACTTATGTTGAGATATATAAGTTCCTTCTGGTTTTTGAGAAATTTGAAAACCTAAAAAGAATGTTAACTCACCCATCATACTCATTTCAAACTCAGATTTCATTAAATTTGAAAAATAATCAGTTAAGGATTTCTGAGTTGATCCAAATATGATGTCATCAACATAGATTTGAACAATCAACCCATTTTTTTCCATTTTTATAAAAAGGTTTGGATCTGCTGTACCTTTTGTATAATTGTTTTTTAAAATAAATCATGTAAGTCTATCATACCATGCTCTAGGGGCTTGTTTAAGACCATATAGAGCCTTGGTAAGTTTGAAAACATGATTAGGATGTTTCGGGTCTTGAAAAACAGGAGGTTGTTCGTCAAAAACTTCTTCTTGAACAAAACCATTTAGAAAAGGACATTTGACATCCATTTGAAATAGTTTGAAATTGAAAAATGCTGCAAAGGCTAATAGAATACGAATTGATTCAAGTCTAGCTACAGGAGCATATGTTTCTTCATAGTCTATTCCATCTTGTTGATTATAGCCTTTAGTAACAAGTCTTGCTTTATTTCATACAATGATTCCATTTTCATCACACTTGTTTCTGAAAACCCATTTTACACCAATGATAGTTGTTTCTTTAGTTATATCAACTAAAGTCCATACTTGATTCCTTTCAAATTCATTTAGTTCATCTTGCATTGCTTTGATCCAATCATCATCACCTAAGGCCTCACTTGGGCTTTTAGGTTCAAATTGGGAAAGAAAACCAAGATGTTCTATTTCATTTCTTAAGGAATTTCTGGTTCTTACTGGTTGATTTCCATCACCAATGATGTTATTACTGGGATGATTTCTAAGAAACAATTGATTTGGGTTTTGTAAAACCTGTTCATCAATGTATGATTGGAAATCTTCTGTGGTAAATGTTTCAGGAATAATTTCTTGAACATTTTCCTTATCAGAGTGATATCCTAATAATGGTTGATAAACATTTTTAGAAAACACATCCGAGGATGTAGGATTGGGTTTGTTGAAAACAAAAGGATCAGTTTCTTCAAATTTTACATGTACTGTTTCTTCAACAGTACAAGTGTTTTAATTGAAAACTCTATAAGGCTTATAGGTTGTAGAATAGCCTAGAAAGATTCCTTCATCAGATTTTGGTGCAAATTTTTGTAGATTATCTTTTGTATTCAGAATGAATACTTTGCATCCAAAAACATTGAAGTATGAAACTTTAGGTTTTCGGCCAGTCCATAACTCATAAGGGGTTTTATTAAGAATGGTCTAGTTAAAACACGGTTTATAGTATAACAAGAAGTACAAACAGCTTCAACCCAAAAGTGCTTAGCAATTGAGTATTCACTCAACATGGTTCGAGTCATTTCCTGAAGAATACGATTTCTTCTTTCTACAACACCATTTTTCTGAGGAGTTCTTGGAGCTGAAAAATTGTGAGTAATACCTTTCTTACTACAAAAAGTTTCAAAATCTGAATTTTGAAATTCACCACCATGATCACTATGAATAGTTAACTGTGGTAGGTTTTTCTCATTTTTAACTTTGGCTCTAAAAGTTTTGAAATAGGAAAAGGCTTCAAATTTCTTTCTGAGAATGTAGTCCCATGTAAACCTAGTAAAGTCATCAACTAAAACAAATACATAGTATTTGCCTCCAATGCTTCCAGATTGTGAAGGACCAAAAAGATCCATATGCACTAGCTATAATGCATAAGAAGTTGAAACTTCATTAATTGATTTAAAGCTAGTTTTATGTTTCTTGCCAAATTTACAAGGATCGCAGACTTTTGAAGAATCATATCTAAGGTCTGGTATCCCCTTCACAAGTCTTTTCTTTGAGAGTTTACTAAGGTTTCTCCTATTACAGTGTCCTAGTCTTCTATGCCACAACCACGATTGGTCTTCTATTGCACTTAAGTAGGGTAAGTTTTGGTTCCTAAGGTCTTCTAGGTTAATAGTGTAAACATTCTCTTGCCTATGGGAAGATAGAATGAACTCATCCTTGGAATTGTGAACAAGACAATTATCATTTCTAAAATTCACAAGGTAACCTTCATCACATAATTGGCTTATGCTGATGAGATTGTGCCTAAGACCTTTAACAAACAAAACATTTTAGATAAGAACTTTTTCAAGAAAAACAATATTACTTATACCAACAATCTTTCCTTGAGAATTATCTCTGAAGGTAACTTTTCTACCTTTTGTTTTGATAACCTTTCCAAAGAGATATTTGTTTCCAGCCATATGTCGAGAACAACCACTATCCATGTACCAAATATTCTTTTTGGTACACTTCTCATTTTCCTGAAAAAGAAACAATTAGTTTTTCGGAATCCAAAATTGTTTGGATCCAGAAGGGTTAGATAAAAGAATTTTAGTAATCCACATTTGTTTTTCAAAATGAGCTTTATGAAATCCTAAAGATTGAGTTTTGTTAAGAGAAAAATCTCTTCTCCAGTGTCCACCACATTGACACATAGAATAGAAAGTGGTTTTTTGATGAACAAAATAGTTATTGCTAAAAACAGGTATTGAATATGTATAACCAAGACCAGAACAATTTCTCAAAGGTCTAATTTGAGAATACATCATGTCAAAGTTTTCTTTAACATGAGTAAAGTTTGACAAACATTTCTTCAAGGATAAAATCTCTGACTTTAGTTTTAAAACCAAATTCTTATTTTCCAAAACATTTGAATTTGAACTAGAGTTAGGCTCTAAAATATTTTTCATTTAAATTACAGTTTCAAGATCCTTAGAAAGTTTATCCTTATCAGATTTAACTTTCTCAAGGGGTTTTAAAATACTTTCAAAATCAGAAGTTTTCACATCAAGATCTTTAGAAAGATCTGATACTTCTTTAGTCAAGATTGAAATTCTATAATTTTCTATTTCAAGTCTCTTCTTGAGTTTAGAATTTTCATTCTCAAGTAATTTAGCAAATCTAGAGACTTCTTCAAAAGAAGGTAATGTATCATCTTCTGATGATGAAGATTCATCATTTGAAGATTCATAAAATCTATTATCAGTATAATTTGCATTCAAACAGACATTTGTAATTGCTTCAGAATTATGTACCTTATCCATGAGACAATGATCTTCAGTTGGTAATCTGGCTAGGAGTCCGATATTCCTTTGTCCAGATGTCTCATATTCTGAAGAATCATCTGAGGAATCACTACCACTTGCACTCCACATATCATTTTCTTTCAAGACTTTCTTTGTCTTATAAAACCTTTTCTTGTTTCTTTCAGAGTGTTTCTCCTTTCTATATTTCCTTTTCAGTAAAGGACAATTAGGCCTTATATGTCATGCTTTCTTACATTCATAACAAGTTACCTCTGAATCTTTCCTATCCTTCCAATCTTTCTTTTTGAATCTATATTGGAAATCTTTCTTTCCCACAATCTTTTTCATCCTTCTAGAAAGATTGGATAACTCATTATCCAAAATAATACAATCACTTGAATCAGATAAAACAACTTTCTTGGATTTAGACCTTGTAAGCCTTTTAGGCGTTTTAGCTTTAGATGAAAAGGATACACTTCCATTCCCATTCTTCTTCT
Organism: Viscum album; assembly: GCA_963277665.1. Taxonomy (NCBI): domain Eukaryota; kingdom Viridiplantae; phylum Streptophyta; class Magnoliopsida; order Santalales; family Viscaceae; genus Viscum; species Viscum album. The sequence goes on from OY728121.1 coordinate 1,965,607,925, forward strand.
TATTGAAATCAGCATATCTATTCATTCTTGTCTCGTGCTGTAGAATAGTTCCAAAGAGTTCATCAAGAGTAATCTGGGAAACTTTTCTATTTTCATCAATAGCTGTCCTTTTTGACTCCCATTAATTTGGCATTATATCTATAATTTTATCGACTAGAGCTTCATCATCAAGACCTTTTTCTCCCATAGATTGTAAGTTGTTTACAATTGTCATAAACCTTTTTTGCGCTTTACATACTGGCTCTCTATAAGGAAAAACAAATCCATGATACTCTTCTCGAAGCATTTCTCTCCTTGTTTCTATAACCTTGGATGTACCAAAATGAGTGACTTCTAATTTCTTCAAAATACAGTTGGCTGCTTCACATGAAGATATCTGACTGTATATATTCCTGGTCATAGAGCATAATAAAGTATTGCGTACCTTGTAATTGAGTTGATATTCTTGCTTCTCTTGGTTGGTGAAAGTACTGACTTCATTGTCAGGAATTTTGTAACCTCCAGTAAGCATAATAAAATTGTCTACACCAGTATTAATAACGAATGTCTTCATATGATCTCTCCAATACTCATAGTCATTCCTATCAAATATTGGTGGTCTAGAAGGATTCAGATTGTCTATTGACCCAATATTCACTCCTTCCATCTAATACAACAAAAACTTTTCCACTCCACACGTTAGTGTAGTAAGTATTTAAGATAGTAATATGAAAGAAATAAGGCTAGTAATACAAGTGGAAAACCTGCTCTGATACCAATTGTTGGATCGAATATATATATATATATGTATGTCTATTAGATGGAACAATATAAGAGGGGGGTGAATTGTAGGTTTAAAAAACCTTTGAGTTTTAGAAACTAAGAGATTAGCTTAAATGATCTTAAACTAATACAAATACAAACACCCGCAATTGTATTGAATATAAAAGAGTAAGATGTATTGTAATACTAATGTAATGTAAAACAGTTGTATTCAAGATGAACACAATAATCAGAGTAATAAAAAGATGAACGATTCTACCTTAAAGCGTATAGAATCAATCAATACAATATGTAATAGAATTATTTTAATTGAAACAATTACAATTGAATATGTAAAGAAGAAAGGAAACAATACAAATTCCTTTCTAATACAAGTAATAGCGGAAATGTAAAAGCATTACAATTCTTTTAACCCAAAGAGAAGGGTTATCCTTTCACCTAGGATAAAAGGTCTGTCTCACCAACACCTTGGTGAGCCCTCGATACGATGATCGGTATGTCCGTCTGCCTATCCCCGGTAGCCCTCGATACGATGATCGGTTCGTCCATCTTCCTATCCCCGACAGCCCTCGATACGATGATCGGTTCGTCTGTCTACCTATCCCTGGCTGCCCTCGATTTTCTAGGTAATCGGCACCTCTGTCTTTCAATCACTTGAAATCCCTCGATACAATGATCGGACGCACAAAGCAGATGAGAGAAGTCACAACATCTCTCTATAGAATCTTGATTTAAGCAAATTATCACAGTTTTTCCACAACGTCTCATTTGTTCTCTATCTCAGCTTCAAATGACCTCCTATTTATAGGCCTCAGGTTCCAACGGTCACAACTCCTCCAACGGTCATATTTCTCTGAAAAACTCGGAGGGACTTGGACACCTGGCATCATAACGGTCATATTGAAACAGAAAGCACGACATCGTTTTGATTAGTTTGTAACTAACTCAATGACATCCTATTGGTTAAAACATGATATATATTGATGATAAGAAATGGTACGATTCATATGGAACTAGTGTTTTTGTCTATGTACCAAAACAAGTAATGAACATATGAATAGCAGAGTCAGTGCAATACATTTTATAGAGTCAGTACGATACGATTGACATAGTCTGTACGGTATGATTGACAGAGTCAGTACGGTACGATTGACAGAGTCAGTACGGTACGATTGACAGAGTCAGTACGGTACGATTGACAGAGTCAGTACGATACGATTGACAGAGTCAGTACGATATGATTAAAAAGACATTTGTGATTTCCAAAACAAAATATAGAAGTCAAAAGATAACATTTGACTCAACATATACTTGAAATATACACATATGAAATAATGTCATCTTATATGGAAAAGGGTTTTGATAAAGCACTTGAAATGAATTCTTAAGGAAAATATCCTTTCTTCTTGAAAATCATTTTATTTTCACAAAATTCCATTCAATTTTAAAAAAAATGATTTTGTTGAAAATAGTGAAGAAATCATGTAGAGTAAGCTTCATGAAAATAAGGCATTATGAAACCGTAAAAACCTGTTCATTCCATATAAGTTAAAAAAACATTTTTCTCGTACTTTTTCCAGAAAAGTCAAAAAGTACCTCCTATGGTAAAAAAAGGATTCCTTAAATACCATGTAGTAAAAGTCAAAAATTGTTAAAAAGGACTTTAAACATACATGAAAGTATTTTTATAAAACTTGTTCATGGATGATAAATATAACCCCAGTAAATACTTACGTATAAGCAATCTCGGATAGAAAACAATTGAGATTCCAACATCATCCCTTACCTTAGGTCTGATATGCTTCGTACGTATCCTAACCTCCTATATAATGATTTAAATAATGTCATTGACTTATTAAAGAATCATATTTATTATTATGATATCATATATGGTTCACTTATGACTTTATATTACCCGTTTTTTTGTAAATCCATATTAAAGCAGCGTTTTGGGTAAAATCGTTTCATTTATCATACGTGTTTCGACTTTTTGTTCTTGATATTATTACTTATATACTGATTTCCTTAATTTAAGAATTTAAAACATAATTTATATATAATAATTATCCAGCATATACATATATATGATAGATTGATAAATGGAATGAAATACACCGTTCTTCGAGACGGTAGGTCGTACGTACGCATGGACGTTGTTTTCATTTCCATATTGAATTGAAGGGAATTAAATAGATGACATAAATATATATATACATAAATCCAGTATAATTATTATGTCATATATTTCATTATTATTCATTATATACACTTTATAATCATTCATGAATGGTTAACATGATGAATGAATCTTATCGCATTCGTGGAGACGGTAGTCCGTACGTACGCAGGAGCGTTGACATCATTCCGATGATCGTGGAATTGTATTGAAGTGTATGTATAATATTTAAGAATAAATATCACTTTAAAATAATCATATATAGTTATTCTTTACACCATTATTACCATCCAAGTAAGGTGGTGGTGGAAAACAGATTACACCACAGCTTGGAGACGGTATTATGTACGTACGCACGCGTGGTGATTTCGTTTTCTGTAGGATGGATAGAAGGTGAAATAGGGTTGTATAATATTTATAAAAACATATTAGTATTTTATTGATACTGATGTTATTACATCATAATGAAACAACAAAAGAAGATGAAGTAGAAGAAGAAATAAATTTGAAAGAATCAGTAATGAACATTACCTCTTCTTTGAAGCGCCTCTTCTTAACCTCCTCTTAGGGCACTAAAGATGATCTTTGAAGAAGACAATGAACTATAGAATATTTCTAGGGAAGTTTATAAGGGAAATGGGAAGGGGTGTTCCGAGCTTGAAAGCTCAAAGTTGTGTAACGATGAGAGGGAGGAGGTTCCCTTTTATAAGGGAGGAGAGGGGCACCTTTGGAATCCTCAAAAATGTTAGTATAATATAAATTCAAACACCACATAAAAACCTAAAAAAATTACAAATTATAAGATTATAAGATATAGGGTTGTAATCTCATCAACCAATAAACTTTAGACATGTATTGATCTTATTTTAAACCATATCATTTTGATTTATCCTTATTTAATCTATTTAATTTTCTTTGTGGTAATAAACTTCTAAATTTTAAATGGTTATAAATAATCACTTATGTGTTGTTAATTTTTCATAATTGGGTACTTGATAATATTTTAGACTATATAAACATCAATTTATAATTTTTGAGTATTTTTGTGATTTTTTAACAATTTAATAATATGTTATTTTTATAAAATAACAATAGTGTCAATTTTTACACTATTCATTTATTTGAATTTAAATAAAATCCACACAAAGGATATATTCGAACTAAAATATTTAATAGGTTCCTAACATGTCATATGCATCTAGAAAATTAGTTTAGAACATTAAATAGTTCATATAATATTTATTTGACTATTTGTAAAACCATTTATTTGATATTTCTATTAATAAAATAATTACTACAACATTTTTGTATAATTATTAAATATACTTATCTGTTGCATAAAAATTAAAACTAAAATACTAGGATGAATATAAATCTTATATATTTCATATGAATTCATTTATTCAGATATATCCTCTAAAACATTCAAATTTTAAATTTTTATATTTATTAAATTATGAAGGTGACAACTTTGATATCATATAAAATAAAAAAATATAAGTGTCATAATCACTTTTATAAGACTCCAAACGGTCATATATTCAGAAATTGGATGATTATGGTGTATATATACACTACCAATTAGTGTTTTTCAGGTTTTTGATCCCTTTAATATGTATTACTATTTCAATTGAAACAATATTATTGATTTTTTTACTAAATAAATAATTTTTGCATCATTAATGTATATGCTAATAAGGTAATTATATAACTCTTAAAAATTAAAAATAAATTACCAAGATAAAGAAAATAATTTTAGATTTCAAATGAGTATTTATAACCAAATTTATATTCTGTATAACCTTATATTAAAAATATTTTAATTATTAAGGTTTGAGTGAGACATAATTCACTTTCCTTTAAATAAAATAAACTAAAGGTCTTAATCAACTCCATGTGGCTTCTAATGGATTCCATTTCGACCCAAATATGACTTAGGACGAAATATAATCATCCAATTGAATTAAGAAAAGTGTTAGGGTAATTTTATAATATTATATTTACCCATAATTACCTGATTTACCTTTTACTATGGTAAATATAATTTACCATAGTTACTATTCATAAAGCCCAAAAATAAACAGTAGTTTATTAATATAATTTGGACCAAATGATTCCAAATATGGAGTCCATTTTTCTAAATTCAATACACAGAAGTTGCAGAAATTAAATTAAAATTAATCCCACTGTCGAAAGAAAATGGGTTTTTGTTTAAAACATTGGAAAAGATTGAATTGATTTATCCTACGAATTCAATGTAAAATCAATGCTAATGACATAAATTATATTAAATGGTAAAAAATATATTTTATTTATACTTTAAAACAATAAAATATTATAATTTAACCATATAAATTATTACGATGAAAAAAGTTGTTTTTAATTAAAATATAGAGTGATTTAACTATTCATTAAAATATGAAAGTTATCAGAAAAATATCAAAACTTTATCAAATATAAATTTTTATATCTTAATTAAAAATAAAAAGTTTATTTTGTAAAATTTAACTAATAAACTTGTCAAAAATTATATTTAAAATGGGTGTGCCATCAAAAGGCGGTAAAACTGCATTTTTTGAAAAATACTTATTTTACCCAAAAAATGTATTTTATTCTCATACCATGTTCTAGAAAATGATTAAGATGAATAATAATGTTACAAAATTCAAAATTTAGTTAATACTATTCATAACGGCTAGTTTGTGATAATATTATAAACATATATTGTTGTTTAGTGAAACCCGGTATTGCGTACAACACACGCTATCGAGGAAGGTTATGATTGCCTGTAATGCAAGTCAGGATAGGGTTTCATGTAGTGAAATCTCACTTTGGTGTTTTATATGACATAATTCAAAACTTATTTCATTTATACATTAAAAAAAATCTATACTTAATGTTGTGTAGAACAGTTTCTACAAAATGAACTTGAAATTGTGTGTAACATGAGCCAAGAATAGTGTTATGTATACTGCAAGCTAATACGGTGTCACATATAGCACAAGATAATTTTGGTGTAGTGTAAAACACAATACATAAATGAAATTAAAATAATAGTCTTCATAAAATCTCGGGTTGTTACATTCTACCCCCCTTAAAATGAATTTCACCCTCGAAATTCGCCGGCGTTATAAATGGTTTACTACATGAAAGTTTCATTAATCGAAACCCACAACGTAAAAAGAAATACTAAAACTTACTTTTAAGAAATTAATGTTAGAAACCAAATGAATAACCAAATTAACTCATCACTTGGGTTCCCACATAACAGATCATAGATGAAAATATAGACATGGAAGAGAAATCTAACCATCAAGTTCTTATGGAGAGTAGTAGAGAACTTGGATATAAAAAATCCATCAATCACAAAGCCATAAATTTGTGATGATCTAAGGTACCATATGATTCATCAGATATAGGAGCACTAGGACAACATTTTTGGTTTTCAATATCATTTCCCTAAAGTTGAAAATTTTTAATTAGAAGAAATACTTACTTGATTTTGGTACAATCTCACTGTTGTTCATGCTATGAACAATTTCCACCTCATCACTTAAAGAAATGAAGTTGAATTTGTTATTCGTGAAGTGTTAGAAGACCATGTGATAGAATGATGGGTCATTCCATCTGTTTCAAACAAAAGGTTACCAAAAGTTATCAAATATACATAAGTCCATCTATAGTGAGGTTAATCGTATACGATTCCAAAATTGAACTTATACTTCATCTATCATGCCGCTTAATAAAATAAAACTAGTTTCTACTAACCAGGGACTTCATGTAGGCTAGTGGTAGGTGATAAAGTCATGTTGCACTACAGTTGTGGGTTCGATTCCCGCATCATTTTCCGACGCGACGGGTTGTCTCCCATCCTACAGGTTGTCCTTTTTCTGAAATTACATCATTATGACATTCCATCAATAATATCGAAAAAAGTTAAATCCTTAAATAATACTAACTTGTTCCTAACATAATCCATTCTTGTCTTTAGGCTTATCCAAAATACTTATGTTCATTCTCATAGTATAAAGAAAACAATTACTAGAAATTTCATCTACAGAGCATGTGAATACTATCATTTATCCCCCATATATCATATGATATATCTTGTTGGTCACATTACAAACATGTGAATACCTTAATCATGTATTCTCTTGAATACCCATTGAACCTTAGTGAAAACATGAATGATGTCAAAAGTTAATTCTTTCCACATACCAAAATCCCAAAAATTCTATATACTCAAACCCTGATATCACATAGTCCTTATATCAATCATGAGCTCATTTGATTTTTTTTCATTATCCATTCATTATGCGCATATCATCTTCCTTCCAAAAATATTTCAATCACTTTTTCATGGTTACTAGTACTATATTATTATTGAAAACCAATACATAGATATTCCAAAATTCCACAATACCATAAATGAGATTCCATTATACTATTTTGAAATCCCATTACATAAACACTTAATCATTACACAACATCATTGTCATACTCAACATCACAAATATTGATCACATGAGACTTCCCTTTATCCATTTCCTTAAAAGTTTTCTCACGTTGATCATCATTAACCCATGGATTAGGGCATTTATTAGCATAATGCCCCAATTCCCTTCACTTGAAGCATTGAAGTGTTGGTCGAGCGTTCTCTGTAGTCTTTTATCTATTCAAGTCATTAGAAAACTTTTTCCCATTACTTTGACAATAAAATACTCGACAACCTTCTTTTCCACAATTAAAACATTTTCTAGTACCTTTTAAGAAATCTCCACCATGCTTCTTTCCACAGTTTGAACATAAAGAAGCATTCATCTTATTTTCACCATTGTTCTGAGATTTCTCCTTGAACTCCATCTTTTGTTTCTTGTCAAAACCATGAGATGGATATGTAACACCAACTTCCTATTCTACCTTGATAGAACAACGCACAATTTCTTCCTAGCTACTAAAGTCTATTATAGCTAATGCCTTTCGATGACTTGGTTTTAAGCCACTGATGAATCGATCAACTTTACATTCAGGTTTGATGATAAATCCAGATTCATGCCTTGTAAGCCTTGTAAAATTTTCCTCGTATATACCAATAGATTCATCATCCTTTTGCTTAAGCTCAAGGAACTCCTTTTCCATCTTTTTTCGAAGAATACTAGGGAAGTACCTATTGAAAAATAAGTTCTTGAACTCATCCCATTCCATGGATTCAATTTCACCTTGGGGCCTTGTGTTCTTAATTAGAGTCCACCACTAGTCTGCTTCACCTTCTAAACGGTAAACAGCCAGAATGACTTTTTCATGTTCTGAACAGAGAATTATGGAAAATATCTTTTCAATGGTACTGATCCATTTTTCAGCAACAAGTGGATCAGAAGACCCACTGAAAGAAGGTGGACGTTGCCTCATGAAGGACTCAATAGAATATTTTTTCCTTCTCTGCTCATTTGGAAGTCCAGAATGATTCATAGCTTGTGTAAGTATAGAAATAAGATTTTTTACACCATCTCCCATACCATTGGTTTGTTCCGGAGGACAATAATTGCATTGTCCATTACATTGATCAACACGGTTCCTTCAGGTTCCAGCCATCGTCTAAAACTCAAAAAGAATAATGTGAGAGGAAAAAATCATGCTAGGGAAAACAACATAATAAAGGGGGAGTACCTTCAATGTATAACATCTTAGGTTTAATTATATGACCAATACCATAATCCCAGGACTATAACTTATACTTATACTTAACCTTAGGGACATCCCTAGACATACCTTAGAAATATCTCTAGGGATCTCACTAAAGTTTTCGCATCCTAGTTTCCAAAGGTTAACTAAACCTTTCCTCTGATACCAACTGTAGATCACCAAAGCATGACGTACATGGACATTACATTACTTTTTCGTAATACTTAATACATAACAAAAACAGACACATAAAAACCATAATAGTTTAGTGTCTTTGGAAACTCATAATATAATCTTCTAATCGTGGTGAAATATCTTCAACATCTCCCATAAAGATCTTCCCCTTTTGTTTTCTTACCTAAAACCTTTCGTTAAATATTGGGGAAAAGAAAAAATATAAAGGGTGAGCTCAAATGCTCAGTAAGGGTAAACATAGAGAAATAAAACAATCCATAAACATTTTAATGCAAAAACATGAACATAAAATATAAACATCAAAATCACGAGCATTGACATAAATCTTGGAAGTACATAAGGCATAGATCATAAAAGAACATTAATCATGATAAAATAGAATGGGAATAAAACATGTAATTTTGGTATCCATTAAGCACATGTAATGATTTCCATAGTAGCCAAGGCATTACTGCCAAGACCATCATATTGGAAAAAATACCTTACTGAACCGCGTTTACTTGTCGTTCCAGCCCTGTATTACTGAACCAGATTTACTTGTTGTTTCAGCAATGTATATCTTATTAGTTATAAATCTATACCAAATTCATTGGAAGTAGATATAGGTCCCACCTATATCATATTGAAATCATTCTTACGTGTGCCACAAAACAATCATAAATCATTCATCATAACCCAAAGAATAAATTTGGTTTCATAAACATCATTCCATCCTAACATAATCCATATAAAACAAATGGATATCATTTCATAATAAGAAAAGTGGAACCATATAAATCATAGATACATTATAATTGAACCATACACATATTAAATAATTTCATCTTAGTTAGAAAAGGGTTTTCATAAAGCACATGAAATGAATTCTTGAGAAAAATATACTTTCTTCTTGAAAATCATTTTATTTTCACAAAATTCTATTCAATTTTAAAAGAAAATGACTTTTTTGAAAATAGTCATGAAATCATGTAGAGTAATCTTCATGAAAGTAACACATTATGAAACCGTAAAAATCCGTTCATGCCATATAAGTTAAAAAACATTCTTCTCGTACTTTTTCTAGAAAAGTCAAAACGTACCTCATATGGTAAACAAAAAAAAAGATTCCTTACATATCATGTAGTAAAAGTGAAAAAATGGGTAAAAAGGACTTTAAAAATACATGAAAAAATTTTTATAGAACTTTTACATGGATGATAAATATAACCCCAGTAAATACTTACGTATAAGCAATCTCGGATAGAAAACAATTGAGATTCCAACATTATCCCTTACCTTAGGTCCGATATGCTTCGTACATATCCGAACCTCCTGTATAATGATTTAAATAATGTCATTGAATTATTACAGAATCATATTCATTATTATGATATCATATATGGTTCACTTATGACTTTATATTGCCCGTTCTTTTGTAAATCCTTGTTAAAGCAGCATTTTGGTTAAAATCGTTTCATTTATCATACGTGTTTCTACTTGTTGTTCTTGATATTATTACTTTTATCCTGATTTCCTTAATTTCAAAATGTAAAACATGATTTATATATAATAATTATTCAGCATATACATATATACGATAGATTGATAAATGGAATGAAATACACCGTTCTTGGAGACGGTAGGCCGTACGTACGCATGAACGTTGTTTTCGTTTCCTTATTGAATTGAATAGAATTAAATAGATGACATAAATATATATATATACATAAATCCATTAGAATTGTTATGTCATATATTTCATTATCATTCATTATATATACTTTATAATCATTCATGAATGGTTAACATGATGAATGAATCTTATCACTTTCGTGGAGACGGTAGCTCGTATGTACGCACGAGCGATGACATCATTCCCATGATCGTGGAATTGTATTGAAGTGTATGTATAATAATTATGAACCAATATCACTTTAAAATAATCATATATAGTTATTCTTTACACCATTATAACCATCCATGTAAGGTGGTGGTGGAAAACATATTACACCACGGCGTGGAGACGGTATTTCGTACGTACGCATGCTCGGTGATTTCATTTTCTATAGGATTGATAGAAGGTGAAATATGGTTGTTTCATATTTATAATAATATATCAGTATGTTATTAATACTTATGTTATTACTTCATAATTAAACAACTAAAGAAGATTAAGTAGAAGAAGAAATAAATTTGAAAGAATCAGTAACAGACATTACCTCTTCTTTGAAGCGCCTCTTCTTAACCTCCTCTTAGGGCACTAAATATTATCTTCGAAGAATACAAGGACCTATAGAATATTTCTAGGGAAGTTTATAGGGGAAATGGGCAGGTTTTGTCCGATCTTGAAGGCTCAAAGTTGTGTAAAGATGAGAGGGAGGAGGTGCCCTTTTATAAGAGAGGAGAGGGGCAGCTTTGGAATCCTAAAAAATATTAGTTTAATATAAATTCCAACCCCACATAAAAATCTAGAAAAATGACTGAATTCTAATATTATATGAGATATGGTTTTAATATCATCAAACAATAAAATTTATACATGATTTGATCTTAATTTAAACCTTATCATTTTGATTTATCCTTATTTAATCTATTTAATTTTATTTGTGGTAATAAACTTCTAAATTTTAAATGGTTATAAATAATCACTTATGTGTTGTTAATTTTCCATAATTGGATATTTATGACATTTTAGACTATATAAATTTCAATTTATAATTTTTAAATATTTTTGTGATTTTTAATCAATTTAATAATATGTTATTTTTATAAAATAACAATAGTGTCAATTTTTGACACTATTCATTTACTTTAATTTAAATAAAATCCACATAGAGGATATATTCGAAATAAAAAATTTAATAGGTTCCTAACATGTCATATTCTTCTAAGAAATTATTGGGGAACATTAAATAGTTCATATAATATTTATTTTACTATTTTTAAACCCATTTATTTGATATTTCTCTTAATAAAATAATTACTACAACATTTTTGTATAATTATTAAATATACTTATTTGTTGCATAATAATTATAACAAAAATACTAGGATGAATATAAATCTTATATATTTCATAAGAATAAATTTATTCGGATTTATCTTCTAAAACAGCCAACTTTTAAAATTTTATATTTATTAAATCATGAAGGTGACAACTTTGACATCATATAAAATAAAATAATATAAGTGTCATAATCACTTTTCTAAGACTAAAAACGGTAATATATTAGGTAATTGGATGCTTATGGTGTATATATACACTACCAAAAAGTTTTTTTAAGGATTTTGAGCCCTTTAATATGTTTTACTATTTCAATAAAAATAATATTACTGATTTGTTTACTAAATAAATAATTTTTGCATCATTAATATATAAGCTAATAAGGTAATTAAATAACTCTTAAAAATTACAAATAAATTACCATGATAAATAAAAACATTTTTTCTTTCAAATGAGTATTTATAACTGAATTTATATTATGTATAACCTTATATTAAAAATACATTAATTATTAAAGTTTGAGTGAGAAATATTTCACTTTCCTTTAAATAAAATAAACTAAAGGACTTAATCACCTTCAAGTGGGTTCTAATAGATTCCCTTTCGACCCAAATATGACTTAGGACGAAATATAATCAACCAATTGTATTAAGACATGTGTTATGGTAATTGTATAATATTATATTTACCCTTAATTACCCAATTTACCTTTTACTATGGTAAATAAAATTTACCGTTGTTACTATTCATAATGCCCAAAAATAAAAAATATTCTATTAATATAATTTGGACCCAATTATTCCAAATATGGAATCCATTTTTCCAGATTCAATACAAAGAAGTTTCAGAAATTAAATTAAAATTAATCCCGTTGTCGAAAGAATACGGGTTTTTGTTTAAAACATTACAAAAGATTGAATTGATTTAACCTACGAATTCAATGTAAAATCAATACTAATGACATAAATTATATAAAATGGTAAAAATATATTCTATTTATACTTTAAAACCATTCAATATTATAATTTAACCACATTAATTATTACGATGAAAAAAGTTGTTTTTAATTAAAATATAGCGTGTTTTTATTATTCATTAAAATATGAAAGTTATCAGAAAAATATCAAAACATTATCCAATGTAAATTTTTATATCTTGATTAAAAAGACGAAGTTTATTTTGTAAAATTTAACTTATAAACTTGTCAAAATTATATTTAAAATGGGTGCGCCATGAAAAGGTGGTAAAACTGCATTTTTTGAAAAATACTTATTTTACCTGAAAATTTTATTTTATTCTCATACCATGATCTAGAAAATGAGTAAGATAAATAATAATGTTATAAAATTATAAATTTAGTTAATACTATTCATAATGGCTAGTTCGTGATAATATTATAACCATATATCGTTGTTTAGTGAAACCCGGTATTGCGTACAACACACGCTATCGAGGAAAGTCATGATTGTGTGTAATGCAAGCCAGGTCAGGGTTGCGTGTAGTGAAATCTCCCTTTAGTGTTGTTTATAACCCAATTAAAAACTTATTTCAATTATACATTAAACAAAATCCTTACTTAATTTTGTGTAGAATAATTTCTACAAAATGAACTTGAAATTGTGTGTTACATGAGCCAAGAATAGTGTTGCGTATACTACAAGCTAATACGGTGTCACGTATAGCACAAGCTAATTTTCGTATAGCGTACTTCACGAGACATCAATGAAATTAAAAGAATATTCTTCATAAAATCTCAGGGTGTTACAAATAGAAAGATAAATGGTAATTTTCATAATTAACCATTGAGCTTTATGTTGTGATATTGTGAAATAATTGTTGTTATGCCTAGGATTAATGTTGTAATGATTGAAATATAGAATATGACCAGTGAATCTTATTATAAGTAATATATAGTGGTTTATTCCCAAAAAATCATTATAAAATGATTATATAGAAGGTTATACTAGTGATTCATGTTGTTATGGTTATATAGTGGGCTATGCATAGTGAAAAATATTGAAATTATTTTATACTAAGTCGGTCCATGATAATAGATATAATTATTATTCAATGGGATCCGCCCTGATTTATTTATGAAATTCTTTATATAGCAGAATTGACCTGGATTTTTTTGATTAATACCATGGATGTATTATTTTTTTTGGAATGGATTTGAGACATTCATAGAGACATTCTTTCATTGCGTTGAAACTAGAATATATATTAACATAGTTATATGGATAGGGTTGGAATGGTCATTACACATGCCTAGAGATATTTCGATATGGTGTCGAAGCATGATAAGTAGTATTAATTTAATTATTTAGTTAATTAATTCACCTATTTATTATATTATTTCAAAATGTTATTATCTGAATGATTATGTTTAAACAATGGTGGTTTCAACCTACTGAGTTATACACAAACCCTATTTCAGTCAAGATTTTGTACTCTGAAAGATTACATGGATGCAGGATTTGTCAAGTGTAGGGGACCTTGTTGTTGACTATTTCTTGCTAGATTGTCAAGAGTTTAGAGATAGAACAAACATTGGGTTCTGGGTTGAGGAAATTTGGGTATTAATTTGAGTCCAATTATTTCTTATTATATTACTTCTATCATGTAATTTAGTTAAATTTTTTCCTAGCATAACATTATTCCTTTCTTATTCATTGAATTATTTAGTTGCATTTTTTATTTGGTTTTTTAACTATATAGTATTGTTTCCATTTTCTACATTAATCTAAAATTTATTATTATTTTATTATTATTCAATGTCATAACACAACAACCAGGTTCTATATTCACCCCAATATACTTAACACACCACATCTACTTTTCATTGCCCTATGGAATATGAGGAGGCTCCCTTAAGGTCTCGTAACCAACCTGTTTTTAGCCATGTGAGAGAGTTCTGGATCATCGGATTCTACATTGTGTTTTTAAATCAAACCATGTTTATTTTATATTTCCATACTATTTGGGAAATATTAAAAGGTGACAATGATGGTTTGGTACATTGTAATGAGAATTTTTATGGAAGTGGCTAACCAGTGTAGAAGGGAAATTTTGAGTTCCCTAAGATGGGTTATTATTTATACAATTTTCTTGTTATTGTTCATGTAATTTAACCCATGGTGATTAACATGTTGCATGAAGTTACTATTTCATGATGTTATTGGTTTTTTATGTGTCCATTCATGGCCTAGTATGGTTCAAGATGTGTATGAATGCATCATATAGTGATATATATTGACATGCATTTTTAATAATAAGAACATATTTTTTTCATGTGATATATACCTGCATGTTTGAAATGTAATATAAGAAAACTATAATATATGATAAATGAAATGAAATGAACTATTTTTTCATGATAGAGTACATATACACCATGTTTAGATAAATTGAGATGTGAAGTTCTATGTTGTTGTCACCTGTTTAGTTTGACCTTGTTGTTATAGAAATTGTTATAATGAATGTGTGTTTATTTTATTTAAAATTCATCTTCATCTTCTTCGAGTTGATCATCTGGATGGTGGAAATGACCATTCTCCTAAAACAACAAAACCAGAGCTTCTTGGAGGTCATGAGGATCATATGTTTGTTCCACTTTGTGACATCTTGTTGAGGATTTTGAGTTCCATTGAATGAGATATTGTTTCAACCAAGCCTTAGATGTTTTAGCTAACTAGAGAGTTCCAACTGCAGTATCCTCCAATGTTCTCCAGTGATGGAGGCCCCCCATGAAGCCGATTTTTGGGTTGTGTTATTATAGATGATCTTAAATCATCTTACGACACCAATATATAGGAGGTTGATTATTTTTGAATATATTTTTCATTTAACTAAAAAATAATTGATGGGATATTCTGGAGAAATCTTTGTAGTATGATGATCTATCATGGAAGGAAATTAAGAAGATGTTCTTGTGAACTTCATATCCCAAGACATTGAGGGATGATAAGGCTTCGGTGTTCAAACCCCCGACATAGGAGGGTATGTCAGTGTTATACTAGGATAAATGTTTCACTGACTTATAGAACGTTTCACTATGATGGGAATATGATGAGATCTCGAGGGTGGCATGTTTTTCGGATGGGTTTATCTATGTGATCATGTAAGAGGTAAACGTGTTTTTTCAAATTAGTATTTCATATGTAATAAATTAGACACTCATCACATAAGGAAATTTAAGAGTGGCCCTAAGAAGTGGCCAGGCTATTTCATCAGTGTAAATAGGTAACCCTTCATTGAATTGAACGATGGTGTCTCTATGAAATTTTTTCACCAAGGAAAAAGTGGACGGGGGATCCAGGGTTATGGGAAAACATATTGATATTGTATTCCATTGAAGTTCTATCAGTGTTAAAAGAAGGCCAACAAAAATCCACAGAGTTTGTATTCCAATTAAATATATCAACAATGTAGTAGAATGGGCCACCTATAGGGATTTTTTAGGGGAATGTATTTTAAGAGAAAATGAAGGGGATTAAGATAGGAAACATAATCTAGCACCAACTCAGCTACTCCTATTAGGTTTCTAGATAGAGTTCTATAGGATGATATAGTCAAGGCAGGGGATGTGAAACCAACTTAAAAGGGTGTATGTACTATCTATATGTAATAACTCATGTTAGTTAGGTTGGAATCAAGGGTGGAGGGGATAGTCATCAACATTTTATGAAAACTACTTCAGATATTTTAGATGCAGGACCTTCTACTATTATAGTTAAAATTATTGTATCATCTACCCATTTGTGTTTTTTTATACAGGGGATTCACAATACTTTATAACTACTCTATTTTTAAATGTATTGGACATTGATGATGAATTACTATTTTTTTTTCTAGTAAAAGACTATTGGTAGTGCGGTCAAAGAATATCAAACATCATAAAGGGTTTCCATTGGATACTGGTGCATACCATTACATTTGGGAACTATTTGTGATTGAAATGATAGGGTTTGATTAGATTATTTATATGGATCGGCCAGTTCATTATCGAGAACATATAAACTATTACCAAATGAAATTTACCTATCTATATCCAGATTGAGGTAGAGATTCCCACCAAGGTGAGTGAGATATTAAGGCTTTTCATTCAGGATGAATTTTGTGAAGAATGTATTTTCTCACTTCTCAAATAGATGCTATTCATCTAGATGATGGTGTAATTCAGTAGTATTATTTTTCTTTAGTGGTAGACCATTTTCAGGATATTCTCATGATGATTTCTATAGCTTGTATCCCAATCTAGAGATTGTGTTTAAAATTAACTCGGTGTGGGGAATGATCTTCTTTCTATCCCTCCTTATATAATTGTGCCAAAATAGATTTTTATGGTTGAGAGTTATGTTGAAAGATATATAATCAAATGGTTTCACACATCATATTATATCTCCTTGGGGTTCTCCAGTTCTCTTCTACATGAAGGCTGATTAGAATTTGAGATTATGTGTGGATTATCTGAGATTGAACAAGATGATGGTCAAGACCTGATATCCTATTCCATGAATTACCAATCACTTTCATCAGAACATAGACTCCAATATATTATCG
The DNA here is from genome assembly GCA_963277665.1 of Viscum album. Classification (NCBI taxonomy): domain Eukaryota; kingdom Viridiplantae; phylum Streptophyta; class Magnoliopsida; order Santalales; family Viscaceae; genus Viscum; species Viscum album. The sequence goes on from OY728121.1 coordinate 1,965,625,285, forward strand.
AATATTTATTTGGGATCTATATACCACCAGTTGTGCGAGAGAACCTCATATAATTCTCAAATTGCTTTTAATATAGGGTATGTCTTGTATGATTTCATAGTAATGTTTTTTGGTTTCACCAATGAACTTATAGTATTCATGTCCTTAGGGAATAAGATATGTAATATTTTTCTAGATAACTTTTTGGTTGTTTTTTTATGACATATTTTTATACTTCTAGTCAATAGGTGATCATTCCCAACATCTTAACGTAATCATGAATACATTGAGAGAGCATCGGCTTTACGATAAACTAAACAAATTTCGTTTTTTGGTTGACAAAGTTAACTACTTCGGTCATGTTATCTCATATGCTAGAGTATCAATGGACCCATAGAAAGTTGAATCCATGGTATCATTGGTATTTCCCAATAATGTATTTGAAAATTTTATCTTTCTTGGTTTAACATGTTACTATTAGCAATTTATCCATAACTTCTTACATTTTGTGTCACCAGTGTCAGGGATGACCAATAATGGGGAGAATTGTTTTTCGTTTATTTGTTTTAGGGGAGATATTCAGGAAATGAATGGAATGATGACCTCAGAACCTAACTTCACTTTACATATTCTAGGTAAATCATATTCAAGGAACTATGAAGCATCTCAAGTTGGAATCAAAGTAGTTATATTGTAGGAGAATCGATTGGTTAATTATGGATCGAGATATCTTAGACTAGATGAGTGGAATTACCCTACTTAAGATTCATAGTTATCAGAAGTGGTATGTTCCTTGAGATAATAGTGAAATTATCTCATGGTTGGGAGGGTTTTGGAATACATTGATGAAAACGTATTTAGGTATATCTTTTATCAATGGGACCTGAACCATTAGAAGGGGATCTAGGTCAATTATCTATTGTATTTCAACTTCTATTTAGAATATAAACCATGAAGGGAAAATTTTGTGGTCTATGCATTGAGTTGAAAGAAAAAAATAAGTATTGAAGTCTTGAGATGAGTGAGGGATGATGGAACTCTTTGCTGATATCCATTTAGATGTTCACGAGTCTCAGGAATGTGAAGATCTGACATAGACCTTTGTTATACCTTTTGTTTTGGACTATATTGGGACTAAAAAATTATATGATCTGGTGTTATTATCTATAAGATATAGCTTATATGTTGCAGAGACACCATCAGGATTGTTTTAGGGGAGTGGAAATTTTATTCTTTTTCATGGGTATCTATGGGTTATTGTGGGCTTGTACGAGGAGTTGATGATAGAATTTAATGCTTTTAAAAGGGAGTCAAATCCTGGTTTTACATATATCTATCATGGTCTCCATATACAGTAATGGTTATTTGGAATGCAGAAGGAGGTGGTGATCTTTAGGGAAAGATGTTTCACCTGTCAGAAGGTAAAATCAAAGCATTAGAGTCTAGCTTATATCTTATAGTCATTCCCCATTTATATGTCTCAATTAGAGGATTTACATATGAATTTTGTGATAGTATTACCTAGAAAAACATGTATTAATGATATTGTATGGTTGATTTTGGATCGATGAACAAAGGTATCCCGCATTTTCTTACTAGGGAGACCTTCACATTTGATTATTTGGGTATTATTTATATTCACTTAATAGTTATAATGCATGGTGTTAATAGGATTGTTATTTTATATAGAGATCCTTGTTTCACATCCTGATTCTTGTAGGGTCATCATATGGATTTTGGATCATAGGTTCTTTGAGTACATCTTATCATCCCCAAACTGATGTTCAATCTAAACGAACTCTTTAGGTTTTGGAGGATATTTTGTGAGACTCGGTTTAGGATTTAGGTGGTTCATGGGAGAATCATATGACAGTCATAGTGTCTTTTATAATACTAGCTTCCATTATTCGATACATATTGCACCAATCGATTATTTTTGTGTTCTCCGGGGATTTTCAACTAGTTGTTGGATGTATGATAGTTTATAAGGAATTATTAGGACTATTCTAGTGTAGGAGACATCTGAGCAGGTTTAGTTAATCATAAAACAGCGAGTGAACAAGAAAACTATAGTTAAATGATTTGATGATAATCATATATGTCTTCTAGAGTTCAAGACAGTTCATCGATTTTCCTTTAGATGTCATCATGGTTGGGGAAACATCACATCATGAAACAGGGAAATATACCACCTTGGTTTTTTGGGCTGTTTGAGAGAGTAAATAGGGTCAGTCTAGTGTCATACCAATTTTCTCTTTTATATAAATACATTTCTATGCATGACATTTTACACATGTCATAACTTTGAATATAGGATTATAGACCTTCTCATGTGGTGTATGTCACGAACGAAAATATTTTTGTTGATGTATACTTTATGAGGAATTCAGTAGGGATTATCGACTACAGTGAGATGTATCATCTTGGTGTGTATATTACTTTAGTTCTAGTATAGTGGTAGAATGGGCCTGTTTAGTTGGATTCCTGGGAGAGGGAGTATAATATGTAAGCACAATTTCCAACCATGTTATCAAAGACCCCAAAGTGATGCATGGAGAATCACAGGGATGAGATTCTATATAGTGAGTAGGTTGTAAGATCCTTTCTTCATTCATGTGTATCCCTCTATGAATTTTTATGTAAAATTCCCTCTGTTTTGGTTTCCATTGTATTTATGCTTTGGTTTAAGAGTCTTATTCAAAGATGAATAGTCTTTTATTGGGGAAGACCTAAACACCATGGATGTATGTTTTTTAATTAATTTAGGATGGATATAAACATATGAAATTGTTTTATGGGGTTTTCCATGTTATTGAAGGATTTGGAAGAGGTTCAGTCAATTTTGTGAAAAATGGGATGAAAAGTTTCTGTTGGGTGATTACGCACTGCATACATGACACACAGAATGTAACATTAACAAAACACATTTCATCAACTAGTATAGGGCATGGAATTCTTAAAACTTGTGTAAAGCATTCACATAATTTGATGTTTGACTCGTATAAAAATTAACCTAGGTTGATAGTTTTTCACTGTATCCCATTAAAAAGGAATACATAACATGTAAATGTAGTAAAAGTCATGAATTTAATAATAACATCGATTTAGAGTCTTCTATGTGGTTAATATTTCATTCCCCCTTCTATGTAACCTTCTCCCTGTGACCAAGGATGTACTCCATGCGTTTTTGGTATCCTTTCCTCAATTATGAATGTCACATTTGTGTGATTGATCCCTGGTAAGTCTTTTTATTTAGTTTTCATCATATTATTTTGTTATCCATTTTTTTAGTGGAACATTTACACCATGTTTTTTATTGATGTTAATCTTGATCTGACTTGGACAGTGTTTCAACATTCGATCTTATGTACTTTTTTTACAATGGAAATACCCATTACTCTTGTTTCTAAAATCATCAGTTTATGGTAGTGGGTCCAAACAGTAACCATATGGCCTATTTAATTGAAAATATGTGAAATATTGTTATTATTCCCACTTGGATTGTAACTACATTAATTAAATGATGAATTTCATTATTATTTGTAGTCCCTTTGGATTCCATTATTTATGCATGTGTTATAGATACTATTTTTGTGATCAAACCCCTGAATATAAATGCATTGAAAAATTGGTTAATGTTCATTTAGCATGACATGAGTTTTGAGTGATTTCATGGTATAAATCTAACATGGCTTGGCTTGATTATTGAAATGGCATTCATGTTATTGGTTTTTGAACAAATGATCAATGAAATTTTTAATTGATTGATAAATGACAGTTTTCATAATAAACCATTGAGCTGTATGATGTGATATTGTTATATATTTGCTGCTCTATCGAGTTATTCGTGTTGGAATGCTTATATAGTGGGATATGCCCAATTATTCAGGTTGTAATGCTTATATAATGAGATATTCCAAATGACTCATCTAGTAATACATATATAGAAGTCTACGACTCACGATTTTTGTTGTAATTATTATAATGAGAGATACGCCTAGTGACAGATGCTCGAATGATTATATACCGATCTTAGACCTGATACATTATTTAATACTTATACATTTTCATGAACACTGATTTATTGTTGAAATGTTTATATATAATTTTTGACCCAAATATGTACGATTCATCCCATGGATATATTAGTATGGTTGGCATGGGGTGTAGTCTCCCCATTATATTTATCACACCTCAAATTTTAGTTTGAATCCTATAGAATATAGGGAGGTGAACTTGAGGTCCTAAAACCAACCCAGTTTGGCTATGTGAGAGAGTCATAGATCTAGGTTTTTACACTTATCATAAAAGTGTGTTGTGAAAATTTACTAACAAGGATTTGATCATGAGGAATAGATGATGGTAAGAAGTAACAAATTAGTATGATTAAACTGTTAATTAACAATTTAGAAATGAAAACAATGTACATTATACATTACGTAAAAAATTTAACTCACCATTAACATTATCACATTTTGAAAATGACTTTTTTGATAATAATTTAATGATGTTTTTCCATGAATTGTGGGATATTGGAATATCACATATTTTTTTCCGCGGTCAATACAATCAAAAAATTTCGAAATACTTAATAAATATCACATTTAAGACCATGAGTTTTAGGTGATGTTATAATTGGTTTCATGTGGTATATTTCCTGATTTTAATATTTATATATAAATTCTTATCAGATATTTAAATTGGTTATGAGTATGTTTTGATTCCCAATTGAAGAGAGAACTATTGAGTGAATCCCATACTTCTTCTTTTTTTCTCATCAAAGAATAACTAAGATATGAAGAGACTGTCAAAAGTATTACAAGTGTGAAAAAAATGAAAAAAAAATTATATTATTGTCTTTATAATGAAATGATTGAATTTTAAACTGGTTAATGAAAAATATGAAATTATCAATGGGGGTTCATCTTCTTCTTCCTCAGTTAGAGATTAAATGGTTAGATATATTAATAAATTTATGGTGGTAATTAATAAGATTTATGGAGGTACTAAAGTGATTTGGGATACTATTTATTGTTTAAATAAATATATGCATTTCCTTCCAATTCGAGATAAGTTGCATTAGGATTTTCTTTCTCGACTACAAATCAAGGAAATATTAAGTTAACTTGGAATTCCTCCCCCTCATTTAATCTGACCATAACCTCATAATCAATTCAAATTTTTGTATAGGAATTAAAAATTCATTAGGTAATGAATTAAATTTCATTACAACCTTTAATCATCTTCCTAATGGATATTTTAAAAATATTATTATTACAATGAAAGATAATATTCTTTCTTGTGCAATGGATTGAAAAATAATTCATAATTAACATCATTAACTAGTTCTGTTTTACTGTAATAATAGTTATATTTCTATTAAATTGTTGTAACATTTTGAGGAATTATACAAAATGATAAGTCAGACAATACCCTTAGTGGTTAAAATTGGTTAATGGAAGTTGATGGGAACTGAATTGTTCAATGAAATTGTTGATTAGGTGATGGAAATTCATAAACATATAGGGATATCTCAATGTAAAGAAAATTTTTATGTGGATAATGTTACGAAATATCATTCATTTGAGGTAGGATATCATGTTATTAGTAAATTTCTTCATGAAAATGTGTTATGTATTTTACTAAGATGGGGAATTTATATCTTTGGTTCATTATAATATATGAATTCCTAGAGAAACTCAGATCGATTTTTTAGTGGGTAGCCTCTCTTCCAGGTTTATCATAGGTATATAGTGGTTTTCATGTTTCTATTATAATAATGTATGTTCTAGATTCATATCCTTCATTGATCCCTAATGTGGTTTAATTGGAATATAATCATTGTTTTGTGGAATAGATAGTTTATATTATTTTAAAAAATAAAAAGTATTTTTGAACAAGTGAATTCACTAGGATTGTTTTTGTGAAAAAATTATATGTTTGAATAAGAAACATAATAATATGAAAATGTTATGATGGAAATATATACCCATTTATTTAATAAGGAAATAAATTTGTGAGGACACAGTTTTAAAAAATGTGTAATAATTTAAAAACCAATTTATTAGTAGATAAATTATTTTCATATTCATTATTTAGATTTTATAGAGTTATAATCATTATAAAAATGTTGTGAACTTCTTCAGTCAAATTGGAAATAAAAATTATTTAACCAAATTTGATTTTCAAGAATTGAATATATTGTTTTAAAATATAAATTTAAAAATTTTATTATTTCGAATTATCGAAATAAAGTTAACTTTTATATTTAGAATTCCAAAATTATTATCAGATGATGTGTTTGGAATTTTCTAAAAAGTGTAATTTCTCAATGAATACTGAAAAATAATTATTTCTAAACAAAAATATATTTTATTTTAAATAATTTATAAAGGAATATTATATTTTTTATGAGTATTAAGAGTTATGTTGGTTTTATTTACTAAAAACAATTATAGTCCTAAGAATAAATTTCAAACATTAATTTAGTATAAAAGAATTTTTATACAAAAGAAGTAATTTTTCTAAAAACTAGTTTTTCATAGTGTTTTTTAGTTAATAATTATAATAAATTATACATCATATTTTTTTATGAAATTTAAAAATTCATCCCATATTGTTGAAAATAGTTTTTCAAATTTAGTTAATATTTTTCTATCATTTTTTTCAACATGATTTTTAACCTCTATAATTTTTATTACCATATAAAAGGGTAAATCAAGTCATTATAGTTAAAATTGAAATGAGTAGGAGAGTAATATGACCATAACACATTCCTAAATTATATTTTATTATTATCTCACTTGAATAGTCATCCAGATATTGAATATGCGTATTGTTTACCATTTGAATTTTATTTTGACTATTGAAATATTTAATTTTTATAAAAGTCCTTAATAACAGAATTTAGATCATTATAACTATAATACTCATAACCTTGGTATAACAAGAATAAATGCTTCGGGATAAATAGTATTTAGAGCTCTAAATTATTTTTCTTCATAATGGTACTTTTTTTAAGGTATGATAATAAATAATTACCTTTAATGCTTACACAACATTGACACATTAATTTTTAAATTTATGGAAATATAATGTTAATCAGAATATAAATATTAAAAGTAGGATAATAGTAAATAATTAATATTACACGTGAATTTAAAAGAATAAATATCTTATTTTTTATGTACTAAAATATTTATATTTTTTTGGTTTTCTTTCAATTGTTGTAGATTTCAAAGTAAATTTATGGTTCTAAAATTTTCAGTGTTGATATTTTATTAAAATAATATTTTAATATATGATATAAAATACCTAAAAGTACTATTATTTAACACGTTATTAGGATATGGTTTAAAACATAATAGATGTTTCATTTATGGTTGTTTTTCCATTTATGGTAACTATTGTGACCCTCAAAGATTAAAAAAACTTGTTTATAATGAAAATGATGAAGAGGGTTAACAGTGAGTTAAAATCAATATAATGGAAAAAAATCGACTACAAATGTCTAAAAATTTATATAAATAGTGGATTTAAACTAATAATTATCTTATATGATAATCATAAATATGGGGTTCCATTTTAAAATTAAGCATTATTTATTTTAAATTAATATTTTAATAAATTCCATGAGTTCACCTCCCAGCTTCTACGAAAGGGTTCCAATTATTCTCGTTACATTATAATGGAAAACTTATTTTTTTAGGGAAATATCTTTTAAAATACATTTCTAATGTACTTTTCCATTTTTTTAAGTCCTTATATTTGCTATAATTTTAATATTATAGGTCGTAAGGTGTTATGAAAATGATATTTTCTAATGAAAAAGTATATTTTTTTCCTTTTATTTTAGTTTTATTACTTCTTCCAACTCATTATATTGTTCATAAAAATTATAAAATAATATAAATTTTATCCTATATATGCATGTATGTTTTAATTTTAAAGTGATAACCAGTATACATCACCTACCTTGATCAAATTGGAGAGGAATCCATCATTATTGAGTTTGGAAGACTACCGCCTTGCAAACCAATGTAATTAATTATCAATAAATGTATCTAATGGATGGATTATAATGATGAAATTGATGTTTATAATTGATATTCGTGACATAATTATCATTTTTCAAATAAAATTTAACATTTATTTTCATACCATTTCATTTACTAAAAAATAATGTTTTCATTCATGCGTACGTGTAGACTATCACCTCCATGAAACTATGTGATTCATCATTCATCACCACATCACATGGATGATATAAATATAATTATTTCAAAAGATTTAATAATATATTTATGATATTATGATCAATATTTTTAGAAAAAATAATATTTTCATTCTTTCAATTATAATTGTTGAAAAATGGAAATGTTACTCATGTACACATAGGACGTAAAATTTTTCATGATTGTAACAGAGTTCATTTTTCATAACCACGTATAATAAGATGAATTAAATGTATAACTGATATATGAAATTGATAATTATTTAAATATTATTATTATGAAGGTGATTGAATTATGATCACTTCGACCATAGTCAATCAACTCAATGTCTTATTGGACTTAATAACGGAATATCTTTAAAAAAATGGACATGAAATTAAATAATTATGTAATTGTTATTGAATTAAAATAATTAGGATAAAATTAATAATTATAAAAAATCATAACAAAAAAATTAAATAATTTAAAATATTTTTATTCATGATGTCTAATATTGTATGTGATGAGTCAAACTCCGGATAAAGGGTTTTCTTTAAAGAATAATATTTTAATGTCTCCCTAAAGACACTATTTATTACATATACTTAATTTTAAAATTATTTTTTGGATGATTTTATATAGTAATGAAGGATTTATAAACAACATTTTAGGTCTATTTTTAATTTCATTTAGTGGTTTTAAATTGGTAAATTTTATGGACTTTTTGGACATACTTTAGAAAACACAAAAGGAGTGTTCTATTTTAACCTTTACATTGAAAATTAATTTTCTCATCCCCAAAACCATTATTTTATTTTTCACTTTCATTACAAGAGTTCATAATTTCTTCATATAATAATTCTATTTCAATATATTTTGTTTATTTTCCAAAATATGTATCTACTAGAATAGATATATAAATATTTATAAATGTATTTTATTGATTTAAAAAGTATTTTAGTGAGTGTAATGTTGGGAATTACAAGATATTATGGGTTTTGATTAGGTTATGGTGATTAGTAATTATTATGATGACCTGTTCTTCTATTAAAAAACAATTAATTTCTGTAACAATATAAATCAATGACATGTGGATCTCTGATAATGAAAGGATGGGTAAGTCCTTGTGGCCCTTAATTGCATTGGGTAAGGAAGTCAATCTTATGGTTATTCCATTTGTATGAGTGATTTTATGGTTGATATGAAAATTATGTACATGTATCCAATGAATTTTAAATATTATATCAATGATTTTTTAAGGGAATAATATTATTTTTGATGGTATTAAGGTTAAATTATTTTTAAATGAAATAATGTGCTTATTTTTAATGGTTAAAAGTATACCATTTTGAAATAGTTTTTATGAGTTTTTCCTGATTTCAATGAAACCTTTATAATAATTAGTTTTCTCCATAATCAATATTATAAAATTTTCTAATAAAATATTTGGGAAGATAAAGTTATTTAAAGGGTAATAAATTTTGGATTTTGGAAAAGGGAAAAATTTATATGTATTCATGAACTACTATTTACATTCTTTCTATTTATGTATAATACTGAGATTCTGGATCAAATCCCATATCTTAAAAAAGTTCCACAGGGTTTAAGTATGGGTGTAGATAATTAAATTTTCATGATAAACGTAATTATGATTTTTCATGGAAGGAAAATAATTTTCATTTTAGAATTAATATTATAAGGAAAAATGGATACTCAATAAAAGTGTCATCATTATAATATAAGGGTATATTATGTAAGAGTTATGACCATAATCTCTAAAACTATAAAATTAAAGGTTATTCGGGAATATAATAAAGTGAATTTTAGTATAATGTCATTAGATTTTTTCATTTTTATAGTTTTTTACTTATATATCCTTCCCCTATCCAATTTTAGGTGGGATTGGGGTTGCCACGCTAGGCCTTCCACCAGCCAGGAAGGTCCTTGTGTGTCAGTTGGTGACAAATTTTTTCATTTATAATTAGATAAAAAGGGTTAATTGAAATATTTTTTAAAATAACATAATTCAATTTCTATATATGGTAGATACGTTTTTTTATAAAATATTAATTGTTATTAAAAAATTATAGGAGGTGTTATAATTAGCAAAAATGGTAACACATTGTAACATGTTATACCTCTTCCATAGAATACCTCCATTGGAATACACATTAAGCCCTCAAAATATTGTATTATTCTGATACCATGACTACTAGAATATTTATTTTAATTTTAGGATTATTTCTTTGTATTTCAACGAAATAACATAGTGCTAATTTGTCATGAGGAATTTAGAATATGGGGTTCCCTTTTATATGTGTGGTCGGAGAAAAACATATAAATACCAAAGATATAATTAATAAATATTTATTTCCATGCGGAACCAAATGGAGTGAGGTTAAAAAATAAATTAATTTATTTTCTAGATATCAATAATAACTCAAAAATATACAATTTTTGCGGAAATTATAAACATTGTCTCTGAGTTTAACCCCCTCGCTAATATATTTTTACCTTTATTGATGTAAGAATAATATACCACAAAAGATCATTATTACAATATAAAATAAAAGTGGACATATTAAAAACATGGATATATTCATACCAAATATGAAAAAAATTGGAAAATTCAATTTCTAAAAGATGATATATTTAAATTTAAATTATTCACACAAAAATAAATGAAAACAGTTTTTTATAATACTTGACTTTTTAGACTAAAACTGAATTAAGTCTCATTATATTCCTAGAAGAAACCATTAGATACATATAAAATAATTTTTTTTAATATATAATATATAAAATTAATTTAAATCATGCATCAATTATTATTATATAATTTATTGAGAAAAAACACAATTCATTCTTAAAAGGTGGTTTCAAAATATAATATCCATTTTACTGAAATTTTTATTATTATCATTTTTAATAAATTGATAAACAGTGAAATCATTCTCCACATTGATAAAAATATATTTTAAATATTCAATTATCAATATTAATTTTAAAATAATTTAAAATTTGGACTAATAAAAATGTAAATAACAAAACTAATATACCCAAAATATTTCATTTCTGTTATTTAGGATCCATAGTGTTTTTTATGTAAATTAGTAATTATTTTTGATATTATAATTCATATAAATACCATATAATATTTTTTACTGTATAATTTAATGAATTATTATGGAAAAATAAAATCTATTAGAGATAAATATTTCATAAATCCTCAGGGTGTTAAATATCACAACTTGAGGGGTGCACTATTATAGATCCTACATAGTGTCAGAGACCTGTCTTGGAGTAACAAAAAAACCAAGGGGGAATTAAGAAATATCAGGGAAAATCATAATCAATTAATATCCCTATAACATCCTCCCATATCCATATTTATAATAACATCCAAAAAACATCTTGGAAAATCATTACAACTTCTTTTGATGATAAAAATCTAACAACCTACATCCAAATAGTTGAACCATCATAAAAAATAAACTCTTGGTAATAAAATATTGATTCTCCCTCAGTCCATTTCAACATTTTATACAAAAAAATACACTATGTGCCTTCATCGAGCCTCCTCAGGGGAAACAATATTCCAGGAATCCATGGCCCCTAGGGTCATAACACAATTTGATAACCTTTTAATGTTACCCATGTTCTATGGAACCCCTTAGTCTACACAAAGAAAAAACATCCTCAATAGCCAAGGGGACACACCAAGGATATGACATCCAAAATGGGTTTCTACTATATCATAATGAATATTAAGATATAAAGTTCTAGTAATCATATACAAATAGCCCTAGGTGTCTATACACAGATCCTCATTGAATAGAACTCATCCATTGGAATCATAAAACACTATTATTCCATAATGGAATCCTCAATAGTTGAAAACAATATTTAACTGCACTTTCAATTAGGAAAAAAATCCAAAAATGAAACCCTAATAGTCCATCCACCATATCTCTGCATATACTCAACGAACACTTTCCACAACCGCCATACCATGACATCAAATCTACATGGAGCCTCTAAATAATCATATCCTTAATTAAATGATCAATATTTTAACTAAAAAAACCTCATGAATGTAGTTCAAATATCAGGGGACCTCAAAAAAAATTCAGTTGGGAAACACCTTACTCCCACATTTATTGAATATTTTGAAATATTATAAGATAATCATATTTAGATCCCACACCCAATGTTTCTTATAGACTTCACGAATGTAAGTCAATTCTCATATCACACATCCTAACCCAAAATAGTGTTTTTGATGTAGTAATTGATGACATGGGATACATAATACCTAATAAGAAACTCGATCATATGTATTATAAATCCCTAGTAGATTCCTCTATCATTAAATCTGTAGAAAAACACTCATAATAAACACCACATGAGTGGAATTATTATATATTTGTGTGAAAAGAGGAGAATCACCCAAATGGAAATAATTTTTCTTGTACCTAATGTACATGTTTTAAACACTAATCATTTTTCCATGGTCTTCTACCACCAGCTAACTCGGCATGTTCTTTTCTAAATAACATGATTTGTACTACTACCACATGACATATAACTCAAATGTGGTGTTTATTCATGTTCCTATTAATTTACACCAAAATGGGGAATTGAATCAATTTCACATCACCATTAGTCATGTTACTCACATGGGGTGTGCTCACATACCCTATATATCCATGGGCCCCAACATAGGGTGTTTCTCTAAGCAGCCGACCGCACAGAAAGAAGATCCTCTATGGAATGTCAAATATGATTACACACATTGTAGGCCCTTCCATCTCATTTATTCAAATAGAATGTACACTCATCATGTGTTATCTAATCTACACACTGTGTACATGGGTTTCCCAAATGGAAATTCCATCAAATCCCTTGAAACTCTTGACTCTCCAAAAATAACCCTATATTAGGACTCATGGAATCCCCATAATACATATTAATTATTTAAAATTTTAAAACAATTATAATATGGTATTTGTTTGTAAGGATTAAAAATAATGGATTTCCTCAAGATTAAATAGGTTTACTCTTAATGTTTGGACTCACACCATACGGCCACATACCTCTAATCGAGGTCCTCATGAGCTCCCTAAAGAAGATCTTGTAATGTAATCACCCGGGAAAATCCTTATGTGACTATATATGGTTCCTAATGGGCATCTTGTATGACTCCACACATACCAGAGGTAGACGGATATAAGTATGAGTGTATTTAATATAGTGATGAGATTATAACATCTTGTAAATAGCTTCTATAATAACAAAATCACACGATTAATCAACCCTGAAGCTCAGGAATAATAAAAGAAAAAACCCAAAAAATATATATATTGTTAATAAATCAGTTCATGTAATAATTTATTATAATCAAAATGATTTGATGATAACAAATTAAGATAAAAATGAATCCATATATCTTTCCAAAAACCATAGTTATAAACTCAATGTTATGTCCTATTTCAATTCTCTCACACTATCCATAAAGGAAATAAAATCATACCTCATTCCTCAATCCCTTGTCCAACCCAATTCCCATGAAATATTACTAGGAAAAAAAGGATTCACAAATAGTGTGTGAGTATAACTCTATAGGATGACATCCACATTGTCTAAAAAAGAAAATATAAATAAATATTTCACGCAATATTATGATAAAAAGAGAAATTAATTAATTAATTATTGTATTAAATCTTATCAATATTGTATAACTTTATCTCTAGTTTATAACCCGAGGTTATCCAAACCTGATTCGACAGGAGGTCAAATTTCATTGTCATTGTAACATAGTGAAATTTCTAAAGGGAAAAATATGTACAACTCATACTCTAATTTTTGAAGCAACACCAAGTCCAACCCAAAATATCATCCATTTGAGATTTGATGAAAAACCTATAGTTTCAACATAGTTTGTAACTCCATGTCTAACAAATAATTTCATCTGGGAAGGAAGGCCACGTTAAACATAGAATTTTTCAAAGGTTGGAATGCTATTTCCAATATTTATTTCTCATCCATGACGAAATTACTTGTAAAACATTTTATTTTTATCAAGGAAGGAATTACATATCCAATAAATAATTTCACATAGAGGGGGACCCCATGTCAAACCTATAATTTCATCTAGAATGGAACAACATCTCAAACTTATAGTTTTCATCTAGACAAGAAATCCATGACCAACCAAAAGTTTTCCTCTAGGAATTGAAACCATGTCCGATAAACAATTTCACCTATGAATAAACTCTTTATCTGACAAATAATTTCATCTTGGAAGGAACCACTTATAAAATATATAATTTCATCAATGAAGAAACACTATCTGACACCTATAATGTTACCCTGGGAGGATCACCATGTCGAGAACCTAATTTCATCAACACACATTTAGCTTCCAAATAGATTAAAAAAAATTATCATCAAATACATTTATAATCTAGCTCACCTAAATGACAGACATGTAATTACAATATTTATTTTATATTTATGAAACTAATCAATTACCATAATATTTAAACCATTTACCATGTTATTTAAAATAACCAAATATAGTGTAATTATAAATTTAAAAAAGGTTACCAAATAACACCAAAATGTTCCTATTTTTAATTCACATATCATTTATGATAAATTAGAATTTCACATATCATCATATACCTATTACATCATGACATTATACTAATAAAAACTACATGAAAAATTATAACTTTTTTGAAATGTAATTTATTCTTAACCTATCTTCATGGTAACCATGTTATTCCATTTATAAGTCCATTAATTTTTTCAATTCCCATAAAAAACCAATTCACATTGAAAACCAAAAAATAACAAATTTAAAAGTATTGAATTGGTACAAGGTTCATTAATTTAATATTTCAGCCTAGATTATATAGTTTTTACAAAACTCATGTAGTCATGAGTCCTCGTCTCAGGGAAAACAGACCCAACATGTTCAGCTGGAGGAATATTCATATGGAATAATAAAAATTGTTGATTCCCTATTTAGTTAAGATGTGTCCATCACATTATAGGATGATCATAATTACTACAAAAATTATAAAAATGAAAAGGATATTTCAGAGTGGTTTTAGACCACCCACCATCATAATAAGGATAAAGACAAAATTCCTCTACTCTATAGAATCATTGGTTTCTAATTCCTTACTATCAGTAATACACAATAAAATCTATCAATAAAACACATGAATCCTTGTTTAAGGAATGGAACTCCTTATAATAGGTCCTCCCCAAGGTTAATATATTTGAATAATATGGGGAAAAATAATAGAGAGACCAATAGTCTTAATCCGGGTACAAAACACCAAGATTTATTGAAACCATCCTTTAGATCAAATAGAACCCCCGAAATCAATATATTTAGATATGAAATTCAATAGAAATTAGATTCAGATATATAATAAGTGTAAGTTAAAGAATTTAAAAAAGTATTTATATTTTCTAAATTCATGACATGAATTTTGGATTTACATCTTTAATCCTCTACTTCCCACATATATAGAAAACCACATCATCTCAATTTTAAATCCTTGAAAACTAGTTAATATGATGGATGGAATCTCTTGTTATGAAATGATTCCAACCAGATGTGTGTTCCTAATCTAAATGGTTTTTACGGTTTCTAACCAGAACCATTCATATTTTGAAATGAAACTTCATAATGTGAATGGGTACTCTAGACTAAATTCATCTACCCTATATTTTCCCTCTGTACAACACAAAAACACTAACACATCTTGGTACAATGGCCTGATTATGATGGTCTAAATTAATTAACCAAACTAAAATATGTTTACAAAAATAATAGAGGAAAATACCTTTAAAATATTAGATTGTAAAACCTCCCTAAATATTACATCTCATCAGTAGGTTTTTTGAAAAATAATCATTATCCAGTATCAGCATAAAAGTCTAGCCACTACGTTTTTTTATCAGACTCTCCCAAAGGTTTATTAAAGTATATGACCATGCTTCTATAACACTATCACTAGATACATAGTATCCCATCATATATTCATCGTAATTATATCTATGATACATATAAGATGCTTTTCAATGGATGAATCTACATCCTTCTCAATGTCATCAATTTCTTTCATGTGTAATTGTCGAATATGATATCACCAAATCGGTTACACATGAAAAACATCAAGGACGGAGATGTAGAAACCAAGAAGGGTAATGTGGTAAATAATTTTACTAACCCTACCAACTACCCCAAAATTCACTAATATAATTGGTTTTATATTTCCTTATTTCTTGATATGTTGCGTCCCTAGTAAGGGAAACTTAACCAAAAAAATCATGTGAATACTGCAAAATCCATATGTGATCTATTATGGTATTTTTATTATTTTTAACATCTTTTATGCAGTTATAAACTACTTCATAATCAAATGTTCCTTCTCATATGTCTCTAACATATGACTAGGTCCATCGAGCTCCGACTCAACATCCTCTAAGAAGAAATAAGGAAAAGTATTCCACCTTCCATAAAATCCTTCTAAATAATCCATTTAGATACATTCCAAGAATCTATAAGTTTAAGATAACTCCAAGAGTCTGAGATGATTCTCCCAATAACCACTAATTTCTATAACATAGGCTCATAATATATCCACTTCTATTGGAAATATCCTTTCAGATTGGATATTAATCTTACTATGATATGATAACACAAAAGGTGATGGGTTCCCTCTATAGTTTGAAATCCCTCCAAATTCAATAAATAAAATGGGGATCTCGATCTAAAATAATAATAATTATAAGACCATGTAATATTATCACTAAACATGGGTAAATACTAATCACATTATTAGTGTTGAAGTTCTCTTTGATGAGAAAGAATATGGATATCATTTTCATTCAATCAATGATTTCCAAAAGAACCAAAAATATAAGTTTTCCTCAGAAATCCTATTCGGATTCCCATGGTGACATCATCAAACATCCAAATAGAGTGGGAACATTCTATAACCATCCTATATTCCTATGATGGTTTTTCTTCACCTGTTTGGAGGTGAATCCTGATGCCCCAAATCCATCCTCCTTCATCTTCATACCTAGAAAACATAATTTCCTATTAATTTCACAATACATCATTTTCATTACAAGATATACAACCAATATAAATTTAGGTAAATACCCCATCATCTCTTTAGGAAAACCGGGAGGAACCTGTAACACCCCGACCTCAGTTACCCAGAGTCGGTGCATTTTACATAACATTGGCATGATCACAAGAAAGATCAAGTCTTGAAAGACCGATTAGTTTAGTAGCCTTGGAAACACTAAATACAATCATAAAGTTTTACATTACATCATAAAAACATCTTGTCTTCATATCCCCTCATACTATCCCTGCAGGTCATTCATAAATTAGTTCTTCATAATCCTAGGAAAAATAAAACATTGAAATGGGTGAGCTCAGATGCTCAGTAAGGATAACATTATAGCAGAAGCATTCATAGATAAGCATAAACACTTAAGGAAATTTATAACTAAAACAAAATCCTTTAAAACATGAACTTCAGCATAATATGGCAAAGATTAAATGAAATAATGACATTTACTTATTCACATGGATATTCTACTAGTCGAACAATCACATGAAATATCAATAACCACTTTCATAATGATGGAATGCATAATGCCGGACTATCATAACCACATAGCCAAGGCCTCGTGCCAAGACTACAAATAAGATTTTGCCAAGGCCTTGTTCCAAGACACTAGTTTGTCTCATGAGACCTACCGATGCATCTAGGAGCTATAGCGGGCTCTACCCATCACTTATTAAGTCCAATTCATTCTTCATATGAATAGGTTTAAACATAACATAAACATTCATATTAAAACTAGCATACTAAATTTCAATACTTTAACCACAAACCATGAATGGTATAAAAATAGCACATCCACAGTCAAACATAACTCATTAGATACAATATGGAAGATTTTATTGTATCACATTAACCTCAATCAAGAATAATGAAGGATATTGACATAGATGAAAATTATCTTCACAACTATTTGAGAGAAATATCCCCCTTTTTCTTAAAATAATTTAAAAGTCACACTATTTGTCAAGAAGCCATTTGAAAATAGATTTCTGAATCAAAGTGTCCCATACCACTTTGAAACTTTTTTAAAAGGAGTTTTAATTTTAAAACTTTAATTTACATATAAATAAATCCTTAAAACCATTTTTAAAACATGGACATTAATGAGAAAGATTTATAATAATAAGTCTTTAAAACATTTAAAAATGGTATTTTAGTTAGAGATTCTAACCAAAAGAGAGACACTTGAATACAAATAATTGAGGTAATCAAAACTTTCTAATATCATGAGAATAATGGGATTCATGATATACTATGTCAAAGTACATTATATACACCACATAAAAGTGATTTGGTGTATAACAACAAAGAAGTCTCAATGGAATTTTTGTTGAGATGAAATCTCTCATAAAGGTCGTATCCTTAGGTTAAGGATAAATCAACGACATAGTTTTGTGTGAAAAATATAAATACACTAAATATGATTGGATATTCAGTATAAAACAACCAAAGGATATTCACATACAATCATGTAAAAACAACACCAATGAATTGGATGTTTAACTCAACAAATGGAGAATGAGTTAAAATTACTCTTATCAAATTCATATCGATGACTTGAGAAATTATCAATGGAGTGATTATGTGTATCAAAAGTATATCCACAGAAAAGGGGAGAGGAAATTATGACATAAGAAAATGAATAGTTATTCCACACATAATCTCGGAGTAAAATAATCAATGAAGTTTGCGTAAAGCCGAATAAATGGAAATTGAAATTTCGAATTCCCTTATCGATTATGTAACATACGAAACATACACCCATGAAAGAAGGATCATACAATGATGATGAAAATACCCATAAATTCAAGTATATTACACAATGAATACAATCATGGGTAGTACACATACACCACATGCAATAATTAATTGGTGAACAATGGAATTCTCACGAAATTAAGAGTGAGTTAAGAAACCCCTTACCTTGTACTTTTCCTTGGTTGGGGTAGGTTAACCTCCTGTATAATGTTGAAATAATTGTTATTAAATTATTCATTAATCATATACATTAATATGATATCATATATGATCTTTCAACATTTCATTGTTAATAATATCTTAGAATTATCGTCATTTCGGGTGTTAACTTACTCGTTTTCTTTTATATGTTTTGTTACTTATGCCATGTTTGTCATCGATAGGTTGTATCTTATTCATATCCAGAATGATATAAAGTTCTTATACATTATTTTTAAATCATCAAATGATAATTATACTTTAATGGATATGATGAAGAATGAATATCATCGCGTTCGTGGAGACGGTAGTCTGTACGTACGTACGAGCGAAAATATCATTATTTTGATATTAAAATAATATATAATTGGATGGTATATCATATATAAATAATCATTATCATTTTATATTTATTATTTAAATGAGTTACACATCATTATTATACCCACCAAAATAATAATATATTGAATAAAAATTACACCACGACGTGGAGACGGTAAGCCGTACGTACGCACGTATGGTGACATGTTATTTAAAGGGTGGATAGAATACTGAATATGGTTGTACCATATTTATAATAACATCACAGTATATATAAGATACTGGAGTTATTATTTGATAATGGTAATAACAAAGAAAGAATAAGTGGAAGAAGAAAGGAACTTGAAAAGGGGTGGTGAAAACATTACCTCTTCTTCGGGTTCTTCCTTTTGATTTGATCAAAAGGGCTCCATAGGATGGCTTTAGGATGAAACTAAGGACTCTAGGTTGTAGAGAGGGAAGTTTAGAGAGTATTTGGGCACGGTCTGGCCGAACCAAAAGGCTTTTAATGTGTTAAGAAATGAGAAGGAGGAGTGCCCTTTTATAAGAGGGGTGAGGGGCACCTTTGGAAAAGCTAGAAATATTAATTTATAATAAATTTATATTAGGTTTATAATGGCTCCAAAGTTGATTATTAAAAGGTTAAGGTGGGTATGGGTTAAAAAAACTCTAAAAATATAATTTATACAGGTTTGGGTCATGATATTAACCTTATCTTTAAGTATTAACTCTTAGTTAATTAGTTTCACTTTTACAATGTCTCTTTGTATTTTTATATTATATGGTTAATAAACATACCATATACATCCAAGCGACCCCCAAGTGTTCCATAAATGATACACCTATCATGATATAAGTCTCTTGGCCGAACCGTAGATTTTTAGAAATTTAATATCAATTAATAATATAATATTTGTTTAAAAAACTCTTTTATGTCAATTTTGACACTATTCAATAGTTGATTTTTTTGAAACTCATAAAAGAATTATTACTTCGCACAAAGTTAATTAAATCAATCCTAATATGTCATATTAACCTATAAAATTATTATAATTCAATAAAAGTCTCAAATTATATTTATTTGGGTATTTATAATATCAATTTTTCTAATTGTTTACTATTATGGTAATTACTGCATCACCATTGTGTCATAAATAAATTAAATTATTTAAGGTCTAAAAATTATTAATAAAATATAATAATTTAGGAAATATTTTTATCGTTCTAATGAATATTTGTAGTCTAAAATCCATCATATATAACCCTATTTCAAAATTGTTTTTCTAAAAGATATATTCTTGTGTCATTTTTGTATTCATTTTAACTTAATTAAAATAAAGTGTCCCTATCACCTACAAGTGGCTCCATGGTGTCCCAAAATCGACCCAAATATGTCTACAGTCGAACATGTATCAACCAATAAGGCTAGGACACGTTTTAGGGTAATTTAGTATTATTATAATATTATTTTTTAACCCTTATTTACCGGATTTACCCTTAACCATGGTAAATAAAATATTGACCAAAGTAATTATTCAAAATGTCTAAAAATAAAAGTTACCTATTTACACAATTTGAACATCCTGATTCCAAATATGGAATCCATTTTTCCAAATTCAAAACACATAAGTGGCAGAAATTAATTTAAAATTAATTCCCGCTGTTAAGACAAAAAGCGTGTTTTTAAGATATAATAACTATCAAAAGATTGATACTTGTTTATGTTCGGTTTAATTGTGAAATTATGTCCAATGACCAACATTGTATTAAATTTTAAAATTATATTCTAAATATACTTTAAACCCACTCAAATTAATAATTTATCAATATAAATAATTTCAATTAAAAAAGTTTTTTTTAATTAAAATTTAGTAATTTTCACTATTCATCAAAATATAAGTGTTATCTCAAAAGTTCCAAAATTTCACCCTAGGCTAAATTCGATATTCCAAATCCAAAAATAAAGTCTATTTTGAAATATAAAATATATATAATTTCAAAAAGTCAGTATTACTATTCATAACGGCTAGTTTGATCGGTTGTGGTGTGTTAGAACTCGATGTTGCGTACAACACACGCTATCACATTATTCAAAGAGAAGCGTACCGTGGAATCTTGGGGTGTTACATTCTACCCTCCTTCAATAAATTACGTCCTCACAATTGTTATTAAAATTGGTCTTGAGAATATAATAGAAAGTCCCACATCAGAAAAAGAGTCAATAAAACTATCACTTTAAAAGAAAGGAAGAGAGGTATAAAGGTCACCCAAGATAACCCATTCTAGGATTCCATGTAGGAAAACATGGATATGGAAGATAAAATAAGTGTTTAGTTATGATTGAGAGGGATAGAAAACATGATCAGGAGAAAGATAACAATAAGAAAATCACAAACTTTTGTTGGGACAAACGATCATTAGTCTCCTAGTAGAAAAAGTAAACGGACAGAATTTTTTTGTTTTAAGATACATTAAATAAGGATGAGGAATTATATTATAATATTGACTAAGAATATAAAGATATATACTTACTTTTTAAGTATAGTTTCATTCTTTAATAAATTTCCACCACTAACTCATTTTTTTAAACGATGAGTATTCAAGAAGACTTGGTCACACTGGAAGAGCTAGAATAAACTTCTATAGAATCACATGATCCATGCAGGATAAACTATATATTTACATTGTCTTTAGAGATTATTCAAAACCAAAATGGTTATTACAAGATCTAACGATCCCCCAAATGTATATTCCATTAGAGAAAAAATACTAATCTTAATTTCTAAAATTAAACCAACAATACCCCAAAGTTAAATAAATACCTTTCAATAATAAATTGTCCTTAAAATCCTTCAATATAATCTAAACTAATATTGAAACCCAAAACTTATAATAATGTAGTCTTCCACATTAAATTGTATCTCCAAATGACATCATCTGCTCTTAAAGTCACATACTTAAAAGTAATTAACCTAATCACATATTCTTTATTATAGGATAATCATTTCCATAAATAACCCAAATCACTATAAATCCACAATAAAAACAAAGATAAAAATCCACCATTACTCCTCTAAGTACATCCCATAGTATTCTATTTTCCTTGGACATATATTGTTCCCAACAAAGTGAACATCTTCCAAAATAACATTTATCACTTAATCACCAAATCATTTTCCGATACTAAGGGTATTCATTTGATAAGACATAAGAACCCAAATCAAAATATTATTGATCACTAAAATCATTTAACTAAATATAATAGTCACACAAACCAGGGACTTCACGTAGTCCAGTGGTAGGCGATAAATCCCAATCGCACTTTGGTTGTGGGTTCGATTCCCACAGCTTTGTCCGACACGACGGGTTGTCACACGGTTTACATGTTGTCCTTTTTCAAAAACTATATTTTATAATATTACCAAAATGAGATAAATTCCTCAAAATACCATAACATAATTTAACCACAAATTTTATATCATACATTGCATTTTCATACCAAATTATAATAACTTATAATTATCTCAAACCCCAATGATCATATAAAACCAAATGGTTATTTATACCTATATCCACAAGAGAAGAGACAATTCTTCCTCAAATATCATTCTCACATGGAAAACTGCGGGGTTACAAATATAAGAGAAAATTATTCCAAAGTAAACCCATCAACAAGGCGCACTAATACTTTTTAAACAATTCTCCAACCATTTATTTCCACGTAGCTTATTCTTTGACCAAGAAAATATCCTATAGAATAGGGCATTCACTCGGGTAATGGCCAGGTCCCCTACATTTACGGCAAATGACTGTAAATGGACTCTTGGGACCATTTTTATCTTCTTCCATAGTACTCTTCATTTTGCTTCGGCAATTATTCACTTTATGTCCTTCCTTCCCACATGTAATGCATTTCATGGTCCCATTGAGACACTTTCCCGGGTGTATCCTACCACATTTCTTGCATGATGGAAATTGAGGGTTCTTTTCTCCATGGTCTCCATTGCTAGAGCTCTTATCATTCATCACATTTCTCTTCCTTGTTGAGTCTGGGAGTTGGTTAATATATATGTTGTTGATCATATTTTTGGAAAACTGATTTGGCATAAAGACGATATCTTTTACACCTATCAACATTCCATTTTGTTGCTCATTTCCACCACCGTTCCCACCTTGAACATCATTCTCAAAGTCACTATGACTTCCTTGGAATCTAGCCATTGACTAAAATCAGAAAGCATTGTGTGAGTAACAGTAGTCATAAAATCATTTAGAGATTAACATGTCACCATATTCTCAATTTGAAACATATTAGGATTAACCAAGGTCATTTACTCTCATCTTATATATATATATTACTTCAAATCGGTTTGTAAAGAAAATGTAAATTATCCTTAGCATATCCCCCGGGAGTGTCGTAACCAAGAGTGCAGTAAGGCCCGTTGTCGTGCACCAGTTCTTGTTCGAGTCTAGCTTAAAGCGGTGTTTTCAGGTTTTACCCCTAGGTATATCTGTGCCAGAGCCGCCTCTACCTGCTCATATCCAGAAAGGGATGTATTGCTTGGAAAACTCACAAAATCTCTACAATATCAAAATTCTAGGAAGTTATTCTATATTAATCCTCAAAGTTCATCTTAGGTCTACGTGCTATAATCAGAGTTTATCTAAATCTAGCTTCCAAGGTTTGTACTAAACTTCCTCTGATACTAATTGCAACGCCCCGACCCTAGTTACCCAGAGTCGGTGCATTATTAAATAACATTGGCATGATCACAAGAAAGATCAAGTCTCGGAAAACCGATTAGTTTAGTAGCCTTGGAAACACTAGATACAATCATAAAGTTTTACATTACATCATAAAAAACATCTTGTCTTCATATCCCCTCATACTTTCCCTGCAGTTCATTCATAAATTACATATTCATAATCCTGGGAAAAATAAAACATTGAAAGGGGTGAGCTCAGATGCTCAGTAAGGATAACATTATAGCCGAAGCTTTAATAGATAATCATAAACACTTAAGGCAATTTATAACTAAAACAAAATCCTTTAAAACTTGAACTTCAGCATAATATGGCAAAGATAAAATGAAATAATTCCATTTACTTATTCACATGGATATTCTACTAGTCGAACAATCACATGCAATATCAATAACCACTTTCATAATGATGGAATGCATAATGCCAGACTATCATAATCACATAGCCACGGCCTCGTGCCAAGACTACAAATAAGATTTTGCCAAGGCCTTGTGCCAAGACACTAGTTTTTCTCATTAGACCTACCGATGCATCGGGGAGCTACAGCGGGCTCCACCAGTCACTTATTAACTCCAATTCATTCCTCATATAAACAGCTTTAAACATAACATAAATATTCGTATTAAAACTATCATACAAAATGTCAATACTTTAACCACAAACCATGAATGGTATAAAAATAGCACATCCATAGTCAAACATAACTCATTCGATACAATATGGAAGATTGTATTGTATCACATTAACCTCAATCAAGAATAATGAAGGATATTGACATAGATGAAAATTATCTTCAAAACTATTTGAGAGAAATATCCCTCTTTGTCAAGAAGCCATTTAAAAATAGATTTTTGAATCAAAGTGTCCCATACCACTTTGAAACTTTTTTAAAAGGAATTTTAATTTTAAAACATTAATGTCCATATAAATAAACCCTTAAAACCATTTCTAAAACATGGACATTAACGAGAAAGATTTAGATGAATAAGTCTTTAAAACATTTAAAAATGGTATTTTAGTTAGATATTCTAACCAAAAGAGAGACACTTGAATACAAATAATTGAGGTAATCAAAACATTCTAATATCATGAGAATAAAGGGATTCATGATATACTATGTCAAAGTACAATATATACACCACATAAAAGTGATTTGGTGTATAACAACAAAGAAGTCTCAATGGAATTTTAGTTGATATGAAATCTCTCATAAAGGTCGTATCCTTAGGTTAAGGATAAATCAACGACATAGTTATGTGTGAAAAATATAAATAAACTAAATATGATTGTATATTCAGTATAAAACTGTAACGCCCCGACCCCAGCTACCCAGAGTCGGTGCATTACTTCGTAACATTGGCATGATCACAAAAGATCAAGTCTCGAAAGACCGATTAGTTTAGTAGCCTTGGAAACACTAGATACATTCATAAGTCTTTCATTACATCAAAAAGTAAACAAACTACAATAACATGGTATTCATAGTCCACACTCATATCCTCACTTACTATTCTTGCAAGTTAGTCATAATACACTTCTTCACATCCTGGAAAATATTAAAACATTGAAAGGGGTGAGCTCAGATGCTCAGTAAGGATAACAATATTGCGGAAGCTTTTATAAGAAAACATAAGCATTTAAGGCAATGTGTAACTAAAACAAAAGCCTTATCATACTTGAACTTCAACATAATATGGCAAAAGTAAAATAAAATAATTCCATTACTTGCTCACATGGATATTCTACTAGACGAATAATCACATGAAATATCAATAACCACTTTCATAATGAGGGAATGTATAATTCCAGACATTCTGAAACATTTTGTCAAGGCCTCGGCCAAGACGTCTAAAATGATTAAGGCCTCGGCCAAAACCATAAATCAAATTGGGAAAGGGCATCGGCCATTTCCACGTCTAGTTGTCTCATGAGACCTACCGATGCATCGAGGAGCTATAGCGGGCTCCACCCGTCACATATTAAGTCCAATACATTCCTCATATGAATAGGTTTAAACATAACATAAATATTTGTATTAAAATTAGCATACGAAATTTCAAAAATTTCTCCATAAACTATGGATGGTATAAAATAAAACATCCATAGTCAAATATTTCACAAAATGTTCAATGGAAGTTTTGTATCATAAATCAATTTAAATTAAATTTAAAACCCATCAAAGGATATTGACATGGATGAAATCAAAGCTATTTGAGAGAAATATCTCTCCTTTTTGAAATCATTTAAAAGTCCCATAATTATAAAATAATACATTTACTTTGAAAATATTCTTATAAGCTTGTTAGGGAAACTTCGACGAAGTTATAATGGCAGAAAATAGCCGCACCCGCCGTATAAGTAAAAAAAACATTCTTTACATAAATTTGTCAAAAAGGTCAAAAAGTACATTGTTTGGAAAACGACGGTAAGATTCCTTTAAAAAACGTATAAGGGTATAAATGACTTTAACCCATTTTCCATTTAATAGTAAAAATGTTTTGAAAGACATTTTTAAGAAACATGGATGTGGATTATAACGAGGTCCCAGTAGATAATTATGTATAAACAACCTTGGATAATGAAGAGGTTGTGAGTAAACCCTTACCTTGTACTTTTCCTTGGTTGGGGTAGGTTAACCTCCTGTATAATGGTGAAATAATTGTTATTAAATTATACAAGAATCATATACATTCATATGATATCATATATGATCTTTTAACATTGCTTTGTTAACAATATCTTAGATTTATCGTTGTTTCAGGTGTTAACTTACTCGTTTTCTTTTATATGTTTTGTTACGTAAGTCGTGTTTTTCATGGATAGGTTGTATCATATTCATATCCAGAATGATATCATGTCCTTAAACATTATTTTTAAATCATCAAATGATAATTATACTTGAATGGATACGACGGAGAATGAATCTCATCGCGTTCGTGGAGACGGTAGTCCGTACGTACGCACGAGCGACAATATCATTATTTTGATATAAAATAATATATAATTGGATAGTATATCATATATACAGAATCATTATCATGTTATATTTATTATTTACATGAATTACATATCATTATTATACCCATCTAAATAATAATATATTGAATAACAATTACACCACGACGTGGAGACGGTAAGCCGTACGTACGCACGTATGGTGACATGTCATTCAAATGATGGGTAGAATACTGAATATGGTTGTTCCATATTTATAATAAATCACAGTATATATAAGATACTGGATTTATAATTTTAGAATTGAAATAATAAACAAAGAGGGAGTGGAAGAAGAAAGAAACTTGAAAGAGGGTGATGAAAATGTTACCTCTTCTTTGGGTTCTTCCTTTTGATTTGATCAAAAGGACTCTTAGGATGGATTTATGACTAAAGTAAAGCTTCTAGGAGTAATAGAGGGATGTTGGGAGAGTATTTGGGCAGAGGTTGGCCGAGCCAAATGTCTTGAAGGTGTGAAAAAGGTGGGAGAGGTGGGGGCTTTTTATAAGTGGAGAGGAGGGGCTCTTTTGGAAAGATTGAAATGTTACATTATAACACAATTCTTTTCGGATTCTAAAGGTCCCACACTTATATAATTCGAGGCTAAGGTGATAAGGGTTCGAAATATCCTCATCCAATTGGCTTTGGACAAGTGTATGCCTTGGATTTTGCATTATCTTCCCATTTTATTTAAATCATTAAATAATGAGGTCATCACTGCATCATCATGATGTCATAAATAATTTAATTTATTTAATGTCTAAAAATTATATAAAAAATACTATGATTTATGAAATATTTTTATCTTTCTAATGAATATTTATAATCAAAATTTGTACTTGTGTAACCCCACTTAAAAACTATTTTTGTAAAACAAATCATGTTTGTGTCAATTTAATTTTAACATTAAATAAATATATATTAATGTCATTTTCCAACTAAAGTGGATCCATGGGGTCCCCAAGTTGACCCATGGGTTATCTTGGTCGGCCATGACTCATCCAATAGGAGTAGGACAAGTTTCATGCTCATCTCATATTATTAAAACATTATTTTTACCTTAAACTACACTAATTACCTCTAATCGCGATTAAGAACTTAAAAGTTACTATTCACCAAAAATTATTTTAATCTCATTGAACCACATTTTACTTCTTAATGAAAACCATTTATGTCGGATTTTTGAAAATCAAATCATAGAAGTGGTAACATTTCATTTAAACGAAAAATCAGTTATTTAACTACCACTTAGTGGTTTCACTATTCATCAAAAATTGAAGTTTTTCAGAACAATGCCAAAATTTCACCCTAAGCTATAATTGATATTACAAATTCAAAAATGATGTCTATTTTACAAAATTCCAAACATATAAGTTTCATTAGTTAATTTTATAATTAATTCCCGCTGTCACAACAAATAGCGTGTTTTTAAGAAACAATTTATATCAAAAGATTGGCAATTGTTTATGTCCAATTTCAATGTTAAATTAATTCTAATGACCACCATTGAATAAAATGGTAAAAATATATTCTAATTATACTTTAAAACAACTCAATAGTATAATTTATCACTATAAATTATTTTGATTAAAAAAGTTGTTTT
Source organism: Viscum album (assembly GCA_963277665.1). Classification (NCBI taxonomy): domain Eukaryota; kingdom Viridiplantae; phylum Streptophyta; class Magnoliopsida; order Santalales; family Viscaceae; genus Viscum; species Viscum album. The sequence continues at coordinate 1,965,654,285 of OY728121.1, forward strand.
TAAGTATTTTTCACTATTCATAAAAAATTAGAAGTTCTCAGAAAAATACCAAAAATTCAACATAGGCTAATTTCGACATTCCGAATCCAAAAATGAAGTCCATTTTGATAAATAAAATTTATAAAATTTCAAAAAGTAGGTATTACTATTCACAACGGCTAGTTTAATTCACTGTGGTGTGTGTTAGAGCTCGAGGTTGCGTACAACACACACTATTGCATTATTCGAAGTGAAACGTACCGTGGAAGCTTGGGGTGTTACATTCTCCCCTCCTTCAATAAATTTCGTCCTCGCAATTTGAAATATTTCTTGGAAAATAAAAGGTTGAAAATAGAAAATACCTTTGTGGAAAACCCACATCGGAAATAAGATTAATAAAATTTATCCTTAATAAGAGGGAAAGGGAAATGAAAAAGTCACCACCCAATTATGATCTCGATTAGGAGAACATTGGTTGAAATTAGAGACATATAATTGGAGGAAAAACGTAAATATTTGTAGGGAGTGATTGAGGTCATCAATCACAATAAACTATCAAATTGAGGGCCTCAAAGCCTTCAATCTATGTTGATTTAAAATATCATCAGTTCAACAAGACATAAGGTATTAGGATAACGCATTTTTTTTGTTTTAATATACCTTTAGTAAAGTTTAAGAATTAATTTATTCATTGAATAACAGATAGGTATATATATATTTATGCCTGACAACTAGAGTTTCAACCTTCAACTCACCTTTCACTCAAAAAGATAATAGAACCCAAAAATATTATACTTTTCCTAATTGTATAAGGTTCCAAATGTTAACACATACAATTTAGATTAGTAAAATTATTTTGTAATAACCAGGGACTTCCTGTAGGCTAGTGGTAGGAAATAAAGGCATGTCGCACTATTGTTGTGGGTTCGATTCCTGCAGCTTTGTCCGACGCGACGGGTTATGCCTCACCCTGCAGTTTGTCCTTTTCCTAAAAATATAGTACTATAATATTCCAAAAATAATATTCATAAATGTTTTAACCTTAAAAAATACTATCCAAAGATCAACTTAATCCATTCCAACCTTTATAGTTATCCAAAATACCTCTGTCCAGACTTTCTCTAAAGGGTCGTTAAATTCCAAAATCAATTGTAACATCAGATTCCCCAAACAAAGAAAAGTTTCTATTATTGTCACATACTAAAAATATGATTACCTTAATCATATTAAAACCTTACTGAAATCAAAAAGTATTGCAGTACAATCTTTATATATATCAAATTATTCTTATAACCGGAATATAATCCTTGAGTCCAAAAGCACCAATACATTAATTATTCCGCTTCAACTGTAGTCACAGCATAAGATTTGCCATGATCCCTTGGCCTTTTCTGAGGTAAGTTTCCTTGACGCTTAGGACATTCATTTGCATAATGCCCCATTTCCCTACAATTGTAGCATTCAACTTTGACAGCCTCATTCTTTCCCTTGCAATCACGAGCCTGGTGACCCTTTTCTCCACATTTATAACAAACTCCCATTCCTTTTAAGCAAGTACCAGGGTGATTCTTCCCACAATTATCACATAATGGAAAATCCTTCTTTCCCTTTTTCCCTTTATCCATTTCTTGTTCCACCATTCTCTTCTTCTCTTGATTTACTTTGTTGTCATAAGACTTAGAGAATTCCTTTTCTGTCTTGATAGCACATGAGACAATATCTTCGTATGATGAGAAGGATTGTGATACTAAAGCTCGACGGAGAAATGGTTTTAACCCATCAAAGAAACGATCAATCTTACTCCTTGGGTTACGTATATAATCGGAAGCATGCCTCGCTAACCTTGTAAAGTTAGCCTCATACTTTGCGACATTCTCATCCTCCTTCTGCCTCAGACTCAGAAATTGCCTTTCCATATCTGCTCGATGGTCACGAGGAAAGTATTTTTCTAATAAAAGCTCTTTTAACTCCCTACATTCCATATTTGATACGTCATCATCTTCCTTTGTGTTTTGAATCAGCGACCACCACTGATCGGCATCTCCAGTGAGGCGGTAAACTTCCACGACAACCTTCTCCCTTTCGCTACTCCCCAAGGTATGGAATATTTTCTCTAAGGAGTTTATCCATTGCTCAGCTACTATAGGACTTGTACTCCCATTGAAGGTTGGTGGTTTTTACCTCATGAAACGGTCTAGCATTGATCCACCACGTTGCAGATCAGGGTGCTCCATACGAGTAAGGTTATTATTCATAACCTGAGTAAGTTGTCCCAGTATGGTGATTAGCTGATCGGCACCAGTTGCATCACCAGCCCCACTATAATTATCTTGAGCAGGAGGGAAATCCCTACATGGATTGCGTGCATTGATACGGTTTCCATTTCTTCCACTAGGCGCCATTTCTAAACAATTTCATAAACTAGATCAGTTTATGAATCAAAATACATAATCCCATATTTATAAAACACTTAACATAAACTGAACTATTTATGGATATAATCCAAAATCATAAAAAGAAATGTTTCCTTTGAGAAAGTATATACTCATAACCCTTCATAGTGGTTTGTAAAGAAAATGAGAATTATCCAAAGCATATCCCCCGGGAGTGTCGTAACCAAGAGTGCAGCAAGGCCCGTTGTCGTGCACCAGTTCCCGTTCGAGTCTAGCTCAAAGCGGTGTTTTCTGGTTTTACCCCTAGGTACATCTGTGCCAAAGCCGCCTCTACCTGCTCGTATCTAGACAGGGATGTATTGCTCGGAAAACTCACAAAATCACTATAATACCAAAATTTTAGGAAGTTCTTCTATACTAATCCTCAAAGTTAATCTTCGGGCTATGTGCTCTAATCAGAGTTTATCTAAATCTAGCTTCCAAGGTTAGTACTAAACTGCCTCTGATACGAACTGTAACGCCCCGACCCTAGCTACCCAGAGTCGGTGCATTACTTCGTAACATTGGCATGATCACAAAAGATCAAGTCTCGAAAGACCGATTAGTTTAGTAGCCTTGGAAACACTAGATACATTAATAATTCTTCAATTACATCAAAAAGTAAACAAACTACAATAACATGGTCTTCATAGTCCACACTCATATCCTCACTAAATATTCTTGCAAGTCAGTCATAATACACTTCTTCACATCCTGGAAAATATTAAAACATTGAAAGGGGTGAGCTCAGATGCTCAGTAAGGATAACAATATTGCGGAAGCTTTTATAAGAAAACGTAAGCATTTAAGGAAATGTATAACTAAAACAAAAGCCTTATCGAACTTGAACTTCAGCATAATATGGAAAAAGTAAAATAAAATAATTCCATTACTTGCTCACATGGATATTATACTAGACGAATAATCACATGAATTATCAATAACCACTTTCATAATGAGGGAATGTATAATGCCAGACATTCTAAAACATTTTGTCAAGGCCTCGGCCAAGACATCTAAAATGATTAAGGCCTCGGCCAAAACCATAAATCAAATTGGGAAAGGGCCTCGGCCAATTCCACGTCTAGTTGTCTCATGAGACCTACCGATGAATCGAGGAGCTATAGCGGGCTCCACCTGTCACATATTAAGTCCAATACATTCCTCATATGAATAGGTTTAAAAATAACATAAATATTCGTATTAAAACTAGCATACGAAATGTCAAAAATTTCTCCATAAACTATGGATGGTATAAAATAACACATCCCCAGTCAAATATTTCACAAAATGTTCAATGGAAGTTTTGTATCATAAATCAATTTCAATTAAACTTAAAACCCATCAAAGGATGTTGACATGGATGAAATCAAAGCTATTTGAGAGAAATATCTCTCCTTTTTGAAATCATTTAAAAGTCCCATAATTATAAAATAATACATTTACTTTGAAAATATTCTTATAAGCTTGTTAGGGAAACTTCAACGAAGTTATAATGGCGGAAAATAGCCGCACCCGCCGTATAAGTAAAAAAACATTCTTACCTTAAATTTGTCAAAAAGGTCAAAAAGTACATTTTTTGGAAAACGACGGTAATATTCCTTTCAAAAACTTATAAGGGTATAAATGACTTTAACCCATTTTCCATTTAATAGTAAAAATGTTTTGAAAGACATTTTTATGAAACATGGATGTGGATGATAACGAGGTCCCAGTAGATAATTATGTATAAACAACCTTGGATAATGAAGAGGTTGTGAAGTAAACCCTTACCTTGTACTTTTCCTTGGTTGGGGTAGGTTAACCTCATGTATAATGGTGAAATAATTGTTATTAAATTATACAAGAATCATATACATTCATATGATATCATATATGATCTTTTAACATTGCTTTGTTAACAATATCTTAGATTTATCGTTGTTTCGGGTGTTAACTTACTCGTTTTCTTTTATATGTTTTGTTACGTAAGTCGTGTTTTTCATGGATAGGTTGTATCTTATTCATATACAGAATTATATCATGTCCTTAAACATTATTTTTAAATCATCAAATGATAATTATACTTGAATGGATACGACAGAGAATGAATCTCATCGCGTTCGTGGAGACGGTAGTCCGTACGTACGCACGAGCGACAATATCATTATTTTGATATTAAAATAATATATAATTGGATAGTATATAATATATACAGAATAATTATCATGTTATATTTATTATTTACATGAATTACATATCATTATTATACCCATCTAAATAATAATATATTGAATAACAATTACACCACGACGTGGAGACGGTAAGTCGTACGTACGCACGTATGGTGACATGTCATTCAAATGATGGGTAGAATACTGAATATGGTTGTTACATATTTATAATAACATAAAAGTATATAGAAGATACTTGAGTTATAATTTTATAATTGAAATAATAAACAAAGAGGGAGTGGAAGAAGAAAGAAACTTGAAAGAGGGTGATGAAAATGTTACCTCTTCTTTGGGTTCTTCCTTTTGATTTGATCAAAAGGACTCCTTAGGATGGCTTTCTGACTAAAGTAAAGCTTCTAGGAGTAAGAGAGGGATGTTGGGAGAGTATTTGGGCAGAGTTTGGACGAGCCAAATGGCTTGAAGGTGTGAATAAGGTGAGATAGGTGGGGGATTTTTATAAGTGGAGAGGAGGGGCTCTTTTGGAAAGATTGAAATGTTACATTATTACACAATTCTTTTCGGGTTCTAAAGGTCCCACACTTATATAATTCGAGGATAAGGTGATAAGGGTTCTAACTATCCTCATCCAATTGGCTTTGGACAAGAGTAAGGCTTGGAGTTTGCATTATCTTCCCATTTTATTTAAATCATTAAATAATGAGGTCATCGCTGCATCATCATGATGTCATAAATAATTTAATTTATTTAATGTCTAAAAATTATAATAAAAATACTATGATGTAGGAAATATTTTTATCTTTATAATGAATATTTATAATCAAAATTTGGACTTGTGTATCCCCACTTAAAAACTGTTTTAGTAAAAAAAAACTCATGTTTGTGTCAATTTAATTTTAACATTAAATAAATATATATTAATGTCATTTTCCAACTAAAGTGGCTCCATGGGGTCCCCAAGTTGACCCATGGGTTGTCTTGGTCGGCCATGACTCATCCAATATGAGTAGGACAAGTGTCATGCTCATCTCATATTATAAAAACATTATTTTTACATTAAACTACACTAATTACCTCTAATCGCGATTAAGAACTTAAAAGTTACTATTCACCAAAAATTATTTTAATCTCATTGAACCACATTTTACTTCTTAATGACTACCATTTATGTCGGATTTTTGAAAATCAAATCATAGAAGTGGTAACATTTCATTTAAACGAAAAATCAGTTATTTAACTACCACTTAGTGGTTTCACTATTCATCAAAAATTGAAGTTTTTCAGAACAATGCCAAAATTTCACCCTAAGCTATAATTGATATTCCAAATTCAAAAATGATGTCTATTTTACAAAATTCCAAACATATAAGTTTCATTAGTTAATTTTATAATTAATTCCCACTGTCACAACAAATAGCGTGTTTTTAAGAAACAATTTATATCAAAAGATTGGCAATTGTTTATGTCCAATTTCAATGTTAAATTAATTCTAATGACCACCATTGGATAAAATGGAAAAAATATATTCTAATTATACTTTAAAACAACTCAATAGTATAATTTATCACTATAAATTATTTTTATTAAAAAAGTTGTTTTTAAGTATTTTTCACTATTCATAAAAAATTAGAAGTTCTCAGAAAAATACCAAAAATTCAACATAGGCTAATTTCGACATTCCGAATCGAAAAATGAAGTCCATTTTGATAAATAAAAATTATAAAATTTCAAAAAGTAGGTATTACTATTCACAGCGGCTAGTTTAATTCGTTGTGGTGTGTGTTAGAGCTCGAGGTTGCGTACAACACACGCTATTGCATTATTCGAAGTGAAACGTACCGTGGAAGCTTGGGGTGTTACAAAAACAACCAAAGGATATTCACACATAATCTTGTAAAAACAACACCAATGAATTGGATGTTTAACTCAACAAACGGAGAATGAGTTAAAATTACTCTTATCAAATTAATATCGATGACTTGAGAAATTATCAATGGAGTGATTATGTGTATCAAAATTATATCCACAGAAAAGGGGAGCAGAAATTATGACATAAGTAAATGAATAGTTATTCCACACATAATCTCGGAGTAAAAAAATCAATGAAGTTTGCGTAAAGCCGAATAAATGGAAATTGAAATTTCGAATTCCCTTATCGATTAGGTAACATACGAAACATACACACATGAAATAAGGATCATACAATGATGATTTAAATACCCATAAATTAAAGTATATTACACAATTAAAACCATCATGGGCAGTACACATACACCACATGAAATAATTAAGTGGTGAACAATGGAATTCTCATTAAATTAAGAGTGAGTTAAGAAACCCCTTACCTTGTAGTTTTCCTTGGTTGGGGTAGGTTAACCTCCTGTATAATGTTGAAATAATTGTTATTAAATTATTCATTAATCATATACCTTAATATGATATCATATATGATCTTTTAACATTTCATTGTTAATAATATCTTAGAATTATCGTCATTTCTGGTGTTAACATACTTGTTTTCTTTTATATGTTTTGTTACGTAAGCCATGTTTTTCATGGATAGGTTGTATATTATTCATATCCAGAATGATATAAAGTTCATAAACATTATTTTTTAATCATCAAATGATAATTATACTTGAATGGATATGATGGAGAGTGAATATCATTGCGTTCGTGGAGACGGTAGTCCGTACGTACGCACGAGCGACAATATGATTCTTTTGATAATAAAATAATATATAATTGGATGTTATATCATATATAAAGAATCATTATCATTTTATATTTATTATTTAAATGAGTTACACATCATTATTATACCCACAAAAATAATAATATATTGCATAACAATTAGACCACGACGTGGAGACGGTAATCCGTACGTACGCACGTATGGTGACATGTTATTTAAAGGGTGGATAGAATACTGAATATGGTTTTACCATATTTATAATAACATAACATTATATATAAGATACTGGATTTATTATTTTATAATGGTAATAACAAAGAAAGAAGAAGTGGAAGAAGAAAGGAACTTGAAATGGGGTGGTGAAAACATTACCTCTTCTTCGGGTTCTTCCTTTTGATTTGATCAAAAGGGCTCCCTAGGATGGATTTCGGATCAAAATAAGGACTCTAGGTTGCAGTGAGGGATGTTTAGAGAGTATCTGGGCAGGGTTGTTTCGAACCAAAAGGCTTTGAAGGTGTGAAGAAATGAGAAGGAGTAGTGCCCTTTTATAAGAGGGGTGAGGGGAACCTTTGGAAAAGCTAGAAATATTAATTTATAATAAATTCATATTCGCTTTATAATGGCTCAAAAGTTTATTATTCAAAGTTTAAGGTGGGTATGTGTCGAAAACCACTCAACCAGTAGAATTTAGACAGGTTTGGGTCATTATATTAACCTTATCTTTAAGTATTAACTCTTAGTTAATTAGTTTCACTTTTACAATGTTTCTTTGTATTTTGATATTATATGGTTAATAAACTTACCATATACATCCAAGAGACCCCCAAGTGGTCCATTAATGATACACCTATCATGATATAAGTCTCGTGGCCGATCCTTAGATTTTTAGGAATTTAATATCAATTAATAATGTAATATTTGTTTTAAAAACTCTTTTATGTCAATTTTGACACTATTCAATAGTTGATTTTTTTGAAACTCATAACAGAATTATTACTTAGAACAAAGTTAATTAAATCAATACTAATATGTCATATTAACCTGTAAAATTAGTATAATTCAATAAAAGTCTCAAATTTTATTTATTTGGGTATTTATAATATCAATTAATCTAATCTTTAACTATTATGATAATTACTGCATCACCATTGTGTCAAAAATAAATTAACTTATTTAATGTCTAAAAATTATAAATAAAATATCATAATTTATGAAATCGGTTTATCTTTCTAATTAATATTTTTAGTCGAAAATCCAACATATATAACCCTATGTAAAAATTGTTTTTCTAAAAGATATATGCTTGTGTCATTTTTGTATTCATTTTAACATAATTAAAATAATGTGTCCCTATCACCTACAAGTGGCTCCATGGGGTCCCAAAATCGACCCTAATATGCCTATGGTCGAACATGTATCAACAAATAAGGCTAGGACACGTTTTAGGATAATTTAGTATTATTATAATATTATTTTTTAACCCTTATTTACCGAATTTACCCTTAACCATGGTAAATAAAATATTTACCAAAATAATTATTCAAAATGTCTAAAAATAAATGTTACCTATTTACAAAATTTGAACATACTGATTCCAAATATGGAATCAATTTTTCCAAATTCAAAACACATAAGTGGCAAAAATTAATTTAAAATTAATTCCTGCTGTTAAAATAAAAAGCGTGTTTTTAAGATATAATAACTATCAAAAGATTGATACTTGTTTATGTTCGGTTTAATTGTGAAATTATGTCCAATGACCGACATTGTATTAGATGGTAAATATATATTCTAAATATACTTTAAAACCACTCAAATTCATAATTTATCAATATAAATTATTTCGATTAAAAAAGTTGTTTTTAATTAAAATGTAGTAATTTTCACTATTCATCAAAATATAAGTTTTATCCGAAAAGTTCCAAAATTTCACCCTAGGCTAAATTCGATATTCCGAATCCAAAAATGAAGTCTATTTTGAAATATAAAATATATATAATTTCAAAAAGTAGGTATTACTATTCGTAACAGCTAGTTTGATCGGTTGTGGTGTGTTAGAACTTGATGTTGTGTACGACACACGCTATCACATTATTCAAAGAGAAGCATATCGTGGAAGATTGGGGTGTTACATTCTTCCCTCATTCAATAAATTGCGTCCTTGCAATTTTTTTTAAAATTGGGCTTGAGAATATAATAGAATGTTCCACATCAGAAAAAGAGTCAATAAAACTATCATTTTAAAATAAAGGAAGAGAGGTATAAAGGTCTCCCAAGATAACCCATACTAGGATTCCATGTAGGAAAACATGGATATGGACGATAAACTAAGTGTTCAGTTCTGATGGAGAGGGATAGAAAACATTATCAGGAGAAAGTTAACAATAAGAAAGTCACAAACTTCTGTTGGGACGATCGATCATTAGTCTCCTAGTAGGAAAAGTAAACAGACAACATTTTTTTGTTTCAAGAGACATTACATAAGGATGAAGAATTATTTTATAATATTGACAAAGAATATAAAGATATATACTTACTTTTTAAGTATAGTTTCATTCTTTAATAAATTTCAACCACTAACTCATTTTTTTAAATGATGAGTATTCAAGAAGACTTGGTCACACTGGAAGAGCTAGAATAAACTTCTATAGAATCACATGATCCATGCAGGATAAACTATATATTTACATTGTCTAGAGATTAATCAAAACCAAAATGGTTAGTAGAAGATCTAATGATCCCCCAAATGTATATTCCAATAGAGGAAAAAATACTAATCTTAATTTCTAAAATTAAACCAACAATACCCCAAAGTTAAATAAATACCATTCAATAATAAATTCTCCTTAAAATCCTTCAATATAATCCAAACTAATATTGAAACCCAAAACTTATAATAATGTAGTCTTCCATGTTAAATTGTATCTCCAAATGACATAATCTGCACTTAAAGTCACATACTTAAAGTAATTAACCTAATCACATATTCTTTATTATAGGTTAATCATTTCCAAAAATAACCCAAATCACTATAAATCCAAAATAAAAACATAGATAAAAATCCACCATTACTCCTCTATGGACATCCCATAGTATTCTATTTTCCTTGGACATATAGTGTTCCCAACAAAGTGAACATCTTCCAAAATAACATTTATCACTTAATCACCAAATCATTTTCCTATACTAAGGGTATTCATTTGATAAGATATAAGAACACAAATCAACTTATTATTGATCAATAAAATCATTTAACTAAAAATAATAGTCACACTAACCAGGGACTTCACGTAGTCCAGTGGTAGACAATAAATCCCAATCACACTTTGGTTGTGGGTTCGATTCCCACAGCTTTGTCCGACATGACGGGTTGTCACACGGTTTACGTATTGTCCTTTTTCAAAAACTATATTTTATAATATTAACAAAATGAGATAAATTTCTCAAAATACCATAACATAATTTTACCACAAATGTTATATCATACATTGCATTTTCTTCCCAAATTATAATAACTTATAATTCTCTCAAACCCCAATGATCATATAAAATCAAATGGTTATTTATACCTATATCCACAAGAGAAGAGACAATTCTTCCTCAAATATCATTCTCACATGGAAAACTGCAGGGTTACAAATACAAGAGAAAATTATTCCAAAGTAAACCCATCAACAAGGAGCACTAATACTTTTTAAACAATTCTCCAACCATTTATTTCCACGTAGCTTCTTCTTTGACCAAGAAAATATCCTATAGAATAGGGCATTCACTCTGGTAATGGCCAGGTCCCCTACATTTACGGAAAATGACTGTAAATGGACTCTTGGGACCATTTTTATCTTCTTCCATAGTACTATTCATTTTTCATCGACAATTCTTCACTTTATGTCCTTCCTTCCCACATGTAATGCATTTCTTGGTCCCATTGAGACACTTTCTCGGGTGTCTCCTAGCACATTTCTTGCATGATGGAAATTGAGGGTTCTTTTCTCTATGGTCTCCATTTCTGGATCTCTTATCATTCATCACCTTTCTCTTCCTTTTTGAGTCTGGGAGTTGGTTAATATATATTTTTTTGATCATATTTTTGGAAAACTGATTTGGCATAAAGACGATATCTTTTACGCCTATCAACATTCCATTTTTTTGCTCATTGCCACCACCGTTCCCACCTTGTACATCATTCTCAAAGTCACTATGACTTCCTTGGAATCTAGCCATTGACTAAAATTAGAAAGCATTGTGTGAGTAACCGTAGTCATAAAATCATTTATAGATTAACATGTCACCATATTCTCAATTTGAAACATATTAGGATTAACCAAGGTCATTTAATCTCATCTTATATATATATATATTACTTCAAATCATTTTGTAAAGAAAATGTAAATTATCCAAAGAATATCCCCCGGGAGTGTCGTAACCAAGAGTGCAGCAAGGCCCGTTGTCGCGCACCAGTTCCTGTTCGAGTCTAGCTCAAAGCGGTGTTTTCGTGTTTTACCCCTAGGTACATCTGTGCTAGAGTCGCCTCTACCTGCTCGTATCTAGACAGGGATGTATTTCTCGGAAAACTCACAAAATCTCTACAGTATCAAAATTCTAGAATGTTATTCTATACTAATCCTCAAAGTTCATCTTAGGTCTACGTGCTCTAATCAGAGTTTATCTAAATCTAGCTTCCAAGGTTTGTACTAAACTTCCTCTGATACCAACTGTAACGCCCCGACCCCAGTTACCCAGATTTGGTGCATTATTACATAACATTGGCATGATCACAAGAAAGATCAAGTCTCGAAAGACCGATTAGTTTAGTAGCCTTGGAAACACTAGATACAATCGTAAAGTTTTACATTACATCATAGAAAACATCTTGTCTTCATATCCCCTCATACAATCCCTGCAGGTCATTCATAAATTACATCTTAATAATCCTGGGAAAAATAAAACATTGAAAGAGGTGAGCTCAGATGCTCAGTAAGGATAAAATTATAGCAGAATCTTTCATAGATAAGCATAAACACTTAAGGAAATTTATAACTAAAACAAAATCCTTTAAAACTTGAACTTTAGCATAATATGGAAAAGATAAAATGAAATAATGCCATTTAATTATTCACATGGATATTCTACTAGTCGAACAATCACATGCAATATCAATAACCACTTTCATAATGATGGAATGCATAATTCCAGACTATCATAACCACATACCCAAGGCCTCGTGACAAGATTACAAATAAGATTTTTCCAAGGCCTTGTGCCAAGACACTAGTTTGTCTCATGAGACCTACTGATGCATCGAGGAGCTAGAGCGGGCTCCACCCATCACTTATTATGTCCAATGCATTCCTCATATGAACAGGTTTAAACATAACATAAACATTCGTATTAAAACTAACATATGAAATATCAATACTTTAACCACAAACCATGAATGGTATAAAAATAGCACATACATAGTCAAACATAACTCATTCGATACAATATGGAAGATTGTATTGTATCACATTAACCTCAATCAAGAATAATGAAAGATATTGACATAGATGAAAATTATCTTCAAAACTATTTGAGAGAAATATCCCCCTTTTTCTTGAAATCATTTAAAAGTCACACTATTTGTCAAGAAGCCATTTAAAATATATTTTTGAATCAAAGTGTCCCATACCACTTTGAAACTTTTTTAAAATGAGTTTTAATTTTAAAACTTTAATGTCCATATAAATAAATCCTTAAAACCATTTTTAAAACATGGACATTAATGAGAAATATTTAGACGAATAAGTATTTAAAACATTTAAAAATGGTATTTTAGTTAGAGATTCTAACCAAAAGAGAGACAGTTGAATACAAATAATTGAGGTAATAAAAACTTTGTAATATCATGAGAATAAAGGGATTCATGATATACTATGTCAAAGTACATTATATACACCAAATAAAAGTGATTTGGTGTATAACAACAAAGAATTCTCAATGGAATTTTAGTTGAGATGAAATCTCTCATAAAGGTCGTATCCTTAGGTTAAGGATAAATAAACGACATAGTTATGTGTGAAAAATATAAATACACTAAATATGATAGGGTATTCAGTATAAAACAATCAAAGGATATTCACACATAATCTTGTAAAAACAACACCAACGAATTGGATGTTTAACTCAACAAATGGAGAATGAGTTAAAATTACTCTAATCAAATTCATATCGATGACTTGAGAAATTATCAATGGAGTGATTATGTGTATAAAAAGTATATCCACAGAAAAGGGAAGTGTAAATTATGACATAAGAAAATTAATAGTTATTCCACACATAATTTTGGAGTAAAATAATCAATGAAGTTTGCGTAAAGCCGAATAAATGGAAATTGAAATTTCGAATTCCCTTATCGATTAGGTAACATACGAAACATACACCCATGAAAGAAGGATCATAAAATGATGATGTAAATACCCATAAATTAAAGTATATTACACAATTAATACAATCATGGGCAGTACACATACACCAAATGCAATAATTAAGTGGTGAACAATGGAATTCTCACGAAATTAAGAGTGAGTTAAGAAACCCCTTACCTTGTACTTTTCCTTGGTTGGGGTAGGTTAACCTCCCGTATAATGTTGAAATAATTGTTATTAAATTATTAATTAATCATATACATTAATATGATATCATATATGATCTTTTAACATTTCATTATTAATAATATCTTTGAATTATCGTCGTTTCGGGTGTTAACTTACTTGTTTTCTTTTATATGTTTTGTTACGTAAGCCATGTTTTTCGGGGATAGGTTGTATCTTATTCATATCCAGAATTATATAATGTTCTTAAACATTATTTTTAAATCATCAAATGATAAATATACATGAATGGATATGATGGAGAATGAATCTCATCGCGTTCGTGGAGACGGTAGTCCGTACGTACGCACGAGCGACAATATCATTATTTTGATGTTAAAATAATATATAATTGGATGGTATATCATATATAGAGAATCATTATCATTTTATATTTATTATTTAAATGAGTTACACATCATTATTATACCCACCAAAATAATAATATAATGAATATCAATTACACCACGACGTGGAGACAGTAAGCCGTACGTACGCACGTATAGTGACATGTTATTCAAAGGGTGGATAGAATACTGAATATGGTTGTACCATATTTATAATAACATAACATTATATATAATATACTGCAGTTGTTATTTTATAATGTTAATAACAAATAAATAATAAGTGTAAGAAGAAATGAATTTGAAAAGGGGTGGTGAAAACATTACCTCTTCTTCGGGTTCTTCCTCTTGATTTGGTCAAAAGGGCTCCTTGGGATGGCTTTCGGATCAAACTAAAGACTCTAGGTTGTAGTGAGGGAAGTTTAAAGAGTATTTGGGCAGGGTTTGGGCGATCCAAAAGGGTTTGAAGGTGTGAATAAATGAGAAGGAGGAGTGCCCTTTTATAAGAGGGGTGAGGGGCAACTTTGGAAAAGCTATAAATATTAATTTATAATAAATTGATATTTGGTTTCTAATGTCTCAAAAGTTGATTATTCAAAGGTTAAGGTGGGTATGGGTCGGAAACCACTCAACAAATATAATTTATACAGGTTTGGGTCATTATATTAACCTTATCTTTAAGTATTAACTCTTAGTTAATTAGTTTCACTTTTACAATGTCTCTTTGTATTTTTATATTTTATGGTTAATAAACTTACCATATACATCCAAGAGACCCCCAAGTGGTCCATTAATGATACATATATCATGAAATAAGTCTATTGGACGATCCTTAGATTTTTAGGAATTTAATATCAATTAATAATATAATATTTGTTTTAAAAACTCTTTTTTGTCAATTTTGACACTATTCAATAGTGGATTTTTTTGTAACTCATAACAGAATTATTACATCGAAAAAATTTAATTAAATCAATACTAATATTTCATATTAACCTATAAAATTATTATAATTAAATAAAAGTCTCAAATTATATTTATTTGGGTATTTATAATATCAATTGTTCTAATTTTTCACTATTACGGTAATTACTGCATCATCATTGTGTCATAAATAAATTAACTTATTTAATGTCTAAAAATTATAAATAAAATATTATAATTTAGGAAATCTTTTTATATTTCTAATGAATATTTGGAGTTGAAAATACAACATATATAACCCTATGTCAAAATTGTTTTTCTAAAAGATATATGCTTGTGTCATTTTTGTATTCATTTTAACATAATTAAAATAAAGTGTCCCTATCACCTACAAATGGCTCCATGGGGTCCCAAAATCGACCCAAAGATGCCTATGGTCGAAAATGTGTTAAACAATAAGGCTAGGACACGTTTTAGGGTAATTTAGTATTACTATAATATTATTTGTTAACCCTTATTTACCGGATTTACCCTTAACCATGGTAAATAAAATATTTACCGAAGTAATTATTCAAAATGTCTAAAAATAAAAGTTATCTATTTACAAAATTTGAAAATCATGATTCCAAATATGGAATCAATTTTTCCAAATTCAAAACACAGAAGTGGCAGAAATTAGCTTAAAATTAATTCCCGCTGTTAAAACAAAAAGCGTGTTTTTAAGATATAATAACTATCAAAAGATTGATACTTGTTTATGTTCGGTTTAATGGTGAAATTATGTCCAATGACAAAAATTTTATTAAATGGTAAAACTATATTATAAATATACTTTAAAACCACTCAAATTCATAATTTATCAATATATATTATTTCGATTAAAAAAGTTGTTTTTAATTAAAATTTAGTAATTTTCACTATTCATCAAAATATAAGTGTTATCCGAAAACTTCCAAAATTTCACCCTAGGCTAAATTATATATTCCAAATCCAAAAATGATGTCAATTTTGAAATATAAAATATATATAATTTCAAAAAGTAGGTATTAATATTCATAACGGCTAGTTTGATCGGTTGTGGTGTGTTAGAACTCGATGTTGTGTACAACACATGCTATCACATTATTCAAAGAGAAGCGTACCGTGGAAGCTTGGGGTGTTACAGAACCCATAATTGGTCACATATAAGAAGAACATAGTTGCTGTTAATATGACATCCTAAGGGTGGAAACCAATAATTTATAAATCCCTTATAGATATGACCTCCATATCATATAACATATAACTCTTTATTATATACAAAAAAATCATGAATAAATATTTTTGATCATGGGGTTACTAACTCAAGAGTCTCTAGAATATCAAAATGCATATCTGAATAGAGTGACATGAGTTCCCAATCACCAAAAGACTATTGAGAAACCTTTTTTTTCTTACTCAAACTCCTTGAGTGAGTGATGATTATTCCCATCGAGGGACTGCATTCTTGTTAAAATTTATAATATTTTAGATACTCGACCAACCTCCTATATTGAAGGTCTTGGTCCTACTAAGAAAATATGTAAAATGCGTATATTTTCTACATACACCATGAGCATCTCACCCAAAAGATATTTCTGGTAGAATCTCATGAAATGTGACCCAAAGACTACTCTATATCAAGAGTTAGATAAATACTATAATGTAAAAACAATAGTCGACAGCCCTGTGAAACCACATGATTATCCGCCATCAAATATACTCAGATCCTGAATCTTATTTCATTTTAGTACATTTTATATTTTTTACCAATCCCAAATGTGATCCGTAACGATGCTGAGGTAATCCTTCTCTTCAACTCTTGGAAATCCCACCAACAGACATCTGACAAAAGTAACACAACAACTTCTATTGTAATCCTAGAAAATTGTGCATCTATATGGGAGAATCCTGATATAAAATGTAACAACCCTTATCTCAGTATCCTAGATTTGATGGTTATTTTATTAAAATGAAATAGATATATGATTTCACATTACTAATAATTGATAAGTTTATTAGTCCTAAATAACTACAAACTTAAATGGTTACATACTTACATTGTTAATTAAACATAGAAAATAAAAAGGAAAAAAAATATTCTTCCATTAACCATATTCAAAGGTTTGATCATCATAACTTATGGAAGGAAAACAATAAAAGGGTGATCTTTAATTATTAATAAGGGTTATATATAGTATAAACATGAAACAATAATAAATAAATTATGATCAATAAGTCATGGGAATTATTTAACGGTCAATAAAATAAAAACACATTCCATTAATAAATTTAAAATGAAAATGAATCCCCTGATTTTTTCATAGGAAAAATATCATGGAATCTAATAATTGAGTGATAAATGAATAAAAGTTTTATTAATTTTAAGTAATGTATCTAGCACATTAACCATGAACTATCAAAAAAATTTATGTCTATGGGTAGAAACCTATCAGATTCTAATTAGAAACAAACACAATGTTTCTCCCACAAATTTTTTGGTCTCATAAGACCTATCAGTGCATCGAGGTGATATATAATAATGATCCCCACACAATCACTTAAATTCAAAAATAATCATTATAAATAGATTTAATTCCTAAATAATATGACTTAACAAAATATATTTTTTGAGTTGAAAACATATATTTATCAATATTTATTGAGTTAAAACAATAATAAAATAAAACGTTATATATGAAAATGGTAAATGAATAAGAAAATAATCATATTCATGATACCAGAAATTTTTATATTTAATGAAATATTTAATGAATTATTATCATATAAGAAAGGATGTTTACATACATAACACAAAAGGAATAATTGGTGAATATTACATAACCAAAAGGGAATATCATAATGGAATTTATTAAAGAATGGATTTAAATCAGTATTGGATATTAGTAAGGGAAAATAAGAATAAATAATGATAAAATATTTCTATCTAAAATTACATCATTTATAACAAGTCTATAATAAAAATTATATAGTCTCCACTTGGATTCGATTTAAGAAAAAATATAAGAGTGTAAAAAAGGAAAGCGAGTAATTGTTTGTATAAAAACAAAGATGAAAACATACTTTTTACCATGAAAAAATAGTGATTTTATAAAAATATTTGTGACTTTAATCATATTAGGGTTTTTATGTGAAAATGGTCAAAAATTTTGGAAGTTCCCTTAAATCTAGATTTCTTATCCGGAGGAATTGAAATCAAAACCTTAAAAAACATGTATTTCCCCAAAAATTAAGGAATAATTGAGATAGGTAAATATTTATAGAAAATTGAAAATAGAATTTAATAGTTATACATAATAATATTTTATAATTATATTAGACTGAAGAGAGATAAATTGTAACGAGGGGGAAAAATTTGGATTTTAGAGAGAATCTCTTACCATATGTACGAAAATGTTCAACACTTATTGTTAATGTCTCGGATAAAGCACATAGATTCAATAATAAATTATTTCAAAACCTATTGAATATATATTTTATTTATTATAATTTTATTTAAATTATTTATGGATGTTTTCATGAGTTATATGATTGAATTTTTTTGTTCATGATTGTTTGTTTCCTTAGTTTTTGATTTTTGGTTCACTAGTATACATTTATAAAAGATCATTTAAAATTGGAATAGTTATCCAGAATTTAAATTATATTTTATTAATGAACATATATATTATTTAATTGTATTTTAAACCCTTTTTTCATTATATATGAGGATGAATCATTACATAAAATGTTAATGATATCTGTTTAGATTATTTTGAAAATTTTTCTACCATCACAAAATGATTTTATTTAATTAATTAATATTATGTATATATAATTTTTCCATAACACTGAGTAAGTTTTAAATTAAGTTTTACAATATTTTTAAACCATTATAATTTTTTTATTGTCAGTATTTAAGGTGGTATTAGAAAATGATAAACCAACATCCGCGAATGTGGTGATTCGACACCTCTGGTTTGATGTTTACATATTTATAATAAAAGTGATATTAGATGGGGTTTTGTGATTTATAAAACATTACCATTATAAAATTATAGTTCATATTACATTCTATAATTATCATTACACTTGGATGAGGGGAGGTGATGAGTAGATAATAAATGAAATGAAATTCAAAATAAAATGAAGGAAAAAAAGTGGTTTTACCACTGGAATTCTTCTCCTTGAGAACCTCCTTCATGAAATTTCATTTCATCATTTGTTGAATCAAATGGATTCTATAAATGGGGGAAATAATTTTTATTAGTATTGGGATGATAGTGGATAGGATTAAAGGCTTGTAAGGTGTTAGAAGAAGACGTGGTGATGGGTGGTATTTATATAGGAAGAGAGGGATTTTTTTAATATTTAATTCATTAGATTATTATTTTCACTCAAGATTATGAATAGTTTTTATTTACATGACTACATAAATTAGAAAGATATGTAATGTTTGATATTATGGTTCTTACATAACCAGTGTAAAAAAATAGTGTATTTAATTTATAATTTTATATTTCATAAAATACCTTATTTTATTATTCACTAAAAAATTAAATATTTTAGAAAAATCTCAACAATTCACTGTAAAATTTTATCAACGAGTATAATTAAAATATAGACTCTATTTTTAGAAAATAATTTTTTAAATATGAGAAAATTAGTTTTTAATTAAAAACAACATTTATTTAGAAAACACAATTTTGAATATTATAATCGATTTTACGACCCATTAGAAAATTAATTAGGGTCTCATAAAATTATCATATAATCATAAGAAAAAAAATATAAATTTATAAATATATTATATGAAAATAAAAATTTCTCTATTTTATTATATTTATTATAAAATTGTAAGTAAACATTTATGTTACACAAAAAATACCAACAATAACTTCTTCATTATTAATAAATTTATTTACTTATTCCATGATAAAAAAAAAATCTTATTTTCATTAGTAAGATACATAATTTTTATTCATTTTCTATAGTTAAGGATACTATTTTGTTGGACAAATTATAATTCCAAATGGTCACATTACTATTCCAACTGTCATCTTACTATTTAATTTTATATCACGGTTTTTATGAAATGTAAACCTTAAAATAAATTGAATATATTTAAGAAGATACTTATCATAAAATAATTTGGTGTTATATTATTCCCTCATTCAAAAATTTCATCCTATAATTTTGTGAGAATATTAACTTCTAAATAGATTAATGTTGTTCTTATTTATAACATATCAGGTTCCCACATTACTTCTTCCATTTTATTGTTTCTCAAAAGAACATTGACTAGATGAGTCATTTGATTTCTCAATACTTGTTCTATAGTTTGAGGAATCTCAATTGAATCTTCATTGTCTAAAAAATTAGTTTTTTGTTCAACTTATTCCATGTTGGGTACATTAATTAGGTTTGGCATGTACTTCTTTAACAATGATATGATATACACATCATGAACATGGGAATTATTTGGAGGCATTGTTAATCTATAATCTAGGGAATAAATTAATTTGGTAATTTCAAATAGTCTAGTTTACCTAGAGCTCAGTATTCATTTCTTTACCTATTTCATTGTCTCTTCAATATGTTCTTTTCTTATATGTTTCTTCTCACCAACTATTTCCCAACACGTTGGAGTATGGAATCTCTTTCAATATAATGATTCATATAGATTTATTTAAATACTAAAATGGAAACTATTATTTTAGGAAAATTATACCAATGGAAACTACTGATCCCACATACCTTTATTTTTAATTGGGAATGGTCAAAACATGTATTGTTTTATTATGAATAGTCATTTTATATTTTCTATCAATTTAAGGGTGATAATTAATATTCAAATAATGTTTTGTACCTAGAGCCTTTTGATGAATCTTCCAGTAGTCATGTGCTGAAAACTATGAATCTTGACATATAGTCACCAATTTCCCTCCTCATATAGTCCCACCATGAATTTTCCTTTAGATATCTGTGAATGTTGGTAATACCAGGTTGTATAGAGAATTTATGCTATGATCGTCACAAAATAGATACCTTTTAATCTCAAGTATTGACGGAAGACATAACCTTTTTAAAAATTTGATAATTCCATCCTCATAAACAATTTCATCCAATCTTATACCATTAACAGATTTAATTTTCTTTTGAAAATTATCATCATTATTTTGATGAATTTCTATCATCTCTAGTAAATATGTTTTATTAATCATTTGAAGGAGTGATGTTTCCCTTTGACAATTACAATAATAATATTTACCAAACCCATAAATGTAGGAACATTCTTCATCCTAATTTAGGTCAATCTTCCATGATCATTCCATAATTATTCATCCTCTAACTTATTTTTTTTAGGTGGTACTGTGTTGAGAAATCATAATTATTGAGTAACTTGAGAAATCTTATTTTTCAAATTTTGAATTATTTACATGAAATATTTTATCTCAGAGTCCAATAATCCTTATATATATGACATCATTCACAATAAAAATGGTGTCACCATATATTCAGAGAAAATATTATAGTTTTTGAACTCAAGAACATGATTTGGATAATTTTGTTCCTAATTATACAACTACCTTGATGAATATAAAATAAATTTATCATTTTTCATAAGGACACTACTTGGTTCTTTCTTTGATGCATCATTGTATGTTACTAACCCATAATTTCTATATAGTAAATAAAAATTCTAGTCATTGAATAATTTTCTCTTCAATTCTTCATAACATTCTATTTAATTTTTTTCAATATGAACTTAATACCATTACATGTGATATTGGCTAACCGTTTGGCCAATTGGAAAAAATCTGAATGAAACACCAATAGTAACCATATAAAATAATGAAACTATATACCTCAGTTATGTTACTTGGTATAGGCCATTGTTATACTATTTTTTTCTTCATAGGATAAACTATGATTCTATCCGTAGAGAGAATATATCAAAAAAATAAATTCTAGAATCCAGAATTCACACTTGATATGTTTATCATATAACTCTTTCCTTCTGAGAGTCAGAAAAATAATCTGCAAGTTATTTTCATGGTCTTCATAACATTTAGAATACACTAAAAATAATCAATGAATAATACAAAAATAATAATAAATATATTCCTTTAATACTCTATTCATTAGATCCTTGAAAACATAAGGAGCATCAGTCAATCCAAATGCCACTACTATAAACTCGTAATGTCCATACCCATCTGAAATTTTGTTTTCATAATAGCTTCTTAACTTTAATTGAAGTTGATGATAACCAAAACAATGTAAAATCAATAAAAAATTATTCTCCACATTAAATTTTATCAAATAAATCATCAATGTGATGTAGAGGACAAATGTTATTTGTTGTAATAGCATGGGTTTCTCTAGAGTTAATTCACAACCTGAAGGAACCATATTTCTTCTTAACAAAGAGAACGGGAATACCCCATTGAGAAACACTAGGGTGAATAAATCCCTTATTACTCCACTAATCTAGTTTTTTATTTATCTCTAATAATTCCACAGTGGTTATTCTATAAGTATACATTGATATTGGCCTTCATTATATTATTTAATTAATGGGGAACAAAACACCATTAATTGGGGGTGTCTAGGAAATTCCTTAGGAAACACGTCAATGTATTGTGGTATAATTTTTGCATCCAGAATTTTATGATTACATTAATCATCCCTAGTTGCTGTTTTCTATTAATCTCCATCAATTTCATTCAATATAGCTACTCAGTGTGCATAATGATAAGAATCATATGATAAAGTATCTTCTCTAAAGATAAGTAATTATTCATCTTCCTCACAATTAAAAATAACCTTCTCCTGGAAAAATATTATTGTGTCCTATATTAAAATACATTTCATATTGAGTATTATTTCAATTTAAAACATAGGTGTGATGATATGGTCTTCAACTAAAGCATGGTTTTATGCCACAATTCCAACTGCCTGACACATTTTTGTTGCAACAAGACTTTCATTAGGGGTTTTGACTAATAACTTGTCACGACCCATCCCCGGGGCCCGTGTCGTGACTACCCCAAGCTCTCCTTCCATAGGCCAGGGGCTGGCGACTAGCACCAAGCCGTAAATCCCGATAAACAGGGAAGGAATTTCCTTTTTAAAGTAAACAACCATCACAGAGTAAGAAAGAGGAAAGAGTAAACACTAAGTAAAAATTGTAACAAGCTGTGCGGAAAGGAAAAGGGGCCGGAAATACAAGCCCAACTGTAAAGTACAACTGAAAGGGGAAAAATAGCATCTGAAAAGAAAAGTCGCAGCATCGAGCCGTCCTCTGGAAGTCCCACCTGATGGGCGAGCACAGATAGCCTCCACAGCTCCTCGGTCCAACCGTCCGCTCCGAGTACATCCCGCCTAGTGGTCCACCTCCAGGTACCGTTCTGCTCCGCAAGCCTCCACCACGATCAGCGCTGTCCGTCGTCTGCAACCAACACAACGAAGTGCAGACATAGCCCGTGCAGGGGTGAGTATACGCTACTCAGTAGGGATCCCGAGACCCCCGAAGTTCTCCCGAAATCCACAAAGTATAAACCACAAAGGAAAGATACAATCACGAAATAACAACCGAAACTTCTTATGTATATGCCCATACATATACATAAGTCATCAATTCCGTTTGGCTCCAACATCCGAGCCCAAGCACAACCCAGTCCACATAGGAAAGAAAAACGTATACTCACACAGAGTAGCACAACACAATCCACGAAGGAGAGAAAAATTAATCCACATAGGATAACTCAACACAATCCACGAAGGATAGTAAACAGTAAATCCACACAGGATAGTTCAACACAATCCACAAAGGAGAGTAAACAGTAAATCCACATAGGATAGTTCAACACAATCCACAAAGAAAAGTAAATAGTAAATCCACACAGGATAGTTCAACACAATCCACAAAGGAGAGTAAACAGTAAATCCACACAGGATAGTTCAACACAATCCACAAAGGAGAGTAAACAGTAAATCCACACAGGATAGTTCAACACAATCCACAAAGTAGAGTAAACAGGATTCAGCTCACACAGGTATACTTCATCAAAAAGGTGAAAGGGATGATTCAGTATCTATATCTGATCATCGCTTTCACCATTTTGACGAAGTATACCTGTGTGAGCTGAATGTTGTTTACTCTCTTTTGTGGATTGTGTTGAACTATCCTGTGTGGATTTACTGTTTACTCTCCTTTGTGAATTTTGTTGAACTATCCTGTGTGGATTTACTGTTTACTCTCCTTTGTGGATTGTGTTGAACTGTCCTGTGTGGATTTATTGTTTACTCTCCTTTGTGGATTGTGTTGAACTATCCTGTGTGGATTTACTGTTTACTCTCCTTTGTGGATTGTGTTGAACTATCCTGTGTGGATTTATTCTTTACTCTCCTTTGTGTATTGTGTTGAGCTATCCTATGTGGATTACTTTTTGTCTCCTTCATGGATTGTGTTGTGCTACTCTGTGTGAGTATACGTTTTTCTTTCCTGTGTGGACTGGGTTGTGCTTGGGCTCGGATGTTGGAGCCGAACGGAAGTGATGACTTAGGTATATGTATGGGAATATACCTAAGAAGTGTCGGTTGTTACTTCGTGAGTGTATCTTTCCTTTTTGGTTTATCCTTTTAGGATTTCGGGAGACCTTCGGGGGTCTCGGGGTCTCTACTGAGTAGCTTATACTCACCCATGCACGGGCTATGCCCGCACATCATTGTGTTGGTTACAGACGACGGACAACACTGATCGTCGTGGAGGCTTGCGGAGCAGGACGGTACCTGGAGGTGGACCACTGGGCAGGACGTACTCGGAGCGGACGGTTGGACCGAGGAGATGTGGAGGCTATCTGTGCTCTCCCTTCAGGTAGGACTTCCAGAGGACGGCTCGACGCTGTGGCTTTTCTTTTCAGTTGCTGTTTTTCCCCTTTCAGTTGTACTTTACAGTTGGGCTTGTATTTCCGGCCCCTTTTTCTTTCAGCACAGCTTGTTACAGTTTTTACTTAGTGTTTACTCTTTCCGCTTGCTTACTCCGTGATGGTTGTTTACCTTACAAAGGCAATTACTTCCCTATTTATCGGGATTTACGCCTTGGTGCTAGTCTCCAGCCCCTGGCCTATGGAAGGCGGGCTTGGGGTAGTCACGACACGGGCCCCGAGGACGGGTCGTCACAAATTGGTATCAAAGGAGTTCGGTTCTACCACAAACTCTGATCTTTCTTCTATGTGAAGCAATAGTGTTTACTCTTTCCGCTTGCTTACTCTGTGATGGTTGTTTACTTTACAAAGGCAATGCCTTCCCTATTTATCGGGATTTACGCCTTGGTGCTAGTCGCCAGCCCATGGCCTATGGAAGGCAGGCTTGGGGTAGTCACGACACGAGCCCCGAGGACGGGTCGTGACACAACTCCCTTATTAAATCAAAAGGTAAATATCTAATTCTCTTGGATAATTGGGTATATATAAAAGAGTTTTTTGATCTTGAATCAGATTATGCATTGGAAAATTTTGAAAATAGGATTATTGTACATTCTACCACATCATTGTGTACTTCTACTATAGCTATGATAAGCACATAACATTAGCCATCTCCCCTTGTCCACATTTGTGGTAGACTCCCCTAATTCTTGGGAGATTCATTTTAATATTTCCTAATTTCATTACAATTGAATTATTGTACATCATTTAATTTTTTATTTCAATTTCATTTATTAGATCGATGATCCTTTTCAACTCACATATGACATATTATCTTGTCTTTCATGAAATTCATGAGATAATTTCTTCCAAAATATACAAATAACATAAATTTATTCATTACCCTAACCATATTTAAGAGTTAAACACTTCCATAGTTATCAAAATACCTTTTATTTTCTTTATTTCCTAAAAGTTATAAGATCCATAAAATTCTTTCTCTGTTTTGATGGCGCCAAATAATACTCTATAATATAGTGACAATGTTTGAGAAGCCATTTCCCTTTAGATACATGGATTTAGAATTTATAATCAATGACTGATCTTCTCTTTGAAATCACATATGTACTCTATAGAGAACATAGATACTCTAGTGATGGTAGCTCTAAAATCTACAACACCCTCTTATTCCATTTCCTTTATGCTAAGTAATTTTAACTTCATTACATTTTGTTACTCTCGAGGGAAAATATTGTCAAATAATGTTTATTTAAATATTATTCATTTTCTATCTTATATCTCATCTTCCAAATTTGTATTATATGTCAACTACCACCATTGATCAACATCTCCCTTGAAACAATATACCCCCAGTAACACCTTTTCATTTACATTGCATCCTAATGAAAGAAATTTCCTTTATGGGACTTTGTCCACTACTCAGCTACCATTGGATTTGTAGACCCACTAAAAATGGGGTGTTATTACATATTAAATGATCCAATAAAGTTTTATGATGGTTATTATGCATAACCTAAGTAAACATAACTAATATGGACATGATCTTTTTAGCTCCAACACTAAATTTGTTTACTTCCTTGGTGGAGAAATCCCTACATTATCCTTAAGTATTGATTCCATTAATTCTATTAGAATCCATCACTAAATAATGGAACCCAA
The DNA here is from genome assembly GCA_963277665.1 of Viscum album. Lineage (NCBI taxonomy): Eukaryota > Viridiplantae > Streptophyta > Magnoliopsida > Santalales > Viscaceae > Viscum > Viscum album. The sequence continues at coordinate 1,965,681,095 of OY728121.1, forward strand.
AAAGTTATTGCATTGTCATCATATTTATTGAGCCAAAAATTCACTATATGAAATTATTATAACTCTCAGGTTTACTTAACATCCAATTCCCATGGTTTAGACTAAAATGTTTTTGATATCAACTGTAACTACTACAATTCCAGTAGCCCAGATTATGTGGTAATTTTATTATAATGGAATAGATACCATATATCACATCACTATTGGTGGACCAGTTTAGTGATCTTGAAAAACTTGATACATTCATGGTTCCCTTATTACATTGGTAATTAAACATAGAACATAACAAAGGAAAAAATAAATCGATTCCTTGAACCATAATAAAAGGATTCATCTTAATAACCTAGTGAAGGAAAAAAAATAAAATGGGGATATCAAATTAATAGAATGGGATTCATTCATCCGAAACATGATGCAATAATAAGTTAATCATGATCAATATTTCAGAGTCATTATAGAAAGATAAATAACTAAAATCACATGCCACCAATAAAACTGAAAATGAAAATTAAACCATAGATTTTTTCATTGTGAAAATATAATGGAAAGTAATAACTGAGTACTAAATGATGAAAATTTTTATTCATTGGATATAATGTATTTAGAATGTGATCCAATATACCATTTGAATAGTTTATGTCTATGGTTAGAAACTCGTCCGGTTCTCCTTGGAAACAAAAATGAATGTTTTGTTGCCAACTCTTTTGTCTCATGTGACCTATCAATGCATATAGGGCCTATATTATACCATGATCCATCTTCTACTACATTCAAAAATATTTCTATATATATATATATATATATTTAATTCATACAAAATATGAATTATCAAAACATATCTATTGAGTACAAAACACGAATTTACCAATATTTTCCAAGTTAAAACGACTTTCAAAGAAAAAATTGTGTGTAAAGACGGTATAAAACTAAGATAATAATAATATCCTTGTTATAATAAATATTGATAATTCATTAAATCATAAATGAATACTAACCATAATAAAAGTAAATATACATATACTATACCCAATGAATATCTGGTGAATATTTCATAACTCAAAGTGAATATCATGATGATATCCATAAAATAATGGATTTAAGTCTTACAACAAAATTTATAAGTTAAAGTAGGAATATATCATGATAAATGATATCAAAATTAAGTGACAAAATATAAAATGGTGTTTAGTAAACTTTATAAAAGATCAAATTTTGTGCAATTTAAGGAAAAATATAAAAGATTCTACTAAAATGCTAAATTTGTAATTGTTCTAAAAAAACCAAAAATTAAAAAAGTTAGTTTTTCATGATCAAAATAGTGGTTTATTAAAAAATATTTTTTGATTAAAATATATTATTTTTTTTATTTAAAATGGGTAAAAATTTGGGAAGTTCCCATAAACTAGGATTACATATCATGATGAATTTAAAAAAACATTAAAAACATATATTTTCCCATAAAATAAATAATATGTGAGCTAGGTATATACGTTTATAAAAAACATAACTTAAGAGTATTAAAATATAGTATTTAAGATATAAATTGGGTTAAAGAGAAAGAAATCATATCATGAAGGAAAAATGGGGATTCATAAAGAATCGTGGGCCTTATGTCTGAAAGTGTTCCGAACATGAACACAATGTCCTATATAATGAAATCATATTAATTAATTATTTAATTCAGAATAAATAAAACAACTATCTAATTTATTATAGTTTTTAAAGTTAATATATGTCCTCTTTATGAGTTATAATATCCAATTTTTTCATTCATGAGTGTCTGTTTCCTTGGTTTTCATGATTGGTTCACATGTATACATTTATGAAAGATCATGTAAAATGGTAATAGTTATCCCAAATTGAAATTATATGTTATTAATGAAATTATAGAAAATTCAATGGTCTTATATATCATTTTTCTTCATATATGTGGATGACTAATTATAGAAAATTGTTACACCCCGACCTATCTTTTCATTCATTTCATAATGTTCTTGACTTTTAAAATTTTGTTTGGTCTGGGTTGAGTCCCGGATGAAAAAAATTTGAGTTATGTCCAAAAACGCATGTTTCTGAGTTGATTTCATTGGGTGCATGAGCAGATCAAATTTTGAAAACCCCCGTGACTCCGCCCTAGCATTTTCACGGTCCTCATGCCTTTAGAAAAATTAAAATTTTTGAAGATTTTATTATTGTTAATATTTTTAAATTCTTTTATTAAAAATGAAATGATAAGTTAATATCATTTTTATTATTATTATTCAGGTCAGTGTATGGGCACCGTACGGTTAGCGATGTTCGTGTGGTTCACCTAGGAACCCATGCGACTGCTTCTGGATTGGACAGCAGCTACCACACGGTCCGCACGTGAGCGCTTGAGTTTTACGCAGGTCGCAAGGTTATGGTAATCAATTAATAAGACCAAGTTATGAAATATGATGTAAAATCAAAATGAAGTGGATTATAATACTAATGCTGAATTTTTATATATCTATTTTTATTATTATTATTATTATTAATGTTACTATAAATATTACAATTAAACTTAATGTAAATTAAAGTTATTATTAGGAATTATTTTAATGTTATATTATTATTATTATTATTATTATTATGTTTGTTCCTATTTTTCTTATTATTAAAATTATCATTTTTAATAATAAGATCTTTTCTATTTATAATAATTATATTATTTTTATTAGATTTTCCTTATTTATTTGTATTTCCTTTTGTTAGGGTTTCCCGAACATCCTTTTTTCCCTAATCATTTCAAGGAGCTTTCCCCTCCTTCCCTCCTCTACCATTACACCTTAACCCTAGCTCACCTCCCTCACTTTCTGGCTGGTTCCCCCTATCTCTCCTCCGGCGACCTCCGACCCAGCACCCTGCTAACCCCGTCGAGCCCCGCTCTCGGCTCAGCCGCACCCCTCACTGACCCTGTCTGACCACCAGTAGAATCTCCCAGTGCCTATGCCTCTTACCAGTGAACCCCAACACACCACACCCATCCCAGCCAGTCGTATAGCCCTCTCCCTCCTTCCCTGAGCAGACGCACCCCCCTGCTCCGTGACTTTTTTCTGGCATCCCTTCGTCAAGCGGCGACTTCTTCCAGTGACAGACCCCCTCCTCTCTAGTAGTCTACCTCCCTCACTGGGTGGAGTTTTATTTTTATCCAAATCAAAGATGCTAGAGTATAATTCAAAAATTAATGGTTTGTGGTTGTTGTTTAGGGTTTTTTTGGTTCCTCACTGGTGCGGTCGAGGTGCAAACAATGTTTCTCTCCATTTTCAGGATGTTATTCATCATTTGTGGGGAGTTCCCTCTTTTGCACACATATTATTGGGTTAGTATTCACAATTTTCATGTTTTTCTCCTTATTTGTGATAATTAATTGGAGACATTCAATGTATAGAATAAGGTATTTTATGTGTAATTGGTTGAAAATGAATTTTCCATGTCAAATTTGTTATACAATGTGTGTCAAATGTTTTATTTTATTTTCTACATGTAGTTTATAATTTTGTATAAAAGATTAAATTAAAAAACTGCTAAAAATCACAATTTGAGAGTGTTGGTTTGGGTTTGGGCTTAGGGAGATGGTTTTTGGGTGCATTTTGACGTAAAATCCCTACAATGTTATTTAAAATTGTTTTATAAACTTTTAATTGGTTTATTAAATATAATATGTTATACGGATTACGTTTTGTAAATATTTTTGTGGTGTTCTTGGTTTAAAAGGGATTTTTGACATGTGGAGTATTTTTCTTATGTTGTTTATTTTTTTATTTTAACCATGAAGGTGGTGCGCATTATGATTTGGTGAGTTGCGAGTGCGCATTTAATTATTAGGAGGGATTTTAAATAGGTTTTGGGGGAGTAAATTCATGGGTTCCTCTTTGGAATTTGTTTTATAAAATTTAAATTGGTTTATTAAATATTAATGATGGTGCGATTTGTGGGTTGAAAACATATCAAGGAGGTGTTTGTGTTTTTTGTTCATTTTAATTGTTTTAAGTATGAGTTTATGTATTTTTTCTACCTTTCTAGTTGCAGCACGATGACATGATTTTTTCACGATCATACGATCGTCATCCTGTACATGCTTGCATGTCTATGTGAGGTGTGTCACGTAATCGTGATTGGTTTACGAGTTGAGGTAGGTCCCCACTGCACTTTCCTTTATATTTATAATTTATTAATTTATTGTTATTTCATTAAATTGTAGATTAATGGTAATTAATATTAGATAATTAGTTTTAGAATAAATTTTGATTGTGAAGGATTGTGGTTCTCTCTTATTAGGAATTACCTGAAAGTGTTTTCATTATAATGTGTATCATTACTGTTGATAAAATGACTGGTTGTCCATTATAAGTAAATTTAGTTTCTATTAAAGAGCAGATTGGGTTTCAAATGTGTTAGGATTTCTAAAATGGATTTCTTAAATGAGGGTTCAAATTTTTTTGAGATTGAAATTGGTGTTCCTTAGATTCTTTGAGAATGAGTTGGTGTGTATTGGATATTCTAAAAATAGGTTGTTGTTGAGTGGTTCGTTAGGGCATGTTAGGATCTTTAAATAAATGAGATATTTTGAAAATTTTCTTTGGGGTGACTTCAGGGTGGTCTTATTGTGTACCTCGATTGTGTGATTTGCACGTGATGTTTGTTCATTGTGATTGGTTACATGATTTATATTGTTGACTCACCCATTTCCATTTTATTCTACATGTTGACTTGAGAACCTGGCATAGTGAGTGAATCATCTGAGAAATATTGTTGCACCAGTTTAGATTTTGCACTGGATAGTGGCCCATATCAGAGTTGTGTTTTGTTATTATTGTTATGGGATTGGGCCCCTCGACTAGGCCAGGTAGGGCGACGGTCAGGCATTAGGGCGTTATGACGTCATTGAGTAGGTCATGCCTTCAGGATGAGTCACATGTACAGTATATTTTTTGTTAGGGTTTCTTGAAGCCCTTTTCTTCCCACATCTTCCCACGTATCCTTCCCCTCCATCCCACCTCTCCCGTCACACCATTACCCTAGCGCACCTCCCCCACTTTCTGGTCAGTGCCACCTATCTCCCCTCTGACGACCACTGAGCTGGGACCCTACTAACCTCATCGCGCCCTACTCCCGGCTCAGCTGGGCCCCTCGCCGACCCCATCCAACTACTAGCTGCAACCCTCTATGCCTTTGCCTCCTACCCGCGACGTCCAGCACACCACACCCATCCCATCAAGTCATTCATCCCACTCCCTCTTTCCCTGAGCTGACGTGCCCCCTACTCCTCGGTAATTTTCCAACGTCCCTTCGGCCAGTGAAAACTTCTTCGGGTGATAGCCCCCCTCCTCTCTAGTAGTCTCCCGCCCTCCCTTGGTGTATTTTTTTATCCAAATCTATGATTCTAGGGTTTAATTCCAAAATTAATGGTCTGAAGTTGTTGTTTAGGGTTTTTTTGGTTCCTCACTGGTGCGGTCGAGGTTCGAATAGTGTTTTACACCATTTTTATGATGTTATTCAACATTTGAGGAGAGTTTCCCATTTTTCACAAATCTTCTTGGGTTAGTATTCACCTATTTCATGTTTTTAACATTATTTGTGATAATTAATTGGAGACTTTCCATGTCTAGAATAAGGTATTTTATGAGCAATTGGTTGAAAATGATTTTTCCATGTCAAATTTAGTATACTATGTGTGTGCAATGTTTTTTTTGTTATATTTACTACATGCTGTTTATAATTTTGAATAAATCAATAAATTAAGAAACTACTGAAAATCAAAATTTGAATGTCTTGGTTTTAGGTTGGGCATAAGGAGAGGTTTTTTGGGTGAGTTATGATGTAAAAGCCATGCGGTGTTATTTAAAATTGTTTTATAAACTTTTAACTGGTTTATTAAATATTATATGGGGTGCAAATTATGTTTTGGGAATATTTTTGAGGTACCATTGGTCTAAAAAAGGATTTTTGACATGTGGAGTATTTTTATTAAGTTGTGTAATTTGTTATCTTAACCATGCAAGTGGTGCGCATTCTAATTTGGTGAGTTTCGAGTGAATTTTTAATTATAAGGAGGGGTTTTGAGCAAGTTTTGGGTGTGTAATGTCATGGGTTCCTCTGTGGAATTTGTTTTATAAAATTTAAAGTGGTTTATTAAATAGTGCAGATGGTGCAATTTTTGTATTGAAAACATATCGAGGTGGTGTTTTCATTGTTTGTTCATTTGAATTGTTTTAAGTCCCTATTTATGTATCTTAGTTACCTTTTCAGTTGAAGCATGTTAAAAATATTTTTCCATGGTCCTGTGACCATCTGCTTGCACGTGCTTGCACGTCTGTGCGAGGAAGGTTTCGTTATCATGACTGGTTTTCAAGTTGAGGTAGGTCCCCTATGCACTTTCATTTAAATTTAGAATTGAGTAATTTCTTTTTATTTCATTAAATTTTAGATTAATGGTAAATAATATTATATAATTTTTTTGAAAAAAAAAATATTGTGAAGGATAGTGGCTCTATATTGTTTTGAATTACCTGAAAGTGTTTTCTTTTCAATTTATACCATTAGTGTTGATAAAATGCACAGTTGTCCTTTATAATTAAATTGTGTTTCTTTTAAATAATGTCTTGGGTTGCAAATGTTTTCGGATTTCTAAAATGGATTTCTTAAATGAATTTTCAAATGGTTTTGAGATTGAATGTGGTGTTAATTTGATTCTTTGGAAATGAGTTGGTGTGTGTTGTTTCTTCTAAAAATAGGTTGGTGTTGAGTGGTTGGTTAAGGCCCGTTAGGAACATTAATGAAATGAGATATTTCGAAAACTCTCTTTGGGGTGACGTAGCGATGGTCTTATTGTGTACCCGGATTGTGTGAGTTTCATGTGATGTTTGCGTATCATGACTGCTTACTTGATTTACATTATTGACTCACCCATTTCATTTTTATTATACGTGTTGACATGGGAACCTGGCACAGTGATTGAATCTTCTTAGAACAATTTCTGCACTATTCTAGATTGCGCACTAGCTAGTGGCCCATAAGAGATATGTGTTTTGTTATTATTTCTATGGGATAGGGCCCCTCGACCAGGCCAGGTTGGGCGACGGTCAGGCGTTTGGGCCTTATGACGTCATTGAGTAGGGAATTCCTTCGGGATGAGTCATATTTATAGTACATTCTAGATGGTTCACGAGATCCTAGGTTCGAACCATGTTTCTTTTATTACTTTTTTGTATGTAGCGGACGATTTATAGTTCATGTTCAGTTACTGGGCCCTGTTTTCCACTTTTTCTGTTTCCTTTAGTGTGTGTTTTTTTTGTTTTTGACTTTACTTTTGAATAACAACTAAAATTTTGATTTCTAAATTGTTCGCAAAAATGTTTTAAAATGAAATGCACCTGTTTCTTTCAAACAAAAATCTTGTTTTTAAATTAAAAAGGGCAATGGACTGTAACTTGTTTTATAAATGATAGTGTTTATGGAAACCAATATTTTATATAATTTAGTTCAAACCTGAAATAGGTAAATTATTTATTTAAAGGTAGTGAATTAGGAATTGTTTTTTGGGAACACCTACTGATTTATAATACTCGTGCCTATAGAGATTTCCTTTTTTTAGTTTTGTTGCATGTTTGAATTGAGATTTCTCTCCAAGGATGAGAGTTGGTTGTGGGCTGGTGAGCGACTCTCAGAGTCACGAGGAGTTTTGGTTGTGGTCAGGTTAGTTGGTTGGGTTTGATCATTCTCTCTTTTCGTGTTGTTTATTTACTTTTCATTATTCTACTCTTTCAGCTACTTTATTTATTTTCACTGGGCGAAATCATTCTGAATTTTCCTCTATTGATGCCCTGGATATTATCGCTATCCCGGGAGGATCAAGAACGCCACTTGGGCTATGTCACGGACTGGATTGGGGGACCAGTCATGGGTTGACACCGATTGGTTCGTGAAAAAAATGGTAATGATAACAGTTTATATATTATTATTTTGGTGTTTTTTCGATCATCTCAACTAGATTTGTTTTATTCAATAATATTATGTATATAAACTGGTTCTAGGTCATTGAATAAGTTGTAATTCACATTTTAATATATTTTTTATCCATTATAATGGTTTTTTGACCATCCATGAATTCATTATTAGAGGAAAAACATCATCCAAGAAGGAGGTGAATCGATACCTCCCAGATGATGTTTTCATTTTTATAATAAAAGGGAAAGGAGAAGGGGTTTGATGATGAATCATCCATTATCATAATAGAAACTCAGTATATATAGTATACTTGAGTTAAAATTACAATTTTATGATGGGATGTGGGTAGAGGATTAAAAATGAAAATAAATTTTACAAAAAATAAAGGAAAAAGGAAATATGATTTTACATCTTGAATTCTTCTCCTTGAAAACATCCTTAATTAAATTAGATTTTGACTCTGGTTGAGGATAAATGCTTTATAATGTGGGATAGATACATAGTTAGAGGATTTGGTTAAAATCGGACAACATTTATGGTTTCGAAGGATTTCGAAGAAGAAGTGGTGAGGGTGATATTTATAGAGGAGGACAGGGGTGTTTTTTAATTTTAGTAGTTGGATAATTATTTTTTCTCAAGACTATGAATTTATTTGATTCCTTGGGACAAATTAAATAAATATATAAGGAGAATTAGAGATTAATTTTATTAAATCAAAAATGACTCAAGAAATACTGTGTTTTTTTATAATGTTATATACTGTAAATTACAGTATTTCAATTTTCCCCAAATATTAAACTATTTTAGATAAATGAAAAAATCAACATAATCCATTTTTTATTTATAGAATAAAAAATAGACTCTATTTCTTGAAATTAATTTTCTTAATATAAAAATTTTAATTTTTAATTAAAATAATCATTTATCCAAAAAAAATATCTATTTTAATATTGTAAACTTGTTTAGAAAACATTGAAAATTTAATTAATGTCTCATAAAATTATCTTCTAATCATTAGAAAACAAAATATTAATTTATGAATATATTTTATGAAATTAAACATTCCATTAAATTTTAATATTAATTATAAAATTATAAATAAAAATATACATTACACAAAAATACCAATACTTAATTTATCATTTTTAATTCATTTATTTTATTATTGCATGATATAAATATATCCTATTTTCATTCATAAGATACAGAAATTTTATTTATACTTTCGTAGTTAAGGATACAATTCTATTATTTAGATTACTATTCCTAATGGTCACATTATTATTCCAAAGGATATGTCACTTTTTTATGGAATATCATCGTTAATTTGTGCAATGTAACCTATTGAATGAAATGAATTTATTTAAGAAGATACAAAAAATAAATTATTGGGTTGTTAAATAAAATGTTAGTAAATTCCTTCAAGAAAAAAAACCTAATCTAAAACACATTATCATGTCCTTCCTAATATTCTATTGTTCAAAACTTCTGTTTCTCCACTTACACACTAACCTATAATATAAAATAAAACAATATGTACACTCTTTAAATTAAGATTCTTCATTTAGATAACATGGCCTATATTCTATTCTATCTCAATATACTCTGGGAAATACACTGATGTTGAGAATGATCATATGTTGACTTAGGGTACACCAATATTTCATTGATGAAAACCACCACAATCTGACCTATGAATTGATGGAAGAACTGATTCATCAGGACCCTGATAACCTGTTATGTGTTCATTGGATCAAATAGAATCACAAAAAACACATAGAGGATAAATATTCACCTAAATCCCATATTTGGTATGTCATGTTGTCTAACACTCAACTGATGGAACCCTAACATCATGTTTGTCATGGATGAGCTATGAGATCCTTCATTCAAATCATCATGATCATTAATGTCAGAAACAAGATATCAATTAAATTCCATAATATTTTTAGTCTCTAATAATCTATGATCAATATAAAAGTCCCATCAAACTTCTAGGAAAAAGTAATGTATTATCCCATTGTCATGTATCGGCCTATATAAATCCATTTTCATCTAGATCATCCAATTGTACATTATACTTTTTATGCTCCATTGATTACATCTTGATAGGATAAATAGTATATGGCTCAGCTCCTATCACTAAATTTGGAGTTAATTAAATCTCTAACTCATGTATTTGTCCAAATAACTCATTAGGAAATAAATCTTGAAAACATTCCACGATTGGAAGAAAAGTACTCTATTGGGATCATCAATCATCAAGAAAAAGGGATATTATTTGTGTTTTGAGACATGAAAAAATTAAATGTATTAGTCCTGCATGACTATCCTGGATATCTCATTAATGCTAGTGAAAATAGCTTCACCCTTTAAGAGATAAGAATTTCCCTCTCCATTGATAACATGTGATAAGATTTTTTCACATAATTAGCCAATCCCTTACCACACTTAAAATGAATCTTATTATTTCTATAATAATTATATACAAAAATTAATGGAGATCACTAATTTTGTGAAAAATTTATTTTGAATATTTCATAACCAATAACTGAACTACCAACATTGTGTCAATGGTTTTAAAAAATCTATTCTCCCAAAAACATACCCAAGATTTTTTCAATGTGAGAAGATATAGTCAAAATTAGTTATCGGATATCAAAAAAATGAAGTACATGGGATGAGATAGTATAATCATATCTTTTACAGTGTAAGGTCATATATCCAAATATCATAGAGAAGATAAAATAGTGTGATGTTAACTCCCCCCTACGACATAGAATCAATTATGACTCCACAAAATTATTCCCATAATACGGTACTTTTCTGAAATGTTAGGGTTCAACACCCCCTTCTGTTTCCAGAGCATTAGGGGAACTTGTGCTACCAATTGTGGAAGGTGTATCTGGGCCCTTCCAAGACTCTAGTATTCTCCCTAATCTAGAGTAACCACTTGAATGTGACTAGATCCATCAAAATCACTATATATAGACCACCCAACCACAAAAACAACACTCTAATGAATGGTATTTATAGTGAGGGTATTTCTGACTAACCCTATAACACTAATAGAACTACACCTCACCATAGTCTGGAGACGACATTAAAGTCCCTTCCTTTCACTACCAACCACTTCCCTAGTGGTAACAGAGTAACTCTCATTTACACAATAAAAATACATACATAATCTCTATGATGATACTACATTTCCACCAATCAATACCTATTTCAGGTTCAATTTTATAATGATATTCTAATTTATTAGGACTACAATGTTTCTCATGAGAATTATTTTCACATTTGACTTTATCTTATAATAAACCCATCATCGATATGATTCAAACAAGTGGTCTCATAAATAGATATAGACCATGAAATACAATATTATTTATTGAATCATTTGACAAAATCCATCATTTAATGGCTCCCCAACATCTAGTTCATTAATCATATATTAATAGAATCCCTCAATATTGTTTGATAGAAGATGATTAAGAATGTTACATTGAATTCTATACGCATTAGGTCATATTTCATCCTGTATTGCTCAACGATTTCCCAAAAGTTATTGGTTTTTTCTCATAGAATATATGGAGTGAGGTTCTCCCTACTATATATGGTCATGTAAATGTTCATAAAGATTGTCTTCACTGAATAAATCATGAACTTAGTTTCCCATGGGCCTCTCTCTACATTGAATATATGTACTTAATGAAACTAAAAGTCTATCATTTAGCCAAAAATAAAATATCTTGTTTGAATAGTCTCCCACTTTATAGATCACATTACATATTAGAAACTATGATGTAGATGTTAATCCATTAGGTTTCCCAGAGGTATAAGTTGTTATCACACACCTATATTAATATTTTTCTGATTACCACTCTCTAGATGATAATCATGAAGATAAAACATATTCATTTTCTCTTCAAGGATCAATATAATACTTCGAACAAAAGATAAACAACATGATCAATAAAAATAGATGAAAAAAACAATATATAACCACTAAAACATGGTTACTTCTCAACATTAATAAAAATATAATTGAAATCAAAAAAATAGATCCAATTTATTACATTTTAAGGAATAAAATAATTGATCACATGTCCCAATTTATGTACGAAGATATTTGATGCCCAATAATCACTTACTTACCATAGAAAATTCATTTCAATGTATATCAATAAATTCATAACATGATTCATGAATGCTCATATTACATAATACCAACCCATGGGAAAATTCTAAATAAAGAGTAATATCAACAAACTAGTTAATCACCCATGTTTTTGTAACATCAAAACTGTAACAATTGAACAAAAAAAAACAATAGTCCAATCCCTATCCATGCATGTTTCCCCCATGAATTTGTTAACTACTATCATACATCATCTCATTACCATACCCTAACACATTTTTTCTCATTTCTACTATTAATATATAGAGATGCAGAATTAAATACCATCTCTAATAGTAAATTTTCAGGTCCCTGGCTCAATACTCCCTATCATGACTGATTTATGTTTCTATAAGTAATTAGGTCTAACTCTATATACTCTATAGGATTTTGATTAATTTCCAGTGTGGAAGGAATATATTGGGGATAATATAACCTCATCTATAGAGTTATAAGACTAGTCAAAATAAGTTAAATAATCAACCATTCTAAATGATTAGAATAAATAATAAAACCCATAAAAATATGTTATTAATATTTTTTTCATTCCATATTGTATACTGATTAAAATAAAATGACTATTTCCCAACAAGTAAACTTAAAATGTAATACAAATAAAAACTAAAAAAATTATGAACCCCATATTATCCCATTTCCATGTTAAAATCCCAACAATAAGGTATTGAATTCTTGAACCTGGACCCTTTCCCTTGTATAAACAAATGTACATTAAATATTACATAATTCCAAATGTCACCTAAATATAGAGTCCCGAAATATTATTAGGCTAAAAACAATAATATCTAAAAAATACAATCTTAATAAATACTTAATGAAATATTATAACAATGGGTGCATTAATTCCTAAAATAATGATTAACTACAAATCAACCTTCTAACCATTGATCTCCTGGATGACACTAGGAGTCTGCTAAATGACCATAAACATGATGCCATATGAATATCTCTTAGAAACCTTGGGTAATAACCTGAATGGATTCCATGTAAGTATTATTGTATAATATGATAAGTATTTTCATGTCTCACTCAAATCTTACCTAGTATGGAACAAAATTTCACACCCAATATTTCATCCCTTGAGTAACATTTTGAAAATCATATAGTTTTCATCCATAAAGAATCACATGTCCATACAATAATGTAACATAGGAAGGAATTCTAGGTTCATCTGATATCATTATTTTTGGTGGAAATCTACTTCCAACCAATAATTTAATCTTGAAAGCAACCCCATGTCCAATATATAAAAATATTCTTGATGGAACCCTATTTTAGACCTAAGGTTTTCAACTAAGAAATAATTATATATCAGAAATATAGTTTTCATAGAGGAAGTTATTCCATATATAGCCAATAATTTCACCTTGTAATGACCTCCAGGTCCTACCGATAATTTTAAAATTTAAGGAAAACTATCTCTAACCAATATTTTTATACTTAAGAGGAATTCCAAGTATAACCATAGATTTATAGCTCTGAGGAATATAATTTCCATTATAAAAATTCATCTAGGAAGGAAGACCATATCAATACTATAATTTCACCAATGATGGAAATCCATTTCCAACCTATTATTTTATTCAAGAAACAATTCAATGTCCCACATATACTATCAGCCATGGGGAAAGAAAATGTAAATCCCAAAATTTCATTTACAGACTTTAATTGACCAATGAATCATTACATAATAAATCTTCTAATAAATCCATTTATCAAAATGATCAAAAATATTCCAAACATTTTATCAGAAACCATAGTGGTGAATTCTAAAATTATCCATTTATCATTCAATCTAACACATTTACCAAGTTCCTCCCAATGACCAAATATAGGTAAATTATCAATATAAACAAATTTACCCATTAAAGAAATAATTATAATTTTTACTAATTGACATATAATTTAATATTGATTACCATTTCACATCTCAACATATACATATTTCATTAATCCGTTGTTAAATAATCAATTACATTCCTAATTACCTATTTTATGCAATGTGATTTATTCCCATGAAATCATATAGATTACAATGTTAATCAATTTTAATGTCAACACATGTTTTCAATTCACATGAATGACTAATTCACAATGATAATATAAATATTTCCAATTTACAATTATTCAAGGGGATCTAGGATAATTCTACTGAACTTCCCTCCTATAGTTAAGAGATGTCAGACCCCTTAGGTGGTTTCAAGTCCCAATCTACACACCAATGTCCCAATGGATAAAGATTCATTTTAATCCATATAGATTTACTAAAATTGTGCATAAAAATTTGTTTAGGACATATTCATAGTGTTCTATAATGATGAATCTTATTTCACATAGTATAAAATTGAAACAGAAATTACAGTGATTATCCAAACTACCAAACTAAAAAGAATAAATGGAAAATAAATTCATCAATGATCTTGGACAAACTACATTCATTTCATTCCATTTAATGAAGGAAAAAATACAATCATCCCCATACATAAATACTTGATCCAAATTTTGAAATTTTTAACATCAATTCACCCTATATGTAATGTTTTAGAACAAGAAGGAGAATAAGAACTGACAAGAATGCATTCAATCTCTTGGTCCAAAACAGCATGATCCATCAAAATATATCATCTACTTGAAGATAAAAACTAATATCATTCAACATATATATATAGTTTCTAAAAAATGGTATATAACGATACAACAAACATAGTTCACAATATTTAATAAAAACTTCTTTATATAACCCACTAACATTGAGAATTTGATATTTATGTCGTGAATCCTATCATTACCACACAAATCAAAAAACCAATACCCATGGTTTTAAAACCTCAATAACATGAACACTTCTGTAATTATATCTTATGTCGTTAACATATTCAACCCATAATACAATTCATTATATGACTAACTTTCAGGGGGTATTTAATGTATCATTGACCCTATGAAATAAAAATTCATATCTTGTCTTGTTCCTAACACTAAACAACATCTTCCCCTAAATTTTAATTCCTAAAACCTCTCATACACTGACCTATATCAGTAAAAGGTCACAAATTCTATGGTATAAATTATTTATCCAAACTCAATGTGGTTTAATCATAAACATAAAGAGAAACACTCATTGAAAGATAGTAGATCTTATAATCCCATTGTTTTTACCCTTTTTTCTCTCATTAAAAGGTGGTATGTATGGGAAATATTAAAACAATCCATAGGTATTTTTTAAGAAAATTTAAGAATTTATTTAATTAAATATGAAAGTAAATTAAATGAAATGAGAACATGGTACTTGTATAGGTCCAACTACCGACCAGAAGTTATCCCTATCTTAGAGAAAACCTCTTATTCTTGACTCGCCCATGGAGTAAGAATCTCATCAAAAAACTATGTTCAAAATATATAAAAAATGAACACACGTGAATATATTAATATTTTTTTGACTGAATATTAATTAATATTTAATAATTTGAATAAATGGGATTTTCATTAAACCCATGTACAAGGGAAAACATCATGTTATGAAAAAAGTTGAGTGGTGGGAAAAATTATTTTATATCATATAATAATAGAAAGTAAAATTTTCCCCAAAATGAATCCTGAATGATAATATTTAAATTTCATATGATTTTTGATACCCACATTTATGTGTGTTGTTACCCCTTGAAAATCTAATGTAGGAACATTGTATCTGATAGCATGTATAAAATGCAACACCAATATATTAAGGGAAAATAATATCAAAAAAATTTATAATTTCTTTATTATTTTAAAAAATATATATATATTATATATCATTTAATTCATGTGAAGTATTTTAGATTATGTTTCACGGAACATTGATTTTCTTCAATAGCTTGTGTTACATGCATTTTTGAGTTTCACAAAACAATAATATATTATTAAAATATTTCTATAATAAGATATAAAAAATAAATTAAATTAGTAGATATGAATATTAATAACAAAACTCTTAAAATATATTATATACACAAATATAAAATTAATTAATTAATTACATATTAATTTTAAATGAATATAATAACAAATTGAATATAATGTGACTATTTTTTTGAAAACTATTTTCGTACTCAAAAAGTTGTTATTAAATTAAATTAATTACAATTATTGAGTTATATTTATCTAATATATATAATATATATTCAATAACTTTTTTTCCATTCATCCAATATATTTGGTAAGCATACGATAAGAACAAACCCAATCTTAAATATAAAAACCTATATTTTAATTAAGGCATATTTACTATCATTTATTAGAAAACCCAAATTAAATCCAATTTTTGGCCCTTTAATATTTTTAATATGTAAAACTAATCTTAATATTTTAATTTATAAAATTAAAATTATGTAAGTAAGAATTTTTTTTATTTTTTCATGAAGTTTCATTTTTTTAATGAATAGTGAAAATACTGAATTTTAATTCAAAACTGATTTTTTAATATGATTTTTATATGATAATAAATTATATTTTAAAATGCTTTTAAAGATAAATTATATCATATTTTTATCAGTTAATCAAATTTTGGTCATTTGAATCAATTTCACTTCGAATTTGACTATAAAAACATAGAAAACATTTGGATGTTTTTACCTTAAAAACCTATATTGTCATCCCCTATGTAGGATTATTTATAAATTAATTTCATCAAATTATATGATTGAAATTTTGAAAAATTTATTCCATATATATAACCATAATAATTTTAAATTTCTAATAAAGTTAACATAGTGTTTCACCAAAAATATTAATGAATGTAATTAAAATTAATTACGATGATCCAGGTAAAATTAAGGATAATAAATGACTGAACATTAATATTAAGGTTCCAAATAAACTATAAAATTTTAAAAAATCCATTTTACGGTCATATTTATACTCTATAAAAACATTTAAATATTTTTTTCCATTATTTGAGCCACTTTAAATTTTAAAAACTTGTATTGAATTCCACTGTCAAAATATTACAAGAGTGTCGCTCCTCCTCCACTATTAGAAGTCCCCCTCTCGTTCAACTTCCTCAAACCTCTCAAAAATATTTTTCATGAACAATATCATCTTATATAGCTACAAAATATCCCTATCCTCTTTATATAATCCTCCTCTATTGAATAATGAAATCCAATGAAGCATTTGGAACAAACCAAAAGGAGTTACCCAATTAAGAGTAACATCTATCCTTATGCTTTTTAGATTAATTTCTATTAACCACTCCATAAACTTTTCTTATTCCATTATTATTTAAAAAATAATTATCCCAATTGTACTATGATATTATTATTCTAAATTGTTTTCCAACACTTGTAGTCCTATCCATCTAATGTGTACCGAAGATACTGTTTCTCTATACAAAGAAGTACCGCCTCCAGAAATGATGATTGCTCATTTTTCCTATAACAACATTCATGGTCAGAAATTATGATGGAAAAACTATTAATTTATGATATATGTTATATTATTTATTTCTTTGTGATTATGAAATTTTTTTATTAAACAACCATCTATAGTTTTTATATTGTGTAAATATTATAACATCATTTGTGGACGTGTGGACTATAACCTCCAAAAAGTGATGTGATTTTGTCACATGATACATGGAATGTATAAAGGATGATAAAACAAATAGGGGACATATAAAAACTATATATGATATTCATGGAATAATTATATTTCTTAATATATAATAAATATCATTTTATTTATTACCCTTCTACACACTTAAAAAGAGATAACGTTGTTCCTAGACATGTGGATTACCGCCTCCTCGATAAGAGGTGATTCATTTTACATCACATGAATTATATATGTAGGTATATATAATTAAATAAAAGCGTATTTATGATATAATTATCATTATATAATGATATGGTGTTACTTACCTTCTTTTCATAACAATCATTGAAAAATGATAATGTTTATCATGCGTATATACGACCAACCATCTCCATGATTGTAACATTGACTGATATTAATGACCATATTTAATGATTATTTAAAAGTAAAATTGATATATAAATATTATAATTATGTATTTATTAATATTCAAGATATGTAACAAGATGAACCCTTTTACCATTGTTGACCTACCAAGTTTTTTTTACACATAAACTGAATTTTGTCAAAATAACTGAAGTCAACATAATTTTTTAGGTAGTTTTATAAAAAATATTTATAATAGAAATAAAATTTAAGATAATAAAGAAAAAATTTCTAAATTATATATATAATTAACATAATTCTATTATTTAGTAGTTTAATTGATGATCACCTGAAAGGATATGAAAGGTATTGGATTTTCTCTCAATTTACATTCAATTGATACTTATTTGTGGTTATGAACTTAGATTATTTTATATGGTTTTTATACTATCATTTTTCATGGTATATAATGAATCTCTGTGTTCTCGTGGTATTCTATTTTTTTCATAATGTTTTCCTTCTTTTGGATATTGATATAAATGTTTCAATATTGTATGGGACACTTTGAAATGTTTAATGGTTATTGTCCTCAAGAACATTTTTATGTATTAACTTTCCAATATCATTTCCTTTTATGGCTCTTAAAATTCACCTAAAACAGACACTTTATTTTTGAGCACCTAATTTTATATATATGGTTAACATATTACCAAAAAAATTAATAATATCGTAATTCATTCATTATTTATGATATTGGTAGTTTCAATTGGAAATATTTAATTTAAGGGGATTTGAGTTAAAATAAACAAAGGGGAAAACAAATTCACAACCTAATTATTTTGCATAGAATTATATTTTAACCTAAATTCCATTAATATGCTTTGATAATTTGTAAAATTACTTTCACTGTCTATTTATTTATTTCATCTTATATATGTGTATTTACATTTGATTCACTTAGTCTACAAATTGGTTCATTATCACTCCAACATTATAATGATTTCTACGGATTTCGTTATAATATTATTTTAATTAGGATTGTTTGCTCTAAAATTTCCATCATAGTATCTTTTTGGAACATTTTATAATAATCCCTTTAGTTGTATTTTCTTATAGTTATTAATGACCTTTATTATTTAATAGTACCATTTTTCACTATTCAGAACTCAAAATGTTTGAAAACATTTTTTAAATAAAACCAGACCTTTTTTCTCTCTTCAGTCGGAGAACTTATTTTTTATAAAAACAATATTTTGTAAAATAGTTTTTAAAAATGTTTTTAAAATTATTAAGAAAATGAATATTTACCTTTTTTTCTTTTAAAAATGATTTCATTGTAATCTTCTAGTATCTTTCTGAACAAATAAGTTTTATAACCTTTTTAACATGAAAAAGGCATTTTCTTTTACCTCGTATGGTATGTATGGATTTTCTTTTCATCATTTATTTGATGTTTCCTTTTCATGTTAAAAAGGATAATTTTTAATGAAATTATTTTCATAATTGATCTTCAAAAAATTTATTTTTTTCCGAATTATTTTCAAAAAAAAAATATATATTCCACAAGAATTTTGTTAAAACATATATTTATCGTATTGGTATTCATGAAAAAAAACTTTTATATTTATCCTCATAAGATATAATCTCTTGACACCATCCTTATTCTTCTCTTGGATGTTTTATGATTGATTTTTACAAATATAGTATTCACATTCTCTTCCTTGATTTATTTTTTAGTCCCCTAGAAATATTAATCTTTTATGATCACTGATAATTAAATTTCCTCTAAATTATCTATTTCATTTAACATGGATATTACTATTTTATAAAAAGTATATTATTTTACATATTGTGTTCACTTTAAAAGTTATTTAATTATTTGTGGAAATATTTATAGTTCATGTATTCTTTATTAAATATGGATATTTGATATAGAATTTAATTTTTTTAGTTATTTGATATGAGGAATAATTTTTATAGCCAATGATGGGTAGAGCCCAAAAATTATAAGACATCTTAATGCATCGATAGGTTCTCCTAAGATGAATAAGTTTCACAAACTTAATGGGTTTATATCCATATCATTAGGTCATATTTTGAAGGGTCTTAATGGTATTGGGTTACATGTTTCTCGGACATAGAATCTATTAAGAAAGCATGGCCCATTTTTTGTTTCAGTTATTATTCATTTAGGATATTTTTCATTGATATATCTATGGATACATTTCATTTTGATTTCATTGATTAAAATGCTTGTGTTATAGATCCATACCTTCCCATATTTATTTGTTCATTTTCTAGTTATTTAAATGGAATATATTTTTATTTAGTATCCCTTGATGTTTATTCACTTACTTTTTATCCTATTAGTTACTTGGGTTGTTTTTTAGTTAATTACCATGCCATAATTATTATTATTCTTTATTCTTTATTTATTTTTCTATGTTATACACTTATAGATAATTTTATCACAACCTTATTATATTTCCATTCCCCAGGAATCCAAGAAGATTACTATAAAAGATGTCTAAGTATATACTAGATGGAAAAAATTTATCATCGATGCTATTTAGAAGAAAAAAATTGTAGTAAAAATCGAATTAATTGTTAATACAATACTCATTTATATATCTGGTATACCAATACTAATAAACTGATCTATCCATAGAGATTTGATTATTTTGTGATCATCCTAATGTAATTTATAGCAGACAAAAGCTCTGGGCCATCTAGGGTTGGGTCCCAAAATTTGGTATCAGAGGATGTTTACTAGCATCCTTAAGAATATATTTATGAAAAAATGGATTGGATAACTTAACCCTAAGGTTGCATTTGGGTATAATAATATAAAAACCCCCATAATTCATGTAATGTATATATTATTTGGGTCTTCCTAGCAATACATCTCTGTATCAATACTACAAGTTTACCTATTTCTAGCATAGATGTACCTGAGAGTGACAAATATGATAAGTTCTATCAGTCCTGACTCGGCGTATCCTAGTACCCGACAATGGTCCTTAATGAACATATGGTTTGACACTCCCAGGGGATTTTCTTTGGATAATTCACATTTTCTTTACAGTACATTAAGAAATATTTGAATAGATAATGAAAATGAATTCCCATTGTCTAACCTCAAGAGTTATATATTGAATATAAGATATCCTGAGTTGGAAATCCCTGTATTGATATTATGGATAAACCATATACTAAGGAAGGACCTGTGGAGAAATAAATTAGATGGCGTATTTATGTATAATTGTTGTATTGAAAATTTTAGTTAAAAGGTTATTTTCGTGAATAACCTTTTTTCGAGGATATTCGTCATATTTATGTTGGAAATTATATTAATATGATTTTAGAAATGGATTAAATATATTTTGGGAGAGAACCAATAAAATATTTCAGGCTCGAAGGTCTTGAACCCATGATCGAAAGACGTTAAGTTTTTCATGCCAACCACTTATATAAGAAATATCCTAGTTAATTTTTCATTGTTTTTATTTAAAAATTTTGATTAATAAATATTAATGGTGAGATGATAGTGTTAATTTTTCAGTTTAGAGACTAATTACTTGACCATATTTGTTTTGGAAAATAGTTAGAGATAAATATTTAGGCTTTTCCCTCTTTTGTGGGACATATGATCGGTTAAAAGTGTATTTTAGAACATTAGTCATCAAAGTTATGTTTAGGATATACATTTCAAAAAAATATTGGTTGAATTGCTAAGTTGATCAAATAAATAACAAGGTATTAAATAGTTATTTTATAAATATATCAAGATAGTATATTTCCTAATATTATTAGGCAGGAAAAAAATTACATAGCATTAGAAAAATTAAATAGAAATAAAATATTTTCCTAATACATTACATTTTTTATAACTGATAGTCTTATAAATCCAAATAGATATATATATTTAAGGAAATAAAATTTATATTTAACATTCAATTGTTTATGATTGATGACCTCAATTACCCCCTATAAATATTTACACTTTTCCACTATGTATGTATTTCAACATTCGACTAATGTTCTTTTAAGTAAAAACCAAGTTATATGTCAATCCAAGTGAACTTTTCAATTCCCATTCACTCATTTCTAGATGATGTTTTATGAAACCTTATAATGATGTGGTATTTCAACAAATAAAATATCAAAAAAAATATCACCAAGATTGAATTTAATTTGAAGGATGGAATTTAATTAATGTGGGGAGAATATAACTCCCTAAAAATTTGTTGGTACATTGTATATGATAGCTTGTAGGAAACTCAACACTAATCATGTAAGGGAACATAATATCCTAAAAAATAATAATATATTTAATATTTTAGGTAAACTTACTATATTTAATATCTTTAAATTCACACAAAACTGATTTATCTTACACTTCACGCAACAATGAGTTTCTTCAGCAGCTTCATGACACATTAGACCGAGTTTCACAGAACTATAATTTATTATTATAATATATTTATAACATGATATAATTTCACTATTACATTAATATTTATTATTAGTGATAACAAAATTATGATAAAATTTGGTTAAAAAATTGTATAAATAATTAATTGGAAAAAAATAAGTTAGAGATGAATATATGAACCAAATGAATATTAAGTGAATATTTTAATAGGAAACTATTTTTATGATTATAAACATATTTAACTATAATTAATTGAATTATTTAAAAATTTAGAGTGATATTAATTTAGTATATATTTTATATATTCAATAAAATAATTTAGATATTTAGAAAATATATTTTATAAGCATACGATAAGAACAAACCCAATATTACCCATAAAAACTTATTTTTTCATTAAGGAACTTTTACCACATTTTAATAGAGAACCCATTTTAAATCAAAATTATTACCATTTTATGAATATAATATTAAAATTAAACTTCATATTTTAAATATAAACATTAAAATTTTCTTAGGATGAATTTTTTGTATTTTTATATGATGTTTCATTTTTAATTATATAGTGAAAAATATAGAATTTTTATTGAAATCTGATTTTCCATTTCATTTATTTAAATGGTTAAATTATATTTTAAATTAATTTGGATGTTAAATTTGGTTATAATTTAATCAATTATTTCAATTTCATTCATTATGATCAATTTCAATTTGATATTGACTACATGAACAGAGCAATCTTTTGTATGTTTTTACCTTAAAAACAAGAATTGCTGTCCCGTATGAGGGATTAATTAAAAATAATATCTAAAAAATATATGATTGGAATTTAGAAAAATGGTTTCCATGTTTTTAGTAATAAAATTATATAATTTCTAATAATTTAAACTTATTTTATCACTAAAAAATATCATGGAATGTAATTATGATTAATTACAATGATTAAGGTAAAATTATGTTTAATGAGGAACTAAACCTTAATATTAAGTGTCCAAATGGCCTTGAAACGTGTTAAAAATACATGTTATGGTAAAATTTCTACCCTATATTCCCTTGGATAAAATTGTGTCAATTATTGGTGCCACATTAAATGGGAAAAACGTGTGTGGAATTCGTTTCTCAAAATATTACTAGAGTGTCACTCCTCCACTATAAATAATCCTCTAATCCTCCTACTTAGTCACACATCTCAAAACCCTTTGGATCAAAAAATGTTTTCCCAAATACCTCCTCAAAATCCCTCCACTAATCCTATAATCCTACCCTTAGAAATATATAAATACATGAAGGCCACTAATTAAAACCCAAACGAGTTACCCGATTAGAAGGTAACATTTTTCCTTATGCTTTTTAGATTTATTTCTATTATACACTCCATAAATTGTACTTATTACATTATTATGTTACCATAATAGATTCCCCAGTATAATAGTATTTTTTTTATATTTTCTTCATCACACTTACTCACACATCCATCTAACGGGTAACGAACGTATTATTTCACTCTATGGCGAACTACCCCTAACAAAATGATGATTGCTCATTTTTTCCTCTACCAAATTTTTTGGTTTTCCATCATCATGTAAAATATATTTATACATGTCATTTATGATATTTATTAAGTCCATATGCATATATATATTTTTTAAAACACATACCATTATACTTTCAATTTTTAGTTAATACGATAACTTCATTTCTGGAAGTGTAGACTACTGCCTACAAAAAGAAATATTATTCATTCACATGATACATGGAATGTATATAGGACGATTATAATTAAGAATATGGGACATAAACAAATAAATATGTTAATAATTACAAAATTATTTTTCTGGAAATATAATATATATCAATTTATTTATTACCATTTCACACACTTAAATATAGAAAATGTTGTTTGTGGCATCTCGATTACCACATCCTCGACATTATTTTATTCCTTTTACATAAAAATAATTATATATAAAATTTTATATGATTAAATAAAATTGTATTTAGCAAATATCTATCATTAGGTAAATATATTGGTTTACATACCTTCATTCCATAACAATCATTGGAAAATGGAAACATTACTCATGCATACATACAACCTACCATCTAAATGATTGTAAAGTTGATTTATTTTTCACAACCAAAATTAATGAATATTTTTTAATTATAATTGATTTATAAATAAGATTATTATGTCATGATTATTTTCCTATAGATTTCATATAATTACCCCTCTGACCAAAGTTGACCTTCCCATGTTTTTTTATACATGAAACGAATTTAGACAAAACAAACAATGTAAACATAGTTCTTTAAGTATTTTTATTCAACATTTTAATAAGTGAAATAAATTTTTTTTAACTTTAAAAATTTATAAATCATGTAAATAATTAAAATAATATTTTTATTCAGTAAATTAAAGGGTTTTCCCTTGAAAGGAAATGCAAGGTAAAGTATTCCATCTCAATTTACATTCCATTGATACTACATTGATTTTATGAATATAGATCATTTTTTATGATGTATATACTACCCTTTTACATATTATATCACTAATATTTTTATTATCCTGATATTCTAAATTAATTTTAATTGTATTCCTTCATTGCTATTAGGATTTAAATGTTTCAAAGTGGTATGAGACACTTTTGAATGTTTTGTGATTATTCTCCTTAAAAATATTTTAAATTATTGTCTTTGTAATATCACACCCTTTTTTTATTGTTAACATTATCATGAAATAATAAAATTATTTCTACGAACCCAATTCTTTATATATTGTGCACATAATTCCTCTTTTTCATATAATATAATGACTATATAATTATTCATGCTATTTCTAGTAAGAATTTCAATTATTTATTCTAAGTAGTTTTGAGTTAAAAGTCACCGAGTTGAAAATAATTTTATAACAAAATTTATTTTCATTAAGTTCTATAACATCCTTATTTGTTTAATATTTTATGATCATGTTTATAACGACTTTGACTATCTATTAATGTATTTTTTATTCTATATGTGGATTTATAGTAGATACACATAATCAACTCATTGATCGATTCTCACACCAGCATTATAATATTTTCAAGGGTTTAAATTTCAATCTCATTTTGTTCAGAATTATTTACACTTAAATTTCCACTAGATGAAATTATTTGTTCATTGTCTAATAAACCCTTTAATTTTATTCTACTCAGATTATTCATGACCTTTATTAATTAATAATAATTTTTTCCCACACTTTGGTACTGAATATATTTTATAAAATTTTTATTAAAAAACCCAACTTTATTTCTCTCTTTAGTCAGATAAACTATTTTTTTTAAAAACCCTATTCTCTAATACTGTTTTCCAAAATTATTTAAACATGATTTAGTAAAAAAAAGTTTTACCATTTTTGAATTTTATAAATGTTTTTAAATAAATAACCCTATCTGTTCAGGAATAATGAGTTTTTTTTATCCTTTTTACTATGAAAAAAGAATATTCATTTACCCTATATCACAAGGATTTACTCTCCATCATTTCTTTGATGTTCTCTTTCCATGTTTAAAAGGATGGTTTTAAAAGAAAATGTTTTCAAAAGTTATTTTCAAATAAAGGGGTTTCTTATTTTTCTTTAAATTATATTTTCCTCATAAATGTTTTAAAAAATGTTTCTATATAATATCTATTCATCAACTAAAACCACACTTTATCTTTCTCCACTTAGGGTATATTTTATTAATACCATCCTTATTATTCCTCTGGATGGTTTATGATTTTTTTGACAGGGAATGTATTCATATTCATTTCTTTGATTTATTTACTAGTACCCATGAAATAGTAAATCTCATATGATCATTTAACATTGAATTTCCATTAGATTATCCATTTAATTTATCTTGGATATTTATATTTCCTTAATTGTAATCCATTTTCCATATGTTGTCTACTTTGATATTGTTTTTATCATTTGGGGAAAACTGTTAATTTTTTATTCAGTATTAAATATGGATATTTCATGGGGAATGTTATATATTTTGGTTATTTGATATGTGGAATGATTTAGATCAGAACTGATGGTTGGTTCCTAGGCATTATACAATTCCTTCATTCCTCGATATGTTCTCATGAGAGAAATATGTTGAAAATATTAAACTGATTTATATACATTGTTTTAAACATTATTATGAATGGAATTGATGATTTTGGTATTCATGTTCCTCGAATATGACATCCCTTAAGAAAGAATCTCCCTCATTTAGTTTTAGTTATAATTCACCCATGATATTTTGTGTCAGCATATATATGGATACATTTCATTTTTGGTTAAATTATTAAATGTATTGTGTTCCAATTTCATAAATTTTGTTATGTATTTTTCATTATATACTTATTTGAATGGAATGTGTTTTCATTTACCTGGACTTAATATTTATTCACTTCCTCTTCAGTATGTTGGTTACGTGGAATTTGTGTAAAAATAATATTTATTCCATAATTATTATTCCCAGTGATTCATTATTTCGTTCTCTTTATTTTTTACTTTATGAGAATTTGATATGAACCTTATTATGTTTCCATTTCCAAGGAAACTAGGAAGCATACTATGAAATATATTCAATGATATAATCGATGGAATAAATTTATCCTCAATGTTATTTAGAATAAAAAAATTATGTTCTAAAAATTGTATTAATTTGTAATACAAGACTCGTGTTTGTATATAGTCTACCAAATCTATAAAATTGATTAGTCCTTCAAGATATTATTTATTATAATCATGAAAATATAATTGATAGCAAAAAACATCTCTAAGAATTTTGGGGTTAGGTAACTACACATGTAATTATAGAATAAGTGTCACAATCTTATGGATATTAAAATGTGAAGGCTTCTTAAAATAATTCATTTTGATTTTATTCTTGGTGAGAATAAACTAAACCTATATCTAGTATTTCTTTATCAAAATTCATAAAAATTATTTTGGTGATAAAATCTTTTACCATATGATTAATAATTCATAGGCACTTGATAATTTCATTAATTTTTGTTGGTCAGGATAAAACCCTAACCTTGTATACTATAAAAACAAAATTTGCTTAAAATAAATTTGATTTATTCAATAAAAAAATAAATAATATGATGAGAAACATTTATTGATTATTTAAAATTGTGTTCCATATATTCCTCATCGAAATTGAGTTGATGAAATGAAGAATCATTTTTTATTGATAAGGGGAAACTACGTTATTAGATCTTGTAACTATAATATTATTATGGAAACATTCCATTATAGTTGAAATTTTCAATCTAAATAGGTGATTACATAAATATAATATCATAAAAATTACTTATTTTATATTTTATATGAAGAATACTCTACCATATATCATAATTATATTGGGATTATCACACAGTATAAAAAAATTATACATTTTTTAATATATAATAAATAAATAGATGAGGGGTTATTTCATATAATAATGTTATGTGAAAAATGATACACATTTTATAAATATAATATAAAGAATATTTTTGACATATATACATATTGTTAATTTATTGGATATTGATACATCACAAGATTTATTTTGGTTGATGATGAAATAAAATTCATGGGTGAATTTGTTTCATAATAAAGTATAAAATTCCAATATAATACCATTATTAGATAAAGATATGTGGAATTATAAAATCCTAGAAATAAGGAATGATTATATCATTGAGTATATTACATATAAAATAATAAAAAATCGGAATCTAGTAAACATATTTGGAGATATTACAAAGGGTTTCCAAACATAAATATATTTTTGGAAACTAAATCTCAAGAAAAATATCTAGTGCATCAACTAAAATGTTATTAAGAAGCAATACAATATAAGAACTGGGTTACTTATTTAAATTTGAGTTATAACAAATGAAAATAAATAATACATGTAAGATAATGTTACATTCCAATATAAATAAGGTACTTAGGATAATTTGTTTTCAAAAATAAAAACAATTCGAAAGGGGAACTAAAACGAAATTTAATTTTTTCATATTTCCAAAATTCAATTAAATTTTATAGAAAATGAAAATGATGATTGTTTTTATTTATTTATTTTAAATGAGAAGATTTTATATTTAATCTAATACATACTAACACAAACTATATTTATTTACAAATGGATATGAATGTAGTTCAATAAAATGATTTACATAAGGTGGAAGTCTAAATTGAACAAAAATAAGTGATTATTCTAGATATTGATGGTTATTTATTAAAAAGGTTGAGAAATATTTTTGTTGAATTAGACAGGTGAATATATAATGGATCTATTATTTTTAAGACACATTATAGACAATAAATAACAGCAATTAAAATGTTGATAAAAATTCATGAACATAAATGATTCTAGAAGGTTTATCATAGTCTTTCTGTGTGATGTTTCTATATTGTTACTAAATATTTAATATAAATATTTCCTATAATTTTTTTATAAATTTCAATAAAAATCAAAATATGAATTATAATAAATATTTTTAATGACGTAGTCTTTATTAGATATATTTATTTCCTAAATAAATGTGTATTATTTTATATTATAAAACATTATAAACATACAAAATATAAAGAACCGAAAAAAAATATTTATTCAATAATCAATACTTGTAAATTATTTTGAAATGAAAAATAAAATAAAAACATTATAAATGGACAGAAAATATAAAATAGAAAAGATAAAATCTGAAAATTTTGATCTCCAAAATCTACTAGAATCATCGGCCACACAACCATCACTATAGAGAAGAAATAAAATATTTTTCAAGTGAGAATCATTATATTAATTTAAAATATAGGACCTCAAGAGTAATTGATTTTATTAATGAATAAATGAATGTATAGATATTATATAAGGTAACATAATTTTTGGAATTGTAATTTTACTATTGCAATGGTAACCTGACCACTCGTACTAGTAATTGGATTGTTGGAAATAGTAAACTGACTGTTGGAATAATCATTTTACTCAAAATAAAAAATGGATATATAAATGATATATATACTCATTATTTTAAATATATATGAATATAATAATTCCAAAAAAATTAATATCATGACTAAAAAACTCAATGAAAATATAATCACATTTTTAATAAACATTATTTTAAATTATTTAATTAAAAAATATATATTTAAAATTAAAATTGGATATTTTATAATTTTATATTTATAATATTAATATCATTTTTTAAATAATTATTTCAAAATTTATCTAGGGTTAATTTTTGGTGATTTTTTGAAATACGTCAATTTTTAGGTGAATAGTAAAAAGATAGTTTTCTGCATTACCGATATATCATAAATTACATTATTTGTGAAGTAATAAGGAAATAATAATTTATAGAATTTTATTTTATGCCATGAAATGTTTTATTTCATTATAAATTAATTAATATATAATAAAATTAATTTCCATTAATAAAAAAATCTTTAAAAAACCTAAAGTCCATTGTGATTCCATCACATAACAATTTCTATTCTATTCCAATTTCAATTTTAATAAAAACAATTTATTATAATTGAAAAGGTTTTTCAAGTCTTCAACCCATTATATTATATTTATAAATGATTAATATTGCTAAAAATTCATTATTACATCTTATACCATAGATATATTATTTTATTTGTTATTTTATTCAAAAAAATACTCATATGCTAAAGTATAAATAAACCTAATTTCTCCCTTTATAAAAACCACTAATTCTCTAATTTTAAAAACCTAAACTCTTCAAAAACACTTCCTATAAGTACCCTTATTATCCCTAATGAGATTTTGTGGTAATTCCACTCCAATAATCAAGGGAGTTTTAATTTCTTATACGATAAGCTACATTGAGGATTAAGTGAGTTCCAATCAACTCTTCTCTAATTTTATTTCTTCTTCTTTTGCTCGTTATTTTTTTCACCACCACTATCAAAACCAAACCATATAATAATTAATTGGGATGTAATTTATATTTATGTTATTGATGTGAACATATTATTATTGTCATATTATAATATATATAAATTTCAAACATCTCTTTATCAGTCTCGAGAAAATGTCTCGTTAATTGTCGGTTATGAAATTATAGAGACATTTCCATGTCAATGATTATAAAAATATTCATTGATTTATATTATTAAATATATATAATAAATAAAAAAATAATTATATATATAATATTATTCTATAATTAAATATATTAATATATAAATTTCATTTAAAAAATTAGAGAAATCAGAGAAAATTGGAAATTTATAAGTAAAATATGATATCAAAATTATTTACCTATAAACAATGAAATTATTTAGTATAATATAATTACTATAATTATTAAATAATGGTAAAAATTGAAATAAAAATGTATTTGATCAATGTTTTAATAAATCTATGATCATTATTTTTGAGGTGTAAAAGTGACGAAATAAATATGAAATAAAGGTAAGTGGATTCTCGAACCCAACTCATTTTATTCACGTTTTAGCTTTATCATGTTATATTTAGAATGAATAATCCTATAGTATTATTTTAATTTAATTTCATTATTATTTAATTTTCTTTTCTTGGATATATAGTTACCCTACTTGATTTTATGTCCAATATAATTACGTTTGAAAAGAAATATTCTTTCTAGAAGATATCTTTCAATCCCCTTGAGTTGTTTCTTCTTTGATAAATAATGATGATTCATATAAAATATATGTTTTTTACTTTTTAATTCAGTAACCCCATATTTATTCATGAAATCTTGATTTTTGAAATCCTTACGAACCCCATTCCTTTCCAGGGGTTAATTAATGACTATGATTGTAATATAATCTATGTGGAAAGAATTATTATATAAATGTTATAATGTGAAGGGTGGGATTAGAATTATATATCCATCCAATACATCGGGTAATGTGATTTATCTATGGGGAGGATGTATATTATTTTTGGACAGGAATTTTTATTGTTTTTTTCAATGATGATGTTAATATTATGAACATTTATTATCATTAAACATGCTAATAGCATTTTTCCCAACTGTGTGTATTATTTGACCACTAAGACATAAAGATTAATTTTTATGTATTTCCCAATTCCATGAATTTATCAAATTATTCCATAATGATATTAAACATGATACTATATTTATGATATGATTATTATTATTATTCTCACCCATGTGATATTGATTCAAGTCCCTTATTCATCCTATTACAGAGATTTCAGCTCACCCATTCATTTCATGTATATCCTCATGTGATTACATGTACAAAGAATAATGTGTTATTTTATGGATAAATATTAAGTTGTTAAATTAATATATCTTTTATTATGTTCATGTTATGTGTTTGCCTAATTTTTTCAAGACACTATACATTTAGATCATGGATTTGTATCTCTATTATTTTTTTTATCTTTAAAATTTGGCTTTAGTTATGAATGAAAATGTAGGGTCGCTATAGTTGGTATCAAAACATAGATTAGATAATTTTAGAATTATGATTAGAAAACATGATTAAAAATCATATATATAAGAATAGTTATATATAGAATATCATAGAATTATTTTTTAAAAAAATATAATGATATGTATACCATTAGATATTCCTTTAGATTTAGTTGTGTAAAAGAATTTATTATTCATTCATTTTTTAATTATTTTCTGTTCAAACCCATTCAATTTTATAAAATGGTGGGAACCAAGAGAAACCAATCAAGTAACCCTTGTGAGGGACAATGAAAGATATATCAAATAATACATCCAATTTAATGGGAGGTGGAGTTCAGAACAACATGTAAATTCTTCCCTAGTTGTCTCAATATTTGAATAATAACCTGAACCATGTGGAATGTACACCTTCATCAAATAAGGATTAAAAAGTAAGTGAATCTTTTACATCGAAATGACAAATGACATTTATTGGATCTTATGATCCAATAGTCAGGAACATAAATTCGTACACATTGATGATATATTCATGTTTATAGTTTTAGATAATTACGATATAAATATACATAACACCTCATAATCATACATGTGGATACTATTAAATCAATATCAATTTTTTTCAAACATATTTATTTTAAAATAGAACCAAATACCATTGAAAATTCATCATGGAATTTAAATTTGCTTCCTTATTTCTCTTACAGATCCTTATAACCTATAAAAAACATTTAAAAACGTGGGATAAGAACAAAAACCTCAATAAGGGATATATCGAAAGAAACTGTTAGTACAATGATAACATAAAAACCAATAAAAATAATTTCATAAAAAATCATTAACTTCTAAGGAAACATCATTTAGATTCCTTGGGACATATGTACCATATCACCCTTACAATCACCCTTACACATATAATAACTATTTGGTCAAATTATATCTCCAGAGTACGCAATGCATTAGAGAGCTATAATGGGAATCACCTGTCATATTGTGAGATATAATGGTCTCAACAAAACAAATCCTAAGAAACAATGGGATCAACCCAACATTAATAATGTCCCAGGAAAAAATCAGGAATAAAACACTTCATAACTAATTTACACCCTTGAGAAAAACACATTCACATTTCAAAATACCATTTTTTTAAAAATCACTCGTAGAACATAAACACCGCACATAAAAATTAATGAAATATTATTAATCAAAAATAACTATAAAAAATATAATAGAGAAACTATAGTAACAAAATATCCTGAAATATGAATAGAATATCCGTGGCATAAAAAAAGATAAATATCTTTGCATTTCATAAAGGAGACATCTAAAAATATTTTTATAGGAAAGGCTATTACAAATACCATAACATTTAAGAGATAATTGATTAAATGAATAGAATATGTATATATATATATCTTATAAATATTCCTAAAAAATAATATAAAAAATTAAATTTCACAAAATCATCTTATCATTATAAATAACCATTGATGTTGAATTTTAACCAAAAGAAGGGAAATTGGCTTTTGAATTCACATATGAAATTTTTCCAAATTATTGGTTGTACATGGGAGGGATTAATGAGGGATAAATAGGTATATCATCATTAATACATCTTAAGAGAAGAATTTGAGAGGAGAAAAAATATACCCAATCCTTATGAATTAAAAATAAAAGACCACAACACGGAGAAGATTCTTGATTAAAATTGAGAAAGAGAGAACCCCTAACCTCAGGGTTTACATCCATTAAATGTTTTTAATCATCCTGTATGAAGGGTGAAATAGTGATGTGAATATTTTACAGAAAAATATTCATTATTATAACACCATTTATGATCATTTTATAAAATCATTCCACACATTCATTACTAATATTTTCTTAATTTCATTGTTTATGGTGCATGCATTACATGGTTTCCATGAGCAGTTCGTATAGGATATTCATATCACTTATAAGAGACACTACACAAGTGGACTGAAATGGTATTTACATATTTCCATAACCATAAATTATACCATTTATAATTTTTAATTGTGACATGAGGATAATTCATATGTTAAAGCATTATTGATATTTGTTTTTGTAATTTTGGAGATTCTTCGATCCTAATGAACTCATTTTGTTTTATAAATTAATAACATGTGTAAAAAATGATTTCACAACCTTATATAATATATTATAAATAAATTATAATATGTATCAACCATAAAAATGGTTTCATGACCAATCGTGGAGTAAGTAAAATAAATTTAAATCACATCATCCACAATGTAGGTAAATCGACACATCACATATGGTGTTTTTCATTTCTAAAATAAGTGGGAGAGGAGAAGAAGTATAATGGAGAATCTTCCATAAACTTGATGAAATAAATAAAATTTATGATACTAGATCATTAATTCCTCTTGGATAAGTTTATGTTTGTAAAGTACAAATATAGAAATGAAAATGAAAAGAAATGAATGAAAACAGAAGATGATGTTTACTTCATGATCTCTTCTCCCTATGATCCTTCTTAAGGCCCTTAGTATTTTCATTTTGGGGAGACCAGCAGGTCTTGTACGTGGGGAAGGATTTTGAGAGGTTTATTTGGTATAACTTTGGCGTAGATCAATGCTTGAGAGGTGTGGGGAGAAGAGGGGGATTGCTGGGTGTTTATAGTGTAGAAGAGAAGGAGCAATATATTATTTTAATCATTAGTTTAATATTATTTCTCAAGACTATGAATAGTATTAATTAATGTGAAAAAATAGTTAATATGTAATTTGAGTTTAAACCATGTGTTCTTTCATTATCCATGATGTAAAAAATATTGTATTTAACTGATAATTTATATATATGGTATTTTACAATATTTCACTATTCATCAAAAATTCAATTATATTAGAAAAATACAAAAAAAATCTCCCTAACCATTTTTTGATGTTTAGATTTCAAAAATGAACTCCATTTTTTTATAATAATTTTATAAATATGAATAATTTAATTTTTAAATAAAATAATATTTTAATCTGAAATTAAAAATTTTAAAACATTTATTTACTTATTCTAATATATGTGTATATCATAACATCAATTAAATCTTATATGAATATTATCATTGGTGAGGTTAAAATTCATAAGGGTGTGTTA
Source organism: Viscum album (assembly GCA_963277665.1). NCBI lineage: Eukaryota > Viridiplantae > Streptophyta > Magnoliopsida > Santalales > Viscaceae > Viscum > Viscum album. The sequence continues at coordinate 1,965,716,221 of OY728121.1, forward strand.
ATATTCATAAAGGTAACATTAATATTCATAATGGTATGTTATTATTCACTAAAAATTATATTGGTCTTATTAGACCTTAAATAACTTACTGATCACAACCATGTATATCTATTTTTTGAAATTCAAAACATTGAAGTGGAAAAATTATGTTTAAGGGCTAGTTATAAATATCTACATAAAAAATGTTTCATGAATTTAAATATACATTTAAATCCTTAGTGTATCACATTATCCCCAACTTCTTTAAATTGTGTCCTTTCAATTTTATTTTCTCATTAAACAAGTGAGGGTACCTTTCCTTCAAAGAATTTTCATATTCACATGTTTCTTCTTCAACCATGTGGTTTCTCCAAAAAAACACTATACCTAGTGGACTACCTTATTCTGAAATACATGCTCTCTATGATCAAGAATCTAAATAGGTTTCCCTTCATAACAATGGTTCTATTCCGGCTAAACTGTCTCTTGGCTCAAAACATGAGATGAATCTAGAACATACATTCTTATCATCGAAATAATAAAAACAATGTATACCTATGATAAACTCCAAGGAAATTTTACTCATTTGGAAATCGGTCCAAATTTATCTAGTATTTAATAAGGTCTAATGAACCATGGACTCATCTTCAATTTATTATTGAAACATATAACACTTTCCTATGGTGAGATTCTGTGAAAACATGATCAGCTACTTCAAAAGAAAAGTCTTTCCTCCTATAGTCTACATAACTTTTTGTCATTCTTTGATATATCGTCATGTATTTCTAGATCTTTTTCACTTTCTCAAAAACTTCCTCTGCTATTTCTATCCCCATTAACATTCGTTCACTAACATCATCCCTATATTATGGAGTCTAACACCTTCTCCCATAAAATTCCTCAAATGGATCCAAAATCATACTGGAATGAAAAAATTTATTAATATAAAACTCTACTAAAAAATGATATTGATCCCAACTTCCCTAGTATTCCATTGAAAAATCTTGATGAATATCATGTGAGTTCTGAATCATTCATTCTGACTACCCATCCAATTGAGGATAAAAAGCTGTACTGAAATTTAATTCTATTCCCAACGACTTCTGAAGGCCTTTCCAAAAATTATAAGTGAACCTAGGATCCTGATAAAATAAAATGGAAAGAGTCACTCAAGGTATTGTGGATATCACTTCGAGGTATATTTGAAAAAGGTGATCCAAAGACAATGTATATCGAGTAGATAAAAATGTTCATATTTAGTCACCTGATCAACAATAACCCAAATCACATTGTTACCTCAATAATTCTTTGGTAGTCCCAAAACAAAGTCCATGGATATAATTTATCATTTCCACTTGGGTACCTGTAAAAGATAGAGTATCACCTTTGGTAACTACAGCTCTGCATTAACCTGTGGACAAGTTAATCATTTCAAAGTAAAGTCAGCAATATCCATTTTCATTCCATCCCACAAGTAATAATCCTGAAGTTATTTTCATATCTTATTATTTGCATAATGAAATGATAATTGAGAACTATGAGCATCACACAAAAATTATTTACTCAACTGGGAATCACAAGGAACACACAAACATTTACCAAAAAATAAAACACAATCTTTATCAAGGTTAAATTCTGGAAACTTACCCATTTTCATCAATTCTACATTTCTTTGTAGCTCACTGTCTTCCTTCAGCGCTTTCTTATTTATGTCTGATAGAGATAACTGCACTAAAACCTGAAACAAAACAAATTTATTTCATACATGAGAAACTTCTTAGCCAAAATGCCTCAAATCATTTACCAAAGGATCATTATCTAAATGTATTATAGTTAATGTAGCATTACATTTCCGACTCAATTCATCAACCACTCTATTTGGGTTCCCAAGATGGTAACGAATCATGAAATAAAAATCCTTAATTAGTTCTAGTCATCTTCTCTATCTCATTTTTAATCCCTTATGAGTGACTATATACTTCAGACATTTTTGGTTAGTATATATTTCACATATGGCTCCATATAAATAAAGTCTCAATATTTTTAAAGAAACAACCATACCTATTAATTTCAAATTATGTGTAGGTCTATTTAACTCAAGGGGTTTCAACTGACTTTTGGAATAAGCAATTAAATGATCATTCGTTATCAGAACACATCCATGTCCCTTTAAGGAAGCATCACTATAGAAGTCAAATTCACCTTTTATGGAACGTAAAGTCATAACTGGAGCATTCACCAATATTCTTTTCAATTGATTAAAACAAAAATCACATTCTTCAATACATGCATATTTAACCCCTTTTTTAACTTAGTTAGTAGTAAATATAACCGTGAAAGGGTTTTAACAAACCATTGGTAATAACCTCTTATGAAACTATGTAACATTTGTAGGTCTTGACTATTCATCGAAAACATTTTTTGGTTGCATAAACTATTATTCATTCTTTATTTACAATATTCTTAATAAAAGAAATTTGTTGCAAGAAAAAAATCACACTTGCTAAATTTCTGATATAGTTTTATTTATTTTAAGGATTGAAAAAAAACACATAAATTTTTTTCATGCTTCTATTTAAATCTATAATATACAAGAATTTCATCAATAAATGAAACCAAAAACATATCCAAGAACTCATGAAATATTCTATTCATAAGATCAGTGAATATATTAGGTGCATAATTTAACCCAAACGGCATAACTAAAAATTCATAATGACCATATCTATTACAGAACGCAGTGTTCGGGACGTCTACATCATTTACTTTCAACCGATGGTAACTGAATTCAGGTTAACCTTAGAAAAATATTGTGCTCCTTGGAGCTAATAAAACAAATCATCGATATGATGCAAAGAATACTTGTTTTTAATTGTAATGTTATTCATGTTTATGTAATCAATGAAATGTATCATTGAACCATATTTCTTATTAACTAACAAGATAGGATCACCCCATAGTGATGAGCTTGGTTAGATAAAGTATTTATCTAATAATTCTTGAAATGACTTTTTTTTAATTCAAGGAGTTGTAATTGAGTCATTCGATAAGAGGGTTTAGAAATTCTATTACCATTATGAACTATTTCAATAGTAACCTCATCATCTCAATCAAGAATAAAAATAGGAAAATCATTAGGAAAAACATACAAGTATTCCTTTACCACCGGTACATCATTAATCAGGATAGTTCCATTATCTTCAAAAATAAGAGCAAGATAATATTCATTTCCATATTTTATCTATTTCTTTGCTTCCTGATAGGTTATTAATCATATGGGTTCATTCTTGTACACAAACTGAAATTATTTCTGATTAAAAAAACTTATTTTTCTTTACATTCTATCTTAGAAAGATAATAAGAAAGCTAGTCCATACCTAGAGTGACATAAAACTCTACTAGAGGAAAATCAACATTGTTTGCAGGTAAACTCTTTCTATATAAAAGTATAGGTATATTATTATAATTTATTTTTGCCACAATATTTCCTCCAGGTGTTTTTACCATGAGGTATAGTTTCATATCATAAGCTTCAATTCCCAATTTTTCTAAAAATTTCATAGAAATGAATGAATGTGTATGCCTAGAATCAAAAAACACATTTTTGAAATCTATAAAAACAATAAATTTACCTGATACCACCCCAATTGATGTCTCAACATCTGTTGATGTGGTTGCAAACAATTTCGCCACACCCTTCTGCATCCAATCATTCTAATTCCCTTCCTGAGGGACTAGCTTCGGAAAAACATTAGAAAAATTACCCAATTACGTACTGTTAAAGAATATCACCATCAGATTATCATTAATATTCATATCATCTTATTTTCATTAATGATACATGTGTCCATACATTCCACATTTTTAGAATTTCCCAGAATATACAAGACATTCCCGAGGATGTCTTTTACCACACTTTTCACAACAAGGGAAATTTATTTTCTTACCTACATATTTCCATAAATAATTCTTCCCTAAACCCTGCCAACATGACTTCTTATTATTCTTATCATCACGAGGAACATACATGTCAGAAAATTCCATCTCTAGATTTTTTCACACAATGAAAAAGTTTATCATAGATTTTAAAATCATATGAATCCAAAACAATTAACAAAATGGTTTTAAATCAGAGTAAACTCTATTAATTATACTATCAAAATCCCATGTAAAATCTAGTCCATACCAGGACAATCTGGTAAATTTTCCTTCATATGCTACCACAGAATCAACATATTTCTACTTCAGTTCCAGGAATTATTTTCTATTTGGAGTCAAACAGTTTTAGGAAAAAATATGTTTCAAGAAAATACTCTTAAAATCAACCCATTCCAAACAATCATTATTTCTCTCGTATTTATAACCACATAATACCATTGATCTACTTTACCTTACAATCAATAAATTCCTAGAATTACCTTTTGACATTCTAAACATCCCATGACATAAAATATCTTTTTAGAGCACTAATCCATGCTTGGGATATCACTGGTTCATTGGTTCCCCAGAATGCTGGAGGATGTTGCCTCAAAACATTCTCCACAAAAAAAAACATGTTTCATCATGGTAGATCGTGTTCCTCTTTTAAATGGACACCATCGTCATTTATTTCATGATTCGACTAAGCCATTTTTGTCACAAACTTCTCGTTTCTAATTCCCACCATTCCAATCTATATATTCGGACATACATCAACCTCTTGGTGCCTTCCAACTTTACCATCCTTGTTTCTATTGTGGAAAAACATTCAAAATAGACATATCGTAGACAAAGAAACATTTAAATATCAAAATTCTATATCATTTTAAATTATCCATAACGTAAAAATATTTTACAGTATTAAATTAACATCATTCTAACACCTAATGTTTTCTAAAAAATCATATGATACCAACAATAAGGACCTGACCTTAAAACATTTCTTAATGTTTAATTTTACTCAAGATCATACATTTATGCACATTGAGGATCTTTTCAGGATTAGATTTTTAGGTAATTTGAACAGAAACATAAATAACATCTCATAATCATACATGTGGATACTATTAAAACAATATCCATTTTTTCGAACTATAATACTTTTCAAATAAAACATAATCCTTTTGAAAATTCATTATGAAATTTAAATTGTATTTCTTCTTTCTCTTACACATCCTTATAACATTTGAAAATCATTTATAATCTTGGGATGAGCACAAAAGGCTTAGAAATGATATAAGAAAAATATTAGTCAAGTGATGACATAAAGACTAATAAATCCCATTACATAAAAACCCATTATCATTTTTGGAAATATCATGTAGTTCCATTGGGACATATTTACCATATCACTCTTACAATCACCCTTACACATGAAATAACTATTTGGTCAAATTCCACCTCGAGAGTACCCAATGCATTGGAGAGATATAATGGGGCGCGCCGGTTATATCATGAGCTATAATGGGCTCAACCCAACATATCATGAGCTATAATGGGATAAATCGAAGATTAAAAAATTACATGGAACATATCATGAATCAAACACTCCATAACTCATTTACACCCTTGAGTAAAACAAATTCACATTTCAAAATAACTGTTTTTGTAAAAATCACTCTTATAACATATATATTTACCACAAAAAATAATGAAAATATATTATTAGAAAATAAATATAAAAAAATTAATGGAGACACTATAGTATTAAAACATCATGAAATCAGAAGAGAGCACTCATGACATAAATAAAGGAACAATTTCTTTGGATTTCCTAAAGGAGACATCTAAAAGTATTTTACGTGGAAATTCCTTTACAAATACTATATAATTTAAGATACAATTGATTAAATGAAGGGAATATGTATATATACTATAAATAAACATAATAAAATATAACATAACTAAATTAAATTTCACAAAATCATCTTATCATGATAAGAAACCACGAAAGTATAAGGGTAACACAAACAATGGAAATTGGGGTTTGAATTCACTTACAAATGTTTTTCATTGTATCAAGTATACATAGGAGGGATTAGTGAAAAATAAATTGGAGTATCATCATTAATACATAATATGGGTGTTATGTGGGTGGTTAAAAAATATACCCCATCTTTAGGAATTAAAAATCAAAGAGAACAACATAGATAATATTATTGAATTAAATTGAGAAAGAGAGGATCTCTTACCTTAGGTTTGACTTCCCCAAATGACATCTAAAACTTTTGTATGAAGATTTAAATAGTGTTATAAATATTTTATAGATATATATTCATTCTTATAACACCTTTCATGGTCATTTTACAATATCATTTCACTCATTCATTAATAATATTTTGTTAATTCCATGATTTCAGGTGTGTGATATACATGGTTTCCATGAGCAGTTCATATTGGATTTAAATGTCGATTGTAAAAGAAACTATAGAGGTGGAATGAAATAGAATTTAAATATTTCCAGAACCATATATTATACCATTTAGAATTTCTAATTATAACTTGTGGATAATTCATAAGATAAAACATTATTGACAATTGTTGAGGTCATTTTGGCAATTCTTCAATCATAACGAACTCATTTTGTTTTATAAATCAATAAAATGTGTACAAAATGATTTCAAAACATTATTTAAGATATAATACATAAATTATAAATTGTTTCAACTATAAAAATTGTTTCAAGTCTATTCTTGATGTAAGTAAAAGAAATTAAAATCCAATTGTCCTTGATGTCCGTAAATCAACACATCAGGGACGGTTTTATCATTTATAGAATAAGTGGGTGGGGAAAAGAAGTATAATGGTGAATCATCTATTAACATGATTAAATACAGATCATGTAAGATAATGGATCATTCAATCCTCTTAGATAAATGGAGGTTAGGAAATAATATTCCTGGAAAAGGAAATGAAAAGAAAAGAAATAAAACAAAAGAGGACGTTTACCTCTTGATCTCTTCTCCTAGAGATCCTTCTTAAGGCACTTGGTTTTTCCCTTTTGCTGATAACAATATCTATTGGACATGGGTAAGTATCCTGAAAGTAGTATGTGGCAGAATTTTGATAATGCTCAAGGCTTGAGAGTTGTGGGAGGAAGAGGGTGGAGTTGGTTGTATTTATAGTGGTGGAGAGGAGGAGTTTTACATTATTATAGTCTTTAGTTTAAAATTTTTTCTCAAGACTATTAATATTATTAATTAATATGAAAAATAGTAAATAGAGAGTGTTATTTCAAATTAAGTTTCCTTACATCATCCATGATGTAAAAAATAATGTATTTAACTGATAATTTATATATATGTTATTTTACTATATTTCACTATTCATAAAAAATTCATGTATCTTAGAAAAATTCTAAAAATAAACTGTAACCATTTTTCAATGTGAAGAATTCAAAAATGAAAAAATAATCAACATAATTTTCCAAATATGATTAATTTAATTTTTAAATAAAACAATATTTTATTCCAAATATAACAATTTTAAAATAGTTTCTTACTAATTCAATGATATGGGTATATCATAACTTCAATTAAATCTTATATGTATACTATCATAGGTTATTTTACTATTCATAATGGTATGTTACAATTCATAAGTTTAACATTACTATTCCTATGGTTATGTTACTATTAACCAAATATTAATTTGGTATTATCACATACTAAATAACTTTCAAATCGTAACTGTGTGTGTCCATTTTTTAAAATTCAAAACATAGAAGTGGAAAATTATATTTAAAGGTTATTTATAACTATCAAAATAAGAAATGTAACATGCATTTCAATTTACTTTTAAAACCTTACAGAGATACATTACACTTTTCATTTATCATTCTGATCGAGAAGCTGAACAATTTTTGGCATTGATAAAGAACACAAAGCAGAAGGTTGTAATAGAAGATATTGAGAGGGAATAAATTGGGAAAATATTTCCTAAAAATTATTTTCCTTATACACTTAAACCAAATATAGTGAGATAATTCATAGATATCAATGAAAATGAAGTTGAATATGTAATGTCTTATGAATAAAACATAACATGGCCTACAAGATATACCTTGGGGATAGTTATCAACAATAATAGAAAAAAAAGATATATTTTTTAGTGGTTTTTTGTAACACTATTGAAAGGATATAGCTATCTAATACATTTGGTGTTATGAAGTAGTTTATTGATATTATCTCAATGTATAATGCCCCAGCCTTAAACCTTACTTAATATTGAATTAAATGAGTAATTCACATTGAGGATCTTTTCTGGTTTAGAGTTTTAGAGAATTGGGACATAACTATTACATCTCAAAAGATTAAAAAGTATTTTCTTCTACTAAATTTCAATAAAATAAAAACTCTTAAAAATAAACATGTATAGTTTCATGTTTTAGGTAGCATGACTTTCCCTTGATCCCATCCTTGACCCTATTCCACGCTAAGTCCTGTGAAAAACATTTCAAAAACTTGGGATGAGCATAAAAATCTCAGTAAGGGATACACAAAGAATGAAAACTGTTAGTTTTTCAAACATCAAGTAAGCCATGTATACTCTATCAAAGTAATACATTCACCTTCATGAAGTAGTAAAAACTCTTAACTAAAAAAAATATCTTTACTTACCTTTTTGTAACCAAAGGATTACCATGAAACCCATATAAAGAACACATAACATATATAAAGGTAACATGGGACATAAACATACTTAAGTGGAATAACCATACGGTCGACTTCCACACATATCACTTAATGGAATAGACATATGGCCAATTTCCATACATACTTAATGGAATAGCCATACGGCCGACTTCCATACCCAATGCATTGGAGGTTATAATGTAACCACCCGTCCTGGTATTCACAGCACCACCCGTTATATGGTTTATAACGTAACCACCCGTTAAAATGTCTAAGTACCAATATAAAATCATAAAACAGAAAACCAATATAAAGGAATGATAACATTTCTACATTTCAATCACAATATATCATAAATATATTGACATAATAGAATCCTTTATCAAACCCATTTTCAATACCAAAATACATAAAAGAGTATATGGTATTTATTTTATTTTAAAAACATTACAGCTTGTTGAGGAAGCCAAAGACCAAATAATAATCGCGTTGGCGGAAAAGGTCGTTGTCACCGCGTACGTTAAAAGAAAAATTCATTTTTGTCGTTTTGTAAAACGCTTCGTAGAAAAAGATTACTTTTGTATAAAAGTAAAAGTCAAAGGGTTTTATACACCGTTACAAAAGAAAGTTGTGTATAAAACAAAATATGCCTCAATGAAAGGAGATTGAGACGAAGTCCCTTACAAAGATGGTATCCTTATTTTAAGGATAATTCAATTACATAATTATGTGTGACAAATGAATACACAAAATATAAGTGGATATTAAGTGTAAAATAATCAAAGGTCATTCACACATATTCAAAGGATGACATATTCAATAACTACATGTTGAACCCAAAGAAATCGAAATTGGGTTAAGAAGTTCTCTTGACAGCCTAACGGTGTCACATCAAAATGAGTTCATGATAGATAAAAAGTGTATCTCATCACTTGGACATAAAAGTTACATCAATAAGGATATATGAGAACATATCCCAACATAAAAATATGTAAATTAAAAGACCGAACAAAAGAAGTCTTTTAAAAAGAGGAGGGTGAAAGGTTCCCTTACCGACATGGGTATTTTTTAAAACATACGCCCCGTGAAGGAAGGACAATACAACATTGATGTAAATACTCATAAATGAAATAATATTACACAATGAGTAAAATAATGGACAGTACATACACCACTCAAAGGAAATTGTGTCAAATGTAGCATAAATCTCATGGGAATAAAAGTGAGATGAAAAATCCCTTGCGAAAACTCGGCAGCCTAACGGCGCGACAGAAAACTTAAAAAAATCGATTGATGAGATCAAATAGGGTATCTCATCATATTAACATAAAGTTTATAGAAAGAGGAATATAAAATAACATCCCCCAACAAGACAAAGAGGAGCTTAAAAGAAGTGACATAAAAGAGAGTTCTTAAAAAGAAAGAGAGAGGTTAGATCTCTTACGAAAATTTGGCAGCCTAACGGCGCCACTCAAAACATAAAAAATGGATTGATGAGAGAGAATAGGGTCTCTCATCACATGAACATAAAAATTATAGTAAGATTAATATAAAATAACATCCCAATAACAAGAAATATGATCTTTAAAAGGAATGACATAAAGGAGTGTACTTAAAAATAAAGAGTGGAGTAGGATCCCTTACCTCGGGTCCGACTTGACTCGATCGTTCTTTAACGTCCTGAATAATAAACTTGAGTTAATTTATACTTGATTAAGAACCTTTTTAAAGTTAATTATTCCTTTTATATCAATTATTTCCATGTTATAAACATTATTTAACCTTTTAAGTTAATAATTTTTGTTTTGTCGATATTTGGTTCTTAAGTCGAAAATGGACTTCTTACAACTACATGTTGTTCGTGTGGTCAAAGGTTATTTATATCCAGAATGACATTCCTGATTTGGATAGAATATATATCATATATATCCATAATATACATGTATTTATAATATTATATAATCATTTAGAGGTAAGAAATGTAATGCACCGTTCATGGAGACGGTAAGCCGTACGTACGCATGAACGCTACTTTCATTTCTTTTTCATATTAATGGAATTAAAACTAAATGAGAGGTATGTATATTTTAATTCTAGAATTATATTCATCATTTAGATGTATCATTCATTATATATATCCATTATATATATGTACTTTTAATATTACATTACATTTGGGGATAAGAAATGAAATGCACCGTTCATGGAGACGGTAAGCCGTACGTACGCATGAACGCTACTTTCATTTATATCTCATACTATAATGGAAAGAAATAATAATGATATAGAGGTATATTATAATTCCAGTATAAAATAATATATAATAACTTTCAATCCATCCTTTATACATCCCACATATGGCATTAACGAATCAAATCACTTTGAGGGGGCGGTAGTCCGCACTTCCTTAAATGAAGATATCGTGTTTACCCATAATGGAAATAATAAAGGTATACACAAAATGAAAAATACAGAAGCTTAAGGAAAACATAAACATATTATATATCATATATAAATATAGTATCATCTTAATGGCCACCTTTGAAGGTGTTAAAAGAATGTTGAACAATCATCGTTTCGGGAGGCAGAAATTCGCCATCCACGGAAACAGTATGTTATTTCACCATTAGATGTATGTGTGTGTAATTTTAGCTCTAATAATTCTTATAAAAACATCCTAGTATATTGAGGATACTGTAGTTGTTACAAAATAAAAGAATAAAAATAGTTTAGGGGGTTGGAGAAGCAAAATAAAACAAAAGGACTCAAAAAAAGACATTACCTTAAAATCGAGTAACTCCCCTTGGCTTGAGCTCAAAGGCTTCCTTGGGAAGACTTATGCCCAAAGGGAGGCTTAAAGGAGTAAAATAGGGATGTGGAGAGACAAAATGGGCAGGGGTTGGCCGATCCAAAGGCTTTGGGTGTGTGGGTAAGGAGGTAGAGGTGGGGGCCTTTTATAAGAGGAGAGGAGGGGCACTCTTGTAAAGATAAAAACTGTTACGTTATTTTCAAAATAGTTTAGGATTTTCAAGGTCCCAAATTTATTTTTTTCGAGTATAAGGTGATAAGGTTTCGAAATCCACCCATCCAATTGGTTTTGGACATGTGTAGGTCTTATATTTTACATTATATTTCTATTTTATTTAAATCGTTAAATAATGAGGTAATCGCTGCATCATCATGATGTCATAAATAATTTAATTTATTTAATGTCTAAAAATTATAAAAAAAATTCTATGATGTATGAAATATTTTTATCTTTCCAATTACTATCTATAGGAAAAAATCTGACTTGTATAACCCCATGTAAAAATTGCTTTAGTACAACATCTCATGTGTGTGTCATTTTTACTTTAACATTAAATAAAAAGTTATTTATGTCATTTCCCAACCAATGTGGCTCCATGGGGTCCCCAAGTTGACCCATGGCTTGTCTTGGTCGGCCATGACACATCCAATAAGTTTAGGACATGTTTCAAGGTATTTTCATTTTATTCTAATATCATTTTTTCCTTAAATTGCACTATTTACCTCTAATCGCGATTAAAAACTTAATAAGTTACGATTCACCAAAAAATTATTTTTATCCCATTGAACCACATTTTACTTATTAATAACAACCATGTATGTCGGATTTTTTAAATTCAAAACACATAAGTGGTAAAATTTCATTTAAACGAAAAATCAGTTTTTATAAGTACCACTTAGTGGTTTCACTATTCATCAAAAATTGAAGTTTTTCAGAAAAATCCAAAAAATTCACCCTAACCTATATTTGATATTCCGAATTCAAAAATGAAGTATATTTTACAAAATTCAAAACATATATGTCACATTAATTAATTTAATAATTCATTCCCGCTGTCAGAGCAAATAGCGTGTTTTTATGGAACAAAAGTATCAAAAGATTGACACTAGTTTAAGTTCGATTTCAAAGTGAAATTAATTCCAACGTCCACTATTAGATTTAATGGTAAAAATATTTTCTAATTTAACTTTAAAACCAATTAAAATTATAATCTAATCATATAAATAAATTAGATTAAAAAGTGGTTTTTGAATTAAAATACAACATTTTACACTATTCATTAAAAAATAAACTTTATCGAAAAAATACCAAAAATTTACACAAAGTAAAATTAGATGTCCTAATTATAAAGAAGCGTTTTATTTCATACAAAATAATTTATAAGAGTGATAAAAACTAAATTTAATGACAGTTCGCCATCAAAAGGCGATAAGTGAACCTTTAGTGAAAATTAGGGTATAAAAGCCTAAAATTGAATTCTTTCTGTATTTTAAGCCTTTATCTTTTATTGGATAAATGTAAAAACATTTAAAAAACATATATAATCATATTTTAGTTATTTCTATCCATTCCCGCCAATACATCGGCTACATGTTGACTACTATTTAAAATAATATTATTTTATTATTAGAGTGAAATGTATGATTCCCAAGAAACTCGTTGTTGCATATTGGGTACGCCATCGAGCATTGCATCCCCTTTAAAGTAATATTAATATTTGATTGAAAAATATGGATAAATATAAAGATGTTATATTCTTTATTTACCCGGGGTGTTACACAAGGTATATATTTGTGTTGGAAAATGGTCCCATGGTTATGGATATAATAATAAAATAATGTATTTTCATGCTGGTGGGTCAAATGAAAATAGAGGAAAGAGGATCCAATTACACACAAGTCAATCATGTAGGAATTTTCTCATAGGGTTGGGGAAATTCGTCGATTGTGGGATAGATGGCCACTAAGATCCTTAATGTTAAATAGATATGAAGAAGATGACCAATATGATGGAGGAAAGGGAGACCCCTCTTAATGAACCACTCTTGGTTTATTCTTCAACTATAGGGAGAAAAGGAAATATTCATGAAAGTGTAAAAGACCACAATTACTTGAGGGTAATTAGCATCAGCAACCAATTTAATCAAAGGAACAACATAAAGCTTATGAAATCACCAATATTGAAGTGGACTGTGAAAATGAAGTCATACAAGGTACACTTCCTATTCACTCAACAATGGAAGAAGTTTTAATTGATTATTGTTCTAAAAATTAAATTATATCATGTATGTTTCCAAAAACTATTAAATCAAATCTACGATATATTGTTTTATATATATATCATTAAAAACTCCATGTTTTCAATAAATTCAACCCAATTTTTTATTATTCATCTTCTACCATATGTGGGAGTATTTTTCAATAAAATCAAATAATCCTTCCTATGGTGGAATTTTATTCTATATAGGTTATGGATTTTTCTCATTATTCATAGCATATATAAACTATTGGCAAAAAGAAATCACTTTTCATATTCCAAACCATAAAATTCTGCTATAAAAATTTAAGGAAGATCATGATTCTCTTATGTAAAATCCTTCAATTGTATGTGTTTTGATTCCTAATTAAGAATAATACCATGAAAAAAAATTGATATGTAAAAAGAATTTATAAACCGAGAGGAAATGGAAATGGTTATGGAATAAAATTTTGTATTTTCTGAAGACATATTGCTAATTCCCCGAGATCCTAAGGTAGATTTCTCAATATATCTCATACCCGAAGCTACTCCTACATTTAAATTCCCTTACTTAATTTCCCCAATTGAAATAGAGGAATTAATGAAAAATTTGTAAGGTCATTTGGGAAAAGGGTTCATATTAATTAGTCCATCAACATAGGGTGTGTTAGTTTTCATTTTCAAGAATATGGATGGATCAATGTGGTTCTGTATCAATTATTGGGAACATAAAAAGATTCCAATAAAGAAAAATTATCCTCTACCAATGATTTATGGTGTGTTTGATCAACTATGTGGAGATTTGTGCATGTAAATGGTGGGTCGTCATTCTGGATATCATTTACAAAAGGTGATGAAGGAAGATATTTGTAATACTGATTTTTGTATAAGGTATGTTCACTATGAGTTCTGAGAGGAACCATTTGGACTTTCTAATATCCATAAAAGGTTCTTGGATTTTATAAACAATTTTCTTAGAGATTAGATCACAAAAATTGGGTTGAATTTATTGAAAACATTGAGTGTGACCACGTGAAAAAAAGAGATTATTTAGAATTCTCATGGTGTTTGGTATTTTAAAAAGATAAATCAGATTGATAGAAGTGAAAATAGATTATTCAACCATTTCTTATACCCATGTGTAAATAAGTGTATTCTCCTATGGAAATTGTCAATAGTCTCCTAAAGATATCAAAAAGAAACAATGTTATATGGGTTGTAGTGGATCAAAACAGTAAGGAAACCCACATAATATCTATTTTGGAATATTTATCACTCAAAAAATATTCCATGAAATAGTTAAAGAAAATGGTTAGGATTCATGGAGTTCTACCTTTGATCATCTCAAATCATTATCTTGTGGTCACAAAGAAATTCTATAGAATTATTAAACATGAATTGAGTACTAAATTGAATTTATACCAGTCCCATCACCCACTAATTTATGTCCAATCATAAAGTACTATTTAGGTGCCTATGTTCATTATGAGAGACCGCTAAATAGGACTCAAAGTTAGATGGTATCAATATCTTCCATTGGTTGAGTTATCATATAACAATAGGGTCTAGTCGGGTATTTCAATTACTCAACATGAAGCAATGTATGTGAATTGTTGTATATCTTCATATTATTGTGATTATGTTGTGAAACGAAATCCAATGGGACATGATATTGTGTAAGAGATAACATAGATGGTACAAACGATACAAAAACACATAAAAGCTACACCCAGTCGGAAAACAAGTTATGATGATAGAAGTCAAATGGACTTGGAGCTGGAAGTTGGAGTCAAATTTTTTCCTTTGAATATCATAACGAAAGAGATTCATGTAGTTTGGAAAGAAAGAGAATCATATACCAAGGTACATTGGCCTCTTTAATATACTAGACTACATATGTGCAGTGGCCCCTTGGGTTCCACTTCCACTAGGTGTGGCCCAATTTCCTGATGTGTACCACGCATCACTCTTAGGGATGTATATATCTGATCCCTCGTATATACCAAATCCAAAATTAGAACTACTACAGAATTATTGCTCAAATGAAGAACAACTAGTGAAGCTATTGGACCGTAGAGACAAATTTTGCAACAAGACAACTCGCCTTGTCAATGTTTCATGGACGAACCAAAAGTATGAAGAGGTGACATGGGAACCAGAGGAAGTAATTAAACAAAAGTACCCTCATCTATTTGTAACCATGAATATGAGTACAAATTTGGAGGATGAAATTTCTTAAGGGGAGAAGAGTGTAACAACCAAGGGTTTATTAGAATTATTATTTCTGAAAGAAATGTGTGTAGTATTATATTATAGAATATTATACACATACTAAATATAAAGTATGAAAAAAAATTATTTTGTTAATAAATACTTTTACATTAATCTTCAATGATATTATATAAAATTCAAAAAATTACATCATGAAAAAAAATATAAAATATAAAAGTTAAAATGGGAAAATATGGATCACCCCAATCCACTATAATTATCACCCCCTCTTCCAAAACTATAAATATGAAAAAAAAAACTCAACTAAGAGACATTATAAAAAATGGAAATATTTAACCTTGGGAAGAATTGGGTAGAATAATTACTAAATGAATATAGTGGTATATATAGGTGGTAATATGACCATGGTAATAGTAATGTGATCATTTGAATAATAACTTGCTCGTTGTAAATAGTAACTTAACTATTTGGATTAGTAACCAGACCCTTTGAATAACTATTTTAACTCAAAATAATAATTTTTTTATATAAATATTATTTATCACGATTAATTTGATTACATATTAATATTATAATAAAATAAAAATAAATATCATAAATAAAATACTTAATGAAAATACAATAAAATTTAAAAAAACTGAATATTAAAATATTTGGTAAAAATGATAATTTTAATATTAAAAAATAAATTGAAAATGGTATAAATTTATTTTAATAAAATTATATAATTTTTGAAATAAACACACTCAAATTAACCAAGTGTTATGTTTTGATAATTTTTTGAAATACATCAATTTTTGTATGAATGGTTAAAATATTGTTTTCACATAATTGGTGTATCTAAAAGTACATCATTCATTGTGTAATAATTAGATAATATTTTTTATATAATTTTTATAAGATGTGATATAAATTAATTAATATATGATTCCCTAAAATACAATTTTATTAATTTAAAAACCTAAAATGAACTTTCCAAAACCTAAAGTCAAATGAAATTCTTTAAAATAATAATTTCTCTTTTTTTCCACATTCCATTTTAATAAAATAAGGAAATAGAATTATAAAGGGGTTTTAAAGAATTAATTAAATTGTACTATATTTATTTATGATTTATATTTTCATAAAAATTATACTAAAACTTTACTTTTGGTATATTATTTTACTTAATATTTTATTTTAAAAATACCCATATCATCAAGTATAAATAACCTCACTCCCTATACATGGAAAACCACTCATACCCCACATTCTATAGCCTATCCTATACAAAATAATTCAAATAAATCCCCTTAAAATCTTTATGGACATTCAAGAGTAATCCAACTATAATAATCAATGCAGTTTCCATGTCTTACCAGAGAAGCTGCACTGATGATTATGTAAGTTTCAATCCACTCTTCTCTATTTTTTTACTTCTTCTTCTTCTTCGCATTCAATTTATCACCGCCACATTCACAACTGAACCATATAAAAATTAATTTTTTATTAATTTGAAAATATATTAACGATTTTAACCAATATAATTATCATATTTCTAAATATATAATTTTAAACCTTCTTTTCCCACTCTCCCAAAAATGCCTCGTCAAAGGTCTGTTAACCACCTACGGATACATTTCCAAGAAAATGATTATAACAAAAATCAATGACGGATATTATGATATATATATATATATATAATATAAATAAAATTAATTATATTTATTATAATATTTTGAAATTATTTATACTAATTTTTAAATTATATATAAAAAATAGATAAATATAAGCAAAAAATGAACTTTTGAGGTAAAACATGATTCCAAAATTATTACCCTATAACCAAATAAATTATAAATAAAAATAAATATACTATAATAGATAAATATATATATATTTTTTAATAAATGACATCTAGATAAAAATTGTAAATAATTTATTTTATTTATTTTGGATGTGGAAAGGTGATGAAATAAATTTGGAATAAAGGTAATGGGATTCTTAAAATCAATACCTTTTATTCTTGTTGTCCCTATTTCATGAAAAAACTTGTATGAATACTCCACAGTTTTACTTAAATATCATTTAATTGTTATACCCTTTTCAATTCATCGATATACATTTTTGTTGCA
The DNA here is from genome assembly GCA_963277665.1 of Viscum album. Taxonomy (NCBI): domain Eukaryota; kingdom Viridiplantae; phylum Streptophyta; class Magnoliopsida; order Santalales; family Viscaceae; genus Viscum; species Viscum album. The sequence goes on from OY728121.1 coordinate 1,965,734,205, forward strand.
TTATTCTAGGTCAAATTAAAAGATTTTCCAAAATAACATTTCTTTTAAAAATATATCCTAGACCTCTCTTGAGTTGTTTCTTCTTCCCTGAAGAACAATGATTGTTATACCAAATATTTATTTCACTTTTTTCATTTAGAAATACCAATTTTATTCATGGAATAATTATTTATGAAATACTTATGAAACCTATTTCATTTCATCGGTTAATTCATGAATATGACTATAATACGTTATATGTGGAATGCATGATTTTGTAAATATTATGATATGATGGGTGGTCATAGAAGTATATAGTCCTCTAATTCACTATTTAATTTTATATATATAATGATATGATGTGTATTATAAATACACATGATTCTAGATTTGTTCTCAAATATAATGTTCGGATTATGAACATTTGTTATGAATGAACATGATGATTTCTGTGTTCACAACTATGTGTGGTATTTGACAAATAAGACATGATATTTCTTTTTTATGCATTTTAGAATTCTATGAAGTTATTACATGTTTCCATCATGAAATTAATGATGGTCATATTATTATGATATGATGATAATGATTATTATCACCCATGTTATATTCATTCATGTACCTTGTTCATCCTCTTACTGAACTTTTATTCCACCCCATTCATTGATGTATATCCTAAAATTATTACATTAATAACGATCATGTGATATTTTACGGATAATGATGAATAATTAATTATAAAAAATTATTCTTTGTTGTGTGATTTTTATTTATGAGAATAATTTTCCTAAGGAATTAAACCTTTTGATCCTGGATTTGAATCTCTATTATATTTTTTATCATTATAATTTTGTAATAGTAAAGAAAGAAAAGGTAGGGTTTTTATAAGATGAAACTTTTGGTGTTTTCATGTTATAAATATATATAATTTCTTGTTTCCATTACATAAAATATATTAAAATGATTTATTTTTGTGATTTATAATAGTATATCAATGGTTTACTCCACTCTTATTTCATTTGGGATTTAATTTTCCTTGAATATAAAGTTAGAAATTGGAACTGAAAAGAGTATTTATAAATGGTTAAAAACATTTAATAACAAAAAAAATATTGGTAAAGTATTATTTTTTTAATTATCACTTTTACATGATTCAATAATTAATAAATGGAGTATAATATTATGTAATACATGTTAAAAATGTTCTATGTGACATGTACTTTAATTATGGTTTGAGAAAGTCTAGAAAATCATCAAAAACATTATATTCTTTTAGTTAATTTTTAAAATTTGATATGAGAGATAAAATATACACTTATCAATTTTTTTTCAACAATGGATTATGAATCAATATTAAATAATCCAAATGAAAAAGTTATTGCTCTTTTTTAATATTGATGAAATGTTTATTTAGACATAATGTGACACAAAAAAAATTGAATATTTTCACAACTCTCACAATTTGATTTATATATGATGTAGAATATTATTGTCGGGATTCCCATACAGTATTAAATTTATTTTTCAATGAATCATACACAATATTTGATGTTAGGAAATTTTTTTAAAAGTACAACCTCATCAGCAACAAGATGGAATTTTGATAACATCATATGGAGTATAGTTTAATAGATGTAAATTTAGAACTTATTATATAAATTCATTTTTAGTTTATTCTTTCTTGAAAATATGAGTTTTTTTTTGGAAAATATTATTTCAAAAAATCTAATTAACCTCATCTATTTAATTATATTCATTTATTCCAATTAAATTATAAACATTGTTAGAAACTAAAATAGAAGATCTTCAGGGAAATGAGTTTTATATATTTACATGACGAGAAGATTATTGGGGAGAAAATGGGTTTCATTTTTTAGGGTGACATGTGTTTGTTTGTTAAAGGAACTATTGATAGATATTTGTTGTTGGTTGATGAATAAGGGTCTTAATGAATGGTTTTTTAATATGATTGAAAAAATGAATTGAATTTTTTAAATATCCATCATAAATAATATTTAAATCTATTGGATTGAGATGTCTATTATTATTATATGGGTAAAATGTTTTTTATATTGATTATAGATTTTTTATTTGTCAAAAAAATTACTCTACATGAGAATAATGTGCAGTTAACTTTCAAATTTGGAAGTACAAAGAAATAGGTATTTTTACTCATTCAAGAAAAATTATATGTTTTGTCTTATTGTATTTTATTCATCATCATTACAGTTTTGATGTAAATTTGATTTAAATATCCATAATTTAATGTAATTAATATTTCTTCAATTATCTGAAATCACATAGTTATAAGATGTTTACTACATCACACTAGGATTAATAAGAAGGATGTTTTTAGACACCAGAAAAAAAAATTCCTAATACAATTTTAGTAATTTTTTTAGGTCTATCTTGATGTAGTATATATTGAATCATTTTAAAATAAAAAATTATAGATTTTATCCGATATTATATATAGGATATATTCTCTTTGTATGATAATTTCATTTCTATAAAATCATTTAGTAACATATAAAGTTTAGAAATTAGTCTGTCTCACAAAATATCAAGCTATAGTACTTATTCATGTTAATATTGGTCCTAAACATAATATATTTGTGTTAAATAACTTGCCACCATATTATGGAATTTTTATCTAATTATTTATATTATATTTCAATTGAAATTTATGATTGAAAAAACATTCAACTAAATGGATCAATTCGGTAATAGTTTTTTCATGATATATAATAATTATGAATATCTTGTTGTAGAAATTATTGAATTAAATATGAAATTTTATCCATGATTTTTTGGATCTTATACATTACATTTCTTTTGTTTCAATAAATTGTGTTATGTTAACATTATATATTTCTATTAAGTTATTTTAATTTTTTAATGATAAATTATTGTAATATAGTGGGATAGTCTCCTGAAATTTCTATTGTGTATTCAAGAGAAAACATTTAATGGATTTATTCCAAAAATAATGGTTTACACATAATCTATAATTTTTGGAGAATGGAGAGGATTAAAGAGGACAAATAATCATTATTGAAATTTATATCTGATTATATTTTTCAGGGATTTAGGTTCATATTCATTGTCATCACCTACCGTTCCTTGCAAATAATATGATTAATATGTGTGATGGTGATTACATTCATTATTCGTTAATAATGTATCAAATCAAAAAAACATTACATGACCATCTAAATGACCATTTGGTATGATTATATTCTTAATCTATCACTCTATATATCTATGTCTCCTATCATCAAATTTTTTTGGTTTTGTTTATAATTTTTTGTAATTAACCTAAATTGTATTTTTTTTAATGGTATTATAGACCTCTACATAAGTTCCCAAATAGAGTTCAATCATCTTTCTCTTATTCCATTCAGCATCATCGATGCATAAACGTTCATTGGATATTATATATTAAATGTGATATACGAAATATTAATAAAATAGTTTGTTTTAAAAAATATTAGAATTATATTGAATTATAATAGGAGTTACAATTTGATTCAGTGTGACAAAATTTTCTACAATTTATTAATACTATTATGTTTACATGATTTCTTAAATAAATTTTATAGTAACATGAGTTAAAAATATGTATTAGAATAATTTATTGTTCATAATTGATATATGATGCATATTTACTTTTTTATAAATGGGGTGGTATAGTATGACTTATAATACTAGTATAAAGGGTTAATATGATGGATCACAAAGTCGATTTTATAAAGAATATTTTTTCGAGAATGGTGATGTTATATACTATTGAGGGAATAATACATCATCATATAGAGGATGCCTGTTGATATTAGTGCATTCTAAACAGAGAGTGTGGTTATCATCAAATAGTGGTAGATGTTCAAAATTGGATTGGGTAATCTATTAATGATAATTTTTTATTTCTGATAGTGAATTTATTTATTGAATTGTTCATATATTGACTGTTGCTTTTGTAGTAATTTTTTATTGTGATGGTAATGTATAAAATATATTATATTGTTGCTTGTATGATTTTAAATTATTTATTACATTTTACCCCTATTTTGCGTAATGTGGAATTTTCTATATATACATTGATATGATTTGTACTCTCCTTATGCTAAAAATTCGAGGGATATATCTATTTTTAATATATTGAATGGTTATTAATTGTTTGTACTTATTTATAGTTTTCAGTTATATATGATGTAGGTTCTTGGTGGTGATCTGTTATATCATATATGCAATCACATGTTTCCACACATTTCACAATCACTCATAGGAGATTATTAATGATGGGGAAAATCTTGTTTAGTTGTTCTTATAATAATTGCATCTATGTTTGGTTTATGTTCCCTGGGTAAAATAGAATAAAATCATTTATTATATATATTTTACAATGAGTTCATAAAGTTGTGACTAGGGATGAATGTTCTTATAAAATAAATTTATCTTGAGTATTGAATAGATATTCCATATGTCTCACTATTTGTAACAATATTTATTCATTTTAATTAATTTTTTACTGTGTTTAATTATTTCTATATTATATATTATATGGAACATACATAGAGTTCCATTCAATCATAATTATATATATTATATTTCATATTGTTTTTTATAAACATTGATGTAATGAGGACCCTTATAAATTTATTTAAAATATATATATATATAAATCATTGAGTGTGTTATCATATTTATATTTATATATTTTCATTCACGTGTCATATATGGGTGTTGATGGATTTTATTTTTTTCTTTTTGTATATAAATAGTTGTTAAAAAAATTATGAAAAATTTATCTACCAGTTTGAATTATCCCTATATACATTTAATAATAATTATATTATTGCGGAATACACTAGATGTTAATGGTTATATAGTTAAATAATAAGTGAATTTTGTGATTGTTTTTTTCAATTATATTAATTTTCTAAAAAAACATTTGATTTTTTTTTATTACTAGATACTTATTTGGTAGACCAAAAATTCACTGTGAAAGTTATATTACGAATCTATAACTTTAATTAGTAGTTAATTGTTTTTCTGTAAATAAACTATGAATAATATTTTTTCATTATCAAACACTAAAAATTAATATTTATTTCTATGTATTTTATAATAATATTATTTAATACAACATCCCACAAAAAAAATTATAAATTTATATTAAAATTTTAAATCAATGATGAAAACAATATTTATATTAATATATTTGAAGTTTCTATATGTAATTAAATAACTAAAAAAATTAAATAAGGATATCATTTCAAAATATTTAATATTTAAAATGGTACTAAATAATGGAATTTATATGAAAAAAATTGTCATGAAGTCAAATTTACAAATACATTGTCTCAAACTAATTTACTTAATCCGAATAGAATTTATTTTTCTTTTATTCTTGTAATTATATTTTTAATGATGGGTTTTTATTTTATATAGCAATAGACATGAAATATTTTCTATAAATTGTAATTGGATCAATATTATTATTGTTTGTATTTGAGTTTGGGTAAAAAAATGGTGTTTTGGAGGTGTTTCAAAGTGAGGAAGAGAGTCTCATGGGAAATATTTATGATATCCCTACCCGTTCACCATATGTGATCAATAATCTATTATATTTTAAAAAAATTATTTATAAATAGGTTAATTGTTTTGGAAGCCTCCCATTTCTCTCTCATATTACTTTCTATCTCTTCTAAGCCCTCAAAAATGTGAACCGCCTCCCCTCACCCCATATACCGTAGATCCATTTTTATTTCAACATCCTGAACATGGATCACAACATGTGTATTACTCATCATCAATTTTTATTCCTTTTTTTCACCTCACATTTATCATTTTCCTTGTTTTTTATTCATTATTTGAAAATATAACATTTTATTTAGATTAATTTAGGGGTTCCTTGAAGTTAGGGATACTAATTTATTTATAAAAGCTTCTCATTATCATGGATGAAGGAAGAACATCATCACACATTGTCTACCTAGAATTTGATTTGTGGGTCCATGAATTTCTGTTTCAATATTAATCTTTGTGTGTAAGCTCATTTTTTTTCCTTGTTTCAATTAAAAGAGTTATTGTAATATTTGTTAATGTTAATGATATTTTTACATAAAATTGAATTTGAATTTTATTAAAAGTATTTGGTCCATTCATCATTAAAATAATTAGTTCTATTGATTTGAAAAACATACACACCATGTTTTTATATGATTTTCAACCAAAAAATTTCACAACTTAATCAAGGTTGATTTTATAAAATAATTTTATGTGAAGTATAAATAATTTCACCATTTTCCCTTGAATGTTTTTAGTAATTAAGGACCCATTTTTTTAATAGTAAGTTTATTATTTTAGTAAAAATACATTGATTATTCTTTTTCCATTATATCTAAAAAATATAGTGATTTTAAAATTAAAGTAATTGATTATTCAATATATTCCCCTTATTTTTACCTTAATATATTTTTCAATTAAACTATATCTCCACTATTTAAATACCATACACCTTATTGAAAAAATCAAATGAAAATAACATATTAATAAAATTAATATATTATTTATAAATGAATAATTTTCATTAAATGTTAAAAAATAATTTGAGATGATTTATCGTTGCATATAATTATATTTTATTGAAGGATATATATTAATTTTACTATTATTGGAAGCTTTTAATGATACATTTTTTTGTTTCTGATGTATATGAAGGTGATTTTTTCGTCTATTTTATTAATGTTTTTAATTGGGTTTGAAATAAAAAAATTTATTTATTTTTAAAATTATCAAATTAAGTATCTATTATTTATAATTTTTTCCAAAATAATGTTTGTATTTTATATAAATTGTGCCCTTCTTCTTGATACCCTTTATAATTGATCAATAATTTTTTGTTACCTTGTTACATATATTTCTTATAGAGAAAGATTAACATTATTATTTATTTGATAATATCATAAATGTGTCCTTCTAGAAGTGTTTTCAAAGATGAGGTGTGAGAATTCATATTTTATTTTAATTTGTTCAATAATATATTCATTGTATCATATTGATAGGTAGACTTTTTTTCTATCATTGGATTCCTTCGGAAATAATATGGTGTTCTTGGGATAATTGTTCCTCTAGTATATGATTATTCCCTATCCAGTGACCCCATATAAGGATTTTTTATTAATAATATATTTTCCCTATTTATCAATATATTTAGGGTAAATAGAATTCTTTGTTGTATTGATCAACAAAAACCTATGTTAGATGTGTTGTTTAATTATGTCATCCTTAATCGACTCTATGGATCCATGTTGTACCCATGATTGATGATTTATGGTCATTCGATGATGATGACTATTATGATTTCCTATTATTGTATCATTACATATTCCCATATTGATAACTAACTTGTCTATATTATTTTCATCAAAAATTAATTAATTAATAATTACTGATCGATGGTTTTTCAAAATTAATTTTTTTTTAATTTTTCATAATATTAATTTCATTTCTTGTGAACTCTTCTCTAATCATTCCAATTATATGACAATACTGCATATTTTTATCAAAATTCCTTATTTCTCATATGCATTCCCTAATTTTAATAATTTTAAATACATGTAATGTATCATAAATTAATCAAAGAATGTGTTTCATTTTTAAATCAATATTTTCATTTGGTTTCCCTTAGTCAATTCTTCAATTTTAATAATATGTTGTTTTAAAATTTTATATTAGCATGCTCAAGTTAATATATATATATATATATATTAAATTAATTATTACCGTGGAATGTCCTTTATTTTTCTCTTTTTGAGAATGCAACAAATATATTGAAATTATTAATTTTAAAATGGAATTTCATCGAATAAAAATATCATGTTCTGCATGTGGCTTAGGGAGGATACCAATTGATATTTATTTGGAATGTTTATAAGTATAAAAGTGAGAAATTATGATTGGTTATCAATCAATGAATCTAAAAATTTCAACTTCTTCCCTTTTTTATGATCTTATTTTGTTATGATTAACAAGTTTTCTTATAAATAATACTATAAAAATATATCAATATCTAACTAATCTATCATACTAAAAAATTAACATAATATATAGATTATAAACTAAATAAAATCAAGGTATTTTACTTGATTTAAAATATAGATAAATTCCATAGAGTAGAAAAAAAAAGTTGCATCAATGTAACAGAATCAACTTTTCACACTATCATTGAAAAAAAAATTATAAAAATGAGAAATACCATTCTATAGGAAGGCCCCCTTCTTTTATAACATGTAACTACATTATTAAATGCCTTGTAAATTTTATTTACATTCAATTATTCAAAAAAATTGAATTGATTTATTGGTCTTTATATATTCAATATTTGACTCTACATGGATTATTAGTCTTTTTTTATCCTACATTATTATTTACATAATTGTGATACTCATTTACTATTATGTTTAGTATTAAAACCATGTTTTCATGGTTGAATTAATTTCATCCTTAAAATATAAACAACCTATTCATCCACTACCATCTTCCTAATACCAAATATTATTTTATGAATGATTAATATTCTCTTAAATATCCTTCTTAGGAACAAAACATATTAAAAAATGGTAATTCTATTTGGCTCTCTATGATCTTCTTCTATGTAGGATATTTCAATGTGATCATGATCGCAAACATTATCCTTTTTGACTGTATATTCTATATCCGAAACATTTATTTATTTCTTCTACTTATACACTATTTATAATGTCTTAATGTTTCTAACTAATAAATAAAGGGCTCATATTAGTGCATCATCATTTACTACCCTTAGATCACTCCAGGTGTACCACATTAATTTTCTATAGTAATTATGTTTTAAGAAACCTTAATTAATCCTTCAGGATGTTTCAAAAATATAATCACTAACAATTATGTTAAATCTATAAGGGATGTTAGAAACCACCCCATCATTGTGAACCCTCTTACATTATGTTTTGAATATCATAACAAAAAATACATTTCATTTGGGAACTCATAATCATGAAAATCAAATATAGTAAATATCTTTATTACAAAAATTTAACTAAATATCTAATATTTAACTCCATAAACATTTTTACGTAATTAATCAATTCTCATCAACCTTTCAACATTCCATAATATGAGGTATTTCTTCACATATTATACTAATATTATAGTTCTAAAAAATGTACTCGACATTCATGTCCCATTAGATTTTATAAATGATGGAATCAGGGACTACTTGTATTGAATAATATTTTTGTGATTTCAACTATCACAAAGTGACATTACATCTATGTCATGATCAACATTTCACTAAAATAACTCTACATTCTCAACAATAATTTATGATTTTTTGACTATTCTTCATTGTATCCATGAGTATATAGAGCCATTATGATTATTAAAAAATAAATTTTGGCTTCCCTACAATGTTTGATCACGTATCATCAAACCCGGTAATTAAATTGAATAAAAATTCTATTTTTTCATAATGTGTTATAATGAAAATTTTGAAATCTTATGATGATGTCATGAAATAACCCTCAGTCCCATTGAATAAAAGATTTTATTTATGTTTAATGGGTGGGAATTATAATTATTTCTTTCTCCATTTTCCAAAAAACATACATAGTCCTAGAAATCCACAATAAATCATGGCATGAATCCATGAATAGTTTGAATTAATCTTACAGTATAAAATTACATCAAAAATTTCAATCTTATTCAAATATATGTGGACAAAATACCATTTTGACTTGATACCATGGTCACTACCTCTAGGTGTTCCACATCAATATTACAGATCTAGATTCTAGGGGAATGAATATTTTCATGTTCCGGAGGACAATAACCCAAAGGATCATTACATGATATGAGGTAAGATATAGAACATTATATCGTTGGAATTAGTTTATTTTTTAAGTGTATGAATATTTCATTTATATTATAATTCATTTTTTCATAACTTAATGTTTTTTGTAGATCATGTATCCTAGCCTCGGTGTTTGGAGACTACTACTAGTGGAGAGTTTTTAGTCACTGGCTTATAAATGATGTGTTACTATACCCTCAATAGAGAGAGGTTTTTGATTGATATCATTGAAGAGATTATCAAATAGTATAAAATAATGCATTATAGAAACATTATTTCAACATCTCATGAAAATCTATATAATTTCTATCAGATTTTAATATTCATTCAAGAAGAAAAAAATGAGATTTTCTTCTCTTGTGAGAAGGGTTCCTTAGATGGAGATATGGTTTGATCTTTTGGATACTACAACTAAATCCCCATTTGTTAGAAATCATGTAGATTGGTTTAGTTGAATTAGTGAATGTATAGTTTTCTATATTGGTAGTGGAGTACCTAGATATATTTCCCAAGTATGTAACTAGTTTAACTTATCATATAAAATGTTTACTTCTTATTCACCACAAATCTTGTTAACACATTGATATCATCAATATATTGTTATATCTCCCTTTCTATGATTCTAGATATGTGGGTTTTATTTGAATACCATTATAGGAGGTCTTTATTAGACCTAGTATGTCCCCTTTTGTGGATATAGTGTCATTATCCAAGAAGAAGAATGTTTGATTAAGGTTGTGTGTGGACTATCTGTATGGGATGGTGTCCTGAGAACCAACTGTTTTGTACTTTGATTGCATGAATTTTCACTTATTATATATCGTTCATTATACTGCATGACTATAATATAATAATGTCCTAGAATATTTGTTCCATTAATAAGGTCATGGCAGATCCCCGCAATGATGAGAACCTTGAAATGATATAACAATATTCTTAAATAAAGTTTTGCGGTTGGATGACATACTATGATAGGACACATAGTATACATACCGTTATGTGCGAGTACTCGTAAGAAGACGAGACTCTCTCTCATGGAGTTTGCACTTGGTAATCTCCAAGATGAGAGATTATGAGAACAGACCTGCCAGTATTAATTCTTCATGTCTTGGTGTCATCGGACATTACTATCTGTGAGCATGAGTAATGGTAATTAGACTGGAAGATTATCATTAACTCATTTCCTGACTCGCGCACTTAGATTTACTGACGAAAACTGTCACGCATACAGTTGGCGGGAAGTAGGGTAAGTTGGGTGTGTCACGAGTGACATGTTGTTAATGGATAAGTTGAGGAAGGATTTGTCCCTTCCATTTATGGAAGTTGATATCTTGGCCCTTCGATTGAAATAGAACTATCGCATGAAATTCCATGGCCATGGTGTAAACGATGAGTTTATTTCAGGTAGTCAAAGAACGACGGATCAAGCATATAGGTTTATGACACTGCCATGAAACCTACTTGATGAGATATCGAGACCAATGGATTAAATTACACATTAAGCATTTATATGAGTTGATATGTCAATGTGGAGTCAACTTCTTTCTCTTGGGTGCCTTGACCCATTGCTAGATAGTAATCTTGAACTTTAGGCAAGCTCACCTAATGCCAACAAGAAAGAGAACTTGAGGGTCAAACACTAAGTGTATTCAATTATTTCAAGTAGAATAAATATTATTCCCATATGTGGTTTAATAATTATTCAAGGAATCCTAAATCGTTTTAATGATGGAGGAAGAAGTAAGTGAAAAAAAGATATACATGTCGTGTATTAAAGATTACACGCCGTGTAGTTTTTAATGGAAAACAAGTACAGGTCGTTTATTAATAATTACACGCCGTGTAGTTTTCTTTGGGGAAAGGAAATGAATAAATTAAAACAATATATACATTCCATGTACAGTGAATGTACACTCCATGTAGTTTTCAATGAAAAAAAAGTGCACGTCGTGTATTTATTAATACACGCCATGTGGTTTTTCCAGTCGGGATTTTGAGGATATAATATTGTTTTAAATGATATTTATTATAATTAGTGTTGGTGCATGTCAAGGAATTAATTATTGGACATGGGATTTTAAATAAGAGTCAATGAAATAAATAAAACACGTAACACGTTTATTTATTGTCATAACTCTACAACCTCAAACCTGATTATAAATATTCTCACAACCCCAACTCTTTTCCAACACACACACAACAATTCTGGAGAATTTTTTCAAAGCCGAAAGAACCTCCTCCTCCAAGAACGCTCTCAAGACCAAGAGAGATCCTCTTCCATAGAATCAAGACGACATAATCCGGACAACGCAAGCAAAGGTTTCTCCATGCTAGCACCCGGAGACTCCTTTGGTGACGTCCCAAGATACGTGGTACACGTGTGGATCACCGCTAGAGGATGTCTACACTTGGCTTCTGCGATGCAACAACGAATCACATCAGAACGTGATAAAGAACATCAACAAATAAAGAACACCCAAAAGGTATTTATTTTAAATTGATTAAATTAATTATAATCAACTTGTAATGATCATGCTTTGTGGTTCCGGGACATTCCTTTTCTATGTCCATTTCTGTGATTCGATCCGTGGAGACTGGAGTTTATCATCATATTGATCCTGGATTGATCATTGTTAATGACAAAAAGTCAAGTGGGAACATCCACCCACGCGCTTCCACTGTGCCCGGAACCTTCAAATGGTATCAGAGTGAGGTTTCAACATTAATTATAGTTATTTAATTTTCGTTGATAATTTACGCATTTATTTTTGATTCAATTCGAAATAAATCGTTCTATTAATCTGAATAAACGATATCTATTCTTCCTCCATTGTTTCTCGATTCATATCACAGAAACGACCTTTTAATTTTAATTTTTTGATTAAAATACAAACGAGGAACTCATCCGGAGAAGCCTCTCTTTCTGTCTGTACAAAATGGGATTACACCGCGTGTCATTAAAACTACTTGTCATGTACTTAGGTTCAACAAACTGGCACTGGTCTGCCAAACCACATCTTCTGAATTGATTATGCCTAATTATTAATCACGCCATGTTTACTATAATTGAACGACGTGTGGATACTGGAATACACGGCGTGTATGTTGGAACAACACGCAGTGTAGTCCGTTCCGGCCCAGGTGAAACCATGTACAAGGATAAGCTGTGAGCTGCGTACATGGGATTGCCAAGCCGGTTACCACGTAACAAGGAAGTACACGCCCTGTATGATTCATCTGCACACTGTGTACTCCAAAATTTCCAATGTAGATACAACACAACAAATCCCCCGGCGTGTACTTTGGATAAAGGGTGAAAAGAAATACACGCCGGTTAAATATAAACTACATGTTGTGTACTTTCCAGAAATTTCCCCAGGTTTCCTCCAAATGTACAAAGACACCGTAAAAGGAATATGGATGGGAATAATCTCAAGAAAATTCAGAAAGTAATTTAAGATAAATAATTGATTAATTCTAAGATCATAATTAAATTAATTCGAGCGCGACTTATCTTAAATAATATAATGATTAAAAGAATTTGAAGTTGTGTAAATATTGTTGCATGATATGGATGATCATGAGCTATAACAAGTACCCTTTGTACGTGTGTATGGTTTCATTTAAATTTGTTTAAATTTAAATTTGTTGGCCTGCGAGTCTTCTTCCAATAAAATGTAGGGTCTGCGTGCCCATGGTTTCTTTATTGTAAACCCATGTACTGGAGGATCTCCCAAGCCGGAGGAGATGGTTCATGACCCAAAGCTGAGGTGAACCCAACCCAAGAAGATACAGAGGTGGACAGGTGGGATCTGAAAAACACAAACCATCGGTTTAAGGTATTTTCCACTAGGTCGGGGTTAGATTATCAAACTATTAGATAAGCTAACCAATAGAAGCTCATGATCATGCCATCTTATTTTATTTCTATCTAAATTTCATGGTTTATTAATTATGTATGTGTTGTCGAGATCACATAATTAATAAAATGAATAATCTTGCAAAGAAGTAATAAAATAAAAACCAGATTATGCATAAACATTATCAGAACATGGTTAATCACTTAAGCAAGACTCACTTAATATTAACAGGCATGTGATAATGAAAAACTAAACATAAAGAATAAAATCCATCAAATACCATATTAAGTCAGACCAAGCCTTCTGTTACCTGATTAAGGGCCAGACTCAATAAAACTATGTGTTTGAACAACCCTTGTTGGGACACTTACTTTTATAAAGGAAGACCTTATGAAAGGTTTCAGGTTTACTTAACCATGTTACATCAAGAGGAGTATCCCTTGCTAGACTTGGTGTAATATTGGAGGAAATAGTTGAGGAAATCCACGTCAGGATTTCAGGATTGGGGAGCCCACTCAAAAGATCAAGGAACTGTAAGCTCATAGTTGGCAAAGACTTTCCTTCCTAAAAACCTTAAAATAGCTTGACCAACCCTTGTTGGGGTTATGCGAAGGGGAATATGGATCCTTTCCACTATAATGTCAAAGAAACTGGACATTTTGAGTTCAATGGTGAGGGCCATTGGGACTTGATAAAATAGTGGGAGATTTAATTCATTTATTATTTCTCATGAAATGTAATCAAGAAAGTACTAATAAATCTGCTCTTTTAATTTGTAGAATCGAAATGACAAACTTTTCAACCACCTTTTCTTTGCGATCAATTCTGGATAAAGACAATATCCTCACTGGTAGTAACATTCAGGAATGGTTTAGGCACCTTCGGTTTATCCTACGCCATGATCAAAAGTTTTATGTGCTGGAGTCCTCACTTCCTGATTCTCCTGCACCAGGGGTGAGTGATGAAGCTTTCCTGGTCTATGATCAACATTTGAACGACACTCTTGACGTTCATGGTTTGATGCTATCATCGATGTCTAGTGATCTCATGAAGTCTCATGAAGACATGGATGCCTATAGCATGCTCTAGCGCCTCCGTGGTCTATACCAGGAGAGAGCAGGACATGAAAGGTTTCAGATCTCCAAGGCTCTATTCCAGAGTAAGCTTAGAGAGGGTGCCCAGTTGGGCCTCATGTATTCAAGCTCATTGGATACACTGAGAGCTTATAAGTTCTATGGTTTAAACTCCCCAACGAACTGGGCACCGATCTCATTCTTGCATCACTTCCCTAGAGCTTCTCTAACTTTGTTGTTAATTTCAACATGAACAACATTGAGAAGTCTCTATATGATATTCTTATCCTTATTCGCCAAGTAGATAATGACACGAAATGTGAAAATCCTTCTATCCTTATGGTTAATAAAAGGAAAGGGAAGGTGAAGAGCATTAAGCCCAAAGATTCTTCAAGTCCTTCCAAGAAAAGGAAGATCAAAGGGGAGGCACAGGAACAGGATGTTGTTTGTTTCGCATGTGGAAAGAAGGGCCACTGGAAGAAAAACTGCACCCAGCCAAGGAAGCAAGGGGAAGCATCAGGTGCGTTTTTCATCAAATGCAATCTATCTGTTTCTAAAAATTGGGTATTAGATACTGCTTGTGGTTCTCACATCTATATCCAAATACAGGAACCAAGTAGATTCAGAAAGATGGACCAAGGTGATGTGGATCTATGAGCAGCCAATGGAGCCAGACACAATGTTGTAGCTGTCAGAGACTACCATCTCACATTGCCTACTGGGATGGTCTTGGTTTTGAAAGGATGTTATTATGTACCCTCTATAACCAAAAACATTATTTCAGTATCCAGATTAGATAATAATGGATTCATCTTCAAGTTTGGAAGTGGATGTTTCTACTTTAATAAAGATAGCATTTTTTTGGTAGGGCACATTTATATAACGGCCTTTATGTGTTAGACTACACAAACCAAGTAATGGAAATCGATGACAAAGTTAATTCACATGACTCATACCACGCCCAACTTTGGCATCACCAGTTAGGTCATGTCAATGAGAAATGTTTGACAAAATTACATCAAGATGGATATTAAGATTCTTTTGAACTAAAACAACTTGGTGTATGTCATGCATGTCTACAAGGCAAAATGACTAAAGCCCCATTTAGTGGGAAAGGTGAAAGAGCTAAAGAGCTTCTAGAATTAGTTCACACATATGTGTGTGGGCCATTTCATGTTGAGGCAAGGGGTGGGTTCTCATACTTCATAACGTTTACTGATGATTTTAGTAGATATGGATATATCTACTTAACAAGGTATACGTCATATTCTTTTGATCGGTTCAAATAATACAAGAATGAAGTTGAGAACCAGCTTGGTAAGAAGATTAAGAAATGTCACGACCCATCCTCGGGGCCCGTGCCGTGACTACCCCAAGCCCACCTTCCATAGGCCAGGGGCTGGCGACTAGCACCAAGGCGTAAATCCCGGAAAAAGGGAAGGCATTGCCTTTGGAATGTAAACCACAAACACCACAGAGAAAGCAGGCAGAAGTAAACACTAGGTAAAAACTGGTACAACAGTAAGTGCAGAAAGTAAGTGGGCCAGAATACAAACCCAAACTGAAAGTAAAGTACAACTCGAAATGGAAAACAACAACTGAAAAGTAAAGCCGCAACGTCGAGCCGTCCACTGGAAGTCCCACCTGAAGGGTGGGTACAGATAGCCTCCACTGCTCCTCAGGTCCATCTGACCGATCCGAGTACGTCCCACCTAGTGGTCCACCTCGAGGTACCGTCCTGCTCCGCAAGCCTCCACCACGATCAGCGATGTCCGTCGTCTGCAACCAACACAACGTAGTGTGGGCATAGCCCATCCAGGGGTGAGTATAAGCTACTCAGTAGGGACCCCGAGACCCCCAAAGGTCTCCCAAAATCCACAAAGGATAATCCACAAAGGAAAGATGCAATCACGAAGTAACATCCGACACTACTTAGGTATATTCCCATACATATACCTAAGTCATCAATTCTTGTTCGGCTCCAACATCCGAGCCCAAGTACAACCCAGTCCACACGGGAAAGAAAAACATAAATCCACACAGGATAGCACAACACAATCCACAAAGGAAAGAAAAACAGGGTTTCAGATCACATAGGTATACTTATTCATATGACGATAAAGATGACCAGATATTGCCACTGATTCATCTAAGCCATCGGACCCACAAAGGATCGATAGGTACTAACCCCCGCAATGACCCACAAAGGATCTGACCCACAAAGGATTGATAGGTAACTAACCCCCGCAATGACCCACAAAGGATCGATAGATAACTGACCCACGCAAAGACCCACACAGGATCTATAGGTGATGGCCCACACAGGACTGCTGAGCGCTGACCCACATAGGATTGGAACCACACGGGATCGGTAGCACTGGCCCACAAAAGATCGCTGAGTGTTGTAGTCGTCGCCATTGAATCCACTGAGTATCTCTGCACAGTCGTCGACAAATCCACTGAGGATCTCTGTACTGTCGTCATCATCGTAGTCACAGCCAGCACTAGGGTTCCCGCACACAGCAAGCTCATTCGAGAGGGTCCTCTCCACGAGCTGAGAGGCTGATTCATCAACTGACACATAGTCCGGAGTTGATGTATCCAAAAGTTCCGTATCGACAACATGAACTCAACGTTGCAGATGGCGCGTCAATCGGACGCCCGGTCTGAGAGTTATTGGCTTTTTCGTTCTAGGGGCCCGGTTGGTTTTTAAGCCAAAACCAACCCGACCGTACATCACCTGCATCCAATCCTCGGGCAGAGTAAGCCAAAAGATCCATCTCGCTTAAAGGAATCCAACAAAGTTGACGGCACATCAATCGGACGTCCGTAGCTCAATATATGACCGTTTCCACTCCGAGGGCCCGGTTGGTTTCGTGTACGAACCAACCCGGCCGAACCCAAAGTATTCCTAAACCTTGAGTGAAATATAACGAAACGACTGCCTCGATCCAAGGATCGCATCAACGCTGACGGTGCATCGATCAAAGGCCCGAAGCTCATGTTATGAGCAAAAGACTGAAAAGGTCCGAAAACGGGGGGTCTCGGCCCGGACCGACTCGGCCCGACCCCCCCCCCCCCCCCCCCGGGGTCGGCCCGAACCGGGTCTGACCCGGCCGGCACGGCCCGGCCCGGCGGTCCGGCCGGGGGGCTCGTTCGGCACGCTAGCGCTGGCCAGGCGCCGCGCAAGGCAGCCGCGGCCCCCGCGCGGGGGCCGCTCCGTGACACCCGGGCGCGGCTTGAGCCGCGTCCCTCCTCCGCGGTCCCGCGCGGCCGCAGGACTGGCCAGCGCCGTCACGGCTTCAGCCGCGGCGGGTCTTCCCGGCGGCGCGCCGGGCGTCGCTGCATCCTGGTGGCCGGCCGCTGCCGGGCGCCACCGCATCCTGGCCGCCAGCCGTTGCTGGCCGCCGGCGCCGCCGTGCCGGCATGGCATGCCGGCGGGGGTTTCCACGGACCACCGGACGCGCTCTGGTGGTCCGATTTGCGCGCGGTCTTCGCCAGTGCTCGTCCCGGGACTCGAACATCATTGCAAAGCCTTCAAAATTAAATTGCGGACTCGTTTTTTGTCGCCCGCCAATCCACGCATCAACGAAAAAATTTGGAGGTTTGTCGGGCCGTGTTTGTTTGCCCTGCACTCACCGCGTTAGGTGATAACAAATGGAAATAACAATCAACACATGAAAAACATAACAAGGCACAATTTTAGTGAATTAAAATTTAACTTTGATCCGGGTTCTTTGTTTTAGATGAGACAACCATGGGAATAAATATTATTCTCAAATAAAACTCCTACCTCGTAGCTGTCGTCGGACGAGAGTTCTTCGCGGAATTGACCGTCGCAGAAGAACAGGATCGTCGCGTCGCGGAAGGGAATCGCGTTGACGATCTCTGAGGTTTAAAGAAAACACACAGATTTAATTTCACGAATTAAATCCATGTTAAGGATAAAATCCACAAAGGAATTAATGATTTGAAAACTCCTACCTCAACCAGTTGATCGACGATTTGTCGCGGGGAAATAACATCGTGGAAGAAGCATTGTGGAAGGAGAATCATCGGCGTCGCGGAACACGCCGTCGCGTCTGTAGACGCCGGAAAAGTCCGTTGTTCCCAAACGAAGCTCCGGATGCGGAAAGCGAGGTCATATTTGGAGTCAGAAGCATGTTCCGGAGGGCCCGGAGGACTTGCGCGGAAATTTGGAGACCCGCGCGCAATGTTGAAGTCAGGCGCGCAAACCTCCCGGGATGCGCGCAATGCGCTGGGCCGGCGCGCAATTTTGCGCGCCCGTGGCCCGCGCGACTCCCTTGCGCGCCGCGCCCAATTCCGCGCCCGCGAAGGAAATTCCGCGCCCGTGATCCGGATTCCGCGCCCGCGGTTGCCTATAAATATAAGGCGACCCCCGACGTTTTGAAGGTTGCCGGAATTCGAAGAGTCGCTCATTCGCGCAATCCAACCCCTTCCGCGCGCAATGCCGATCTTCAGGTAACCTCTTTTCTTTCGCGCAATAAAGCCTTGGGGTTCGCCTTCGCGCGCAATCCCTTCGGCTCCTTTCCTTTGAATAACCCTTCACCGAAAGGCATTCGCGCGCAAAAGAAGCCTCTTGCGCGCAATTGCCCCCGGGTGCGCGCAATCCAGCCCGATTGCGCGCACCCCCCCTTTCAAAGTGGCCATTCGTTAAAGAATGAGCCGTTTCCCCCGCGCGCTATCCGAAGCCCGGTGTGCGCAATATCAATCATCTGCGCGCAAAGTGTTGGCTCAATTGCGCGCAAGCCCGCCCTTTTGCGCGCCGACCCGCGGTATTGCGCGCCAAGCTCCTCTTTTGCGCGCAATCCGCCGGGGTCGCCCCCTTTGACCCCCTGATGGTACCCGCCGGCATGGCGCCCGATGATCCTCATCCCGGGTGCCCGCACCGTGCGTTGTCTTCCCGTGCGGCCCTCCAGGCTCGCGCGAAGTGACACGGACCCATCGGCGGCACCATCCTCGTCCGCGCTGCAAGACGTTAAACTTCCAAGTGTTTCGTCCAACATGACGTTAAACTGTACCATGTCCGCGCTGCAAGACTTTAAACTGCAAAGCGTCTTCGTCCTCAACACACTACGTTAAACTGTACTTCGTCCGGCAAGACGTTAAACCGTCCGCTTCGTCCTCAACACACGACGTTAAACTGGACTTCGTCCGGCAAGACATTAAACCGTCCGCTTCGTCCTCAACACACGACGTTAAACTGTACTTCGTCCGGCAAGACGTTAAACCGTCCGCGTCGCCCGATCCCGTGCCTCACACGCAGGGTCCCCCTCCCGGTTTGGATGTGGCCCCTACCCGCTCGTCTCTGCAGGGATGTCGGGATTGGAGTGGCCTTCGCCCACGGGGGTAGAGTATTACAGACAGAACGAACTACGTGGACTTTGATCCCTGTCTCCTAAACAGGGTACGTAGGAAGCCTCTCTGTGGTTCAAGCCCACCACCTGGTCGTCCCGGTCGTATTCACGTCGGTTCGTCCATCAGTGGACCCCTCCTGGGTTCACACTTGCGTCGATTCACCTATGAATCTTCCCCTGTGGGAGACTGCACATGTGTATCTCCATAGTGCTTCCCCACTGCCTTTTTCTCCTTTCAGCGTCCAGCATGATGTGAAACTGTGATCCACCCGGCCGTTCCATCCCCCTCTGTGCGAGGTGGTTCGGTTCAATCCTCCGCCCGGCGGCCTCGACCTCTTCGTGAGTCGGCTTGCCGACGTCCAGCATGACGTTAAACTGTATATCCGAACTACGCTGACTTTGATCCGCGCTAACGCGCGGTACGTAGGAAGCCCCTATGGGGTCCAAGCTCTTCACTCCATCATCTATCCTGATCCTTACCCGAGCCGCCACATCCCGGTGGGGTCATGCCACTTCATTCCACTCCACTTCACTCGGGAAGCCACCCATGTGCTGGCCCCAGCATCGGAGGTTCCCCGCAAAGGGTTCTGTCATCTGATCCACTTCTCGTGTTGATCAGTCCGATGCCGTCCCCGCTGGACGTTAAACTCGCGGCATACCCCGTGTTAAACATGGGAAGCTGAGGAAAACCTTAGTTAACACAGTTCCCCGTACCCAGCGCGGGATGCCTCAGGCCATCACTCCTTCGAGAAGCCCTATTAGGGACGGAAGGTAGACATGCAGGGCCGCAGTGTTAAGACACGCCCCCAGCACCCAGAGCTACCCGGTCTCCTCACCGCAGGTTGCTGCCCCGACCAGACCCCTTGGAGCGTCCGGGCGGAAGCAGCGTAATTAACCGGTGTCCATGGAGACATGGCTCCGGGAACGAGATTCACGAGCACGTCTTAAATCTATGAGGGAGACCCGGATTAGGCAACGAGTTCCGAGGAGACGTCCACGGAAGGAGGAGCCGACATCCCATCATCCCGGTTTCGATCAAGGAGCAGACGCCACTGAATAAGGGACGGATGCCGCCTGCCTTTGGAAAGCGGGACTGCGGGGCCACAAGCCGCGCGCCCATTCCCTCGGGTCGACGGGCGCCCGTGCGAACGTGTCCTGGCGGAACAGCGTCGGAACAGAAACCCGACGCACATCCGCACCGAAACATAAAAATGGTGAACCCGACGTGAATCTCGTCTCCTCAATATGAAGACCGATTGCTTTTAGAGGTGTTGGAAGACCAGCATGTTGCTCGACCGAGCATTCAACACCAGAGAACGAAACCCGCCAGGGGCTGGGGAAGGGAAATCGGGCACTCCATCTCACGACGTCGATGGCCTGGGTTCCCCCCACGGAAGGCGTCACGGCACTAATGGTTGGTTGTCGATTCCTTTTCCTGTCAGTGTTAATGGTTTTTTCTCCCTGCTTTCAGGAATCAAGTCGCCCAATCCAGTGCCCGATCGCCACCCGCCCACTGGCGCAGGGGTAGGGGAAACACCGACGCGGCTACTCCGCGCGGTCCCGCCCGTTCCACAGCCGTCCCAGCAGCCGCAGCTGCGGGGCAACCACGCCCTCTCTCCCCCTCGGAGGTCATCCAGAGAAGGGTGATCAACAACTTGGTGCGGAGATATGAGGAAGAGGGAGTCATCCCCACCAGGGACATGGCTCGCCTAGACCTCGAGGAAGATGCACCTCACCACCAACGCCGCCCCCGAGGGCCGCGCAAGGAGGCACCGCTGCCTACCTCGACGTTCAACCGCTTCGGGAGCTTATCCCCGGAGCGCTCTGACAACTCCTTCCCCTATGCGGATGAGGTGGAAGATGTCCGGGACCACCCTATCCGATATTCACTCCAGGGATCCGCGATAAGGGCTCCTGTCAGGCCACGGCGACACCGCCGCCAGGCCTCTCAAGTCGAAGAACGGGCTCTCCACCTGCCCGCGCCGCTCATCCCGACTCGTTTGTCCCAACGCCAACGTCGGGCACGAGCGGAAGAGGATGCCCACCTTGGGGCCCTAGCAACAGCGGCCGCGTTGGCTCAAGCCACTGCTGGCTCCAGTCACCAGGCCCCTGCGCATCCTGAGCAGGGGCACTTCTATTCCCGACTTGGACCGAGGCCCCGACCGCCCCAAAGGCAGGTTGGGTTGACTCTCCCGGTTGCTGGTACAGACAATAGCCACCGCAGACCACCACGCGGTAGCACTATTCACCAACAGGGTCTACTCCGTGTGGCCGATCCAAGAGGCATGGGTCACCCCACCTTCCGATCCCAGCCCGGAGGCCTTCCCGGAGTCATCTCTCCCCGTGTCCCCTTTGATATCTGTCCCGGTGCTCCTCGCACCTTGGTTTCCAGTCCTCTTGGCCCCAGCACCGGTGTGGCCGGAGGACGCCAGGACAGAGATCAGCCACGCCCCGAAGAACCACCCAGGGGCAGGAAGGCGAGGCGTCGATGTCGAGGGAAGAATGTTACGGAATTCCAGACAGAGATCCGACCGGTTCGTTTCTCTGATACAGAGGCGGAGTATGATTCGGCGACGGAGCCCTCCCCCCGATCCCGCCAGTTAGGGGCAGGGGTAGGAATGCGGCACGTCAGCCTCGTACTTCCTGAGAGCGAGATCGATACGATCCCCGCTTCTCTCCAAAGGTATATCCGGAGTAGTGAGGACCTGGTAGACCCCCAAGGATCAAGCTTGCGGTTGGTACCCGGCCCCTCTGGAAGCGCCTTCTGCCTCGATCGGAGAAGCCGGAGACTTTTTCTGGGGACCGACGGTCGAACCACGATCTAGTGCACCCTCGGCGAGAACCGACGCTACGGCAGGATGTTCGCTCGCCGGCCCGTCCTATCGTGATGTGGTAGCTGGGGCACCGCAACCCTCAGAGGGCGGCCCGGGATATGGAGGCCAATCGGCCTGCTCGCCGTATTCACCGCCGGCCAGCCCGCCGACCCAGCGGCCCGCCTCGGCACCACTGCCGGTTCCCCGTCCATTCCCAGTCGTTGAAGAGGACCAAGGAGACCTGGGTCCCGAGTTTGAGTCGTGGAGCTTCTGGACCGTCCTTGCAGAGGGCCACTTCCCTGAGAAGTTTTGGCCAGTCGCAGGACCGGACTTTGATGCACCCGAATCGCTCACCCCGGATGAGTTCGAATGCTTCCGCCGAACACTCCGGGAGACTCACTCCCATATTCACCGCCTACAAATGCCATATCCCGGGAGTCAAGCACACCTGGAGGATATTGCTGAGCAGTTCCGTCAAATTGACCTGGCCACGCTCCCCGCGGTTCGGCACCCCAGGTCATTTGGGCACCACGAGGCCCTCCAACAACGATGCATTGAGTGTTTTCATGTACTCCGCAAGGTTATCGAGGGAGACACTCCCCACGTGTATATCCATGGATGGGGGCAGTACGCTGCCCTACGCTTCAGTGCGATTCGCCGACAGCCCGATTCACTGGGTGACCCTGAGGGTACATCCCCAGGGACGGAAACGGTCAATATGGCTGACCTGTCGGGGGAGGGGAACGGCTTGGAACTTCTCGACGGGGTCTCTCCCCCCGAAGACAAGCCTTTGTTGGATCCATCGGAGAGAGTTACTCATCACCAGAGGAACCTCCTGGGTCTCCCCACACCCACTGAAGCACTGACGTTGAGCCGAAACGTCAGCAAAGGTAAAGAGCACGGCGGGACTATGAAGCCCGCCGACCCATCTGCCTCCACGCAGAGGGAAGAGGAGGATCCCGAGAAGGCTATGCTACGTCAACAGCTTGCCGAGCAGAAGAAGCTAGTTGACCAGCTCCTCGCCGAGCGCGCTGCAGAGCGGCGGCCTGACTACGGTGATCCTAGGCCAGGACAGCAGGGACAGGAACAACCAAACCTCGATGAGGCTCTCCCGGGCAACCGTGATTATGCCGTGTTTGCCGACAGGGGAGAAGCCATCGCCTATGGAAAGAGGGCGCGGTATGTTTCACCGCACCCTCCCGAGCGGCGTGACTACCTGAGAGACCCCGCTCGGATTCCTCCTGCTGCCCCAAGGGCCGTTCCGCCCGCCATCCCCCGAGCTGCCGAGTTCGACGACCCGATCGACGACCCGATTGAAGGGCCATGCAATTCGCTCATGGTTAGAGATCCTCGCCAGAACTGGAACCCATGTCCGGACGATCCGATGGCGGCACTCATCGCCCGCTTGGAGGCCTTGGAGACTCGGGAAGTGGTAATCCCACCGGACGGCAAGCCATACCCAGCATGGGTGGATGACATGCCGGCGCCTCCGGGATTCGGGAATCCCACTTTCGCCCCCTTCAACGGGACTGGAGATCCGCCACAGCATTTGGCCCATTTCAACTCAAGGTGCGGGCCTTTGTTGGGAACTCCGGTGCAGCAAGAGGCCGCTAAGCTTCGCTGCTTTGTCCAGACACTGGAAGGGCCAGCATTTGTCTGGTACAGCCAGCTCCCCGTCGGGTCGATAACTAGTTGGGAGGACCTTCGTAGACAATTCCTCTACCAGTTCAGTTCCACGATCCAGAAGACGAGTATCGCAGACCTATTCAAGTGCAAGCGGAGGCCTGATGAGCGAGTCTCGGACTTCGTCGCCCGATGGAAGGGTCTCACGTATTCCCTTGACATGCCATTGACTCAGGAGTAGTTGCTGACAATGTGCGTCGGGAACGTCAAGACCGAGCTGGTCCCTTCCCTGATCACTCAGAATTACCCCGGAGGGTTCAGGGACTTCTCAGACAAAGCTCAACGTCTTGAGGAAGCCCTGCAACAGGCCAGCCAGGCACACCCGCTGCCTCCTATGATTCCTGCAAGGAGAGTCAGCAGGGCTGAGCCCGCTGCTGTTGCCCAGATAGAGGCCCCCAGGCCGTTGGAGCTGCTGCCGGCGAGGCCAGCTCCACAGCCTCACAGGAATCCGCCTCCATGGGCTCAGTTCCCGGCCCAGCAGCGGCAGCCCCAGAACCGGCCGGCCCCTCCGCGTAATGTACCGCCACAACCCAGGAGAGATAATCAGGGTCCACCTCCTCGGTAGGCCCCTCCATCCCCTCGTCAAGAGCATGCTCCCAGGGGCCCGCGACACCTGACTTACTCATTTCACGAGGATCAGGTCCCTGATTATTTCCGGAGCGCCCTGGAGCAGAGGATTGTGTGACTGCCTGAGTGTTGGAGGCCAGAGGAGGCACATCTCACGGATAACCCCCGCTACTGCCCTTACCATCGGGCCCTGGGGCACACCATCCAGCGGTGCTATGTGTTTAAGGATTGGCTCCAAGACCAGATTAACAACAATGTAATCAGGTTGGGCCCATCTCCAGCACAAGTGGCGGGTGTGTTCGTGGGATCAGATGACGATAGTGGCAATGAGGACGAATGGCAGCTGGTCTCCGACCGCGGATCCCAGAAGTATAATAACTGGATGGCCCGCAAGACGATCATTCGCGCCCATGGAATCATTCGTGCGCGCTTGAATCAGCCTGAGCCCCCAGAATCTGCGGGTGCTGCTTCAGCATCGTCATCCCAGCCTGCCTCTTCCGAGAAGAGCAAACGGCGGCGGTGCAAGAAGGAAGAGCGCGCCCCGCCAGTTCCGCCACTATCCCGCACTCTCGGTGATTTCATGCCCCCGGAGATGGGGATCCCTCCTCGAATCCGCCCAGTGGTGAATGATTCGTCCGATGACAGTGTTGGGTACGCTTCGGTTAATACCTTCGAGCTGGTAAATCCCTTTTCGGTTCCCGACGTTGAAGATCACCAGGTGGACCTCCCTAGTGTCCCCGGTCGTCACCACCGTCGGAGGAACCGCAACAAAAGGAGTCGCCGGGGCACAGCAGTTGGTACCTCCATCCAGGCCATGCACGCCACTGAGACTAGGCAGCAGGCTCAAGACCGAGCTCAGCGTGCGCAGCCCCCCCATCCGGGGATGACGGATTCGCCTCCGCCACTGTTTGTGGTGTGGGACCAGGCAGAACCGCCTCAGCCGCGTCGCGATCAGCTCCGCCCTGCCACGAGTCCATCCCGGCCTCCTGGCCCCAGTACAGTGACTACTTCCTGGGCTTCAACCAATGAACAGCGAGATGCACCAAGTACCAGTCGGTCGCCGGTCCAACCGGCAAGGCCCGTCATGCCTCCAACTGCAGAGCAATCTCCTGCAACCAGGGGCTCGCGCTTGGCCAAAAAGTATGATGTCCTGAAGCACTTGGCCGACATCCCAGCAAGGCTCTCCATCCTTGAGGCTCTGTGCATGTCATCTGAGATGCACGAGGCACTCGCTGAAGCCCTGAAGAGCCCCCTCCAGTTTGAGACAGAGGTTGCGGCTGCAGAGGCCTTTCACGCCGAAACGATCGAGGACGCCGAATGTCAGGAAGTTATCTCGTTCTCTGGTAAGGATGAAGACCCTCCTATACAGGGGCACATTCGTCCGCTGTATGTTACTGGCCAGTTCAATGGCCTTGAAGTCCGGTGTTGTCTTGTCGACACGGGGTCCGGCATTAACCTGATTCCAACTCGGACGCTCCGGAGATTGGGGTTGTCTGAGGATGACTTGATCCCCTCCGACCTCAGGATCCAGGGGTACGACCGCACCGAGCAAACCCCGGTCGGCAAGATACGTTTGAAGACCCAGTTCGGTGACCTGGTTTCCAACACCGAATTCATGGTAGTCTCTCAGGACACTGCGTATAACGCATTGATGGGTAGGCCATGGCTCCACCTTCATGCGGCGGTTCCCTCGTCATACCACCAATGCCTCAAATACTCCCTTAATGGTCGAGTGGGCGTGCTTCAGGGAGATGCCTCTCCTTTTGCCTCATTTGAAGCCCGTTATCTGGATGCGGACTATTACAAGAGCAAGGACAAGCAGATCCTGGCAGGTGAGGTTGAGCCTGTCGCTGTTGCAAGTGATCCCTGGGCAAGCTTGGATGACGCTTACGTCCTCCCGATTCAACGGTTGGACGTAGCCGTGGTCTCGACGGCCTGTGAGTCTCCTGATGAGATGACCGCGACCGCCCGTGCCAGCACCAGCGGCCCAGCAGGATCTGGTAGCCCCAATGCAGTTTCCAACGCAGTCTCTCCCGTGGACGATCCCTCCCCGAGTGGAGAGGACGTGGAAGATGCACCCCCAGCCTTTGAGGAGGGCGTCTCCGCCACGGTCGATGAGTTAGTACAGGTGAACCTTGGAACCGAGGCAGATCCAAGACCCACATTGGTCAGTGCCGCCATGTCCTCTGAGGAGTGGCAGCAGTACGTGGACTTCCTCAGGCAGCACCGTGATGTGTTCTCTTGGGGCTATGACGAGATGTCGGGGCTAGATCCTCAGGTAGCCGTCCACCGCCTTGGTCTCCCGGCGAACCATCGCGGGTTCATGCAGCCTCCCAGGAAGATGCACCCATTCCACGGTTCCATGGTTGAGGCCGAAGTTGACAAGCTTATCAAAGCCAACTTCGTGAGGGAAGTTCAGTACCCCAAATGGCTGGCCAACATTTTGCCGGTCAGGAAGAAGAACGGGCAGATCAGAGTCTGCATCGACTTCCGCGATCTCAACCGCCACTGTCCGAAGGATGATTTTCCCCTTCCAGTGACAGAGCTGTTGATTGACGCCACGGCAGGGTTCCAAGCCCTCTCCTTCATGGATGGATACTCCGGATACAACCAAATCCAGATGGCCCCTGAGGATGAGGAGCTCACTGCCTTCAGGGCCCCCCAAGGTATCTTTTGTTACCAGGTCATGCCCTTCGGCCTGAAAAATGCAGGTGCCACCTACCAACGGGTGATGCACCGCATATTCAAGCCAATCCTCGGCACACTGGTGGAATGCTACGTCGACGACTTGGTGGTCAAATCGCGCCAGCGTCAGGACCATCTCAAATATCTTGAGAAAGTGTTTGGCTTCCTCCGGTCTCGCTGCCTGAAGATGAACTCGTTGAAGTGTGCCTTCGGGGTCACCTTCGGAAAGTTTCTTGGCTTTGTGGTAAGGTACCGGGGTATTGAGATTGACCCAGAGAAGATTAGGGCGATTAGCCAGATGCCTCCCCCAGGTAACATCCGGGAACTGCAAGGGTTCCAAGGCCACTTAGCCTATATACGCCGATTCATCGCGAACCTGGCCGGCAAGTGTAAGCCCTTTTCTCGGCTCATGAAGAAAGGTGCCACCTATGTATGGGATAAAGAGTGTCAGACCGCTTTCGAGGAAATCAAGAAGTACCTGCTTCAACCTTCGGTTCTGATGCCGCCTGTATCCGGGAAGCCGCTGGTCCTTTATGTGACCGCCCTGGAACAGTCCCTGGGTGCCCTTCTCGCCCAGAAGAACAACGAGGGAACAGAGAATAGCCTCTATTACCTCAGTCGCATGCTTCTCAATGCGGAATTTAGGTATTTCCCCATCGAGAAGAGCTGCCTGGCGCTCGTATTTGCCGTACAGAAATTACGGCACAACTTGCAGCACCATGAGGTACAGTTGGTTTCTTGGGTAGACCCGTTGAAATATATCCTGAGCCGGCCTATGTTGACTGGTCGTCTAGAGCGGTGGGTTGTGATTCTCCAGTAGTTCGACATCAGGTATGTGTCTCAGAAGGCAATCAAAGGGCAAGCATTGGCAGACTTTCTGGCTGCTCACCCAACCTCCGCGGATCAGCCGCTGGATCTAGGCTTTCCCGATGAGGCCATTCTCTCGGTCGATCATGTAGATCCATGCTGGCAGATGCACTTTGACGGTGCCTCCCGGAGCCCCACCGGTAAAAGACTTGATAATCCTAAGCTCAACAGAGTGGGCTTGGGTATCGTCTTCATCACCCCGGAGCAAGCCGTGCTGCCATACTCTTTCCTGTTGTCAGAAGGTTGTACCAACAATGAGGCGGAATACCATGCCCTCATCACTGGCCTCGAGTTGGCTCTCGAGATCAACGTGCCCCATCTGTGTGTGAAAGGGGACTCCGAGCTGGTCGTTAAGCAGATCAATGGCGACTATGTTTTCAGGAAGCCGGAACTTGTGCCATTGCTGGAGTGCACCCTCCTCCTGATGGCCCAGTTCCCTTCTCGGCCAGAAATTGTCCATATTCCCCGGTCGCAGAACGGTCGAGCAGATTCTTTGGCCAGCCTTGCTGCGTCACTTGCAGAGCCTGAACAGGATAACCTGATCGTCCGCATGACGCACCGCAGGCTCATCGCTCCCGTTATCCCGGAGGGAGATCGCGGCCCGTCGGTAAGTAATCTCACCACGGTTGCCCCTATGCCCGGAGCCCCGAGTACCCCAGATATGGCAGTTGAACCAGCCCCTGATTGGAGGACGCCTTTGGTTGAGTACCTCCAACATGGCATTCTCCCATCGGATCGAGCCGAGCGCGAGCGAGTTCGACGCCGCGCATCGCAGTTTGTCCTCCAGAGCAGTCCCGGCCTGGAGCAGATCCTCTATAGGCGCGGATTTGATGGTGTTCTCCTCCGTTGCCTTCAGGGAGTTGAGATCCCATGAGTCATGCAAGAGGTTCATGCTGGTTCATGCGGTGCCCATCAGACTGGGCTGAAGCTGTCCCACCAGATTCGGAGGTTGGGATACTTCTGGCCCTCCATGATCCATGAGTGCATCGAGTATGCCAGGAGGTGCCATGCATGCCAAGTTCATGCGAACTTTGTGCATCGGCCGCCAGAGCCTCTCCATACCACCAATTATTCTTGGCCCTTTGCAGTCTGGGGGATGGACGTTGTGGGACCTTACCCGCCGGCGACGGCTCGCCAGTGCCGGTTCATTCTGACCGCTACGGACTTCTTCTCCAAATGGGCATAGGCGATTCCGCTCAGAGAGGTCAAATCCTGTTCGATCGCTGACTTTGTGACCTCCAACATCATTCATCGATTTGGAGTGCCTCACGCTATCCTCACGGATAACGGAGCCAATTTCCGAGCAGCCGAGTTGAAAAAGTTGTACACCAAGTACAACATTCGCTCGAACCATACATCTCGCTATCATGCGCAGGGGAATGGACAGATTGAGGCGTTTAACAAAACCCTCTCTATCATTCTGCAAAAGATGGTTGGTCAGAACAAGAAGAGTTGGCCGGACAAGCTCCCCAACGCCCTCTGGGCTTATTGGACGACGACTCGCAATTCCACCCAGATGACCCCTTATTCCCTGGTGTATGGAGCTGAGGCCGTCCTACCCATCGAGATCCAGTTACCGTCCTTGCGCACTGCGGTCTACGACCAGCAAGCGCCGAACAGAGCTGTTGAAGCCCGTCTAGTCGAGTTGGAAGCACTGGATGAGAATAGGCTTCGCGCTTTGCACAACTTGGAGAGGCATCAAAGCAGAATGGCTCGAGCTTTCAATAAGAAGGTTCGCCTCCGCTCCTTCCTGCAGGGTGACCTAGTACTGGCCCTAAGAGCGCCAATGATCCCCGGCAGGAAGCCACCCAAGTTGGAGCCCAAGTGGGAGGGACCTTTTGTTGTCCACAAGGTCTATCCCAATGGCGCGTACTCCCTAGCAACTATGGATGGTGAGCGTGTCACTCCTCCCACCAACGCTAGGTTCCTCAAGCAGTACTTTGCCTGAGTGCACTTTCGTCCGCGCTGCAAGACGTTAAACTGCCATGTGTTTCGTCCAACATGACGTTAAACTGTACCACGTCCAAGCTGCATGACGTTAAACTGCCTAGCATATCGTCCAAGCTACAAGACGTTAAATTGTTCAGCATTAGTCCAACATGACGTTAAACTGTACCACGTCCAAGCTGCACGACGTTAAACTGCCTAGCATAACGTCCAAGCTACAAGACGTTAAACTGTTCAGCATTCATCCAACATGACGTTAAACTGTACCACGTCCGCGCTGCAAGACGTTAAACTACCAAGCGTCATCGTCCTGCATGACGTTAAACTGCCTCTCAAAAACTACGTGCGACTTGATTCCCATCCTTATGGGATACGTAGGACCGCCTGAACATTCATGTTTCAGGCCCAGCCCCATCCTTCGGGAATTTCCATCCCATCTCGGGCCCTTGGCCCAGTTGCCTCTGGGTATGCGGCGTATGGTGTGAACGCAGGGCTATTTTCTCGCCACGCTGTACGCCCCACACGGTTGGGGATGCCTTCCGCTCCCCCTTTCCTTTTTCGTCCTGCATGACGTTAAACTGCACTTCAAGAACTACGTACGGCTTGATTCCCATCCTTATGGGATACGTAGGACCACCCGGACGCTTGTGTTTCAGGTCCAGCCCCGTCTCTTGGTTGATCACGGGGATCTGTCGTCTTTTGGTTGCTCTCAGGGTGAGTCCTCCGACCCTTTCCGGTGATCTGTTAACATGTTTTGGGTACTTAGGTCTATGACCCGTGGTGTCGGATTCAATCCCGGCAAGTCCCGTGTTGCTTGTCGGGCCTCGCGCTTCCTCTTGTTTGAGCCTTCACTCAAAGGGATCCTCGTTAGCGATTTGGGTACGATGCCTCAGTGCTCTCCTACCGCTCCGGGTCGATTTACCGGCGGGTCCTGGGCCACAAATCGATATGAATCCTGCGCTTGAGCGGTTGATGCTCGTTTGCTTGCCCCATCCTAGGCTGACGCGATCGGGTGTTGTGTTGCGAATATGATCAGTGACATCCTTGATCGCCATGTCGGCTCTTTCAGGCTCTGAACATTGGTTGCGCAGTCCTCATCACACTCCGCCTTTGTGCGTTGTAGTGGAATCTCGACACTCTCTTCATACTGACCTTCAGTACACCTCTACACGTTAAGCAGGCCAACCGGGGTAATGGTGTCTTTCGAGGCTCCCACGATCTGAGCACCAAGGATATATGCTGATGTCCTCCCTAAGGGCCATGTGTAGCTGGACCCTCGTCCCCATAAGGAGGAAGGAGTCGCCCGAACAATTGCGTTCTGGGCCCAGTATAGCTGGAGGCTAGCATCTCTGCCCCTCGGGTGATGGACATACGCATGCCCCTATCCCAAGATCCTTCTCCTGGAATCGTGTGTGACCGCAGGGCTGGGTATGTTCCCACCTCCGCTGAGTCCGCCATATCGCAATAAGCGGATTCCTCCATGGTCTGAACCACACGACCTTAAACTGTGTTGTCTGGTCCTACCACATGACCGTAAACTGTGATCGTCTTGGCCGCCCGACGAGAAACGGCACTGCATCGTGATGTTCTCCTCAGGGGACACTCACGTTGGGCGCTGGTTAATAACCACGCCATTTATCAATGCCTTTCATGGCTTGATTATTGTGGCGACGCCATGGATTTCTTAATCACAGGCATGTCGCTGCACAAAGAAAAACCATCCACCTTTAAGGTCAAACAAGAAATATCAAATACCACTTCTTCTGGGTGCGAGGGATAGACCTGCACCCCTCCCCACACTGGTGCCCGATTGTGTTGCGCCGCGCTTCCAGAACTACGTGTGGCTTGATTCCCATCCTTATGGGATACGTAGGAACGCCCGGATGTTTGAAACTTCGGGTCCAGCCCCCCACCTCTTAGATATTCCCCCTTCTCTGGGGAATCCGCCGCCTTCGGGTCACCCTCAAGGCGTGTCCCTCGACCCCTTGCAGTGGTCCACCGGTGTCAAGAGTACTCTGGTTTATTTCCCGGAGGGTCAGGTTCAGCTTGGTCAGGTTCCTTCCACTCTTCAGGCTTCGTGCTCCCTTTCATTCGGACCCATCGCCTACGCCCTGGGTGGAGCCCCCGTGAGCGGTCTGGACACAATGCCTCAGTTCTCTCCCACCGACTCGGGTTGGTGCCCCCAAGGGCCTCGGGCAGCAAATCGATATGAATCCTGCGCTTGAGCGGTTGATGCTCGTTTGCTGCCTCATTTCATCAATGGTCAGTACGATATTGATGCTGCTTTTCCGCCACGGTCGGCAGTACTCCCATATCGTTACGCCGGTGCCCCCAGTCCTTGAGTGAATGGCCGCATGATTCACATTACATTTTCCACCTCCCATTCTGACCAGGCGAAACCTCGACACTCTTGACACTATCCCTCAGTGCATCTTCACATATCCAGGGGATAGGACCACGATGTGGCGTACTTTGAGGTTCTTATGGTCCGAGCTCTAAGACCTTAAACTAAGATCTGCCCCTATGGTCCAAGCTCTACGACCTTAAACTAAGATCTCCCCTAATCGGGGTTCTACGTCCCGCATGACATTAAAACTGCACTTTCAAAACTACGTGTGGCTTGATCTTCAGCCTGATTGAGTACGTAGGAACGCCCGGGCATCTCGACTCGGGCCCAGCCTCAGGGATCACTAAGTCCCGCCCCTCCTCGTCGCCGGCCGTCTGGCCTGGCTTCTGGTAGAGTGGTGCAGTTGTGATATTCTCCCCGATCCAGCTCGGGATGCCCCATTGCAATGATGGGAAGCGACAGTTTCCTCGTCAAAGAGGTTCTGTCTGAGAATTGGGGTGATTCACGGCCAGATTAGTGCATCCACCTAATACGCTTTCCCCACAGTGGCGCAATTTTGAGAGCGTTAGATTCTGTCCGAACAAATTGTCACTTCGCCCAACGCTTCGCATGCCCTGTTGATCTGGATTTCCACCCTTGTGTCTGAAGGAACCCCCAAAGCGGCATTGATGATGACATGTGATCCGCCTCCTGCAAATATGACCTTCGGTCCGTCTATTGCAGTAGTATGGTCGATTTATCCATTCTCCGCTTGCCATCTTGGGCATTTCCTAGAAGGCCGACCGTCGTGGATTTCTGAATTCGGGACATGCGATTCACCCTTTCTCATTTCCCCATGTTCGGATAAAATCTTAACGCCCCTAGCGTTGTCCCGCTCGTGTGTCGGAACAAGTTAGGGGGATGATACATTGATTAGGTCTGAGGTCTCCTTTCCTAGGAATGATCTCCCTCTTTTCTTTAGAAATCCAGGCCCAATTACGGATGCCTGAAGCTTGGTTAACGCTCCCGCGAGACAATGAATTGTGGTTGAGCATGTTAAGCCAAAAGATGCAGATAAATATAATGGTTCATACAAATGGATCGAAATATTGAGTAGCGGAAGCGAATGTTCTGGGAGTGGAAAAAACAAAGCCCCTAGGGATTAGCGTGCTGAATAAGTCTTTCTAACGCCGCTACCCTTTGGCTGGCGGCCTCCAGGGCTGTTTCTCGCTCTCTGCGTGCCCTCTCCTCGTCGGCGGTCGCAGCACGCAGTTCGTCGATTCTGGCCTGTGCACGCTCCTGCTCGACTTGAAGTGTGACCATCTGTTGGCCCGCCTCCGTCAGCTGTACCTGGGAGTCATCCAGATGGGCCATTAGTTGCTCCACAAGCTCAGTGCACGTTGCGACGAAGGCCTCCTTCTCTGTCGCCTGCCCTTCGAGACGCCGGACATCCTGCTCCGCCGCAAGGAGCGCCCGCGTGTTCTCCGACACGTCCCGACATTGTGCGACGTCGGCACGTCGGCGGCTCTCGCGCCTCTTTTCGGCCATGAAATCACGGACCGTCAGATGGAGGCGTTGAGCATCAGCTCCCCCGGCACACTGGAAGCGCAGCCAGGTTTGAAGGGATCCCATGTGCCCCAGCCACTCCGATGGGTCTCGCTTGAGGAAGTGTTGGATGCACTTCCACCCCCTGCGGCGCGTTATCCGGCTCTCCTCGACCGCCTCCACGTCCGAGTCGTCCATCTCCTCGGGGTCGGCAGGCCGGTAGGCAGGGAAGGTAGCCAGCAGGTCTGATGCGGGGTCCGCCCCTGGGATGTCCTCACGGGGGATAGGTTCCCCAACATCTGGGCGACCTTCTTCTCCCGCCCCAGCGGTGTTGACACCCTCGTCAGCCCCCGACCTCTCTCCGATGGCAGCACCGCCAGCGTCCGTAGCCCCTTGATCAGCAGTTGGTGGGGCCAGCTCGGTGTGGGAAGTCTGTTCCGGAGCAGGCGGCATGTCTGCCACCGGTCCACTCGTGGATGGCCCGGGTTCGGTATCCCGACGAGCCTCTAGTGTTGAGATCACTGCGCAGGGCGTGCCGTGGTTAGTCACAGATCGTCAACAAAAAGCAGCGACAGTAAGGTAAGGATACTTACGGGAATCCAAAGCGTCATCTTCCGCTATCCCGGCCGCCGCAGGAGCAATTGCTGCAGGGGACCCCTCAGCGCTTTTCAATTCGATTATGGGTGTCTGGCCCCCGCCTTGTCCTGCTGGCGCCTCTCCTACTCCTACTGAGGATGCCTGACCAACATTCGTGCACTCCTGAGAAAGGTGGAGAAATGGGTTAGAAGCTGCATAAGAGAATGGATGAAGCAGGTTGAGTAGGGATAGAAGCGGACCTCGAGGAGCTCGGTGATATCAATGTTGTCGGAGCCGGCCACCTCTCCGCTCTCCCGCGGGCTCCCCGGATGGGACCTTCCCTCCGAGCCTTCATCCTCCCCCGTCTCCTCCTCTTCCTCGGAGTCGTCGTTACTGTCATCTTCCTCCGGCGGCATCTGTTCTGGAGCAGGCTCTAGACCGAGCATCACCTTCACCAGAAGGGACGGCTCCGCACGCTGACCACGTTGGCGCGCGTACTCGTCCATGGCCGTCAGATATGCATACCGCCGGTGGAAGTTCACCCTGTCGGCGACCTGAAGGCGCCCGACCTCTGGAAGATGGATTCCTTTGCTGGTTATCTTCTTCCAGATGGTTTCGGTCCCCAGTGACTGCCGCAGGGTCATCCAGGCCGACCACAGCGCTGGGAAGACTGCATCGTTGGAGGGTTCGAGCAGACGTCTTACCTGCTTCCCGGGCCGCTCCCCGACCACCGCATGTTCCCCCTCTCTGGGCGCCGAGGTCGTAGCGGCAGCCGGCGATGTGCCCGCCGCCGAAGTCCCGGCTCGCGCCGGCTCCACTGCTTGGCGCACCTCCGTTCTCCCCCGCGTAACGGCGCCTCTCCTCCTTCCTTGACGCCCGGTCTCCGCACGGGTGACCTCGAGCCACCGAACTGGTTTCCGTAGAAGCCCCTTCGGGGTACGCGATGGCCCAGTGTTCGGCGTACTCGGTTGCCAAGCCTGCGTCGACCCCGGTAGGAGGGAGAGTGATGACCTCGCCAGAGCCGAAAGCGGCGAACATTAGCCACATCTGGCGAAGGACGCCAGGGTTCGTCTCCTCCCTGACGGCAGTGAATACCCTCTTCGGCATCCGTTGAAGGCACCCGAACTGGCTGGCGAACCGGGTTGGCACGTAGGGCTCGCAGATCACCTTCCCGTCGATCCGAGCCACGAGCACCCCGCCCCGCATGTTCAGAAAGTATTCGTGCTGCTCCAGCGGACCCTGCCCGTTGTCGATCATCTGGCCAATGGGAGTGGGGAATGGGCTGAAGTTGAAATTGGCATGATTGCCAATCCGAATCCTCACACCCTCCTCATTTAGGGTCATCGGAGCGACCCCCGCGATGTTCAGCAGGGAGGGTCGCAGGCCGTTGCCCGGAGGAATGATGGCGTTTGGAAACGTGTACCCACCAAGGTGAGCAGCCACCCAGCTGTGGAAGAATTGAAAGGGCCCACAGATCCTTCGTGGCGACCCACCTCGCGATATGCATCCCAGGATGGCATACAGCTTCGCCAGCACTGGGACCCCGAGGTTGTATCTTCTGTTGGCGGCCATGGCGCCCGTCATCGCCAGTGTCGCCGGGCGGACTCCCATTCTCGCGTCCCGCACTGGCAGGAGCCACCCACTCAGAAAGGCAGTCAGGAACGCCGCGTACCAGACATTAGGATCCCGGGCCTCGATGACGCGGTACCCCCATGAGCGGTAGTCGCCCGTCTCCAGGACCCGCCAGTACGACCCGTTCCGGCTCCTCTGAGCCGCGGTCGGGCACCGCTTCCCCCTGCCTGGTATCTTGACTGCTGGTTCATGCTCCAAGAACTGGCTGAACCACTCCTTGTAGGCTATGTCCTTGTGGATGTCCTTGATCCCGAGCCGCTGCGTAGCCAGGTCAAGTAGATGCCATGTCAGAATGGGAGTCCGTGACCTGTCTTCCCAGGTGTTCTTCGGGGGAAGGAACTCATCGTATTGGTAACCCTCCAGCGGGATACCTCTGATGCAGTGGATGTCCCAGAGACCGATGCTAACCTCCCCATGGTGAATATAGAAGGTGTTGGTATCCGGGGACCAGCGGGTGAACAGCTCCGGCCCGAGCTCGGACTGCTGGTAGAAGTGGAACTGCGACGTCCACACCGTCTCAAACAGGCCGATGTACCGCAGCTCCTCCGCGAAGTGATCGCAAGTGTGGCGTACCCAGAACGCCCAGGCCCACTCACTGGTGAAATTTCCCCCAGACCGCAAGTCCCAGTCCTTCAGCCATCCCTTGGTGTCGTCGGTGACACTCTGTCGATATGTGCTCGAGTAGAGGGATGGAGAGTTCTCCGCAGTAGGCTCACTTCCGACGATGGTTCGCGTCCTCGGGTTCAGGACATAGACATCTAAGTGTCTGGTCTCCCTGGCAGGATGCCCATTGTTGGTGATGTTATAGCGGGGAAGCTCGTCCTCCCGAGTCACCCAGGTCCGTGGCGCATCAACCTCGAACCCTGGCACCGGAACATCATCTAGGATGCCAAAGTTCCAGAGCGGTAGGTTGTCCGACAGCGGATATGTCTTCTGGGCCGGCGTCAGCAAGTCGAACAAGGATTGATTTTTGGAAACAATCTCCTTGGCTCCGTAGACCTCCTCGTTCACCGCCATCTCAGCTCTGCAAGTGGCGGCATCCCCATCATTCCCTTGATTCGCGGCCATCTCAGAAGCTCCGGGAGTCGTGTGGGTTAAGGGATGAGGCGTGCGGAATCGGAAGAGGCTGGTAGAGAAGTTTGAGAGTTGGCACGCAATCCTAGTGGACGGCGCGCAATTGGGAAGTCTGTCGCGTAAAACCCCGGGTGTTCGCGCAAAAACAGGCCGAAATCCGGATGGTTTGCGCGACGAACGGGTGAATTCCGCGCCGGAAAGGGCAATTTCGCGCACGAGAGCTTGAAAGCTTGTCGCGCGGAAGGCCGGTGTATGGTACGGGGGACCCATGGCCCCTATTTATAGGCGAGGCCGGGGTCCGCGCTGCGCGGAAAGCGCTTTGCGCGACCGCAAATTTCGCGCCCGACACCCTTTTTTGTGCGCCACAGTTCCGTGCCACCCTGGACTTCGGCATTCTGGCATCTCCCTCGGAACCCGATCGTTGCGACCTCGCACCGATCAGATTCCGAGGGGGGGCTTTTGTAGACGCCGGAAAAGTCCGTTGTTCCCAAACGAAGCTCTGGATGCGGAAAGCGAGGTCATATTTGGAGTCAGAAGCATGTTCCGGAGGGCCCAGAGGACTTGCGCGGAAATTTGGAGACCCGCGCGCAATGTTGAAGTCAGGCGCGAAAACCTCCCGGGATGCGCGCAATGCGCTGGGCCGGCGCGCAA
This sequence comes from Viscum album, assembly GCA_963277665.1. Taxonomy (NCBI): domain Eukaryota; kingdom Viridiplantae; phylum Streptophyta; class Magnoliopsida; order Santalales; family Viscaceae; genus Viscum; species Viscum album. Next base: position 1,965,772,756 of record OY728121.1, read on the forward strand.
TTTTGCGCGCCCGTGGCCCGCGCGACTCCCTTGCGCGCCGCGCCCGATTCCGCGCCCGCGAAGGAAATTCCGCGCCCGCGATCCGGATTCCGCGCCCGCGGTTGCCTATAAATATAAGGCGACCCCCGACGTTTTGAAGGTTGCCGGAATTCGAAGAGTCGCTTGTTCGCGCAATCCAACCCCTTCCGCGCGCAATGTCGATCTTCAGGTAACCTCTTTTCTTTCGCGCAATAAAGCCTTGGGGTTCGCCTTCGCGCGCAATCCCTTCGGCTCCTTTCCTTTGAATAACCCTTCACCCAAAGGCATTCGCGCGCAAAAGAAGCCTCTTGCGCGCAATTGCCCCCCGGGTGCGCGCAATCCAGCCCGATTGCGCACACCCCCCCTTTCAAAGTGGCCATTCGTTAAAGAATGAGCTGTTTCCCCCGCGCGCTATCCGAAGCCCGGTGTGCGCAATCTCAATCATCTGCGCGCAATGTGCAGGCTCAATTGCGCTCCAGCCCGCCCTTTTGCGCGCCGACCCGCGGTATTGCACGCCAAGCTCCTCTTTTGCGCGCAATCCGCCGGGGTCGCCCCCTTTGACCCCCTGATGGTACCCGCCGGCGTGGCGCCTGATGATCCTCATCCCGGGTGCCCGCACCGTGCGTTGTCTTCCCGTGCGGCCCTCCAGGCTCGCGCGAAGTGACACGGACCCATCGGCCGCACCATCCTCGTCCGCGCTGCAAGACGTTAAACTGCCAAGTGTTTCGTCCAACATGACGTTAAACTGTACCACGTCCGCGCTGCAAGACGTTAAACTGCCAAGCGTCTTCGTCCTCAACACACGACGTTAAACTGTACTTCGTCCGGCAAGACGTTAAACCGTCCGCTTCGTCCTCAACACACGACGTTAAACTGTACTTCGTCCGGCAAGACGTTAAACCGTCCTCTTCGTCCTCAACACACGACGTTAAACTGTACTTTGTCCGGCAAGACGTTAAACCATCCGCGTCGCCTGATCTCGTGCCTCGCACGCAGGGTCCCCCTCCTGGTTTGGATGTGGCCCCCACCCGCTTGTCTCTGGAGGGATGTCGGGATTGGAGTGGCCTTCGCCCACGGGGGTAGAGTATTACAGACAGAACGAACTACGTGGACTTTGATCCCTGTCTCCTAAACAGGGTACGTAGGAAGCCTCTATGAGGTTCAAGCCCACCACCTGGTCGTCCCGGTCGTATTCACGTCGGTTCGTCCATCAGTGGACCCCTCCTGGGTTCACACTTGCGTCGATTCACCTATGAATCCGCCCCTGTGGGAGACTACACATGTGTATCTCCATAGTTCTTCCCCACTGCCTTTTTCTCCTTTCAGCGTCCAGCATGACGTGAAACTGTGATCCACCCGGCCGTTCCATCCCCCTCTGTGCGAGGTGGTTCGGTTCAATCCTCCGCCCGGCGGCCTCGACCTCTTCGTGAGTCGGCTTGCCGACGTCCAGCATGGCGTTAAACTGTATATCTAAACTACGCTGACTTTGATCCGCGCTAACGCGCGGTACGTAGGAATCCCCTACGGGGTCCAAGCTCTTCACTCCATCATCCATCCTGATCCTTACCCGGGCCGCCGCATCCCGGTGGGGTCATGCCACTTCATTCCACTCCACTTCACTCGGGAAGCCGCCCATGTGCTGGCCCCAGCATCGGAGGTTCCCCACAAAGGGTTCTGTCATCTGATCCACTTCTCGTGTTGATCAGTCTGATGCCGTCCCCGCTGGACGTTAAACTCGCGGCATACCCCGTGTTAAGCATGGGAAGCTGAGGAAAACCTCAGGTAACACAGTTCCCCATACCCAGCGCGGGATGCCTCAGGCCATCACGCCTTCGAGAAGCCCTATTAGGGACGGAAGGCAGACATGCAGGGCCGCAGTGTTAAGACACTCCCCCAGCACCCAGAGCTACCCGGTCTCCTCACCGCAGGTTGCTGCCCCGACCAGACCCCTTGGAGCGTCTGGGCGGAAGCTGCGTAATTAACCGGTGTCCATGGAGACATGGCGCCGGGAACGAGATTCACGAGCACGTCTTAAATCTATGAGGGAGACCAGGATTAGGCAACGAGTTCCGAGGAGACGTCCACGGAAGGAGGAGCCGACATCCCATCATCCCGGTTTCGATCAAGGAGCAGACGCCCATGAATAAGGGACGGATGCCGCCCGCCTTTGGAAAGCGGGACTGCGGGGCCACAAGCCGCGCGCCCATCCCCTCGGGTCGACGGGCGCACGCGCGAACGCGTCCTGGAGGAACAGCGTCGGAACAGAAACCCGACGCACATCCGCACCGAAACAGCGTCATCGTTCTCCGAGGGTTCGGCGTTCTTTTTATTCTTCGTGATCTTCATGTTCTTCGTGTTCTTCGCATTCTTCGCGAGGAGGATGAAGGTACAGATTCTCCAAATCCTCTCAACAATCAACCCGTCAACAAAAAGAAAAGGTGTTGGTCTTATTTTATTATTATTCCAACAGTTTGAAAACATGTTATGAAACGAACCAATAATTCGGTGAATTAATGGTAACGACTTAACGGTCCATTTAATAGGAGCGTTTAAGAGTTTTAGGAGATGCTCCAGTTGACTTTTATTAATGAGGAGTTTTCGCCGGTACGTTACTTAGAGGAAAAGAAACGGTGGGGCTCGTGCGGGCCCCACCTCAAAAATATCCTACCAAGAGGGTAGGATATTTTGGATTTCACCCTATCCGCATCAACTCAGCTTAAGTAGCTTTAAATGGCTTTAAGTGGCTTTAAGTGAAATAAAATAAAGTTGTCGCACCACTTTATTTTATTTTCTTCACTTACTCCCAAAAATTTAAAAACCACACCCGAGCAAACACAACACCGGAATAGGCGTTTCTAAGAAAATACTGGCACTGTGATTCCATAGGTTCCCTTAGAATTTGATTCCGAGCACCGGTTCAAAAGTTAGAAAAACTCGCTTGTTCGTTCACCGAACGTACCCGAGCCAAAATTCAGAAAATGATTCCGGGCACATCGGGCCTCGGAATCAGGTGCTGTCCGAAACTGCGTTCTTGTAAAATTCCAAAGAAAATTAAGAAAAAAAATTTCCTTGAATTTTACGGGTCTTTACATCACTCCCACCTCGGGGCTTTACATCCCCGTAAAGATACATCATAAACTAGGGAAACAAATGCGGGTACTGAGCACGCATCTGAGCCTCCCGCTCCCAAGTGCTCTCCTGGAGGTTCCCATGCTGCCATTTGATTCGCACTAGAGGAATCGACCATCCACGTAGGACCCGCTTCTGTCGATCCTCGATCTCCACCGGGACCTCCGCAAAAGTCGCCCCATGATCAACGTCTAGCTCCCCATGTTCAATGATGTGCATCGGTTCGTGCATGTATCTCCTCATCTAACATATGTGGAAGACGTCGTGCACCCGGTGCAATGGAGGTGGTAGAGCCAGGCGATAAGCCACCTCACCAATCCTCCTGAGGACCTGGAATGGTCCGATGAATCATGGAGACAACTTGCTGCCTCGGCCAAATCTCTTTAATCCACGTCGAGGTGAGACATGCAAGAAGATGTGGTCTCCATCCTCGAACTCTAGTGTCCTCCACCTCCTATCATCATAAGACTTCTGCCGACTCTGAGCTGTCCTCATCCACTCCTGGATGACATGGACCTTCTCTATCATGGCCCGGACCATCTCTGGTCCCACAAGTTCTGACTCCCCATGGTATGTCCAGCACAAAGGAGATCTGCAAGGTCGGCCGTACAACGCCTCGTACAGTGCCATCCCGATGGTGGAGTGGTAACTGTTGTTGTATGAAAACTCCACCAAGGGTAGGTGGTCCTCCCAGCTGCGACCAAAGTCAAGGACACATGCGCGGAGCATGTTCTCGAGAGTCTGAATGGTCCTCTCCATCTGACCATCCGTCTGAGGGTGAAAGGCGGTGCTCAGACGTAGTTGTGTCTCGAACGTCTCCTGCAACCCCTTCCAAAGCCGGGATGTAAAGCGAGCATCTCAATCAGATACGATAGATGATGGCACACCGTGAGGCCATATAATATCCTGAACTTAGAGACGTCCCAAGCTCTCCACTGAGCCCTGGTCTCTGATGGGTAAGAAGTGAGCCGACTTGGTGAGTCGGTCGACAATCACCCAGATGGAGTCATGACCTCTGGATGTGCATGGAAGTCCAGTCACGAAGTCCATAGATATCCCGTCCCACTTCCACTCCAGGACCTCCAAGGGTTGTACCAAGCCTACTGGCACCTGATTCTCTACCTTCATCTTCTGGAAGGTGAGGCATTGAGAAACGAACTCTGCCACAGCCTTCTTCATGCCTGGCCACCAGTGTTGTCGTCTGAGATCCTGGTACATCTTCGCCACTCCAGGATGTACCACCAAATGAGAAGCGTGAAACTCTCTCAGAACCTCCTCCCGTAATTCAACTGGTACCAAGGTACTTCCTCTGAAAAGGACGTTGTGCTCTTCTCCAAAGGAGAAACCATCAGGTGCCTGTCCTGAGGATATCTATGCACACTGTGTCTCACAGTCAGCATCCCCACGTTGTGCCTCTCTAACCCGCTGTTGTAGTGGAGGGGTGAATGTGAGAGACTGAAGGAAGGCTGCTCCATCTCTATCCACAAAGGATATCCGCAAAGCGGCTAGCTGCTCTGTCGCCTCCTCGAGTAGCTAAATGCCCGTCCTCCTGCTGAGAGCATAGGCTACCACATTTTCCTTTCCAGGAGTATAAACTATCTCAAAGTCATAGTCCTGGATGAACTCAAGCCATCGCCGCTGTCTCAGGTTCAGGTCCTTCTGAGAGACGATGTACCTGAGACTCTGATGGTCAAAAAATACTGTAAAGTGCTCGCCCATCAGATAGTGTCTCCAAGTCTTTTGAGCGAAGACCACTGCTGCTAAATCCAGGTCATGGGTAGCGTATTTCTGGTCATGCGGACTCAACTGAAGTAATACATAGGCGATCACTGACCGCTCCTGCATCAGGACACATTCGAGTCCGGTCCCTGATGCATCAGAGTAGACTACGTACCCTACTCCCTCCTCAGGCAACCTCAAGATAGGTGTGCTGGTCAATCTCTATCTCAACTCCTGGAAGCTCTGCTGACATCTGTCTGACCACACAAAGGGTTTCTCCTTCTTCGTCAAAGCTGATAGTGGTGCCGCAACTCTGGAGAAGTCTGGCACAAATCTCTGATAGTACCCGGCTAGTCCCAAGAAACTCCGCACCTCCGTCACGCACCTGGGCGGCTCCCAAGCTAGCACTGCCTCGATCTTCGCAGGATCCACTTCAACTCCCGCCTCAGAGATGACGTTCCCTAAGAAGTGGACCTCGCGTAACCAGAACTGACACTTCAAGATCTTTCCATAAAGCTGGTGCTCTCTGAGTGTGTCTAGTACAACACGCAAGTGGTAGGTGTGCTCCTCCTCAGTCGTCGAGTATATCAAAATGTCGTCGATGAAGACTACGACAAATCGATCGAGGTATGGCTGGAAGATCCTGTTCATGAGGCCCATCAACACTGTTGGAGCGTTGGTTATGCCGAATGGCATAACCAAGAACTCATAGTGGCCATACCGACATCTGAAGGTCGTCTTCTGCACATCCTCGTCCCGAACTCTGAGCTGATGATAGCCTGACCTGAGGTCTATCTTCGAGAACCACCGTGCTCCCTTGAGCTAATTGAAGAGGTCATCAATCCTCGGTAGTGGATACATGTTCCTCACCGTCACCTGGTTTAGGAGTTGATAGTCGACACAAAGTCGCAAGCTTCTGTCCACCTTCTTGGAAAACAATATCGAGCAAGCCCAGGGTGAAACACTGGGTCGGATGAATCCCTTGCCCTGCAAGTCCTCCAACTGTACCCGTAGCTCTCAAAGCTCAGTGGGGGCCATCTGATACGCTGGAGTCGATATCAGGGTTGTCCCGGGGTACATGTCAATATGAAATTCTACCTCTCTACGAGGAGGTAGTCCTGGAATGTCGTCGGGAAAGACGTCCGCATACTAATCCACCACTGCAGGAAAACTAGGAATCCGCACGTCAACTGCTCCTAGGATGAGGCTAGCCAACTGATGAGTGATGGGTTGTCCTCTCCTCGTCAGAAGTCCATCCTGTGCTGTGAAGGCTCTCTTCTCACCGGTGAAGGTGAACCTGCTCCCTTCAGTGCATACACATCGCACCTTGCGCCTAATACAGTCAATCTATGCATGGACTATAGATAACCAATCCATGCCCTAGATGACGTCGTAAGGCCTCGACGCGCTACAAGAAGATCCCAACCGAAGCTCTCGCCTCCTATAGTAAGCTCACACTGCCGGCACCAGTGCGTAATCGTCGAGTCTGCTCCCATAGGAGTCACTAGCCGTAACGATCGAGCCAACGGCTCTGCCGGAATCTCCGAGCTCCGAACTAGGGCAGCGGCTATGAAAGAGTGACTCGCTCCTGTGTCTATATGAACTGCAGCAAGGGTGGAATAGACACAGATAGTACCTCAAATCATCTCGGGCGCGCCGTGGTTGTTGGCCTCTGCTGCCTGGAGCTGTGCCTATCTCTGCCTGCCAGCTCCCTATGGCCGGGGTGGACATCCTGGTGGTGGTGGTGTTAGAGCCTCAAAGCATCGCCCACCACCTACTGCTCGGCCAGCTCCTCTTCCTCGTCCTCCTACTCCCTGCGAACTGCCACGGTCAACCCTTTGCCTCTGCCTGGGTGGCCCCTCAACCATCTGCTGTTCTTTGGCACGATGGGTCGGGCAGTCACGAGCCATGTGGCCCTGCCCGCCGCATGTGTAGCACTGCCTGCCTCTCGAAAGACTGGCTCCAAGCTGTGTGCCCCGCATTGCTGAGCCAGTGTCCTGAGGTCTTCTGCGTGAGGTTCTGGTCTTCCTGGCCCCCTGAGTCATTCGTTGACTGCCTTATGCAGAAGACTCTGCTACGTTCCACCCCGCGGTAGGTCTCGGCGCTGAAGTAGGCTCAGTAAGAAAGCTCTCGATCAGAAGGGCTCGCTCCAGTACTCCTTCCTGGGTCGGAATGCTGAGGGAGATCAGCGATGCCCTGATCTCATGTCTCAATCCCTGCTCAATGGTCCGGGCCCAGAAGAATGGGTCCCATACCATGTCTGTCGATTAACGCGAGAGATCGGTAAATCTCGCAGAGTACTGGGCGACCGTCAAGCTGCCCTGCCGCAGCTGAAAAAGCTCCTGGATGAGCACCGCACAGAGGGTGGCTGGGACGAACTCCGAGCGGAAGAGGCTCTCAAAGTCCGTCTAGAGAATAGATGCCACATCATGCACCTGGATCATCAAGCTCCACCATCGGCCCACTTCCGCGTGCAGTAGGCTCGCTGCGAGGATCACCATGAGGTCTACTGGTGTCCTCACTAACCGAAAAACTTCCACCACTACCTCCAACCAGTCCTCAGCTTCCTGGGGGTCCGTCTCCCTACGGAACATGGGCGGTCGCTAGCGCTGGAACTCATGCAGTGCACTGAGGCGACGTGCATCGTCAGCGGCTGGTGCTGGAAGCATCGGTGGCTCGGCGGGTAAAGGTACCGCCGGTGCCTCAGCTGTCAAAGGGCCCTACACCGAGGCCTCGTCGCTCGGTGGGCTATGGTCACGCTCAACTCTCGGAACCCTAGCTGGCTGCCGTCGTGGGGCCATCCTGAAAAGGAAACAGATGTGCCACGGTCAGAACAGTATACCTGGTGAGCTGACCAAAAGTAATCACAAAGAAAACTTGAAACACACACGCAATTAATGTTTTCGTGCATTAAGTCGGAAATTATAATTCAGGGTCCTGGTGTACGGATACGTCGGCCTCCGCACCAACACTGGACTCCCTGGGCTGATAACCACACCCAATATGCTAAACACTATTACATCACATAGAAAAAGATCAGAGTCTGCGGTAGAACCGAACGCCTCTGATACCAATTTGTCACGACCCGTCCTCGGGGCCCGTGCCATGACTACCCCAAGCCCACCTTCCATAGGCCAGGGGCTGGCGACTAGCACCAAGACATAAATACCGAAAAAAGGGAAGGAATTGCCTTTGGAAAGTAAACCACAAACACCACAGAGAAAGTAGGAAAAAGTAAACACTAGGAAAAAACTGGTACAACAGTAAGTGCAGAAAGTAAGTGGGCCAGAATACAAACCCAAACTGAAAGTAAAGTACAACTCGAAAGGGAAAACAGCAACTAAAAAGTAAAGCTGCAACATCGAGCCGTCCACTGGAAGTCCCACCTGAAGGGTGGGTACAGATAGCCTCCACTGCTCCTCAGGTCCAGCCGACCGCTCCGAGTACGTCCCACCCAGTGGTCCACCTCCAGGTACTGTCCTGCTCCGCAAGCCTCTACCACAATCAGCGCTGTCCGTCGTCTGCAACCAACACAACGTAGTGCGGGCATAGCCCATGGAGGGGTGAGTATAAGCTACTAAGTAGGGACCCCAAGACCCCCGAAGGTCTCCCAGAATCCACAATGGATAATCCACAAAGGAAAGATGCAATCACGAAGTAACATCCGACACTGCTTAGGTAAATGCCCATACATATTCCTAAGTCATCAATTCTCGTTCGGCTCCAACATCCGAGCCCAAGTACAACCCAGTCCACACAGGAAAGCAAAACGTAAATCCACACAGGATAGCACAACACAATCCACATAGGAAAGAAAAACAGGGTTTCAGCTCACACAGGTATACTTATTCATATGACGATAAAGATGACCAGATATTGCCACTAATTCATCTAAGCCGTCGGACCCACAACGGATTGATAGGTACTAACCCCCACAATGAACCACAAAGGATTTGACCCACAAAGGATCGATAGGTAACTAACCCCCGCAATGACCCACAAAGGATCTGACCCACAAAGGATCGATAGTTAACTAACCCCCGCAAACACCCACACAGGATCTATAGGCACTGGCCCACATAGGACCGCTGAGCGCTGACCCACACAGGATCGGACCCACACAAGATCAGTAGCACTGACCCACAAAGGATCGCTGAGTGATGTAGTCGTCACCGTCAAATCCACTGAGGATCTCTGCACAGTCGTCGTCGAATCCACTGAGGATCTCTGTACTGTCGTTATTGTCCTAGTCGCAGCCAGCACTAGGGTTCCTGCACACGGCAAGCTCATTCGGGGGGTCTGCTCCACGAGCCGAGGGGATAATACATCAACTGACACATAGTCCAGAGTTGATGTATCCAAAAGTTCCGTATCGACAACAGGAACTCAACGTCGCAGACAGCGCGTCAATCGGATGCCCGGTCTGAGAGTTATTGTCTTTTTCGTTCCAGGGGCCCGGTTGGTTTTTAAGCCAAAACCAACTTGACCGTACTCCACCTGCATCCAAACCTCGGGCGGAGTAAGCCAAAAGATCCGTCTCACTTAGAGGAATCCAACAAAGTCGAAGGCACATCAATCGGACGTCCGTAGCTCAAGATATGAGCGTTTCCGCTCCGAGGGCCCAGTTGGTTTCGTGTACGAACCAACTCGGCCAAACCCAAAGTATTCTGAAACCTTGAGTGTGATATACCAAAATGAACGACTCGATCCAAGGATCACATCGCCGCTGACGGTGCATTGATCGGAGGCCCGAAGCTCAAGTTATGAGCAAAAGACCGAAAAGGTCCGAAAACGGGGGGTCTGGGCCCGGACCGACCCGGGTCTGGGTCCGACCCGGCCGGCACGGCCCGGCCCGGCGATCCGGTCGGGTGGCCTGGCCAGCGCGCTGGCGCTGGCTAGGCACCGCGCAAGGCAGCAGCAGCCCCCGCGCGGGGGCTGCTCCGTGACACCCGGACGCGGCTTGAGCCGCGTCCCTCCTCCGCGATCCTGCGCGGTCGCGGGACCGGCCAGCGCCGCCGCGGCTTCAGCCGTGGAGGGTCTTCCCGGTGGCACGCTGGTCACCGTCGTTGGCGCCGCCGTGCCGGCGTGGCGCGCCTGCGGGGGTTTCTGCGGACCACCGGACGCGCTCCGGTGGTCCAATTTGCGCGCGGTGTTCGCCAGTGCTCATCCCGGGACTCGAACTTCACTGCAAAGCCTTCAAAATTAACTTGTGTCCCCATTTTTTGTCACCCGCCAATCCACGCATCAAGGAAAAACTACGGAGGGTTGTCGGGCCGTGTTTGTTTGGCCCGCACCCTCTGCGTTAGGTGATAACAAATGGAAATAACAATCAACACATGAAAAACTTAACAAGGCACAATTTTAATGAATTAAAATTGAACTTCGATCTGGGTTCTTTGTTTTAGATGAGACAACCATGGGAATAAATATTATTCTCAAATGAAACCCCTACCTCGTAGCTATCATCGGACGAGAGTTCTTCGTGGAATTGACTGTCGCGGAAAAAGAGGATCCTCGCGTCGTGGAAGTTCATCACGTCGACGATCTCTGAGGTTTAAAGAAAACACACTGATTTAATTTCACAAATTAAATCCATGTTAAGGATAAAATCCACAAAGGAATTAAAGATTTGAAAACTCCTACCTCAAGCAGTTGATCGAAGATTTGTCGCGGGGAAAGAACGTCGCGGAAGAAGCGTCATGGAAGGAGAATCGTCAGCATCGCGGAACACGGCATCGCGTTGTCGATCTCCGAGGGTTCGATGATCTTAGCGTTCTTTGCGTTCTTCATGTTCTTCGCGTTCTTCACATTCTTCGTGTTCTTCGCGAGGAGGATGAAGGTACAGATTCTCCAAATCCTCTCAACAATCAACCCATCAACAAAAGGAAAAGGTGTTGGTATAATTTTATTATTATGCCAACAGTTTGAAAACATGGAAAGAAACGAACCATTAATTCGGTGAATTAATGGTAATAACTTAACCATCCATTTAATAGGAGCGTTTAAGAGTTTTAGGAAACACTCCAGTTTACTTTTATTAATGAGGAGTTTTCGCGGGTGCGTTACTTAGAGGAAAAGAAACGGTGGGGCTCGTGCGGGCCCCACCTCACAAATATCCTACCAAGAGGGTAGGATATTTTGGATTGCACCCTATCCGCTTCAACTTAGCTTAAGCAGCTTTAAGTGGCTTTAAGTGGATTTAAGTGAAATAAAATAAAGTTGTCGCACCACTTTATTTAATTTTCTTCACTTAACTCCCAAAAATTTAAAAACCACACCCGAGCAAACACAACTCCGGAAGAGGCTTTTCTAAGAAAATATCGGCACTGCAATTCCATCTGTGCCCTTGGAATTTGATTCCGAGCACTGGTTCAAAAGTTAGAAAAACCCACTCATTCGTTCACTGAACGTACCGGAGCCAAACTTTGGAAAATGATTCCGGGCACACCGGGCCTCGGAATCAGGTTCCGTCAGAAACTGCGTTCTTGTAAAATTCCAAAGAAAATTAAGAAAAACAATTCCTTGAATTTTATGGGTCTTTATAAGAAACTCCGCTTAGACAGAGGATGAGAATATCTTAATTAGGACTTCATTGATTTCTTACGGGAGTTTGGGATTCTATCTCAACTCACTCCTCCTTACACGCCACACTGGAATGGTGTAAGTGAAAGGAGTAACCACACCCTGTTATACATGGTGAGATCAATGATGATTCATGCGAGTCTTCCATTATCCTTTTGGGGATATGCATTACGAACAGCAGGACACATACTAAATCACGTACCAACTAAATCGATAAATTGTATTCCATACGAGTTATGGAGTGGACACAAAGCCATGTTATCGAATATAAATGTGTGGGGTAGCGAAGCATTTGTTAAGGCCTCTTCAGGTAACAAACTTGCACCTTGGGGCACAAAGTGTATCTTTATAGGATATCCCAAGGAAACAAGGGGATATTACCTATACAACCCCTCATACAAAAAGGTTACAGTTGAAAGACACGCCATATTCCTTGAGAGGGAGCACATATCCCAAAGAGATAGTGGGAGTGAGATATACTTCGATGAAGTCGAGGCTCAAGATACACAGGAGTTGGTACAAGAACAGATTCCACAAAGCCCCGTGGAAGAACAATCTATTCCAGAGACACAAGAACTGCGTAGGAGCATGAGAGAGGTGAGATAAACAGAACGATGTGGTTTTCTTGTCACCGAGGATGGTGAATCATTGTTGGTTGACAATGATGATCCTCCTACCTACATGGAAGAATTTTAAGGCACAGACTTTGCCAAGTGGCAAGAAGACATGAATTCTGAAATGGATTCCATGTACCAAAACCAAGTCTGGATTTTGGTAGATCCTCCAGTTTATGTAAAGCCTATTGATAATAAATGGGTATTCAAGAAGAAACTGGACATGGAGGGGAAAGTCAGAACCTACAAGGCACGACTGGTCGCAAAATGATTTAGACAACATCAAGGAATTGACTATGATGAAACCTTTTCACTGGTTGCGATGCTAAAATCCATCTGAATCCTATTGGAAATTTCCACTTACCATGACTATGAAATTTAGAAAATGGATTTCAAAACCGCTTTCCTTAACGGGAACCTCCAGGAAGATGTCTACATGACACAACCTGAAGGGTTTGTGACTCTAAAGGATGCCAACAAGGTATGAAAGTTGCAGAAATCCATTTATGGATTAAAGAAAGCATCAAGGTCATGGAAAATTCATTTTGATGAAGCCATAACGGAATTTGGATTTGTTAAGAATGAATGTGAGCCTTGTGTCTACAAAAGGTTTAGTGAAAGTGCAGTAATTTTCCTAATAGTATATGTTGATGAAATATTACTAATTGGAAATGAAGTACCGGTCATACAGTTAGTTAAAGCATGGTTGCAGAAATGCTTCTCCATAAAATACTTGGGCGAGGTAGCATATATTCTTTGGATCAAGATCCATCGTGATAGATCCAAGAGAATACTGGGCTTGGGTCAAAGTACATACATTTACAAGATAATAAAGAGATTCATCATGGAATAGTCCAAGAGGAGATTGTTTCTAGTGTCACATGGCATTCATCTTTCCAATAAAATGTGTCCTTAGACACATGAGGAAAGAAAGATAATGGCAAGGATCCCTTACGCATCCGCGATTGGGTCAGTCATGTATGTTATGCTATGTACGAGGCTAGATGTTGCTTACGTATTAAGTGTGGTATGAAGATATGAAGCTGATCCAGGAGACCGCCATTGGATAGCATTCAAGACTATCCTCGAGTATCTGAGGCGTACTAAGGATATGTTCTTGGTTTATAGAGGAGATGAGGAACTAGTCATTAGAGGACATGTAGATGCTAGTTTCCAGACTGATCAAGATGACATGAAGTCGCAGACTGGATACATTTTTATTTTGAATGGAGGTGTAATGAGCTGGAAGAGCTCAAAACAAAGTGTGGTGGCAGATTCTACAGCGGAGTCTGAGTATATCGCAGCTTCTGAGGTAGCCAAAGAATCAGTATGGATGCGAAGCTTCATCCAAGAGATGGATGTAGTACCGAGCAGTACAGATCCTATCACACTCTATTGTGATAATACTACATTGGTGGAACTTGCAAAAGAGCCAAGGTCACATCAGCGGACAAAGCACATACTTCGGAAGTATCATCTCTTGAGGAATTTTTCTCAGAGAGGTGAAGTTGCAGTGAGCAGTATTTCCACGGAAGACAATGTGGTTGACCCCTTGACTAAAGCCTTGACTTAGGAGAAACATGATCATCATGTGAGGTCTAGCAGACTAAAAGTCGTAGGCAGTTGGATCTAGTCTAAGTGGGAGTTTGTAAGGGTTGGTGTCTTGAGAACCAATAGTTTTGTACTTTGATTACATTAATGTTCACTTATTATATATCGTTCATTGGTATGCATGACTATAATATAATAATGTCCTGGAATATTTGTTGCATTAATACGGTCATGGAAGATCCCCGCTATGATGAGAACCATGAAATACGATAACAATATTCTTAAATAAAGTATTGTGGTTGGATGACATGCTATGATATGACACATATTATACAGACCGTCATGTGCGAGTACTCATAAGAAGACAAGACTATCTCTCATGGAGTTCTCACTTGGTAATCTCCAAGATGGGAGATTATGAGAACAGACCCGCCAGTAGTAATTCCTCATGTCTTGGTTTCATCGGACATTACTATCTACGAGCGTGTGTAATGGTCTTTATACTGGAAGATTATCATTAACTCATGTCATGACTCGCACACTTAGATTTACTAACGAAAACTGTCACAAAGACAGTTGGCGGGAAGTTGGGTACGTTGGGTGCGTCACGAGTGACATGTTGTTAATGGATAAGTCGAGGAAGGATTTGTCCCTTCCATTTATGGAAGTTGATATCTCGGCCCTTTGATTGAAATAGAACTGTCGCATGAAATTCCATAGCCATGGTGTAAATGACGAGTTTATTTCAGGTAGTCAAAGAATGATGGATCAAGCATATAGGTTTATGACACTGCCATGAAACCTGCTTTATGAGATATCGAGAAAAATGGATTAAATTACACAGTAAGCTTTCGTATGAGGTGATACGTCAATGCGGCATCAACTTCTTTCTCTTGGGTTCCTTGACCCGTTTCTAGATAGTAATCTTATACTTTAGGCAATCTCTCCTAATGCCAATGAGAAAGAGGCCTATAGGGTCACACACTAAGTGTTTTCAAGTGTCTCAAGTAGAATAAAGATTATTCTCGTACGTGGTTTAATAATTAATCAAGGAATCATAAATCGTTTTAATGATGGAGGAATAAGGAAGTTAAAAACAAGATATACACGTCGTGTATTAAAGATTACACACTTTGTAGTTTTTAATGGAAAACAAGTACACGTCGTGTATTAATAATTATACATCGTGTAGTTTTCTTTATGGAAAAAAATGAAAACATGAAAACATGATATACACACCATGTACATTGAATTTACATGCCATGTAGTTTTCAATGAAAAACAAGTACATGCTGTGTATTTATTAATACACACCGTATAGTTTTTCTAGTCGGGATTTTGAGGATATAATATTGTTTTAAATGATATTTATTATAATCAGTGTGGGCAGATGTCAAGGAATTAATTATTCGACATGGGGTTTTAAATAAGTGTCAATGAAATAAATAAAATGTGTAACGCGTTTATTTATTTTCATAACTCTACAACCTCAAACCTGATTATAAATATCCTCACAACCCCAACTCTTTTCCAACACACACACAACAATTCTGGAGAATTTTTTCGAGGCCGAAAGAACCTCTTCCTCCAAGAACGCTCTCAAGACCGAGAGAGATCCTCTTCCATAGGATCAAGATGATCTAAGGCGGACAACGCAAGAAAAGGTTTCTCGACACTAGCACCCGGAGACCCCCTTGGCGATGTCCTAAGATACGAGGTACATGTGTGGATCACCGCTAGAGGAATTATACACTTGGCTTCTGCGATGAAATGACGAATCACATCGGAACGTGATCAAGAACATCCATGAAGAAAGAAAACCCAAAAGGTATTTCTTTTCAATTGATTAAATTAATTATAATCAACTTGTAACGATCCTACTTTTTGGTTCCGAGACATTCCTTTTCTTTGTCCATTTCTGTGATTCGATCCGTGGAGACAGGCGTTTATCGTCATATTGATCCCAGATTGATCATTGTTAATGAAAAAAATCCACGTGGGCACATCCACCCACGCGCTTCCGCTGCGCCTGGAACCTTCACTATCATCAACATAATTAGGTGAATGTCAATAATAAGTATCATCTACCAAGATTCAATGACTTATTTGATTAATTAAAAATGTTTTGTTATTCTACAGGATTTTTTTCCGAAGATATCACTAGTTATACAAGAATAGTTGAATGTGGAATTTATAGAATAGATATGTCCACTTATAGTGGCATGTTATCAAATATGATGGTGTGGCAGTGAATCTTGTGAAGACTGATGGTGTACTAGCATGGTTTTCACCCAAGATCATGTCATATGATTAATGTTGTCAAGGAATTACTATCTATTACTGAATTAGAATAATAGAATGCTCTTGGGTTTCAACCCCTTTTATTACCTTGATCTATATGTAGAACCATTTTCCCAAGATAGGTATGTGTCCAAGGGTTACTGTGGTGTCACGACAGATATTGACCAGTGTTTCTATCATGAGATAGTAAGAGTTGGTGTTAAGTAAATAGTTTTTAATTATCTCTCAAGTGTTGGAAATAGATATTTTTTTGTAGATATATCTAGTTATTACATATGGATATAGAAAAATATTATAATAGTAGAAGAATTATAAATCCCTGGAATTATATCTAGAATAAGGGGCATTTGAGTTGATGACATGGAAATAGTACCTTCGTGGTGATAGGTTTGTTGTCTATTATATCTAAAAGATTCAAAAATATATAAACTATCATATAGATCGATAAATGAGGTTGTAGTTTTGGACTGAATTATTATAGTATTATTGCTATGAGATAATATACATATAATGTAATGAAAATATAGTGGAAGAGGTCCTAAGTATGAAATACCTTTTAATGTTGTATAAAGAGGTGATGCAATATTTTTTTCTCATTGTAGATCATTAGAGTGGGAGCTATGAGAATAATTCCACTAATCAATGACCATGAAATATCTTATTATTTAACATTTAATGTCTAAAAACATAAGGATATTGACCAGGTGGTATTTATTGATTTGATATTTAATAGACATTTTTTAATGGATTCAGTGAAGGTAGGGATAATTAAATATACATTTAAGGATAGATAGTGGTTCATGTTTCACTATGGTAGGTGTTATTATAAGATTTATATATATACACCTTACCAGTTCATCCAGAAGTATGAATTATATAACATGATCATATATAGATGTTTTTCTGGACTTAAATTAATATGAGTATTTTCATGTTTCTTTTTCAATGCATTAACTATTAGAGATTAGTGACAATTGAGGATATAGTAGTGGGATTATCTAAACCCCATGAGGTCCTATAATGGATGTGTGATGGAATATATTTGGATTCTCTAATGAATCATCCATAAACAATGAGAGGTCATAATTCCAAATCAGTTATCATTAATAGACATAATGAATCTACCCATGTTATTTAATGTATGGGGAAGAGTATGATGGAATGGTTTTAAAAATATTAAGTGCTAGAGATCATTTGAATTCATGGATTTCCCCTGAAAATTTCCCCTGACCTTGATGCTTGTCTCACATCATAGTTTGGGATATGGTAACTGTGGATTTTTGAAGTCATTTATGAGTGACTATGGTATTTCACACCCTAAGGGATGATATGGCCAAGTAGACCAGTCATGGCTTTTTGGACCAGAATTATTAATTAATATTAGACTTAATTAAATAATTGTTAGATCACATAGATTTAGTAATGGTTTCCAACATTATTATATATCCATCCACCATTGAAATAGTTAATTTTTTCCATATATTGGAGACCATTTAGGTCTCCCCTATGCTAGTTAGTATTGGAAATGTCATAATTGATGGTTCCAATGATGGTACAAGATTTTCCAAAAATGTTCTAATCATACATGAATAGATGATAATTTCCTACAACAATTTGAATTCATATACAGATCAATTATGATAGTCTTCAATGTTTGGTGTGGAAGAACTTGTATTCTTAATGGTTTTTTCTCATTGTGGACTATAGAGATATGTCTAGGGGGAAATTTTTTATGAGGTTTATCTATGTAAATTATATTATGTATAGGATTGTAAAGGTTTAATATTACCTAATGATAACAGAGTAGATAGGTTGGGTGGACGATGTCTTCCATGTATTATAGATAAAGAGATAAAAGAACAATACATCACACATTATTAAATAAGAAGAAGAAAAAATATTTTACGATGATGTATTTTAAGAGTTATTAGAGGTGACTATGGATCAATATAATAAGATAATTAATGTTCCCAATATTCCTTGTGTGTTCATTATTTTGTAGCATGGGAATATTTAGTAAAGCACATGTGATGGGGTGAACTGTATGTGAGATTTGTATCATAATTTTTTTAGTGGGATGTTTTCATTTTTGGAAAAATTCATGAAGTTAATGACGGTTTAATGACATATGGTTTTTTGTATAGACCCATAGTTTACAATAAATAACACTTGTTCATCTAGTCATGTAGTTTTTATGGAGTTTCTGGTGTCATAATTGTTGATGTATATATATTAAGAATGATTAATATATTAAATCATGCACTCCCATTATTATAGATAACATTTATTTCATGCTGAGGAGAGTCTCTGTTTGGTAAACCGGGCCTCTATTTAATTTGATGCATGTGATTTTCTTATCACCCAAAATTTCAATGATGTGCATTAAAAGGTGTATTATAGATGAATAAAATAAATAAATAAATTCTAATTTATTAAATTTTTATTTTTAAAATTTATATAAAAATATATTATAAAATTATCTAGGGTTACCCACACATACCAATAGAATTGAGGGAGACATTTTTCATAGTGTCTCCCTTATCAGAATATCAGTATTGGAATGCTACATAAGAAGAGAATGGGACCTGATCACTATAGTTATTATTACACGTGCACCCTTATCCAACAAGTAATACAATATTTAGGTATATTTGTTTAATTTTATTTACCCCCATTCATAATTTTGATTCAATATTGGATTATTTTTCATTAAAATTTAGTCCTTGATTAGTTTGTTCATGTATGGTAATTTTTTAATAAAGGATTTAAATAATGGATTCTGGTAAATTTTTTTATGAACATCTTATTAATAATTGTTCTATAAAATTTTAGAATGTAGGATAATGGTTTATAACACATGATTATCACTGTCACGTGTATTTTTGGTTTCCTATATTCTTCCCTAAATTGTTTTTGTTTCTTTTCAGCTATCCATTCTTCTATGTTGATTAACCCATTTCTATGGATAAAATTATATAAGTGACATGAATCAGTTTCTAGGATAGTTTATTTAGATTTTACATAATGTGATATGAAATTTTAAAATCACTAATAATATATGGATTAGACATATATATATTATCTTCATTCATAAGTAAGGTAAAATCAAATACTTAATGAAGTAATGAAAATTTCATTTTCTAATGGAAAAAAGTTTTGATTCCAAACACTAATGGAGACACATTCTAATACATCCTATTTTTTAAGAATTTATATTTTAATAATTATAGAAATAATGGAATGAGTAATAATTTAGTAGGAACAATAGTATAATATAAATTATCAACTATAAGATGTTTAGTTTGAAATAACTCACATCGTGTATGCCAGGACATTCTACATCTAGAGAATCTGAAAAATAAATATTTGATTCATTATAGTTTAACAATTTTTCATTTGACTAAATCTAGACAAATAAAAATATAAAAGGATTACACACCTAGGGGACTTGATTAGACTATTAATTATGGACACATACATAGACAACATAGTCAAGATTTTACATTCCAAACAGAACGATAATATATATCTAAGATATCGACCTGGAGTACAATAATGTACAACCATAGAGAAAATTATGTAATATTCCATGGATTAGATTTGGTTCTTTGAGAAGTCTATTTTGAGTATTATTTCATTATGAAGTGATGGTTTCCATACTTTTGAATACAAATATGTAGTTCTGGATAAGACGTTCATTATTGAGTGTGATAGAATTTCCGAGGTTGGGTATTACGCTCAGCCGCATGGATAATTTCAACCCTTAATAATGACATATAATATCATAAAAAATATATTTTCCACTCATACATTGTGGTCAAATATTTCTACTTTTCCCAAAATTGATGAGTGACCTCTCATATAGAATGATCCTCTACATGTGGATCAAATAGGGTAGGTATTTCAACTCACTACCATGGGGCTAGTATCTTATATCTATGGATTTTGTTTACCCATATCATAATATCTCACTCCAAAATGGGATCCTCCACTATATTATGTATCACAATTCATATAAATTGCCTTCTGGTCATCCATTTTACTTTGGGTGAAGTTAAAAGGGTATATAGTTCAATTTAGAGAGAAATGTAGGAATGATTTTATAGTTCATTTGACTAACTATGAAGATAGAGATAATATTTTTTAACATGACAACCACTTGTTGTAATAACTTTATTCCTATTATTTATCCACATTATTATATATTATATAGAAATACCTTTATTTATGAATTTAGCTTTTGTGATTTTGTTGGTGTCACATTGGGTTGGTATTCACTCAAACCTACATGGGAGTTTCACTCTAATGTTTTGTATTGTACATATGATGGGTAGTTTGATGATGTACTAGGAGGCATAGCTGGAAATTTAACATGTTCCTTATTGTAGGTTATTTTATACTAGCCATGGTCAGAAATTGGAGGTTGTCTGTTGGGAAAATATTGACTCTAGTTTGTGAGTTGGATGTACCTTATTGTTTGTTTTTTATTTTACCTATTTATATTTATTATATACCATTTTATAGAATTTTTGTATTTACATGGTTATGCATTCATTTATTATTCTAGTTTTCACTATTTTCCTTTAAATTGGTTTGTGAGGAGACTTGTGTGTGGGTATAGGTATGCTAGGCTAAGTAATGTAACATGTATGATGTTTTCACAAAGTGTTACTTGTACGAAACTGGCCTATTATAGGAGATACAGGGGTGGAACTATCTTCCAGTTATTATAATAGGAAGGGAACCACTGGGATTTTTCGTCAATTCCTAACTATGGGGTTTTCCCCTTGCGGATGGATAATTTGGGAGTTTTGGAATTAGAGTCCTGAAGTTTAATGATTTATTTTTTTATTCTAATCTGTTTTATGATGAATTCTATAATCACATTTAGATTTAATTTTAAATATTATGTTAATTTCATTCATTTTTTATCATATTATATTCTTGATATTTTAGTTAAATTATTTTGGTTGTCCTTAATCATTTACTTGTTATTATGATTTTATTATTTTATTCAGGTTTTAATAGAATTGTAGAACATTGGATATGATGTTACAAATGATAAATTTCAAATAATTCCCTGATTTTTTATAATGGAAATGTTTTCATGACCCATCCTAATGGGGACTGTGCCATTACTCCCCAAGATCGCCACGAATAGGTCATGGACTGGTGAATTGCATTGAGTTGGAATATCACTATCATGGGAGTCATTGTCTAAGTACCTATAAACATTCAAAATTATCCATGACCCCAAATGGTGAAATGAAAAAAAATCCATTAAGGAACAAGATGCATGCATACTACTAAAACCATCAAAAAGAGTATGAACAAAAGTAAATTGCAGAAAGTAAACAGGACAAGAATAAAATCCCTCCCAATGAAAGAGTCAGAAATCTACATATTCCAACCTGTAAGTAATAAATATATACTGGGACTATTGCTCGTAGTTGTTGGAACACCTCGGTTAGTAGGGAAGGTCACAAATATCGGTCATGTCCTGGTCCTCTTTGGACTCTGTCAAAAGGCTGCTCTTCTGCAAAAGACATGACATATGCAAGAAAATCCCATACAGGGGTGAGTATAACAATACTCAATAGAAGAACCAGAAAACCACAAAGAAAAACAAAAAGTAAAGGTACAGTCATCTCTACACCATAGATGTATACAGAACATATAACAAGAGAAACATATCCTAACATACTTGCAACCCATACCTGTATTCTAGATATAAGACAAAATGACCGCATACCATTCTAGGGATTCAGTGCGAAGATTCCAGGAATCACTCATTCGAGAGAACACACTCCATGCATTTAATATCATGGATGAAATCCATTTGGGAAGCACATACATTAAGAAATTTCATGATATAGATAGACACATTGATAAGACTTAAGAGACAATATATACATTCAGTCTATGAGAACTCACTCCTGAGTGGGGAAAGATCATGATACGTGGATGAGGATCACTTCTAAGGCCTTGGTGTATACCACGAATCATCCAAATTCACCTGAAAAGTTTATAATCAACATCCAGTAGGATTGGTAATATCAATATCTGATTCTACCTAGGGTTAAGAAAGTGTATAGGATTTTGCTCTGGGCCTCCTATAGGGATTATTACTCTATCCAGAAAGTATTTTTTAAGAGATAATAGTCATGTGGATTGGAATGATACCTGACGATCAGGGAAATGAGAAAAAGGGGCACAAACCCAAAAGAAACTTCTCCAATGAATAGTGGAAAAGGATATCAAACAATGTACAAGAAAGTATATACTGTATAGATTGTTCATATGATGTGTCCCTTGTCTTCAGGTACTGCCCATGTGCAACTTCCCAAGTCTAAATACTTATCATGAATAAAGCATATACATGGCATGTAGTGAGGGTCACATTCCTTGTTTTATTGTCTGAGTTCTGCTCTTTGTATGCTGGTCATGTGCCCATACACAAATTCGGCCTCTTTATTCCTACTTGTATACCAGCACATGGGGTAACCCATGTAACCAGCTTGGTCTAGCCGTGTGGTAGAGTACATGCCGTGTACACCACCCCATGACTATGTATCATCCATGATTCAAGACGTGTCCCATGTAAGGACCCACAAACCTTGTGACATTTGTGACATGATGTTTCATTGCTTCCTACATCACGAAACTCTAGCTGCCATAGAGAGGGACCTACACATCATGTTCTTTGGAGAACACGACATGTTCATGATTTCTCCCAATCGTAGTTCTCCCTCCACATGCCTCTGGTTATATTTGATCTGTCAATCCATCCATATGATCACCATGAAACTCACTATTTGAGGTCTCCCCACCATGTAAATGCCGATTTGGTACGTTTCGTGAATCTGATCAGCTATGAAGACACGTTTCGATCATCCATATGAAGAACGGTCAAAGAATTATTTCTTTTGATCGGTTTAGATTCATCATCCGCCATCATCGTCACACCTCTACTGGGTTGTCACGATGTTGGATCTTCAATTTGGTATCATTGCATTGCGATATTGTAATGCAACAATCCATTGTTCATAACCCTACAAAGAACGTGAATAATGTGTGGTCAAAATGGGAGAACAAATAAAAATAGAAAACTGAGGAACAAACCAACACAATCATTCATCAAGATGTTGATCTGATCCTATTATATGGATCAAATGGAGACAATCAAAATGAGTCAAACTAAACATGTGTCAATTCACCAAAATAAACCCGATAAAATACCCTCCCGTAATAATGAATAATTTGTAAGTCAAAAAGTTCGCGGTATTATCCGCGTATGTCGTTGAATCCAAGATTAGGGAATTATGAATTACAATAGAAACCCCTGCCTCGATCATCGATGAATTGGGAGAGTGGTCATTGGTCAGGATTTGATCTTGCTGTGCAATGATCCACAAATAATCATTCATTATTGTTCACTATGAATTCTCTGAGGATGGATCCTCTTCAATGCTCCAGAGCATCCATGGAATGTTTCAAGGGTTATGAGCCTAACCTACAGTTCATGGTTAAATAACACCAATTACTGTGTCTCTGCATCATGGAAACGTTTAAAATAAAATAAATTATTAATTTATTTAATTTCCTTTTAAAACATCCAAAAGAAAAATTCTGATACTGACCCATGTCAGTCGATGTTATCCCTAACCTAAGGTACTGTCGCTACTCAGAATGCAATAGTTCCATTGGAATTCTAATCCGGGAACATGTTTTAATGTTAATAAACATTTTTAGTAAAACCACATGGGCACTCTATTAAATGTAATAATTTATCTTCAAAATTTATTCTGGTCACTCTGATCCTTGGAATCACAGTTCATCTCATAGACTGGTCTTGAAATAATTCCACATAACATTTGAAAATAACAAATGGAAAAAATATGAAAAATTATATTCCCCCCACTGAAGGGATTTTACATCCCCAAAAATCAGAAACAAAAAACTAATCAAATATATTTGGCAACTGTGCAAGAAACTGATCCTCTTGCTCCCACGTTCTCTCTTAGAGGTTCGCATACTGCCACCAGACACACACCAAGGGAATCAATCACCCACTAAGGATCCTCCTATTCCAATACTTGATCTCTCCTTGATACTCTACGAAGGATTCTCTATCATCAATGTTTGGATCACCCTATTCGATAATGTGTAATGGGTCATGTTCTCACCTCCTTAGCTATGACATGATGAAGAAATCATGTACATGGTGTAACTATGGTAGTAGAGCTAGGGGTATGAAACCTCACCAACTTTGCGTGGTATCTTAAATTGGTTGATGAACCTTAGAGACAAATTTCCAGCCCGACCAAAAATCTACAACCGTTGTCGAGGTGAGACATGAAGAAGACAGGTTCTCCATCTTAAAACATTAGAGGTCACCAACATCTATCAGTATAAGAATTCTACCAGCTCTGTGTAGTCTTCATCTACTCCTGGATGATCTGCACCTTCTCGGTGGTAGCTCACACCAAATCTGGACCCATGAGTGATGACTCTCTAGGTTCGGTCTAGCATAACAGTGATGGGTAGGGTTTCCCATATAAGGAATCAATAAATTCCATACAAATCGTGGAGTGGTGGATGTTATTTTATGAAAACTCCACTAGTGGTATGTGGTCCTCCCAACTATGACCAATTTCCTTGATACATGCCCATTACATATCCTCCATAACATAATTGATTCTCTCTATCTGACCATCTATCTGGCGATGGAATGTTGTACTCAATGGTAGTTGGGTCCCAAATGCCTCCTGAAATCCCATCTACAACCATGATGTGAAATGAGATTTTCGATTTGAGACTCTATTTGAAGCGATGCCTTGAAGCCGAATTATCTAATGCACATAGAGGTATCCCACGCTCTCTATAGAAATATGCTCCCTGATAGCTAGGAAGTGGTCCAACCATGTGAGTTGTTCAATGGTCTTTCAAATGGAATCATGTCACCTAGACCTTCATGGTAAGCCCATCATGAATTCCATAGATATTTCATACCACTTCCTCTTTGGCACTTCCAATGTGTGGGATAACCCCACTGGAACCTATTTCTCATCCTTGACCTACTGACATGTAAGGAATGGAGAAATGAACTCTGCTACTGCCTTATTCATACCTGTCAACAAGAACTAACATCAAAGGTCTCAGTAAATTTTTTCCACTCCAGGGTGTACCACCAAGAGATAGGTATGAAACCCCTTCAGAACCTTCTCCCATAATGCCACTAGAACAACTATTTGTCCTTTGAAAAGGATGATGTTCAATACACCTAGCGAATATCCATAGGGATCTTTTCATGTGGATAACTGAGCACATATATTCTCATAGTCTATATCCCCTAGTTATACCTCAATGAATCACTATAAGAGTGGAGGTGTGACAAACCTTAACTGGATATAAGCTGTATATTCTCCATCCATGAAGGATAAATATAGTGAGACCAACTGATATGATTCCTTTCTCTACAACTGTGAACATGATCTCCAACTGAGATCATCGACTAATATGTTCCCCTTCCGAAGAGTATAAACAATATTAAATTCATAATCATGGAGTAACTCTAGTTATCACCTCTACCTCAAATTCAGATCTTTTTGTGAGAATAAGTACTTGAGGTTCTTGTGGTCATAGTATATGATAAACAATTATACCATCATGTAGTGTCTCCACATCTTCCACATGAATACTACCGATTCCAAATTAGGATCATGGATTGTGTAGTTATGTTCATGCGGCCATATCTAGTATGACCCATAAGTTATCACAACATGTCTCTACATCAAGAAAAAACCAAGAATAGTACCTGATGCATCGTAGAAAAATACCTACTCTATACCCTCTTTTGGAAATCTAAAGATCAGTGCGACTGTCAAACTCTGCCTCAACTGTTGGAAACCTTTTTTGTATATCTCCATTCATACTTAATGTTTCCCCTTCTAGGTCAAGGCCACCATCAATGCTAATATTCGGGAGAAATAAGGGATATGTCTCTTCTAGTATCCTTCCATCCCAAGGATGATATGCACCTATATCACACATTTAGGTGGACCCCATGCTAACACCACCTCAACCCTGGCTGGGTCCACTACTACTCCATCTGCTGAGATAACATGTCCTAGAAATTGGACCCCTTGTCTCTAGAACTGTAACTTCAAGATATTCCCATAAAGTGGGTGCTCTTGAAGTATGTCTAGAACAATCCATAGGTGTCTCACATGCTCCTCTGATGATATTGAGTATAGAAGGATGTCGTCGATGAATACCACAATGAACTAGTCAAAGTACGGATGGAAGATCTTTTTCATAAGTCCCATGAACACTGTATATACATTTATCATGAAGAAAGGCATCACCAATTACTTATAGTGACCGTAGAGGCATTTGAAAACTGTCATTGGTATATCCTCATGTCATACTAGTAACTGGTTGAAACCTGATCGAATTTCAAACATCGAGAACTATTTTTCCCTTCTTATCTGATAGAAGATGTCATCAATCCTTTGTATTGGATGATTTTTCTTCATTGTTACCTAGTTTAGGTGTCAGTAATCTAGGTCGAACATCAAACTCCCATCTTCCTTCTTCGAAAACAAAACTAGGGCTACCCAGGGTGAACCATTGGGTCTTATGAAGCCCTTCCACTGCAAATACACCAGATGCACCCTCAGCTCATGAAGCTCTATGGGAGCCATATAATAAGTTGGTGAGGAAATTGGTGTTTTACGAGGGTATAATTAGATGCATAATCGATCTCCAAATGGGGAGGCAATCCTGGAACATATTTTCGTAAGATATTCATGTACTCAACCACTACTAATGAGAACTGGAAGCTCACAACATCTCCTTCTTCGAGGGTAAGGATAGCCAACTCATGAGTGATCATCATTACCCTCTTAAGAATGATCCCATTTTGTGATACCTATGTTTCAATTTTACCAAAAGATAATAATATCTTTCTATCATTGTGAACACATCGTACCCTTCACCTAAAGCAGTCAATGTGGGCATAGACTGAAGATAACCAATCCATACCAATAATGATGTCGTAAGGCCTTGAAACTACCACAAAGAGGTTCCAACCGAAACTCTCACCTCCAAGGGTAGGAGAACACAATCAAAAAAATATGTGTGATCATCGAGTCTCCTCCCACAGGTGTCTCTAAGCATAAGGGTCAAGTTAACGGATCAACTGGAATATCAAGAATTCACATAAGACATGTGGTGAGGAAAGAATTAATGGAAACTATGTCTACAAGAATGATAGCTAAGGTATAAAA
Organism: Viscum album; assembly: GCA_963277665.1. Taxonomy (NCBI): domain Eukaryota; kingdom Viridiplantae; phylum Streptophyta; class Magnoliopsida; order Santalales; family Viscaceae; genus Viscum; species Viscum album. The sequence continues at coordinate 1,965,799,961 of OY728121.1, forward strand.
GACAAAACTCATACCTCGTATCATCCATGGAGTCATTGGGTCATACGCCTCGACCGCATATAGCTTCCCTCTCCAATATCCCTTTGCTCATTGTGCCTGGTGCAGACCTCCTGGGTGTGGTGGTAGAAGTTGAGAAAAACGTCTTCCACCTCCTGTAGATCTCCCTACACCTCTACCAATTCTGACACAAAGTGGGTCTACCTACTCCACTCTATGTATTTTCCACGGTGGTCCATCCACTGCCTCTCTTTAATTTCTTCTACGGGTTAAGTAATCTCTAGATAGATGTCTCTAGTCCTCACAAGAGCTGTATCGCCTCTCCCTAGGCTCACTGTATCCATCCTGAGAGCCCTGGATTGTAGATCCCCAATCCTGGGTTCTCTTGTGAGGTCTCTCAATTCCTGATCCCTAGGCCTAATGTGGTCTCCCTACTACAGAGGTATCTACACCAATCTACCTACTACTGACTACCACAAGATGTCTCTTTTAGGCCAAGAATCTCTCGACCAACAAATATCACTCAAGAACTCCTTCACAAGTTGAAATACATTGGGTCGTGTCACTCTCTCGGATTTCCCATCATAGACCTCACTCGATGTTACAAGCTCTAAAGTGATGATCCCTAACCAAATACATCAAGTAGCTGGCGAGGTTTTTGAACCTCAATGAACAGTCATCCACTGTTAAACTACCTCATAGGAGCTGAAGAAGCTCCTAGATATACACTTCTCTTAGTGTAACTAGAGATAAATCCTCCATAAAGAATCACTATCACTTCATACATGATATATTATCCACATCATGAGTATTTGTTTTCAAACTCCACCATCATCCTCTTGGACCCTGGTGAAGGATCACTCCTAGGATGACCATCTGGTTAGTTGGTTCCCTCACTAGAAGGAAAATTCTGGTCACCACCTCAAGCCAGTCTTTAGCTACCTAAGGGTTGAAAATGCCTCTGAACCAGAGGGGTCCCTATCTATAAATCTCATGGAGCATTATCAACCTTTGATCCTAGTATTTTGGTAAATCGGGTACTACATGATACCCCACTGGTGGTGGTATAGAAAGTGAACCACATGTAGGTAACTTTTGGGGAACTGGTCCCCGAATCAAAGCCACATCACTATGGGGGTCATCCTTATGATGGAGTCCCTGAATCCTAGAGGGTATGTGTCATGGAGGAATCCTATAAGGAAATAATATATATCATGGTCAAATAGTATATCTGGATAGATGAAACAAAAAGACACGGAAAGCATATCCCATTACGATATGATGCATGTGCCATTCTTTTGTTTCCCTGTAAGTAGTGTTCACATGTACCAAGTCGAATAGCATGTTATCAGAGCCTGGTGTATGAATAACTTGGCCGTATGCACCAATACTGGAGTCCCTAGCTTGAAAGTTGAGCTTGAAACACATAACACTATTTACCCAAAGAAATATCACCTACTCATTATCCTAAGGTAGTACTGACCACCTTTGATACCACTCTGTCACTCTTATCCCAGTGGGTCCGGTTCTACGACTCCCCAAGCCCACCTCCAATAGGATAGGGGCATGTGACTAGCACTGAGTAGGCATATCACTGATATGGGAGACATTTCCTGAGTACCTGTATACACACATACATATCCATGTCTACAAATGATGAAATAAAAAAATCCCACTAAGAAACAAAATGTATGCATACAAGGAAACCCAACCAACAGAGTACGACCGAAAGTGAAGTGCGGAAAGTAAACTAAGACCGAATACAAGTCCCCCAAAAGAAAGATTCTTAAATATATAATGTAAATCTTGTAAGAAAGTAAAAGAAAATGGGACTACTGCTTGTAGTTTTAGGAACCCCTTGGCCTATAGGGAAGCTCACAATGCTCAGTCTGGTACTAGTCTGCTTGGGACTTCTTCAAAAGGCCGCTCTTCTACACAAGACACGACACGTGTGGGCAATTTCTGTGTAGGGGTGAGTACAACAATACTCAGTAGAGGATCCTGAAAAACAAATATAAATACACAATATAAAGGTATATTTATCTCTATATAGTATATTTATATTGAACATATAACAAGAGAAACATATCTTTACATACTTGAAACCCATACCTGTAGTCTAGAGCTAAGACACAATGACCACATAACCATGTAGGGATTCAGTTCATGGATTCCATTATGCACATATCTAGGAGAACTCAATCCATGAGTCCGATAGCTCTGATGACGTATGTCTGGGAAGTAATTTCTTTTGGAAGTGTCACAAGAGAGATGGAAACACTGATATGTTTGCTAAGAGAATCGATATACTCATTCTGGGAGAACTCACTCCTGAGTGGGGAAGGATCACGATACATGAATAAGAATCACTTCCAGGGCCTTGGTGTATACCATGAGTCATCTAGATTCACCGACGATGTAGAGGATCTATGTCTAGTAGTATTATTCACATTGATACCTGACTCTAACTAGGGTTAAGAATGGGTATAGGATCTCGCTCCGAACCTCTCGGAGGGATTCTGACTCTATCTAGAAAGTCTTTTTCAATGGATCATACATCTATGGATGGGAATTATACTTGGAATTTGGGGTAATTAGAAAGGGGTAATTAGAAAGGGGTAATTAACCCAAATTAAACGTGACCAAGGAATGGTTCCAAGGAGATCAATCCATGTACATGAAAGTACATGTCTTGTAGTAAGGTCATACATCGTGTCCCTTGACAACGGGTACAACACATGTGCAACGTTCCAAGTCAGAAGACATGTCATGTAGTAACCATATACCCAGTGTGTATTGATATCACACACCATGTTTGATTATTCATGGTTATCTCCATATACGATGGTCATGTGCATGTACATTGCTTCGACTCATGTATAAAAACCCGGGTAATGGCACACGGGGTACCCGTATAACTGTCCTGGTCTGGTTGTGTGGTGGAGTACATGCCATGTACTCAACCACATGTTTGTGTATCATAAAATATACATTTTGTTTCCCTCATGAGGACCCACATGCCATGTGACAATTGTCAGACTCCATTTCATCGATTCCGACATCCCAAAACTCCATCGGTCGTAGGGTCGGCCCCAAAGGTCGAGTTCTTCAGAGAACATGCCATGTTATTCCGGATTTTCAAGAATCACAGTTCGTCCTCTACGTGACTCTAGTGATCATTGATATGTAGATCCTACAATATAATCTCCAAGTAACCCATGATTTGAGCTCTCCCAACCATGAAAATAAATATTTGGTATGTTTTGGGTATCTGATAGGCTCCAAAAATGTGTTTCAATCATTCGTGTAGAGAAAAGTCGAAGAAAAATTTCTATGGATCCGTGTTTATTAATAGTATTCCATTATCATATCTTCTCTTATGGGTCTTCATGATTCTAGATCTCAAATTTTGTATCATTGGATTGCAAAACGGGCGTGCCATGATCTGCTGTCCATAACCCCATTAAGAACATGAAGAACACGATGTCAAAAAGAGGGCAAGAAATTAAAATAAAAAATTAAGGAATGAGAATATACCATCTTTTTTCAGGGCTTTGATCCACTCCCATTTAAGTGATCAAATAGATCAAATCAAAATAAATCAAACTAAACCTATATCAAGTCCCCAACATAATCTTGATAAAAGACCCTACCGCAAGAATGAACAGTCCACGGGTCAACCTGTTCATGGGTTGATCTACATTCATCATTTAATCCATGAACAGTGAAAAAAGAATTGATATATCAACCCCTGACTCGATTTCTTGATGAAGAGGGAGAGCGGTCGTCAGCCGGTATTCGATCTCACAGCACAACGATCCACATGTTATTGTTCATCATTGTTCTCTAGGAATTCTTCCAGGATGGCTCCTCTCCAAAGATCTAGATCATCCAAGGAATGTTTCCAGGTTATGATCCTAACCCTAGGATCCTGTTTATTTAAAACAAATTAACATTTTGTTGTGTCATGGAAACATTAAAAATAAAATAAATTATCAATTTATTTTATTTTATTTAAAAATTTCCAAAAACTATCTTCTGATGTCAACTCGTGTTGGTCGATGTTAGGCCTCACCTAAGGTAAAGTCTCTAATATAAAAACAATGGTTCCCTCATATTCTTGATCCGAGCAACCATTTAAATTTTATTCCACTTTTTTCAGAAAAACATCTCGTGCATGCTATTTAAAATATTAAATTATTTCAAACAATTATTCTGGGCACTTCGGGCCTTTGAATCACACACCGTTGCAAAGCCTGGTCTCGAAATAAAAATATAAAACATTTGAAAATAACACATAGAAAAATAAAAGACATTAAATATATATTTTGATATATATATATTCAATTTTATTTTATAGGATTTTATTTAAATGGAGTTGTTTGTTTTGTTATTTAGGAAACTATATATGTGATAAATGAAAATTTCCCTAAAATGATAGATATCTCTTATTATGTGTCCATAATATGAAATCATGAAAGTTTTGATATATTATATATTGATGATCCCAACACAATTAAAATTTGATTTTGGTTTAAAATTTTAAATTTTATTTGGATATTATGTAAATAATTATCGGATCTCTAGATTGAGGAACGATATAAATAATAAGGGGAACCCCAGTTATGTATAACATTTGATTAATAATTTTACATTGATATATATTCTTTTATCATTGATATTATGTTATCCTTATATGTTTTTCATTCTATATTCCATGGAATGTCTCTAGGACATTCTAGGAGCATATTTTTTTATGGTATGGTGGTTTTACAAACAAAAATATATTTTTGTGTATTTTAAATTTTTTATTTTTGGTATTCTATTTTTTGATGTAATATATTTTTATTGAATAGAGAAATATATCTAGAGGATTTTAGTCCCATGGGCTTCATGAATACACACCTTTCAGATATAGATAACCATTGGAAAATGTAGTTTTCATTTATAATATTATGTTTTAATAGGGCTAGTTATTTGGGAAGAAAGAAATTTCGCTCCCACTTTCCATGGTCTCTATTCCAACACATCTATTATATCAACATTATCTTTTATTATTTACTACATTCCAACATGTAACCCTAATTTATGAAATTATTTGATCTCACAATGTAAGTTACTCCATTTTCCACCATCTTCTTTGTTCATCCATATTCATTCCTTCATGTCCTCTCTTATGTACATAGAGGCCTAGGGAAATGAATTCTGTTAGTTGTTTTTGAGATTTCATAATATTAGAGTTTCTAATTACAATTTATATTCTGTATATGAACTTTTCATTTTTACTAACATAATAAAACCTTTTTTACATCTATTAATCAATGAGGAGAAATGAATTTATCATTATTTATTGAATAAAGGTTTCTTACTATTTTTTAGTCATTATTTAAATAATAATGTAATTATAATATTCATTAATAACAATTTTATGATTTTATAAAATATTATATTTCCATTTCCATAATATCCATTCCTCAATAATTCTATAGAAACCTAATATTTCCTTCTATAAAAAAACATGAACACTGCATATTTTTTAAAAATCAAGCCATGTGTTTTAGTGAATTTATAAATTATTGATTTATTAATGCCTTTCATATGATTTTTAATTACTCTATTATCATATTTTGAGAATGGTTTCCATGGATTTAGGACCCCTATTATGATTTTAATGTTAAATTATTTGATTAGTAAAAAATTAAGGAGTTTACATATTACTTTGTGTCAAAATTTATTTCTTTGTGCTTCGAAAATTGTAGGCATTGGTTATTTAATATTCTTATATGGTTTTTACTTTTTATGTTTCGTTTTGGAAGTGTATTTTCATTGTTTAAATACCAAATACCAAAAGGAAAGGAATTAATGGGATTAAAGTGACTGAAAAAGCACCCACTAGTTTTTAAAGAAAAAACTATAATGAATAATTTAAATTTATTTCTTATGATTTATAATTAATGGAAATTTTTATTAATCAATAATTCCAATGAATTAAAATGATATTTTTTACTATCAAAGATATGTTTTATAATAATAATTTATATTAATTTATGATTTATTTATATTTTTTTTAAATGGGTTCATGATGTTTTAGAAGTACTTAATGATAAAATAAGTAGATTTTAAAAAACAATTATTATATTTTTTACTTTTAAAAAAAATTATCTTTTCAAGTACCCTTTAAATAAATCTTCAGGGATGTGGATTATAATTTTTTATATTTCATGTTTTATTCTTGGTCATAGAGAATGTTTAATTTTTTTGTATTTTATATTATCATAAGGGGTTATTCATTTATGGTTTATTGTGATGTGTCCTCGGATAATATTTATTTTTTGTGTTTGTTATATGTTATATTAATTATACTATTCAAGTATCTCATAGGGATTTATTTCCTAGGTAATATTGGGTAGTTTGGATTTTGTTATATTCATAAGATATAGACTCTTTCATGATCAATAAATAGAGTGTGGCCCTATCATAGTATTATTCTTTGATTTAGGGATTTAACCCTATCAAACCAAGGAAAATAAAATTGAGTGCTAGTATGAAGATCATTAGGAATTCCAATTAGATGAGTCCTAATATAATATCTTCCGAGATCATCATCGGGTGTTTTATGAGTTCCCATGATAGTTGATTTGTTTTTATTCCTCTTGTATCACCCCTCGTTTCAATATGTAACCCTTTCATTATGTTTTTTATGTTTGATAAGTGTATGGGTGATTATTGGGAGTGTTTGGAGAACATTTGGTGTGTTTTGGGGATTTTATTTAGTTGCAGGGTTGGTGAACAGTGTTTTAAAACCATGAAACACCTATAGGAAACTGGGCACATTGATACAAGGGGATAAAGGAAAGGCGTATTGGTTGCGTATGGTTTTTCCAAACATTGTGAAAGCTTTGGAAAAACTATGAAACTTGAGACAGTGGGATTTGGCATGGCTGGTGTATATTTTTGAAACTATTCAGTCCAAATGTTCTAGATTAATTCTTTTAGGGAGTATCTTGCACATGGTTAGAGAATGGTTTGACTAACCATGCAACTAATCATTCACTAGATAATGAGGAGAACCTAAAATTATAGATCTCAAATTTTTTGTCTATAACTCCCTTGATTTCATCCTATGTGGACCTAACTCAATATTACCTCTTCATAAAGTTCAAGAAATATTCTTCCATCGATCTGGAGGTGATCTGAAGGATTACATGGGTGTTTTGAAGCTGGATTCTTAGGGTAACCCTTCATTCATGGTTGTTCTTTGTGATTTTTCATAGATCTACTTTGATATCTCTACCAATTTTTTAGATCTATACCTGATTTTCAATAATCTAATGTAGATAAAGAAAAAAAATATGATTATATATTTTCTTTTATTATGAGATTAGAATATATCTAAGGTGTTTTGTAGAGATTTAACCCAGTTTCATTTCCATTTTTTGTGTCGTTTACCATTTTCACCAATTTCTTTTGGAATGTTGAATCAATCTCGACTCCTCTATTTATAATATAAAGGATTAATTTCGAATTCATGTTTTTTATTGGAATTTATTTAATATCCACTATGAAATGTTTGATATGAACCCTCTTTTGTGAAGGTTTATGGAAATTGGGTGTTTTGTGTTTTGTTGGAAAGATATTTTGGTAACGTGATTCTGAAATAAGGATTTCAAAATAACTGCTATTTTTTCTATGTGGAAAAGTGGTTTTCAATAAATATTTCATTTTTATTGAAATTGCTTTGGGAAAACTTGGTTTTTTATGGTTTTGAATGTTTGGGTGGCATGTGTTCGTATGAATTGGGATGGATAAGGGCATGAAGTTCCTCCCTAAAAATGTTGGTATGAATATGGGTGTGAAGTACACCCGTCAAAGTGGTTCACTAAGTGATATCATGGTCAAAGGATTAATCACAACTCAGGAGTATAGGGAGTTCCATGTTACATATATCATTGAATGTGTGGTTGGGTAAAACAGAATGGTTTGTGCTAAAATAGAACTTTTGATATGGTTTTAGAACATTGTTTAGTTTCATTCATTAAGATGAGTGGTTATCTTGAGAAAACAATATTATTATAACTTTTTAATATTTTGATATAAAATATATAAGAAATAATTTTCTATAAATATGCTAACCAGTTCTATTATAGTGGTATGATTGGGAAGTAATTTTGTGATGACATAATATGTGTTAGTACTAACCCCTGCTTTGGAACATTGTTGATTTTGTAGATATTGTTTATTGAGATATGGGAAAAGGTAAATTATCACACATAATCAATAATAATTCATGATTTTTGGATGTTTTGGATTTGGAATATGGACCATATTTGTATCATGTAAATTTTATTAGAGTCTTTGTGTTTTATAGTCATTCACTGCGTACTTTGATATTGTATTCTCCCACTATGGTATATGGTTTTAGTTTGATTTTGGTAAATGAAATGTTCAGTTGTCCTTCATTGATATCATGCATGATATAGTGTTTTTTTGGGTTATTTCATGTTTGGTTTGTTTTTTTATTCTAAAAGTTCATATCATCCCCCACATATATTTAAGCCCTTCGATATTTATTTCCAACCTTTGGAACCTTGTGGTTTTCTCATAAGACGAAGTAACATTCCACCACCATGTCATGCAAGTGATATGGGGTAGGATGCTAAAAGTGGTAAGAGTTTTTTTCAGTCGAACAAACATATTTTAGGCCATTTTTATTATCTTGGTTAGTCAATTACTAACAAGTGGTCTTAATTTATCTAGTTCATGGAGTTTAATTCATTTTGGTCTCTTTCGGGTTTCGGGTTTGTGGATAGGAGTAAGATTTTCCATACTTCAAATTTAAATCATAAAAAGTAATAGATAAATGTTTTATTCTAAACATCATGTTACTAAGGAGTTGGGTACATATGTCTTTTAGAGACACATATTGTATTTGGAATTTCATTTTCATGGGTTTTTTCAGTGAGACAAGCATGACATTCATTATAGAAATGACATAAAAATATGATTTAATATCTTATTTTGAATAATAATTTAATGAAATAAATTGATTTTTGAAAAAAAAATCAATGGTTTAAAATGAAATATTTTAAAAAAGATCTATGATATGGTGTTTTTAAAATTTTTATATTTTCAAAATAAAGAAGGTGTTTTTAAAAAATGGATGATCATAGAAAATTTTATTTTTGGAAAGCTTTGTTGTGATAGAATAATGTATTAAAATATTAAATGATATGACTTCACTTAATAGAGAGTGTAACTTATGTAGTTTGTTGTTTTTATAGATAATTTATCTCTAAAGGTATCCTAGAAACCAACCGGAGTATGCTAATAAAAATTTGAAAGCACTTGGGCCACTAGTGAACCGACAACTAGTTATGAGTATTTTACACGCTCATCAAACTATGGATAGTGGGAATATGAGGGATGAGCCATGTAAATTGGATCATTTGATCCAATTATTGAAGTAGAATACACTCCTATTTTGGGGTGATTTTGAACTAGAATAGGTAGAGGTGTGGCTGAAAAGGATGAATCATATCTTCGGATTCATTGGAAAACTAGAAGAGCTAAAAGTCATGTTTGTGGATTACCTGCTAAAAGATCTTGCACGTTAGTGGTGGGATTTAGCTTGTCTAGATAGTTTATACCACACCCTTTCATGTGAGTGTTTTGAGGATTTATTTAACATAAAATTCTATCCTAACACATTAAAATATTAAAGAATGGTGGAATTATTCATCCTGAAGCTTGAAAATATTTCTATCATGTTGTATGTGTATAAAATCATTAATTTTTTTTCTCTTTTCAAATTAGGTTGTGGAGAGTGAGTCTTTAAAGGAATTCCTCTTTTAATTAGGGGTGAGACATGAGATTCACTTAATGATTGATGTGAAATTATTATGGATTATACATAGAAAGTCAATAGATTGATGGTAGCTAAAATAAATGTCTCAAGAGATATGGAAGGATGAAGTAATTTGACACACATGGGAAATGGTGGGAGCTCTAATATTTGGAATAATGAAAAGAGGGAACCTATTTCTAGAGTGGGATCATGAATAAAAATTCAGACATATGCATCAGTAAACCATACTCCACAACCCAGGAGTAAAGTAGGATGTTTTCAATGTGGTTCTATTAACAACATCAAGCTATAATGTATAACCAAACTTAGAGCATTCCACAAATGCATTAATATGGTGATATTTAGTGCTATTTACATAGTTCTTATAGGTCTGCTGCTCGAGACACTTCTTAGGTGTCACAAATGAAATTTTATTTAATAAGGGGAGGGCATTATAACACCCCTCATCATTGGGATAGAGCTAACCATAGTGAATCTAGGAATACCGTGACACCTCATGTAGTGTAATATCAATAATGCAACAACAAGAGAAGTGTTTCAACAAAACAATCATACACAGCTGTGAAAATTATTATGGATGATCAGTCAGGACCATCTATAGTGTGAGGTACAATTATTTTGAAATATATACTCATAAAAGTGTTGTTTGATATGCTTTTATCGCATTCCATTACATCTTCTGGGGATATTGATTTGCGAATTTTAAAACTCGATATGATACTTTCTATGATAAAACATCAAACTATTCTTGGCCAAAAAGAGTTTCGATCCATAATTTTTATAGAATGTTCAATAAAAATTAATTGATCCAAGATTAAATGGGATCTCTCTATTATTGGAATGGATTTTTTTGATATAAGATAAGGTATTGATTGGTTGAAAACTTTCAAGGATCACATCAACTATTATACCATAAAGGTCAGTTTTACAACTGATGATGGAATCAAGAATCTCTTTAAAATAGAAATAAATATAATGGTGTGTCCAATAGGATTTTTATCACCAGTCATTGTGATGATCTCTTACATGTTAGTGGTGAGTACTTTGGAATCATGGGAAGACATAGAGAGTATCAGTTTTTCAGTGGGGTTCGATTAGTTCGATGATGTTTCCCTTAAGAAATTATCATGTTTTCCACATATAATGAAGTGGATTTTTATATTCATATCCTACCAAGGACCATTCCTATTTCCCCTCTATATTTTTTAATGGGTGAAAAATAATTAATGTAGTTGAAAGTTCATTTGTAAGATCTGGGAAAAAGGTTTCATTTGACCAAGAACATCCCCATGGGCAGCACTAGTCTTGTTTGTGAAAAAGTTAGATGGAACTCTAAGCTTGTGTGTGGATTACCATTATCTTAACCAAGTAATGATAAATAATTTGTATCCACTTACAAACATTTATGATCTATTTAATCAATTAATAGGTGCTCATTGGCTCTCTAAGATTCACTTGTGATCAGGATTTCACCAATGGTGAGTTCGGAAGGACTATACTCCCAACACAGCTTCTAGAATCTGATATGACTATTATTCATATGTATTAATTACTTTAAGTCTTTAAAATTCACTTAAGTTTTTTAAGTAAATGATTAATTAGATATTTCAAATATATTTGTATTCTTTTTTGGTGGTGTTTTTGGACTACATATTAGTGTATTCGAGGACAAGGGCACAAAACGGGAAACACTTGGAGAAAATGTTTGGAAACTTGAGGGATCATGTTCAATTTTAGAAATTATCAATCTGTGATTTTTGGAAAGAAAAGAATGTTTTCTTGTCCATGTAATTTATGAAAGAGTAGTTTTGTGGATCCATAAAATGTCGAGATATTGATTCCATGGTAACTGTTATAGAATGTCTTCGAGATACATAACATTCAAGGATTTGATGGTTATTATTGATGAATTGTGTGTTATTTTTTTCCACTACTTTTTCCTATGACAAAATTTAAAATAATAATTTTCCATTCCAATGGGATGAGGATTTCTAGAAGTCATTTCAAGAGCTTAAATTTATCCTTACCTTAGGAGCAATCTATATTTTTCAAGAATCAGTACAAGGGTATGTGGTGTATAATTATTATATGGTATCAATATTTGGATGTGTTATCAGGAAATGAGACTCTGTTATTGTATATGATTCAAGTTGTTTATGATTTCAATAGAAGAACTACCCAACACATTATTTGTATTTAGCCTCAATATTCCATTCTTTGAAATCATGGTGTCAAAATCTCTTGGGTAAACAATTAACTATTTTCACTAATCATATGATCATGAAGAATATTTTCTAAAAAAATATTTGAAATTGAGACAAAGAATATGGAGAGATTAAATAGAAATGTTTGAATTTGACTTGACGAATAGACTGGGTAAAGGAAATATGATTGTAGTTAAATTAATCATGAAGTATTATGCTCAGTTGGAAAAAAATGCTTTAGATCACTAGAAGTTGATTGCAGTGATAGTAGACAGGAACATGGGATATGAAGACCTTGGTGATTTTTCCGTCTTCTTTCCAGATTCCTTGGTTAATAATTTGGTGAAGATAGTTAAAGAGTCCCAAAAATTAAATGTGTAATGTGTGGTGGTAGTGTCAAAATTCAATGATGGGGAGACCATTAATCTATGAATGTTTAATGAGACTTCAATTTTGTGGTTCAAAAATCAGATTTTCATACCTATTTTTCGTTGAAAAAAAATATTTCAGGCTTAAAATCACTCAAGATGGGATATGCATCCTATAATACATAAGATGTATTAGGTATTGGAAGAATATTTTTTTGCAGTTCTACAAGAAAAGAAAGGTGGATGAGATAATTTTGAGATGATTGACTAGCCATCAGGTCAAGGTAGAGAATCATCGACTAGTAAATATTTTTCAATATATACCAATTGTTATCTGGAAGTGGGAGTAGATAGCTATGGATTTTAGAAGAGGTCTCCAAAGAATGGTTTAGAAACATGATTTCATATGGGTTATAGTAAATCATCTCACAAATTCATCACATTTAATCCCTATTTGAGAAACTTATAAGGTGTATGACATGTAAAAAATCTATATCCATGATGTGGTAAAGAGACTTGGAATACCAGTTTTGATAGTGTATGATATAGATCTGAAAATTACATCTCATTTATGAATAAATTTATAGATGCACCTTGGGACTCAATTGACAATGAGAACTGTGTATCATTGTCAGGAAGATGGGAAGAGAATATTATGTTAGTGGGGTTATTGTATTAAAAATTTTACTTAGACTTGATAAAAATGGCTCTGTTTTAATTATTGTGTTGGTTTACGTTTCATTCTCTATGTTTCGTGTGGGAACAGGACAGACATCACTAATTGGGTCAAGCCTCATCCAAGAAACAATAGAGAATATTCAGTCGATCAAAAAAAGTATGGAGATAGCTTAGAGTCATCTGAAATAATATGTGGATCATCATTGATAGTTTTTTTCATTAATGGTTTGTAATCATGTGTTCTTGAGGATCACTCCAAGTATTGGACATTGATGTTTTGGGAATAAGGACATGTAATATCCTTGATACATATTCCCTTTCATGATACTCGAACGAGTTGGTGAGATGGAATATTCCATGGAATTTCCACCATGATACAGTGTGGTATATAATGTGTTTAATGATATCAATTAAAATAATACAAACCTGAAAAATATCATTAAATTCTATTGGATCATGTTGAACTAGAGCCATATGATTATTTTGTACATATCTCTGTGCAGCTTTTTGATATACAAGAGAATGTCCTTCATGGTAAAACCACCGGACTAGTCTAGGTTATTTGGAAACATTGTAATATTCTAGAAGTGACATGGGAATGGGAGAATGAAAGGAAAGAGTTATGTATAGGGATATTTTAGAAACATGTGCGTTTCTTACATTCACAATTTGAAAAAACCAATGGTGGGGATAATGTAGAATCCCCATTTTCATGTAAGTAACCCTTTGTTTATTTATATTATGTAATTAAATTTCACTGGTGAAGTGTGTGGGAGTTTGGAGAACTTTTGGATTGTTTTGGGGATTTTCATTAGTTACACGTTCGGTGCATAGTTTATGAAAACCATGCATCACCAATAGGAATATGCACACAATGAGATAGGGGAAATCGAAAGAAGCATGGTCTGCACACGGTTTGTCCAAACCATGGGGCAGCATTTTAGAAACCGTGAAACTTGAGGAAGTGGGATTTCTCATGGATGTCACGTGATTTGGAAACCATGTGAGCCAAAATTGAGTTCCTCATCATTGAGGTAGTATTTTTCACACCTTTAGAAAATGGTTTGACAAATTTTGATTGTTCAAAAGATGAGATCCAAAAATTTTGGTTCTAAAACATTTTTTTCTATCGCTCTCTTGTTTGGCCTCCAATGTGGACCTAACTCAATATTATCTCTTCTAAATGGTAATGGAATATTAACCAATAAATTAAAAGTTGATTCGAAGACTTCCCTTGGTTTTTTGAATCCAGATTCTTACAGTAGGCCTTCTTTCATGGTCCTAATTGGTGCTTTTTCGTAGATCAACATCCATGTCACTCTCAGTTTCATAGATCTATTCCCAATTTGGATATATCCAATGTTTTTAGGGATAAATATGATTATATTTGGCTTGTTTTATGATAGGGTATGATATATAAGGTTGATTTAAAGAGATTTATCCCAGTTTCATGGGCATGTTTCGTTCCGTTTACAATTTTTTCCATTTTCTCGAGGTAGTTGGGTTCACTCTAGAATATTATTTTTAGAATATGAAGCTTTGATTAAAAATTAAAGGGTTTTCATGGAATTTATAGTGTATACAATATGAATTTTTGGATAAAAACCCTCTTGAGATTTGTTTTTTGGAAATTGAGAGTTTTGAGTTTTTGTGAAATATATTTTGGAAACCTGATTTTAAAATGTTGATTTTAAAATAATTATTAGTTTTAATTCTTAGAAAAACTTCAATAGAGATGATATTTTATATAAGTAGTTTTGGTCACACGTATTTTTTTCATTGGTTTGCATGGTTGTGTGGCGTGTTTTCATAGGTATTGGGATGGATAAGGGCATGAATTACCCTCATAAAAATGATGGTATAGATATGGGCCTAAAGTAACCCTTTAAAATTAGTCCACTAAGTGAGAACTTGGTGAAAGGATGACACCCTACTCATGAGTATAGGGATTTATAGGTTGCATACATGTTTGAATGTGTGGTTTGGTTGAACTAAATGTGTTATGTCAAAATAGAACTTGTGATATGGTTTTAGAAATTTTTTTGATTAATTTCCATGGGAATTGTGGTTATCTTGGGAAAATTGGTTTATTGGAACTTGTTTATATTTTGATATGAACTATTTTATAAATTTTTTAAAATAAACATTATAATTTGTCCTATCATTGTGTCATGAGTAGGTATGTCAATGGGTCAAACCTACTTAGTTTTAGTAATCTCCCCTACATTGGAACTTTGTTGTTTAGCATATGTTGTTAAACGATACATGGAAAAAGGTAAAGTATCAGACATATTTAGAAGTACTTCATGATACATGGGATATTTTGTATTTAATGAATAGAGCATGTTTGGGTCAAGGATTTTTCATTATATTCTTTTATTTTTATAGTCTTTCGGGATGTAATTTGATATTATATTCTTCTATTGTGATACTTGGTTTTAGTTTGATTTAGTTTAATGAAATGTTGATTTACCTTTCATTGATATCATGCATCATATAGTGGTTTGTTATGTTATTATTTGTTCGGTTAATTTTTTTATTCTTAAAGGTAATATTTTCCCCCACATGTATTAAATCCCTTCGGCATTTTTTTGCTTGCCTTAGGTTCCTTGCGGATATCTCTTAAGGTCAAGTGATATTCCACCACCTTCTCAAGAAAATGAGAAGCGGTGAGATGTTACACATGGATAATGATTATATGGATTTATATTTATGTTTACATTATTGGTACCCTAATTTACTATTGAATTCACTTAATTTTTTTCTTTCATACTAGTTTCTTATAGCTTGTAGGTATGAAAATTTTCCAAAATTATTTTGTAGATACTGATATAATATTAATTTTTATTTTAATAAACCTTCTTCCATACAAACCTATAATAGTACCACAAATATTGATCCTCTGAAAGTGAACTATTACCCATCATTATCTATCCATTACCTTTTATTTATAGAAATTAAATGTTTCTTAATAACTTGAGAGGACATGGTGTATTTTTAATTAGTAAATTTAAATTCATTTTCAACATTATGTTCATTATTTCATATTAATATAGAGTAATATGTTCTTAATTTTTAAAAGAATTTTCAAAATGTTCATTATAATGTTTTTATTTATGTCAATTCCATGATGTGAATTTTTCATGAAAACCAATCTCATATCTCAATATAATTATGTTCCATGTGTTGTTTACTTGGATAAAAATTAATAGGTATTTTAGTTTCATGAAGAATATACCTATTAATAATTTTCTACTCATTCATGTTATACATTTTTTGTTCAATAGATTATCTACACATATATATCACTAGATCATTGTATTATTTGTTCATGTCCCTTTGTGGTGAACAATAAATCCTTTTCTCTTTTCACTTAATGATTTTAAATTTTGGGGATTTTTTTTCTATGGTTATTTATTTCACCACTTGCATCATGACACTAAGACCATCCATTAATGTTTTTTATCATTATAGTTAATTAATTTATTATTATTAATGTTTTATTATATATTTATAAGGTTGTATTAATTTTTGTATAAATTAATATTTTTTCTATTGTATTTTATTTTTTATATTGTGTCTCATTTACCATTTCATTATTAAGTAATCCTCTTATATCTTTTCTCTGATCCCCAACATATGGAGTAGTCATTCTATAAATATTAATGGGGGAATTTTTCATAATTATCAATTTATCAAAAAAAGTAGTTCTTAGGGGTAGAGGTTTTGATGCCCTATCACTAGTTACCATCCCAACTAGATTGGTAGTGTTCTCCAAGCCTTATCCCAAGTCAGCTTCGTTGATGAGCCAGGCAGAACCAAGATTGATAATGATAATTATTTTTTCATTTCTATATAAAAAATAAATATTTATCAAAAAAAATATTACACTGGTATTTATTTTCTATTATATTTTTAGAAATACAAATAATAATGATCTATTTATTCTCCTCAAAAAACTAATGCAGAATCTAGTGTTTTTATAGGAACTGAAAACTACTATTACATGACCATTTAAATAAAAATTAGGTCATTTATATTATTAATATAAAAATAATATATTATTTTAGGTAATAAATTTATAATGAAATTAATTTTAAAAGGAAAACTAAATTACATTTTCATTTATTTTTGGGGAAAAAGTATTGTTTCTAATTCCTCTAATATTGAGGTTACATTCAATTTCCTCAGATCATAAAATCTGATTCATTTAACATATCAATAATTATTTTTTAATTTAATTATTATTTTATCAAGGAAATATAAATACTAATTTTCAAAAATAAAATTGAGTGAAAATATTTCTTATTTATTTTACGATAATTTTCTTGGTTGAGGTATATATTTCCAACCAATAAAATAATAATATATTAATTAATGTATTTAATATTATTTTTTAAATTTGAATGATAAACTATTTTTATAAGAATATGATTCAGTACTTTCTAATGCGCTAATGTTATAAAGTAAATAGGGATTGTCTTGGTTGAGGTAGAAAGATAATGATGTCTTAGGAAGAGAAGATATGTATTTTCTTTTATAAGAGAGGGAGAGGAGACATGTGAAAAATTTCAAAATGTTATAATAGAATAATATATTTCCCTAATAAAGAGGATACATTATTCACAAAATTGAGTAAATGATGGATATGGTCAAAATCACACCAAACATTAAAATTAAATAAATTTTTTATAATATATTAAACCTTACTGTTAGGTTACTCCCCTAGGAAAATCCCTTTTTAACCAAACCATGTTTACAAAAAAAATTCTTTATTATTCCTTAGGAAAAAACAATGTTGAATTTGTTAAATAATGTTAATTCTTTTGATTAAAAATATGGAATCTTTCTTAATGATTAAATTCCAACATGTAACAAGTGCTCAAAATAAAAGGGACAATATTTTTAGAAAAAATTAATATAAGTAGAAAAAAACATTCAATATTATTCAAAGAATAGTAAAAACTATTAGATGAAATATTTAAATTTATGATTGAAAATATTATAAATAAATTTCATTCAAATAACTTATTAAAAGAGAATAATTTAATTAAATAATTTAAAACACATTGTGTTCATATGATATTTTTTCCTATAAAACATCATTATTTACCTTCAAATTATTTTATTATCATTTCAAAAAAAATTAAAACCAGGAATAAATTCTATAAAATTTTAAAAAATATTCTTCATATTATGTCACTCTTATTCATACTCATAAATTAAACTATTAGGTGATAAATTTTACATTAAATAGTAATATTTTAATTTCCTATCACATTTTATTAAAACTTTGTGTTGTGTGTAAAGAATGATAACAAATAAATTATATTTATTTAATGAAATAAAATATTGTAAAATATTGTTTGTTTACATGATACCCCCTTATAATAATTTTTCCCTTATTTTTATATCACTCTAATACTAATAATAGATGATACTTAAAACTTATCACATATCTTAGTTCCTATGTCACCTCCTAAAATTTTTGTTTCCCCATAAAACATTGACCATGAGAGTGGTATTGGTTCTCATCACTTTCTCCCCAAGATCCATAATCTCCAATGGTTGTTCCATATAAGATATATCATGGTTTAGTTGTATGAACATGTAATTAAATTTTTGTGTAGGGAAAGTTATGTAATTTTATAGAATAGAAACGTGGAACACATCATTAACTTAAGATAGGTTTGGTCAAAATCATATGTTATTATAAAAAATATAGATATGATAATTTTTTTTCAAAGGACTGATATATCTAGGGATAAATATCCCCTTTATTCACAATATTGTAAACTTATTCTTTTGAGATATTAACGTAAATATATTGTCTCCAACATTGAATTAAATATCTCACAAATGATTGATTGTAAAAATATTATATCAACTATGAATTTCCTTGATTTTCTTCTAAATGACTCTTTATGTCTAATCCATTTCCTCAGCTATATCATTTACCCATAGCATTCATTTTCAAAACATCATCCAAACACAAGGGAGTATTGTACTTAATCCAATAGAGGGATTCATTAGGATACCTCTAAATTCTCTAGTGAATGATATTGTAATAATAAATTTACCCCAATTTAATGTTTTTCTCTAAATGACATTTGAAATATATATAAAAATATATCCAAATAAGATATTGGGAATCAATGTTCCTTTTAGATTGAAAGTTATTTTTTGAGGATTATATAGAGTTCTAAAAATAAACTATGTTTGGAAATACTAATAATGGTTTCTCCATAACATTTAGGTAATCCACTTATCTCTATTACATACAATATAATGTTGTACTCCATTAAACATAACCACATCCATAATTTATATACTATCAAGAATACCATGACTAAAATATTCATCAATGAAAATTTTCTGATTTCATAAGTTGATATACTACAAAAAATAGTGAAATGTTCCCTTTAGATGTTTTCTAGATTCCTATGGTGAAGTCCAAGGTAATGGATTAAAATTTCCATAATGTTATATATAGTGGTTGTAAAATCCATGTATAATTTCATTTATCATCCATAACATGCTTATATACTAATATGTACGATATATATAAAGTTAAATCAATTTTCGTCTTATCATGGCACATTTTCTCTATACAATCACAATACATATTCATACGTATATGATGAATATATAATTATTAACTATGATATTATTTAAACAGATCCTTCTTAAATTATAGATTTGATGGGGAATATACTCTATTTCTAAACATTATAATTTAAACACATTCATGGTTGATTTTAGAATCATTCTTATACTTTACCTTCATTTCCATATCCTTCTTCAATAATTTTTTATTTTTACTTGGATATATGGTTGAACATTTATAAGAAAAAGATATTATAATTACCTTTTACTTATTATTTCATGATCCATACTTTTTAATATTTAAATAATATATCTCTCTAAATTATTATCATTGGAGGAATAGAAATGCCTATCTAAAATTGAGCATTAGCAACCTTGTTAACCCTCAAGGGTGGTAGTGTCTTGATAGGTCATAATCATTAATAAACTCCAAAAATATCCATTCTTTCTTATTAAAATCTTCCTATTTTAATTAATATTTCATTCATTTTGGATTATAATATATAGGATATTGTTCACCATAAAAAAACCCTATATTTTTAATTATAATATATATTTTCCAACTCCGAATCATGATTTGGGAAATTTTATTCATGAATTTTAATTATCATGAGGTACAGGCTATCACAATATCATTATAAATGTGTAAACATTATAGTCCTTTCTTTGATTCAATACTAAATATTACAATACCTTCCCAACTACAAGGTAATGTATATATAGCTTGATTGACCAACATTCCATTATGCTCCTTGAAATTTTATTCCCAGCCAACTATCCATGTGAATGTGTAACCCTTAAATTTTGTGATGTTTATTAAATTAGTATCCATGTAAAATCCCCCAAAAAGAATTTGTAATTTATTAACAACAAAAGAAATCTATGTTTATTTTTTGCCATTATTGGTAAGTTATATTATACAATAACATTGATCTTTAAAGATTGTATGGATATGGACTCAAACTAGATTATACAACCTAACGTGGTTTTCTGTGTATAAAATATGTGGAAAATTCAGCAAACGACATCCCTTTCATCAGGGTGTTTAATGGGATTCTTGAATTTTCATCATCCTCTTCCTTACTCATTTAATATAAAATAATATGATTTAAAAATTAAAACACAAATTGGTCTTTGTAATCTATAAATATTTCATTCATCATATAAATGAACTATAGGGGGTATTATTATGTCTAAATAGAATCACTATAAATTTATGATGACAATACCATAGTGATATGGCTATCAAATATATATCATCCATCTTGGGAATCAATTGATTATATCTATAATAAATATAAAATTTGGAAATTTATATATATATATAGTTGATCAAACTAGTAATTAATATTGGGTAAAGGATAACTTCTCTTGATATAGATATTTTTCTGTAAAAAATAATCAATATAATTAAGCATCTATAAATATTTCATCATAAAAATTTTACATGGTCAATCCATGGGGATACATGATGGCATATGAATACCTTATAATTATTATCCATGGGTTACTTATTCGATTACTATAACTCATTAAGTACAAGTCTATTTGGAGTCATTGAAAAAATTGTAGAACTGGGAAATAATTATATTGAAAACCCAACGTCACAATTCAGGGAAGGCTAGAAATGTTATTAGGAAATACATTACTGTAAACCTAGAAAACATCAAGATCTTATATGATGAGATTCTCCCTAACCACTTGTGATAAATATCCTTTAATAATTGGTATTAATACCAATATAATGTAAATAAAATCAATTTGATGTCCATATTCTTCCTTAAACAAAATTATGGTCATAGATTAAAAAAGAATATCAAATGTGACTTCTCTTACTTGAATATTTATATGTGGGCTATAAAGATAGTACCATTATATTCCAAAAATCATATAATATTAAACTATTTATATATTCAAAATATTTTTGGTAAGAGAATATGTAAACCCATCTATTAAGTATGAACTGTAGAATTGAGAAATAACAAACATAAAAATTATGAGTTTTTACAACTAATTTAGCATATAATAATTATAAAAATTAATCACTATCCATATATACTTTTCAAGACATATGAAAATTAATATGAGTAATCTAAAATAATATAGTTTAATGATTATAAAATGATATCTCCACATCAAATTAATCATCTAATCATAATTCGTTACTAAAATAATAATGTTATGTGTGATACTCAAACTTCGTAGTGAGAAATAATATAATCCTAAAAATCATTCATATGACCTCCCAAATGATTCATTATTTTCAATAAATGAAAACATATTTTTTTCTTAGTTCAATAATTTATCACCTTCAATTATAATTCCTCATGGTAGTTCATAATGAAAATTTGTATTGACCAAGTCATATACCCAAAGTGTATCTTGTGAGGTGTGTATTCCTAGGACCACTAATTTTCCACCAGTGAAGATAATGTTAATACTCAATCAACCATTTTAAGAGTTCTTAACCGTAGGTTAATATGTGCCTCTACCATATCCACATTATAATATATATATATATATAATGATGATTTTTTTGTAAAACCACACAATATAAATTTTACCAAAAAAACACTGGGATGGTATCTTATATATAAACATATCTCTAGGGTTTTAGAAAAAAAAAATTAACCTTAATATCTATACATTAACTAAAACCAACATGGATATTATTGTAGGATACAATAAATTTTTTGGATTATGTAGTACTTCATTATATAATAATATATAAGGATGTGGTCGGTTCATTTTGTATTCATGGTTTTTATGTTGTTCCAACTAAACCCCAAAGGGGATTTATTGAAAATACCAAACAAAATTGGATAGTTGGATGGTATAATATAGTTCATGAAAATAAACCCCTAGATCCATAATGGTTTATTTTATTTGTATAATATATATGTAATAATCATATTTTGTGAATGATATTGGAAATACCCTCAAAAGGTTATCCCAATATAGTATCCTAATCAGACATTTCATACATAATAACTTTCTACATAACCTGGTGAAGAAGGAAACAAAAAAAGTGATCTCAGATAATCATTAAGTATAAATATATGAGATATCAATGAATAAGAATCTGTTTTTATATGAAAAAATGAATGAGAAAATTATAATGACATAATGAAGTCCTCCCCATTAATTTGAACAACATTATCTATGAATCCTGGAATATGTAATTCTAAAAAATATAAGGCATAATAGTTAGAATCATAAATCTTATATCATTGTCCATGAGAACATATCATAAAGAAGATTTATATGTTTGTGTAAAACAAATAATAATATAAAATAATGTCCATACTTAAGTTCCAATACCAATTATATCATAGTGGAGGGGATTTTATCTCCATTCAATCATTTTCATAGTCATTGTTCATAGTAAAAACTGTCATTGTGGGAAACACCCATTACTAAATTGGGTTGAATCCCCATGAAAGACATTATTAAATCGTAAGATATCCATATATTCCCAACGAATTTGAAAGGTATAGAATTAAATTCACACCCAATACATTATATTAATCCATCCATATGTGTTACATTTGTTCATAAAACATTTAATATATTATCATATTATAACCCAAGGAAAAAATGTTACATAAAAATGTTATCATCATAATCATATTTCATCCAATGAAGTAATAAGGATGTTATAATTTTATGATATACCTATTAAAGAAAATTTACCATCAAAAAATATTTTCATAGATGAAAAATAAATTAAAAAGGTAAATAGAATATTTCATAGGGAAAAAACTATTTTCATTTTGAAATAAATTATTTAATGTTAAAATTATTTCATAAATATAATCGAAAAGTTTTTATTTCCAAATATCCATGGAATATTTTAAGGTAATATAGAAGTAAAATAATATTAAATATGGGGGAAAAATTTTCAGGATGTGTATGTTAAAATAATACATTTTTTTCAAACCTTTGTAATATGTGAAAAATGAGTTGTTTGGAAAAACAAATTACTTCTAAAATAATCCAAATTAAACCCTTCTATATAAGATCAATGGTACTAAAAATAAAATTTTATTAAAAATTTATATATAGGTATTAATATTTATAAGAATATTTTGATGAGTGTGGGTATGGAATAAAAATTTCATCTACACAACAAGAAATATGTTCATCCGTAAGTTAGAAATATTTTATCGACCATTTTAAGAAATAAAGAGTGGGAAATAGAACTAATACTTAGAAACACCCAAAATAATATAAGGAGAAGAAATTATATTTTCTTTAAAGTATAAGATCAATATATTTTATATCAATATAAATTTGTTATAGACAATTTAAAAATGCAATGAAACTATAATATAGCCCATAAATCATGTCTCGCTTTGATTTTTAAATGTTAAAATATCTGGAATAATAAATATATCATTATTATATATATTTTTTATAACTTTACTCATACATAACATTCTAGTAATTATTCCATTATAATTTCAAATAATCCAATCATTAAAATTTTTTTCATTAAAAAAAACTTTTTGGTAAAAACTAGTCTATTTTCCATGAATTTTTTGGGTTCGTGATTTTGGTACTTGAACCATAGTCATGGTTTCATTATCTATAGAAAAATATATATGAAATATTTATCATATTTATTCATTATATTCAATTTTATAATTTTACAAAGAAACTGGTGATGAATAATGAATCACACTAATACATGGATGAGGTATTCCACAAGTAAGAACAATACACGTTATCCTTTCTTAACTAATGGAAAGGTAATAATTTTGATAATAAATTATAATTCATAGATAATAATTCTGTATTAAATATCATATATAATTATTTAATTCATTTTAATAAATATCAGTATGAAGCTATGATGGTAAATGACTCATATCGTCGCGTGGAGGTGGTTGTCCACAATTATTCCTAGTTCATACTTTCAATTTTCATTTTTTGGAAATTAGGTGTTAATTTTTTTAAACAAAATAATATTAAAAATTATGATATTTCAAGTACTAATTATTTATTTTATAATCATTTACATATATTTAGTGTAGGTTGATGAAGAAATTATAATGGAATTACTCGGTTAATAGTTATAACTATTGATTGATATATGTTCTTTAACATAATCATTATCACATAAAGGGATGGAGTTATAAAAATATACTACTATTAATCAAGGAGTGACAGAAAAGTATTTGGGCAGGGATTGACAAAGATATAAGTACCATAAGGTGTGAGTAATAGAGGATAAGTTGTTTTATTTTATAATGGAGGAAGAGGGAAAACATGGAAATATTAAAATGATTAAAATATAATAATTTCAAAAAAAAGTTATGTGGTTTAAAAATGCATGGTCATCTAAGATTATATGGATAAGTTATAAATAAAATCAATGAAAAAATTAAATGTTTTTTTTTATTTTTTAGAAAGTATCACTTTGGTTAACCACTAATGTAAACAAATTCCCTAAAAATTGTAAAATAATTTTAAATTTTTTCTTGTTCATTTTGAAAAGAAAATATTTTTAATATATTATAATTTTTTAAATAATTTTATTCCAAATATTTAATGAATTTTAGAATATTAAATTTCAATAATTGTTAGAAATTAATTTTTAAATTTTCCATCAAAATAGAAGAAAACTTTTATAAAAAAATGAACATTATTCATAAAGTAAGATTTCTTCTTATGATATTCCTAGTAATAAAAATTAGATTTAAATTAAAAACTTATTGAAATTTTTATCTAAACATTTAATTAAACACATTCATTAATAAAGTTTAATTTTATTTTTTTATATAATAATACAATATTCTCAAAAAAATCAGTAAAAAATCAATATTTTACTTCAAATTAATTTTTGTCAAATTTTTAATCAATGAATTCATTTAATAGATGTATAGGAAATAATATATCAAATTTTTATCTTATTAATAGACTACAATCCATCTACTAGGACGAAACTCTAATAATAAATCATAATATTTTAATAGTATATCACAACCCATTTAAACATTATGTTTTGTTTAAAATATACTACGAAAAATCAATTTATTAAAATATAAATATATATATAAATATAAATATGATATATTTATGTTATGATATTTTCTAAATATATTTATATACTAATCCCATGTTTAAAATATATCATTTCTCAAATTATCAAGATAATGTTTGTGGTGTTGTGAGGAAATGTTTTCTTTGGAAAATGATATATGTTGATAGAGAAAGATTTTATTATACCTATCTGAAAAATAGCTTATTTTATCGACATTTTCTGTTTCTAATATATATTTTTTTATCAAATTGCATGAATTGATAAATATTTTATATATCATCAGATTTGGAATTCATTATTTGATTCTACTGTGTTATATATATATATACACACACACACATATATATTTAAATTCCATTATATTATGAGTGTTGATATAGCCTTATTTCAATCCTAAAACCTTTGGATAATATATTGTGGGCCATGTTTTTCATAAATTAACTCATTGTGTTTTTTTTAGAGACTAATTAGATGTTTTTAAAGAAAACTATGACTTAAAAATCGATTAAATCATTGAAATCCATGTTCAATTGGAGGACATAGAGGAATTGACATTCCTATATTTTAATTGTGGATTGAAATTCCATAATCCATTTAATGAAATGATTGTTAATATATCATTGTAAAACTTATTTATAGCCCTATTATTGTAACTCTACATATAGTAAAATATGGGAGGAAAGGTCCCTGGAAGGCATTGACCAGCATCAGTGAATGAAAATGTGTCCATTCAACCTCTAATGTATATATAAATTAACCGATAAAATATATGTTCTATGTTTTTTAAGAGATACTCACCCAAAATGGAAATGTTAAATAAATATAAATAATTGTTTTCCAATACATATCCCACACATATTTGAGAATATATTATATAAGATAGATATTCTTATATTTAAATTGAAATAATAAAAATATTCTACATGAAATAAAAAACCCCTAGGGAAAATTTATTAAAAAATAGAGGTTAAATATATAGATTCACTACTATGTAATTTTAAGTGGAGGATCATGTACAAAATGAAAATCATAGAACAACATGATTATAAAACAACTATATGAATTAAATATTCAGGATTAAAAAGTACATACCATAATGAGATCATTTGTGCCTTAAAATGTCAGAAGAAGCTTCTACCTATTATTTTCTTATATCACTCATTATTAATCTATATAATATGAATATTTGAAAAACAAATCATGACATGTGGTGGCCTATAATGAATTTTGAGTTTTGGGTTTTTATTTTGGGTCCTTGAAGAATGTCTGTCATTTTTTTACAATTTGAGTTAACTATTATACAAAAAATAAAAACATATAATAACTATTAAAAATAATAGAATATTTATATATAATAATTATGATTTCATTAAATATATTATTTTTTATTTTTTATTCATTGAATTATAAATTTATTACAATTTTTTGGTAATTCCCTTCACATAGAATATTTGTTTTTTATTAACTTTTTAGATTTTAGTGGTGAAAGTTTTTTTCCTAGTTAGAATTTTATTTCAATAGAATAGGTAATTTTTTTTCAATCATCATAAAAAAATTACTCAGGAGGTGAAATTTTGAAAAAATAGGAATACAGTGATATTGGAGTGAATATTGAAAATATAATATGTTTTTATCTTATTTTACATTATTGAACAATGATTATATTTAAAAACAATGTAAAAATATTATGTAAAATATTAATGGGTGTACTATATATATTTTTTTATGTGAACCACCCTTTTGATAAATGGAATGATAACCCTCCCGTTGAACCAATTATTCGGAAAATTAACATTCACCAATCATATAATATTAGTTATTATCTCCCAAAATGTTATCTATAAATACCAAATTTCCCATCCCACTATCAATATTCGAATTTCAATTCTATTAAATTTATATTTAAATGTATCATTTTCTAGCTATCATTAATTTATAGAACATTCTTAGAAAATAAATTTAATTTCATATTTTTTGAGTTGAGACTTGTGAAAAGGGTTTCTTCTATTTAATCTCTTTATGATTTCCTTCACATGTTCTATCCTTTATATAATTATCAAGAATAATTTTGTTACCTGATATATTATTTCATGTATTGTGAACCATATATATGTGTTCTTATATAAATGATATTAATAGTTTAAATATATAATTTCAATAATTATTAAGAAAACTGCATATCGTTTATAACAATCCCATCAATTATTTTTCAATTATATTAAATGATGTGACCAATATAAAAACCAATTGATTGTTTTTTAATATATATGTCAATATAATTTTAATAACTCCGGTTTAATAACTATATGTGATAAAAACCCTTGATCGTCAATTAATTATTGATGTATTACATTATAACCATTATATATTTACTTTGAAATCATTTTAATTTCATTTTTAATTATACAACTAACATCAACTATAAATAAAATATTAATTGATCATATTTTCCCATCATATGATCTAATTCAATGGTCGGGACTTTTTTATCATTTCATCCACATCATTAATGAATTGTTTAACCTTTATATTTGATTATATGTTATGATATATTTATATAAACCACTCATTTTCCTTTTCACTTTCAAGAAATTTATTTATTTATCTATATGTTATTTGATTAGAGATCATAAAAATTATATATTCAATCATATTGGGTGATGATACATTTAAAAATATAATACATATAGGTAATTAGTGTGTAATGATATTGATTATAATTTAATGGATTTTATTATACAACCCATTTGAAATCATGGTGTGTGGACATGAAAAATTATTCATTGAATAATCCCCCTGTATTTGGATTATATGTGAAACATCCATATTAAATTGTAGTAATTATTAAATTATAGACTATTAAGAATCTAGTTATCCCTAACTTTAATCATTAAGACCATCACACCTACATAATATAAACCATATGAATCTTCCAGTTTTCCCTTTCGAAATATATTTATGCCTCTAGAATAAAATATTTTAACATATAAAAGAATATAATAATAAAATATATTATTGACTTTTTTATTGAATTATTTTCTTATATCCCAAGAATAGAAAAAAAATATATAATAATTTTTTTTATATATTCTTATATAATTAATGTTGTAATATTGTTACATTGAATCTAGGATTAAATTAATGTTACATGACATTAAGGGATCTATTTAAAATATAAAAATGATATCCTATTAATTATATGTATATTCGAACAAATATGGATATTGATCCTTATTTCAGAAAACACTGTCATCGACACTTAAATATTTATCATTTTATTATTAAATTATTTGGTGACCTATTAAATAATTGGTACTAATATCATTCAAAATATCATTAGGAATTAAATGAAATTAAACATGGACTCATGCACACCTTCCCAAATTGAAGAGAATTTTGACTAAACATGGGAATATAAACCATGTGGTGGGGACAATATACAATTGGTAACAAAACACAACCTTTATAATCATTAGAATTTATTAATAAAAATGTAACAGCTCGAGATTTTATTAAAAATATTCTTTTTTATTTTATTAATGTCTTGTGTTGTATGATACACCAAAAGGAGCTTGCACAACACACATCCTTGACTTGCCTTGCATTACACGCAATTGCGACCTTCCTCGATAGCGTGTGTAGTACGCAATATCGAATTTCACTAAACAACAATATGCTATTAAAATATTATTATAACTAGCCGTTATGAATAGTAATAACCACCTTTTAAAATTTTAGAAATTTTAGCTCTCAAAATGGACTTTAGTTTTGGATTCAGAGTATCGAATTTAGCCTAAGGTGAAATTTTGGTACTTTTCGGATAACTTTCATATTCCGATGAATAGTGAAAATTACTAAATTATAATTAAAAACAACTTTTTTAATCAAAATAATTAATAGTGATAAATTATTAATTTGAGTGGTTTTAAAGTATATTTAGAATATATTTTTACAATTTAATACAATGTTGGTTATTGGATGTAATTTCACATTTAAACCAGACATAAACAAGTGTCAATCTTTTGATATATATTGTTTCTTAAAAACACACTATTTGTTTTAACAGCGGGATTTAATTATAAAATTAATTAATACAACTTATATGTTATGAATTTGGTAAAATAGACTTCATTTTTGAATTCGGAATATGAAATATAGCTTAGGATGAAATTTTGGCATTGTTCTGAAAAACATCAATTTTTGATGAATAGTGAAACTACTAAGTGGTAGTTAAAAAACTGAATTTTTCATAAAACTTAATTTTACCACTTCGGTGAATGGAATTTCAAAAATCCGAGAGACACGGTTGATGTCAGTAAGTAAAATGTGGTTCAATGAGATGAAAATAATTTTTGATGAATAGTAACTTTTTACTTTTATTTACCACGGTTAAAAGTAAATAGGGTAATTAAGGGTAACAATGATATTAATATTACCCTAACACATGTCCTAATCCTATTGGACAAGTGTATCTCGACAAAAAACAACTTTAAGAGTAAAATATTATCATTTAGGCCCACTTGGATTAGATTAGGACATTTATTATTATTTAATTCAAAGAAGAGTTAAAAGAGTTAAAATCAAAGTTTATTTACTAAAACATTTTTAATATAGGGTTATACATAAGATAAATTCGATTTTAAATATTAATTATAAAGCTAAAAAGATTTCCTAAATAATGGTATTTTATTTGTAATTTTTAGACATCAAATAAGTTAATTTATTTATGCCACAATGATGATGTAGTAATTATCTTATTAATGAAATATTGACATAATTGATATTATAAATACCAAAATAAATGTAATTTAAGACTTTTTATGAATTCCACTAATTTTCTAGGTTACTATGATATATTAGTGTTGATTTAATCAACTCTTTTTGAACATATAATTCTTTTATGACTTTCACAAAAATCATATATCAAATAGTGTCAAAATTGACACAAAATAGTTTTTAAATCAAATATTATATTATTAATTGTTATTTTATTCCTAAAAATCTAAAGTTCGGCCAAATGACTTAGATAAGGATATATATATTAATAATAAACAATTTGGGGTTCTTTTGGCATGTTATAGTAAGTTTATTAACCATATAGTTTAAGAAAACAAAAAGACACGGTAAAAGTTAAATTATTTAACTTAAAGTTAAATCTAATTGATAATGTTAAAATAAAAACCAAAACTTGTCTAAATCATATTGGTTGATAGTATTTCGACCCATACCCACTTTAGCTTCGAAATAAGACCCTTTGGAACCATTATAAACCGATTTTGACTTTAATATAAAATAATATTTTGAGATATTCCTAAGGTGCCCCTCTCCTCCCTTATAAAAGGGCACCTCCTCCCACTCTTCCTCACACAACTTTGAGCCTTCAAGCTCGGCCAAACCCTGCCAAAATCTCTTCTCCACTTCCATAGTATCATCCTAGAGGTCCTGGTCTTCTTCAAAGATCATCCTTAGTTCTTTAAGTGGAGGCTAAGAAAAGGCGCGTCAAAAAGAGGTAATATCCATTACCGATCTTTTTCAATTTCTTTCTTCTTCAACTTCTTCTTCTTTAGTTGTTTCATGATAAAGTAATAACATCAGTATTTCTTATATAATGATATGTTATTATAAATATGAAACAACTCTAATTAACCTTCTATCCATCCTACGGAAAAAGGAAATCACCGTGCGTGCGTACGTACGGAATACCGTCTCCACGCCATGGTGTGATCTATTTTCCGCCACCACATTAATTGGATGGGTATAAAGGTGTAATGAGTAACTATATATGATTATTATAAATTTATATTGATACTTAAATAGTATACATACACTTCAACACAATTCCACGACCATGGGAACGATATCATCGCTCGTGCGTACGTACGGACTACCGTCTCCACGACGCGATGAGATTCATTCTCAATGATTAACCATTCATGAATGATTATAAAGTATATATTATAAGTAATAATGCAATATATGACCTAATAATGATACTGGAATTATTTATATTTATATGTATGTCATCTACTTAATTCCATTCAATTCAATAAGGAAACGAAAACAGCGTTCATGCGTACGTACGGACTACCGTCTCCATGAACGGTGTATTTCTTTCCATTTACTGATTTATTATATATGTGTATTATGAATATATATATATAAATCATGTTTTATATTCTGGAATTAAGTAATCATGATCTAAGTAATCATATGAATAATTACAAGTTAAAAACAAGAACGACAAATGAGACGATTTTACCCAAAACGCTACTTTAACATGAATTTACAAAAGAATGGGTAATATAAAGTCATAAGTGGACCATATATGATATAATAACAATGAATATGATTCTGGAATAAGTCAATAACATGATTTAAATCATATACAGGAGGTTCAGACACCCACAAAGCAAGTCGGACCTAAGGTAAGGGAAATATCACAATCTCATTTTTATCCGAGATTGTTTATACTTTGGTATTTACTGGGGTGTTTTTTATCATCCACATCCATGTTTCCTCAATATGTAATATTATTTTCATTCACCTACAATTGTTTAAAACCTATTTTACCCTTCGGTGAGTTTTTAGTAATAGATATGAAAGGAATCTTTTGTCGTTTTTCGTACGAGGTACTTTTTTGACTTTTCTGACAAAAGTACGAGAAGAATGTTTTTTTTAACTTATACGGCATGAATTGATTTTTAAAACATTATTTTCAAAAATCTTACTTTACATTTTTTCAAGTTTATTTTTAATCAACTTATTTTATTTTAAAGTCGTATGACATGTTATGAAAGGAAAAATGTTTTTTGAAGAAGAAAGGATATTTTCTTCAAGAATGGAGTTCAAGTGTTTTATCAAAATTATTTTCCATCTAAGATAATAAAGGGTTCTGTTTTTATCCCTATTATTACATTGATTTGATCATGTTGTGATGGAATTATTTTTATGAATTCCTTTATCGTATATGAATTGTTTTATGATGTCATGATGTTTAAGATTCCCATTTCTGTTACATGGGTTATGCAATGATGTATGATTTATGATTTTGTGGCACACATAAGAATGGTATCATTATGAGATGGGTCGGACCTATATCTCCCTCCAATGCATTGGGTAAAGATTTTATATCTCATGAGATAGACATGGCTGGAATGGTAAGTTATACCGGTTCAGTGAAACAGGACTGAAACGAGGGTGACTCGGTTCAGAAAGGGACTTTGTCCACTAAGATAGTCTTGGAAATGAGTCTTGACTAACAAGAAATGATTCTCTATGATTATGTGTGTATGCCACTAAGTTTCATGTTTTAAGTTATGCTTATTGGGATTTCATTTCACTACTATGATTTATCCCATGATATGAAATTATGCTCTCTTTTGCAGGTTAAGATTTCCAAAAGTTATGTTCTTATGAATATGATGTGATTGATTTTTCTTTTTCTTACCCTTACTGAGCATTTGAGCTCACCCTTTTATGTTTTCTTTTCCCCAGGGTATAAATAAAGGTTTTAGGTAAAAAAAGGGAAGATCTTTATGGGAGATATTGAAGATCTTTCACCACGATTAGAAGATTACGTTCCGAGTTTCCAAAGACACTAAACTATTACGATCCTTGTGTGTGTGTTTTTTTTATGTACTAAGTATTCCGAAAAATTAATGTAATGTCCATGTATGATAAGCTTCGGGTCTCTACAAAAAATACCCTCTAAATAAGATCTAAGAATAAAATCCACTATTATTTAGTAAATTCAATTTAGTTAATATAATAAATGTAACAAAAATACCCATGATAATTCATATCCCCAAATATATGATAATGAAAGAAAACAATTAAAAATTACAAAACTAGTATAGAGTCCATACTATTAGTGACACCATCGACAATCACCACATACTCATTTCTCCTATGAGGGACCCTTACACATAGTTGGATCATTGACCATGAATTTTTCAAGAACATCAGGATTCCTAGGAAAGGGGTTACATTACTTCATGTAGGACACAAATAATGCATCCAATATATTAGTGAACATTTATTTAAATTTTATGCCATTTTGGAAATAAATGTTAAAGAAATAAATTTTTTACATTCCATGAATTTATAATCTCACCAAGATTCAATCATCCTTAATCATACCTGTATCATCCCCATTACCAATGAATGGTGAGAGAGACCGTCACATTTTCAATCAATTTGAAAGGCCAAAACATTTTTTAAATGAAGGAATACAGTCAATCATACCTAATTGATTTCCACCAAGAATTTAAAATAATGAATCATACTAGGTTTTAGACTTAATAGAGTTATGCACAAGTATTAACATGGTAGGCACATAGGTTCTTCAGACCCTATCCTCTGATGGGTCAGTCCACAATACCTTTATGACATATCTTATGTCTCATGTTGACACAGAAGGCCAACATACACCTACTCTATATCATGAATCATTCATCTTTTTTCATATGGGCCCATGTTCTCCTCTAGGAGATATCATATAAATGAATATTCCATATTTCATATGATAAAAATTAAATTATTTCTATATGTTAAGAATTCACACATAATAGTGGATATCGTAGAAATATAATACACAACACAAAATGAATATGTTTCATGAATGATACACATATACCATATAAAACCACATGAAGAGTATTTCTCATATACTACACATTAATATAAAATCTATCCATATCATACAATATTATTAATTGATATGAACACAAACTCATGTGAATAGTAATATAATATTCTATAAAAGAGACCCAAATGATAAGTACTTTTGATAAAAATAAACTATAGAATTTCCACCAAAATAATTCCTACACACCAATGATTCTTATAAAAATCCTCAATTTATCACATGATGACACTGGAGTCATGATATATGAATAATTTCACAAAATGGGATAAAATTCAATTGTTCTGACACTATGAGGACCACCACCACAAATAGATATATGTTTGATCAAGAGTAAGGGGAAATTTTTATAGATCGATACTCATATTCTTATGTAAATAAAAATCTCCTAGTTAGATCATGTTAGATTATATATATATTTCTATGACATCTAAGATCTATGATTCCATCAAATCATTGGAGAGAATTTATACTATAAATGAAATGAATTATGATGGAATTCACTAATATTGTGAATTAACATATATAGAAGCCTCTAGTTCCATTGAAATTATACTATAAAGTGGGGTGATCACCATGATCATATACTAATGTCTATAGAATTGAGATAACTAAGATTATATTGAATAATAAATTATATTTAGGTGGTTTTAATTTGAAATAAAAACTTTCAGAAATTTAAATCTACTACCACAGTTTGGGTGAATGGTTTACCAAAGTGTGTGGAAATTGTGAATGGCTCACTCCCTCTTCAAAGAAGCCACAAATTATTTCCAAATGATTATTTAAATAATAAAAATAATTTTTCTATCTAAAAATTATATCAATGTATCCTTTTTAATATCACAGAGATAGATCTAACTATGTTATAATTGTATAATGTCAACATACCATCTTTAATGTGCCACACTATATCCAGGGGACAACCACATGGTATCCCAATGATTTCTCAAACATTAAAAACTCATAATTACCTAAAAATCCTAAATAACTATCTATATTTTACTCTAAACATAAACTAATAAATTTATAACATAAAAAATCTTATAGATTAGAGTAAATAAAGCTGTAGTGTGCCTGAAAAATCAGTGTTGTTAACTTCTCCCCTACTAAGGACATATCTTTCTTGATATGATTCT
Organism: Viscum album; assembly: GCA_963277665.1. Taxonomy (NCBI): domain Eukaryota; kingdom Viridiplantae; phylum Streptophyta; class Magnoliopsida; order Santalales; family Viscaceae; genus Viscum; species Viscum album. The sequence goes on from OY728121.1 coordinate 1,965,835,508, forward strand.
CTAGAGTAATTATTCAAACAACTCATACAACTGAGACCTCATAAATTATTCTTTATTCCATTTCTCTATTTTAATTCTAAAATGTTCCCAAATATCGCCAACAAGTTATATTCTTTGGGCCCACAATATCGTCTTACTCAGTTCACTAATTTGTACAGCTTCTCCATAAATGATACATCTAGTTCCAACCTAACACCCAATCCATATATCATTTCCATATGAATAAGATCATAAATTTTTAGATTATAAACATAGATAACATAATTCATACCCCTATACCATAGGGGGTGGTCTAATTAGTTCATCAATACTCTCATATGATTGTTGATATCCAATGGTCCCACCAATTACCATGAAAACATCAATTTCTTCTAAAATCATCTATACCCGAATTAAGGCGACACTTGTAAAAAACCATATAAACCATAATGATTTAGAAGGGTCTTATTTTCATGTCATCCCAAGAACATTGTATTTTAAGAGGTTTCACTAATTAATTCAAAATTAACTATATATTTTCAATGGTCTAATGTACCATACTCTTCCTAATAACAACTACCCCATCCTCCTCAATCCAGCATAATAGGGAATGGCTTGGAAAATCTAAAATATCATTGAACTGTGTCATCTAAATCAATAGCATTTAACTACTATTATAAAAACATTCATTCAAGGATAGATGTTTATACAATGTTTAACTGATGACCAGTGTGAATTATTGAGGAATACCCTAATATATATATATATATATAATCTTATTTGGAATACTATTAGTTTAGATATGATATGTTGTTATTTGATTCAACATAGTCCCCATAAACTATGATATTCAATTCCAAAACCACTATATAAAATACAAGTCTCTATCTAGAACATTTCTATCATGTACTCAATGCATCTATATAATATATTGAACAAAATTTTCCAACATAGCTTTGAAATTAGTCTCTCTAATTTACTACAAGTTACCAACCATTTTCAGTATACCAATTACATCCCACACAACTTTTTGACCTCTCAGGATCCCGAGTATCCACATAGAAATATTTATATCTACATCATCCCACACACAGATGTTCATGGGCTGAGTTGGAGGAAATCAACCAGTTTATTGATGTGTGATCCTAATATTACAACACGTATGGAATAAATACATGTATCATGAAACAAAATTTATCATAATAGCCACTAGATAATTCTCAGGATATCACAATATAGTTTCATTAATATAGGGTTCACTACCCACATTGAAGCATTTGAGTACCTTAATAACTCTACCGACATAGAATAATAAATATAAAATTTTTGTGGAATATGGGTCATGTATTCTAGGTCTAATGAACATCCTATAATTAGTTCATTCCCCCAATAATTTTTTTATCGTCACCAAGAATTTAGAATATGAATCACATCTTGAATTCATCAGATCCACCAAGGAACATGTGATTACTAATGGGAAATATGAAATTACCCCTTTGTTAATTAGATACAACAATTGAATAATCATTAATCAATCACATAATTATGTATTGCACATTATATGATCAACCTCTTGGATCTTGTGTCCTTCTGTTAATTGAATCTGGAACACCATTTCATTTAAAAATAGCATAAGGAATCACAAAAGAAATTTTTTATGGATATTAAACCCAATTCCATTACAAAAAAATTCATGTCCCTATAAGAGAATATATAGTAAAATATCATCTGTACTTTATATATTAATAACCAATCCTTAGATAGAGAATGACAACAACACTTCTGTAAACAGACCATAACTACTAACTACAGATAATTCATAGAGTAGTTCAATCATGAGGTCAAATATAATGATACCGATAAGAAAATTCCTAATCCCACTAAAAAAAATCTATAAAATCACTATAGTTTTTACTGTAATCCGCATATCAAACCCCATGCATTTGTAAGGTCTAAATCATTGTATTTGTCAATATCCTCTTCATCTCTAAGAAGGCCTCTTCCCACTGGAATGACTAATAAAATTTCACCACCTTCAAGGTAATCTCAATCATACTTGTTTCCAAATGGAATAAATATTGAATGAGTATATGGTATTACTGAACAAAACATTAGAAACTCCATATATATTATATATTCACAAGAATTTAGAATAACCTAACTACCACATCCTTCCCCATATCCACTAATTTTACCGTAATTTAGATTATGTACCCTTGGAAGAACAACACATGCATCCAAAATGGAAACTTCAACATCATTTTATACATCTATTTCACTATAAGTATACTCAACATGATATGAAAGTATCTATAATATGTCTCTATTTCCCATGAGTATGTTAGTATATTGTCAATTAACACAACAATAATGGATTCATGATATGGATCTAATATCCTACTCCTGATATACATGACCATCATTGGAGAATTCAAAATGATAAAATGCCTAATAAGATACTCATGAAATCCATTACTTCTCTTTAATAATTTCTTAGGTATATCCCAACCCCAGAACAGAAGTGGTTGGTATCCTAATTAAATTTCAATCATGGAGAACCATTGGACTACCCTAAAATGATCAAAAAATCAACAATTCCTTTCAAAAGTTACATGAATATCATCATGGATTGATTTATGTTTCTATATCTCAATAATTGTAATATTAATTCATCATCATTATTATAAAAATAAAGTAATGCAATCAAAGGATAATTTATTTTCCAAATAAATTTATTTTCGTCTAAATACTCATCAAATAAATTGATTTTCTTCAAATCTGTTGGTGACATGTGACATAGAAGAATTAATATAGGTTTTCCCCCTAATATGAGTTTGATTTAAAATTAAAACTTATATCTAGAGTGACTATTGATAAACTATCAGGAAATACATCATAGTATTATTACACCACTGGTGGAAAATTGCAAGAAGCTACCTTATCTAATGCTAGAACCATGCCTACTACATTCACCGTAATTGCTCCAGTATCACAATATCTTGGTCCCATTCATCCTTCTCTGAAATATCATTCACTATTAAAAATACCTTCCCCTTAATAATATTATAGGATTCCCATCCCTTATAGAAATTGATGTTTCCTCAATAACTACTCAACAAGACCATACAGAAAATCACATTAGAACATGTCGTCTATTAGATCATGAAATCCCACCAAGATCTATATCTATAAAATTACCACTAGATAATTAATACCACTTTTTAGATGGTGAAAATTCTTAACAATGTTGTTATAAATATAATTAAAGTCTTAAGATAACATAATTTTTATGTATAACATTGCAGTTATTTTAGTACATATAAAAAAATTGGGAATCTCCTATATCAATGAAACAAGTATAACATGTATAGGTAATAATAATCCTACCTCTACCTATATAATTTTCATCTCCATAATCATCTAGAACATGTGATTTTACTTAGAACCTACTAAAATTAGTCCTAATTTACTTTCCACAAAACCCTTGGTTTGGCGGATTAACTGACCATTAGCAAAATCAGGCCTCCAACTATGATTCCCAATAAGTCCCTTAGATCACAACATACATCTTCTTAACACCTTTATTTAATCCCAATAATATTAATGGTAATTATAAATGTTATAAATTTTTTTCTATCACTTTTCCATAGTTTTTCATTCATATACTAGAAAATGAATGTGGTAGATGTCCTATTTTGCAAGAAATATGGTTTCACAAGGTTCCAAGTAAGAAAGTTAGAAAATATGCAAAAATGGCCAAGTACATATCATGAAGGTGAAATTCACGTCGTGTACTTGATTATCACAACCTGTATAAAGCCATAATCCAAGTCGTGACCAACCAGGATGACTGAAGAAATTGCAACATCAGGTCGTGTCTCCCTCCTACACATCTTGACAACACTAAAAAAGGACGTCGAGAAATATGCAATGATTCAATGTGAAATTCAAGCTATCCATGGGGTAAATGTCATGAACCACCTATAAAGAATGTGACCACATTCAAACATCATTAATTTGAAAAATATCTGCATGCCACAATGAAGATCCTCATTGAAATAACGTGGATTCAGGGTTAACGACGTGACGATCAAGTACACGACATGGCCAATTTCTCCTATATAAGGAGAAACTCAGCAACACATTGAGACATTCCTGGATAAGATATCTCTCCCTTTTAGACTCCTTTCGAGATTTATTTCTCTTTTACCTCTCCTAATACTTTTTTTGTAATTTTACATTTTCAATTGAAGAGCTATGGATTCCTTTGCTTTAACGCCTTCAATTACTGCATCGCTTCATTTCCATTTCATTCCTTTCAAGTATGGATTTATTTTAAGTTTCTTTCAAGTTAATAACATATTTATTCAATTCCATTAATCATAGTTATGATTTCCTTTACCCCTTTTACTAATTTAATTACCATCATGAGTAGCTGAACACATTGGGGTAGGGATCAAGATTTGATGTATCTGGACGCTTAATTAAATCTTTAGTCCTAATCTTGGAAAGCCTAAATGGATTAGTAATTAGGATGTACGAAAACGGTCATATTCCCATTTGTGAGACTATATGGTGACCATCATAGAGTCATGAAAATGACCTAATCCTAGTTGAAGTAAACTATGACTATGATAATTAGCTTAGGGAACTTTCTACAATAGAAGCTGAACAAATTGCATCTAGGACTATAGATAGCCTCCTGACCATGGAATAGTTACTTCATAAGTAGTACTAGAAGACTAGAACAAGGTTGACTAGCGACTACAGCTTTCATCATCAACTAATCACTTAGGACCTTGGCATGATTATAACAAGGATTACCATTATCTAGATGCTCAAACATGATCATCACCCCTCTTTAATCAACTAAAGTATAACCCAATACTATTTATAAAACTCCCAAGCAACAGTCAACTAGTAATGACTATTTTAAAGGATTCGAGACAATATTTCATCTCCCAACAAGAGAACATCCTCCTCATGGGATCTACCTCGGACATCTACCATACTACGCCCTAGTAGTTAGTAAAGTTTGGGACACATAAAAATATATAATTTGACTCATTCCCTAGGGAATTAACGACTCTCATGGGTGGATGATCAAAGTTTGGCACTATTTCCTAGAATTCAACACTATTTATCCATGATTATGACACTTGTCTACATCTAGGACTACCTTTCCCTCATCCCCTTTCTATTTTTTCTAGATACCCTTCCATGTTTTAATTTTTTTTCACATTCACCATGTGCTTGTACCAAGGTCCTTTCACTCGTTCATGGAATCTTGACACATAATATCTTTTTATACTTTGATCCTGATATTGAAAGGCATCTCTCTTCTCTTCTCTGGTCAGCAATGGCTGAGAAATTCCACCCTGGGGGAAATATTCTTCTAAATACCTACCATCAAATCATTCAGGGAGAGAACCCAATAAAGAACCATGATAAAATGATCATGGAGTATAGATTTTCATCTATCCATGGTGTGACTCCTAGTATTGTTTGTCCCCTTATCCAAGCCCTGAAATTTAAGATAAAACCTGGATTCATTCAAATGATCTAGAACATGGGGCAATTTAGTGGTTTTCAGAGTGAAGATCCACATGAACATATTGACATCTTCATGGAGGTTTGTGATACCTTTCACAATCAAGGAGTTTCATCTAATGAAATAAGATTCCACGTATTCCCATTATACATATGAGATCTATCTAAGTACTGGATAAATATTCAAGCTCTTGATTCAATTATGACTTGGGATGAGCTGGCCACAAAATTTCTGGACATGTACTTCCCACCCATTTGGACCTGGAAGCTCTGGATGGCCATTCAAAATTTCAACCAAATTGATGGAGAAACTATTTGGGAAGCATGGGACCACATTAATGATCTAATGAAAAGATGTCCACATGATGGACTAGATATGTGGATACAACTACAAACTTTCTATCAAGGACTCTATCTACTAGCATGTAATGATGTTGATGGAGCCACTAATGGAGGTCTCAAGTTCAAGACTCCTGGTGTCAGAAGAGCCATTTTAGATGAAGTATCTCACAATTCCAGTCTATGGAAGATTGATCATGGATGACCATGTCTTGGAATCTACCAAATTGATTAGACAACAAGGCTAGCAGTGCAATTGGAAGTGCTCATGGAAAGTTTGAATCAATTCAGGTACCAACTAATCAACCCCCTCTTTCCCCTCTAATGAAATTACAATCTTGTTAGATGTTTAGTGGCCCACGTCTATATCAAGACTTCAAATATGGATAAGAAAAACAACAAAAAGATTGTAATTACATCAATTGAAACCAACAAAACCCGCCATTACAAAAAAACAATACTATTTGTAGAGGCCTTATCAGCAGAAGCCTCAAATCAATCTGGGTTATTTTCAACCAAGAGGATTACATAACCAATTCAGAGATCAAGGACCATCTGGATACCCTCTGAGGAACCATGTACTAAGAAAACAATATCAACAGAAACTATTCCAAAAAATATCACAAAAATTTCTGCCTCCTCATCCCAGACCTCCGCAAGAACCTATAAAAAGCAATCTGGAAAACCTCATGGCATCATTTATGCAAATGTATGATCAAAGAGTGACGACACATGAGAAAGATATGAAAAACTAGAGAGCTTCACTAAGGATCCTAGAAGTATAAATGGGTCAATTCTCAAATACCTTAACTAATATATTACCAGGTACACTGCATGGTCACACTGAGACATACCCATGAGTGGAAGCTAAGGTAGTGGTGCTGATAAGTGGAATGATTTTGGACTTCCAAAAACCCAAAGAAGAAAGGCTTCTAGAAAAATAGATGAGAAAAAAACATGTTGATCATGAAAAAGTTGATGAAGTCAATCCCACCTTACATCATGAAGATGTACTAGATAAGAAAGAAAATATACCTAAGTAATATAAGGAACCTTTGTATGTTACCCAACCTCAATAATAGTTACGTGTTCTCTATATGGAGATAGAAAGACAACATAGGTAGCAGACACAATACCAGAAGATCCTGGATATTTTCAAGCAATTACAAATCAATATCCATTTTTTCGAAGCTATTGCCCTGATGCCCATTTATGCCAAATTTATGAAAGGCCTTTTATCAAACAATATAAAAATAGAATACCTTTGATTCATCTCTTTAAACGATGAATGCTCTATTGTAGTACATCAGAAAATTACACTGAAGATGAGACACCCTGGAACATTCTCAATCCCTTGTGAGATAGGCACATGAAAATTTACTGGAGCACTCTGTGATCTTGGAGCAAGAATTAACCTCATGGGAATAATTATATTTCATAATTTTTTATTCAAAGAGCTCATAAATAAAAGGGTGGATTTTCATTTAGTTGACCACTCAGTCAAGTACCCCTGAGGTATTTTGGAAGATGTACTAGTAAAAGTTAGAAAGTTCATTTTCCCAACTGATTTCTTGGTGTTAGACATGGAGGAAGATGATGATGTTCCTGTTATACATGGAATACCATTCCTAGAAATAGTAAAGGAATTAATAGATGTAAACCAATGAAGTATCATATTCAGAGTAGGAGAAGAACAAGTCGTGTTCAACCTGATTTGAGCTATGTAACCCTTAAATGACAAAAATAACTATAAAGTTATATCTCTCAACTAGAATGAAGAATATTTTCGGACTAAGAAGTAGAAATGTGATGACTCTATTACATAAAAAGGAGTCTATGACTTTAAAAAAGTTATCATTATTGAACCACCCACCAGAGAGGTGGTACCTTCATTGATTCCATTAATCACTTAGCCTTGTACATCATAGTACTCATTTCAAGGGGATCTCTCCTCTGAACCCATTATTTTACACTCTGAGTTATACATGAATAGATCACCAAATAAAATACTTTTCCATGGATTGAAGATGTTTCATGATCCACTCTGTGAGAACTATACAATCAAATGATCCTTAAGGGATTCAATATCTCAACATTAAATGAAGTGTTGACTAGGAGGCAACACAGGTTAGGAGTTAGTTAAGTTAGAATAGTATAAGTCTTCTTTAGAGTCCTCTTTTCATTTGAATAATGAGTTAGGGAAATAAGGGAGGCCAAACAATCGGAACCCATCGAAGTACACATCGTGAATCCGAAGTTCATGATGTGGCCATTTGTTACTCTGAAACCTGATTTTTCTCAAGGTTCACGACGTGGAAATAAGGTACATTTCATGACCAGGATAAGGTCCATTTTTAAAATAAACCGAAGAGTAACAACCCGTGACCACCCACCCATTTCAAACCCATGCACGACCCTTCCCCTCCTCTGCTCGTGAAGTGATCAATCCTCCCTCCCTTCATACAATCTTCCTCAAACACCCTCCTACCCTTCTTCCAATATGTGACCTACTCCTCTTCCTCTCCATGGCATGCACCAAAAGGCCATAGCCCGAAGCTTCTTCCTCATCAAGTTCTTCCTCTGCCTCCACGAGCTAGATGCCTCCTAATAAGTGCCCATGCACTTCATCCACCTCAAAAGACATGATCTCCTCCCTGTTTATAGATGATAATATTTATTTACCCCTGGTTCTTTACTTTGCAGACCCACATCACCAGGTTAATCTCATTCATCTCTAAGACAATCCCATGAGGACCAAAAAAACTATAGATATGGTCGTACTTGTGTAGTTGAACATCGTAGATATCGTCCTCAGATTATTGGAGACGCTGCACATCGAAAACATTATTGAAGTCATGGAGGATATGTAAAGAGATTTTTTTTGAGACCATGTCCACCTTTTTCATATCGGTGTATTCCCTTCACCTTATACTTGGCAGAAGGCCACACCAGATCATTGTGTCCTAGTTTGGTGTAGGACATGGTAACAACACTGAGGAGTTTGTTCTCTCTAACATTTATCCTACGCTACTTGTGAGACATTATTGATAGGATGCACCGAGTCATTGAAATTTTATTTCTTATGACCCCAGATCCTATCATGACCCCAGGCTGAAAAGTCCACCCATCTGAGGACTCCAGCCCTGCGTATTCTGCATCGGGCCGTGGCACAAAGACGGTTCGCGGGAGGTGAGACCCATGATAGCATCACCCAGCTTGATGATCTTATACTCACTACTTCCATGGGTGGACCTCCCAATAATATGCATGCCCAGTTCACCTCTTTCTATAGAGTACTAGCATAGAGGAGGCAGGGCACGCTTATTGGCAGATCATTCATTACCAGGTTGGCCAAATACCTCCACGTTTTTGGAGCCTTGCACCCTCTCACCTCAATATTCATAATTGAGCTAATTTATCGTGTGCTCCTGTACATGATGAGGATGATGGTGAAGGAGGAAAACATCTATTTCTAGGCACCTGAAGTCCAGGAGCCGGTGCCTCGGCCAGATGAACCATAGGTGGCTGATCCGCAGGAACATCCACTAGAAGGAGCAGGCCCCTCTACCCAGCCACCGCCAGTCCTGACCACCTCCCCCTCCACCTATCCTGCACCTACCCAGCACAATTCTTCTGACATGTGGGTACTCCTCCATTGCATCTTAGTGAATCGGCGTCAGCTCACTACCCAACTCCATCATTCCTTCATTGAGCCTTCCTCATTCACCCTTCCACCACCTAATATCACTGGTCCTTCCTCATCCACCATTCCTCCCTCACCCTCTCTACCCTCCAACCTTCCTCCTGACATCATAGACCCTACTACTCATGAGGATTTCTTGGAGGAGTAGTCTTGGAATGGAAATGGACCAGCCACTTAGACCACTCCCGACAACCCTTTCATTGATCTAGCATCCAAACACATGGCCACTATATGGATCAGGGATTATATGCCACCCACCCCATCCGAGCTTCCCATCTCCACCACCCCACCATCATCCTCAGCCCCACCTACCACTACAATTAACATCGATGATGATTTAGCCACCCATTTTGTTCCATATTCTGCTGCGGGTCTAGCCATAGAGGAAATTTTGGGGTCATAGCACTAATTTTTATTTTCATACTTTTTGGGATTTGGAACACTTTTTTGTATGGGCGGGCTACTTTCTTTCCCATTTTATTATACTACACTGGGTTATTTATGTACATTTTTGCATTTCTTTTCCCTTTTTAATGTATGTTTACCTTTCCTTATTTCTTTTTCTTTTTCCTTATTAATGTCAAGATCTTCTAAGCCATCTGATGTTATTGAAAGACCCATTCCTCCGTCTGTTGTTCTACAGTGAGTAACCTAGTGTGTCGCAGAGATTTCCTATCAACATCAAGTTTTATCATTGGAAATCCACTAACAGAAACAACCGCCTCCACCAATGATTCTATTCATACCATATTTATTATTTTGTAAAGTTTCACCTGATGTGGTGAAAAATATTTCAAAAACAACTTTTTCTTGACTTCCCATAATGCGTTACCCTATTTTGGTGTAGACTGTACATGATGTATTCCCCTATTTGGGTGTATTATTTCTTGTTCACATGACCATATATGTGATAACTATGATATGTGTGTTGATCATAATACATGATAACTAACTAACCATGAATATTTTTTACATGGTTCTTAATTTTATAAGATTTATTAGAGTTTATAGACATATTTTTGATTTATGTAGTTGTTTTATTCATTCCAAATAATTAATATAATCTATTTTATATAAAATTTTCATTTATTCCTTTTGGAAATATATTTTGATATATCTTACATCTATTTTAATTGAAATCATGTTTAGGTTCAAAATAGATAAAATGATATGTCATTCTTTATTTAAGTTAAATTGATAGAATTTATGCTAAATAGTTATGGTATTGATTATGGAACAATTGGTGAGACCCTACTGTGATTTATAGCTCACACCCAACAATTTATTTCAAGATTTTTTAGATTTATTTTTCCGTTTCTAAGTTAAGTGAAAGAGCCTCTTGGAGGAGGTGTTTGTTCTTGATCCTTTCAGATTAAAGTTATGGTGGTGACTAGTCGTGATGTTATCCACTTGTTGTATGGGATGTTTGAGTTTATTAAATTTTTATATTCTGTGTACTTGATGATGTATTTCATTGGGTTTTGTAATATGTTTTTGTATTCTGGTAAATCCTCACGTTGGAGTGTTTCTCATAATGACTTTTAATGTTTTGTCTTCCACATTTTCATATAAAATCCATTCCTTATTTATTTTTCTTTTATGATGTCAGGTGATAAACTCTATATCATGGGAATCAGGAACATCCTTCAAGCCATATCAGCGCCAGATCAATTATTTGGATACTAAGGTATACAGGATGGTTCGTGACAAAATGGTATCATAGGTGAAGCTTAATAACCTTTTCATGATGTTAATATGAATTTTATGATATCTTTTTAGTACATATGTGGTATTTATGAGGGATTGTCTAGATAGCTATCATCCTAACGAACCTTATGTCACCATTGGTGTTTCTGGAATGGAATCTTGAGTAATAATTTTATTTTAATCAAGTGTTTCCAATGATTTTTATTTTCATATGTTGAAATCCAAATATTGAAATCTTATATGATGAGATTAATATTCATGTTTATCATTCTTGAGTTATTGATATGTGTATAATTTCGGATGTATCCAATGTCTTTTATTGATGTTGTGTAGCATCATTCCAGTAATAAGTCATTTTAACAGGCTCTAGGAAGAAGATTATGGAAAACCATAGTGAATAGATCTTCCCATGTGCCCAAATCTTGTTGAAATTATTTTGCAGGCTATCCAAGATCTGGTATATGCAACTTCATCTGTTCATTTTCATGATCCATTTGTGGAACCTAAAAGGGATGAATCTAGGAATCATGATCTAGATTTTCTTCCCCAAAATCCACCAGTCATCCATGTCTTTAATGATCATTAATAAGATGGGGATTTGTTGAAAAATATAAATCATATATTTTATTTAATGGAAACCCCAAATTTAGTTAAGGTGATGTTTTCCACCGTCATGCTAGAGGGACCTATAAGGAGATAATGGAATTTTATGGTAATGAAAAAGAATTATGAGGGTTTATAGTGGATAGAAATTCATTTTATTTTCACTGATCAGTTCAATCCATAGTCAATGGATCTATTTATAGATATGGAGTTTTTCAAACTCAAACAAATGATAAGACCATGATGGTTTATGTGATTTTCTTTTCTGATCATCTATTATTTCCACCTAAGATTGTATCAAATGAGCAAATGAAGACTTGATGGTATGAGATTGATCTTTTACCTGATATTTTTTCTTGTGTTTTCTTACTGAATCTCACTTCTTATATTCAGGATATAGATATGGAATTGATTGTTAAGATTAATCATGTTTGTAAGTCATGGTTGAAGGGGGTTCTTTTTTCTCCCAATGGATGTACTATGAGTTCTTGTAATGGATAAAGGATGTGTGATGAGTCTCATGGTGGTTCTTGATAATGTGCAACCTCTAGACCTACTGATGTTCTTAGAAGATTCCCTTTGACTTTATTAATGTGTGGAATGGGTGGGCCTTCTAGAAATTATTATAATGAGGCACCCAAGATATGTATTTCTTGGGATCATTTAGGAAACCTATATAAATTCATCCATTTATTTTCTACTTTACATAGTGGCATTGTCTCAGTATCACCTAAAAGTAATTTCATAATGTTAATTGCTTGAAAGAGAATGGGGTTCTAACCATAGGCATCTGGAATGAATCTTCCTCATGTATTGGAAGAGTCTCCAAAGGAAGCTAATACATTTCTAATAACTTTGAGATGTACCATCACTATAACTTCATCTTTAATGACTAAATTATTTGATACTAGATATTATCAATCATTTGTATCAACTCATATTAATAACCTTGTAAATATTACTATTTAGAATTTTTCCTATGTGATGGATATTACTACACCCCATCGAATGGAGAGAGAGTAGTGTCTCCATTTTCCTAGTTGTGTTTTATCATTATCTGAGATTGAACTAGTCAATGATTTTGTTAGTTAATGACATCACACATGTTGAGTTCATCTTTTGTATGGATTGGATCATTTCTAATAATGTATGTATTGACTATTATCTTTGGTGGTTCACAATAAATATGTCTGATGTGGTGTTCTATATCTTTCATGGAGAATAGGACCTAAGTTTGAGTAGAGTTGAAGCTTACTATTCAGTTTTGGGGAATTTAATATCAGTGATCAATTTTTTATATGGATTGGGAATATTTTAGAGATAATCTCACACTAGTATTCATTGAGTTTAATGATGTGTTTCCTTATGATTTCTCTAGTTTTCCACCTGTAATAGAGGTGGAAATTTCTATTGATTTAGTGAATTTTTCTTATCTAGTGTATATTCCGTCTTAACACATGGAAGTAGCTTAGAAAAAATAGTTTAAGATTCATTTGTATGACATGATTGAGAAAGGATTTATATTCCAAAGGGTTCCCCCGTGGGTGGCCCATGTTCTCTCTACTATGAAAGATGATGGGATACTTCTACTTTTTGTTGATTATAGAAAACATAATTGAGTTAGGGTAAGAAAAAATATCCATTACCACGTTTTTCAGATCTTTTTGACTAGTTGAATGGGGAAAAGTGGTCCTTTATGATTTACCATTTATATGGTTATCACCAGTTGGGAGTAAAAGAATATAGTATTTTTTAAACCACCTTATAGAAAAGGTATGTCCATTATGATTATCAAATTATACACTTTTTAAACTATTTCTCATGCAGTATTTATGGAATTGATGAACATGATCTTCAATGAGTATCTTGATACATTTATTGTGGTATTTTTGGATGAAATCTTCATTTACTCTATGTTTAAGGAGGATCATATGCGTTATCTGAGAGATGTAATAGAAATGTTAAGAAATCACTAACTCTTTTAAATGTGATAGAAATTTAATTTTTGGATTTGGGATGTGAAGTCTTTTGGGAACATGTACTCAGAACATGGATTCCTAGTTGAACCTGAGATGTTGAAGCCGACTATGACTTGGGAACAACCCTGTAATGTTTTTGATATTTATATCTTCTTAGGTTTAGAGGATTATTATCATCCGTTTTTAATGGATTTCTCAAATTTGGTCTCTCTAATTACCATTATCACTCGGAAGGGTGTGGATATAAATTTGGATGATAAATTTTAGAGTTTTTTCCTTTGAAATGATGTTTCAATATTTTTCTAGTGTTTTATCTTCCAGAGATCGAGTAGGGAAATGATTTTTCTAGTGAATCATGTTTAGGGTTGGGATGTGTTCTTATATAGGGTGATCACATGGTAGCATATGGTTCCTAAAATATTAATCCACACAATAAATATTATCTAACCCATGACCCTAAACTCAATATTGTGATGTATTAACATATTGTTTGGAGGCATTATCATTAATTAGAAAGTTTTTACCATGTATTCAGAGAAAAAAATATTTTATTATATCTTCCCTCTAAAAAATTTGAAATTCTGATAGAATTGTTTTTTGGATTACCTGAAATCATTTGATATAGTTATTTCCTATACCCTGGGGAAATGGAATTTTATTTTTGATTATTTAAGTAGGAAGCTTCCAAATTAGATCATGAATGAATCATTATCAGAATTTAACATGATGGATATTTTTCCTCATGTTCATTAAGGACTCTAGGAGGAGGAGGACAATGTTGTATTGTAAAGTGTTCATTTTATATCCACTCTTCTCGATATTATTCTTCTATAATAAAATATTGATGAATAATTTTATATCATTACAGACTATTTTTATGGTGGAAATATTGTTGGTGAGTGGTGGTTCTCTACAGAGGGTATTCGATGTTTTCTTAATTGGTTTGTTGTGCTATTGTCTGTGGAAAAATATATAATGTGAGACTTTTAAAGTTCCAATAGGTTTTCCACCTGGGATCCAAAAAACTGTTTCATGATATATGACAATGGCAATCATGGCTATATATTTTATGATAAAATGATGTTTTTAATTCTCATTATTATACTTTCCAATAGGTTATGTCAGAGCACTCGAGATCTTCGGACATACTTCAGCAATATCATGTGCTGACATTGATGTGGGATGAGATCTCTATAAAATCTATGGTCAGTTTTCCACATGTCCCTTGAAAGAATAATATGATATGGGTTTTTATCAATTAGATGACTAAATAGACTCACTTTATATCCATCTTTGATACAACCAAATGTTTACAGGTTTTGAAATCTCAATGTCAAAGAGATTGTTCATTTTTTTATAATGTTCCATCTATTATAGCCTTTGATATATATCCTTGTTTTACATATCATTTTGGGTGAGGCCTCCCCGAGGTGATGAGAACTCTGGTTCTCTTGATTACGACATACCATCCGTTGAAATATGAATAGATAAATATTTCTTCACAGATTCTTGGGGACTTACTTCATGCATGTGTCCTCAATTTTGGTGGATCTTAGGACGTCCATTTGGAACTATTGGCTTATTCATATAAAAAAATATTACCATTCTTCTATTTGGATGGGCCCTTTTGAAGGATTTGATTTTTTTCCTTGAAAATATCCATTATTTTGTTCAGAGATTTGGGTTTCTTACTTGTTTGTTCTAGGTTTAGTCTAATATATGATGGAAAATATTCAATTGATTTTTCAGAGAATTTTAATCCCTTATAGTCAGTATAAATCCTATTTTTCCATCATTGTATATAGTTGTAGATTTTTATTTGTGACCATGTTTAATTGAGTATTTCATCCTATTTTGGTCATCGACAACTTTAGGGCCACGGAAAAATTGAGACTCATTTGGTGGGACCTATTGAGGTTGATGAGTAGGTTGGGAAAGTGGCTTACTATTTATCACTTACTCCATAGTTTATGATGATAGGTAATGTTTTCCATGTATTGTATCTCCATAAGTATATTTTTGAGCCCTCTCATGTCCTGAGTTTGGACTATCTTGATGTTGATCCAGATTTATCAACGACCAATAATTCAGTTATAATTGTTAGTTATAAGAAAAATAAACTTCATTGGTGGATGATACATTTGGTCCATGTGTAATGGAATAATGGTTCGGATTATCATCAGACATAGAAGCATGGGACACAAATGAGAGAGTAGTGGACCCATATCATCGATATGGAACTTCTTAATAGGTTTTCTAGGGAAAGAATGATTTTATGGTAGGGATTTTATAACATCTCATTACATGTTTACAGGTAATATTTTACCATAGTTTTTAACATAACTTATTTAAGTATTGTTTTTGGTTTCTTTAGGTTCAATGTGGACATTTATATAGGTTTTCTGGGCTGCACACAATTGGAACATGGTTTCCCAAATCGTATTCCCCATTGGTGAAATCCATGCACCCCCTAAAAAATGTGTAATACATGGTTGGTTCATGGTTTCACAAACCATGTTCCCACCTAGGAGAAACTATGTGTCCCATATGTTATTGGTGCCCAGTTAGGCTGCATGGTTTATCTGACCATGTGGCCCCCTCCAAGAAAGTGTGTGCATGGAATTTATTTATTCTGAAAATTATTTCAAAATTTCCAATTCCTTTTAAGATGTGTTGTCTCATTGATTGACTATAATGTGATTTAAAATGTTATTAAGTCTTATTATATGTGATTTTGTCTCCTCCAACCTCTTCCTATGGTGACTCAATGTGATGGTGTAAAATAAGATCCCTAACCATTAAGTGGATTCCCTCTCGTTTAATATCTTTTAGACTCTCCTTACATAATTTTTAATGTTTTATGGATCATCATATGTTTTATAGATCTTAAATATTTTTTATTTGGATCTTGATTCTCAGTTTTATTTCTAGGTCTCCTTTGCCATAGATCTATATTGGCATTCAAGTTTTAGGTGTTGATTCTTGATCTTCTATTAAATTTAGGTGGTTCCATGTGTCTTTAATCTATAATTAAAAACTTTAATTTCATGATAAAAGTTAAATATTATTTTAATAGTTTTAAAAAAATGTAAAAATGAGGATTTTATCATTGATTTGAAATGTGATTGTGATTTGAGAAAAAACCCAATTACAATGGAATCGAATTTGTGGGGTGGATTTATGGAGAATAATGGTATGATTTTGGAATTGTTTTCATGAAACTATTTGATGTCTGATTTTGAGAAATTATATTAAATTTAATGATTATATGAAATTTAATTAAATGATTAATAACTATGATATATTTTAAATAGATAATCCAATTGAAACATTAAATTCAAAAAATTTATTTCATAATGATTTAAAAACTATTGATTAGAAATTGGAATGATTTTTAAGCACATGATATCCTAAGAAGTTAGTGGTAACTTGATAATCCTTTTAGTAACATTAATACCTAGAAATAGAGTGAAAATGAAAATAGTTACTAAAACAACATTGACATGACATCCCGTAATGGTTTCCCCTATTGGGGTGAAGACTGCACATGATGGGTTCCCCAATTGGAGTGTATTTGATGTGTCAGGATCCCATTGCCCTCTAAACTGTAATACCATTGGAATTTTTTTACATGGTTGTTAATTTTATATGATTTTTTAGACTTGATAAACTTCTCATTGATTTATGGAATTGCTTTATTCATTCCAACTGATTGATATAAACTATTTTGTATAAAATTTTTATTTATGATTATTAGAATCCTGATTAGATATATCTACCATCTATTTTAATTGAAAAAATATTTTTGTTTTAAATATGAAAAATGACGTGCGATGAATTATTTTAATGAAATAGATAAAATTAATTGTAAATTTTTATGGTATCAATTATGGAACAATTGGTGATACCCTACTTGTCCTTATAGCTCAAACCCCACCTTTACCTTCAGGAATTTGTAAATTTTCTTATTCTAGGACTGGTCAAAGGGAATGCAGCTCTGGAACGAGGTGGATATTCCTGATCCTTTGGGATTTGAGTGATGAATGTGATCAATGTAGATGTTATCCAATAATCATAATGGATTTGTGAGTTTTTCTTCTTCTTAGATACTATGTAATTAATAATGTACTTCTTCAGTTTTTTTATACTTGTTTGGTTTTTTATAATTTCTCCCTTTTGAGTGTTGCTCATTCTATCTTTTAATATTGTGTCTTCTGTTGTTTTGTGGAAAATTCATTCCATGTTAATTATTGTTTGATGAAATTTTATATTCGCAAACACATGGATATTGGTAATTTCCTTCAAGCCATGTCATTTCTAGATTGGTTATTAGGGTTTTGGGGTATTCGAGCTTGTTCATGACAATATAATTTTCTAAAAAATACATATTTGGATTTTATCAAAAACATGAAAGAAATATTTGTTTTAATGTGTATGTCACGAATGGAATTTCATTCCATTTTGATCATTATTTTATTTATATATTTCTTTATAAGTATTCATGGTTATTTTAAAAAATCCCAAAAATTTTAATTTTTTAATTTTTTTCAAATTGGATAGGATATTTTCCTCCCAAAATTATTTAAATTATTCTATGGAATCCAATATAAGATTCAATGTTTATTTTAAAATAAAAAATCTTCCAAATGTTTATTATTTATTTTAAACATATTATTTACAACAAAATACTATTTTCATCCAGAAATTTTTTGAATTATTTTTTAATATCATTTTCCATCTTTGATGAAATAATTTGATGTTACTTATGCCTTTCTGGGGATATGATCCAAGGATTCTATTATTATTATTTCTCAAGTTGTTTATGTTTTTGATTGAATGATGTTAATGAATGATATTTATCTTCCATGGGTTATACCATGAGGAAATTATTATGAATCTTTCTTCTATTTCAAGTTATATTCAATGATGAATTGATAAAATGATTATCAAAAGTCACCCTTTTCCACAGGTTATGATATGATAAAATGTTTATGAAATCCATTTTATTTGATGGGTTTTTTTATGATGAATGTTTTATCATGTGGAACACATATCTATGATTTTCATTGTGTGAATTTTGGGTCCTATATCTCCCTCTAATATATTGGGTAATGATTTATATCTCATGAGATAGACAAGACTAGAAGGTGGATTAAACCTACTTCGCTAAGGGGGTTTGTCTGCAGTGATGGTCTTGTGAGTGATCCATGACTTCTATGTTTCTACGGGGAGTGAAACAGTTTATTTATGATATTCATCAAAATTATCCTTCACTATAATTGAAATGGTTAAGTATATATATTTTTTTGACACAATTCCATATCTTATAGAAATATTGTGCTCTATTGGCTCATTTTCTTTGATTTCCTTATAATTCTTGTTAATTAATTGTAAATCATTATGTTATGACTCATGTTTATGATATTTAATATGTAAGGTATGCGTTTCAAATTATTTTCTCCTGTTATCATACCATTATGTATGTGTTATAGTGATGTATATCTTTTTTACCCATACTGAGCATCTGAGATCACCCTTTCATATGTTTCATTTCCCTCGGTAATAATGAAAGTTTTTAAGTGGGAATTTTTTATGAAGAGTAATAAATGGGAAGATAATTATGCGAGATGTAGAATATCTTTTAGAAAATTAGGATATTTTGTACCTATTATACAATAACACTAAACTATAACAGTACTCATGAGGGTATTTTTTAATGTATTGAATATTGATTTAAAAAATTAATATCAAAATATGAAAATCCTAAGTTACTTTATAAAATTAAAGATAGATTTAGTTTTTTGTAACCCTTACTATGAATATAATAAATGACTTATTTCTTATGTTATTCCCTAGGATATGAAGAAGAAATAATTTAATGAGTTTAAGGATGATGAATTTTTACATTCATTATGTATTGTATTTTATGTTTTCAAATGTAATGTGAGATTCACATATGTATAAATTTTACCAAGTCTCTGAAACTATCTGGTCATTCAAGATATGAATTCTTGTATCATATTCTGAAGTAGTAATGTACCAATAAACTCTAGGATACTAGTTTCGGGGATGTTAGATAGATGAATAACTCCCATAAAAGTTCATTCTATGCTTTTTATACAATCATTTGACAATATCATTTTCATTTTATAATATTTATCAAAATATTTCCAAAATATTGAGAAAATAATTTTCAATGAAAACATATATAAACATGTAATGGAATCCTCAGTGAAAAATAATGTTCACAGTTTCATGAATTACATTCATGTATAAGAAAAAAAATTATTCACACTTTTTAAAAAACTAAAAATACAACATTTTTTCAAAACATATAGAAAGATTAATTTTAAATTATTTTTCAATAAATATAAATTTTGAGATAAGTCCCATTTTAAAATATTTCAAGTATATGTATGATGTTTCATAAATAAATTTCTTTAAGTATGGTCATGGTAGAAAATTTTCATTCACCAAAGTGGAAATGTTTTTGGATTTTCATTAAAAATAATTTCAACAATCATTTATGTTCCAAAGAGGGGAAATTTGTAAAAATAAATAAATAATATAAAAATATTAGGGGTTAAATAAAATATATTCTGTTTAAAAGATAATACCCATAATGTTTCCATCAATAGAAATAAATCCTGAAAATAAATGATATTCAAATATAAACACATTTCCTTAATTTATGTCTTAATGTATGTGTGTTAAAATATCATGGATAATAAATTTAAATTTATTCTATATATTTTATTGGACCATATTCATACAAAAATTAATTTTTATACTTCTTTTATAATTTCTAATCATAATTTTATAAAAAATTTCATCATTAAATTTATAATTATTCAAAAAAATGTATGTTTTCCATTTATGTTTCAGTTTGATTGTTCTATTAAAAACACATTTCTCATGGATTAAATATTTATAAATTCATAATGATAACATAAGAATGAAATTTACACATCACATAAAATTTTATAAAACATAATATAATGCGAAAGGAAAAATTATTTACATCAATTCAAAGAGACTGAAGACAGTATGTATGCATAAGTGATGATTCCACATTTCTATGGTTAGAAATATTAAAATGTAAATAATAATTTATAGTTAAAATATTATTATTATACCATATATATCTTATATATTCCTTAAATAAATATTTATTACTATCATTGAAATTTGGAAACAAAAGAATCACACTTCTTCATGTAAGTGGTAGCCCACACGTACGCATGAGAAATATTATAGTTTTACCATATATTTATAAGTAATAAGGTATAAGAGTATAACTATTTAAGAATTTTAATTATGTTAAAAATATAATATATAATAATTAAATACATCAAAATATCTAAAATTTTACTCTATTGATTGAAAATTAAATGTATTGCGACATATTGGAAGTTGTCCACGCATATGCCCAAGCGATACTTTCATTTTAAATTGGATGGAAAATCGGTGGAAATAGCAATGGCCTTCTCTGAATAGCATGTAAATATTTTTTTTATTTTTTTACTCATAATATTATGTTTTATATTATTGGATTAGAGAATTTTTAATGATAAATAAAATTGAAATTACTTAGTTAAGAGTTGTACCACTTCATTGAGAATCCCAATTTCGATGACACCTTATTTCTTGAAAGGATGGTATTCAGATGAAATTATAACCTCTATTACATGGGGAGAGGTGTTAGGAAATGATCATCATTGTGGTTGGATGATCTATAAGGCTTATGATGTTTGAGAAAAATATGATAGGTAGGGTCCTTTTAAAATAAATGAATAGGATATAGATTTCAATTTTAAGAAGATAAAAAAATATTAATGTCTTACTCTATGATAGTTTACAAAAATTCCAAATAATCAAGGAAAATATATATATATAGATAAAATAAAATAAAATAAATAAATTTATATAATATTTTTTGTGAAAATTTATATATTTTATCATTTTTTAACACCTTAGTAAACCTTTTTTAACATTAATCGGGGTATAAAATTTCTAATCACTTCACTATTCATAAGTTCCAAACTATTAGTTTAGATTTTTAAGAAATATGAATTATGATGATTCGAAATATAGAATCCATTTTAAATTATTCTGTTTCTATAAATGGAAAATATTTATTTCAAAATAGTTTTGAAACATAATGAAAACTTTTTTTAGAAAGAAAAATTATAATCATAATTATTTATACCCTTATGCCTTGTAAAAACGAATAAATGAATTTTGATATATTTTAGGGAATATATTATCTA
This sequence comes from Viscum album, assembly GCA_963277665.1. NCBI lineage: Eukaryota > Viridiplantae > Streptophyta > Magnoliopsida > Santalales > Viscaceae > Viscum > Viscum album. The sequence continues at coordinate 1,965,857,638 of OY728121.1, forward strand.
AATATCAATTTAAAATAAAAAATAAATATGGGTTATGCTAATTATTTAGGTTTAAATATCTTTGTGAGTATAAATATTGTTTTTTAGATGAAAATCACTTTTCACTACAAAATCATTAATATTAATTCCAAAATATTTAACAAATAATAATTTAATTTTATAAATATGTTAAAAAAATTAATAAATTATTTATCCTTATACATACCATCCAATACAACATATATTCTATAACTCTCAAAATAAAAAATAATATTTTAATAGTATATCATATTTATTTTAAAATCGGTGTTTTGTGTAAAAAACACCTTAAGTGAAATTAAATTTATTTAATAATAAATATATCATAAAATATCATGGTGATGTACCTTTTAAATTTATAAAATATCATTTTATTTTTTGTATAATATAATTATGAAATATGGAAAATGTAAATTCCATGGAATTTAGATGATATGTTCTATTTTCTCAGGTTATGACTAGATAATAATGATGTATAGCCCAATTTTATTTTTTTATCAATTTTTAATTGAAAAACACATATCACTCAACTTGTTGTTAAAAACTATTTCTATAGTATTTCAAAACTATGAGTCCATTTCTATAACCCATCATACATGTGGAAAATTCCCAACAATATTAGAAATAACTATGCCCTATTAAAAAATATACTCAACAAACATTGAATTACCTTTTAATTATGCCTTTCATAAGGGTTTTATAAAAATATTAAGAATCACTTTAATATTACCTTGTTAACCTCATGTAGTTGAATTATAATAATATTTATATAACATGAAAATAAATTCACATATACATGATGATCTATTTGGTGTACTCCAGCATTTCATTCAAAACTAGAAGTCATAATTTTATATACAGAGGAACAATTTATCTCCATATAAGTCCAAAATTATTCTAAAATTGATATATTTCAATATCCTATGAATTTATATAATAATCATTTATTATGGAAAACATACATATTTCCATTAATATATTAATTTAATAGGTTTTTTTTGAAATCATCTTGCCCAAATATAGTGAAAAATTAGAAAATATCTTGTACCATAATAGACCCCTGGAGTGGAATAGAATGAAATAATATAAAATAAGAAACATATAAAATGTAATTTTGATTTATATTCATTTATATATTTAATTATTATCTCTAATTAATAACCGATGATAAAGTTTCATTACTTGTATTCAGGTGTTGATATAATTTCAATATACATTTATAGTGCCTCTATGAAATAATAGAAGGGATTTTATACATTTTTAGAATAATTAATTATGGGAATCATAATTCATATTTTCAATATTTTGTATTATCTTTATAGGTAAACATAAAACACTCGATAAATCATGTTTATAATTGATATTTTTAAAAAAACAAACTCTTAAGATATTTTATAACAAATATTGTTTCACATGTATCAAAATAACTAGGAATACTAATTAAAAATCATTTTAATATATTATTAACTAGGAAAACATTATTCAATGGAAGATAAATTGAAAACATATGATACCCTATCTGGATATGGAGTGGTTATAAATTATATATCACATTTGATGATGTGATAGTATTTTTCAGATCATGAAATAACTCATTTCATATATAGGTTTTAAATATATATCTAGGTTATATAAATATGTTACTATATATTTCTTTAATAGATATGTTCATATTTTTGAATTTAACACAGTCATTTAAATATATAAATTCCCATCATATTTTTCAAAAAATCTCATATTATATGGACTAATCATGAATGAATGATAACCAAAAAATATTTTTATAATACATCAGGAAAAAAATTATAAGAATAAAAAGTTATCAAATGAATAAATTCATGAAACATATATAAAAGGCTGTGTCATATTTTGTGAAGACATTAAATAGAATTTTGTTAACTAATATTTACTTTTCTTCTACAATTAACATGATATATAAACTTGTAAAACATTCTATATAAATTTTTACCCACTTATTGTATAATTAAAATAACTATCCAAATAAAAATCATTGATAATTTATCTATTAATGAACTAGTTTGGTGTTGGCACTGAAATATGTTCCTTGAAATAGATCTGTGAAGGAAAAAAATCACCAAAGGGGACTTCCTCATGAAGCTACATCATTGATTCATCCCTCTCCATGAATGGTGCTAAGCCTATAGATAGACCTCTTTTTGACTACCAACGAGAAAATATGGGAGCCTCTATGAAGTTTTAAAAGCACCATGACAGCCGCAAAAAAATGATCGAAGCCTCTGCAAGTCCGATGAAGCTACCTATAATTTTGAAGCTTCATCATCATCGGGGAGTTCCCTTAAAGAATTATGATTCCTAGAGCTTATAAATATGCATCTCACACCCCCCCCCCCCATAAAAGGATCAATACCCTAACCTTTCACCTTTGGATATCTCGATTGGAAAATCACCATTTCTTCCATGAACCATCTAGAAAATGCATCACCCAGCGTAACCAAGCATTGTAAACCAGATTTCCCTTTTCTTCCTTTTTCCTCTACCAAAATTGAGGATGAACTTCGTGAAGCCCTATGACTGCCATGAAGGTAAGACTCCCATTTGGGTACTCAAGACTTCATAGAGCACTCAGCCTTTGCGAAGCACCCACCTAGAACATGTAAACCACATGCCTTGGTTGGGTCATCATGCTTCACAAAGATCCACCCTTCATAGGGACCCTTTTTTCAATGCATTGCAATGAACCTTTCTTCATAAAGATCCTTCTCTTCACTAAACACCAAATATTTGTGAATCCCTTCCTTGCAAGGCTTCTTGCTTTGCGAACCCCTTTCTCATGCGTTCCTCCAGGCTTGCATGAAGTGATTTCAAGGTCCCCAAAGTGGTGTTATATGTTGTGCTTCCCCACATTATGCTTCATTACATAGGCATGATAATGAATATTTCTTCCTCACATAGCCACTCTAATGTAGACCCCTTTATTGAGAATTCCTCCACCCTATTGTTACCTTGAATTGCTCGTTCATTCTCCTCCATAAGTATGGGTCAGTACAAGTTATGTAAGTCTAAGGGTGTGATGTGGTCTCCCCTCTTCTATGTTGTAGGATGTTAAACTGCATATCAACCCTCAACGTCAATACACAATGTTAAATTCTAATAAACGCATGAGTGATGAGCCTGGGATGATTCAAAGGATAATGAGCATTAGATCTCTCCCACCTTCTCTCTCCCTTTTCAATTTGTCTTCATGTGAACTATAGGTAGTCTCCACATAAGACCCATAACACCTTGATAGGGTTATCCTGATATTATGTCCAAATCCTACTTGTAAATTGGGTCACCCTTTTTAGGATTTTGTCCTTGAGTAAGTCCCAATCTTCACACTCCTTCATGGATTCACCTTTCATGGCATGCTTGTCATGTCTATTTTTGCCTCTTGTTTCTCACAACGGGCATGACTCAAGTAGGCTTAGTGAAAGAAATAACCATTAAATCATATTCAGTATGTTAACCATGCATAATCCCCAACATTTACATGGGCCTCTAACCAGGCATAAGCCCCATGTCCCACATCCTACATGACGTAAAACTCTATGGCCGACCAGAATTTGGGGACTTTGATCCCTGTCCTCTAAACAGTGTGTGTAGGAAGTCTCTTCAAAGATCTATCCCATCACATCCCAGCATTGATATATCCCAACCACTTCAAATTGTTTTATTCATCCTACATTAATTTAAACTACACCCTCCAAACTATGTGGGTTTTGATCCATTTCGTGTATATAGGACGCCTCTTAAAGGATCAATCCCAATCAATGGTAAACTCTGGTGCCCCTCCTTGTGATGTACCCTCATGATGTTAAAAATTCTATTTTTGGGAAACATCAAATAGATCGGCCTCCTTAGGGAATCTTGATCCATTTATATAGGCCACTAATAATGTTTAATCCCCATCATGTTGAAGGTTTGTTGTCCGTTGTGTACAACCCACCACATGTCCCAGATTTCTCGGGCTTCTAACCATGCATAAGCCCCACAAATTACCATACTCCCCCAACCAAGATTTTCCTTCTTAATATGGGAATCTCACAATGCATAGGACCTATCATGACTCCAGTTTGTTTTCCATTATGTACACACTAATTCTATGCCCCATCCTAAACTATGTGGACATTGATTACCTACTAAAGGGATACGAAGGAAGCCTCCTTGAGGTTCAAGGCCTTCATCCATGTCCCATCTTGGAATTTCCCTCAAGCATTTGTGTCTCTGGAAGATCATTCCCTAGCCCATAGTTTCTACTTACTTAGGGTCCCCATTCATGCATTTCATTCCCACAAGACACTTCCTTAAGTGTCCCATCTCCCCACCAAACTATTTGTACTTTTATTCCCATCCATGAGGATATGTAGGAAGCCTCCCTGGGGTTCAAGCCAGAAGCCATTTTATTTTTTATTTTTCGAATATCCACTTTTAGGAAAAGTGAAAACCATACAAACCTGTTCCCACATACCCCGCATCCACATAAACCACAAACAAAACATTCACATTTCAAAACATCCAACATTCAAATTTCAAAAAATAGATTCAGAAAAACCTCCATCCACCTCGAGCCACAAGCATAACCACCCCAATCTCATCCACGAGGAGGGGCCTCAAACCAAGGGCCAGTCAGGTCACTGACATTTGCCATTTTCAAATCCATCATTGTTGTCGTCATAACTACTGGAGGAGATAACCGGAAACCCTAAACGGCATCCACTTCATCGAGATCCACCGCCATAACATCAACATCATCGACGTCGCCGGAAATCGACATGAAAAACATGATCCATGGCCTGGATAAAACTCGCAGACGAACCAAGAAGGCTAAATTCATCTTAATTTTGATTCCATCTCATTCACCATCCATTTCATTCAACCCTGTTTCGGTGCGGATGTGCGTCGGGTTTCTGTTCCGACGCTGTTCCGCCAGGACGCGTTCGTGCGTGCGCCCGTCAACCCGAGGGGATGGGCGCGCGGCTTGTGGCCCCGCAGTCCCGCTTTCCAAAGGCGGGCGGCATCTGTCCCTTATTCAGGGGCGTCTGCTCCTTGATCGAAACCGGGATGATGGGATGTCGGCTCCTCCTTCCGTGGACGTCTCCTCGGAACTCGTTTCCTAATCCGGGTCTCCCTCATAGATTTAAGACGTGCTCGTGAATCTCGTTCCCGGTGCCATATCTTCATGGACACCGGTTAATTATGCTGCTTCCGCCCGGACGCTCCAAGGAGTCTAGTCGGGGCAGCAACCTGCGGTGAGGAGACCGGGTAGCTCTGGGTGTTGGGGGCGTGTCTTAACACTGCGACTCTTCATGTCTGCCTCCCGTCCCTAATAGGGCTTCTCGAAGGTGTGATGGCCTGAGGCATCCCGCGCTGGGTGCGGGGAACTGCGTTACCTGAGGTTTTCCTCAGCTTCCCATGTTTAACACGGGGTATGCCGCGAGTTTAACGTCCAGCGGGGATGGCATCGGACTGATCAACACGATAAGTGGACCAGGTGACAGAACCCCTTGCGGGGAACCTCCGATGCTGGGGCCAGCACATGGGCGGCTTCCCGAGTGAAGTGGAATGGAATGAAATGGAATGAACCCACCGGGATGTGGCGGCCCGGGTAAGGATCGGGATGGATGATGGAGTGAAGAGATTGGACCTCGTAGAGGCTTCCTACGTACCGCGCGTTAGCGCGGATCAAAGTCAACGTAGTTCGGATATACAGTTTAACGTCATGCTGGATGATGGCAAGCCGACTCACGAAGAGGTCGAGGCTGCCGGGCGGAGGATTGAACCGAACCACCTCGCACAGAGGGGGATGGAATGGCCGGGTGGATCATAGTTTCACGTCATGCTGGACGCTGAAAGGAGAAATAAAAAAAGGCAGTGGGGAAGCACAATGGAGATACACACGTGCAGTCTCCCACAAGGGCGGATTCATAGGTGAATCGACGTGAATGTGAACCCGGGAGGGGTCCACTGATGGACGAACCGACGTGAATACGACCGGGATGACCAGGTGGTGGGCTTGAACCTCGGAGAGGCTTCCTACGTACCCTGTTTAGGAGACAGGGATCAAAGTCCACGTAGTTCATTCTGTCAGGACTTACGCACTGAGGCAGCCCGGATGCGGCAAAGCTCAGTTGGAGAGGGACTTGGGCCGAAGGTAAGAGACTTTGATCCCTGTCACGCCCTCTACTGGCTTCGGCAGTGGGGAAGCAAATGGAGATACACACGTGCAGTCTCCCACAAGGGCGGATTCATAGGTGAATCGACGCGAATGTGAACCCGGAAGGGGTCCACTGATGGACAAACCGACGTGAATACGACCGGGACGACCAGGTGGTGGGCTTGAACCTCGGAGAGGCTTCCTACGTACCCTGTTTAGGAGACAGGGATCAAAGTCCACGTAGTTCGTTCTGTCAGGACTTACGCACTGAGGCAGCCCGGATGCGGCAAAGCTCAGTCAGTGAGGGACTTGGGCCGAAGGTAAGAGACTTCGATCCCTGTCACGCCCTCTACTGGCTTCGGCAGTGGGGAAGCACAATGGAGATACACACGTGCAGTCTCCCACAAGGGCGGATTCATAGGTGAATCGACGCGAATGTGAACCCGAGAGGGGTCCACTGATGGACGAACCGACGTGAATACGACCGGGACGACTAGGTGGTGGGCTTGAACCTCGGAGAGGCTTCCTACGTACCCTGTTTAGGAGACAGGGATCAAAGTCCACGTAGTTCGTTCTGCTTGTAATATTCTACCCCCGTGGGTGAAGGCCACTCCAATCCCGACATCCCTGCAGAGACGAGCGGGTGGGGGCCACATCCAAACCGGGAGGGGGACCCTGCGTGCGAGGCACGGGATCGGGCGATGCGGTCGGTTTAACGTCTTTTCGGACTAAGTACAGTTTAACGTCGTGTGTTGAGGACGAAGCGGACGGTTTAACGTCTTGCCGGACGAAGTACAGTTTAACGTCGTGTGTCGAGGACGAAGGTGCTTGGCAGTTTAACGTCTTGTCGTGCGGACGAGGTGCAGTTTAGCGTCATGCAGGACGAATGCTGAACAGTTTAACGTCTTGTAGCTCGGACGATATGCTAGGCAGTTTAACGTCGTGTAGCTTGGACGTGGTGGTTGCCGCCGATGGGTCCGTGTCACTTCGCGCGAGCCTGGAGGGCCGCACAGGAAGACAATGCACGGTGCGGGCACCCGGTATGAGGATCATCGGGTGCCACGCAGGCGGGTACCCTCATGGGGTCAAAGGGGGCGACCCCGACGGATTGCGCGCAAAAGAGGAGCTTGGCGCGCAAAACCGCGGGTCGGCGCGCAAATGGGCGGGCTGGAGCGCAATTGGGCCAGCACTTTGCGCGCAGATGATTGAGATTGCGCGCACCGGGCTTTGGATAGTGCGCGGGGGCAACGTATCATTCTTTAACGAATGGCCACTTATTAAAAAGGCGGGGTGCGCGCAATCGGGCCGGATTGCGCGCACCCGGGGGAAATTGCGCGCAAGAGGCTTCTTTTGCGCGCGAAGGCCTTTGGGTGAAGAGTTAGTTCAAAGGAAATGAGCCAAAGGGATTACGCGCGAAGGCGAACCCCGAGGCTTTATTGCGCGAAAGAAAGGAGGTTACCTGAAGATCGCCATTGCGCGCGGAAGGGGTTGGATTGCGCGAACGAGCGACTCTTCGAATTCCGGCAACCTTCAAAACGTCGGGGGTCGCCTTATATTTATAGGCAACCCCGGGCGCGGAATCTGGTTCGCGGGCGCGCAATTTCCTTCGCGGGCGCGGAATCGGGCCCGGCGCGCAAGGGAGTCGTGCGGGCCACGGGCGCGCAAAATTGCGCGCCGGCCCAGCGCATTGCGCGCATCCCGTGAGGTTTGCGCGCGGCACTACAACTTCGCGCGCGGGTCTCCAAAATTCCGCGCAAGGCCTCCGGGCCTTCCGAAACGGGCTTCCGACTCCAAATATGACCTCGCTTTCCGCATCCGGAGCTTCGTTTGGGAACAACGGACTTTTCCGGCGTCTACAAACCCTCCATCATTAATTATAATGCCTACCTTGGATTCCACATCACAGTGGGATCTTGTCATTCATACGGGCATCTAACCATGTGTAATCCCAGAATACCCCCTTCGAAATATGTGGATCATGATCTCAATATTCTACACAGGGTTTGTAGGAAGCCTCCCTAAGGTTCAATCCCTACTAATTTTAAACATTTGTGTCCCCTCCAAGTGGTGAACCCACATTGATCTACCCTCATTGGTGTCCATATCTGCCTCTGTGGTGTGAAACCCTCTCTTTTTGGGAGACACCATCCTTGATATGTCCTCATTGGGTTTTTCGATCCATCCATATGGTAAACCTTCTACGGGCTTACTCTTCATGATATACCTTTATAATCCACTCTCATTAGTGTTCTGACCAGTCTTAACAGTATCTTCTAGATGTTAAACATGTTGCATGACCCGTGTTAAACATGGGAAGCAGTGGAAAAGCTCAGAGACATGCCTCTGGTATAAGATTCTCTACTATCATTGTGGGAAGCCTTGGGGGTTTCACCTTTTAAAATCACTCTGATGAGAAATAATACATTTTTATAGTGTTCCTACACCAAGACATACCATTGATGCCTTAGCATGACTACTCTCCTAACTAAAGGTTTCTACCCTGACTTGACACCTTGAAATGTCCTGACAGAAGCAGTGTAATTAACCAATGTTCACAGAGATATGGCATAGGGAATGAGTTTCATGAACAAGGTCTTAATCTATTAGAGATACTCGGACTAGAAAAAGAGTTCATAGGAGGAATATACAGAAGGAGGAACTGAAATCCCATCATCCCATTTCGATTAGGGGAAAACGTCCTCGAAAAGGTGGTGGATTCTTCCCACCATTGGAAAGAAGGAATGCGGGGCACAATGAAACCATCAGCGAAATTCAACAAGCTGTTACATTGATCCCCAGTAGAATTTTTTGTAAATAGAAATGGTGAACTTGATGTGAACTAATTCTCCTCTATCAATGGGGATTAGTAGTACTCAAGGTATCGAAAGAAAGTCATCTCGCTATATTTAGATATATGACACATGGGACTACCATGAAAATAGTGGGCCTGGTATGAAAACTCAATATAATTTGGGGGTGTTCATAATGGGTATAACGACCCATACTTTACATACATTGTTAATAATTCAAAATTGAAGCACACTTATTACAACATATGACAAAACCACAAAGGACCGTATAGGTATAGTGTCTTTAGAAACTGGGAAACATAAACAACTGGTTCATAAATCTTCTACAGTGTCTCCCATTTATTTCATCATATCTAGGGTCCCTTTTAGCATATTCTACTTAATATCCATATTCCTAACCTGGGGAAAAGAAAACATAAAAGGGTGAGCTCAAATGCTCAGCAAGGGAAAATAAAAGAAATAAAAATCATATCATATCTTTTTGAAAATTATAACCTGCAAAAGAGATCATAATATCGTAACATGGAATAAATCATAGAAGTGAAAATGAGATCCCCATAATCATAACATGAAACTTGAAACTTTGTGGCATGCACACATAATCATGGAAAATCATTTCTTGTTAGTCATGACTCATTGCCAAGACTATCTTAGTGGACAAAGTCCCTTTCTGAACCGAGTCACCCTCGTTCCAGTCTTGTTTCACTGAACCGGTATAACCTACCGTTCCATCCATGTCTATCTCATGAGATATAAAATCTTTACCCAATGCATTGGAGGGAGATATAGGTCCCACCCATCTTATAATGAATCCTTTCTTATGTGTGCCACATAATCATAAATCATAAATCATAGCGTAACCCATGTAATAAAAATGGGATTCCTAAACAACATGACATCATAAAACAATTCATATAAGATAAAGGAATTCATAAAAATATTTCCATCACAACATAATCAAATCCATGTAATAATAGGGATAAAAACAGAACCCTTTTATTATCTTAGATGGAAAATAATTTTGATAAAATACTTGAACTCCATTCTTGAGGAAAATATCCTTTCTACTTCAAAAACATTTTTCCTTTCTTAACATGTCATACAATTTTAAACTAAAAGAATTTGATTAAAAATAAACATGAATACTTGTAAGGGAATCTTATTGGAAATAATGTTTTAAGAATCCATTCATTCCGTATAAGTTAAAAAAACATTCTTCGTACTTTTGTCGGAAAAGTCAAAAAGTACCTCATATGAAAAACGACAAAAGATTCATTTCATATCTTTTACAAAAAACTCACCGAAGGGTAAAATTCGATTTAAACAATAATATTACATATTGAGGAAACATATATGTGGATGATAAAATACACCCCAGTAAATACCAAAGTATAAACATTCTCGGATAAAAATGAGATTGTGATATTTCTCTTACCTTAGGTCTGAATTGCTTTGTAAGTGTCCGAACCTCCTGTATAATGATTTAAATCATGTTATTGACTTATTCCAGAATCATATTCATTGTTATTATATCATATATGGTCCACTTATGACTTTATATTACCCGTTGTTTTGTAAATTCATGTTAAAGTAGCGTTTTGGGTAAAATCATCTCATTTGTCGTTCGTGTTTTTAACTTGTAATTATTAATATGATTACTTGGATCATGATTACTTATATCCAGAATGTAAAACATGATTTATATATAATATATATTCATAATATATATATATATATAATATATCGATAAATGGAATGAAATACATCGTTCATGGAGACGGTAGTCCGTACGTACGCATGAACGCTGTTTTCGATTCCTTATTGAAGTGAATGGAATTAAGTAGATGACATACATATAAATATAAATAAATCCAGTATCATTATTATGTCATATATTTCATTAGTACTTATTATATATACTTTATAATCATTCATGAATGGTTAATCATTGAGAATGAATCTCATCGCGTCGTGGAGACGGTAGTCCGTACGTACGCACGAGCGATGATATCGTTCCCATGGTCGTGGAATTGTGTTGAAGTGTTTGTATACTATTTCAGTATCAATATCACTTTATAATAATCATATATAGTTACTCATTAAACCATTATACCCATCCAATTAATGTGGTGGCGGAAAATAGATTACACCACGGCGTGGAGACGGTATTCCGTACGTACGCACGCGCGGTGATTTCCTTTTTCCGTAGGATGGATAGAAGGTTAATTAGAGTTGTTTCATATTTATAATAACATATCAGTATGTAAGTAATACTGATGTTATTACTTTATCATGAAACAACTAAAGAAGAAGAAATTGAAGAAGAAACAAAATTGAAAAGATCGGTAATGGATATTACCTCTTCTTTGGAACGCCTCTTTGAATCCTCCACTTAGGGAACTAAGATTGGTCTTTGAAGAAGACCAGGACCTCAAGGATTATTCTAGGGAAGTGGAGAGAAGAAAATGGCAGGGTTTGGCCGAGCTTGAGTGCTCAAATTGGTGTGAGGAGGAGGGGGAGGAGGTGCCCTTTTATAAGGGAGGAGAGGGGCACCTTAGGAATACCTCAAAATATTATTTTATATTAAAGTCAAAATCGGTTTATAATGGTTCCAAAGGGTCTTATTTCGAAGCTAAAGTGGGGATTGGTCGAAATCCTATCAACCAATAGGATTTAAACAAGTTTAGGGTATTAGTTTAACCTTATCAATTATATTTAACTCTAAGTTAAATAATTTAACTTTTACCGTGTCTTTTTGTTTTCTTTCACTATATGGTTAATACACTTACTATAACATGCCAAAAGAACCCCACATTGTTTATTATTAATATATATATCCTTATGTAAGTCATGTTTCCGAACCTTAGATTTTTAGGAATAAAATAACAATTAATAATATAATATTTGATTTAAAAACTATTTTGTGTCAATTTTGACACTATTTGATATATGATTTTTGTGAAAGTCATAACAGAATTATATGTTCGAATAAAGTTTATTAAATCAACACTAATATATCATAGTAACCTATAAAATTAGTGTAATTCATAAAAAGTCTCAAATGACATTTATTTTGGTGTTTATAACACCAATTATGTGAATATTTCATTAATAAGATAATTACTGCATCATCATTGTATCATAAATAAATTAAATTATTTAATGTCTAAAAATTATAAATAAAATACCATTATGTAGGAAAGCTTTTTATCTTTCTAATGAATATTTATAGTCTAATTTATCTTATGTATAACCCCATATTAAAAATGATTTACTTATTAAACTTTGATTTTAACTATTTTAACCCTTCTTTAAATAAATTAATAATAAATGTCCTAATCTAATCCAAGAGGACCCAAATGGTCATATTTTATTCCTAAGTTTGTTTTTGGTAGAATTACACTTGTCCAATAGAATTAGGACATGTGTTAGGGTAATATTAATATCATATTTACCCTTAGTTACCCTATTTACTATTAACCGCGGTAAAAAAAGTAAAAAGTTACTATTCACCAAAAAATTATTTTTATCTCATTGAACCACATTTTACTTACTGATATCAACCGTGTCTATCGGATTTTTGAAATTTCATTCACAAAAGCGGTAAAATTATGTTTTATGCAAAATTCAGTTTTTTAACCTACCACTTAGTGGTTTCACTATTCATCAAAAATTGAAAGTTTTCAGAAAAATACCAAAATTTCACCCTAGGCTAATTTCGATATTCTGAGTCCAAAAATGAAGTCCATTTTGAAAAATAAAATTTATAAAATTTCAAAAAGTGGTTATTACTATTCATAACGGCTAGTTTTAATAGCATATTGTTGTTTAGTTAAACTCGGTATTGCGTACTACACACGCTATCAAGGAAGGTCGTGATTGTGTGTAATGAAAGGAAAGTAAAGGATGCATGTTGTGCAAGCTCCTTTTGATGTAGCGTACAACACAAGACATTAATAATATTAAAAAGAATATTTTTCATAAAATCTCGGGCTGTTACATTCTACCCCCCTTAAAATGAATTTCGCCCTCGAAATTCGTCACTTGGTAACAAACAGACGAGGATACTTCTCCCTCATCATATCCTCAAGCTCCCATGTAGCTTCTTCAAGTTGGTGGTTCCTCCATAAAACTTTCACCAATCGAGTGGTCTTATTTCGTAGGACTTTTTCGCTACGATCCAGAATCTCTATCGGCTGTTCTTCATAAAAAAGATCTTGCTCCAGCGGTACAACTTCTGAGCTGAGTACATGTGAAGGATCTGGTATGTACTTTCTCAGGAGAGATACATGGAACACATCGTGAACTTGAGAGAGATTCGGTGGAAGCGCCAATAGGTAAGCTACCTTCCCAACACGATCCAGTATTTCGAAAGGACCGATGTATCTAGGGCTCAACTTCCCCTTCTTTCCAAATCTCATAACCCTCTTCCAGGGAGATATTCATAAGAACACTTTATCACCCACTTCAAACTCTAGGTCTTTTCTTCGGTTGTCGGCATAACTTTTCTGTCGACTCTGAGCTGCTCTTACGTGTTGTTGAATAGATCTGACCTTTTCTGCCATTTCATCAACGAGATCAGGTCCTAATAGCTTTCTTTCCCCAACTTCATCCCAGCAAGTTGGAGTCCTGCATTTCTTTCCATAGAGAGCTTCATAAGGAGCCATCTGAATACTGGAGTGAAAGCTATTATTATAAGAAAATTCCACCAAAGGTAGGTGTTGATCCCAACCTCCTTTGAAATCCATAGAGCAAGCTCTCAACATATCTTCTAGGGTTTGAATTTTTCTCTCAGACTGACCGTCTGTCTGGGGATGATAAGCAGTGCTGAAACTCAACTCTGTATCCAGAGTATGCTGAAGACTTCGCCAGAACTTCGAGGTAAATCTCGGATCCCGATCAGATATAATAGAAAGTGGTACTCCATGAAATCTTACCACTTCCTTTACATATATCCTGGCAAGCTGATCTAGAGAGAAACCCTCTCTAATAGCAATGAAGTGTGAAGACTTTGTAAGACGATCAACTATTACCCAAATAGCATTATTGGCTTTGGATGTTTTAGGAAGCCCTGTGACAAAGTCCATAGTGATGTTTTCCCATTTCCATTCGGGTATGGGTAATGGTTGTAACATCCCCTTAGACTTCTGTCTCTCAGCTTTAACTTGTTGACAAACCAAGCATCGAGAGACATATTCAGTAACATCTCTTTTCATGCCATCCCACCAGAAGTACTCTTTCAGGTCCCTATACATCTTCGTGCTTCCAGGATGAAAAGAGAATGATGAACTATGAACCTCATCCAGCAGCTCCTTCTTTAATTCGGGGATGGGAGGAACACAAACCCGATTCCTGAACTTTATTATCTCATCACAATCAAGGTTGAATTCAGGAACATTTCTCACCTTTTTTTGTAACTCGACATCTTCTTTTTGTGCTTCTTTAATATTCACATGTATAGATGGTTGAACATTCATTTGAGAAAGAAAAGATTTTTCCCCTTCCATTATAATTCCAAGATCCATCCTTTGTAAATCCATAAATATTGGATCCTTTGTAATCCTCATCATGGATAAACTAGCATGGTCTTGTCGACTTAATGCATCTGCCACCTTGTTTGCTTTCCCAGGGTGGTAATGGATTGAGCAGTCGTAATCCTTAATCAGCTCCAACCATCTTCTTTGGTGCATATTCAGCTCCTTTTGTGTGAAAATATACTTTAAACTTTTATGATCAGTATAAATATCACACCTTTCACCATAAAGGTAATGCCTCCAAATCTTTAATGCAATGATTACCGCAGCCAACTCCAAATCATGTGTTGGGTAATTTTGCTCATGGATTTTCAACTGTCGTGAGGCATAAGCTATCACCATATCATTTTGCATAAGAACACACCCCAATCCCTTCTTGGATGCATCACTGTAGATCACAAACCTTTCTCCACTACAAGGCAGTGTGAGAACAGGTGCACTGGATAACCTTCTTTTCAACTCCTTGAAATTCTCTTCACATTCCTCTGTCCAGACAAACTTAACTCCTTTCTGAGTCAACTTGGTGAGTGGATTAGATAATCATGAAAAATCTTTTACAAAACGTCGATAATATCCAGCCAAACCAAGAAAACTTCGGATCTCAGTTACTGTTGTTGGTCTCGACCATCTTTCGATAACCTCTATTTTTTCTAGATCCACAGATATCCCCTCTTTTGAGATTATGTGACCCAAAAATGCAACTTTTTTAAGCCAAAATTCACACTTGGTAAATTTGGCATAAAGCTTCTCCTTTCTCAAGGTCTTCAATATAATTCTCAAGTGATCTTCATGATCTTCCTTGATCTTTGAATATACAATAATGTCATCTATAAAGACTACCACAAATTGATCAAGATAGTCTCTAAAGACTCTATTCATTAGATCCATGAAGATAGCAGGGGCATTAGTAAGACCAAATGGCATCACTATAAATTCACAGTGTCCATGCCTTGTACGGAAAGCCGTCTTTGGTATATCCTCTCTTTTGACCCTTAATTGATGATACCCTAAACGAAGATCAATCTTGGAAAAGTATTGAGCTCCGCGTAGTTGGTCAAATAATTCATCAATGCGTGGGAGAGGATATTTGTTCTTGATAGTGATCTTGTTAAGTTCTCGATAATCAATGCAGAGTCTCATTGATCCATCTTTCTTCTTAACAAATAGAACAGGTGCTCCCCAAGGTGACGCACTAGGGCGTATGAATCCCTTATCAAGATTCTCTTGGAGTTGCTTCTTCAATTCCTGCAACTCAATTGGGGCCATTCTATAAGGTGTCTTTGAAATAGGCAAAGCACCCGGTACGAGTTCTATTGAAAACTCAACTTCATGATTTGGTGGAAGACCCGGTAATTCCCCCGGAAAGACATCATCAAACTCCCGTACAATGGGCATATTCTTAATCGTGAGTTTCTCACCAACCATTTGAGATAAATAACCTTAATTTAGTGGAATCAAGACCCATAAGATGGAAGGAATTTCCACTGGAAGGTTATGTTCATCCTTGCATTGATAGACGATCGTAGATTGATCTAGAATATGAAATGTGACTTCCCTTCTTTGGCAATTGATATGAGCTCCATGTAGAGAAATCCAATACATGCCAAGAATCACATCAAATTCCACTAAAGGAAGGATCACAAGATTTGCAGGAAGCACTTTCCCATAAACTTCGATCGGAGATGAATTATAAACTTTTGATGTGACTGTTGTGCCATTAGGTGTTGTCACAGATAACTCAACATCTAATTGTTGAGGTAATACGGTGATACCCTTAGAAAATTTTTCAGAAATAAAAGAGTGGGTGGATCCATAATCAAATAAAACATTTTCTACTTTAGAGTGGATGGTAAGTGTACCTTTCACCACTTCGTTATCGTACTCCACATCGCTGATAGAAATTGCATGTGACTTTCCTTTGTCTTTAGCCTTAAGATTTTGTTGACGTCGACCATCATCATCAACCCTTGGATTTGGGAATTGATTGGCATAATGCCCCATCTCCTTGCACTTGAAACATTGAAGTGTAGTAGGTTCATTTTGTGTATCCCTTCCTTTGTTTGCATCATTAGACATCTTCTTCCCATTATCGCGCCATTCAAATGCCCGATGACCTTCCTTTCCACATTTAAAACATTTACTTGTCCCTTTAAGACAACTCCCTCCATGTTTCTTTCCACACTTTGAGCATAAGGAAAAGCTCATCTTCTTTTCCGTGTGCTCTTTAGATTTTTCTTTGAATTCCATCTTCCTCTTCTTATCAAACCCATGTGACTGATGGGTTACTCCAATATCTATCTCGACTTTGAGAGCACATCGAACGATTTCCTCGTAGCTATTGAAGTCCCTTATGGCTAACGCCCTTCGAAGACTTGGTTTTAAGCCACTAAAGAATCGATCGATCTTACTCTCAGGTTGGATAATAATACCAGAAGCGTACCTTGAAAGTCTTGTAAAATTTGCTTCATAGGTACCAACAGATTCATTATCCCTTTGCTTCAGTTCAAGAAACTCTTTCTCCATCTTTGTTCGGAGAATACGAGGGAAGTACTTATTGAAAAATAATTTCTTGAACTCGTCCCATTCCTTAGACTCAATTTCATCCCTTTTCCTCGTATTCTTAATAAGATTCCACCATTGATCAACATCTCCTTCCAAACGATACACTGCTAGGATGACTTTATCATGTTCAGAACATTGAAGAACTGAAAATATCTTTTCAGTAGTACTAATCCATTGTTCAGCAACTAATGGATCAGTAGACCCGCTGAAAGAAGGTGGACGCTGCCTCATGAAGGATTCAACAGAATGTTGCTCCTTCCTTTTCTCGTTTGGAAGTCCTGCATGATTCATAGCTTGAGAAAGTTGTGTGAGCATGGCTACAAGATTTTTCATTCCAGCTCCCATATCGTTTGGTTGCTCAGGGGGACAATCATTTCATTGCCCATCGCATTCCGCATTAACACGGTTCCTTCGGGTTCCAGCCAGTGACTAAAACCAAGAAGAATAGTGTGAGAAACATTAATTATAATAGGAAAACCACATAATTCAAGAATAAAATTTTCATGCTTAAGGTCTTATCCTAGGTTATTCATGGCCATTTCTAAAACACTAAGATTGGGTTCTATGCTTAGACTTATCCTTAGGGTTCTTACTAAGGCTTTCACATCCTAGTTTCCAAAGGTTGACTATACCTTTCCTCTGATACCAACTATAATGACCCATACTTTACATACATTGTTAATACTTCAAAATTGAAGCACACTTATTACAACATATGAAAAAACCATAAAGGACCGTATAGGTATAGTGTCTTTAGAAACTGGGAAACATAAACAACTGGTTCATAAATCTTCTACAGTGTCTCCCATTTATTTCATCATATCTAGGGTCCCTTTTAGCATATTCTACTTAATATCCATCTTCCTGACCTGGGGAAAAGAAAACATAAAAGGGTGAGCTCAAATGCTCAGCAAGGGCAAATAAAAGAAATAAAAATCATATCATATCTTTTTGAAAATTATAACCTGCAAAACAGATCATAATATCTTAACATGGAATAAATCATAGAAGTGAAAATGAGATCCCCATTGTAAAGACCCGTAAAATTCAAGGAAAATTTTTTTTCTTAATTTTCTTTAGAATTTTACAAGAGCGCAGTTTCAGACGGCACCTGATTCCGAGGCCCGGAGTGCCCGGAATTAATTTCCGAAGTTTGGCTCGGGTACGTTCAGTGAACGAACGAGCGGGAATTCCTAACTTTTGATCCGGTGCTCGGAATTGAAATCCGAGGGCACCGATGAACTCGCAACGCCGATATTCGCTTAATGAGACCTTTTCGGGAGTTGCGTTTGTTGCGGGTTGAGAGTTACGTTTTGGGGTTTTTCAGTTAAGTTAAATAAAATTTGTGTAATACAAATTTTATTTTTAACTTTTTTTTTAAAACCTATCTAAGGTGGTTGGGAGTGGGACCCACACCCACTTAACCTCCCTTGGGAGGATTAAGTGTGGTGGGGCCCACACGAACCCCCCACCTTTTCAACTCCCCACTCTCCCTCTTAATGGCTTGATAACTTAACTTCTTATTAATTATACAACTCTTGTATATTAAATAAGTGAGTTAATTTTGGGAGTTAACTCTTTTGAATTTCAAACTTTTGAAATCCTTTTGAGTTGTGTGTTAATAAAATAAGTGGTATTCTTATTTTATTAAGAGTTCTTTGTTTGTCTTTGGAGAGCTTTCCCTTCATCTCCAAGCTTTGACGAAGAACCTTCGAAGAACGAAGAACGTGAAGAACGTCGTTCTTCAACGAAGAACTTCTCCGCCGAAGAACACGATCCATCCGCGACGCCGTATCCGCGACGCGACGTACTTCTTCCGCGTCATCCCTTCCGCGTCGGTTTTCCGCGACGAACGCCTTCGATAACAACTCTTCCTCCGACGTCAAAGGAATCGACACCAATATTCCACGACTCCGCCAACGTGTGATTATCGAGGTAGAGATTCTTGAGTTCGTTGCTTTCTTTATATCTTGACTTTCCTCAAGACTTGACGAGGAACGCTCTCTTTTCCGACGAAGAACGCCGCGACTCCTTTCTTCGTTCACCGTGACAACGAAGGGGACGCCATCTCTTCTTCGGACAACCTTCGTCGGCAAACGAAGATCCGCCAACGTCGTGTCTCTTCGGGCATAGCACTTCGTCAACGGATTTGACGAACGACGACCGCGACACCCGACCTCCGCGACGTCGTCTTCCGCGGAGCGTAGCCGAACCTTTGAATCTAAAACCCGAGGTAGGGGTTTTTGTTTTCTTTTGGATTCCTCATTTATTCTTGATCGTGCTTTTATCAAGATTAACGTGTGACATGTTTTTCTTTAAGTTGCGTTATTATTATTAACGCGAGGGGGGCCGGATCGCACGAACACGGCCGAACCCCCCTCCAACGTTTTTGTTGATTTTTATCTTGCGGAAGGAAGCAAGTGGCGTGGTGCCGTCGCACCACGCGGATGAACGTGCAAATATCTACGCGATGCCGTCGCACGCTCCATGGTAGAAACAACAGAAACGCGACGCCGTCGCGCCGCGTTGGATGATTATCAAAGCACGGCAAGGGGCGCAGTGCCGTCGCACCGCGCCGGACGACGAACGCCGCGGCCGGTTCCGGGCCGCGGCGGGACGAAGAGACCGCGGCCGGTTCCGGGCCGCGGCAGAAGATAAGACCGGCGGCCGGGCCGCCGGCGTCGGAAGCCGAAGGGGACCGGAAATTTCCGGTCCCGTTGGAGAAAAACCGGCCGGCCGGCTGGCCGGCCGGAACCGGGGAATTAATTCCCCGGCCAACTGGAAAAACCCCCCTCTTAAAGAGGGGGGCGGTTTTAATTTAAATGGAGGGGGCCGGCTGCCCCCTCGGATCCGTACAGGCAGGCCCCCCCTCATGTGAGGGGGGCGGTTTTATTAAATCGGCGCGGCATAGCCGCGCCGCCACCTTGAAGAAGCGGGGGTTTAACCCCCCGCGTGCGCAGCCCGTGCGGCACCAGCCGCCGCCAGAGCGGCCCGCCGCCGCCGCCAGCGCGGCCCGCCGCCGCCGCCAGCGCGGCCCGCCGCCGCCGCCAGCGCGGCCCGCCGCCTCCGCCGCGCCGCCACCGCGCGCCGCCGCGCGCCGCCGCCGCCGCCCGCCGCCGCCGTCCGCCGCCGCCGGCCGCCGCCGCCGGCCGCCGCGCCGCCCAGGGGGGGGGTCGGGCCGGGTCGGCCCGGACCCGGACCCCCCGTTTCGGACCAGTTTCGGTTTTCGGCTCGTAACTTGAGCCTCGGACCTCCGAATGACGAACCGTCTGCGGCAACGCGATCCTTGGATCGAGACGGTCGTTTCGGTATATCGCACTCAAGGTTTCGGGTTACTTTGAGTTCGGCCGGGTTGGTTCGTTCACGAAAACAACCGGGCCTTCGGAGCGGAAACGCTCATATCTTGAGCCACGAACGTCCGATTGACGCGCCGTCAGTCGCGTTGTGTTCCTCTTAGTGAATCGGATCTTTTGGCATACTCCGCCCGAGGTTCGGACGCAGGTGGAGTACGGTCGGGTTGGTTTCTCCTTAAAACCAACCGGGCCCCGGAGACGAAAATGCCAATAACTCACAGACCGGGCGTCCGATTGACGCGCCGTCTGTTTCGTTGACTTCCTCTTGACGATACGAAACTTTTGGCACCCTCCGCCCGAGTTTTGGGTGCAGTTGGATAGTGGCCGGGTTGGATCGCACCGAAATCCAACCGGGCCCCTGGAACGGGAAAAGCTGTTATCTTTCAGACAGGACGTCCGTCTGACGAACCGTCAGCGGCGATGATGATCACGATGAGAAACGGTCCCTATGAGTATACCCTATGAGAGTTCGGGGTACAGTTGAGATACGGCCGGGTTTGGTTCGCACTCGAAACCAACCGGGCCCCTGGGACGAAAAGGCTAATAACTCACAGACCGGGCGTCCGATCGACGCGCCGTCTGTTGCGTTGAGACCCCTGTGACGAGACGGACTTTTGAGATACTTCTTTGCGGGACTTTGTGATACTTGGAGTATCGACCAGTAGCTCGTGGAGCGGACCCTCCCGGAGACGAGCGTGCAGAGTACGGAGACCGTGTAGCCGGCTGAGACCTGACGACTGCTTGACCGACTCGACTTGGAGTGAGTCGACTAGCCCAGTGGACGGAGCGCCCGGTATTTGGCGGCAGACCCACGGCGGACGGAGCGCCTGGTAGTTGGCAGCAGACCCGCGGTACTCGACAGGAGGAGTACCTCAGTAGGCTATCTGGGTAGCGCCCGGTATTTGGCAGCAGACCCTCAGCGGACGGAGCGCCTGGTAGTTGGCAGCAGACCCGCAGTACTCGACAGGAGGAGTACTTCAGCAGTCTTAGGTTAGTGAGCAGTACCTCGGAGTCGTGACAGGACTACTGCACACTTCAGAGACGGGGCTCTTCAGCAGTTACGGTTTCGATAATGAAAATCCTGGTTTGAGCTGAGACTTTTGACCTTGTGTTTACCTCATGATTGAGATGGGTCACTTGCTAACTTTGGTATATGTATGGGCATATACCCGAGTAGTGGTTATCCGTCGTTTTCACAATCCTTGTGTTTCCTCATGATTGAGATGGGTTACTTGATAACTTAGGTATATGTATGGGCATATACCTAAGTAGAGTTTATCTGTTGAGATCTTCTTATGTTTATCCTTGTTGGTTTTAGTGAGACCTTGAGGGTCTCGGGGTCCCTACTGAGTATCGTTATACTCACCCCTGCACGGGCTATGCCCGCACCTCGTTGTGTTGGTTGCAGACGACGGACAGTGCTAACAGAAGCCGAAGGTTCGAGGCTGGACGGTACCTGAAGGTGGACTATACGACGAGGCAGTACCCGGAGGTGGACCACTGGGCGGGACATACTCGGAGCGGATGGCGGGACCCGAGGAGCAGAGGAGCTATCTGTACCCACCCTTCAGGTGGGATTTCCAGTGGACATCTCAGCGTAGCAGCTTTACTTTTCAGTCGCTGTTTTCCCTTTCGAGTTGTACTTTACAGTTGGGCTTGTATTTCCGGCCCCTTTTTGCTTTTCAGTTCTTCTTTTTGTACTTAGTGTTTTACTTCCGCTTGTACTCTGTGGTGCTTGTTTTCTTTATAAAGGCAATGCCTTCCCAGTTATCGGGATTTTACGCCTTTGGTGCTAGTCGCCAGCCCCTGGCCTATGGAAGGCGGGCTTGGGGTAGTCACGGCACGGGCCCCGAGGACGGGTCGTGACAAATTGGTATCAGAGGAGTTCGGTTCTACCGCAGAACTTATAACTCTGATGTTTCTTTCTGTGAAGCAATAGTGTTGAGAGTACCGAGTGTGGTTTTCAGTTCAGGGAGTCCAGTGTTGGTGCGGGCGGCCGACGTATCCATACACCAGGACCCTGACAACTGATTTCCGACTTTGTGCACGAAAACACTGATTGCGTGTGTTTTCAATAGTTTTTCCCCTTAAAACGGCTCAAACCAGGTCAGCTCACCAGGTATAATCGTTTGATCGTGTTACGTTGTTTCTTTCAGGATGTCTTTTCTCAGACGACCAGCTAGAGCCCGGAGGGATGAGCGTACTGACAGTCTGTCGAGCGACGAGGCTTCGGTACAGGGCCCTCTTGCAGTTGGGCCACCGATGCCACCAGCCCCAGCAGTAGGCGATGCACGACGCTTGAGCGCGCTGCACGAGTTCCAGCGCCAGAGGCCACCCAGGTTCCGGGGAGAGACGGACCCGCAGGCGGCTGAGTTTTGGCTGGAGGCTGTGGTGAGAGTCTTCAGGCTAGTGGGGACGCCGGCAGATTTCATGGTGATCTTTGCTACCAGCCTCCTTCAGGCAGCAGCAGGTAGGTGGTGGAGCCACTTGTTTCAGTTTTGCGATGAGATGGACTTCGCATGGGAAGACTTCGAGACCTTCTTCAGGGTGGAGTTTGTGCCAGTATCTCTACACCCCGAGCGTGTACAGGAGATTCTGCCTTTGCCGCGTGTTTTTCGATCAGAAGCCGAGTCATCTGTGGGCAGTAGACAGATGATGCAGAGGTCCAGGAGGACCAGACGAGCAGTTGGGCGATCTCGGGTTTTAGGACCAGTGGTGCAGGGCACCCGAGGTGGGAACAGAGCTAGCCGTGCAAGGAGCAGGTTGTGTTACTCATGCCGCGAAAAGGGACATCTGGCACGTGACTGTCCGACTCCCGATCCGCAGGCTCTGGGAGAGCCACCGAGATAGAGGCAGCGACAAATGCTTGAGCAACAGTAAAGCAGGTGGACAGGGGAGGAACTAGTGGATACGTCTTTTGTACTTCTAGTTCCATGTTGTTGTTGCTTTTATGTAGCGTCTTGTATTATGAGCTGCAATAATAAAAAGACGCATTCTTTTGTGATGTTTTCTTTCCTGTCCTCTTTTGTGATGTTACTAAGAGGTTCCAGTTGACTGTTGACTTGACCCTCACTTGTGAGACATCTACTGGAGGAGACCAGTTACCACACACTGATGCCGACAGTGTGACTCAACCCTTGGAGGCGAGAGTAACGGTTGGATCTCTTAGTAGTAGCGTCGAGGCCTTACGACGTCATCCTTGGTATGGATTAATATCATCCATGTTAGGATTGACTGTTTTAGGCAAAGAATGTGGTTCATCCAGGGGATGAGACCAGGTTTCTCTTATCGGCAAAGAAGAAATCTTGCAGCTCTTGTGGGACCCGAGATGGTCCGGGCCACGTCAAAAGAGGTCCATGTCATCCAGGAGCGGGTCCTACATGGGCGATCGATTCCTCTTGTGCGCAACAGATGGCGGCACGGGAATCTCCAGGAGAGCACTTGGGAGCGGGAGGCTCAGATGCGTGCTCAGTATCCTCTTTTTGTTTCCCTAGTTTTTGATGTAGCTTTACGGGGACGTAAAGCCCGGAGGTGGGAGTAATGTAAAGACCCGTAAAATTCAAGGAAAATTTTTTTTCTTAATTTTCTTTAGAATTTTACAAGAGCGCAGTTTCAGACGGCACCTGATTCCGAGGCCCGGAGTGCCCGGAATTAATTTCCGAAGTTTGGCTCGGGTACGTTCAGTGAACGAACGAGCGGGAATTCCTAACTTTTGATCCGGTGCTCGGAATTGAAATCCGAGGGCACCGATGAACTCGCAACGCCGATATTCGCTTAATGAGACCTTTTCGGGAGTTGCGTTTGTTGCGGGTTGAGAGTTACGTTTTGGGGTTTTTCAGTTAAGTTAAATAAAATTTGTGTAATACAAATTTTATTTTTAACTTTTTTTTTAAAACCTATCTAAGGTGGTTGGGAGTGGGACCCACACCCACTTAACCTCCCTTGGGAGGATTAAGTGTGGTGGGGCCCACACGAACCCCCCACCTTTTCAACTCCCCACTCTCCCTCTTAATGGCTTGATAACTTAACTTCTTATTAATTATACAACTCTTGTATATTAAATAAGTGAGTTAATTTTGGGAGTTAACTCTTTTGAATTTCAAACTTTTGAAATCCTTTTGAGTTGTGTGTTAATAAAATAAGTGGTATTCTTATTTTATTAAGAGTTCTTTGTTTGTCTTTGGAGAGCTTTCCCTTCATCTCCAAGCTTTGACGAAGAACCTTCGAAGAACGAAGAACGTGAAGAACGTCGTTCTTCAACGAAGAACTTCTCCGCCGAAGAACACGATCCATCCGCGACGCCGTATCCGCGACGCGACGTACTTCTTCCGCGTCATCCCTTCCGCGTCGGTTTTCCGCGACGAACGCCTTCGATAACAACTCTTCCTCCGACGTCAAAGGAATCGACACCAATATTCCACGACTCCGCCAACGTGTGATTATCGAGGTAGAGATTCTTGAGTTCGTTGCTTTCTTTATATCTTGACTTTCCTCAAGACTTGACGAGGAACGCTCTCTTTTCCGACGAAGAACGCCGCGACTCCTTTCTTCGTTCACCGTGACAACGAAGGGGACGCCATCTCTTCTTCGGACAACCTTCGTCGGCAAACGAAGATCCGCCAACGTCGTGTCTCTTCGGGCATAGCACTTCGTCAACGGATTTGACGAACGACGACCGCGACACCCGACCTCCGCGACGTCGTCTTCCGCGGAGCGTAGCCGAACCTTTGAATCTAAAACCCGAGGTAGGGGTTTTTGTTTTCTTTTGGATTCCTCATTTATTCTTGATCGTGCTTTTATCAAGATTAACGTGTGACATGTTTTTCTTTAAGTTGCGTTATTATTATTAACGCGAGGGGGGCCGGATCGCACGAACACGGCCGAACCCCCCTCCAACGTTTTTGTTGATTTTTATCTTGCGGAAGGAAGCAAGTGGCGTGGTGCCGTCGCACCACGCGGATGAACGTGCAAATATCTACGCGATGCCGTCGCACGCTCCATGGTAGAAACAACAGAAACGCGACGCCGTCGCGCCGCGTTGGATGATTATCAAAGCACGGCAAGGGGCGCAGTGCCGTCGCACCGCGCCGGACGACGAACGCCGCGGCCGGTTCCGGGCCGCGGCGGGACGAAGAGACCGCGGCCGGTTCCGGGCCGCGGCAGAAGATAAGACCGGCGGCCGGGCCGCCGGCGTCGGAAGCCGAAGGGGACCGGAAATTTCCGGTCCCGTTGGAGAAAAACCGGCCGGCCGGCTGGCCGGCCGGAACCGGGGAATTAATTCCCCGGCCAACTGGAAAAACCCCCCTCTTAAAGAGGGGGGCGGTTTTAATTTAAATGGAGGGGGCCGGCTGCCCCCTCGGATCCGTACAGGCAGGCCCCCCCTCATGTGAGGGGGGCGGTTTTATTAAATCGGCGCGGCATAGCCGCGCCGCCACCTTGAAGAAGCGGGGGTTTAACCCCCCGCGTGCGCAGCCCGTGCGGCACCAGCCGCCGCCAGAGCGGCCCGCCGCCGCCGCCAGCGCGGCCCGCCGCCGCCGCCAGCGCGGCCCGCCGCCGCCGCCAGCGCGGCCCGCCGCCTCCGCCGCGCCGCCACCGCGCGCCGCCGCGCGCCGCCGCCGCCGCCCGCCGCCGCCGTCCGCCGCCGCCGGCCGCCGCCGCCGGCCGCCGCGCCGCCCAGGGGGGGGGTCGGGCCGGGTCGGCCCGGACCCGGACCCCCCGTTTCGGACCAGTTTCGGTTTTCGGCTCGTAACTTGAGCCTCGGACCTCCGAATGACGAACCGTCTGCGGCAACGCGATCCTTGGATCGAGACGGTCGTTTCGGTATATCGCACTCAAGGTTTCGGGTTACTTTGAGTTCGGCCGGGTTGGTTCGTTCACGAAAACAACCGGGCCTTCGGAGCGGAAACGCTCATATCTTGAGCCACGAACGTCCGATTGACGCGCCGTCAGTCGCGTTGTGTTCCTCTTAGTGAATCGGATCTTTTGGCATACTCCGCCCGAGGTTCGGACGCAGGTGGAGTACGGTCGGGTTGGTTTCTCCTTAAAACCAACCGGGCCCCGGAGACGAAAATGCCAATAACTCACAGACCGGGCGTCCGATTGACGCGCCGTCTGTTTCGTTGACTTCCTCTTGACGATACGAAACTTTTGGCACCCTCCGCCCGAGTTTTGGGTGCAGTTGGATAGTGGCCGGGTTGGATCGCACCGAAATCCAACCGGGCCCCTGGAACGGGAAAAGCTGTTATCTTTCAGACAGGACGTCCGTCTGACGAACCGTCAGCGGCGATGATGATCACGATGAGAAACGGTCCCTATGAGTATACCCTATGAGAGTTCGGGGTACAGTTGAGATACGGCCGGGTTTGGTTCGCACTCGAAACCAACCGGGCCCCTGGGACGAAAAGGCTAATAACTCACAGACCGGGCGTCCGATCGACGCGCCGTCTGTTGCGTTGAGACCCCTGTGACGAGACGGACTTTTGAGATACTTCTTTGCGGGACTTTGTGATACTTGGAGTATCGACCAGTAGCTCGTGGAGCGGACCCTCCCGGAGACGAGCGTGCAGAGTACGGAGACCGTGTAGCCGGCTGAGACCTGACGACTGCTTGACCGACTCGACTTGGAGTGAGTCGACTAGCCCAGTGGACGGAGCGCCCGGTATTTGGCGGCAGACCCACGGCGGACGGAGCGCCTGGTAGTTGGCAGCAGACCCGCGGTACTCGACAGGAGGAGTACCTCAGTAGGCTATCTGGGTAGCGCCCGGTATTTGGCAGCAGACCCTCAGCGGACGGAGCGCCTGGTAGTTGGCAGCAGACCCGCAGTACTCGACAGGAGGAGTACTTCAGCAGTCTTAGGTTAGTGAGCAGTACCTCGGAGTCGTGACAGGACTACTGCACACTTCAGAGACGGGGCTCTTCAGCAGTTACGGTTTCGATAATGAAAATCCTGGTTTGAGCTGAGACTTTTGACCTTGTGTTTACCTCATGATTGAGATGGGTCACTTGCTAACTTTGGTATATGTATGGGCATATACCCGAGTAGTGGTTATCCGTCGTTTTCACAATCCTTGTGTTTCCTCATGATTGAGATGGGTTACTTGATAACTTAGGTATATGTATGGGCATATACCTAAGTAGAGTTTATCTGTTGAGATCTTCTTATGTTTATCCTTGTTGGTTTTAGTGAGACCTTGAGGGTCTCGGGGTCCCTACTGAGTATCGTTATACTCACCCCTGCACGGGCTATGCCCGCACCTCGTTGTGTTGGTTGCAGACGACGGACAGTGCTAACAGAAGCCGAAGGTTCGAGGCTGGACGGTACCTGAAGGTGGACTATACGACGAGGCAGTACCCGGAGGTGGACCACTGGGCGGGACATACTCGGAGCGGATGGCGGGACCCGAGGAGCAGAGGAGCTATCTGTACCCACCCTTCAGGTGGGATTTCCAGTGGACATCTCAGCGTAGCAGCTTTACTTTTCAGTCGCTGTTTTCCCTTTCGAGTTGTACTTTACAGTTGGGCTTGTATTTCCGGCCCCTTTTTGCTTTTCAGTTCTTCTTTTTGTACTTAGTGTTTTACTTCCGCTTGTACTCTGTGGTGCTTGTTTTCTTTATAAAGGCAATGCCTTCCCAGTTATCGGGATTTTACGCCTTTGGTGCTAGTCGCCAGCCCCTGGCCTATGGAAGGCGGGCTTGGGGTAGTCACGGCACGGGCCCCGAGGACGGGTCGTGACACCCATAATCATAACATGAAACTTGAAACTTTGTGGCATGCACACATAATCATGGAAAATCATTTCTTGTTAGTCATGACTCATTGCCAAGACTATCTTAGTGGACAAAGTCCCTTTCTGAACCGAGTCACCCTCGTTCCAGTCCTGTTTCACTGAACCGATATAACCTACCGTTCCATCCATGTCTATCTCATGAGATATAAAATCTTTACCCAATGCATTGGAGGTAGATATAGGTCCCAACCATCTTATAATGAATCCTTTCTTATGTGTGCATCATAATCATAAATCATAAATCATAGCGTAACCCATGTAATAAAAATGGGATTCTTAAACAACATGACATCATAAAACAATTCATATAAGATAAAGGAATTCATAAAAATATTTCCATCACAACATAATCAAATCCATGTAATAATAGGGATAAAAACAGAACCCTTTTATTATCTTAGATGGAAAATAATTTTGATAAAATACTTGAACTCCATTCTTGAGGAAAATATCCTTTCTACTTCAAAAACATTTTTCCTTTCTTAACATGTCATACAATTTTAAACTAAAATAAGTTGATTAAAAATAAACTTGAATACTTGTAAGGGAATCTTATTGGAAATAATGTTTTAATAATCCATTCATGTCGTATAAGTTAAAAAAACATTCTTCGTACTTTTGTCGGAAGAGTCAAAAAGTACCTCGTATGAAAAACGACAAAAGATTCCTTTCATATCTTTTACAAAAAACTCACCGAAGGGTAAAATTGGATTTAAACAATAATATTACATATTGAGGAAACATAGATGTGGATGATAAAATACACCCCAGTAAATACCAAAGTATAAACAATCTCGGATAAAAATGAGATTGTGATATTTCCCTTACCTTAGGTCTGAATTGCTTTGTAAGTGTCTGAACCTCCTGTATAATGATTTAAATCATGTTATTGACTTATTCCAGAATCATATTCATTGTTATTATATCATATATGGTCCACTTATGACTTTATATTACCCGTTCTTTTGTAAATTCATGTTAAAGTAGCGTTTTGGGTAAAATCGTCTCATTTGTCGTTCGTGTTTTTGACTTGTAATTATTAATATGATTACTTGGATCATGATTACTTATATCAAGAATGTAAAACATGATTTATATATAATATATATTCATAATATATATATATATATATAATATATCGATAAATGGAATGAAATACACCGTTCATGGAGACGGTAGTCCGTACGTACGCATGAACGCTGTTTTCGATTCCTTATTGAAGTGAATGGAATTAAGTAGATGACATACATATAAATATAAATAAATCCAGTATCATTATTATTTCATATATTTCATTAGTACTTATTATATATACTTTATAATCATTCATGAATGGTTAATCATTGAGAATGAATCTCATCACGTCGTGGAGACGGTAGTCCGTACGTACGCACGAGCGATGATATCGTTCCCATGGTCGTGGAATTGTGTTGAAGTGTTTGTATACTATTTCAGTATCAATATCACTTTATAATAATCATATATAGTTACTCATTAAACCATTATACCCATACAATTAATGTGGTGGCGGAAAATAGATTACACCACGGCGTGGAGACGGTATTCCGTACGTACGCACGCGCGGTGATTTCCTTTTTCCGTAGGATGGATAGAAGGTTAATTAGAGTTGTTTCATATTTATAATAACATATCATTATGTAAGTAATACTGATGTTATTACTTTATCATGAAACAACTAAAGAAGAAGAAATTGAAGAAGAAAGAAATTGAAAAGATCGGTAATGGATATTACCTCTTCTTTGGAACGCCTCTTTGAATCCTCCACTTAGGGAACTAAGATTGGTCTTTGAAGAAGACCAGGACCTATAGTATTATTCTAGGGAAGTGGAGAGGAGAAAATGGCAGGGGTTTTCCGAGCTTGAGTGCTCAAATTGGTGTGAGGAGGAGGGGGAGGAGGTGCCCTTTTATAAGGGAGGAGAGGGGCACCTTAGGAATATCTCAAAATATTATTTTATATTAAGGTCAAAATCGGTTTATAATGGTTCCAAAGGGTCTTATTTAGAAGCTAAAGTGGGGATGGGTCGAAAGCCTATCAAACAATAGTATTTAGACAAGTTTAGGGTATTATTTTAACCTTATCAATTAGATTTAACTCTTAGTTAAATAATTTAACTTTTACCGTGTCTTTTTGTTTTCTTTCACTATATGGTTAATAAACTTACTATAACATGCCAAACGAACCCCACATTGTTTATTATTAATATATATATCCTTATCTAAGTCATTTGGCCGAACCTTAGATTTTTAGGAATAAAATAACAATTAATAATATAATATTTGATTTAAAAACTATTTTGTGTCAATTTTGACACTATTTGATATATGATTTTTTTGAAAGTCATAACAGAATTATATGTTCGAATAAAGTTGATTAAATCAACACTAATATATTATAGTAACCTAGAAAATTAGTGTAATTCATAAAAAGTCTCAAATTACATTTATTTTGGTGTTTATAACACCAATTATGTGAATATTTCATTAATAAGATAATTAATACATCATCATTGTGTCATAAATAAATTAAATTATTTAATGTCTAAAAATTATAAATAAAATACCATTATGTAGGAAATCTTTTTATCTTTCTAATGAATATTTATAGTCTAATTTATCTTATGTATAACCCCATATTAAAAATGATTTACTTATTAAACTTTGATTTTAACTATTTTAACCCTTCTTTAAATAAATTAATAATAAATGTCCTAATCTAATCCAAGTGGACCTAAATGGTCATATTTTATTCCTAAGTTTGTTTTTGGTCGAATTACACTTTTCCAATAGAATTAGGACATGTGTTAGGGTAATATTAATATCATATTTACCCTTAGTTACCCTATTTACTATTAACCGCGGTAAAAAAAGAAAAAAGTTACTATTCACCAAAAAATTATTTTTATCTCATTGAACCACATTTTACTTACTGATATCAACCGTGTCTATCGGATTTTTGAAATTCCATTCACAGAAGGGGTAAAATTAAGTTTTATGCAAAATTCAGTTTTTTAACCTACCACTTAGTGGTTTCACTATTCATCAAAAATTGAAAGTTTTCAGAAAAATACCAAAATTTCACCCTAGGCTAATTTCGATATTCTGAGTCCAAAAATGAAGTCCATTTTGAAAAATAAAATTTATAAAATTTCAAAGAGTGGTTATTACTATTCATAATGGCTAGTTTTAATAGCATATTGTTGTTTAGTGAAACTCGGTATTGCGTACTACACACGCTATCAAGGAAGGTCGTGATTGCGTGTAATGAAAGGCAAGTCAAGGATGCGTGTTGTGCAAGCTCCTTTTGGTGTAGCGTACAACACAAGACATTAATAATATTAAAAAGAATATTTTTCATAAAATCTCGGGCTGTTACAATGGGGCATTCTAGTATTTGGCATTTTCAATGTGGAACTTTCTATCCAACCATGGAATACTGAATGGTGCTGGGGAAGTGGACATTTTTTTCCAAACATATGTGTTGATGGAAGAATCATCCTTCTTTGTAGGACCAAAGCTGCAGCCATAGGAAACGAGTCATATCCTGCCCATATGTGCAGGGGTAGGGGAAATGCCAATGCAGAAACTCTTCATAGTTCTTCCTTCTCTATGAAATCTTCCAAAAAGACTGATGTTGGGAGCCCACACCTTGTCTCACCATCCAATATCATCTAATGGAGGGTGATAGAAACTCTCGTTCGATGATATGAATAAGTGGGTGTTATCCCAATACAAGAGATTTCCATCCAGGATATGGAGGAATCTAAACCCCGTCGTTACCAACACCCCCTAGGGCCGCATAGGGAGCCACTACCCCCCCCCCACACACCAATGTCCAATTATTTTGAGATTCACTCCCCAGAATGTTCCTATGATTCACTCCCCTCCACTAACAAGGTGTGGGATATTTGAACCATTCTGGATTCTACCTCAGTCAGGGAGACATTAAGGATAACTCCCACTATTCCATGTAAATTCCTAAATCGAGTCCCCCAAGACATGTAGAAGTTGGTTTACATCCTTTCTCTTTATTCCCTAGTCCAAATAACCCAATGTCAATGTCAGGAGAATACTCTAGAAGATTCATGTCAGGGGAAATCATCTTCTACAGCTTCAGTGTCCCGTTCCACCACATAAGCAAACCATCAGTACCCAGTTAATACTTATTTGGGGCATTCCACACCCGATAGAGATTGAGAAACCAGCCACATCATGGTCATCCTAGGTTGACTCTTCTTCCCATTGGAATGAATAGAATCCATCATGGGTCGACCCATTGCAATGGTGTTCAGTGCGGAGGTCCTCCCTCTATTGTCATCAACCAAAGCAGCGGCCCTCCCTGCTCCCACGCTCAACATAGAGGTCCTCCTCAAGCTTACAATACTAATTCAGGTGGAGGCTTCCCCATCCCATATACACCCATCACATAGTTCTTCCCCATTATCATGATCATAGGTATAAATATTTTTCCCATATTTCATATTAAAATGTGTAAAGGTCCTCCCTACTTTGTTGATGGTCTTCACTAACGACCTCCTCATGTTTGGTTCAACCAGTATGAAGGCCCTCCTTTTTCTACCATAGAAAAATATCATGGATTCATTTCCAAGGATTCCACTAGCTTCAATAGAGACCCTCCCTACTTAATCACTCCCTACCATGTACATCCTCCCCACATGCTAGGAAATAAACTTGGAGGTCCTCCCCGCATTCTATTCGACATATCCTCGGGTGCTCCTCACACCCAATATTATCAAATTAGGGTTCCTCCTCATATCAAGGATCTCCCTTTCCTAGAAGGTCCATCATAGGTTAGGAGGGAGAATCGGAACCGCCAAAGGAGCAATCCTGTGAAGTTCCATGTCATAATCAACCCAATCTTCATTTCATATTCCGAAGCCGAATGCGACTTGATGATGGAGCCTCACCCCATTCATTTGTATCAGGGTCTAGGGAAGGAACCTGGCATGTCATATTTATTCTCCCAGAATGTGAGATGCACAAGATACTAAAGTCTCTTCATATGTATATGCAGGGGGAAGTATATTTGGCTCCCTTCCAATGACTTTTTGTGTAGTCTTCTCTTCCGTATCTGGACTCACTCTCTACCTCAACACGATATCATGGGGAGTTATTATGAGGTTTGGTAGATGATGGAAACCCGCCTTATGGGCCATCAATGATCACCACCCCTATACTATAAATAGATGTAGATATCCGTTCCTACAGAGATTTGTTGATGTAGTCGGTACCCAATCCTAGTGATAGACCAATATGTTGTGGTTTGTCAACTTGTGCACCATTCTCCCCACAAGACATTCCTCCACTACAATGGTCTATATCAGTGGTGTTACTAGTCCCATAGCTGTCTCTAGTTAATGAATGGTGAAACCAGATATCGGATCCCACTTCTAAATAGAGAAGCTTATGGGTTATCCTTGCAGTAGACCAGTTCCTAGAGATGTTATAGCTGATTGCTACACTAGACTTCAACACTCCATAGTACTTTGATAAGTATGTAGTTTCCTCTAGAATTTCTAGATTATTCATTTTCATCTCCATAATTATTGGATGGTTTATCCCATGATCTAGGAGAATTATGATGATATCAACTAGCAATGTTACTAGGTTGACTTGATCGTGCTTCCTATCGCCTAACACCCTATATAGTCAGCTATCATCGGATCTTCCAGAAACGATGCATCTATATCATCACATTTCTCAGTAGGATTATTTTTTAGCCATCCCCAAACGTCCAGATAAGTTTAGGAGGGTAGTAAGATGCTCTCCACTTTAGCCCGATCAGATATAAACATGATATACAAGGTGATATAGAGGATATGCCTTCATGTTGATCATGGTAAATATGTCTGAGCTTGTAGAGAAGGAGGCCCTGATAGGGTTAATTTAGTAAAACTGACCCCACAGAGGAAGTACCACCTCTGATGGGTCCCTAGAGAATCATCACTCACCAGTAGAGACACTTTTTTGGCATCGCTACGCATGATAATTAATTTCCTTTCATCCGGGATCCCACCAATGGTAAAGGCCCCCTGGGACCATTAGGACCTATAACCTAACACGTTCAGTGAAAAAAATATAGGATGGTCCTGAGAATACTACATTACTATAATATATTGAAAAATAGTAGAACATCAATAATGACCTCCTCACCAAGTGTGTTACATAGCGACATCTAGATTATGGTGACCTCTGATATGATCCCATACGTCCTACACCAGGGTAGTAGGAGAAGCCACAGGTTATTCTCAATGAGTTGAATCTCACTGATCCCACCAACCCTACTCACCCAGATAGGGTAAAGGTTAGAGCCTATGCCCAAAATCCATGGTATGAATCACTGAACCCATCGTAGTTATGCAAGAACTATAACAACCCTTCTCTTTATTACACACTTAAACATCATTTATTACAAAAACTCATCACTTGATACAACATGGAATGTAGAGAGGTCTAGTATATTTGATGCTTAGGAACATTACATACCAACTTAAAGAATGAAAAACAATATCTTTATTGAAAACATCCTTTACATGACCACAACATTCCCTCGTACTTAGCATTTCATGTTAAAACCTGGGGACATAAATAAGAAAAGGGTGAGCTATAAACCCCAGTAAGGGAGTAAAAAAGGAATAACATGAAGAAAACAATACATGTTATGCAATAGACATATCAATGGATCATAAAAGTAACATGAACATAAAGGCATGATAAGGCATGATTATCACAACATTGAAATGAGTCAACAACACTTAACATGGTATTAGCATGAGCCAAGGATCATTGCACATGGAGTATGAGTAAAACCTCATTACCCTTAAATTAGCATGAGTAAACCCCAATTTCACTTTATGTATCATGATACTAATCTTTACCCAATGCATCAGAGCACTATCAAGGCGCACCCTTATTAAACATTTCATTTCATGTATAACTATGCCATGTAGATCATACAACATGGATTCATTGAACATCATCATTTATTACACGATAAAGGAATTTGGAATTAATACATGAAACTCTATAATCCATTAGTAAATGTGCATAAAGTTTAATACCCCTGATAGAGAAATCGGCATTGTATTTACTACACAATGACTTTTCTTGGAAAATTGTGGTACAATTTCGGCAGCATAACTGTGTGACAAAAGAATTCATAAAAATGTTTGATGAGAAATAAAAGGGTTTCTCATCATATTTACATGAAATGGACAATAAGGGGGTTATATAGATACATGTACTCACATATGTAATGGAATTTAGACTTATAATAAAAAATAATTTCTTGAAGGTAAATGTGGAGAGAAAAATAACTTATGGAATTTTGACATTGTAACAGGTGTACATAGGAGTAATTAATTAGATAAAAAGGTATCTCTCATCATTAAAACATAATTTGGGCAGTATGGGGGTGGTTAAAAATCATTTCCTATCATTTATAATGAAAAATGGAAGGGAATAACAATATTAAGAATCTTGGATAAATTGAGAAAAGAAGGAATCCCTTACTTGGATGTGTAATCCCAAAGGCTTGGGAGGGGATTGAGAGAGGCTTTTTGGGAGGTTGGGGTGCATTTATAGGATTCTAGGGAGAGGAGGGAAGAGGGTGGATGAACTAAAAAACATTGGGTGAAGGGGAAGTGGGATCTTGGGTGGGTTTATATAGGAAAGGTGAGGGAATTTTTTATTATTTACTTTTGGGACACCACACATTAAACTAATCAAAACCACAAACCAACCCATGTTTGTTTCCCATGGTTTTACCAAAGGGGAGTGGAAAACATTATTTTATAAGTTCAATGGCCGAACATCTTAAAATAATATGGTTGCTTATGTGGAGATGAGTCACACTCTCAAGGAAATCAATTTAAAAAGTTAAAATGTTTTATAAGTCTTGAAGGGTCCACTAAATAATTGAAATATAAATCAAGAGAAACTCAAAATTACATTTTTTTAATTTTAAAACATATATTGGACGAACATAATGTTAATAGTATTTTATTACATCACTATTGGGTCATTATGATGTCATAAAACACATTATATATTTAAATGGTAATTAATTTTTACCCAAAAATTCGACACTCAAAAAATAATGAAAAAATAAACATTGGATAATCTCGACATCTATATTCCAAAAATAATATTCATTTTATCTAAATAATTTTCTAAATATGTGAATTTTTACTTTTAAAATAAAAATAAACATTTATAAAAAATTCATGGGTTTTGACAAAAATATCTTTCAAACCATAATATAAATCACAATAATATTCATAATAATTAGACAGTCATTTATATTATATAAAAATTAATTTAGTAATAATATTTAATAAAATATTATTTAATTAAAAAATCTTTTAATTCATCAAAATAGAATTCTTAATTAATAAAAAATGTTACTTTTTCTCTAAAATATATTTACAAAGTTACAATAATAAAATGAAAGTATATTATTTATACAAAAATAATCTACATAATTATAGTACTAGGGTCTCATTAAGTAACCCCTTATAAGACCCACATAAGACCGAAGGGTAAGGTGTCTGATGGTGACAGACTCTTGGGGTGGCTCGGGTATCATTGCTCGGGTTGTAATCTCTATCAATTTACACTTCTCCTGTAGGAGGTTCTCTATGATCTTAACGTGTAGAAGCTCTGCTTCAGCTTGGTCAAGATCGAATCCCATTGACACCACCTCCTTTCCGAGCTTTGAAAAATGGGCTTCGTATGGAGCAATTCTACTGGATGAGTTCATCGCTTCCTTTGTCTGAGAAAATTGGATTCGTAAAAGTCCTATATTTATGTGAATCATGTGATCACTGTTCAATGGCTATATTAGCAATGGTTACAATTCATAATGATATTTTAAAATCCAAAAACATAAATCCAAGGAAGTTCACAATTAATATATCCATTTTACATAATAAAACATTTAATTGGATCAAGAGTAATATTCATTGATAAGACTTTGGGTCATTACAATCTTCCCCCTTAAGAAATTTCTCCCTTGAAATTTCATTTTCCCACACTAAAATAGATGTGGGTAACTCTGATTCATCACTTCGTCCAATTCTGATGAGGATTATCCAAACTTTTGGATACACTACAACACCATGACAATGGGAATTCTCTTATTTCTTAGAAATTTTTATCAATGATCTAATATCTTCATCGGCTTCTCCTCATAAGAAGATATCATTATCCAATGGTACCACCTCTGTATTGAGTACATGTGATGGGTCAGGTATGTACTTCCCCAAGAGTGTTACATGGAATAAATCATTTACTTGAGATAGGATTGGTGGGAGTGCTTGTCTATATGCCACTGCTCCAATGTGATCAAGGATCTCGAAAGGGCCAATGTACCTTGTACTAAGCTATACCTTCAACCCAAATCTCATAACTCTCTTCCAAAGTGATATGTTGAGTTCTACCATGTCTCTGACATCAATCTCTAGGTCTCGTTGATGATTGTCAGCATAGCTCTTTTGTCGACTCTAAGAATCATTAATGTGCTACTGCATGGTCTTAACCTTCTACAGAATTTCTTCTACCATCTCTACACCTAGAAGTTTTTTCTCCCCAACTTCATCCCAACATGTCGGTGTTTTAAACATCTTCCTGTATAGGGCTTCATAAGGATCCATTTGGATGCTTGAGTGGAAACTATTATTTTATGAGAACTCAACATGAGTGAGAAGTTTATCACATCCTCCTTTAAAGTCTATTGAGCACACTCTCAACATATCCCCAAGTGTTTGGATAGTCCAATCATATTGGCCATCAGTTTGAGGATGATAATCTGTATTGAAGTTTAGCTCTGTAACCAGTGCATGCTGAAGAATCTTCCAAAACATAGAGGTGAATCTTGGATCTCGATCAGTTATAATAGATAGTGATACTTCATGAAGACTTACCAAGTCTCTAATGTATATTCATTCTATTTGAACAAGTGAAAAATCATCTAGATTGTCAATTAAGTATGCATTCTTTGTAAGATGATCCACAACAACACATATAGCATTATTTCCTTTGGATGTCTTTGATTGTCTGGTGACAAATTCAATGGTGATGTTCTCCCATTTCTGTTCAAGTATGCTTAATGGTTACATCATCCCCATAGACTTCTACCTCTCAGCCTTCACTTTTTAACACACCAGGCACCTTGATGTATACTCAGTGATCTCCTTCATCATGTTATCCCACCAATAAAGCTCTCAGAGATCTTGATACATCTTTTTGTTTCCTGGGTGAATGGATAAATTTGAACTATGTGCATCATCTAAAAGTTCTTTCTTTTACTCCGGATTCGATGGAACACATAGTATTTGCCAAAATCTCACAATTCCTTCTTCATTGATGATGAACTTTGAGGATTTACCTTTCTTGATAGTTTCCACCTTCTTTTTAATATACACATCATCCTTTTGAGCATCCTTTAACATTTCCAAAAGAGACGGTTGAGTAATCATTTGTGAAAGGATTGATTATGTTCTCTTCTTTATGATTACCAAGACCATCTTCACCAAATCTATGAGGATTGGATCCTTTTCAATTCGCATCAGTGATTGAATTAATGGGTCATTTATACTTAGAGCATCTAACACCTTCTTCGATTTCCTAGGGTGGTAATGGATAGAGAATTCAAAGCCTCTAATCATCTCTAACCATCTTTGTTGTCTCATGGTCAACTCTTTCTGTGTGAATATATACTTGAGACTTCTATGGTCTGTATATATTTCACACTTCTCCCCAAAGAGATAATTCCGCGAAATTTTTTAAGCAGAGATCCTGGCAGCCAAATCCATATCATTTTCCGGATAGTATTACTCATGAACTTTCTATTTCCTTGAAGCATAGGAAATGACTTTATCATTCTACATTAATATAAAACCTATGCCCTTCTTCAAAGTATCACTAAATACCACAAAAAGTTCTCCACTCATGGTTATGTGAGCACATGCATAGTGATAAGCCTCCTCATCAACGCCTTGAATCTCTCTTCACATTCATCACTCCAATCAATATTGGCTCCCTTCAATGTTATCTAGGTAAGAGGGTATGACAATTGTGATAACTTGTCTCCCAAATAGAAGATAATATCCAGTTGACCCAAGGAATCTATGGATATCTATTACTGATGTTGGCCTCGGACATCGCTCAATTGTATTTTTCTTGGAGTGATCCAGAGATATCCCATTCCTTGAGATGATATGGCCTAAAAATGAGACATCCTTTAAACATAACTAACACTTCCTAGAATTTTCATAGAGTGTATCCTTTCGCAAGGTCTCTAGTATAGTTCTTAGATACTCCTCGTAATCCTCCTTGGTTTTGGAGTATATTATAATATCATCTATAAATACTACCAAAAATTTTTCAAGGTAATCTCTAAAGAATATATACATCATGTCCATGAATATTTTTGGAGAATTAGTGAGTTCGAAAGGCATTACTAGGAATTCATAGTGTCCATACCTTGTACGAAAAGTAGTCTTGGGGATATCCTCCTTCTTCACCCTTACTTGAAAATATCCTAACCGCAAGTCTTCCTTGGAGAAGTATTGTTCTCCATGTAGCTGATCAAACAAATAATCAATTCGGGGTAGAGGATACTTGTTCTTTATTGTGATTTTGTTGAGTTCACAATAATCAATACAAAGGCGCATTGACCCATCCTTCTTATTGATAAAGAGGACTGGTGCACCCATTGGTGAAGCACTTGAGTGTATAAACACTTTATGCAGATTCTCCTATAGTTATTTCTTCAGATTATCAAGCTCCACAACAACCATTCTATACAGAGTCTTGAATATTGGAAATTCCCCAGGTATAAGGTCAATTGAGAATTAAACATCTCTTCTAGGAGGAAGACCATGCAATTCCCCAAGAAACACATATGTGAATTCCCTAACAATAGTCTTGTCTTCAAGTATGGTTTCTTGTATGGACTAAATCATCTGATCCAGATATGTGTGCCTATAGGGTAGTAATATCCATGCTTGAGATGATGTTTCTAAAGAAGATACATCCACTTTCTTTCACTTGTATAGAATCAGGGGGTTGATTCACCATATGGAGAGTGATGTCCCTCTCACAGAAATTTATGTTGGATCTATATAAGGAGAGTCAATTAATGCCAAGAATTTCATAAAATTACACTAGAGGGGGTATGATGAGATTCTTCAGAAATATCAGTCCATAGATTGTGACCCGGGAGGAGTTATATTAATGGGATGCAATGGTTTCCCCATTTTTCATTCTCAGTGAGATCTTTACTTCCATGATTTTTTGTGGTGTTGGGATTGTTCTAATAAACCTTCAGGATATAAAATAATGCATAAGACCAGAATCAAAAAGTATGATCACTATTCTTGAATAAATAACTTTCATACCTATCACTACTTCATAGAGGGGTCTCACTTTTGTGGTAGTGATGACAAAATCTCACCCCTGCTGCCTTGGAGGTTTTTGGTTTCGTCAAAAAACCCTTGGCTTAGCGCACTGATTTTCTAGGTGCCCAGGTTCTTTGTAGTTGAAATAATGAACAATGCGTTGATTGTTCAATGATGTGTTCCTCTCCACTGTCATAGTCGCGGGTTTCTCTTGACAGCAGTTAATGGCTATCTTCCCTTCTCTTCCACACCTAAAGCATTTCCTCATCCCTTTTAGGTAATTTCTGGGGTTCTTCATTCTGAACCTTTGGAAATTAGGGTGTTGGATATTCTTAGCACCATTGGACTAATCTATCAAACTACCAGAATTGAAGTCCACATTACACTTATTAATCCCATAATACCCTGAGGATTCACTGATCCCCATATTGACTTTGAGGGTACATTGGACAATTTCTTCATAGATATCAAAGTCATGGATCGCCAGGGCTTTCTTTAGGCTAGGTTTCATCCAACCAAAGAAGCGAGAAACATTGCATTCAGTGGTAATGAACAAGCCGGAGGCTTATCATGGAAGCCTTGTGATGTTTTCCTCTTACACTCCAATGGATTCATCATATTTTTTCTTGAGTGAAAGGAAGTCCCTTTCCATATTAAGTCAGACGGTGTGCGGAAAATATTGATCCAAAAATATATTTCGGAAATCCTTCCATGATAATGCCTCGATCTCCTCCTTAGGCTTCGTATTTATGATCAATGTCCACCAATTATCATCTTTATCCTCAATACGATAAGAATCCAGGATAAATTTCTCTTGTTTGGAACATTTAAGGATGAAGAATATAATTTTAGTGGATTTGACCCATTGTTTGGCATTTTAGGGATCAGATGATCCATTAAAAGTGGGAGGCCTTTGCCACCTGAAGCTCTCTATTTCAACTAGTTATTTATTAGGGGGTTAAACATTCTTCTTCACCCATGTTTCTATTCAAATATTGAGTTAAATGAGATAGTATCATGATAAAGTTTGTGATTTTTTCTCCCATTGGAATGGGAATCTCATTAGAATAGTTGTCACATTGATCAACACATCGGTTGTTAGCCCAAGTAAAACTATTTCCGGCCATTGGATGGAATAGTGGAATGTTAGGGGTAACACATAAAGGG
The DNA here is from genome assembly GCA_963277665.1 of Viscum album. Classification (NCBI taxonomy): domain Eukaryota; kingdom Viridiplantae; phylum Streptophyta; class Magnoliopsida; order Santalales; family Viscaceae; genus Viscum; species Viscum album. Next base: position 1,965,899,483 of record OY728121.1, read on the forward strand.
TAATACAAAGACAAAAATTGATGACTTATAGATTAATTTTATTTACTTAACATGTGAATATATAGTCCTTAATCTATGGTATCCCTAATCTACTTCCTGACATTTATTCTTAGGGGAATTTATTTATTCCCTTTACAATGGTTTATAATAAACTTGTGAATTTACCAAAGCATATCGCCTAGGGGTGTCGTAACCAAGAGTCCATCAAGGCCCATTTTCATGTACTAGGATACCCTAGGTCATGCCCGAAACTCCTTATCGAAGTTTTCACTCCTACATACATCTCTTCTAGAGCCACCACTACATGCTCGTATCCTGATTGGGATGTATTTTATTGATAAACCACTTACTCAATACTCACCAAAACACAGGTATGTTTTTATTACACATAGTCTTAACCCTAAGTCTTCACTAGGTTTTTCTAATCCTAATCCCAAAAATAACTAAACCTATCCTCTCATACCAACTATAACAACCATGATATTTGTTACACACATAAACATCATTTATTACATAAACACTTTAATTGATACAACATGGAAGATCAATGGGTCTATTGTCTTTGGGGCTTAGGAACATTACATAATGACTTAAAACATGAAAAACAACCTCTTTATTGAAAACTTCCTATACATGACAACTATCTTCCTTTATACATAGCATTGCATGGGATAACATGAGGACATGCATAAGAAATGGGTGAGCTATAAAGCCCAGTAATTGAGTAAACATGGAATAACATTAAGAATACAATACATTTTAGGAAATAGACCTATCAACGGAGCATAAAATAAACATGAACATAAAGACATGGTAAAGCGTGATTATCACAACATAGAAATGTGGAAACAAAACTTTACATGGTATTAGTATGATCCAAGGATAATTGCACATGGAACATGTGTAAAAAATCATTGAACTTGAATAAGCATGAGTAAACACTCATTTCACTTGATTTATCATGATATTAATCTTTACCCAATTCATTGGAGCACTATAAGGGCACACCCTTCTTAAACATTTCATTACATGCCTAAGTGTGCCACATAGATCATACAACATTGATTAATTGAACATCATTTTTTATTCCATGATAAAGGAATGTGGAATTCATATATGAAACTCTATAATCAACAGTTAAATGTGCATAAAGGTGAATACCCTTGATAGAGAAATGGGTGTTGTATTCACTAAACAATGACGTTGGTTGAAATATCGCAGAGCAATTTAGGCAGTGTAACGGCATGAAAAAAGAATTCATACAAATGTTTGATTACAGAGAAAAGGTTTTATCATTATATTAACATGAAATGGATAGTATGGTGTAATATAGATACATCTCCCAAAATAAGTAATGGAATATAGAACTATAATAAAAAATAATTTCTTAAATTTAAATGTGGAGAGAGAAATTCCTTACGGAATTTCGGCTTTGTAATGGGTGTACATGGGAGGAATTAATGAGGAATAAATGGTTATATAATCATTCAAACATATGTAGGGCAGTATGGGGGAGGTGAAAAATCATTCCCCAACATTTATAATTGAAAATAAAAGCGCCTAACTAAATTATGAAACTTGGATAAAATGAGAGGAAAAAAATAAATCTCTTACTTGGATGTGTGATCCCAAAGGCTTGGGAGGGGATTGATAGAGGATTTTTGAGAGGTTGGGGCGCCTATGAAGGATTCTAGAGAGAGGAGGGTAGATTATGGACGAACTCCAAAGGATTTCATTGAAGAGTAAATGGGATCTTAGGTGGGTTTATATAGGAAAGGAGAGGGAATTATTTTTTATTTAGGTTTGGGACACCACATGTTAAACTTAACAAAACCACAAACCAAACCTTGGTTTTATCCCATGGTTTCTACCAAAGGTGAGTGGAAAACATTATTTTATAATTCCAATGGAAAAACATCGTTAAATAATAGGGTTTCTTATATGGAGGTTAGTCACACTCTCAAGGAAATCAATTTAAAAAGTTAAAAGGTTTTATATGTCTTGAAGGGTTCACTAAATCATTTTAAAATAAATCAAACAAACCTAAAATTACATTATTTTAATGTTAAAACATAAATTGTCTAAAAATAATGTTTATTATGTTTTATTACATCACTATTGGGTCATTATGATGTCATAAAACACATTATATATTTAAACGGTATTTAATTTTAACCCAAAAATTCGACTATATTAGAAAATTATGAAAACTTTACCATTGGATAATTTCGGAATCTTGATTCCAATAATAATATTCATTTTATCTAAATAATTATATACATATGTGAATTTTTACTTTTAAAATAAAAACCGACATTTATCAAAAAATTATGGTTTTTGACAAAAATAGCTTTCAAACCTTAATAAAAATCACCATCGCATTCATAATAATTATAAGGTAATTTATATTATATTAAAATCAATACAGTAATAATATTTAATTAAAATATTATTTAATTCAAAAATCCATTAATTCATCAAAATATATTTCTTAATTAACAAAAAATTCTATTTTTTCTTTGAAAAACTATATACAAAGTAACAATAATAAAATAAAAGTATATTCTATTTACAAAAAAATTCTACATAATCATAGTACTAGGGTCTCATTACATAACCCCTTATAACACTAGCATAAGACCGAAGGATAATGTGTGAGATGGTGACGGACTCTTGGGGTGGCTCGGATAACATCGCTCAGGTGGTAATCTCTATCAACTTCCTCTTCTCTCATAGGTGGTTTTTTTTAGATTAATATGTTGAAACTGGGCATGGGATTAGTAAAGAGCTAATCCCAACGATGCCACCACCATTCCAAGCACTGAAAAATGGGCCTTGTATGGAGAAATTCTACTCGATGGGGACATTGCTTTCTCTGTCTGAGTAGATTGGATTTGTAAAAGCCCTATATTTATACTGATCATTGATTACTGTTCAATGGATATATTAGCAATGGTCACAAATTCATAACAGTATTTTAAAATCCAAATACATAAAAACAAGTAAGTTCACATTTTATAAAATCAATTTACATAAAAATAAATTTAATTGGTTGAAGAGGAATTTTCAATGATAAAATTATAGGTCGTTACAATCTCCCCCCTTAAATATTTCACCCTTGAAATTTCCTTTTCCAACACTAAAACAGATGTGGGTAACTCAGCTTCATCACATCCTCTAACACCCATGTTATTTCTTCAAACTTTTGGTTTCTCCAAAACACCTTGAGGAGGGGAATTGTCTTATTTCATCGAACTTTTTATCTACGATCTAAGATCGTCACTAGCTTCTCTTCATAAGAGATGTCTTTATCCAATGGTAAAACCTTTGTATTGAGTACATGTGATGGGACAGGAAAGTACTTCCTCAAAAGTGATACATGGAATACATCATGTACTTGTGATAGGTTCGGTGGGTGTGCTAGTCGATAGGCCACAGCTCCAATGTGATCAAGAATCTCAAAAGAGCCAATATACCTTATACTAAGCTTTTCCTTATTCGAAAATATATTAACTCTTTTCCTCGGTGATATGCAGAGGAATACCATGTCTCCTACATCAAAATCTATGTCTCGTCGATGATTATCTGCAAAGATATTTTGTCGAATATGAGCAGCTTTAATGTGCTGTTGGATGGTCTTAACCTTCTCAACCATTTCTTCGACCATTCTCCAGACCTAGGATATTTCTCTCCCCAACTTCATCCCAACATGTCATTGTTCTTCACCTCTTCCCATATAGGGCTTCATAAAGAGCCATTTCGATGCTTGAGTGGAAATTTTTTACTGTATGAGAACTCAACCAGAGGGAGATGTTGATCCCATCATCCTTTGAATTCCATTGAGCATGCTCTCAAAATTTTATCAAGTGTTTGGATAGTCTACTCAGATTGGCCATCAGTTTGAGGATGATAAGCCGTACTGAAGTTCAGATCAGTATCCAGAGCATGTTGAAAACTTCCAAAATATAGAGGTGAATCTTGGATCTCGATCAGATACAATATATATTGGTACTCCATGCAGCCTTTCCACATCTCTTATGTATATCAGTGCTACATGATCTAGTGAGAAATACTCCAGAATTTCAATGATGTGTGCAGTCATTGTAAGAACATCAACAACAACCCAGATAGTATTGTTTCCTTTGGATGTATTTGGAATTCCGGTGACAATGTCCATGGTGATATTCTCCCATTTCCATACTAGTATGGGTAATGGTTGCATCATCCCCTTAGACTTATGCCTCTCAGCCTTCACTTGCTGACACACCAAGAACTTTGATGTATACTTAGAAATATATTTCTTCATGTTATCCCACCAATAATGCTCTCGGATATCTCAATACATCTTTGTGTTTCCTGGGTGAATGGAGAAATTTTAACTATGTGCATCATACAATAGTTCTTTCTTTAACTCTGGATTCGATGGAACATATAGTATTGACCAAAATCTCACAATTCCTTCTTCATTGACATTGATCTCCGATGATTTCTCATTCTTGATAGTTTCCACCTTCTTCTGAATTCCTGCATCATCCTTTTAAGAATCCTTTAACCTTTCCAAAAGATACAATTGAGGAATCATATGTGAAAGTATTGATGATGTTCCATTATTTATTATTCCAATGTCCAAATTCACTGAATCTATGAAGATTGGATCATTTTCAATTCTCATAAATGATAGAATTGTTGGGTCCTTTCTTCTTAGAGCATCTTCCACCTTGTTCACTTTCCCATGGTGGTAATGGACTGAGCAGTCATAGTCTTTGATAAGCTCTAACCGTATTAATTAGACCATGATCAAAACATTCGTTATGAATATATACTTAATGCTTGGGTGGTTCGTATATATTTCACACTTCTCCCCAAAGAGATAATGCCGCCAAATTTTTAAGGCAAAGATCACTGCATCCAACTCCATATCATGTTTTGAATTGTTTTTCCCATGAACATTCAAATGCCTTGAAGCATAGAAAATGACTTTGTCATTCTACATTAACACACAACTCATTTACTTCTTTGAAGAATCACTAAATACCACAAAACGTTCACCACTCATTGGTAATGTGATCATGTAGGTAGTGATAAGCCTCTTTTTTAACTCTTTGAAGGTCTCTTCGCATTCATCGCTCCAAAGAGAACTTGGATCCCTTCCGATTTAGCTTGGTAAGAGGGTTTGAAAATCGTGATAAATTTCTCACAAATCGGCAATAATATCCATCTAACTCAAGGAAGCTACGGATATCCATTTTTGATGTTGGCCTTGACCATCCCTCAATTGCATCTATCATGAAAGGATCCATAGATATCCCCTTTCTTGTGAAGATATAGACCAAGAACGATACCTCCTTCAACCATAACTCACACTTGTTGTATATTTCATAGATCTTCTCCTTTCTCAAGGTCTCTAGTATTGTTCTAAGATGCTCCTCATGATCCACCTTGTTTTTGGAGTATATTAGAATATCATCTATAATGACTACCAAAAATTTGTCGAGGTAATCTATAAAGAATTTATTCATCAATTCAATGATGATTTATGGATCATTAGTGAGTCTGAAAGGCATTACTATGAATTTATAGTGCTCGTACCTTGTACAAAAAGCAGTCCTGGGGATATCCTTCAACTTCACACTTACTTGGTAATATCTTGACTACAAATCTACCATGGAGAAGTATTGTGTTCCATGTAACTGATAGAACAAGTCATCAATTTGGGGCATAGGATACATGTTCTTTATCAGGATTTTGTTGAGCTCACAATAATCAATGAAAAGGCGCATTAACCAATCCTTCTTCCTGGCAAAGAAGACTGGTGCACCCCATGGTGAAGCACTTGGGCGTATAAACCTTTATCCAGTTTCTCCTATAGTTGTTTCCTCAGCTCCTCAATCTCCACAACATCAATTCTATATGGAGTCTTGGATATTGGAAAAACCCAGGTATAAGTTCAATTGAGAAGTCAACATCTCTTCTAGAAGGAAGACCAGGAAATTCCACATGAATCACATCACCGAATTCCCTCACAATAGGCATGTCTTCAAGGATGGTTTCTTAGAAGGACTCAATCAGCTGATCCAGATATGCATACTCAATGGGAATTAATATCCACACTTAATATGATGGTGCTAAGGATGATTCATTCTCTTTCTTACACTTGTACAAAATTGGGGGTTGATTCACCATATGAATATTGATTTCCCTCTCATGGAAATTTATGTTTGAACTATATAAGGAAAGTCAATCCACACTGAGAATTTCATAAAATTCCACTAGAGGGGGTATGATGAGGTTCACCGGAAACTTTAGTCCATAGATTATGACTAGGGAAAAGTTATATTCATGGGATTCAATGATTTCTCCATTTCACATTCTCACCGACATCTTTACTTCCATGATTTTTGGTGGTGCTGGGATTGTTCTACAAAACTTTTGGGATATAAAAAAATGTGTAGAACCAAAATCAAAAAGTATGTTCACTATTCTGGAGTAAATTACTAGTGTATCTTTCATCACTTCATTTTCGGGGCTCTCTTTGGCAGTAGTGATGGTAAAACCTCTCCCTTGATACCTAGGAGGTTGTTGGTTTCCTTTGAAAACCCTTGGATTAGGGCACTGATTTGCAAAGTTCCCTAGTTCTTTGTATTTTAAGAAATGAACAACTCATTTAGGGTCGAATGAAGTGTTCCTCTCCTCTGTCACTATCATGGATTTCTCTTTTCAGCAGTTAACTACTAGGTTCCCTTCTCTTTCACACCTAAAGCATTTCCTTGTCCCTTTTAGGAAATATCTGGGGTGCCTCTTTCCACACCTTTGGAAATTAGGGTGCTTTATCTTCTTAGTACCGTTGGATTTATCCATCGGACTACCCAAATTGAAGTCCACCATATGCTTCTTATCCACATGATACCCCGGGGATTTTTTTTAATCTTCATTTCTACTTTGAGGGCACATCAGACAATTTCCTCATAGATTTCAGAGTCGTTGATTGAAAATACTTTTCGTAGTCTAGGTTTCATCCCACCAAAGAAGTTTTTAACCATACATTCAGGGGTAACGACAAATCTAGAGGTGTATCGTGCAATCCTTGTGAATTTTTCCTCATAATCTCGGATGGATTCGTCCTCTTTTTCATGGGGGAAAGGAAGTACTTTTCCATCTTAAGTTAGAGGGTGCGTGGAAAATATTTATCAAAAAACATATTTCATAAATTCTTCCATTCCAATGCCTAAATCTCCTCTTCATGTCTCGTATTTTTGATCAATTTCAACAATTGATCATTTTCACCCTCCATACGACAAGAATCCAGAAGAAAATTATCTTGTTCAGAACAATGAATGATGGAGAATATCTTTTCGATGGATTTGATCCATTTTTGGCAATTGCGGAATCAGATGATCCATTAAAAGTAGGAGGCCTTTGTCACATGAAGCTCTAGATTGCGACTTTTTCTTTCTTAGGGGGGTTAAATGTTCCTCTTGACCCATGTTTCTATTAAAATCTTGAGTTAACTAAGAGTGTATCATGCTGAAGTTTGTGATTCTCACTCCCATTGGATTGAAAATCTCATTAGAACAGTCATCACAGTGATCTACACATCATTTGTTATCATGATTCGTCCTATTACCATCCATTGTTTGGAATAAAGGAAAGTTAGGGGTAACACATAAAGGGTAATTCAAAGACAAAATTAGATAAATTATAAATTTCTTTTATTTACTTAACATATGAATATATATGCTTCAATCTATTTTATACATGATCAACTTCCTAACATTTATTCTTAGAGGAATTTTTTTTATTCCCCTAACAATGGTTCATACTATTATTTTGAATTTATCAAAGTATATCCCATAGGATTTTCATAACCAAGAGTGCAGTAGGGCATGTTGTCGTGTACCAGGATACCCCGGGTCATGCCCAAAACTCCTTGTCAGAGTTTTCACTCCTAGGTACATCTGTTCTAGAGCCACCTCTACCTAATTTTATCCAGACATGGATATATTTTCTTGATAAACCACTTACTCAATACTCACCAAAACTTAGTGTTGTTTTTGTTATACTTATTATTATCCCTAAGTCTTCACTAGGGTTTTCTAATAATAATCCCAAAAGTAACTAAACATATCCTCTGATACCAACTGTAACAACCTTTCACTTTATTACACACTTAACCATGATTTATTACATAAACTCTTCACTTGATAAAATATGGAAGATCGGGAGGTATAGTTTCTTTTTGGCTAAGTAATATTACATAATGACTTAAAACTTGAAACACAACATCTTTATTGAAAACTTCCTTTACATGACCACTACATTCCCTCGTACATAGTAATGCATGGGATAACCTGAGGACATGCATAAGAAAAAGGTGAGATATAAATCTCGGTGAGGGATTAAAAAAGGAATAACATTAATAATATAATACATTTTAGGAAATAGACATATCAATGGAGAATAAAAGAAACATGAACATAAAGGCATGATAAAGCATGATTATCACAACATGGAAAGGTGGAAACAACACTTAACATGGTATTAGCATTATCCAAGGCTAATTTCATATGTAACATGAGTAAACCCTCATTGAACATGAATAAGAATTATTAAACCCTCATTACACTTGATGTATCATGATACTAATATTTACCAAATACATTGGAACTCTATCAGGGCACACCATTCTTAAACCTTTCATTTCATGCATAAGTGTGCCACATAGATCATACAACATGGATTCATAGAACATCATCATTTATTCCACAATAAAGGAATGTGTAATTAATAAATTAAACTCTATAATAAATATGTAAATGATCATAAAGGTGAATACCTTTGATAGAGAAATGAACATGGATTTCACTACACAATGACTTTGGTTTTGAAAATCTCGATGCAATTTCGGAAGCATAAAGGTGTGACAAAAGAATTCATGAAAATGGTTTATGGGAGAGAGATGGGAAGATAAAAATATTTACACAAAAAGGAAATTAATGGAGTCATATAGATACATTTCCCAACATATGTAATGGAATTTAGACTTATAATACCAAATAATTGATTGAATGTAAATGTGAAGAGAGAAATTCCTTACGGATTTTCGGCATTGTAACGGGTGTACATGGGAGGAATTAATTAGAGAGAAAGGGATATCACAACATTAAAACATATGTATGGAAGTATGGGTGAGGTGATAAATCATTCCCCAACATTTATAATTTAAAATAAAAGGGCATAACATTATTAAGAAACATGGATAAAATGAGAAAATAAGGAATCCCTTACCTGGATGTGTGATCCCAAAGGCTTGGGAGGTGCTTGAGAGAGGGTTCTTCGGAGTTTGGGGTTGTGAGGTTCTGGGACTGTGTAGCGGAAGCCTGTGGGCCGGGATTTTAATTTTTTTTGCTTCACCGGAGTCACATAACCTTGTCCGCTCCGATGATCTTGTCCCGGCTTGGTCCGAGGATCTTGCAAGGTTCTTTAGGAGAAAAAAAATAAACTTGAACATTTACCTTGTTCAGAATTGACGTGCAGGACGCCGTCGATCATTGCTTGAAGACTCCGACGATGAAGCCCTCTAGATCGTCCACACACGCCTCTCAAATCTACACGCGCACCGTTCGTCAATATCCGGGTGCTAGCACGGATCTTCGATGCACACTTCGACGTAGTGATGATCACCACAAAACTAGCGTCTTCGATCCGTGAAGGCGGTACTTGAAGAACTTGCTAGTTTGAGAGAGTCTCTCTATAGAACTCAGGAGGAGAGAGAGGCTCTCAATTCTAACGGATGAATAGTCACAAGGGGAGAGCCTCTCTTTAAATATATATAGGGAATATCTAAAATACGCGGTAAGGGTTCCCGGGCCCCGTGTATTAAACATTCACTATATATATATTATAAATAATTATTTATGACAAATTAAATTATTCCATAAATAATATTTATTATTTATCACTGAACTGCAATATATATAATTATATATATATATATATTACGTGATAAACATGAGTCTAACTCGACCCGCACCTCCTGGTAATATTAATCGAACCCAAGATATAAATATCTGTCTGATTAATTTTTATCTATGTATTTACTTAATCACTCATAAATACATGTTATAAATAAATTCAGAAAATTATTCCAAACTTGAATAATAAAAGAATTTATTTATTACTTGGTGATCTATAGGACATGGATAATACCCGGACCTCGTGGTGGGTCCCCCCAAGCCCTATAATTCTATTCATCAGAATAGGGAAAATTGTCAAAGCGTTGTTGTGTGTGACCCTCTAGAACCTTATCTCAATAACAGTGAATAATATCACCGACCTAGAGAGGGGTCTAGCAACCCATCGAGGCCCCTATAGAGATAAGGCAAAGTCAAAGAAACAACTTCCTTCCCATGAACACCGTCTGTGTAATATAATCTCTTCGTCATCGATATCTCAATAAAGTAGAATGCATACTCAGTGTCATCATTCTCCATTTGCTTTACTTTGATTGTTGATTTTTCTGGATGGTCTTACCTTCCACTATCATGGCCATGGATTTAATGAAGGTGCAACCATCCTAATCAACCAGGCCCGAGATATCTCTTCCTAAACTCGAAAGTGACAAATCATTTCTCGATCATTCAATCAATGTCATGCCCTTAATGACGTACCCAATATAAACTACCTCACCATGACTTGTCGCCATGGTTTTCACCTTATATCAAATGTACGTAATTAAATGAAATTCATTGATAATAATCTCAAGTCAGGAGACCATTATACATGTCTTTAGATAGGAACGACCAATGACACCAGAAACATGTGGTGTTCCTATTAAGCAGGTCTGTCCTGTTGATATCGTTAGATTAAGATCATCAAGTGCGAACTTCATGAGATGAAGTCTCAATGATTATGATCCCCCAGCACCTGATGGTCACACATCATCTGTGTCCTTTCAGAATTATGTAACTGGACCATAGGATGTTACTTTAACATTACTGTCATGGCATCTCAGGGTTCTCATTATAGCCTGGGACCTGCTATAACCATTTTATGTGACAGGTAATCTAAGGACATTGCCATTAATAAAGAGGATGCAGAAGTATCTACGCTATCATGGAAAGATAAATACATGTATAAAACAAACTGAATACATGTAATAGTTGTAACACCCCAGAAATGATAAAGGGTTAAATGACTAAATGATATGACTCATGTCAACAAGGTGCACCTTCCTTTTCAGGAGCCCGTCTGATTAGAACTCCACAGTTAAGTGTGCTTGGCTTGGAGTAGTGGTCAGGATGGGTGACCTTCTGGGAAGTCTTCCAGGGTGTGTGTGAGTGAGGACAAAGCACACTGGAAAGGAAAATTGTTGGCCTGTGGGGACTGTCATTAGTCAGATGACCCGTTCAGGCATGTGGGTGGACCCTAGGGTGGGCCCCACGTGTCTGTGAGGCAACTTGTGGTACCTGGTGGGCCAGAACCTGACGGTCATGTTAAGGAGGGGTGGCTGTGTTGTCACCAGGACCCAGTTGTCACATTTGGTATCAGAGGAGGAACCCAGCCTTAAGTGCGGTGCACTACATGGGTTGAGATGTAGGGCCCACAACGAGGATGTTGTGCTCTAAAGGGGGGGTGATTATAACACCCCAGAAATGATAAAGGGTTAAATGACTAAATGATATAACTCATGTCAACAAGGTGCACCTTCCATTTCAGGAGCCTGTCTGATTATAACTCCACAGTTATGTGTGCTTGGCGTAGTAGTCAGGATGGGTGACCTTCTGGGAAGTCTCCCAGGGTGTGTGTGAGTGAGGACAAAGCACACTAGAAATGACAAGTGTTGGCATGTGGGGACTGTCATTAGTCATATGACCCGTTCAGGCATGTCAGTGGACCCTAGGGTGGGCCCCATGTGTCTGTGAGGCAACTTGTGGTACCTGGTGGGCCAGCACCCGACGGCCATGTTAAGGCGGGGTGGCTGTGTTGTCACCAGGACCCAGTTCTCACAACAGTAATCAAAGTACAAAATAAGTTGGGTCTAGGGCACCCACTTTCAACACTCCCACTTGCACTAGAGCCAACTGCTAATAGGTTTCAATCCGCTAGCTCTCACATGTGAATCATGCTTCTACTAAGAAATGGCTTTAGACAGGGGGTCTTCCACGTTGTCCTCTGTGGCTACTCTGCTAACTGTCACTTCATCTCTTTGAGTAAAATCCATTAAGAGATGGAACTTCCGAATAATATTCTTTGTCCTCTGGTGAGACCTGGCCTCCTTGGTAAGCACCACTGCAGCAGTATTGTCAAAATATATTGGAACAGGGTCTGTACTGCTAGGTACAACACCAATGTCTGAGATAAAGCTATGTATCCAGACTTCTTCCTTTGTAGCATCGGAAGCTGTAATATATTCGGACTCTGTTGTAGAATCAGCAACCACATCTTGCTTTGAGCTTCTCCAGCTCACTGCACCACCGTTCAGGAAAAATATGTATCCTGAATACGATTTCATATCATCATGATCTATCTGGAAACTAGAATCAGTGTATCCCCTCACAACTAGTTCCTCATCTCCTCCATACACCAAGAACTTATCCTTAGTACGCCTCAAGTACTTGAGGATAGTTTCAACAACTATCCAGTGCAGCTCTCCTAGATTTTCTTGATATCTACCCACCATGCTTAAAGCAAAGGCAACATCAAACCTAGTACACAGCATGGCATACATGATAGAACCAACTTCCGAAGCATAAGGGACTCTACTCATTCTGTCAATCTCCTCCTGTGTTTGTGGACACATTTTCTTGGAGAAATTTACACCATGTGACATGGGTAACAATCCTCTTTTGGATTGTTCCATATTGTACCTTTTGAGTACCCTGTCAATATATGTACTTTGATTAGGCCAAGCATCCTTTGAGGTCTATCTCTATAGACCTTGATCCCTAGGATGTAGGCTGCTTCACCTAAGTCTTTCATGGAGAAGCATTCATTTAACCATGTCTTAACTGACTATAAGACTTGCACCTCGTTTCCCATGATTAATATGTCATCAACATATAAAACTAGGAAAACGATAGCATTCTCTTCAACCTTTTTATAGACACAAGGCTCGCTTTCATTTTTGAAAAAACCCAAATCTCTTATGGCCTCATCAAATCGTACATTCTATGATCTTGATGCCTGCTTCAATCCAAAAATGGATCTCTAAAACTTTCATACTTTATTGGCATTCTTTGACTTAAAAAACCCTTCGGGTTGAGTCATATAGACTTCTTCAACCAACTCCCCATTTAGAAAAGAAGTTTTGACATCCATTTTCCATATTTCATAATCATGAAAGGCTGCAATTGCAAGAAATATTCTGATGGATGTTTCATCATAGTCAATGCCTTGACGTTGTCTGAAATCCTTTTCAACCAGTCTTTCTTTAAAGGTATTAACCTTACCTTCCATGTCCAGATTTTTATTGAATACCCATTTACAACCAATGGGATTTACATCAGCTGGAGGGTCTACCAAAATCCAAACTTGATTTTGGTACATGGACTCCATCTCAGAATACATGGCTTCTTTCCATGTTGCAGCTTCTTTGCCTTCTACTACTTCCATGTAGGTTAGAGGTTCATCATCCTCAAGGATTATTGTGTCACCTGACTCGGTGATAAGAAAACTATAACGCTCTGGTTCTCTAACCTCTCGCGTAGACCTACGCAGTATCTATGTCTCAGGAACAATTTCTTCTTCCACTTGTTCTTGTGGAGATTGTTCCTCTACCAACTCTTGTGCATCTGGAGCATTAACTTCATCGAATTCAATCTTTCTCCCACTATTTCCAGTATAAATATGATCCCTTTCTAGAAATATGGCGTATCTTTCCACAATGACTTTTCTATCTAAAGGGTTATATAGGTTTTATCCTCTAGTTTCCTTAGGATAACCTATAAAGATGAACTTAGTGCTTCTGGATGCTAATTTTTCACTTGGTAATGTCTTGACAAATGCCTCGCACCCCCACACATGCATGTTTGTCGGATTGGGTTTCTTTCCAACCATAACTGATATGGAATCCCATCTGTGGCTTTAGTTGGTACTCGGTTAATGGTATATACTGCTGCCTGCAAGGCGTATCCCCAAAAGGATAATGGGAGAGTTGTATGACTCATCATTGATCTGACCATGTCAAGCAAGGTCCTATACCTCCTTTCACTAACACCATTCCATTGTGGTGTATAAGGAGGAGTGAGTTGGGATACTATACCACACTCCTTCAAATGATCAATGAAAGCTTGGTTAAGATATTCTCCGCCTCGGTCTGAGTGAAGTGCTTTTATCTTCTTACCAAGTTGGTTTTCTACCTCATTTTGGTATTCCTTAAAGAAACGAAAGGAATCTGACTTATGCCGCATTAATTAGATATAGCCATAACTACTATAATCATCGGTAAAAGTGATGAAGTATAGAAAACCACCCCTTTCCTCTACTGGAAATGGACCACATACATCGGTATGTATTAATTCCAGTACTACATTGGATCTTTCCCCCTTTCCTGAGAAATGTTCTTTGGTCATCTTTCCTTGTAAACAAGCTTGACATAAATCTAAGGGTTCAAACTGTACCGAGTCTAGATACCCTTATTGATGTAATTTTTGTAATCGCTTCTCGTTTACATGACCAAGCCTGAAGTGACATAGGCGGGTGTTATTTGAGTCATGTTGGTTATTTTTTTCATTGATAGTCATTACTGAGTTTTCTATTTATAGTATATATAAACCATTGTTAAGATGTGCCATACCATAACATATGTTATCCCTATAAAAGAGAAAACTTTTATTTCCAAACATGAAAGAAAAACCCATAGTGTCTAAACATGACACAGAGATAATGTTTCTAGTAACAGACGGTATATAATAGCAATTGTTAAAAACAAGAACCAAACCAGTTGGTAAAGTCAAGTGATAGTCTCCCACTTCCAAGGCCACCAGAATTGCACCATTTGTTGCTCAAATATCCACTTGACCTTTTGCAATCTTCTTAAACCTACATGGTTCCTGTATATGAATACAAATGTGTGAGCCACATGCCGTATCTAATACCCAACTTGTAGATAAACATAGATTGCATTCAATGGCAAAAATACCTGAAGCAGAAGCGTCATCTTGCTTCTTCTTCCCATCTCTGCAATTCTTTTTCCAGTGGCCTTTCTTGCCACATCCAAAGTAGACAGCTTCCTGCTCATTACTTTTCCTCTGAATCATTGGCTTCTTGGCAGGAGGATGCATTGGTGTCTTTGGCCTTGACTTGGCTTTAGACCCCTTTGCCTTGCCCTTGTTTTTCTTGTTCACCATAAGGACAGATGTATTGGTGTTATTCATGTCCTTATCAGCTTGGCGAACTAAATCCAAAAGATCCAGGAGTGACTTTGTCATATCATTCATATTATAATTGACAATGAAAGTCGAGAATCTTGATGGTAAAGAGGAAATAATGAGATCCACTGTTAGTTATTGGTTCAGTTTGAACCCAAGGGCTTCAAGCCTCGAAATATACCCAACCATTTTGAGTACGTGAGGACCAGATTGGTTCCCTTCTGCTAGCCTGCACTTATATAAGCGCACTTGATATTTCATACCTTTCTTGTCTAGCCCTCTCCTGATATAGTTCTTGGAGATGTAAAAGCATCTTGTAGGCGTCCTCTTCCTCATGCATTTTTTTCAATTGGCTGGACATGGATGACAACATGATGCATTGTACATCAAGCGCATCATCTACATGACTTTTCCACTTATCTTTTTTCGTCTTGCTTGCTCCCTGATGAGGCTCAGCAGGAATTGGGGATTCCAGCACATATAACTTCCTTTCTTGGCGTAGTACTATGCGCAAGTGCATGTACCACTCCTGGAAGTTATTGCCAGTCATGATATTTTCTTTATCCAAGATTGATCGTAGTGATAAAGTACTAGTGGTGTTGGTGATTTCCATTTTGAATCTACATCAGATAAACATTTAGCAGTCACTACTTTTTCTTGATTACCTTTTTGACATTTTATGATTAATAAATTATTATATCATTTAATGTCTCCCACTATTTTAACGAACATTAATAGCCCTCGCCATTAGATTCATAATACTCTATCGCTTGAGCATTCTAGTGGAAAGGATCCTCGTAACCCCCTTCGTAGTCTACAAGCTAGGGATATGACACTACTTGAAGGGTTTCAAGGTAGGCTTTATGCTAGCCAACCACTTGTTCTTGTGGTTCCTTGTATAGTTGAGTAATGTCCCAGCTTTTGGAATCTGAACTTGATTCCCTCAACCTCTTGCCTTTAAATTGATATCAATTTAGCTAAGGCTAATCCTTGACTACTCACTTTAGTTAAGTCAACCCATTTCTCACATGGAAATGGCCAGGTAGTAAGAGGCACTCTCAACTGAGGCTGATGAGCACCCAAACAGCCGGTTTTGTTTAGATGTGGGAAATGGAAGGCATTATGACTTAATATATCTTTGAGGGATTTTTAAATATTAATTGATGAATATAATCCTTTTTCTATTTATTATGTTCAAACTGGGTTGTCGTGCTCACAACTGAACATTCAATAGAGTATTTATTCGTCACAACTTTATGCATTTTCTCTTGTTTACTATCCTATGTGATCATGCAATAATCTTGCAGTCTCATAGAATAATAAACTGTGCATAAAGTAAATCAAGCATTCTTACTGGTCTTTAGCATTCTATAATGATTGATCAATAACTGATCAATCATCATGTAGGGGCACCCGTACCTGAGTCGATACAAGACTCGTGTCGCTGCTGGCCCCAGTGAAAAGTGTCCAACTCCTGTCTGGACTACTGCCTCATTTTGGTGAGGTCTGCCTCTTGGATCGTCATCAAATAAATACAAATATACTCGCACGCAGGCGAGGGGGTCTGGGGTACAAAATATAGGTGGTGTAATGGACACACAATCCCTTATACATATTTTAATTAAAAGACGATTCGCAGACCGTCATTTATCTAATTAAATATTACAATCATCGCATGCATGGAATAAATAATTAAATAAATAAATACATGCCAGAAATACATAGGTCGGTCAATAGCTCAAGACCAGTCGGGGTAAAAATGCAATAAAAATTAAATTGCAATAAATTTAAATTATGCGAGGGTGTTCTAATAAATTAAATGAATTTGTTTAAATTCAAATAATTTATTTTTTATCGGTTCCATTTGTTTAATTTAATTTTAATTCCAGAAATTAAATTAAATTAAACAATTAATTTAATTTTAAACTTAAATTAAATTAATATTTTCAGATTAAAATAATTTAAAACCCAAAATTAATTCCAATTAATTTAATTTAAAAAAAAGTAAATTAACTAAAATTAATTCAGTGCAGGTTACCTCTAATCGAAGAGGAGTCTGGTGGCATTTCGTACCGCCGCGGAATATCATCTTGGAACCGCGGCTTGACCGCGGCGTGACCACGGTGTGACCGCGGCGTGGCTGCGGCGTGACTGCGGCGTGACTGCGGCGTGACCGCGGCATCCGATGATTCCCGTGACGGCTGCATCTCCCGACAGCCCGCTGCTCCGGTGAAGGTCTGGGGCAGCCGGACGAAGCCGGTTCGGCGCAGCCCGGAGAAATTTCGGCGAGGGGTCGAGGAGCAGGCTGTGCAAATGGGTCCAGTAGGGGTTTCGCCAGCGTGGAACGCGGCTGCCGGCAGGAGCCGGTCCGATGAGGACCGTGTCCGGTGAAGGGGTGGTCGGCGCGAGGTAGGTCCGGTGACGGGAGGCCGGCGCGAGGTTGGTCCGGCGAGGGGAGGCCGGCACGAGGTCGGTCCGGCGACGGGAGGCCGACGTGAGGTCGGTCCGGTGACGGGAGGCTAGCGCGAGGTTGGTCCGGCGAAGGGAAGGCCGGTGCGCAGTCGGTCTGGCGAAGGGTGGGCCAGCGCGAGGGCTGGGTGGCCGGATGGAAATGGTCCGACGGAGGCCGGTCGGCGACAGCGTGGTGTGGTGCTGGACCGGCGGAGGGGGAAGGGAGGCCTAGGGTTTCGGCCTCCCTTGGTGCGCCGTGGGAGAGAAGACCCTTAAGGGTATTCCTCCCCACTTCCTTTTTTTAATCAAAAGGAGAAGACCCCATTTTGGGGTCTTTTCCACTCCCCTTTTTTTTTATAAACAAAAAGGAGGAAGACCCCAAGTCTTGGTCTCCTTTATTTTATTATAAAAAAAATCCCACACACTTTTGTGGAAAAATATTTTATATATTTTATTATTATAATAAAATTTATTATAAAATATAATAAAATATTTATTATATAAATTTATAATAAAATATATTTTTGATGTTTATCTCAATTTGAGAATTAACATCAAACGAACAAAAACATGTGACGTCGATCCGATTAAAATTTTCAAATGATCATATCTTGATCATTCGAAATAGAAATGATGCGTGGTCGAATCCGAATGAACCGTTTTAACACCCCACAATTAAATTTAATGAAATTTAATGTTTTTGACTCAGAAAAACCTTGTACTCCCTCTGATACCACTGTGAGGTTCCGGGACTGTGCATCGGAAGCCTGTGGGCCAGAATTTTAAAGTTTTTCTGCTTCACTGGAGTCACATAACCTTGTCACCTCCGATTATCTTGTCCCGGCTTAGTCTAAGGATCTCGCAAGGTTATTTAGGAGAACAAAAATAAACTTCAACATTTACCTTGTTCAGCATTTACGTGAAGGACGCCAACGATCATTGCTCGAAGACTTTGACGATGAAGCCCTCTAGATCGTCCACACACGCCTCGCAAATCTGCACGCGTGCCGTTCGTCAAGATCTGGGTGCTAGCGCAGATCTTCAATGCACACTTCGACGCAGAAATGATCACCACAAAACTAGCGTCTTCGATCCGTGACGGCAGTACATGAAGAACTTGCTATTTTGAGAGAGTCTCTCTCTAGAACTCAGGAGGAGAGATAGGCTCTCAATTCCAACGGATGAATAGTCACAAGGGGAGAGCCTCTCTTTAATTATATATATAAAATATCTAAAATACACGGTAAGGGTTCCCATCCCCCGTGTATTAAAAATTCACTATATATATATTATAAATAATTATTTATTACAAATTAAATTATGCCATAAATAATATTTATTATTAATCACTGAACTACAATATATATAATTATATATATATATATTATGTGATAAACCTGAGTCTAACTCGACCCGCACCTCCTGATAATATTAATCAAACCCAAGATATAAATATCTATCCGATTAATATTTATCAATGTATTTACTTAATCACTCGTAAATACATGTTATAAATAAATTCACAAAATTATTCCAAAATTGAAAAATAAAAGAATTTATTTATTACTTGGTGATCCATTGGACTTGGATAATACCCAGACCCCTTGGTGGGGCCCACCAATCCCTATAATCCTATTCATCAGAATAGGGAAGATTGTCAAGGCGTTGTTGTGTATGACCCTCTAGGCCCTTATCTCAATAGCAGTGAATAATATCACCAACCTAGAGCGGGGTCTAGGAACCCATCGAGGCCCCTATAGAGATAAGGCAAAGTCAAAGCAACGACTACCTTCCCACGAACACAGTCTGTGTAATCTAATCTCTTCGTCATCGATATCTCAATAAAGAAGAATGCATACTCAGTGTCATCATTCTTCATTTTCTTTACTTTGTTTGTTTATTTGTCCGGACGGTCTTACCATCCACTACCATGGCCATGGATTTAATGAAGGTGCAACCATCCTAATCAACCAGGCCCGAGATATCTCTTCCTAAACTCGGAAGTGAAAAATCCTTTCTCCATCATTCAATCAATTTCATTCCATTAATGACGTACCCGATATAAACTACCTCACCATGACTTGTCGCCATGGTTTTCTCCTTATATCAAATGTACGTAATTAAATGACATTAATTGATAATAATCTCAAGTCAGGACACCATTACACGTGTCCGTAGATAGGAACGACCAATGACACCAGAAACATGTGGTGTTCCTATTAAGAGGGCATGTCCTCATGATCTCGTTATCTAGAGATCATCATGTGAGAACTTAATGAGATGAAGTCTCAATGCTTATGAGCCCCCAGCACCTGATGGTCACACATCATCTGTGTCCATTCAGAATGATGTAACTAGACCATAGGACGTTACTTTAAGATTACTGTCATGGCATCTCAGGGTTCTCATTATATCCTGGGACCTGCTATAACCATTTGATGCGACAGTTAATCTAAGGACATTGCCATTAATAAAGTGGATGCAGAAGTATCTACACTATCATGGAAAGATAAATACATGTATAAAACAAACTGAATACATGTAATAGTAATCAAAGTACAAAACAAGTTGGGTCTAGGGAACCCACTTTCAACAGGGGTGCCATGGAGGGATTCCATAGAGAGGATGGTAGAGGTTAAATGAACTCTAAAGGATTTTAGTGAAGAGTAAGTGGGAGATTGGGTGGCTTTATATAGGAAAAGAGTGGGAATTCGTTATTATTTTGGTTCGGAACACCACACATTAATCTATTCAAAACCACAAACCAACCCATGGGTTTTTCCATGGTTTTTGACAAAGGGGAGTGGAAAAAATTGTTTTATATGGCCAATGGCCAATATTTTTAAAATAATTGGGATTCTTATGTGGTGGTGAGTCACACTCTCAAGAAAATAAATTTAAAATTTTAAAATGTTTTATAAGTCTTGAATGGTCCACTAAAGCATTGTATATTAAATAAAACAAACATAAAATCACATTATTTTAATTTTAAAACATATATTGGCCGAACATAAGGTTTATAGTATTTTATTAGATCACTATTGGGTCATTAGGATTTCATAAAACACATTATATATTTAAGCGGTATTTAATTTTTACCCAAAAAGTCGAATGCCTCAGAAAATTATTAAAAATTCCCCATTGGATAATATAGATGTCCTGATTCCAAAAATAATGTAACACCCCGAGCTTCCACGATACGCTTCTCATTCAATAATACAATAGCTTGCATTGTACGCAACTTCGAAGTTCTAAAACATCGCGACAAATCAAAGTAGCCGTTATGAATAGTAATAACCACTTTTTAAAATTATAGAAATTTTATATTTCAAAATGGACTTCATTTTTGTATTCCTAATATTGAAATTAGCCTATGTTGAGTTTTTGGTATTTTTCTGAGAACTTCTAAATTTTTATGAATAGTGAAAAATACTTAAAACAACTTTATTAATCAAAATAATTCATAGTGATAAATTATACTATTGAGTGGTTTTAGAGTATAATTAGAATATATTTTTACCATTTTATCCAATGGTGGTCATTAGAATTAATTTAACATTGAATTTGGACATAAACAATTGCCAATCTTTTGATATAAATTGTTTCTTGAAAACACGCTATTTGTCGTAACAGCGGGAATTAATTATAAAATTAATTAATGCAACTTATATGTTTGGAATTTTGTAAAATAGACATCATTTTTGAATTCGGAATATCAATTATAGCTTAGGATGAAATTTTGGCATTGTTCTGAGAAACTTCAATTTTTGATGAATAGTGAAACCACTAAGTGGTAGTTAAATAACTGATTTTTCGTTTAAATGAAATATTACCACTTCTGTGATTTGATTTTCAAAAATCCGACATACATGGTTGTCATTAAGAAGTAAAATGTGGTTCAATGAGATTATAATAATTTTTTGGTGAATAGTAACTTATTAAGTTCTTAATCGCGATTAGTGGTAATTAGTGTAGTTTAAGGTATAGATAATACTTTAATAATATTAAATGACCTAGACACATGTCCCAACCTCATTGGTTGAGTCATGGCCGACCAAGAAAAGCCATGGCCTAACTTGGGGACCCCATGGATCCACTTTTGTTGGGAAATGACATAAATTAGTTTTTATTTAATGTTAAAGTGAAAATGACACTAACATAAATTGTTCTACTAAAACAATTTTTAATTGGGGTTATACAAGTCCAAATTTTGATTATAAATAGTCATTGGAAAGCTAAAAAGATTTCCTACATCATAGTATTTGTTTTATAATTTTTAGACATTAAATAAATTAAAGTATTTATGACATAATAATGATGCAGCGATGACATCATTATTTGACGATTTAAATAAAATGAGAAGATAATGAAAAATCCGAGGCTTACACTTGTCCAAAGCCTATTGGATGAAGATATTTCGAAACCTTATCACCTTAGCCTCGAATTATATAGATGTGGGACCTTTAGAATCCGAAAAGCATTTTGAAATAATGTAACATTTCATTACTTTCCAAAAGTGCCCCTCCTCTCCACTTATAAAAGGCCCCCACCTCTCCCACCTTATTCACACTTTCAAGCCATTTGGCTCGGCCAACCTCTGCCCAAATACTCTCCCAACATTCCTACCTTACTCCTAGAATCCTCAATTTGGGCAGAACTCTTCCCAAGGAAGCCTTTGGCTCAAATCAAAAAGAGTTACCCGATTTTGAGGTAATGTCTTTTATAATGTTGTTTTGTTTTATTTTTCTTCTCCAACCCCCTAAACTCTTTTTATTCATTTCTTTTGTAACAACACCAGTATCCTCAATATACTAGGATGTTTTTATAAGAAGGATTCGAGCTACACTTACACACACCTACATCTAATGGTTAAAGAACATACGGTTTCTGTGGATGGCGAATTTCTGCCTCACGAAGCGATGATTGTTCAACACTCATATAACGCCTTCAAAGGTGGCCATTAAGATGTCACTATTTTTATATATGATATATAATATGTTTTTGTTTTACTTATGCTTCTGTATTTCTCATTTATGGCATACTTTATGATTTCCATTATGGGTAAAACGCGATAATTTCATTTTAGGAAGTGCGGACTACCGCCCCCTCAAAGTGATTTGAATCGTAAATGCCATATGTGGGATGTATAAAGGATGGAGTAAATGGTATTATACACTATATTATACTGGAATTATATTATACATTTATATCATTATGATTTACTTCCATTAAATATGAAATTGAAATGAAAGTAGCGTTCATGCGTACGTACGGCTTACCGTCTCCATGAACGGTGCATTTCATTTCTTACCTCTAAATGTTACGTAATATTATAAATGAATGTATATACTGTATATATGATATATATGATATCTACATCATGAATATAATTCCGGATATAATGGATATTTCACCACATGAACAACTTGTAATTATAAGAAGTTTATTTTTGACTCAAGTACCAAAGATCGACAAAACGACCGTTATTAACTTAAATAATTACATAATGTTCATATCATTGTAATAAATGATATAATAAGGATAATGAAATTGAAAATGGTTCTTAATAAGGTAGATATTAACTCTAGTTTATTATTCAGGAGGTTAAAGAACGGTTGAGTCAAGTCAGACACGAGGTAAGGGAACTTCTTAACCCAACTTCAATTCTTTGGGTTAATCTCCTACTTTCAAATTACTTCATGATATTATTATGTCCTATCTTGTATTTGTACTTTCTTTATGTGTATCTATAGTGAATACACATAATAGATCTATTTTATTTGTAAGGGAACTTCTTAACCCAACTTCCATTCTTTGGGTTAATCTCCTACTTTCAAATTATGTCATGATATTATTATGTCTTATTTTGTATTTTTACTTTCTTTATGTGTACCTATAGTGAATACACATAATATATCTATTTTATTTTAAAAATGATCTTTTTAAGGACTTCGTCTCAATCTCCTTTCATTGAGGCATATTTGGTTTTATACACAACTTTCTTTTATACGGTGTATAAACCCCTTTGACTTTTAAGTTTATTCAAAAGGAATCTTTTTATACGAAGCATTTTACTAAACGACAAAAAGGGAATGTTTTTCTTTCCGTACTTATGCGGCGACAACGACTTCTCCGCCGCCGTGAACATTATTTGAGTTTCGGCTTCCTTTACAAGCCATACCTTTTTTAAAAAAGAAAAATAAATACAATGTTTTAACATTCTTTTATTTTGGTATTGAAAATGGTTTTGAAAGAATTTTTATTATATCAATGTGTTGTATTGATATCTTGTGATTGAAATATGGAAATGTTATGTTTCCTTTATGCATGTTTTATGTGATACGATTATGTTATGGTTTATGATATGTTTAAACCTATTCATATGAGGAATGCATTGGACTTAATAAGTGATGGGTGGAGCCCGCTATAGCTCCTCGATGCATCGGCAGGTCTCATGAGACAAACTAGTGTCTTGGCACAAGGCCTTGACAAAATCTTATTTGTAGTCTTGGCACGAGGCCTTGGCTATGTGGTTATGATAGTCTGGCATTATGCATTCCATCATTATGAAAGTGGTTATTGATATTGCATGTGATTATTCGACCAGTAGAATATCCATGTGAAGAAGTAAATGGCATTATCTCATTTTACTTTTGCCATATTATGTTGAAGTTCATGTTTAAAAGGCTTTTGTTTTAGTTATACATTGCCTTAAATGTTAATGTTTATTTATGAAAGCTTCCGCATTATTGTTATCCTTACTGAGCATCTGAGCTCACCCCTTTCAATGTTTTAATATTTTCCAGGATGTGAAGAAGTATTTTATGAATGACCTGCAGGGATAGTCGGAAGAGGATATGAGTGTGGACTATGGAGACTTTGTTATTGTAGTTTTTCACTTTTTGATGTAATGAAAGACTTATGAATGTATCTAGTGTTTCCAAGGCTACTAAACTAATCGGTCTTTCGAGACTTGATCCTTTGTGATCATGCCAATGTTACGAAGTAATGCACCGACTCTGGGTAGCTGGGGTCGGGGCGTTACAGTTGGTATCAGAGGCAGTTTAGTACTAACCTTGGAAGCTAGATTTAGATAAACTCTGATTAGAGCACATAGCCCAAAGATAGACTTTGAGGATTAGTATAGAAGAACTTCCTAGAATTTTAGTATTGTAGAGATGTTGTGAGTTTTCCGAGCAATACATCCCTGTCTGGATACGAGCAGGTAGAGGTGGCTCTGGCACAGATGTACCTAGGGGTAAAACCCGAAAACACCGCTTTGAGCTAGACTCAAACGGGAACTGGTGCACGACAACGGGCCTTGCTGCACTCTTGGTTATGACACTCCCGGGGGATATGCTTAGGATAATTCTCATTTTCTTTACAAACCATTATGTAAGGTTTATGAGTACATACTTCCTCAAAGGAAACATTTCTTTTTATGATTATGGATTATATCCATAAATAGTTCAATTTATGTTAAGTATTATACAAGTATGGAATTATGTATTTTGATTCATAAACTAATCTGGATTATGCCATTGTTTAGAAATGGCGCCTAGTAGAAGGAATGGAAACTGTATCAATGCACGAACTCCGTGTAGGGATTGCCCTCCTGCTCAAGATAATTATTGTGGACCTGGAGATACAACTGGTGCTGATCAACTTATTACCATACTGGGACAACTCACGCAGGTTATGAATAACAACCTTACTCGTATGGAGCACCCTGATTCGCAACGTGGAGTATCAATGCTAGACCGTTTCATGAGGCAACAACCGCCAACCTTCAATGGGAGTACAAATCCTACAGTAGCTGAGCAATGGATAAATTCCTTAGAGAAAATATTCCAAGCCTTGGGGAGTAGTGAAAGGGAGAAGGTTGTCATGGCAGTTTACCGCCTCACTGGAGATGCCGATCAGTGGTGGTCACTGATTCAAAACACAAAGGAAGATGATGACGTATCGAATATGGAATGGAGGGAGTTCAAAGATCTTTTCTTAGAAAAATACTTTCCTCGTGACCATCGAGCAGATATGGAAAGGCAATTTCTGAGTCTGAGGCAGAAGGAGGATGAGAATGTCGCAAAGTATGAGGCTAACTTTACAAGGTTAGCGAGGCATGCTGCCGATTATATACGTAACCCAAGGAGTAAGATTGATCGTTTCTTTGATGGGTTAAAACCATTTCTCCGTCGAGCTTTGGTATCACAATCCTTCTCATCATACGAAGATATTGTCTCGTGTGCTATCAAGACAGAAAAGGAATTCTCTAAGTCTTATGACAACAAAGTAAAGCAAGAGAAGAAGAGAACGGTGGAACAAGAGACAGATAATGGGAAAAAGGGAAAGAAGGATTTTCCATTATGTGATAATTGTGAGAAGAATCACCCTGGTACTTGCCTAAAAGGAATGGGAGATTGTTATAAATGTGGAGAAAAGGGTCACCAGGCTCGTGATTGCAAGGGAAAGAAAGAGGCTGTCAAAGTTGAATGCTACAATTGTAGAGAAATGGGTCATTATGCAAATGAATGTCCTAAGCGTCAAGGAAACTTACCTCAGAAAAGGCCAAGGGATCAAGGACAATCTTATGCTATTACTACAGTTGAAGCAGAATAACTAATGTATTGGTGCTTTTGGACTCATGGATTATATTCTGGTTATTAGAATAATGTGATCTATATAAGGATTGTACTGCAGTACTTTTTGATTTCAGTAAGGTTTTAATATGATTAAGGTAATCATATTTTTAGTATGTGACAATAAGAGAAACTTTTCTTTTTATGGGGAATCTGATGCTACAATTGATTTTGGAATTAAGAGACATTTTAGAGAAAGTCTGGACAGAGTTATTTTGGAGTGGATTAAGTTGATCTTTGGATAGTATGGTTTAAGGTTAAAAAATTAATGAAGATTGTTTTTGGAGTATTATAATACTATAGTTTCAGGAAAAGGACAACCTGCAGGGTGGGGCATAAACTGTCGCGTCGGACAAAGCTGTAGGAATCGAACCCACAATCAAAGTGCGACAAGCCTTTATTTCCTACCACTAGCCTACAGGAAGTCCCTGGTTATTACAAAATAATTTTACTAATCTAAATGGTATGTTTTAACATTTTGAACCTTATACAATTAGGATAAATATGATATTTTTGAGTTCTATTATCTTTTTGAGTGAAAGATGAGTTGAAGGTTGAAACTCTAATTGTCAAGCATAAATATATATATATCTATCTCTTATTCAATGAATAAATTAATTCTTAAACTTTAGTAAAGGGATATTAAAACAAAAAAATGTGTTATCCTAATACCTTATGTCTTGTTGAACTGATGATATTTTAAATCAATATAGATTGAAGGCTTTGAGGCCCTCAATTTGACAGTTGATTGTTATTGATGACCTCAATCACTCCCTACAAATATTTACGTTTTTCCTCCAATTATATGTCTCCAATTGCCACCAATGTTCTCCTTATCGAGATTATAATTTGGTGGTGACTTTCTTATTTCCATTTACCTCTTATTAAGGCTAAATTTTATTAATCTTATTTCCGATGTGGGTTTTCCACAAAGGTATTTTCCCTTTTCAACCTTTTATTTTCCAAGAAAAATTTCAAATTGCGAGGACGTAATTTATTGAAGGAGGGGAGAATGTAACACCCCGAGCTTCCACGATACGCTTCTCATTCAATAATACAATAGCTTGCATTGTACGCAACTTCGAAGTTCTAAAACATCGCGACAAATCAAAGTAGCCGTTATGAATAGTAATAACCACTTTTTAAAATTATAGAAATTTTATATTTCAAAATGGACTTCATTTTTGTATTCCTAATATTGAAATTAGCCTATGTTGAGTTTTTGGTATTTTTCTGAGAACTTCTAAATTTTTATGAATAGTGAAAAATACTTAAAACAACTTTATTAATCAAAATAATTCATAGTGATAAATTATACTATTGAGTGGTTTTAGAGTATAATTAGAATATATTTTTACCATTTTATCCAATGGTGGTCATTAGAATTAATTTAACATTGAATTTGGACATAAACAATTGCCAATCTTTTGATATAAATTGTTTCTTGAAAACACGCTATTTGTCGTAACAGCGGGAATTAATTATAAAATTAATTAATGCAACTTATATGTTTGGAATTTTGTAAAATAGACATCATTTTTGAATTCGGAATATCAATTATAGCTTAGGATGAAATTTTGGCATTGTTCTGAGAAACTTCAATTTTTGATGAATAGTGAAACCACTAAGTGGTAGTTAAATAACTGATTTTTCGTTTAAATGAAATATTACCACTTCTGTGATTTGATTTTCAAAAATCCGACATACATGGTTGTCATTAAGAAGTAAAATGTGGTTCAATGAGATTATAATAATTTTTTGGTGAATAGTAACTTATTAAGTTCTTAATCGCGATTAGTGGTAATTAGTGTAGTTTAAGGTATAGATAATACTTTAATAATATTAAATGACCTAGACACATGTCCCAACCTCATTGGTTGAGTCATGGCCGACCAAGACAAGCCATGGCCTAACTTGGGGACCCCATGGATCCACTTTTGTTGGGAAATGACATAAATTAGTTTTTATTTAATGTTAAAGTGAAAATGACACTAACATAAATTGTTCTACTAAAACAATTTTTAATTGGGGTTATACAAGTCCAAATTTTGATTATAAATAGTCATTGGAAAGCTAAAAAGATTTCCTACATCATAGTATTTGTTTTATAATTTTTAGACATTAAATAAATTAAAGTATTTATGACATAATAATGATGCAGCGATGACATCATTATTTGACGATTTAAATAAAATGAGAAGATAATGCAAAATCCGAGGCTTACACTTGTCCAAAGCCTATTGGATGAAGATATTTCGAAACCTTATCACCTTAGCCTCGAATTATATAGATGTGGGACCTTTAGAATCCGAAAAGCATTTTGAAATAATGTAACATTTCATTACTTTCCAAAAGTGCCCCTCCTCTCCACTTATAAAAGGCCCCCACCTCTCCCACCTTATTCACACTTTCAAGCCATTTGGCTCGGCCAACCTCTGCCCAAATACTCTCCCAACATTCCTACCTTACTCCTAGAATCCTCACTTTGGGCAGAACTCTTCCCAAGGAAGCCTTTGGCTCAAATCAAAAAGAGTTACCCGATTTTGAGGTAATGTCTTTTATAATGTTGTTTTGTTTTATTTTTCTTCTCCAACCCCCTAAACTCTTTTTATTCATTTCTTTTGTAACAACACCAGTATCCTCAATATACTAGGATGTTGTTATAAGAAGGATTCGAGCTACACTTACACACACCTACATCTAATGGTTAAAGAACATACGGTTTCTGTGGATGGCGAATTTCTGCCTCACGAAGCGATGATTGTTCAACACTCATATAACGCCTTCAAAGGTGGCCATTAAGATGTCACTATTTTTATATATGATATATAATATGTTTTTGTTTTACTTATGCTTCTGTATTTCTCTTTTATGGCATACTTTATGATTTCCATTATGGGTAAAACGCGATAATTTCATTTTAGGAAGTGCGGACTACCGCCCCCTCAAAGTGATTTGAATCGTAAATGCCATATGTGGGATGTATAAAGGATGGAGTAAATGGTATTATACACTATATTATACTGGAATTATATTATACATTTATATCATTATGATTTACTTCCATTAAATATGAAATTGAAATGAAAGTAGCGTTCATGCGTACGTACGGCTTACCGTCTCCATGAACGGTGCATTTCATTTCTTACCTCTAAATGTTACGTAATATTATAAATGAATGTATATACTGTATATATGATATATATGATATCTACATCATGAATATAATTCCGGATATAATGGATATTTCACCACATGAACAACTTGTAATTATAAGAAGTTTATTTTTGACTCAAGTACCAAAGATCGACAAAACGACCGTTATTAACTTAAATAATTACATAATGTTCATATCATTGTAATAAGTGATATAATAAGGATAATGAAATTGAAAATGGTTCTTAATAAGGTAGATATTAACTCTAGTTTATTATTCAGGAGGTTAAAGAACGGTTGAGTCAAGTCAGACACGAGGTAAGGGAACTTCTTAACCCAACTTCAATTCTTTGGGTTAATCTCCTACTTTCAAATTACTTCATGATATTATTATGTCCTATCTTGTATTTGTACTTTCTTTATGTGTATCTATAGTGAATACACATAATAGATCTATTTTATTTGTAAGGGAACTTCTTAACCCAACTTCCATTCTTTGGGTTAATCTCCTACTTTCAAATTATGTCATGATATTATTATGTCTTATTTTGTATTTTTACTTTCTTTATGTGTACCTATAGTGAATACACATAATATATCTATTTTATTTTAAAAATGATCTTTTTAAGGACTTCGTCTCAATCTCCTTTCATTGAGGCATATTTGGTTTTATACACAACTTTCTTTTATACGGTGTATAAACCCCTTTGACTTTTAAGTTTATTCAAAAGGAATCTTTTTATACGAAGCATTTTACTAAACGACAAAAAGGGAATGTTTTTCTTTCCGTACTTATGCGGCGACAACGACTTCTCCGCCGCCGTGAACATTATTTGAGTTTCGGCTTCCTTTACAAGCCATACCTTTTTTAAAAAAGAAAAATAAATACAATGTTTTAACATTCTTTTATTTTGGTATTGAAAATGGTTTTGAAAGAATTTTTATTATATCAATGTGTTGTATTGATATCTTGTGATTGAAATATGGAAATGTTATGTTTCCTTTATGCATGTTTTATGTGATACGATTATGTTATGGTTTATGATATGTTTAAACCTATTCATATGAGGAATGCATTGGACTTAATAAGTGACGGGTGGAGCCCGCTATAGCTCCTCGATGCATCGGCAGGTCTCATGAGACAAACTAGTGTCTTGGCACAAGGCCTTGACAAAATCTTATTTGTAGTCTTGGCACGAGGCCTTGGCTATGTGGTTATGATAGTCTGGCATTATGCATTCCATCATTATGAAAGTGGTTATTGATATTGCATGTGATTATTCGACCAGTAGAATATCCATGTGAAGAAGTAAATGGCATTATCTCATTTTACTTTTGCCATATTATGTTGAAGTTCATGTTTAAAAGGCTTTTGTTTTAGTTATACATTGCCTTAAATGTTAATGTTTATTTATGAAAGCTTCCGCATTATTGTTATCCTTACTGAGCATCTGAGCTCACCCCTTTCAATGTTTTAATATTTTCCAGGATGTGAAGAAGTATTTTATGAATGACCTGCAGGGATAGTCGGAAGAGGATATGAGTGTGGACTATGGAGACTTTGTTATTGTAGTTTTTCACTTTTTGATGTAATGAAAGACTTATGAATGTATCTAGTGTTTCCAAGGCTACTAAACTAATCGGTCTTTCGAGACTTGATCCTTTGTGATCATGCCAATGTTACGAAGTAATGCACCGACTCTGGGTAGCTGGGGTCGGGGCGTTACAAATAATTTTAATTTAAACTAAATAATTATCTAAATATGTGAATATTAATTTTAAAATAAAAACTGACATTTATCAAAAATTCATGGGTTTGGAAAAAAAATAGCTTTCAATCCTTAATAAAAATCACAATCGAATTCAAAATAATTATATAGTCATTTATATTTTATAAAATTAATTTAGTAATAATATTTAATTAAAATATTATTTAATTAAAATATCAATTAATTCATCAAAAAGTATTTCTTAATTAACAAAAAATGCAATTTTTTCTTTAAAAAACTATTTACAAAGTAACAATAATAAAATGAAAGTATATTCTATATACAAAAATAATTTACATAATCATAGTATAATGGTCTTGTTAAATAACCCCTTATAACACCCGCATAATACTGAAAGGTATGGTGTGCGATGGTGACAGACTCTTGGGGTGGCTCGGATAACATCGCTCGGGTGGTAATCCCTATCAACTTCCACTTCTCCCATAGGTGGTTCCATTCGAGAATAATGTGTTGAATCTTGGCTTAGGCATGGTCAAGAGATAATCCCAATGACTCCACCTACTTTAAATGCTCCAAAAAATGCGCTTTGTATGGAAAAATTCTACTGGATGAGGTCATCGCATCCTTTGTCTAAGTAAATTAGATTTTTAAATGCCCTATATTTATCATGTTATCAATGTTCAATGACTATATTAGTAATCATCACAATTCATAATGGTTCTTTAAAATCCAAAAACATAAAACCAGGGAAGTTCACAATTTAAATAGTAATTTTACATAATAATACATTTAATTGGATCAAGAGGAATTCTCAATGATAAAATTTTGGGCCGTTACAAGAACCATCCTCATCCCGCTCATCAGGTTATTCCTCCAACTACTCTGTAGGTCAATTTTATAGTGGTTCCATAGGTTGTTCCACCAGTTTCCCCATGAGTTTTTGGTCCTGCTTATTATTTTTGAGAACCTATCAATGCACTTGTTGTTAGTAATCCTCAACAAGATAGGTATTCCCATCTGGTTTATCTGATGGTCGCTCTTATTTCCTACCTTGTGGCCTAGGATATGCAACATGTGGCCATCTCTTTTGATGTAAAGAAATATCTGACATGGGTAGACAGTAAGCCAGTGCCCCTATATTTCCAAAATCTTATTGTATCCCCCATTAACATAGTGGGTGACCCACTACACACTTGGCCCTCATCATCTCCAGGTGAGGACCCGTGCTAGGAACTCTAGCGCTACTGGAAGCCACCAAGCTCTGGTGCTTCATACAGACTCTAAAAGGGAATGCATTTGTTTGGTACAACCAACAATCTATCATGTTTATAGCCGATTGGGATGATATACATAGAAAATTCTTGTATCGGTTCATCTCCACCACTTATAATAAAAATATTTCTATCCTCTTCAAGTGAATGAAAAGTCTAGATGATCAAGTCACAGACATCGTCACCCAGTGGAAGGGCCTCACATATTCACTCAACGTTCCTCTAACTCAAGAGAAGTTATTAAAAATGTATGTGGGTAATGTGAAGACTAAATTAGTCCCCTCGCACATCACTAATTGTTTCCCCAATGGATTATGGGACTTCTCGGTCAAGGATTAGATCCTAGATAAATCCTTGCATCAAACCAAGCAGGCACGTCAATTTCCTACCACTACACCAACATGTTGAGTTGCCAAAGTTAAGACAGCTTCCATTGCATATATTGAGCCCCTCGGGTAACTACAGCTACCACCAGTAGAGCCACCCATGTTGCCACACTAAGAAAAAAACCCAAGTCTTAGCCTTAACATCACTATCTTTAAAATCATCTGGAACCACCCTGTCATCCACCTCCACCTATGTGAGATAATTAGCTTCAACCTCCTCGATGGAATACATCCCCTTGTTAAGGATAGGATCTAGGAGTCCCTTCACCATATAGAAGAAAAAAAACCTACTCCTTTGAAGAGGTTCTGATCCCCAGTTTGATTCGGAGTGCATTGGATCAGGGAATATTGTGACTATCGGCGTCCAGGAAGCATGAGGAGGCTGATCTCATTGATTGTCCCAAATATTTCCCCTATCACCATTTAATAGTACATACAACCAAGAAGTTTTATGTGTTCAAGGAATGGATTCAGAACCAGTTCGACAATAACATTGTCAGACTGGGTCGAGTCCGGGCATAGGTGGTGTGTGTTTACACAAATCCAGATAGTGATGGAAACGTTGAATGGAATAAGGCTTCTAGTCATGCGTCTTTGAAGTTTGATGACAATATGGCTTGAAAGGAAGTCACTCACACTCAAAATATCATTATTGATCATCTGAGTTCACCAGACCCATCTGAATCTGCCATACTACCTACAAATACTACTCATCGATCAACATATCAACCTTCAACCTCCCTGAAAGGTAGGCACTAATAGTGCAAGGAAAAGAAAATTCCTCTAATAGTTCCAATTCCATCCAATATTCATGGAGACTCAATGCCACCATAGATGTGGATTGCCCCTAGAATTCTCCCAATAATGGAAATTTCTTCACTTAGTGATCAGGAGTATCTCTTAGTGAATACTATTGAGATGGTGGACCCTTATAGGGTTTCAGGAAATGAGGAACGCCAGGTAAACCAACCCTAATGTCTCCAATCATTGTAATAATCAATGAAATAAATGGCATGTAAACCAACAATATGCACCAGCCAGTTCTTTAATCCTAGTCGTGTAAGCCACTTTGACCAGATAGTAGAATCAGCACAAATCTCAGCACGCGTAGTCCCCTTATCCTCTATCATCAGCTTCACCACCACCTGCATTTTTGTTTCTTTATTAGGAATATCTTCTGCAACTATCCTATGGTCATCCATGTTCATCTGTGGGAAAATATCAGTCATTAGTACCTATTATAATAATCATTTTGTATGGTTCGACTAGTGAGGAGTGGGATATTCACAGAACCATCCAAAATCCTCTAGTTTTACTAGAATTACCCAGTGTACCTCCCACCACAGATCAAACTCATATTGACAGAAATGTTCACCTTGTAGGACCTCGGGACACCCTGAGAGGGGAGGGGTGAATCAGGGGGACAAATTTTTCTTTTAAAAAACAAGGATCTTGTTCCCACGTTGGTAGGAACTAGTTAAAACTGTATGATGGATATGATTAGCAATTAAACATTCACATGAAAGGAGATGACACGACAATTTTTACTTGGTTCACCGCTAAGGGCTACGTCCAAGAACCATACGCCGACAAGTTTCTGATCATACCAAAATACCCTATTCTACACTAGATGTGTATTACAAAGGTTTGGACAGAGTCACTTTGTCCTAGGCTCGCTGTCTTTAAAAAAGATCAGGGGTAGCTCACTGCGTCCCTCGGGTCACTCCCGTTGACTCCCCCTGGCTCACTGCCTTTGGTGAAGTCACACTCAGTTTATAGACATGAAGGTCTCTCCATAATCACTAATGAGTACATCCTCTGTTATATGTAGATGCTCTCTTGAAGTCCAACTTTCACCCATAGACAAATCTCACTTTGCACCAAGGGTACTGGGCAATCTCCCAACTTTCACGCAGCTCAAAAAACATTGTCGCACTTCATTACTGCCTGGCGTGCAAATCCCTTGCACGACACAAATTCGGCATGAAAGTGTCACCAAACCACATACACGACACATCCTTCTTCAACTCCAAACTTACGCGACTCACCGTCTTTTATGCCCAAAACACCTTGGACGCACAGCCAACAACTGGCAGCCAACTTCTACTTGTGCGACCAAACTACCACTTGCAAGACTACAACACTTGCGCGATGGGAGCTCAGAAAAACTCTAAGTCTTGAACTATGTTACAAATGAGGAGGGTTTTTCCCCTATTTATAGGCAAACTAGACACCCTGCGCGGTGGTTCACAAGCCTCCTATTGGTGCGCAAGTTCCGGCGCGCAACTCCAACAACCCTAGCCTCTGTCACGTTACTCACTTGCGCGACCAAACCAATACTTGCACGACCCTCTTTCCTTTGCCATATTTTGAAGTTCTGATCTTGAAAAACATATGGTACGCAACTTTCCAATCCTCATAGGCATTGGTGCGCAAGTCCTTTCTCGGTGCGCAAGTCACTTGCGCGATACATATCCAGCGCGCAAGTCCCTTTCCCAAAAAATATTATTATCCCCTTTTTTCAATTTTTGAGGTCCAAGAATTTGGCAAACACTGGAAAACATTTCCACCTTAAATATTGTTATCTACTTGACCTATATGAGTACTTTTCTTGCACACATTCTGAACTTCCTCTGAGGATTGACAACAAACACAAACCATACTCCAATTCATTCATAGATGACCATGCTTCCAACAATCTCCCCCTTTGGGTTTTTTGGCAATCAGTAAATAAATTCAATAGATCAACTCAGCCAATACTCTAAGTCTACGTGAGAAATGATCGGTGTAGAAAACAAGAGAGAAATATCGAATTGGGTTCCCATCCAATGAATTCCTTCCCATCCTATCACCTACACTGAATTCTCAATGTGTCAAAAAATCATTACATGCCTGAATTTATTACTTTCTCCCCCATTTACAATAAACCCCAAGACTGGTAATTGTTCATTTTTCAGCTCAAACCACACCCCCTGGATAGTATCTCCCCCAAAAACCTGCATCGTATCCATAAACAGAATAAAAACAATTAAAATAACTGGGGAGAGGGGATTTTCGTAACCTCTTTATGCACTGGGAGGTGGCTGAACACCAAGGTTCAACCGATGCTTCTCAAACACGGTCACTGATAGTGGCTTGGTGAGGATATCATCCACTTTCTCATTAGTTCCCACATGATCCATTCTAATCATGCCTTGCTCAACTTTTTCTTTGATAAAGTGATACTTGATTTCAATATGTTTTGTACGATAATGCTGAACATGATTCTTCATAAGATCAATTGCACTCTTGTTATCACAGTAAATTACCATTGGTTTCTTCACCTCATCACCAATATCTATTTGTTTTTGCTTCATCCATAGTATTTGAGTTCATGCCTTTGTGGCGGAGATATACTCAGCTTCAGCAGTACTAAGAGAAGTAATTTATTGTTTCTTGCTCAACCAGCCAACACATTTATTTCCAATATAGAATACTCCACCACTGGTGGAATTTCTGTCAACTACATATCTAGTCCAATCAGCATCAAAAAATGCCGATAATTCATTATCTCTTCCTATAGAAAAGTATAATCCACAATTGTGAGTACCTTGAATATACCTCATGATTCTTTTTACCACTGTGATATATTCCTCCTTTGGATTACTCTGAAAGCGGGCTTCTAGACAGGTTGCAAAGACAATATCTGGTTGTGTCGTTGTCAGGTACAGTAGGCTCCCAATGATCCTCATGTACATGGTGGGATCTATAGAGGTCCCATCCTCATGATTTCCAAGTTTAGTTCCAATTGTAATCGGAGTTGACATTGGTTTGGAGTCTTGCATATTAAACTTCTTCAGCAGCTCTCTTGCATACTTTTCCTGAGAAATGAAAGTATAATCCTTCTTTTCAATCACCTGAATCCCCAAGAAATATTTGAGCTCCCTAATAATAGACGTTTCAAAATATTATTTCATGTGATTGGAAAATTTATCCACTGATTTTTGCATCCTTCCACCAAATATGATATCATCAACATAGACTAGAACCACGAATTAGTCTTTTGGAGAATTCTTCACATATAGATTGTGATCTACTCCTCCTCTTTTGAATTCCAGCTTCTTGATATAAGAATCCAGCTGGGAGTACCACGCCTGTGGTGCCTGTTTCAAGCCATAAAGTGCTTTCTTTAGTTTTCAGACCTTTTTTTCATCAGTACCAATAACAAAACCCACTGGTTGTTCAATGTAGACTTCTTCTTCGAGTACATCATTCAATAATGTTGTCTTGACATCCATTTGATATACTTTATACCCTATTTGGATTCTTATGGCAAGGAACAACCTAATTGAATCCAGTCTAGCCACTGGAGAAAAGGTTTCTTCAACATCAAGACCTTCAATCGGGGAGTATCCTTTACATACCAGTCGTGCCTTATTTCTAATAACACTTCCATTCTCATCAAACTTGTTCTTGAAGATCCATTTTGTACCGATCACATTGTGACCTTCGGGTCTCTGGACAAGATCCCTTGTCTGATTCTTGTCAATCTGATCTAACACTTCATTCATGGATTTCACCCATGATTCATCCTTTACAGCTTCTTCAAATGAGGATGGCTCCACAACTGACAAAAATTCAAATTGTGTGTTATTCCTCATCCTCCTTGTTTGTGTGGGTGCACTCCTATCCCCAATTATGTTAGATGGATCAATCTCAGCTCTTCAATTTCTCCTGCGAGGTTTAGTTGCATTATCTCCATCCATAGTTTCTTTTTCAGATTCTTCTTCTAAGTCAACATCATGATGTGACTGCTGAGTGTTTTGTACAACTTCATCTCTTTCTGTATTTTCATTTTCTCCACATTCACTTTCTTCCTCGCATTCTATCACATCAACATATGACTTCCTTGAAGCATTTGTGGTTTTATCTTCAATTATCTAAACATCACTGCTTACCAAAATCCTTCCCAATCTCTTGTTGAAACACTTGAAATCTTTGATCTTCATTGGATACCCAAGAAAAATTCCTTCATCAGCATTTTCACCAAACTTCCCTTGATTTTCTTCTTTGTTCTGGATGAAACATTTGCTTCCAAAAACATGAATGTATTTCAACGAAGGCTTCCTTACATACCACAATTCATATGGTGTCTTCATTTCTCCCATATAATTCCCTGTTCGATTCTGAATCTGCACTCCAGCTTCAACAGCTTCTTTTCAGTAATGGAGAGAGATACCACTCTCAATCAGCATAGTCTTGGCCATATTGTTGACCTGCCGATTCTGGTGCTCAACAACTCCATTTGGCTGTGGAGTTCTCACAGCAGCTAACTCATGTTGTATTCCATGTTTTTCTAGGTAATTCTCAAACTCAATGGATGTTTATTCCCCTCCATCGTTAGATCGAAGGACTTTTATTGTCCGTCTAGTATCATTCTTGGAAATCTGGTGAAAATGTTTCATGAAATCCAGTACTTGTCACATCTTGTGAATCACCATTACACAAGCCATTCTATTATAATCATCAATGAAAAGGACAAAGTACCTTTATCCATGAGTTTCGGAAGCATTTATCAGCCCGCATACATTTGTATGAATTAGATCAAGAATATGGGATGCCCTTTTCTTCTTTGGCCGATATGAACTGCAGACCAGCTTCCCACGAATGCAATAATCACAAGACTTTTCGCGCTCACACTTCAGGTTGGGAATGTCCATGATAATCCTCAATTTTGATATTTTATCCATGTCTTGTTGAATGATGTGTCCTAGTCTCCGATGCCACAAATTTTTTTCTTCTTCAACAGTCATGTAACAAACATTTTCTTTACTATCAACCTGATACAAGTTTCCTTCTATTCTGCATCCCTTCATAACTGAATTGCATGTCTTTCCCTTGATAGTGCATCCTTTCTAATTAAAAGTAACTACAAGTCCTGAGTCACAGATTTGACTCACGCTGAGTAGATTATGAAGTAGGCCATCTATGTAAAGGACTTCAGTCTTCTTTAGCTCTCCATTAGCTAATTATATACTTCAACTGCCTTTGATTTTTAGAGCTCCGTCATTACCAAATCGTATTGTACCATCAACCTTAATTTTGATATCCATTAACAGGCCAGCATTACCTGTCATATGAGATGAACAACCGTTATCCAGAATCCAGGTACTGTTTCTTTTTGTAGCTTTGAGGGCCACCTCTGTAAGGTTGGATTTCTCAATTTTCTTCCTTTATTTCCATGAGACATTGGATTGAGTATAGATCACTGATGGCCTTTCAATTATCTCATATGTGTACATTGGTTATTCATTGTCGAAGTCTTCTTCGACAGGAGAAAAACACCTTGAAAGAGCAACACTATCTTGTTGATGAGATTTGACTTGTCTTGAACTCCAGTATGAGGTGTCCATGTCCCTTCTCTGCCTGCAATTAACAGCCTTATGACCAATGTTAGAACAGCGAAAATACTATCCATAAAAACTATTTCTTCTATAATATTGAGGATATGAATTCAGTCTCCTTTGTTGACGTCCCAGGTCTTCCCCATTCAAGTAGCTCCTTGCCTCTTCGAAATTTGACATGGTATGGTCCAGATAGCCACAAAACTGACACATCATGAGAGGAACTGTCCTCTCACTTGAATTTATCCTCATACCTTCTTTATTGGGAGAATATTTGGACTGCCTATCATTTCTGAATGTTTGAGGATAATTTTCAGTTCTCCTTTTAGTTTGGATTGAGGGTTTCTTTTTCATCACTTCAGGCAACATTTCAACATGCCCAAATTTCATCTTGTCTTTCTTTTGACTCTCTTCACTTCCAGCAGTTGATGTATCAACTTCATAGCCTATTCCACTCTTTCCCATGTAAGTGGGTCTTTGATCACTCAAGATTTTTCCAACCCCATCTTAACCACACTTGGCTCTTACCAGAAATTCTGCATATGATAATCTTCCAAAATATATTTTATTCCTTGATTCTTTTAAAACTAAGTCTTTTTCAAGTTTACTACAAATAGTAACAACTTCCTCCTAAAGAGGCTTAGCAAACATGGACTTTTCCTCTAGTCTAGAGGTGAGGTCATTGATAACCATTGCCTGATCTTCAATTATCAACTTCAGATCCACTACATCATCATTTCTTTCAAGAATTTTAGACTGCACTTTCACCAATTCTTCTATTTGTTCAATTTCGACTTCAAGTTGTTCAACATATTTAGTTGATTCTTCTACAATTGATTTCCACTTATTTCAACTCTTAAATTTAATCTTAATCTTACTAACAGCATGCTTAAGTTGCAACTCGGGATCTGCAATAGTTTTCAATAGATTTTTTCCACCAATATCTTCCTATTTTTCAATAGTAGCCATCATGGAATCATGGTTTCCAGTTTTAAATTCTGGTTCTTCTTCATCACAGAATTCATTATCATCATCTTCCTCTTCACAGACAAAGATCTTATTTGGTACTTTACTTCTTGATTTGAATTCTCCATTTTTTAAAAACCTTTTCTGAGGCTTTTCAATGTTTTCATCATCGCTATTCTCATCATAAAACTTTCTTAAGGACTGAGAGGCAATGTGACCAACTTTGCCACAATGAAAGCAAGCTAGAGGTAACTTCCCTTTGAATTTACCTTTTCCCTTCTGGAACTTCGTTGAAATGAGGGAAAGGATTTATTTTTCCTCATCATCTTAACCGCTACTATCTTTTGATATTTTCAGTTTCTCAATGGATTTGAATTCCATTTCATTGCTCACTCGAGTCGTAGAATCTTCTAGTTTGACTCTCATTTCATATGCCACCAGGCTGATGAGTAGATCATTCAGAGAAAGTTTCGAACGATCTCTATCCTCAAGGGATTACACCTTTGCATTGTACAGGGTTGGAAGTATTCTCAGTAGTTTCTTCATAATTTCAACATCTTTGATTTCTTCTCCTAGGCCCCAAATTTCTCCAACCACTTCAGTAATTCGATTGAAGAAGGAGTATGCATTCTCATCAGGATGCATCTTCAGATCATCGAACCTATTGTGCATCACTTTTAGTTTGTCCTCCTTCACTTTGTTATATCCTTCATTAATATTTTCAAGTTTATCCCACATGGAATTTGGTGAGGTGAAACTCAAAACTTTTAGATAGATCTCATCATAAAGGGCTGTGGTGAGAGCATTCTATGCTTTAGCATCTGCATCGAGAATTTTCCAATCTCTATCAGTCATAGCCAGTCCTGTTGGATCAGAAATATTTATACCTTGCACAATGGAAAACAGAACTTCTATTACAAGGGATCTTGTATGAGATCTCATTCTGTTCTTCCAAATCTGAAAATTACTTCCATCAAAGAGGGGAACTCCCCTAACACAGGCTGAATTTTCCATGACAGAAAAGGAAGGATCTAACACCAGCAACCTCCCTCTGATACCACTTGTAGGTCCCCGGGACACCCTGAGAGGGGAGGGGTGAATCAGGGTGAAAAAATTTTCTTTTAAAAAACAAGGATCTTGTTCCCACGTTGGTAGGAACTAGTTATACCCATATGATGGATATGATCAATAATGAAACATTCACATGCAAGGATATGACACAATAATTTTTACTTGGTTCACTGCTAAGGGCTACGTCGAAGGAGCATACACCGACAAGTTGTTGGTCATACCAAAATACACTATTCCTCACTAGATGTGGATTAAAAAGGTTCGGGCACAGTCACTCTATCCCAGGCTCACTTCCTTTACAAAAGATCAGGGGTAGATCACTACGTCCCTTGGGACACTCCCATTGACTCCCCCTGGCTTACTGCATTTGGTGAAGTCACACTCAGTTTATAGACATGAAGGTCTTTTCATAATCGCTAATGATTACGTCCTCTGTTGTATTTAGATGCTCTTTTGAAGTCCAACTTTCACCCGTAGACAAATCTCCCTTTGCACTGAGGGTACCGTGCAATCTCCCAACTTTCACGCAGCTCAAAAAACATTGTCGTGCTTCTTTACTTCCTGGGACGCAAGT
The DNA here is from genome assembly GCA_963277665.1 of Viscum album. Classification (NCBI taxonomy): domain Eukaryota; kingdom Viridiplantae; phylum Streptophyta; class Magnoliopsida; order Santalales; family Viscaceae; genus Viscum; species Viscum album. Next base: position 1,965,941,478 of record OY728121.1, read on the forward strand.
CACTTGCACGACACAAATTCAGCGTGCAAGTTTCACCAAACCACTTCCATAACACCTCCTTCTTCAACTCAAAAATTGCGCGACTCACCATATTTTACACCCAAACCACCTTGGACGCGCAGCCAACAACTGGCGCGCAACTTCTACTTGCGCGACCAAACTACCACTTGCGCGACTACAACACTTGCGTGATGGGAGCTCGAAAAAACTCTAATTATTGAACTCTGTTACAAATAAGGAGGGGTGGTCCTCTATTTATAGACAAACTGGACACCCTGCGCGGTGGAACGCAAGCCTCCTCTCAGATCGCAAGTTCCGGCGCGCAACTCCAACCGCCCTAGCCTCTGTCACGCTACTCACTTGCACGACCAAACCAATACTTACATGACCCTATTTCCTTTGCCATATTTTAATGTTCTCATCATGAAAAACATATTGTGCAAAACTTTCCAATCCTCCTAGGCACGGGCGCACAAGTCCTTTCTCGGCGTGCAAGTCACTTGCGCGACACATATCTGGTGCGCAAGTCCCTTTCCCAAAAAACCCTGTTTTCCCCTTTTGTCAATTTTTGTGGTCCAGAAATTTGGAAAACACTGGAAAATGGTGCCACCTTCAATACTGTTATCTGCTTGACCTATATGAGTACTTTGATGGAACACATTCTGAACTTCCTCTGAGGATTGAAAATAAACTCAAACAATACTCCAATTCATTCATATATGACCATGGTTCCAACACACCTCACCCAGATGTATGGTGTTCCAAAGCACCTCTCAAGTATTCCATAAAAGCTCTTGATTCTCAATGCTCTCTTCCTATCAAAAGATATGTGTGAGGGCCTTGTAGAGGCTTTGAGAAGCCCCATCCAATTTGAAACAATGTTTCAGAAACATAAGCTTTTCAAGCTTATTAAATTGAGCACACATAGTTCCAAGACATTATCTTGTTCTTAGGATAAGATAAAGGTTCTCCCATACATGGTCACATCTACTCATTGTATATTACTGGATAATTTAATGTCTTGGAGGTTGGAAATTGTATTTTCAAAAAATGTTCTAGGATCGATGACATCCCGAACTAGACACTCCGCAAACTAGGACTGGCTGAAGCAGATCTGAGTCCCTCTACCTAAAGATTTAGGGTTATGATATGACAATGTAAACACTGATCAACAAGATTCACCTAAATACCCAATTTGGTGGCCTGATGTTCTTCACTGAGTTCATGGTCATATCACTGGACACCGCCTACAATGCATTCATGGGAAGACCCTTTCTCCATCTGTATATAGTGGTCCCCTGCTCATATCACTAGATCCTCAAGTATTCCCTTAATGGTCGAGTTGGGGTACTCCAAGTTGATGTGTCCCCCTTTTCCTCATGTGACGCATGCTACTTAGATGAAAACCAATATAAGAGAATGGAAAAGTTGGATTATGATAATGAGGTTGAGCCTACTACCGATGTGGTCAATCCATGGGTAGACATGGATGGTGCTTTTATCCTATGGACTCACTGGTTAGAGTCCATGACCCCAGACTTATGACACTTATTTATTTTATATAGAAGGTCAGAAAAGCATGTTCCCAAGAACAAGGAGTCCCAGAAGATCACATGGTATTCATACATGAATCATACATGAGTGATAACAGATCCCCTAACCCCTCTAAGGCACTGAGACATTCCCCCCAAAGAAATAGAAATATTCCATACTTTCATGTTTCGTAAGGGTGGGTTGAACTGACTCAAGACAACGTGCCACTACTGCTATGATATTATCAAGTGGGCCCCCTCCACCAAAGGCTTGACGTAATCGGGTCAAAAGATTTTATCTCTATGGTTTCACCATCATAGGATTCTCTTAATGAATATTTGACTTCCATTCAGGCTAGAACTTACATTCTGTCGGGGTTAGCCAATTTAGAAGAGCTACCTCAAGCTAATGATCCTATATAGTAACCCTACATTTTCTTATATTACTATTACATAATTATAATTATATAAAACATAAAATAATTACACATAGCGAATCTAAAGGATTAGTGTCTTTGGAAAACTAGGACCAAATCTAACATTTACAAAAATAAAACATAAAAAGTTATTTAATTCCTTATTCTCTAGCTTCTAATTGTCTCTTGAATTATCCTTAGTACAAGTAGTCACTAATCGGTCACCCACGGGATCATTAATTCCTTAGGGCTCCAGTCAAATAATAAATATATATGTGTACCAAAAGTTACTAACTACTATGGTGTATTATTGAGGAAGTTCAGGGTCGGTCTCATGAGGAGGATGTTATTCTTATAGGGGAAATAAATCTAGTCATGAATCCTTTGTAGGAGCCCTTAATAGTTGACTAATGTTTATGAGTTTTCTAACTATTATTGGGTTTTACTTTAGTTTATTAAATAGGGGTCGGGATAAAGTTTGAGTAACTATAGAAAGGTGGTCTTAGTTCTAATCTTGGAAAGGTCCTACATTCATAGTCTGTGAAGAAAACGGTAGTCGCTAGTCAACCATGGTCCAGTCTTCTATTTCATCCTATGATGTAACTATTCTATGGTTCAGAGGCTAGCTACAGTCCTAGATTCATTAAATTTAGCTTATATTAGAGAAATTTCCCTAATCTAATGGTCTTAGTTATAGTTTACATCAATTAGGATAGGGTCATTTTCATGACTGTCTAATGGTCACGGTATAGTCGCACCAATGGGGTTTGACCATTGGTCTATATTTTAATTACTAATCCATTTTGGTTTTCCAATCTTAGAACTGAAGATTTAATTAAGCATCTAGATACATCCAATCTTGATCCTTACCCTGATGTGTTTATCTACACATGATGGTAATTAAATCAGTAAAATGGGTAAGGTAAATCATAACTATATTTAATGGAATTGATTAAATATGTGAATAACTTTCAAGAAACTTTAAATAAAGCGTTACGTGAATAGAAAGAAATGGAAATGATGTGATGTAGGAATTGAAGGTGTTGTAGAAAAGGAATCCACATCTCTTCAGTTGAAAATGTAAAATAATTAAAAATAATTGATGTGTTTAGAGGGGGAAAATAGATAGAAATATTGAAATGAGTCCAAAATGGAGATAGATCTAATCCAAGCGTCTCAATGTGTTGTTGATATGCTACTTATGTAACTGAAATTGGTCACGATAGGTACTTGATCGTCACATCATGAACATTAAATCCGTGTTATTTAGACAATGATCTCAAGTGTGGAATTCAGATCTTTCATGGATTAATGATTTTTGAACATGTTCACATCATGTACAGGTGGTTCCGGACATGTACCCCATGCCCAACCGTCTTTTTTCATTGAATCCCTGTGGATTTCTCGGCATCGGGTTTGACTATTGTCCCGATGTGTAGGAAGGAGTCACGATGTGAACTGGAAATTTCTTCAGTCATCGTGGTTGGTCATAGCTTGGATTCATGGCTTCATACAGGTTTTGATCATCAATTACACGATGTGAATTTGTCCATCAGGATGTGTATTTGGACATTTTTTCCTGCATTTCTTCCTTTCTTCTTTGGAACCTTGTAAAGCCATTTTTCCTTCAAAATAGGACATCTACCACATGCATTATCTAGTATATAAATGAAAAAAAACTAAAATGTGATAGAAACATATATATATATATATATAACATTTAGGCTTATCAAATCCCCCCACACATGAATCATTTCTTGTCCTCAAGAAAAATATCTCAACAAAGATTTCAAAAGGATAAGAAATATGAAAAAAAATCTAGGTAATGTCCATGCAATTAAATTATGTTTAAGTATAAAATCAGTAAACTTCCATTTTTAATCCTGTATAGTAAATTATTCATGCCTCATAGTTTAGATTTTCAAAAAAACTACTCATTTACTCATAATATTTTAACTGTTCTTTAAGCTATATGCCCTTTTGAAATTTACCTCACCGTTATTTTCTCTCACTACTCAGGGTAAAATATAAGTATGGTATTCTCGTACCCTGAGTCCATATTCCTAATCCTAGGCTAGAACTGGTTCTATCAACTCCACTGTGTAAAGACAAGTATAAAAATAATCTTAAGTAATTTTGTCAACAAGGTTCTAATGACTCTGAGGCTGTAGGTAGGTAGGTAAAAATGTGAAAATCATGCTCCTAAGAAGGGTAATCTCTAAAGTAAAACACATATGTAACAAGATGAGTGTGACAAAATTCGTCCCCCTGGAGAGTAAGGTGCAAACTCCATCTGCTCAGGTTAGATCCATGTGTATCGCAAGTAAGTATTTAAGGAAATGATTATGTTCCTTTACTTTTTTTATTTTTCACTTTTATTTTTTGAAATTTATTCCTAGGATAGATCTCACATCCATTACTTAACCACATATGATCCTTTGTGGTATTCATCGGTCTAGAAAATGGTGATTTTTTACCCTCTCAGTACATGATACATTCCAATTTTTTCTTGTATTTTAAATTTTATGAAGGAAAAAATATGAATGATATGCAACAAAAAGGCATATAGATCACAACCCTGTTATTAGGTGGGTGCACCTCACATCACTAAAAGTAAAAGCATCCCATGCAGTCTAAATTCCTCCCCCACACATCTTCAAAAATAATATTTATGCATTGTTAAAAGAGTAGGGTAGGAAGGGAAATAAACTTAAAATATATCTTCTTCTAATAGGTCAGTCATGGATACTATGGGATAAAAGAAGTGTAACTATCAGGTAGGTCTCAGGTAAAATGGCTCTCAAAGGCTGCCTCAATCATTTTGAAATTACACTTGTTCAGTCATCATTTTGATAAGATATCAGTTAATGTTCTAGTAGGTTTCCATGTCCCATGTATCTCTCAAAAAATATTATCATAAAATAAAATGAGATCGAAGTCATAGAATCCTCATAGGTACTAAGAATAAAAACTGGCAATTATAATGGGCATAATTCATATGTAGTGATTCAATTAATCATGATTTCGAAGATTTTTAATTTTAATTAAACTTATAAGCTCAGTAATCATTATAAAATGCTATGAAGGTGTGAAACATAGTTCTTAACATTCTTGTTTTTAAGTTTTATATTTAATTTACCTGGGAATAACATTTTTCAGATTTGCAGTGTGCTTATGAATTTGAAAAATGTCTCCTAAAACAGTCAGAACAAACAAAAATCAATTGTATCTCAGTGAAAATATGAGAATGACCCCACCCCCACCCCCCACATAAAAGGACATATTGTCCCCACTATCTATGAAATAATGGGTGGGAGTGGTGTGGCAGAGAATATCAGGATTTGAATTGACATGGCAATGATGATAAAAAATTAAAAATAAGAAATCAAGAGCTTCCTGAAATAAAGTGGTATGTCATGGGGGGGGGTCTGGTCTATCTTAACATTAATGTTTTGATTCACCTACAAAATATGTTATTAGAATAATTCATGCACTATAGAACATATGTTAATCCTCAGGTTTATACATTTGAATAGCTGAGAAATAGGTAGGTGTAAAAAGAAGGAAAAATGGTAACCATTTTATTTATTGAATGAAATTCTTTATAAAGTACTACAATGTGAATCTGAAAAATCCAAGACTCAAACAAAACAAAAAAAACTATTTTTTCCCTTCCATAAAGTGCTAACTTATTGTCGTCAGCCAGATGGGTTGACCCAGAATTCATAGATTGGGCCCACCGTCTCAATTTATCCTCTTGCGCTTGCAGTAACTTGTCATCATGTCCTTGAGTTCAAGTGGTCTCTTAACTGGATTCACAACTTCAGGTGTAGCTCAACCGAATGTTAAATGTGGTAAGAATGTAATCATTGGTGGAGGTGGTTGTTGCTGCTAGTGGATTTATAATGAAAAAACATGAAGTGGATTGGAGATCTCTATGACACTCTGGGTTACTCATTGTAGAACAAAATATGGTGGAATTTTTCTGTTCATAACATCAGATGATAGAAGAGATAGACATTGCTGAGGAAGAAGAAAAATAAGTAAGAAAAAGTAAACACACATTTACAAGGGAAAATAAAGCCAAAAATGTATATAAATATCATAGTGTGGTATATGAGAATGAGAATGAAAGAAGCCCACCCATAAAAAAAGTGTCCCAAATCCCAAAAATATTGAAAATACAAATCAGTTCCCTGGGACAAAAATATACTCCATGGTCAGATCAGCATCAGAAGATAGAATGAAATGGGAAGCTAACTCACAATCGGTAGCCGCAACAGCGGTAGCTGGTGATGAGGCTGATGGTGGGGTGGTGGGGTTGGGAAGCTGGGATGGGGTGCGTGGTGTGGATTACCTAATCCATAAAGTGGTCGTTTTTCTGGAAGCTGGATCAAGGAATGGGATGTCGGGAGTGGGCTTGGTGGATGGTCACATTCCCTTATGGGCCTGCTCCTACATTAAATTCGGCTAATTTGTAGCGTATGTGACATCATGAGGAAAGTCTGAGGGTAGAGAGGGTGAGGGGTAAAGGGTGTATGAGGAAGGACCATCAATAGTAGGTGGTGCAGGGGTGAATGAGGAAGTCTCAATGAAGGGAAGGTGGAGGTGAGTAGCAAGCTGGTGCTAATTCGCCAGGATGCTCTGGAGGAAGTTTTTTTTTTACATTTTTTCAAAAAAAAATTGAAAATACATCTAGGTAAAATAAAATATTTTTTTACCCCTCAAAGGTGGCACCTGGTGTGCCACCTTTGGGGTTTTTTTTCACCTAGGGCAAGGTAGAACATGGTGTGCTGCGTTGGCCCAAAAATAAACCGCAAAGGCGGCACACTAGGTGCCGCCTTTTCATAAATATTTTTTAAAAAAAACTATTTTTATTTTTATTTTATTTTTTGTTTTGTTATATATATATATATAACAAAACTTTTCAGCAGAATTTTTCTGTTATTTAATATCTAGCAGCACTGCCATTACAGCAGTCTGGATTCTGATAGAAACCCTTACCCTGGACTCCCTTTTATAAGGGGGCTTGCCCTGGAAATCATACTGCATTTCCGATGTGGGATTCTGGTTCTTTTTTTTTCTGCGCAGTATATTCTGTGTTTCTGATGTGGGATTCTGTTTCAAGTACACGACTTTGAAAGACTATAAAACATAAAATATAAGACCAACATAAATGAAACTTTAAACATTGATTAAACATATAAGGAATAGTTGAAAGCAATAATAATTTCATAAAAAATGTTGATACAAATTAATTTATAAGCTTTCAAAACCACCTACTTGAAACTTAAACATATTTCAAGTACATGACTTTGAAATATTATAAAAGATAAACTATAAGACCAATATAAATGAAACTTTAAACATTTATTAAAAATATAAGAAATTGTTGAAAACAAAAATAATTTTATAAAAAAATTTGACCAAAAACAATTTGTAAGCTTTCAAAACTATCAACTTGAAACTTAAAAATGTTTCAAGTTCCCAAATTTGAAAGACTATAAAACATAAACTATATGAAAAATACAAATGAAACTTTAAACATTGATTAAAAATATAAGAAATAGTTGAAAACAAAAAAAACTTCCTAAAAAATGTCCATAAAAATTAATTTATAATCTTTCAAAACCGTCTACTTGAAACTTAAAAATGTTTCAAGTACGCGAAATTGAAAGACTATAAAACATAAAATATAAGACCAACATAAATGAAACATTAAACATTGATTAAAAATATTAGGAATAGTTGAAAACCAAAATAAGTTCCTAAAAAATATTGATGAAAATTAATCTATAAGCTTTCAAAACCTCCTACACGAAACTTAAAAATGTTTCAAGTACGCGACTTTGAAATACTACAAAACATAAACTATAAGACCAGTATAAAACAAACTTTAAACATTGATTAAACATATAATAAATAGTTGAAAACCAAAATAATTTCATCAAAATTGTTGATTATAAATAATTTATATGCTTTCAAAAGCACCATCTTGAAACTTAAAAAAGTTTAAAGTATGCAAATTTGAAAGACTATAAAATATAAACTATAAAACGGATATAATTGAAACATTAAACATTAGTTGAAAAAATAATAAATAGTTGAAAACAAAAAAAATTCATAAAAAATTTTGATGAAAAATAATTTATAAGCTTTCAAAACCGGCTACTTGAAACATAAAAATGTTTCTAATGCATGACTTTGAATGACTATAATTATATTATTAATTAACTAATTAACTATTATATAATTAATAGTTATATTAATAATTAAATAAATATTTATTATATAAGTAATAATTATTGAGTAATAATTAATAATTAACAATTAGTAATTAATAATTTAATGAATAATTATAATTAATATTTATATTACTAATTAACCAAATTATAATTAATAATTACTTATTAATAATTATTAATTACTTATTAATAATTATAATGAATATTTATAATGAATATTTATATTATTAATTAACTAATTAATAATTAATAATTAATAACTACTAATTAATTACTTATAATTATTAATTATATTACTAATTAACTAAATAATTATTATATATGTAATAATTATATTACTAATTAATTATTATATAATTAATAATAATATTACTAATTAACTAATTAATTATGACATATTTAATTATTAATAATTATATTTAATTATTATATTACTAATTAACTAATTCACTATTATATAATTAATAATTATATTACTTATTAACAAATTAATTATTATATAATTAATAGATATATTAATAATTAACTAAATAATTATTGTATAAGTAAAAATTAATAATTAATAAGTAATAATTAATAATTATAATTAATATTTATATTACTAATTTACTAATTAATAATTACTAATTACTAATTAAAAATTAAAAATTAATAATTATAATGAATATATGTAATTAAAAATTATATTACTAATTTACTAATTAATTGTTATATAATTAATAATTATATAACTAATGAACTAACTAACTATTATATATTAAATTATTAATAATTACTAATTAAGAATTATAATGAATAATTATAATTAATATTTATATTACTAATTAACTAATTAATAATTAATAATTATAATGAATAAATGTAATTAAAAATTATATTACTATTTTAGTAATTTATTATTATATAATTAATAATAATATTACAAATTAACTAAGTAATTTTTATATAATTAATTATTAATAATTACTAATTACTAATTATAATGAATAATTATAATTAATAATTATATTACTAATGAACTAATTAACTATTATATAATTAATAATTATATTACTAATTAAGATGGCTTGCCTTAGAAATCATTCTTTATTTCCGATGTGGGATTCAGGTTCTCACTTTCTTACGCAGTACATTCTGCATTTCTGATGTGGGATTCTATTTCAAGTACGTGAATTAGAAAGACTATAAAATATAAAATATAACACCAATATAAATGAAACTTTAAACATTGATTAAACATATAAGAAATAATTGAAAACAAAAGGAATTTCCTAAAAAATGTTGATGAAAATTATTTTATAATAATTATCTTACTAATTAACTGTTATATAATTAATAATTATATTAATAATTAACTAATTAATTATTAACTATTTATTATATGTTTAATCAATGTTTTATGTTTCAATTATATTACTCATATATTTTATGTTTTATATTCTTTCAAATTCACGTACATGAAACAGGTTAAGTTTCAAGTATACGGTTTTGAAAGCTTATAAATTATTTTTCAACTACATTTTTTAGGAAGTTATTTTTATTTTCAACTATTTCTTATATGTTTAATAATTGTTAAAATTTTCATTTATATTGGCCTTATAATTTATATTTTATAGTTTTTCAAAGGCATGTACTTGAAACATTTTTCAGTTTCAAGTAGGAGGCTTTGAAAGCTTATAAATTATTTTTCATGGATATTTTTTATAATTTTTTTATTGTTTTCAACTATTTATTATATGTTTAATCAATGTTTAATGTTTCATATATATTGGTCTTATAGTTCATATTTTATTGGCTTTCAATTTCATGTACTTGAAATATGTTTAAGTTTCATATAGGTGGTTTTGAAAGCTTGTAAATTATTTTTTTTCTACATTTTTTATGAAATTATTTTTTTTAACTACTTATTATTTGATTAATTAGTTTTTAAAGTTTCATTTATATTGGTTCTATAGTTTATATTTTATAGGATTTCAAAGTCACGTACTTGAAATATGTTTAAGTTTCAAGTAGGTGGTTTTGAAACCATATAAATTAATTTGTATCAACATTTTTTATGAAATTATTTTTGTTTTAAATTATTTCTTATAAGTTTAATCAGTGTTTTATGTTTCATTTATATTGTTCTTATAGTTTATGTTTTATAGTCTTTCAAAGTCACGTACTTGAAATAGAATCACAATCGGAAACTCAGAATCTACTACGTAGGAAAAGGAGAACCAGAATCCCACATCGAAAATGCAGTATGGTTTTCAGGGAAAACCCCCTTATAAAAGGGAGTCATGGGTGAGGGTATCAGTCAGAATCTAGACTGCTGTAATGGCAGAACCGCTGGATACTAAATAGCAGAAAAATTATGCTGAAATTTTTTGTTTTATATATATATATATATAAAACAAAACAAAACAAAAAAATAAAAATAAAAATAAAAAATTTAAAAAAAAATATTATGCAAAGGTGGCTCCTAGTGTGCCGCCTTTGTGGTTAATTTTTGGGAAAAGGTGGCACACCATGTTCCACCTTTCCCTGGGCGGAAAAACCCCCAAAGGCGGCACACCAGGTGCGGCCTTTGGGAGGTAAAAAAATAATTTTTTTTACCCTAGTGGTATTTTCAAAAAAAAAATTGAAAAAATGTAAAAAAAAAACTCTACGAGTACCCGTAGGTCAAAAGTATTGAGATGGATAGGCGCAGGATGGGCAGAGGGGTGTTGTTCAAGAATGATGGTGGTTGGGTAGAGGGGTCTTGCTTCTCCTAGTGGATGCTCCTACGGATCAGCCGCCTGTTGTGCATCTGAACGAGGAACTATATCCTATACTCCAGGTGCGTAGATTTAGATGATTTCCTCCTTCACCTACATCCTCATCTTTTTGCAGGAGCACAAGATCAATTATCTTGACTGGGCCTACTGAGGTGAGATTATTCAAGGAATCAAAAACATGGAGGTATATGGCCAACCTGAAATGATCTTCCAAAAAGTGTGCCCCACATTATCTATGCCAGTACTCTGTAGTATGAGGCGAACTGGGAATCCATGATGACGGGAGGCCACCCATGGAAGCAGCGAGGATAAGAACATCAAGTTGGGTGATGCTGCCATGGGTCTTGCCTAGTGTGAACCATCAATGTGCCATGGACTGGTATAGAATACGCAGTGAGGGAGTCCTCAGCTAGGTGGACTTCACCAACCTAGGGTCATGAAACGATCGGGGGTCATGAGCAATAACATTCCAAAGGCTCAGTGCATCTTCTCGAGAGTTCCTTTTCTGCAACGTAGGATAAATGTATGTGAGTACGAACTCCTCGGTGTAGATACCAAGTCCTCCAGAAAACTGGGCCATGGTGAGCAGGTGTGGTCTGGCACCATGTATGAAGTAAAGGGAATCCACCAATATGTCAAATATGGCTAAGAACTCCAAAAATAACTCTCTATACATCTCATTCATGATGTCAATATTGTTGTTGAAGTGCAGTGCCTCCAATAAGATGAGTATGGTGTCTACAACATTTGGATTTGCAAGTACAGCCATATACAGAGTCTTGTTGGTCATCATAGGGTTTGTCCTAGAGCTGAATGATATTAACCTAGTGATGTGGGTTGTCAAAGCAGAGAAATGGGTGTAAATAAAAATTACCATCCATAGACGGGGATGTGCTCATTTCCTGTGAGGCAGATGGAGTGTGCATGCGCTTAGATGGAGGCTACTGGCTCATGGATGTAGAGGAATAACTCTATGATGAATAAGCTTCAGGTTACAGACTTTTGGTTCATGTCATGGAGAGGAATAGGAGTAGGTCGCATGCTGGAAGAAGGGTAGGATGGTTTTTGAGGACGAGTGGAGGAAGGGAGGGAGGAGTGACCGTGTCGTGAGGAGAAGAGAGGAAGGGTCGTGTAAGGGTTTGAAAGGGGTGGGGTTCACAAGTTGTGATCCTTAGGTTTATTTTGAAAATGGAACCGATCTAGGTTATGACGTGTACCTTATGGTCATGTCTTGAACCTTGAGAAAAATCTGGTTTCAGTGTAACAAAGGGTCACATCATGACCTGTTGATTCATGTCACGTACATCGAATGTTTCCTTTGGATTTTCCTCCTTTATATCCCTACCTCTTTATTCAAATAAAAAAAGAAGACTTGTCCTATTCTAACTTAACTAACTCCTAACCTGGGTTTCCTACCAGTCGGTACTTCATTTAAAGTCGGGATCTTGACTGATCACTTAATGATCATTTGACGGTATTGTTCTCACTGAATGGTTCATGAAACATCTTCAATCCATGATCATTTATTTTTTATGGTAATATGTCCGCGTATAAATATGAGTGGACAATAATGGGTAAGGAGTATGTTTCCCCTTTAAATGAGTACTTTGACGTACTGGGATGAGTGATGGATGGAATCAATGAAGGCACCACCTATCTGGTGGGTGGTTCAGTAAAGATGGCTTTTTTAAAGTCACAGACTCCTTTTTCTATAATAGAGTCATCACATTCCTCCTCCTTAATCATGTAATCTTCCTCATTCTAGGTAAGAGACATGACGTTGTTGTTCTTGTTGTCACTTGAGGGTTGCACGACTTGAATAAAGTTAAACACAACTTGTTCTTCATCTACACTTAATATGATACTTCCTTAATTCACATCTATCAGTGAATTTCCTATTACTAATAATGGTCTTCCATGTATAATAGGAAAATCTCCATATTCTTCCATGAATAACACCCAGAAATCATCTAATAAAATGAACTTGTCGACATTTACTAGTACATCTTCCAAAATCCATTTGAGGGTACTTGACCAAGAGATCAGTTAATTTCACAACCACCCTTGTTTCATTAAGATCTTTGATTCTGATTTTATAAAATATACTCATTGGAATGAGGTTAATGCTTGTTCCAAGATTTCAGAGTGCTCTAATAAATTTTCATGTACCTATCTCACACGGTATCGAGAAGCTTCCAGGGTCTCATCATCAGTGGTATTTTCATTTTTACAATAGAAGATAATTTTTTTGTTTAAATAGATGGCTCAAAGTTCTTTTTTTTTTGATAAAAGGTCTTTTAGGAATTTGGCATAAATGGTAATGTGGGAAATATCTTCAGAAAAACTGATGTGGATATGTAATTTCATGAACATATCCATGAACATCTTGTTTTTTGTCTCCTACCTAAGTTTTCTTCATCTCACCAGATAGGGAAGAGGTGGTAGGTATGGAGATGGGGAAACATACGCAGGTTACATCTATTGCTCATGTATATGTTCCTTCTTAACTGGTACTTCTTCATGATGTAAGGTGGTTTTGACTTCATAATCATTTTCTTTAGGTACTAGTTGTTTTCTCTGCTCTTTTTCTTACAACTTTACTTATTTGGGTTGTTGGAAGTCTTGAATTTTTCCACTTCTCAGCACCACTTCCTCAGCTTCCTCTCATGGGTTTGTCTCAATGTTAAAAAGTAGTGTAGCTAGTAATCTCTTAGATAAGTTCTTTGATATTTCACCCATTTTTACTTCAAGTTTCTATTGCACAGCTCTCTAGTTTTTCATATTTCTCTCATGGGTCATAATTCTTTGATTATACTTTTTCACAACTAACAGGATGAGGTTTTCAAGATTTCTTTGCATAGGTGATTTCTTAGGTCTTGGGTGAGGTGGCTGAAATTGTTGTTCTCTTTCAGGAACTGGTTGTTTTTGATCTTGTGGTCTCGGTATATGGTTAATATTAGGTTATCCTTGTGATCCTTGAGCCCTGAATTATTTCTTTCCTCCTCTCGGTTGAAAATAGCCTGAATTGTTCTGAGACTGATATTGAGCATGCCTCTGTGGATGGTATTGTTGCCGCTAAAATGGTAGGTATGGTTGTTTATAATTGATGTAATTACAATCTTGTTGTGGTTATTCATATCTAGCTTTACAGTATTTATATAGACGTGGGCCATTTCCCATCTATCATGATTATTATTCCTTTATAGGGGATGGAGGGGGTTGATTAGTTGGTGTCTCAAACACTTTTAATTTTTTCATGAGTTCTTCCACTTATTCTGCTAGCCTCTAGGTCTAATAAATTTGGTGGATTCCACACTATGGTGGTCCATGATCACTCTACCACATACTGGAATTCTGAGAAACTTCATCTAAAACGGATCTTCCAGCTTTCGGAGTCTTGAACATGGGACATCCATCAGTGGCTGCATCGACAACAATATGTGACGCTAACAGGTGTCCTTGATATAATGTTTGGATTTGTATCTGCATATCTATTTCATGATGTTGAAACTTAATCATTAGTTCTTTAAAGAAGTACCCTACTTCCCAAGAAGATTCTCCATCAATTTGGTTGAAATTTTGAATGTCCATCCAGAGCTTCCAGGTCCAGATGGGTGGGAAGTACTTTTCCAAAAATTTCATGGTCAGTTCGTCCCAAGTCATAATTGACTCGAGAGATTGACTTTTTAGACTTTCGTTGGCTTGTTCTCATAATGAGAATGGGAAGAAACTGAGTCTTATTTCATCAAATATAAATCCCTTGTTGCGAATGGAATTGAAAACCTCCATGAAGTTAGTAATATGTTCATGCAGATCTTCACTCTAAAGACTGGTAAATTGCCCCATGTTCTGGATCATATGAATGAGTCTAGGTTTTATCTCAAATTTGTGGTCTTGGATTGGGGTATGAACAATACTAGGAGTCACTCAATGTATTGATGAAAATCCATAGTCCATGAGTTTTTTTCACTTGGTTCATTATTGGTTTCTCTCCCTGAATGATTTTATGGTTGGGGCTTGGCAGGTTAGCTCCCGCAGGGTAGAATTTCTCGACCATTGATGACCGATGAAGAGAAGAGAGGTGCCTTTCGATCTCAGGATCAATGTCAAAAACAGATTGTGCGTCAAGAGTCCTTTAATGAGTCAAATATCCTTGGTACATGAATGCAGTGAATGATAAAAAATTAAAATACATAACGGAATCTAGAAACAAAGTAAAGGGGGAAGGAAATGTAATCCTAGATCTAGACCAGAGTCCTAATCATAAAAAAACAACCTTTCCTCCCTGAAACGGTGCCAAAATTTGATTGTCTTCCCAAGGGTGTCGTTAATTCCATTGGGTGTGATTCAAATTCGAAATTTATATGTGTATCAATCATTACTGACTACTAGAGCGTAGTGTGGTAGAAGTCCGGGGTTGATCCCATGAAGAGGATGATATTCTTGTAGGGAGAAGAAATCTGTTCTTGAATCCTTTGCAAGAGTCCATACTAGTTGAATAATGTTTGGGAGTTTTCTAACTATTCTTGGGATTTACGTCTATTGATTAAAGAGGGTTCAGGGTCATGTCTGATTATCTAGATAATGGTGATCCTAGTTCTAATCTTAGCAAGGTCTAAAGTGCTTAGTCTGTGAAACAAGCGGTAGTCTCTAGTCAAACTTGGTCCAGTCATCTAGTTCTACCTTTGATGTGACTATTACATACTATGGAGGGTAGCTATAGTTATAGATTCATTGAATTCATATTGTATTGCATAAAGTTCCCTATAGTAATGGTCATAGTCATCATCTACTACAATTTGGATAGGGTCGTTTTCTTGATTGTCGGATGGTCATGGTACAGTCACACAAATGAGGTTTGAGCATTGGTCTATATCCTAATTACTAATACATTTAGGTTTTCCATGCTTAGAACTAAATATTTATTTAAACATCTAGATACATAAAATCTTGATCCCTACCCTAAAGTGTATAACTACTCATGATGGTAATTAAAGAAGTAAAAGGGGTAAAGGAAATCATAAATATGAAAAATGTAATTGAATAAATATGTGACAAACATGAAAGAAATTTTAATTTAAACCTTACTTGAAGAGAAAAAAACAGAAATGAAGTGATTCAGGAATTGAAGGTGTTGAAGAATAGGAATCAACGACTCTTCAATTGTAAATGTAAAATAATTACAATGAACTAAAGTATTTAGAGATGGAAAATAGAAATATATCACGAAAGGGGTCTAAAAGTGAGATATATATATATATATATAATCCAAACATCTCAATGTGCTCCTAAGATGATCCTTTATAGGTGAAATTGGTCATGATGTGTACTTAGTCGTCATGTCATGAACCCTAAATCCTCATTATTTTGAAAATGATCTCTAGTTTGGCATATGGATCATTCATGGATTAGTGATGTTATACCATGGTCACGTCATGTACAAGTAGTTCAAGATGTGTTCCCCATGTCCCACTGGCTTTTCATATTGAATTCTCACGGCTTTCTCGGCATCGGGTTTGACTATTATCACGACATAGGGAGTAAAGACTTGATCTATCAATTTCTTCAGTCATCGTGGTTGGTCACGTCTTGGCTTCACGGCTTGATACAAATTGTGATCATCAAGTACACAAAGTGAATTTTTCCATCACGACGTGTACTTGTCCATTTTGGATGTTTTTCTTCCTTTTATCCTTGGAACCATTTAAAGCCATGTTTCCTAAGAAATAGGACATCTACCATGGGAATTATCCATTATATGAATGAAAAACAATGAAAAAGTGCTAGTAAAATATATATAACACTTAGGTTTATCAGTCACCAAAGGATATTAATCAAAAGGGGTGAGATAAAATCCTTGTAAGTGGATAGATAAGAACATGAAACAATATAACATGGGGTTATCATAATCATTATCATCATAACATAGTCATAGTATGATAACCATTAGAGGAAGCATTGAGATAAGACATGGATTGTGGCAATGCATACAAATGAAACAACATGTCTTAGTGTCCAACTACCAAACAAAGTAGTGAAAAATATTATATCATGTGAAAGAATAACACACTTTACTCATTAGGTTATTCACATTACCTAATTAATTGGAGCGCTATATAATTCCAGGCATGCCCATAACATCATAACATTTACATTGTGCTATATAATTCCATGCACACCCGTCACATTATAACAACTACATAATCATGTATACCACATAGAATGTTTATCAATACTGTACATAAAATAAACCATGTTAAGTAAGGGGTTTTAGTTCAAAAATTATACATTCATAAACATTTTTCTCCCAAAATATGGATGGAATAACATACTTGATTGTCAAACTTGAGTGAAGACAATCTCGTGAAGTAAAAGTTGTGTTTTCTTTTGAAAGAAGAGTTCTTTTGAAAAAAACTATGGTTTTCATAAACTCGTTTAGAAAACATTTATATCCTATAAATGGTAATATAAATATGAATAAATTATATTTAAGATATATCCATATATAAAATGGGGTGAAATATGGAATCCCCAAAGAAAGAGATTTTGGTTTGAGAATTCCTCTTACCTTATCTTCAAAAGCTTCATTCACATGTATATCATATAGAATCACATTATATTCCTTAATTAAAAATTACACAACCTTTTATACTTGTTTGAGACTCATTATGGTTTTATTATATTCTTATATAGTAATTTGGATGAGTTATAGAGTTTAAATTTAGTGTTTGGAAGTGTTCATTTTATTAGTTTCCATGATCGGTTCTTTTGTATACATGAATGGATGTTTTTATAAGATGTGTACAAACATAAAGAATTTTTATTATATTTTTTTAATGATATTACATAATTTTAATTGATCTTATTATGTATTTTTTATATACTATGTGGATGATTCATTAGATAAAAGTTAATGATGATCGTTTTAGTTCAATTTTGACCGTTTTTTATCACAACAAACATGTTTTGTTTTGTCATTTATTATAATGTGTATAAGTTAGTTACAGAACATAAAAGGGGTTAACAAATGAACATTAAGATATGATTTCAACCATTTTATTTTTTTATTATCGTTCTTGAAGGCATTTCTGGAAAATGAATGTTCGTCTCCCATGATGTCGGTAAATTAACACTTCACGGGCTAAGATTTCATATTTATGATAAAAGAGAGGGGGAGGAGTTTAATGTTGGATATTACATAAAAATTATATAATTCAATTTTATATAAGTAATTAGATTTATCATTCCATTTTTATTAAGGGAGGTAAGGGGAGAATATGAAATGAAAATGAAATTGAAATGAAATGAAATGAAAAGAGAGAGGATTTCTCTCTTGAAATCTCCTCTTGGGATCCTCCTCAAGGTACCTAGGCTTGGTCTTTTGATGAGACAGAGATCAATTATACATGGGGGAGGTAATAGGGAATATTTTATGGTAGAATATAGGAAATGATAAAAGCATTAATGGTGTGAGGAGAAGAGGGTGTGAGGGGTTCTATTTATAGTGGAGGAGAGGGGTGTTTTCTTATTATTTTAATCATTAGTTTATTATTTTTCTCAAGAAAAGAAATTTTGAGGATTCATGTAACTAAATAAATTAATTAGTGCATGTTATTTGAAAGAAATGGTCACTTTCATCATCCATGACTCAAGAATGACTAAAAAAATCAGGTTTTTAGCATTTACAGTAAATTATCGTATTTTACTATTCACCCAAAATTAAAGTATTTCAGAAAAAGTACCATAAAATAACCTTAAAAATTTTCCAATGTGTATAATTTATTAATGAAATCCATTTTATGAAAATAATTTTTGGATTATGAGTAGTTTAATTTTTAATTAATATTATCATTTACTTGGAAAATACAAATTTTAAAATTATAACTGATTTCATAACACATTGAAAAATTACATAAAGTCTCATAAAATTACATTAAAATCATTTGACATAAAAATATTAATTTATTAATACATTTGGTGAAAATTGATTATATTTAAAATTAATCATAAAATATTTATGACTTATAAAACTACCAACACATAATTAATAAATTTTAAAATATTCATTTACTTATACTATGATATAATTATATCATATTGTCACTTATAATATGGATAAATTTTATTTATAATACCATTAGTTTGATTACTTTTCACTTGGCTAATTTACTACTAATAATGAAAATATTACTTTTTATAAGAGTAACATTAATATTCATAAGGATAAGTTACTATTCACTAAAAATTATGTTTGTCTTATCAGACTCCAAATATCTTACTAATAGAAATCATGTATATCTGATTTTTGAAATTAAAAACATAGAATTGGAAAAATTATGTTTAATGATTAGGTTATAAAGGTCACATAATATTTATTAGTTCATTTATGCATGATGTGGCGTTGTGTTTCCTATTATGATCTGATGAGAAATAATTATAAGAATGTAATTTACATTAATAAAACTTTGGGATGTTACATTCTTTACCCCTTTTGAAATTTCACTCTCGAAATTTCATTTCACGAAATAAGGTGATGGTACTTCTCCTTCATCACCTCCTCCAGTTCCCAAGTGTCCTCTCCATACTTATTGTTCCTCCACAACACTTGGACAAGGTGTGTTGTCTTATTGCATAGAACCTTATCTCTCCTGTCCAAAATCATTATTAGATGCCCCTCAAAAGAGAGATCATCTTCCTGCTATATCGTCTCTGAGTTCAGTACATTTGAAGGAACCGGTATGTACATCCTCAGTAGTGATACATGGAAAACAACATTAAATCGAGCCATATTCAGCACATGTGCAAGCCAATAGGCCACAGCTCCTATGTGATCTAGGATATCAAAGGGGCCAATGTACCTTGCACTTCCCTTCCCTTTCATTTCAAACTGCATGACTTTCTTCCATACTGATTTTAGAAGGAAGACATTATCTCAAATGTTGAACTCCATGTCCCTTAGACGATTGTCAGTATAGCTCTTTTTCCAACTGTGAGCATATATGATATGTTGTTGTATGGCTTGAACCTTTTCTATCATCTCTTGTAAAATATCAGGGCCATGTAGATTTATTTCGCCAACTTCATCACAACAAGTTGGAGTTCTACATCACTTTTCGTACAAAGATTCATATGGAGCCATCTGAATACTCGCTTGGAAGCTATATTTGTATGAGAACTCAACCAATGGTAGATGTTGATCCCATACACCTTTAAATAATAATTATTAGGATCTAAGAATATCTTCAAGAATATGAATATTCCTTTCAGATTGGCCATCAGTTGGGGGTGATAGGTCATGCTAAAATTCAATTTAGTACTCAAGGAATATTGAAGACACCTCCATAATTTAGATGTGAACATGGGATCACGATCAGAGACAATTAAGAGTGGAAACCCATTTAGTCCCACTACTTCATTCAAATATATCATAGCAATTTGTTCAAGTGAGTGATCTTCCAAAATTTTGATAAAGTGACTAGTATTGGTGAGTTGGTCCACCATAAGCCATATCACATTATTTCCTTTGGATGTCTTCGGGACACCCATGAAAAAGTCCATGGTGACATTATTCCATTTCCAAATGGGTATAGGCAATGGTTCCATCTTCACATTTGATTTTTTTCAGGCTGCATTAACTTTTTGACATATCAAGAACCTTGAGATATATTCTTCAATCTTCTTATTCATGTTATCCAAATAAAAAAATTGTTCTCAGAGGTCATGGTACATCTATGTGCAACCAGGATGTGTAGAGAATGTTGACCTATGTTCATTTTTCAATAAATCCTTCTTTATCCTGAGAGAAAAAGGCATGCAGATCCTTGTTTCAAACCAAATCACACCATCATCTTCAATATTGAAATCTTACAGTTTCCCTTCCTATAACTCATTCACCTTCTTTTTCAAATCTATATCATCCCTCTTTTCCTCCATAATCTTCTCCTTGATAGATGGTTGGGAAATAATTTTGTAAAGTTCGGATTTGTTCTCTGTCATTGTGATTTACATATCCTTCCTTTTCATATTCATGAAGATAGGGTCTTTCTCAATCTGTAACATGGATATAGTAGAATCTTATTTTATAATAAGAGCATCATCTACCTTTCTCTCTTAGCCGAGATGATTGTGACTAGAGAAATCATATTCTTTGATTATCACTAACCATCACCATTTACATATATTGATCTAATTTTTTTGAATATATACTTTAGGCTATTATTATCATTATATATGTTACACTTCTCACCATATTGGTAATGAATCTATATTTTCAAGGAAAATAATAATAGCTTCTTTCTCTAGATCATGAGTTGGGTAGTTCTTCTCATGGATCATCAACTACTGTGAGGCACAAGCTATCAAATTATCATTTTTCATGAGTATACAACCCAATAATTTATTGGAGGTATCACTATATATCAAAAAAAATTCTCCACTTTTCAATAATTTGAGTACAAGTGAGGTGTTCAGCCTTCTCTTAATCTCCATGAAGCTTTCATCACATTATTTCATCTATACATACATTACCCCTTTCCTTTTTAACGTAATTAGTATGCTTGACAATCATGTGAAATTTCTTACAAAATGTCGATAGTACCCTACTAAGATAAGAAAACATTGATTTTATAGGACACTAGAGGGTCTGATCCATTCCCTAATTGCCTTGTTTTTTAAGGGTCCAATAAAATTCCCTCACTTGTGATCACATTTTCCAAGAATGTGAATTAGTGAATCCAAAATTCATACATTCTGAACTTTATGTACAACTTCACCTTCCTCAATGTCACCAACAGAAGTCTTATATGTTCTTCATGTTCCTCCTTACCATTGTAGTAGATGATCATGTCATCAAAAAACACAACCACGAATTTTTTGAGGAAACGTAAAAATATATTATTCATAAAATACATAAAGACTTTAGGGGCATTAGTAAGTATAGATAGCATCAAAAAAATCATATTTCAGATATCTTGTACAGAAGGAACTCTTCTGAATATCTTCCTTCTTCCATATTAGCTGTTGATATCCAAAATGGAGATCTACCTTTGAGATTTACTAAGCTCCTCTCAACTGATCAAACAAGTTTTCAATCCTCAGAAGAGCATAATTATTCATTATGATTATCTTTTTGAGTTCGTGATAATCAATACACATCCACTTTGATCCATCCTTCTTCTTGACAAAGAGTACTGACACACCCCATGGTGATTAACTTTGGAGTTTGAACCCTTTGTCTAAATTCTCTTGTAGCTACTTATTTAACTCCTCTAGTTCGATAAGATCCATCCTGTAATAAAACATTGAGGTAGAAGTATCTCTAGGTATGAGTTCTATTGAGAACTCTTCCTTACGATCCAGGGGTAGTCTGGGTAACTCTTTAGGAAATACATCATTGTATTCCCCGATGATGTGAATTTCCCCTAAGTGTATAACATCCTTCGACTCGTCCATTTGATTGAGGTATGCCTATTTATAGTGAATCAACACCCACATAATTGAAGGATTTTTCATAGGAGATTCATGATCTTCCATGCATTTTTAGAGGAGCATGGGATGTTTCGGAATATGAAATGATATTTCATGTTCCCGAATGTTTTTATGTGCTATATATAAATATATCAAATTTATCCCCAGTATAGAATCAAATTCCATTAAGGGAAGTATCGTGACATTTTCTAGAAGAATATCCCCACATATTCCAAGAGGTTAAGAGTCTAACACTTAGGTTGAACTGATTTCACCACTAAGAGTTTTTACAGATATCTCTACTTCAAGATTTTGAGTCTTTGATTGAATAGTTATAGAAAACTTGTGAGATATAAAGGAATACATATAACAAAAATCAAATAATACCTTTTCCATTCTTAATTGGATCGTAAGTATACCTTGTACAGCTTCATTTTCTTTTTCCACTTCCACAATAGTGATGGAATAATCCTTCCATTTCTCCTTTGGCTTTGGTGGGTGATGATTTTGACTACCCTTGAGTACTCAAGGTTTAGTGCACTAGCTTACATATTTCCTTTTCTCTCTATTTTCATAGAATTTGACCCTAGGTGGTTCTCCCCTTTACTCCACCACATTGTCTGGATTTTTCATGTCTTTTTGGCATTCAGAATTTTAGGGACCTTCTCTCCCACATTTCAAGAATTTCCTCATCCCTTTGAGGTAGTTCCCATGATGATTCTTCTCGCATTTTTGTCATGTGGGTGGTTGAGTTTTCTTTCCACCCTTTTCATTATATCATATAACTTGAAACTCCATCTTTCATTTTATACGACCATAGACACGGGACCACTCTACAAAATCCATCTCTACTTTGAAAGCACATTGAACAACTTATTCATAACTCCCAAAGTCTCAAATTGAAAAATTATTTTGAAGGTGTGGTTTTAAACCACTAAAGAATTTATAAATTTTTCTATCATTATTGATAACAAAACCCAAAGCATACCTTGCATGACTTGTGAAATTTTCTTCATAGGATATGAAAGATTATCCTTCTTTTTTCTTCATATATATGAGTTCTCTTTCTATAATAGTTTGAATATTTTGAGGGAAATACTTATTAAGAAACATTATATTAAAGTATTCCCACTCCATCTCATCAATTTTTTCCCTTAGATTTGTGTTATTAATAAAATCACATAATTTATTGGCCTCTCCATATAGATGATAGACAACAAGATTTACCTTCTCCATCTCAGAACAATGAAGCACAAAAGGGAACTTATCCATCGAGTTGACCCACTATTCTGAAACTAGTGGATCATAAGTTCCAGTAAACGTTCGTGGTGTTTTCCACATAAAACACTTGATATCCAATTGACCTGTCTTTGATGAAGGAGGATGTTCCACATTATTTACGTTATTAGTCATGACCTGAGACACCTGGGTAAGCATATCCATGAAATTTTTAACTACGCCTCCCAAATCATTGGGTATGTCATTTGGGAAATCAAAGCACTATCCCTCACATGGTTTGTTGGCCTTTTTTCCTGGTCCCCACCATTTTCTAAAATATAAATGGTTCGAACAAAACATAGGTCAAAAAATCATTCATATATAATTTATTTCATTTTGAAATTAAGTATAAAGTCATATATTGTGGGATACCTATGTTTATAAATTAATCTTGGGTCCTTCCTTATACTTAGTCTCATACTAAAGGTTTTTACTACGTTTCTCTAATCCTAATTTCCAAATTAAATAAACCGTCCTTTGATACCAGCTATAGCAACACTTATTTTTCATAGATTACTTTTATAACATTTTAATGATAAACAATATAAATTAATTACAAATTTGGGATCAAAATGTTTAGTATATTGGGAAAACAATGACCATGCATAACATTTAAAAAACAAAACATAAAAATTTATTTAATTCCATCTTCTCAGGCTTCTTATTGAACCTTGAATTCTCCTTAGTACAAGTAGTCACCTGGGGATATACATCAAAAGGGGTGAGATAAATGACTAGTAAGAAGATATATAAGAACATGAAACAATATAACATGGGGTGAGCATAATTATTATCAAAATAACATAGGCATAGGATCAAAACCATGTGATAATCATTAAGAAAAGACTTTGAATATGGAAATGAATAAAAATGAAACATTGTGTATTAGTTTTCAAATACCACACATAGTTGTGAACAACACTAGCATCATGTCCATGCATATATAACTTTTCTCATAAGGTTATCTAATAACCCATTTTATTAGAGTGCTATTTAATTATGGGCATACCTGTCCCATCATAACATTTACTTTGCGCTATATTATTCCAGGTGCACTCGTCACATCATAAAATTTACATAATCATGAATTCCACAAAGAAAATATATCAATATTGTACATAAAATAATCCATGTAAAGGAATGGTTTTAATTTAATAATTAATGCATTCATACAAATTGGGTTCCCAAAATAAGGATGTAATAACATACAAGATCATCAAACTTTAGTAAAGACAATCTCG
The DNA here is from genome assembly GCA_963277665.1 of Viscum album. Classification (NCBI taxonomy): domain Eukaryota; kingdom Viridiplantae; phylum Streptophyta; class Magnoliopsida; order Santalales; family Viscaceae; genus Viscum; species Viscum album. The sequence continues at coordinate 1,965,966,415 of OY728121.1, forward strand.
AGAAGTAAAAGGTGGTTTTTATTTGAAATAATAGTTAGTTTGGAAAACATTATTTTTGTCAGAAAATAATTTAGAAAACATTTGTATCCCATCAAAGGTAATATAATTATGAATAAATGATATTTATGTAATATCTATACAGAGAATGGGGTGATAGATGGAAACCCCAATGAAAGGGAGTTGGGTTTGAGAATTCCCCTTACCTTTTGTCTGAAAGATTCATTCACATTAATATCCTATATAATCATTGTATATTCATTAATTAATGATTCCAAAACCTTTTATAAATTATTATTATTCATTATACTTTTATTATGTTATTTTATTGTCATTTGGATGAGTTTTAGAGTTTAAATTCATCGTTCGAGAGTGTTTTTTGTCTTTGTTTTCATGATCGGTTCACTTGTATACATGAATGAAAGTTCGTGTCAGATGCATATAAACATCTAGAATTGTTATTTTATATTTTTAATTATATTATAGAAGTTTAAATGATGTTATAAATGATTTTTGTATATACCATGAGGATGATTCTTTAGATAAAAATTAATGATGATCATTTTAGTATAAAATTGGTGGTTTTTTATCACAACAAACTCATTTTGTTTTATAATTTAGTATTATGTGTATATGTTAGTTCCATAATGTCACGACCCGACCCTACCCAGGCTCGAGCCGCAACTACCCCAAGCCCGCCTCCATAGGCCAGGGGCTAGCGACCAGCGCCGAAGGCGCAACAACTCAGGGAGGCCTTTGCCTAAGTACCTGTACACACCCACACGTAGCACACTCAATGAAAAAGTGCAGAGTAAAAAGAAAGAACAAATGCTATATATAAACCATAGAGTGCATCGACCTCTACAAGTACAACACTGGCCAAACGAACACAGAGTGTGTATCGCGCAACCTCCCAACTCCAGAACAACTCACCCAAAAGAGGTGCAGCGTCTCCTCCAGCACTGGGTGTCACTAGCACCTCTATCAGCCAATCCATCGAGAACGAAACCAGGGGGAGACCACTCAACCCTGCTAGTCAACCAACGAGCACAGATCCAGGGGAAAAATCCACCCTACTGGTCAAACAAACACACAGAGGGACCCTCTACGTTGAGAGGGGTCAAAGTACGCAAAGCAGAACACGGCACGCACATGGGGCCCACACGACAAGTGGACCCAAGTCAACCCCAACCAAGTGCACGAACGTCTCAGGTACAAACCACACATACCTCCAAGCTCTCTCGTATACTCCCAGAGTATACCACATCTCCAGTCCAAGGGCTATCGTGCACAAGACACCCAACGTCAACGCGAAGGCGTGACGTAACAACTCCACCTCAAAGGCCCAGGTACGGCCAACCACATCTCGTGAACCATTTACATCACTCTCCCAAGAGTGCGCGATCACACGCCAAGGGTCTGCTACAAACAAGGTAGGGTGAACCACCACTGGAGCATCTTCCATGCTTCCACTTTTAACAAGATCGCTCAAGAGGATCCGCACAACCAAATGGATCACACCGTTGTAATCTTAGCGGAAAAACACACGAGATCGACTACTTACACACCTCCAATGGATATCCGATAGAAAAGTCACCAACACCGCCTCATGCCCAACACGGCGCCCCATGATCCTAAGCCCCAGCCCCGAAAACAGTCGGGCACATCGCACCATTGCGATCCCCTCAGAAAAACACATCAAAAGCACTACTCACTTGAGTGCAACGGATATCCGGAGAAAAAGATGCATTCTGGCGCATCACACACGAGCGGTGCCACATGGGACATCCCGGTCCCAAAACTCAACGAACGGATCGCATCGTTGTGATCCTCTCGAAAAAGAACACAAGATGGACTATTCACTTGTCCAAAACGGTCGTCCAGTGATAAAGATGTAAAATCACCGTCGACGCCCAAACAGCCCTCATGGGCCCCGCACCATCATGTGGAATTATAGCGGGCAAACTATGCCAACGCGATGCCCTCGGAAAAACACCCAACATCGACTGCTCGCACGCCCTGAACAAACGACTGAGGAAAAAGTCGCTAAAAGCTGCACGCAGCTCAAAAGACGGGTCATGGGGCCCGTGCATCAACTCCGGCTTCAACACCCGGAACCACCCTATAAACCTCCGCCTCGATGACAGGGTTCCAATGCCGCTGACGGCGCTTAAATCGGATGTCGGATGCGTCTGTGCCGCTCAAAACAAGATTCCCGAAAAAATGACATTTTACTTAAAGACGTGTCACGCCTCCGAGGCCCATCGTTTCGAGAGTTAAAAATTCTTGAAATAGTCTCAAAAACATTCCCCTCGATGCAAGGTCCGTGCTTCCACTGGCGGTACGCAAAACAGACGCCCGTAGCGAAAACTACGGGGTGTTGGAAATTCCAAAGGGGGGGGAGCCCCCTTGGGCCCGACCGGCCCGGTCCGGCCGGTCCGCCCACAGCCGGTCTGCAGCCCAGCCGCGGGTCCGGTTTGCCCCGCCGCGGCCAGATGGCCGCAGCCTTCCTCCACCGACCGGCCGTCACGGTCGGTCTCCGCATCTCCCACAGCGACCCGCATTACGCGGGTCGCGGTCGCGCTGCGCGGGGTCGCGCACCCCGCGGCTCCTCCCCCTCTTCGCGCTACGCCGACGCCGCACGAGACCCCGCCGACCGCCTCCATCCCGCTGCCCTACTGCCGAGAACCCACGCCGACCGCCACCGAACACCCGTGTGTCGCCGCCTCCACCGAGCCGCGCCGCCGCCCAACCGAGCCGCGCCGCCGCTCGAACTCGCCGGAACCCGAAAACCCGCGATCTTCGGCGGATGATTGCGGATGCCACGGAGCTCGGAATTTGAATCTGAAAGATGCGTTGAAAAGTGAATTAACTCTACTACGCATTCATGGGCTCTGATCAATGTTTTTATAAGGAATAGATAGTGAAAAACGATCTCAAAGTAGGTGCGGGAAACTAAAAACGAAACGTACGATCCTACCTCGTGGGCGTTGCCCGGAGCTTCACGGGATGTCCGCCGCCGCACCACTGCCTTGCCGGAGTTGTCTCGCCGGAGATACCTCGCCGAAGATGGAGGAGGAGTGGGGAGAGGCTTCCGCGCTAGGGAGAACAACCAAGAGGGGGGAGAAGTGTTTAAAAACAAAAAACTTAAACCCCCACCCATGGGCCCCGTACCCGAACTCTCGACGGGGTCGGGATTTAGCCTCCCCTAGGCTAAGAAGCACGCTCTGAGCCAAACAGAGGTCTCGGAATTTTATTCTAAGACCCTGTTCAAAAGTTATTAAACTTAGCGCCCGAGGCCGCCAAATTACGAAAATGCCCCTGGGGCCATTTTTCACAAACGGGCCGCGCCCGTGAAACTTATACCCCTCCTAGGGTAAACGGCATGCTCCAAACTCAATTGTGCCCTCTTTTTTCCAATCTGAGCCACCGTTTAAATGATACTAGAGTTTCAACACTAAACTAATTAATTAATTTATTAATTAATCCGTTTAACGTTCCAGAAGCGGGCGAGGGGTCCAAATGTCCCGCGCCGACATGTTTTATGTCGTTCCTAGGGTAAACACCCCATTACGGACCCATCCGTACACTCGGATCTCTGATCTGAAGCTCCATTTAGGAGTTATCCCATTTATTTGGCGTTTCTAGTGTGAACGCACTGAAAAATTAATTACGGCCACTCCGGGGATCGGAATCGCACGTCGTCTGAAGGCGCTGCTCTGGAATATCATCAAGAATATTCTAAAGTCTTTCATAGCAAAAACCGGGTTTTTACATCATTACCTCCTTCAATATTTTCGTCCCCAAAAAGAAAAACTAGGGAGAAACACAGGGTACTAAGCCCACACCTGGATTTCCCATACCCAGGAGAACCCACGCACAGCTTTGCGTCACCGCACACAGACCAAAGGATTGATTTGTTCACGCTAGGTCGGACCTTGCCGACGTCGTTCACCCACTCCAAACTTTGGGGTTAGGGCATGGTGGTAGGAAACCTTGCCATCCCTTTTCACGGTCTCAAACGGCTCAAAGGCTTTCGGGGGTAGCTCACCTCCCCGGTCAAACCTCTGCGTCACACGCCGCGACTGGAATCACCACCCGCACCTGAAACAAGGCCCGGTGATTCCCTCCTTCAGAATATCCATATGGTGGAACACCCAAGGATATCTGGTCACGCAAGATTCCACAACTGATGTCTCTCAACCAAGACTCTCTTACACGCTGGGGGAGCGATGGAGTCGACACCGTCGACGAAAGGAAAAGGTCTCACGCCTTTTTCCTTACCAACACAGGGTTACACCCGACGCCCTGAATCACCCTGGTAACACCTCAAACAAGGATCAGAAAGAAAAGCTTTTCACACGCAGAGCCTAAAAATTCTACTGCAAGAAGTAGAAGAGTCACAAAAGGTACCTCTCACCATCCCATGATCTGCAGGATCGAAGACATCCAAAGCTCGCTGCTACCTGCGGTCCCAACCATCAGCTCTCGGAGCCTGAGGTGGACCGCCTAGTGGTGATGGGGAGATCTCGTAAAGTCATCCCCCACTACCAGCTCCTCCCTCTCCTCTGCTAGCACCACCTCCCTGGTTACTACTCCAATCATGGCGCTACCTCTGCCATGGTGGTGCGCCATCGGCCCGCCCGAAGCTCTCAGCAACCCGGGTCTGGTAGTCTCGTGCCAAGTGACCTCGCCCGTCAGAAGCATAGCACCGACTCTCTCTGGGCTGCACTGGTGCCCTCCGGCGCCCCTTTGGTGTACGACCACACCCCTAAGTCCGGTTGTCAGAAATCCACCTGCGTCGAGGTTCTTCTTGTCGATGCCTGTTAGCTGTGACAGACGTCTCGGCTCCAACGGGCCTGCTGCCACCACCAACACTAGAACACGACAGGAAGCCCTCTGTCACCAGCACCTGCTCTAGCACCTCGGCATATGTGGAAATGCCCAAGGGTACTATGACAGCACAAATCTCTCGGCGGAGACCCTGCTCAAACTTCCACGCTCGAATGTTGTCATCATGGACCAAGCCCGGGTAAAAGCGTGCACGGTCTGCAAAACCAGCTGTGTACTCTGCTATCGTCATCCCTCCTGGCTGAAACTGTAGGAGCTCCTGAATCCGAAAGGAGCGCAATCAGGAGGGAAAAACGCTTCTCGAAACGACAACTGGAAGTCGTCCCATGAAAGCGACGACTCGTAAAGAAACTGAGTCACCAGACTCCACCGACACTAAGCTGCTCCACAAAAAGGGGTGGCTTCCAGAGCCACTCTCTGATCTGTCGGCAACTACACAAGCCTGAAAAGGCAAACCACTATCTCGACCCAAGCCTCTACTGCTTGAGGGTCTGGCTCACCACTGAACCTCAGCGGTCTCTGCCGCTGGAACTCACGGAGCACGCTTAACCTGCGCTCAAGCTTAGCCTGATCTGCTGAAACTGTCTGCTGCTCAACAAGTGGGGGTGCTGCTACTGGCCCACTCGGAGAAAGGGGCTCACATGATGGGTCCTGGACTGTGGCCTCGTAGCTCACATGGTCTTCGTCACGAACCAAAGCTGGTATCCTGGCCGGCTGTCCTTGCGGAGACATCCTGAATATTATCAAGGAGTGTCGCGGTCAGATGAGCATATATGTAGAGACCCTAAGATTAACATACATGAACATTACATTACTTCTTCGGAATACTTAGTACATAACAAAAAAATACACACACAAGGATTGTAATAGTTTAGTGTCTTTGGAAACTCGGAACGTAATCTTCTAATCGTGGTGAAAGATCTCCAATATCTCCCATAAAGATCTTCCCTTTTTTTTACCTAAAACCTTTCTTTATATCCTAGGGAAAATAAAACATAAAAGTGTGAGCTCAAATGCTTAGTAAGGGTAAACAAAAGGAATATAAATCTCATCATATACACAAGCACATAACTTTTGGAAATCTTAACCTGCAAAAGAGATCATAATTTCATAACATGGGATAAATCATGGCAGTGAAATGTAATCACGATAATTATAACTTAAAACATGAAACTTTGTGGCATTCACACATAATCATAGAGAATCATTTCTTGTTAGTCAAGACTCATTGCCAATACTATCTTAGTGGACAAAGTCCCTTTCTGAATCGAGTAACCCTCATTTCAGTCATGTTTCACTGAACCGGTATAACCTACCATTCCAGCCATGTCTATCTCATGAGATATAAAATCTTTACCCAATGCATTGGAGGGAGATATAGGTCCCACACATCTCATAATGATACCATTCTTATGCGTGCCACAAAATCATAAATCATACATCAAGCATAACCCATGTAATAAAAAATGGGAATCTTAAACATTGTGACATCATAAAACAATTCATATAAGATAAAGAAATTCATAAAAATAATTCCATCACAACATAATCAAATCAATGTAATAATAGGGATAAAAACAGAACCCTTTATTATCTTAGATGGAAAATAATTTTGATAAAACACTTGAACTCCATTCTTGAGGAAAATATCCCTTCTACTTCAAAAACATGTTTCCTTTCTTAACATGTCATACAATTTTAAACTAAAAGAAGTTGATTAAAAATAAACTTGAAAACTTGTAAAGGAAGCTTCTTGGAAATAATGTTTTAAAAATACATTCATGCCGTATAAGTTTAAAAAAAACATTCTTCGTAATTTTTTCGGAAAAGTCAAAAAGTACCTCGTACAAAAAACGACAAAAGATTCCTTTCATATCTTTTACTAAAAATTCACCGAAGGGTAAAATTGGATTTAAACAATTGTAGGTGGATGGAAATAATATTACATATTGAGGAAACATGGATGTGGATGATAAAATACACCCCAGTAAATACTAAAGTATAAACAATCTCGGATAAAAATGAGATTGTGATATTTCCCTTACCTTAGGTCCGACTTGCTTTGTAAGTGTCTGAACCTCCTCTTCTTTGAAACGCCTCTTTGAATCCTCCACTTAGGGAACTAAGATTGGTCTTTGAAGAAGACCAGGACCTCTAGGATTATTCTAGGGAAGTGTATAAGGGATTTTGGTAGGGTTTGGCCGAGCTTGAGTGCTCAAATTGGTGTGGGGAGGAGGGGGAGGAGGTGTCCTTTTATAAGGGAGGAGAGGGGCACCTTAGGAATATCTCAAAATATTATTTTATATTAAAGTCAAAATCGGTTTATAATGGTTCCAAAGGGTCTTATTTCTAAGTTAAAGTGGGGATGGGTCGAAATCCTATCAACCAATAGGATTTAGACAAGTTTAGGTTATTATTTTAACCTTATCAATTAGATTTAACTCTAAGTTAAATAATTTAACTTTTACCGTGTCTTTTTTCTTTCTTACACTATATGGATAATACACTTACTATAACATGCCAAACGAACCCTAAATTGTTTATTATTAATATATATATCCTTATCTAAGTCATTTGGCCTAATTTTAGATTTTTAGGAATAAAATAACAATTAATAATATAATATTTGATTTAAAAACTATTTTGTGTCAATTTTGTCACTGTTTGATATATGATTTTTTTGAAAGTCATAACAGAATTATATGTTCGAAAAAAGTTTATTAAATCAACACTAATATATCATAGTAACCTATAAAATTATTGTAATTCATAAAAAGTCTCAAATTACATTTATTTGAGCATTTATAACATCAATTATGTTAACATTTCTTTAAAAGGTTAATTACTGCATCATCGTTGTGTCATAAATAAATTAATTTATTTAAAGTCTAAAAATTATAAATAAAATATCATTATGTAGGAAATCTTTTTATCTTTCTAATGAATATTTATAATCGAATTTATCTTATGTATAAACCCATATTAAAAATGTTTTAGTTATTAAACATTGATTTTAACTATTTTAACTATTCATTAAATAAAAAAATATTAAATGTCATAATCTAATCCAAGTGGACCTAAATGGTCATATTATATTCATAAGGTTGTTTTTGGTCGAATTACACTTATCCAATAGAATTAGGACATGTTTTACGGTAATAGTAATATCATATTTACCCTTAGTTACCCTATTTACTATTAACCGCGGTAAAAAAAAGTAAAAAGTTACTATTCAACAAAAAATTATTTTTGTCTCATTGAACCACATTTTACTTACTAATATCAACTGTGTCTGTAGGATTTTTGAAATTCCATTCACAGAAGCGGTAAAATTAAGTTTTATGCAAAATTTAGTTTTTAACCTACCACTTAGTGGTTTCACTATTCATCAAAAATTGAAGTTTTTCAGAAAAATGCCAAAATTTCACCCTAAGCTATAATTGATATTACGAATTCAAAAATTATTTCTATTTTACAAAATTCCCAACATATAAGTTGAATTAATTAATTTTATAATTAATTTCCGCTGTCACTACAAATAGCGTGTTTTTAAGAGATAATAACTATCAAAAGATTGACACTTATTTATGTCTGGTTTAAATGTGAAATTACATCCAATGACCAAAATTGTATTAAATTGTAAAAATATATTCTAAATATACTTTAAAACCACTCAAATTAATAATTTATCACTATTAAGTATTTCGATTGAAAAATTTGTTTTTAATTAAAATTTAGTAATTTTCACTATTCATCAAAATATGAAAGTTATCCGAAAATCACCAAAATTTCACCCTAAGCTAATTTCGATATTACGAATCCAAAAATGAATTCCATTTTGAAAAATAAAATTTACAAAATTTCAAAAAGTGGTTATTACTATTCATAACGGCTATTTTTAATAATATTTTAATAACATATCGTTGTTTAGCGAAACTTGGTGTTGCGTACTACACACGCTATCAAAGAAGGTCGCGATTGCGTGTAATGAAAGGCAAGTCAAAGGTGCGTGTTGTGCAAGCTCCTTTTGGTGTAGCGTACAACACAAGACATTAATGAAATTAAAAATAATAAAATCTCGGGGTGTTACATTCTACCCCCCTTAAAATGAATTTCGCCCTCGAAATTAGTCGGGGTTATAAATGGTTTATTATTCGAAAGTTTCTTTAATCGAAACCCACATCGTAAAATGGAATACCAAAACCAATCTTTAAAAAAAAGTATGAAACATAACGGTTACCCAAATAGACTAATCACTTGGTTTCCACATAGGTGAAAATATGGATATGGAAGAGAAATCTAACCATCATGTTCTGATGGAGAGTGGTAGAGAACATGGCTATGGAAAAGCTAGCAATCACAAATCCATAAATTTGTGACAATCTAAGGTACTATCTGATTAATCAGATATAAGAGCACTAGGACAACATTTTTGGTTTTCAAGATCATTTCCCTAAAGTTGATGAAATTGGAATTAGAAGAAATACTATCGTGATTTTGGTATAGTCTCACTGTTTGTCGTTCTTTGGACAATTTCTACTTCATCTCTTAAAGAAATGAAGTTGAATTTGTCATTTGTGATGTGTTAGCAGATCATGTGATAGAATGATGGGTCATTCCATCTGTCTCAAAAGGTTAGAAAAGTTATCAAAAAATACATAAGTCCATCTATAGTGAGATTAATGATATATGGTTCCTAAAATGAACTTATACTTTATATATCATACTGCTTAATATAATAAAACTTGTTTCTACTAAACAGGGACTTCCTGTAGGCCAGTGGTAGGCGATAAAGGCCAGTCGCACTTTGGTTGTGGGTTCGATTCCCACATCCTTGTCCGACGCGATGGGATGTCGCCCGTCCTGCAGGTTATCCTTTTTCTAAAACTACATTACTATAACATCCCATCAATAATATCGAAAATATTCTATCCTTAAACAATACTAACTTATGTCCAACATAATCCATTCTAATCTTTAGTCTTATCCATAATACTGCAGTCCACTCTCATAATATAGTGAAAACGATTACCAGAGATTTAACACCATCGTCGATCCCCATATATCATAAGATATGTTTTGTTGGTCACATTACAAACATTCAAAGTCCTTAATCATGTATTCTCTTGAATACCTTAGTGAAAACATGAATGCAATTAAAAGTTAACACTTTCCACATACCAAAATCCTCAAAATTCTATATACTCAAACCATGATATCACTTAGTCCTTATATCAATCATGAGCTCATGAATACTATCAAATATTTCATTTTCTCGTTTTCCCTTCATTATGCGCATATCATTCTTTTTCCAAAAATATCTCAATTACTTTGAATACCACATTAGACCAATACATAAATATTCCAATACTCCATGATACAATATTATTTTGGAATCCCATTACATAAACACTTAATCATTCCACCACATCGTTGTCATATTCAACATCGTCAATAGTGATCGCATGTGACTTCCCTTTGTCCTTTGCCTTCAGTGGTTTCTCATGTTGATCATCACTAACCCTTGGATTAGGGTATTTATTAGCATAATGCCCCATTTCCTTGAACTTGAAGCATTGAAGTGTTGGTGGTGCGTTCTCTGTAGTGTTTGCTTTATTCACATCATTAGAATCCCTTTTTCCATTACTTCGACACTCAGCTGCTCGTTGACCTTCTTTTCCACACTTAAAACATTTTCTAGTCCCTTTAAGACAATCTCCACCATGCTTCTTTCCACACTTTGTGCATAAGGAAACATTCATCTTCTTTTCACCATTATTCTGAGATTTCTCCTTGAACTCCATCTTTCGTTTCTTGTCAAAAACATGAGATGCATATGTAACACCAACTTCCATTTCTACCTTGATAGCACAACGCACAATTTCTTCATAGCTACTGAAGTCTCTTATAGATAATGCCCTTCGAAGACTTGGTTTTAAGCCACTGAAAAATCGATCAACTTTACTTTCAGGTTGGATGATAATGCTAGATGCATATCTTGCAAGTCTTGTAAATTTTGCTTCGTATATACCAACAGATTCATCATCCTTTTGCTTTAGTTCAAGAAACTCCTTCTCCATTTTTGTTCGAAGAATACGAGGGAAGTACTTACTCAAAAACAAGTTCTTGAACTCGTCCCATTCCATGGACTCAATTTCATATCTTGGCCTCGTATTCTTGATAAGATTCCACCATTGATTAGCTTCACCTTCCAAACGATATACTGCTAAGATGACTTTATCATGTTCAGAACATTGAAAAACTGAAAATATCTTTTCAGTGGTACTGATCCATTGTTCAGCAACAAGTGGATTGGAAGTCCCACTGAAAGAATGTGGACGTTGCCTCATGAAGGACTCAATAGAATACTATTCCTTTCTCTGCTTATTTGGAAGTCCATAATGATTCATAGCTTGTGTAAGGATAGCAATAAGATTTTTCACTCCATCTCCCATAACATTTGTTTGTTCAGGAGGACAATAATTTCATTGATCAACACGGTTCCTTCGGGTTCCAGCCATCGTCTAAAACCCAAAAAGAATAGTGTGAGAGGCAAAAATCATGCTAGGGAAAACAACATAATAAAGGAGGATTACCTTAAATATCTAACATCTTAGGTTTAATTCTATGATCGTTAGCGTAATTCTAGTACTATAACCTATATGTATACTTAACCTTAGAGACATCCCTAAACATACCTTAGAAATATCTCTAGGGATCTCACTAACGTTTTCGCATCCTAGTTTCCAAAGGTTGACTAAACCTTTCCTCTGATACCAACTGTAGAGACCCTAAGCTTAACGTACATGAACATTACATTACTTTTGCGTAATACTTAGTACATAACAAAAAAATACACACACAAGGATCGTAATAGTTTAGTGTCTTTGGAAACTCGGAACGTAATCTTCTAATCGTGGTGAAAGATCTCCAATATCTCCCATAAAGATCTTCCCTTTTTTTTACCTAAAACCTTTCTTTATATCCTGGGGAAAAGAAAACATAAAAGAGTGAGCTCAAATGCTCAGTAAGGGTAAACAAAAGGAATATAAATCTCATCATATACACAAGCACATAACTTTTGGAAATCTTAACCGGCAAAAGAGAACATAATTTCATAACATGGGATAAATCATGGCAGTGAAATGTAATCACAATAATTATAACTTAAAACATGAAACTTTGTGGCATTCACACATAATCATAGAGAATCATTTCTTGTTAGTCAAGACTCATTGCCAAGACTATCTTAGTGGACAAAGTCCCTTTCTGAATCGAGTAACCCTCGTTTCAGTCCTGTTTCACTGAACCGGTATAACCTACCATTCCAGCCATGTCTATCTCATGAGATATAAAATCTTTACCCAATGCATTGGAGGGAGATATAGGTCCCACCCATATCATAATGATACCATTCTTATGTGTGCCACAAAATCATAAATCATACATCAAGCATAACCCATGTAATAAAAAATGGGAATCTTAAACATTGTGACATCATAAAACAATTCATATAAGATAAAGAAATTCATAAAAATAATTCCATCACAACATAATCAAATCAATGTAATAATAGGGATAAAAACATAACCCTTTATTATCTTAGATGGAAAATAATTTTGATAAAACACTTGAACTCCATTCTTGAGGAAAATATCCCTTCTACTTCAAAAACATTTTTCCTTTCTTAACATGTCATACAATTTTAAACTAAATAAAGTTGATTAAAAATAAACTTGAAAACTTGTAAAGGAAGCTTCTTGGAAATAATGTTTTAAAAATCCATTCATGCCTTATAAGTTAAAAAAACATTCTTCATACTTTTGTCGGAAAAGTCAAAAAGTACCTCGTACAAAAAACGAAAAAAGATTCCTTTCATATCTTTTACTAAAAACTCACCGAAGGGTAAAATTGGATTTAAAAAATTGTTGGTGGATGGAAATAATATTACATATTGAGGTAACATGGATGTGGATGATAAAATACACCCCAGTAAATACTAAAGTATAAACAATCTCGGATAAAAATGAGATTGTGATATTTCCCTTACCTTAGGTCCGACTTGCTTTGTAAGTGTCCGAACCTCCTCTTCTTTGAAACGCCTCTTTGAATCCTCCACTTAGGGAACTAAGATTGGTCTTTGAAAAAGACCAGGACCTCTAGGATTATTCTATGGAAGTGGAGAAGGGATTTTGGCAGGGGTTGGCCGAGCTTGAGTGCTCAAATTGGTGTGGGGAGGAGGGGAGGAGGTGTCCTTTTATAAGGGAGGAGAGGGGCACCTTAGGAATATCTCAAAATATTATTTTATATTAAAGTCAAAATCGGTTTATAATTGTTCCAAAGGGTCTTATTTCTAAGTTAAAGTGGGGATGGGTCGAAATCCTATAAACCAATAGGATTTAGACAAGTTTAGGTTATTATTTTAACCTTATCAATTAGATTTAACTCTAAGTTAAATAATTTAACTTTTACCGTGTCTTTTTGCTTTCTTACACTATATGGTTAATACACTTACTATAAAATTCCAAACGAACCCTAAATTGTTTATTATTAATATATATATCCTTATCTAAGTCATTTGGTCGAACCTTAGATTTTTAGGAATAAAATAACAATTAATAATATAATATTTTATTTAAAAACTATTTTGTGTCAATTTTGTCACTATTTGATATATGATTTTTGTGAAAGTCATAACAGAATTATATGTTCGAACAAAGTTGATTAAATCAACACTAATATATCATAGTAACCTAGAAAATTATTTGAATTCATAAAAAGTCTCAAATTACATTTATTTGAGCATTTATAACATCAATTATGTTAACATTTCCTTAAAAGGGTAATTACTGCATCATCGTTGTGTCATAAATAAATTAATTTATTTAAAGTCTAAAAATTATAAATAAAATATCATTATGTAGGAAATCTTATTATCTTTCTAATGAATATTTATAATATAATTTATCTTATGTATAAACCCATATTAAAAATGTTTTAGTTATTAAACATTGATTTTAACTATTTTAACTATTCATTAAATAAAAAAATATTAAATGTCATAATCTAATACAAGTGGACCTAAATGGTCATATTATATTCATAAGGTTGTTTTTGGTCGAATTACACTTATCCAATAGAATTAGGACATGTGTTAGGGTAATAGTAATATCATATTTACCCTTAGTTGCCCTATTTACTATTAACCGCGGTAAAAAAAAGTAAAAAGTTACTATTCACCAAAAAATTATTTTTATCTCATTGAACCACATTTTACTTACTGATATCAACCGTGTCTGTCGGATTTTCGAAATTCCATTCACAGAAGCGGTAAAATTAAGTTTTATGCAAAATTCAGTTTTTAACCTACCACTTAGTGGTTTCACTATTCATCAAAAATTGAAGTTTTTCAGAAAAATGACAAAATTTCACCCTAAGCTATAATTGATATTACGAATTCAAAAATTATTTCTATTTTACAAAATTCCCAACATATAAGTTGCATTAATTAATTTTATAATTAATTTCCGCTGTCACAACAAATAGCGTGTTTTTAAGAGATAATAACTATCAAAAGATTGACACTTGTTTATGTCTGGTTTAAATGTGAAATTACATCCAATGACCAAAATTGTATTAAATTGTAAAAATATATTCTAAATATACTTTAAAACCACTCAAATTAATAATTTATCACTATTAATTATTTCGATTGAAAAAGTTGTTTTTAATTAAAATTTAGTAATTTTCACTATTCATCAAAATATGAAAGTTATCCGAAAATCACCAAAATTTCACCCTAATCTAATTTCGATATTACGAATCCAAAAATGAATTCCATTTTGAAAAATAAAATTTACAAAATTTCAAAAAGTGGTTATTACTATTCATAACGGCTAGTTTTAATAATATTTTAATAACATATCGTTGTTTAGCGAAACTTGGTGTTGCGTACTACACACGCTATCAAAGAAGGTCGTGATTGCGTGTAATGAAAGGCAAGTCAAAGATGCATGTTGTGCAAGCTCTTTTTGGTGTAGCGTACAACACAAGACATTAATGAAATTAAAAAGAATAAAATCTCGAGGTGTTACAATATATGTATATACCAAAAACAACAACAATGGGGAGCTGACTCAAGAATGAAATTCAAGACTCAGTCCTATGTGATGCACAAAAAAATTTCCCTACAAAAATTGTCTCAGCATGCCGAGTTGAAAAGCGGGTTATCAAGGTCCTGGTGAGTGGATACGTCGACCGCCGCACCATCACTGGACTCCCTGGCCTGGGAGACGCTCTCGAGACACATTAACATTGTTGCCCTATATCCCAACAAATTCCTCTTTTAGGGACATCCGCACAATGTTCCAAGGAACGAACCACCTTTGATACCACTTTTCATGACCCGACCCTACCCGGGCTTGAGCCGCAACTACCCCAAGCCTGCCTCCATAGGCCAGGGGCTGGCGACTAGCGCCGAAGGCACAACAACTTGGGGAGGCCTTTTCCTAAGTACCATTACACACCCACACGCAGCACACTTAATGCAAAAGTGCAGAGTAAAAAGAAAGAACAGCTGCTATATATAAACCACAGAGTGCATCTACCTCTACAAGTATAACACTAGCCAAATGAACACACAGTGGGTATCGCGCAACCTCCCAACTCCAAATCAACTCTCCCAAAAGAGGTGCAGTGTCTGCTCCAGCACTGGGTGTCACTAGCATCGCTACCGGCCAATCCATAGAGAACGAAACCAGGGGGAGACCACTCAACCCTGCTGGTCAACCAACGAGCACAGAGCCAGGGGAAAAACTCCACCCTTCTGGTCAAACAAAGACATAGAGGGACCCTCTACGTCGCGGGGGGTCAAAGTATGCAAAGAAGAACACGGCACGCACATGGGGCCCACACGACGTGTGGCCCCAAGTCAACCCCAACCAAGCACACGAACATCTCAGGTACAAACCACACGTACCTCCAAGCACTCTCGTATACTCCCAGAGTATACCACGTCTCTAGCCCAAGGGCTATCATGCACACGACACCCAACGTCAATGCGAAGGTGTGACGTAACAACTCCACCTCAAAGGCCCAAGCACGGCCAACCACATCTCGTGAACCATTTATATCACTCTCCCAAGAGTGCGCAATCACACGCCAAGGGTCCGCTACAAACAAGGTAGGGCGAACCACCACTGGAGCATCTTCCAAGCTTCCACTTTTAACAAGATCGCGCAAGAGGCTCCGCACAACCAAACGGAGCGCACTGTTGTAATACTCGCGGAAAAACACGTGAGATCGACTACTTACTCGCCTCCAATGGATATCCGACGGAAAAGTCACCACCACCGCCTCATGCCCAACACGGCGCCCTGTGATCCCGAGCCCCGGCCCTGAAAATAGTCGGGCGCATCGCACCATTGCGATCCCCTCAGGAAAACACATCAAAAGCACTACTCACTTGAGTGCAACGGATATCCGGAGAAAAAGATGCATTACGGCACACCGCACATGAGCGGTGCCACGTGGGACCCGCATCTCGGTCCCGAAACTCAATGAACGGATTGCACCGTTGCGATCCTCTCGAAAAATCACACAAGATGGACTATTCACTTGTCCAAAACGGTTGTCCGGTGACAAAGATGGAAAATCACTGTCGACGCCCAAACGACCCTCGTGGGCCCCGCAACATCGTGCTGAATTACAACGGGCAGACTGTGCCAATGCGATGCCCTCGGAAAAACACCCAACATCGACTGATCGCACGCCCCGAACGGACGAATGAGGAAAAAGTCACTGAAACTGTACGCAGCTCAAAAGACGGATCATGGGGCCCGCGCATCAACTCCGGATTCAATGCCTAGAACCTCCCTGAAAACCTCCACCTCAACGCCAGGGTTCCAACGCCGCTGACAGCGCTTATATCGGACATCGGACGCGTCCGCGCCGCTCAAAACAAGATTCCCGGAAAAAAGACATTTCACTTAAAGACGCGTCGCGCCTCCAAGGCCCATCGTTTAGGGAATTAAAAATTCCCAAAACAGTCTCAAAAACATTCCCCTCGACGCAAGGTTCGTGCTGCCGCTGATTGTACGCAAAACAGACGCTCGTAGCAAAAACTACGGGCGTCGAAAATTCCAAAGGTGGGCCGGACCGGCCCGGTCCGGCCGGTCCGCCCACAGCCGGCTCGCGGCCCAGCCGCGGGTCTGGCTCACCCCACCGTGGCCAACTGCCCGCGGCCTACCTCCACTGACCCACCGTCAAGGCCTGTCTCCGCATCTCCCGCAGCGACCCGCGTTACGCGGGTCCCGGTCGCGCCGCGCGGGGTCGCGCACCCCGCGGCTCCTCCCCCTCTTCGCGCTACGTCGGCGCCGCCCGAGACCCCGCC
Source organism: Viscum album (assembly GCA_963277665.1). Classification (NCBI taxonomy): domain Eukaryota; kingdom Viridiplantae; phylum Streptophyta; class Magnoliopsida; order Santalales; family Viscaceae; genus Viscum; species Viscum album. Next base: position 1,965,983,654 of record OY728121.1, read on the forward strand.
GACCGCCGCCGTCCGCAGCCACCTCCATCCCGCTGCCCCGCTGCCGAGAACCCACGCCGACCGCCGCTGAACACCCACGCGCCGCCGCCTCCACAGAGCCGTGCCGCCGCCTCCACCGAGCCGCGCCGCCGCTCGAACTCGCCGGAACCCGAAAACCCGCGAACTTCGATGGATGATTGCGGATGCCACGGAGCTTGGAATTTGAATCCTAAAGATGAATTGAAAAGGGAATTAACTCTACTACGCATTCATGGGCTTTGATAGACGTTTTTACAATGAATAGACGGTGCAAAACGAGCTCAAAGTTGGTGCGGGAAACTAAAAATGAAACGTACGATCCTACCTCGTGGGCGTTGCCCGGAGCTTCACGGGGTGTCCGCCGCCGCACCACTGCCTTGCCGTAGTTTCCTCGCTGGAGGTGCCTCTCCGGAGATGGAGGAGGAGAGGGGAGAGGCTGCCGCACCAGGGAGATCAACCAAGAGTGGGCGGGAGTGTTTAAAAACAAAACACTTAAACCCCCGCCCGTGGGCCCCGTACCCGAACTCCCAATGGGGTCGGGATTTAGCCTCCCCTAGGCTAGGAAGCACGCTATGAGTGAAACAGCAGTCTCGGAATTTTATTCCGAGACCCCATTCAAAAGTTATTAAACTTAGCGCTCGAGGCTGCCAAATTACGAAAACGCCCCTGGGGCCATTTTTCACAAGCGGGCCGCGCCCGCGAAACTTATACCCCTCCTAGGGTAAACGACACGCTCCGAACTCAACGGTGCCCTATTTTTTTCAATCTGAGCCTCCGTTTAAAAGATACTGGAGTTTCAATACTAAACGAATTAATTAATTAATTAATTAATCCGTTTAACGTTCCAGAAGCGGGTGAGGGGTCCAAACGTCCCGCGTCGACAAGTTTTATGTCGTTCGTAGGTTAAACACCCCATTCCGGACCCATCTGTACACTCGGATCTCTGATCTGAAGCTCCCTTTAGGATTTATCCCATTTATTTGGTGTTTCTAGTGTGAACACACTTAAAATTTAATTCTGGCCACTCCGGGGCTCGGAATCGCACGCCGTCTAAAGGCGCTGCTCTGGAATATCATCAAGAATATTCCAAAGTCTTTCTTAGCAAAAACCGGGTTCTTACACATAACATAAAAGGGGTTATAACATACACTTTAAAATATATTTTAAACATTTTTATTTTTTTATTAACATCCCTAAATTCATTTATAGAAAATGAAAGTTCATCACCCATGATGTCAGTAAATTAACACTTCTAGGAAAAATGATTTCATTTTTAAGATAAAAGAGATAAAGGGAGGATTTTGATGTTGGATCTTCCATTAACATGATATAATTCAAGCATATTTGAGTTACTAGAGTCATAATTTGATTTGTATGAAGGGGTGAGAAGATATTAAGAAATGAAATTGAAATCGAAAGAAAATTAAAAGAAAAGAGAGATGATTTACCTCTTGAATTCTCCACTTGAGATCCTCCTCAACGAACCTAGGCATGGTATTTTGATGTGACCAAGAGATTTTAGATGTGGGGTTGGGAATAGGGAATCATACTGTGAAGAATATAGGAAATTCTCAAACCCTTAGAGGTGTGAGGTGAAGAGGGTGTGAGGGGTGGTATTTACAGTGGAGGAGAGGGGTTTTTTCATATTATTTTAATCATTAGTTTATTATTTCTCTCAAGAAAAGAAATAGTGAAGATTATTGTGACTAGATAAAGTAATTAGTACATGTGATTTCAAACCAATGGTCACGTACATCATCCATTACTCAATCATGACTAAAAATTTCAGGTTTTTAGCATTTATCGTAAATTATAGTATCTTACTATTCACCAAAAATTCATGTATTTCAAAAAAAATCCCAAAAATTAACCCTAATCAATTTTCAATGTGTACAATTAAAAAATGAAATCCATTTTATGAAAATAATTTTCTAAATATGAGTAATTTAATTTTTACTTTGAATTACTAATTGCGTTTAAAATACCAATTTTAAAACTATAACTGATTTTATAACACATTGAAAAAATACTTAAGCTCTCATAAAATTAACTTAATATCATAAGAAATATAAAAATATTAATTTTTACATACATTTTGTGAAAATAAATTTTGTTTTAATGTAATCGTATAATATTTGGACTTATAAAAATACCAACATTTAATTAATATTTTTTAAAATATTTCATTACTTATACTATGATATAATTATATCATTGTGTCACTTATAAGATGGATATATTTTATTTACACTGCCATTGGTATGATTACTATTAATTTATTCGATTTACTATTCATAAGGGTCATATTACTATTCATAAGGGTAACATTACTAATCATAAGGGTAAGTTACTATCGGCCAAAAATTATGTTTGTCTTTGAAGACTCAAAATATCATACTGATTGCAACTTTGTTCGTTAGATTATCAAAATTCAAAGAAAAAAAGTTGAAAAAATTTGTTTAGCGGCAAGGCTGTAAATGTCACATAGTATTTAGTAGTTAATTTAGGAATGATGTAGAATTGTGTCTCCTAATATTATTTTAGGTGACATAATTATATGAAGGGAATTTCCATTAATAAAACCATGGGTTGTTACATCCTCTGATCGTGGATAATGAATAGGATTTAGAGGATGCTCCTCCCACATTCAAGGAAGGTGTCACCACTACTTTTAACGAGGTGATTAGGTGAATCTCAGCATAGAGGTAGATCTGAGACCAAAACTTATCAATGTATCCATGCCTACAGAAGAGCAGTGGTATTATGTGGATTCCTTGAAGCAGCATTTTGATATATTTTCATGATGTTAAGATGAGATGTGAGGACTAGACCCCCAGGTCTCTGTCCACTACCTTTTTCTCCGGGTAACCCATCATGGGTTTAAATATCCTCCCAGAAATATGCACCCCTCGCATAGTTCCATGGTCGAGGTAGAATTTGATAAGCTCATCAAATCACAGTTTGTCAAAGAATCCTAGTACCCTATATGGTTGGAAAATATCATTACTTTCAGGAAGAAGAATATAAATATCATAGACTTAATTGAATTATGGGATCTCAAATGCCACTATCTGAAGGATGATTTTCCCCTTCCTATGAATGATTTTTTTATCAATTCCATATTCAGGTTCTAGGATATCTCTTTCATGGATGGGTATTCTGGATACTATCAGATCTGAATAGACCTAGAGGACGGGGAGTCCACCACCTTAGGAGCACTGCATGGTACCTTTTGTTACTGGTTGATGCATTTTGGTCTAAAAAGGAGGGTAAAACTGTCAGGGTTCTATGAACCACATATTCAAAATAATCCTCAGGATACTAGTGGAATTCTACATGGAAGATTTGGTGGTCCAATCCCACTGGCATCAACACCATATGAGATATCTTGAGAGGTTTTTCGTCTTCCTCCACTCCCACCATTTGAAGATGAACCCCTTGAAATGCGCATTCTGTTCTACCTATGGAAACTTTATCTTCTTCATATTCTGATAGAGAGGCATCCAGATCGATTCGAAGAAGATCAAGGCCATCACTCAGATTCCTCCTCTAAGCAACAATCAGGAGATCTGAGGCTTTTAGGGCCTCTTAAAATACATACTCTGATTCATTTTGAATTTGGTTGGAAAGTTTAATACATTTTCTCGACTCATGAGTAAAGGTCACGTCTTCCAATGGTATGAAGAATTCCAGGCTTCTTTCGAATAGATTAAGTAGCATTTTCTCCAACCTCTATTTCTGATGACACCGATTTCTAGAAATCCACTGGTCCATTATGTGACCACCATAGAATGATCCCTGAGAACCCTTCTCAACCAGAAGAATAAAGAAGTGACATAGAACTGTATATACTATCTCAGTTTCATTATCCTAAAAAAGGAGACAATATATTCCTCCATTGAGAATAGTTTCCTCACATTTTTCTTTGTGGTGCAGAAACTATGGTATTATTTGCAACACCATGACATAAAAATGGTATCCCACGTAGATCCGCCAAAATATATTCTGAAGTTCCTAATGTTGAAATGTCGTCTAGCTCGGTTGGTAGTGATCCATTAGTATTTTCATAAGAGGTTCATTCTGAAGAAAGCAATCAAGGGTTAGGTATTACCATATTTTATAGATACTCATCTAGCCCCTGAAAAGCAGTCTTTGGATCATGGTTCCCTAGAAGTGGCCATCCTATTAGTAAATCATACTACCCCATGTTGGTAGATGCACATTTATGGATCTTCTTAAAGTCCAACTGATTGAAGGCTAAATTTCCTAGACTTAAAAGAGTTCTCCTTGGTATAGTATTTATCACACCTACACATGCTATCTTGACCTATTCATTCCTATTTTCGAAAGGATTCACCAACGATGAGGTAGAGTATCATAACCACATAACTGGTCTCAGGATGTATCATGAGATTTACATTCCCCACTTACACGTAAAAGGGGAATCAGAGCTTCTTAACATGCATATCAATGGTAACTATGTTTTTAGGAAGCTAGATCTCATGGCCCTATTAAAGAATAATTTATTTCTTATGACTCAGTTCCCTTCTCCTATAAAGGTCACTCATGTACCTTGGTCATACAGTGGTCATGATGATGTCTTTCCCAGCCTTTCCTCTTCTCTCCCAGAGATTGAATAGGTTGACCTGATTATCCATGTGACACATCGAACAGTCACTTCTCCCATTTCTCTAGACAATGATTACATCCAGTAGGCACGTCATATTACCGCAAATGCATCCACATCATAACTACAAAATCCCCCTACTGTAGTAGGAGAGACCCCTTTAGGATATCCTCTTTTTTTGAGTACCTCCAATATGGTAATCTCCCAATGGAGAGAGCTTAATGTGAGAAAATCCATCAGAATGCAGTACAGTTCACCATCCAGAGTGGTCCCGACCTTGAATAGATCCTCTAAAAATGTGGGTTTGATAGAGTTTTACTTATTTTAATTCAAGGATATAGGATTCACCAGGTTATGAAGGATGATCATACCGGTTCCTGTGGATCTCATTAGGCAGGGCTGAAACTCTTTCATCAGATCTGATGATTTTGAAACTATTGGTCCATCATGGTATGTGACTATATCGAGTTCTAAAAGATTTTTCACACATTCTAGATCCATGTAAACATTGTGCATCAGCCACTGGAGCCCCTCCTTACTATGAAGTACCCCTAGCCTTTTGTGGTTTGTGGAATCAATGTAATGGGACCATACCCCCCAGCAACAACTTTCCAGTTCTGGTTTATCTTGACACGACAGATTTATTTTCCAAGTGTGTGGAAGAGATACCACTCAAGAATGTCAAGGCTTGTTCAATATTCGATTTTGTGATCTCTAAAATCATTCACTGATTTGAAGTCCCTCATGTCATTCTCACAAATAATGCACTAACATTAGATTAGTCGATATAAAGAAACTATACGCCTTGTACATTGTCTAGTCTAACCCCACTTCTCATGATCAAATGCATGAAAATTGTAAGATCAAGGAATTCAACAAGACCCTCTCTAATATTTTGAAGAATATGTTTGGTTAGAACAAGAATATTTTTCCAGAAAAACATCCCAATGTTGTCAAGTCTTAGCAAATGAAAAATCACAATTCATCCTAGGTGACCCCATATTCACTAGTGTACAGAATAAAACAATTCATTACCATAATGATTCAGTTACCTCCACTTAGTACGGCTATTAATGATCAATAGACATCAGAAAATGCAGCTGAAATCTTTCTGGATGACCTGGAATCCCTCGATGAGAATAGGCTGCAGAACTTGCACAATATAGAGGGACAACATAACAAGATTTCCAGAGATTTCAACATATAATTGAATCTATAATCCTTATTCCAAGGTGATATGGTATTTTACCTAAGGAAATCGATGATACCTAGAAGGAATCCACCAATGTTGGAGCCCAAATTGTAGGTACCCTACATTATTCATAAGGTGTATCCCAATAGTGCATAATCTTTGATCACTATGTGTGGAGATCATACCACTCCTCATACCAATACTAAATTCCTCAAAAATTACTTTACATGAGGATATCTGACAGTCTTGTAGGAAGTTAAACTGCTCTGTTTGGGTTTCAAGATGCAAAACTACCCATCATCATCATCCCACATGACGATAAACTGCATCGGATTTCTTGCCTGACATTAAACTACATGCCCCATTTTTCTTCCTTTTGTCCCACATTACATCAAACTACACTTATGACCATACCTCATGATATTAAACTGCACAACTTGTTCCAAACTATGTGTGTCTTGATCCCCATTATTATGGTATATAAAGGAATTCCTAGACATTTTTTATTCGGGTCCAACCCCAGGTTTTATGGATCTTTTCATCCTTTCAACCCCATGGATTGAGTGTCCCAGTATTACGTGGTGTGTTTTGAAGCATCATTGTCCCTTATTCATGTTGATTGTACAATAGTCTCACCATGTATTATCACCTATAAGGATATCCCCTTTTTTTGTTCGGGCAGGAAGACATAAAATTTCCCAGTGTCACTGTCATACACGATGTTAAATTTTACTTATGTCCTTACTACATGACATTAAACTTCATGGAATTCCATTATTATGTGTCGCCTAATTCATGACCTTGTAGGATAGGTAGGAATGCCTAGAAATTTGGTTTTTTGTTCTAGCCTTCAACATTTTCATCCTCATGGCCCGAGGTCTCTCTTTGGAGCGCATCGTGTGGTATGATACCCTTTTGGTCACCATTCACATCAGGTTTGCAACAATGGTACTGTGAACATTCCTTATGAATACTTCTTCATCCACTTATGTCCATAAAAAGATGTTAAACTGCCTGGAACTCTCATAACTATGTACAGATTGATTCCCATCCTTATGGGATGCGTAGTAACACCCAAACATTTTTTCTTCAGTTCCAACCCCAAGTTCCCCATTTTTGGTCTTGCGACATGCAGATTATTTTGGGATCATGTGGTGTGATGGGCCTTCTTGGTCATAATTCATGTGGTTTTGCAATAGCTGCACAATGTGCCTCACAAAGTAATACTTCCTTTATTATCCTATGATCTCTGTTAAAAGTGTGAGTGATGTAGTGTGCAGACTTCCTTTTTTCTCATTCATGTAGGGATATTTTTTCCATTCCAAAAACTTTTATCTTTTGAAATACTTCTATTTCCTTCCTTACTACATGATGTTAAACTGCATGGCATCTCATAACAATTTTTGTCTTGATTCTTTCCCTCGTAGGATACATAGGAACACCGGGACATTTTTTATTCGGGTCTAGCCCCATGTACCAAAAATCATTCCATCTTCTTTAGGATTATTTGTAGTGTTATCCCCAAAAATAAAATGGCTTAGTGTGTCATTCTTCTTTCCCCATTGACTTCAGGTTTATAGCATCCTAACCATGGCCCTCTTTGATATAACTCACCCTACTTTTGTATTTACCACATGATGTTAAACTGAATAGCATTTTCTAAACTACATGAAGCTTGATTACTTCCCTTAGAGGATATGTAGAAATTCCCAAAATATTCATCTTTATTATAGCCACAGATCCCTCAACCATCATGTCCCTATGGAGTTACTTTATATTCTGATTACTATGACCTTACACTATGATCTTATCTATCATACATGTTGATAAACTATTATGTACTTCCTGTATGAAATTAAATGAAAAGGTACTCAATCGTAGTCCCCTTCTTCTGGCCCTTTGGCCTGATTCCTCTCTTTCGTATGTGTAGCATAGTGTGGACTTTTTCCCACATTCAATATGGGTTTATTTTACCAGGGCATGTACATCCCCAATGAGACATTATTTCCCCCCAATGTCTCATCTATTTGACAATAAACTGTGCCACAATTTCTATCCTTATAGCATGACTTTAAACTACATGGAATGACCAAAACTACATGTGTCTTGATTCCTACACTTGTAGGATACATAGAAGCACCGAGACATTTTTCATCGAGTCCATCCCTAGGAATATCTACCTATTTTTCCTCTTTCCACTACTCATACTCTCGAGTCACCTACCCATAATCGGATCCCTCCATCTAATTTTCCTCATTATTGTGCTCATATGTTCCATGTTATGAGACTTATTATGTTTCATTATGCACATAAATTCTATCATTCTACCACCATTCTTTGTATTCACTTAATTTAGGTCTCCATAATATTTTACACTCAAAAGGACCCCTATAAGGCCTAGTCACATGCCACTTTGGATCACCTATCATCCTAAGACAATATCTCATAGGATATCTAATTAAGATTTGATACAATTCCTGCATTTTGAATACTATCAGTGGTCAATCCTTAATTTTTTTTCCATTCCAAGTCATACGATATGGATACTATGTTTTAAACATGGTCTGTAGTTATCCTTCATCATTATCACCAATTCAATCACACCCCAAATGTTGGTCTCACAATTCACATTCTTTATCGCATCCTAACTCCATATGGAATTTCAATATCCTCAGTGTCATTCCTTCATGAACCTTTTGTGCATTATGTTGGAAAACCATCATCATGGGGTCATCTTTGGCCCCCACACATATGTTCCCTTATCGTGTGTTTACATGTGTTGTATAGATCTTTTTGACCCCTTATTTCACACACCGACCACAGATCACATGGGATTATAGATTTTGATAATGTTTATACCTTCATGGAAATTCCCACACCTCACGGTCCAAACTGTATGAATATAAACTACGAGTTCAAGTCCCAAAGTCCAGACATCATGACATTAAACTATATGTGTGTTCTCTTCAGAATTTTTAATGTGGTGTGGACCCCTTTGGACCTTGTTCATGTTGGGTTTCTTTTTATCCCCGTGTTGCATATCTCATTCTCACAGCCCAAACTGTAATGCCCCGACCCTAGTTACCCAGAGTCGGTGCATTATTACATAACATTGGCATGATCACAAGAAAGATCAAATCTCGAAAGACCGATTGGTTTAGTAGCCTTGGAAACACTAGATATATTCATAAGTTTTACATTACATCATAAAATGAAAAACTACTACAACAACATAATGTCTCCATAATCCACACTCATATCCCCACATAATATCCCTGCAGGTCATTCATAATTTACTTCTTCACTTTATGGGAAAAATAAAACATAGAAAAGGGGTGAGCTCAAATGCCCAGTAAGGATAACAATATAGCGGAAACTTTCATAAATAAGAATAAACATTTAAGGCAATGTATAAATAAAACAAAAGCCTTTCAAACCTGAACATTCAACATGGTACGGCATAAATAAAATGAAATAATGCCATTTACTTATTCACATGGATATTCTACTAATCGAATAATCACATGAAAAAATCAATAACCACTTTCATAATGTTAGAATGCATAATGCCAGACTATCATAACCACATAGTCAAGGCCTCGTGCCAAGACTACAAATAAGATTTTCTCAAGGCCTTGTGCCAAGACACTAGTTTGTCTCATGAGACCTACCGATGCATCGAGGAGCTATAGCGGGCTCCACCCGTCACATATTAAGTCCAATGCATTCCCATATGAAAAGGTTTAAACATAACATAAACATTCGTATTAAAACTAGCATACGAAATGTCAATACTTTCACCATAAACTATGAATGGTATAAAAATAGCACATCCATAGTCAAACATATCACAAAACCATCAATACAATATAGAAGTTTTGTATCATAATAAATCAACTTCAAATAATCTTAAAATCCATCAAAGGATGTTGACATAGATGAAATCAAAATTCTTTTAAAAGAAATATCTCCTTTTATTTTGAAATCATTTCAGATCCATATAAAATAAAACATTTTCTTTGAAAATATTCTTATAAGCTTGTAAGGGAAGCTTTGAAGATTTTATAACGGCAGAAAATAACCACACTCGCCGTATAAGTTAAAAAAACATTCTTACCTTAATTCTGTCGAAAAGATTAAAAAGGACCTTGTTTTGAAAACGACGGAAAGATTCCTCTTATAAAAAGTCAAAAAAGGGTATAAATGACTTTAACCCATATTCTTGTAAATAATAAAAATGTTTTGAAATACATTTTTAAGAAACATGGATGTGTATGATAAAGAGATCCCAGTAGATTATTACGTATAAACAACCTCGGATAATGAAGAGATTGTGAAATAACCCTTACCTTGTACTTTTCCTTGGTTGGGGTAGGTTAACCTCCTGTATAATGGTGAAATAATTGTTATTAAATTATACAAGAATCATATACATTCATATGATATCATATATAATCTTTTAACATTGCTTTGTTAACAATATCTTAGATTTATCGTTGTTTCGGGTGTTAACTTACTCATTTTATTTTATATGTTTTGTTACGTAAGTCGTGTTTTTCATGGATAGGTTGTATCTTATTCATATACAGAATGATATCATGTCCCTAAACATTATTTTTAAATCATCAAATGATAATTATACTTGAATGGATACGACGGAGAATGGATCTCATTGCGTTCGTGGAGACGGTAGTCCGTACGTACGCACGAGCGACAATATCATTATTTTGATATTAAAATAATATATAATTGGATAGTATATCATATATACAGAATCATTATAATGTTATATTTATTATTTACATGAATTACATATCATTATTATACCCACCTAAATAATAATATATTGAATAACAATTACACCACGACGTGGAGACGGTAAGCCGTACGTACGCACGTATGGTGACATGTTATTCAAATGGTGGATAGAATACTGAATATGGTTGTACCATATTTATAATAACATCACAGTATATGTGAGATACTGGAGTTATTATTTTAGAATGGTAAGAACAAAGAAAGAAGAAGTGGAAGAAGAAAGGAACTTGAAAAGGGGTGGTGAAAACATTACCTCTTCTTTGGGTTCTTCCTTTTGATTTGATCAAAAGGGCTCCTTAGGTTGGCTTTCTGATCAAACTAAGGCCTCTAGGTTGTAGTGAGGGAAGTTGTGAGAGTATTTGTGCAGAGTTTGTCCGAGCCAAGTGGCTTGAGAGGTGTGAAGAATGAGTAGAAGTGGTCTCCTTTTATAAGGGAGAGGAGGGGCTCTTTAAGAAAGAGTGAAAGTATTACTTTATAATATAATTATATTCGGTTTATAATGGTCCAAAAATCATTGAGGTCGAAGATAAGATGACTAATTTTCTAAATAACATCAACCAATAAGAATTGGACAGGTTTTAGATAATGTTTTAATCATTATAATCTTATTTATTTAAATGATTTATTAATGAGGTAAACATTGCATAATTATTGTGTCATTAATAATTTAAATTATTTGATGTCTAAAAATTATAAATAAAATATCATTATGTAGGAAATCTTTTTATCTTTCTAATTAATATTTATAATCGAAAATAAAACATGTATAACCCTATGTAAAAATTGTTCTTCTAAAAGATGTAAGCTTACGCCATTTTTATTTTTATTTTAACTTTATTAATATAATGTGTCCCTACCACATACAAGTGGCTCTAAGGGGTCCCCAAATCGACCCAAGGATGCCTATGGTCGGGTATGTGTCCACCAATAAATTTAGGACACGTTTTAGGGTAATTTTGTATTATTATAATATTATTTTTTAACCCTTATTTACCGGATTTACCCTTTAACCATGGTAAATAAAATATTTACCGCAGTAATTATTCAAAATGTGTAAAAATAAAAGTTACCTATTTACATAATTTGGACATCCTGATTCCAAATATGCAATCCATTTTTCCAAATTCAAAACACAGAAGTGGCAGAAATTAATTTAAAATTAATTCCCGTTGTTAAAATAAAAAGCGTGTTTTTAAGAGATAATAACTATCAAAAGATTGACACTTGTTTATATCTGGTTTAATTGTGAAATTATGTCCAATGAAAAACATTAAATTAAATGGTAAAAATATATTCTAAATATACTTTAAAACCACTCAAATTCATAATTTATCAATATTAATTATTTTTATTAAAAAAGTTGATTTTAATTAAAATTTAGTAATTTTCACTATTCATCAAAATATAAAAGTTATCCGAAAAGTACCAAAATTTCACCCTAGGCTAATTTCAATATTCCGAATCCAAAAATGAATTCCATTTTGAAATATAAAATATATATGATTTCAAAAATTGGGTATTACTATTCACAACGGCTAGTTTAATTAGTTGTGGTGTGTGTTAGAACTCGAGGTTGCGTACAACACACGCTATCGCATTATTCGAAGGGAAACGTACCATGGAAGCTTGGGGTGTTACATTCTCCCCTCCTTCAAATAATTGCATCCTCGCAATTTCTAGGGTATTACTGCATAAAAAGACTCGGGTGGTTCTTCATCATAAGTTCCTCGGGTTCCCATGTTGCCTCTTCCATCTTATGATTTCTCCACAAAACTTTTACCAGACGCGTCGTCCGGTTTCTCAGTACTTGTTCTCTTGTATCAAGAATACTGACAGGCTCTTCACAATAAGGCAGATCGGGTTCCAGTTCTAATTCCTCATAGGTGAGTACATGTGTTGGGTCAGGCATGTATTTTCTCAACATAGCTACGTGGAACACATCGTGAACTTTGGAGAGACTTGGCGGAATTGCCAATCGGTAAGCTACAGCCCCAATTCGTTCTAGAATTTCGAAAGGTCCGATGTACCTGGGACTCAATTTACCTTTCTTACCAAAACGTATGACTCCCTTCCATGGAGATACCTTCAGGAAAACATGATCACCGACTTGAAATTCCAAATCCTTCCTTCGATTATCGGCATAGCTCTTCTGCCTACTTTGAGCTGCTTTGATGTGATTTTGGATTACCTTCACCTTTTCCACTGTTTCCTCCACCAGTTCTGGGCCTACAAGTTTTCTTTCACCAACCTCATCCCAACAGGTTGGTGTATGACATCTCTTACCGTATAACGCTTCATATGGTGCCATCTGAATACTCGAATGGAAGCTATTGTTATAGGAAAATTCTACCAGTGGTAAATATTGATCCCACATACCCTGAAAGTCAAGTGAGCAAGATCTAAACATGTCTTCTAGGGTTTGAATAGTCCGTTCTGATTGTCCATATGTCTGAGGGTGGTAAGCAGTGCTCAAATGAAGTTCAGTATCCAGAGATTTCTGAAGACTTTTCCAAAATCTTGAAGTAAAACGGGGATCACGATCAGAAACAATCGATAGGGGTACTCCATGAAGTCTCACAACTTCATTAATGTATAGTCTTGCTAGACGTTCCAGGGGTAGATCTTCTCTTATAGCAAGAAAATGTGCTGACTTGGTAAGACGATCAACAATAACCCATATTGCATCATTCCTTCTAGGAGTATTTGGTAGCCCCATGACAAAGTCCATCGTAATATTGTCCCATTTCCACTCCGGTATGGGAAGAGGTTGCATGACTCCTCCAGGTTGTTGCCTTCCAGCTTTCACTTGTTGAAAAACCATACATCTTGACACAAAATCAGCAATCTCCCTCTTCATGTTGTCCCACCAAAAATGTTCCTTCAAATCTCTATACATTTTGGTGCTCCCAGGGTGTATAGAGAAATTGGAACTATGAGCATCATCCAGCAATTCCCTTTTCAGATCAGGTAAATCGGGAACACAAAGTCTCTTCCCGAATTTCAAAATTCCATCTTCATACACAAAGTCTCTCAATCTCCCATCATTCACAGCTTTAATCTTCTTCTGAAATTCATCATCATCGGTCTGAGAACTCTTAATCCTTTATAGTAAAGATGGTTTGGCAACCATTTGAAAAAGAATTGATGTTTCACCTTCCCTGGTTATTCCCATGTCCATCTTCACTAGATCCATGAAAATTGGATCCCTTTCAATTCTCATCATGTTCAAAACTCCATGTTCTTTTCTTCTCAAATCATCTGCCACCTTGTTTGCTTTCCCTGGGTGGTAGTGTATCGTGCAATCATAATCCTTGAGTAATTCAAGCCATCTCCTTTGCCTCATGTTGAGTTCTTTTTGTGAGAAAATATACTTCAAACTCTTGTGATCAGTATAAATCTCACATTTCTCACCATAGAGGTAGTGTCTCCATATCTTCAAATCAAAGATCACATCTACTAACTCAAGATCATGAGTAGGATAGTTTTGTTCATGAATTTTCAACTGTCGTGATGCATAGGCAATAACTCTATCATTCTGCATAAGGACACAACCAAGTCCTTTCTTTGATGCATCACTATAAATAACGAACCCATCATTCCCCGATGGTAGAGTCAATATTGGAGCATTGACTAATATTCTCTTCAGTTCTTCGAAACATTCTTCACACTGTTTTTTCCAAACAAATTTAACCCCTTTACGTGTGAGCTTCGTTAATGGGTTAGCCAATCGGGCAAAATTCTGGATGAAACGTCGATAATAACCTGCCAAACCAATAAAACTACGTACCTCAGTTATACTCGTAGGTGCTGGCCATTCATGGATTGCCTTGGTCTTAGAAGCATCAACAGAGATTCCATCTTTAGAGACAATATGGCCAAGAAAAGAAATATCCTGAAGCCAGAATTCACACTTGCTAAACTTCCCATATAATTCATGCCTCCTCAGAGTCTTCAAGATAATGCGCAAGTGATTTTCATGATCTTCGTAGGTTTTGGAGTATACCAAGATATCATCAATAAATACCACCACAAATTCATCAAGATACTCCTTGAAAACACTATTCATCAGATCCATGAATACAGAGGGTGCATTAGTCAATCCAAACGGCATTACGGTAAACTCGTAATGCCCGTACCTGGTTCGAAATGCTGTCTTCGGAATGTCTTCCTTCTTCACACACAACTGATGGTATCCAAATCGAAGGTCAATCTTTGAAAAGTATTGAGCTCCATGCAGTTGGTCAAATAAATCATCAATACGAGGTAGGGGATACTTGTTCTTTATCATTATAGCATTAATCTCCCTATAGTCGATACATAACCTCATAGATCCATCTTTCTTTTTAACAAAAAGAACAGGGGCTCCCCATGGAGAAACACTAGGGCAAATAAATCCCTTATTACTCAATTCCTCTAGTTGTTTATTTAGTTCGACTAATTCTACAGTGGCCATTCTATAAGGGGTCTTCGATATAGGCCTTGATCCAGGAATCAAATCAATGGAAAAATCAACTTCTCGTTCTGGAGGATGTCCAGGTAAATCTTTCGGAAATACATCTACAAATTCTTTCACAACAGGTACATCCTCTATTTGAACATTCCTTTCCTCACCGACAGTTATTTCATTCTCTTCCTCCCCAATAATTGAATTAAGTTGAGCTACTGGGGGTGGATCTAAATAAGAATTAGGTGGTGACGATTCTGCTCTAAAAATAAGGTGTTCCTTATCATTATCATCAAGAATCGTAACCTCTTTCTTCTTACAATAAATCTTTGCATCATAGTCTGAAAGCCAGTCCATACCGAAGATTATATCAAACTCAATCATAGGTATGACGATGAGATCAGCAGATAAAGAAAATTTATGTGCTCTAATGGGGACTGATTCACAAAACTTTGTTGCAATGATACTTCCCTTAGGAGTTTTAACTGAAAACTCCCTTATTAAATCAAATTGGAAATATCTAATTTTCTTAGCAAACTGGGAAGATATGAAACAATGCGATGATCCAGAATCAAATAATGCATTTTCTAAACTTGAGGAAACCATTAAATTACCTACCACCACGTCTTTAGGAGCTTCTACCTCAGCAGTAGTGATAGCATAAGCTTGGCCTAGATCCCTTGGCCTTTTCTGAGGTAAGTTCTCCTGACGATTAGGACATGCATTTGCATAATGCCCCATCTCCCTGCAATTGTAGCACTGAACGTTGGTAGCTTCCTTCTTCCCCTTGTAATCACAAGCTTGGTGGCCTTTTTTACCACACTTGTAACAGACTCCCATTCCCTTCAAGCAAGTACCAGGATGTTTCTTCCCGAATTTACCACAAGATGGATATTCAACCTTTCCCTTCTTCCCCTTATTTCCATTCCCAGATTGATCAGCAGGTCTCTTCTTCTCTTGCTTTGCTTTAAAGTCATAAGACTTAGAGAATTCCTTTTCGGTCTTGATAGCACATGAGACAATGTCTTCGTACGATGAAAAGGATTGTGAGACTAATGCTCGACGGAGAAATGGTTTTAACCCATCAAAGAAACGATCAATCTTACTTCATTGGTTACATATATAATCACCAGCGTACCTTGCTAACCTTGTAAAGTTAGCCTCATACTTTGCGACATTCTCATCCTCCTTCTGTCTCAGACTTAGAAATTGCCTTTCCATATCTGCTCGATGGTCGCGAGGAAAGTATTTTTCTAAAAACAGATCTTTGAACTCCCTCCATTCCATATTTGATACTTCATCATCTTCCTTCGTATTTTGAATCAATGACCACCATTGATCAGCATCTCCAGTGAGGCGGTAAACTGCCATGATAACTTTTTCCCTTTCACTGCTCCCCAAAGCCTGAAATATTTTCTCTAGGGAATTTATCCATTGCTCAGCTACTAAGGGATTTGTACTCCCATTGAACGTTGGTGGTTGTTGCCTCATGAATCGATCTAACATTGATCCTCCACGCTGCGGATCAGGGTGCTCCATACGGGTAAGGTTATTATTCATAACCTGAGTAAGTTGTCCCAGTATGGTGATTAGCTGATCGGCACCAGTTGCATCACCAGCCCCACTATAATTATCTTGAGCAGGAGGGAAATCCCTACATGGAGTGCATGCATTGATACGGTTTCCATTTCTTCCACTAGGCACCATTTCTAAACAATGGCATAAACTAGATCAGTTTATGAATCAAAATACATAGTCCCATACTTATAAAACACTCAACATAAATTGAACTATTTATGGATATAATCCATAATCATAAAAATGTTTTCTTTGAGGAATTATATACTCATAAACCCTTCATAATGATTTGTAAAGAAAATGAGAGTTATCCTAAGCATATCCCCCGGGAGTGTCGTAACCAAGAGTGCAGCAAGGCCCGTTGTCGTGCACCAGTTCCCGTTCGAGTCTAGCTCAAAGCGGTGTTTTCGGGTTTTACCCCTAGGTACATCTGTTCCAGAGCCGCCTCTATCTGCTCGTATCCAGACAGGGATGTATTGCTCGGAAAACTCACAAAATCTCTACAATACCAAAATTCTAGGAATTTCTTCTATACTAATCCTCAAAGTTCATCTTAGGTCTACGTGCTCTAATCAGAATTTATCTAAATCTAACTTCCAAGGTTTGTACTAAACTTCCTCTGATACCAACTGTAACGCCCCGACCCCAGTTACCCAGAGTCGGTGAATTATTACATAACATTGGCATGATCACAAGAAAGATCAAATCTCGAAAGACCGATTGGTTTAGTAGCCTTGGAAACACTAGATATATTCATAAGTTTTACATTACATCATAAAATGAAAAACTACTACAACAACATAATGTCTCCATAATCCACACTCATATCCCCACATAATATCCCTGCAGGTCATTCATAATTTACTTCTTCACTTCCTGGGAAAAATAAAACATAGAAAAGGGGTGAGCTCAAATGCCCAGTAAGGATAAAAATATAGCGGAAACTTTCATAAATAAGAATAAACATTTAAGGCAATGTATAACTAAAACAAAAGCCTTTCAAACATGAACATTCAACATGGTAAAGCATAAATAAAATGAAATAATTTCATTTACTTATTCACATGGATATTCTACTAATCGAATAATCACATGCAAAAATCAATAACCACTTTCATAATGTTGGAATGCATAATGCCAGACTATCATAACCACATAGTCTAGGCCTCGTGCCAAGACTATAAATAAGATTTTTTCAAGGCCTTGTGCCAAGACACTAGATTGTCTCATGAGACCTACCGATGCATCGAGGAGCTATAGCGGGATCCACCCGTCACATATTAAGTCCAATGCATTCCCATATGAAAAGGTTTAAACATAACATAAACATTTGTATTAAAACTAGCATACGAAATGTCAATACTTTCACCATAAACTATGAATGGTATAAAAATAGCACATCCACAGTCAAACATATCACAAAACCATCAATACAATATAGAAGTTTTGTATCATAATAAATCAACTTCAAATAATCTTAAAATCCATCAAAGGATGTTGACATAGATGAAATCAAAATTCTTTTAAAAGAAATATCTCATTTTATTTTGAAATCATTTAAGATCCATATAAAATAAAACATTTTCTTTGAAAATATTCTTATAAGCTTGTAAGGGAAGCTTTGAAGATTTTATAACGGCAGAAAATAACCGCACTCGCCGTATAAGTTAAAAAAAACATTCTTACCTTAATTCTGTCGAAAAGGTTAAAAAGGACCTTGTTTTGAAAATGACGGAAAGATTCCTCTTATAAAAAGTCAAACAAGGGTATAAATGACTTTAACCCATATTCTTGTAAATAATAAAAATGTTTTGAAATACATTTTTAAGAAACATGGATGTGGATGATAAAGAGATCCCAGTAGATTATTACGTATAAACAACCTCGGATAATGAAGAGATTGTGAAATAACCCTTACCTTGTACTTTTCCCTGTTTGGGGTAGGTTAACCTCCTGTATAATGGTGAAATAATTGTTATTAAATTATACAAGAATCATATACATTCATATGATATCATATATGATCTTTTAACATTGCTTTGTTACCAATATCTTAGATTTATCGTTGTTTCGGGTGTTAACTTACTCGTTTTCTTTTATATGTTTTGTTACGTAAGTCATGTTTTTCATGGATAGGTTGTATATTATTCATATACATAATGATATCATGTCCCTAAACATTATTTTTAAATCATCAAATGATAATTATACTTGAATGCATACGACGGAGAATGAATCTCATCGTGTTCGTGGAGACGGTAGTCCGTACGTACGCACGAGCGACAATATCATTATTTTGATATTAAAATAATATATAATTGGATAGTATATCATATATACAGAATCATTATCATGTTATATTTATTATTTACATTAATTACATATCATTATTATACCCACCTAAATAATAATATATTGAATAACAATTACACCACGACGTGGAGACGGTAAGCCGTACGTACGCACGTATGGTGACATGTTATTCAAAGGGTGGATAGAATACTGAATATGGTTGTACCATATTTATAATAACATCACAGTATATGTGAGATATTGGAGTTATTATTTTAGAATGGTAAGAACAAAGAAAGAAGAAGTGGAAGAAGAAAGGAACTTGAAAAGGGGTGGTGAAAACATTACCTCTTCTTCGGGTTCTTCCTTTTGATTTGATCAAAAGGGCTCCTTAGGTTGGCTTTATGATCCAACTAAGGCCTCTAGGTTGTATTGAGGGAAGTTGGGAGAGTATTTGGGCAGATTTTGGCCCAGACAAGTGGCTTGAGAGGTGTGAGGAATGAGTAGAAGTGGTCTCCTTTTATAAGGGAGAGGAGGGGCTCTTTAGGAAAGAGTGAAAGTATTACTTTATAATATAATTATATTCGGTTTATAATGGTCCAAAAATAATTGAGGTCGAAGATAAGATGACTCATTTTCTAAATAACATCAACCAATAAGAATTGGACAGGTTTTAGATAATATTTTAATCATTATAATCTTATTTATTTAAATGATTTATTAATGAGGTAAACATTGCATCATTATTGTGTCATTAATAATTTAAATTATTTGATGTCTAAAAATTATAAATAAAATATAATTATGTAGGAAATATTTTTAGATTTCTAATGAATATTTATAATCGAAAATACAACATGTATAACCCTATGTAAAAATTGTTCTTCTAAAAGATGTAATCTTATGCCATTTTTATTTTTATTTTAACTTTATTAATATAATGTGTCCCTACCACATAAAAGTGGCTCTAAGGGGTCCCCAAATCGACCCAAGGATGCCCATGGTCGGGTATGTATCCACCAATAAGGTTAGGACACTTTTTAGGGTAATTTTGTATTATTATAATATTATATTTTAACCCTTATTTACCGGATTTACCCTTTAACCATGGTAAATAAAATATTTACCGCAGTAATTATTCAAAATGTGTAAAAATAAAAGTTACCTATTTACATAATTTGGACATCCTGATTCCAAATATGTAATCCATTTTTCCAAATTCAAAACACAGAAGTGGCAGAAATTAATTTAAAATTAATTCCCGTTGTTAAAATAAAAAGTGTGTTTTTAAGAGATAATAACTATCAAAAGATTGACACTTGTTTATGTCTGGTTTAATTGTGAAATTATGTCCAATAACAAAAATTAAATAAAATGGTAAAAATATATTCTAAATATACTTTAAAACCACTCAAATTCATAATTTATCAATATTAATTATTTTGATTAAAAAAGTTGATTTTAATTAAAATTTAGTAATTTTCACTATTCATCAAAATATAAAAGTTATCCGAAAAGTACCAAAATTTCACCCTAGGATAATTTCAATATTCCGAATCCAAAAATGAATTCCATTTTGAAATATAAAATATATATTATTTCAAAAAGTAGGTATTACTATTCACAACGGCTAGTTTAATTAGTTATGGTGTGTGTTAGAACTCGAGGTTGCGTACAACACACGCTATCGCATTATTCGAAGGGAAACGTATCGTGGAAGCTTGGGGTGTTACACAAACATTATGACCTTAAACAAAGAGGTTACATCCCTAGAATTTGTGGTGTAGTTCGAGGCCTTTTATTTAGTCCTCATTCACATGAGGCTTTATTATGGTTCCACATCACACATATCCACTTTGGATGTTTCTCTTCATGGTCAAAGCTCTATGTCTATAAAATAATATCTTCATCATCCTTACCGTAAGACATTAAATTGCATGGTAATGTCCTACACACATGATGTTAAACTGGGAACCTTCCAGTCCAAACTGTATGAATTTAAACTAAGATTTTTAGTGTCCATGTTCACATGACATTAAACTATGTAACTTCCAAAATTTCTCTCACTTGAGAGTATATCTCCCTTTTTTTGGAATCCTTCGCCTACTATTCCATCTAAATAACACAATTTTTCTTGATATGCTTCCTTATGGAATATGTAGTGACGCCTAGACTTCCTTTATGTGGTCTAGCTATAGCGTCATTCATCATTCCATATTATTTAATCATGGGTTCTCCCAAGAGTACATGGTGTGGTTGAGACCTTTTTTGGTCATCATTCACATTGGGTTATGATAGTCACATCGTGTTCCTCATTTGAGAGTACCCATACTTGCATTAGTCCTCACCATATGACATTAAACTGCACATCCCCATCCATGCTTCACACATCCCCTTTATTTGAGAGTCTATATTCATTCAAATCTAAAAGGATAGCTAGAAAGCCTAGTCCCATGACACTTTGGCTCACCTTCCATCCTGATCTAACATCCTGAAGGACCTTGTATGACAATTTTATATAAGCCCCATATTTTTAATATAGTTATCCTCAATTGTTTGTTCCCATTCCAAGTCGCACGATATGGGTGTTGTGTTGCGAACATGGTTAGAAATTATCCTCTATCATTATCAGCACTTTCATTATGTCTCAAATATCGAGTGTAGTGATTCATGTTTTTTATCCCCTTTTATTTCTTCGTGCGTCCACATATGTTAAGTTGGAATGTTGGCCTAGTTGGGATTCTCCTACCTAACATTTCTCCTTCATTAATATTCACTCTAATATGATGGGGAAATCCTAATACCACCCATTGATTCCCACATAGAGCATGTCTCACATGAGATTACAATATTTGGTGAGGTAATACCCACGTATAGGATTGCACAACACCATGGTCTGAGATCTATGACCTTTAAACTGTGATCTATGTTATCATATCCCTATGATGTTAAACTATGCTACCTTTTTCGACAAGACTTTAAACTATTGTGTCCTAAGCACAAGATCTTAAACTATATGGAATTGAGGAACCACATACAACTTGATTAATGTCGCACAGGATATGTAGTGACATCCAGACATGTCATCCCCAGGTCCAGCCATGGGACTATATACTCCTCATTCCATCCATTTTGTCCTTGGATCACCTTATCAAAAAATTTGGTGTGGTGTGGACTTCTTTATCCTCATTCATGTCAGGTTATGTACCCCACATCACATTTCTCTTTTGGTGTTCCAATTTCCTAGTCATATTACAATAAAATGCATTTCAACTTTCATACCACATGATGTTAAACTTTACAGAATTGAAGAGCCACATATATCCTGATTCCTTCCCTTGTAGGATATGTAGAGATTCTCAGACACATTGTTTGTGGGCCTAAACCGAGGTTCATTAATTATTCTGGCCCTTTTCCCTTATATTCTGAACTCTATGAACATAAACTATGAGCTCATAGTATGTATAACACAACTTTATTATATTATATAGGGTCCATTTAGTATGACCTTAAACTATTTGTAACATCTTGTTCATATGATGTTAAACTATTCGATGCATCATCCTCACTATATAATGCTAAATTGTGTGCCTATCATCGTCATTTTCATGAATTAAAACAAAAAGTTGTCTTAGGTCCTCAATAGAGAGGCCCGAACAAGACATAGGTTTGATCTTGATTCAGAAAAATTTGCTCATACAATGTTCTTTAGTTACGGTGACATAATTTCAAGAGTTTTCTGATCCATTCAAAAATCCATCACTCCTTCTCCATGCTTTTCATTCCCCTTTATTTGGATCCCCATCCCCATTCTTGTCTGATGGAACCCCCTAACAGCCTGGTCCCAATACATTTTGGATCACCCACCGTCCAGGGCCAATGTTCTAAAAGACATCGGATGACACAACGAGTTTGTCCCTATGTTTCGAACATGGTCAGTGGTTTGCCCTCATTTTTTTGTCCCCATATCAAGATAACAAGTTATGGATACTGTGTTCTGAACATGTTCAACACTTATCCTCCATCATTATTAAAAACTCATTGTGTTCTGAATTTTTGGTATCGTGATTCACACTTCTCATTCCCCATTGTTGGGATTTGTTCCAACAACCCTAGGTTTATCCCGCTCATGCACCAGATAATTTTGGGAAACTAGTGTGGCTACTCTGAGAACCCTACTCACAATCCACAAGCCCCTATTTCATCTTGAAACTCTAGGTGGTCTGTCAAACCTTGAGTGTTCAATTATTGGAAGGTTATATCATACCCACTATAAGAAATCATATGGTCATCCTTTTTGCCTCACAGTGACCATGAACCACATGAGCTTAGGGATTGATAATTAGTTTTTTCACTATGTTTGGAGTGAAATAATCTAAAATAGAGATAATATTTCCATGCATTCAGTCTAAATAAGTAAGAAATAATGTGAATGTGTTCATGAGTTTAGAAAAATGTAGCCCATATGGATTGGCCCTTTTGATAGAGAATCTGGTCTCCACCACCCTTTGGTGTGTGGAATATAGAATTAAATTTCACCTTCTAATCCCCCTTCCTTCCTCATTGGAGGTGGGGCTATGTTCATCAGCCTTGATCCATACTCAATCCTGTTCTGGTCGGATGTTAACCACCTCGTCAAATTCTCACCACAACTACTCCCCAGCTTCTTCTAGCTGAACCAGTAGTTGTGATATGAGTTCTGATTGGGTAGTAGTGAAATAATAGTGCTCATTCATCAATGTTTCCATGAATTTTATATCTTTTGTTATCCTCATGAAGCTCCTAGGTGTTGAAAAAATTCCTTCACATATAGTCATTAATGAGGCCATAGTCATACTCCTGTATCATCTCTATGAGATAGTCCAAGGTGAGAATATGAATATTTTGCACATATACCCCTCTAGAGCATAGGTATTTCATCTAAGGGAGATGTTTTCCCATCCAATTTATCAACTCCGATTATGAAGTTTCATCAATGAAGTGCTTGATCAATTTTCATGATTGGAAACACATAGCCTGGATATCCTCCTCATCATAAATAGTCTCATCCAACTCCTCTCGATCAGTAGGTTCATATTCTGGGAATTCCTACAAATGTTCAACAGAAGGATCCTCCTCCAGCGTCATATCAGATGATCTAGGTTCCACATCCTGATGTTGATCTTCATCGCTAGATCCCACCTTGATAAGTTTTGGTTCTTCCCTATGAATGGCTCTATCCGCAGCCTTTATCTCTATGGTCTAGTCATCTTGGGCTTCCAATTCCAAGAAAATCAGCATTCCACTCAGAAAATGGGCTACAGGGACCCCAGCCTTTTTCACTAGCATTGCACATGCTTCTTGAAGGACTATTCCTACACAGACGATGTCAGTTGACCTAGTCCAATAGATAATAGTTATGACTCATCGAGGAAGAAGACTTACCAAGGTATAATATCATATTACCCCCTTGAAAAGTTTCAATTGGAATCCCAGGATGTGACCCCCTATATACGGATGGATGTTCTGAGGATTTTGGAATGGTCACCCTGGTCATCCAAGCCCTGCCAAATCGTGTACTCACCATCATCCAGTGCACAAATCCTGAAGGAACATGTATTGTTATATCAGAATATTCCTTTCCTATGAGTCTCTCCTGCATAGGATAGATTCCAATTGAGGAACCAGGATGACATGGATAATATCATGGAATACATGAATAGTTAAGTGTTTACCTCAAGAGTCTTGGAAAATTCTTTGAGCTCCGAGGATGCAACCTCGCCTTCCTCCAGTGGTTTCCCCCTAACCACATATTCATCCTAAGACCCCTCTAATTCTTATGGAAAATTAAAGTTCTCCCTCAACTCTGTATTATACGGTTGTGTTGGTGATGTTTTATTGAGAATTACTTTCACTGGATCCTTCATCGGATGCATAGTGCCCTATGAATGCGTGAAGTCTTCCATCTCAGATATGTATTTCTCCCCCATAGCCTGAGACACAAGAAAAAATACCCTAGTCTGGAAAATCTCTGAAATATCCATCCTAATATGATTAAGGTTGTCCCATGTCTTGGAAGAGCTAATGAATTTCCTGTTAACATCATAGGTTTCCCAAGCCATTGGATAAACAGAATCCTCACGCATGTCTATGTAGTGCAGCCTCTTCCCAAGAGCCTGGATAGGTATCCTACAGAACCCTCTTGGTGACATTCCTTAATCCTGGATTTGCCCAATTTTAACCACTAGGTATTCCACCATTCATTATTCACCTCCACTGAGATCAGGACTTGGAATTACTAGCCCCGCCGTAGATGCCTCTCCACCATTGCGATTGGCACCAGCTCTACCGCTACGATGTGTCCTTGACATTGTTCTAACCCGACCTCAAGGTTGAGGGTACACTCTGTCATCCATACAGATGGTCCTTTGCTTTAGTATTTCCCCTAGGTAGGTTGTCTCACAACTCTTTGGGTACTCCAGAACTAGCCCATAAGCAGTGGTGGGTGAAGTCTACTCATTCTACATCTTCCCATTTTCTCGTGTGAATATAAGCCGCATATTCCTTAGTACACACAGGTGTTCCTTGTAGAGACCCTAAAACTGACATACATGGACATTAAATTACTTTTTCAGAATACTTAATACATAACAAGAACCAACACTCAAGAACTGTAATAGTTTAGTGTCTTTGGAAACTCGAAACATAATCTGCTAATTGTGGTGAAAGATCTTCAACATATCCCATAAAGATCTTCACCTTTTGTTTTCTTACCTAAAACCTTTCTTTAAATCCTAGGGAAAATAAAACATATAAAGTGTGAGCTCAAATTCTCAGTAAGGTTAAACATAGATAACATAAAACAATCCACAAACATTTGAATGCAAAAACTTGAACAAAAAATCTAAACATCAAAATCTTGAGCAAAGACATAAATATTGGAAGTACGTAAGGCATATATCATAATGGAACATTAATCATCATAAAATAGAATGGGAATAAAACATTTAATTGTTGAAAACCATTAAGCACATGATATGATTTCCATAGTAGCCAAGGCATTGCTGCCAAGACCGTCTTAGTGGACAAAGTCCCTTTCTGAATTGAGTCCACTCCTCGTTCCAGTCTAGTAACACTGAACCGAATTAACTTACCATTCTAGACATGTCTATCTCATGAGATATAAATCTTTACCCAATGCATTGGATGGATATATAGGTCACATCCATCTCATATTTAAATCATTCATACGTGTTCCACAACATAAACATAAATCATTCATCATAACCCAAAGAATAAAATGGGTTTCATAAACATCATCACATCATAACATAATCCATATAAAACAAATGGATATCATTTAATCCTAAGAAAAGTAAAACCATGTAAATCATAGAGACATTATACTTCAAACATACGCATATGAAATAATGACATCTTGGATGGAAAATGGTTTTGATAAAATAATTGAAATGAATTCTTGAGGAAAATATCCTTTCTTCTTCAAAATCATTTTATTTTCACAAAATTCCATGCAATTTTAAAAGAAAATTATTTTGTTGAAAATCTTTATGAAATATTATAGAATAATCTTCATGAAAATTATGCGTTACAAAACCGTAAAAATCCGTTCACGCCGTATAAGTTAAAAATAACATTCTTCTCGTACTTTTGTCGGAAAAGTCAAAAAGATCCTCATGTGGTAAACAAATGTAATATTCCTTTCATAACATGTGGTAAATTTAAAAAATGGGTAAAAAAACTTTAAAAATACATGAAAACATTTTTAGAAAACATGGGAATGGATGATAATAATTAGCCCAAATACTTACAAATAAACAATCTCAAATAAAAACGAGATTGGAAAAGTTATCCCTTACAAAGATCTTTTTGTAAATAAAATAGATAACTTATGTGTATTCACTATAAGGTCAAATAAATAAAGTATAAATGCATGATAAGATATAAAAATTCATTTCTCACATAATCAAAGAACGACATAAACAAGAAAGAGAAGATCAACCCAAAGAACGGAAATTGGGTTAAGAAGTTCCCTTACCTCGTGTCCGACTTGACTCGATCGTTCTTTAATATCCTGAATAACAAACCAAAGTTAATTTATACTTTCCTAAGAACCTTTTTCAAGTTTATTATTCCTTTTATATCACTTATTACCATGTTATAAACATTATGTAACCATTTAAGTTAATAACGTTCGTTTTGTCGATATTTGGTACTTGAGTCAAAAATGGACTTCTTATAATTACATGTTGTTCATGTGGTCAAAGATTCATTATATCCAGAATTATATTCATGATTTATATATCATATATATTATATATATACATCATATACATTTATTTATAATAGTACATAACATATGGAGGTAAGAAATGAAATGCACCGTTCATGGAGACGGTAAGCCGTACGTACGCATGAACGCTACTTTCATTTATATTTCATATTTTAATGAAATTAAAACATAATGATACATAGTTATATTATAATTACAGTATAATATCATATATAATATCATTAACTTCATCCTATATACATCCCACATAAGTCATTAACGAATCACATCACTTTGCGGGGGCGTTAGTCCGCAATTCCTCAAATGAGATTATTGTATTTACCCACTATGGAAACCATAAAGGCTTGATATAATTGGGAAGTAAAGAAGTATAATGAAATAATAAACAAAATATATATCATATATAAATAAAGTTCCATCATAATGGCCACCATTAGAGGTGGTAGAATAAAATCGAACAATCATCGTTTTGTGAGGCATTAGTTTTCCATCCACAGAAATATTATGTTCTTCATCCATTAGATGGAGGTGTGTGTAAGTGTAGTTTGAATCATTATCATAACAACATCCTAGTATATTGAGTATACTGGTGTTGTTACAAAATAAAGTATTAAAAAGATTTTAGGGGTTGGAGAAGTAGAATAAAAGAAAAAAAATTAAGAGAAACTGTTACCTTTAATTTGGGTAACTTCTTTTGGTTTGAACCGAAAGGACTTCTTGAAGTGCCTTATGCCTAAGTTAAGGCTTATATAAGGAGGAGAGGGATGTAGGGAGCTTAATTGGGAAGATTTTGGACGATCCAAATGGCTTGAGAGGTGTAAGTAATTGGATAGAAATGGTCTCCTTTTATAAGGGTGGGTGCTCTTTTGGAAAGTGTGAAAATATTATCTTATTATAAACTTATCTTCGGTTTCAAAAAGTCCAAAAATTATTAAAGATAAAAATAATATGACTCAAGGTCGAAATAAAATCATCCAATCATAATTTTTCATGTTTTGGATAATATTTTAATCATTATAATCTTATTTATTTAAATGATTTATTAATGAGGTAAATACTGCATCATTATTGTGTCATAAATAATTTAATTTATTTGATGTATAAAAATTATAAACAAAATACCATCATGTAGGAAATCCATTTATATTTACAATGAATATTTATAATCAAAAAGATAATTTATATAACCCCTTATAAAAATTAATTACTAAAAGATTTTTGTTAATGTCAATTTTGTCTTTACATTAAATTAATTAATCCAAATTGTCATTATCACTACCAAGTGGCTCAATGGGGTCCCAAAATCGACCCAAGTATGCCCATGGTCGGACACTACTCATCCAATAAGGTTAGGACAAGTGTTAAGGTAATTTTGAATTATTATAATATTCCTTTAACCTTGAATTACCCTATTTACCTTTAACCGCAGTAAATAAAAGTCAAAAGTTACTATTCACCAAAAATTATTTTCACCTTTTTGAACCAAATTTTACTTCTTGATAAAAACCATTTATGTCAGATTTTTTAAATTCAATTCACCGAAGTGGTAAAATTTTATTTAAATGAAAGAGTCAAATTTTCAACTACCACTAAGTGGTTTCACTATTCATCAAAAATTGAAGTTTTTCAGAAAAATACCAAAAATTAATCCTAAGATATATTTGATATTCCTAATTCAAAAATGATGTCTATTTTTTAAAATTAAAAACATATAAGTAGCATTAATTAATTTAAAATTAATTCTCGTAATCAAAACAAATAGCGTGTTTTTAAGAAACAGTAACTATCAAAAGATCAACACTTGTTTATGTCCAAATTCAAAGTGAAATTAATTCAAATGACCAACATTGGATTAAATGGTAAAAATATATTCTAATTACACTTTAAAACCAATTAAAAATATAATCTAACTATATAAATTATTGAGATGAAAAAAGTTGATTTTAATTAAAATATAGCGTGTTTTTACTATTCATTAAAATATGCAAATTATCAGAATAATATGAAAAAATTATCCAAAGTAAATTTTTATATCCTGAACCCAAATAAGAATTTTATTTTTTCAAATTTAACTTATAAACTTGTCAAAAACTATATTTAAAGTGGGAGTTCCATCAAAAGGCGGTAAAACTGCATTTTTTTAAAAATACTTATTTTACCCAAAAAATTTATTTAGTTCTCATACCATGTTCTTGAAAATATGTAATATGAATAATAATTTTATAAAATTCAAAATTTAGTCAATAATATTCATAACGGCTATTCCATAATAATATTATAACAATATATCGTTGTTTAGTGAAACCCGGTATTGCGTACTACACACGCTATCGAGGAAGGTTGCGATTGTGTGTAATGAAAGCCAAGTCAGGGTTGAGTGTTGTGCAAGACTCCTTCATTGTTTCGTATAATATAATCCAACCATATTTCATTTATACATTGAATATATATATACATATACACTCAATTTTGCGTAGAATAACTACTATCAAACGAACTTGAAATTTTTTGTAACATGATCCAGGAATAGTGTTGCGTATACTACAAGCTAATACGGTGTTTCATATAGTACAAGCTAATTTTTGTGTAGCATACAACACAAGACATCAATTAAATTAAAAAGAATAATTCTCATAAAATCTTGGGTTGTTACATTCCTAATGACATACATCCAGGTAAACTTTTGGGTTTTACCTCTACATGCACCGGAATTTCCTCACAAAGCGATAAGCGGTATATGGCTCACATATAGAGTCATGATCTTTATGATCCATAAGGAATCCACCACAAAAGGCCATGAGATATGATCTATCCTCCTCATTTCCCAGACCTTCATCAGTGAACACTCTCGTTGGAAGTGGGAATGCATGGAAATTTAATTCATCCACCCTCCATACTCTGACCAGTGTTGTCGGTGAAGCCAGCTTAGTAGGGAAACTGCCTGTTGCATTCAGAATGGATGGTTGAAAGCCTGAACCAGTAGGGGAAATGGTGTTTGGATATTCAGAAACCCTAATGCTCATATCTATCCAACCATATAAGAAGTGAAACAGTCCACATACCCATTGTGGATTCTTCCCCCTCAATGATGTGCCATAGCACGCTATACATTTTTGCTAATACAGATATCCTGAGGTTGAAATGCTTCCCTATAGCCCACATGGATTCCATGATAAATGTGCTCAGTCATGCACCCATGTGTGCATCCCTAACCAGCAACAACCATCTGAAAATGAGTGCAAATATGAAACCATTCAACCATACCATTGGTTTTGGTTTGGTGTTGACACTAATCCCCCACGGCCTCCATTGGTTTTCCACTAGGATCCACTAGTAAGAACCATCTTTTTGTGTTGAACTCTCCTTTGATAGGTGGGGCCACATTGGTAGTTTATTAGGTGCCTCCTCTCCCTCAACAGGATTCTCCAGTGGAAAATTTAAGAAATGTTTGAACCACTATTTTATGTGGATATCCCTCACTGACAACTTTTCCATTCCCAAAATGAGGTTCATCATCAAATTTTATAACCATGGAATATTCTCTATATCCTCCCATATATTCTCCAGCAGGAGGAATTCTTCATACCTTTATCCCAGAATGGGAATCCCTGGTATTTGGTGAACATTCGAGAGGCTGATGCCAACTATTCAAGATGGAAATGGAAAGTATTGGTCCTCTATTACCACCTACTTAGAAGCTTTGTCATCATGTGTTTTGGCGTGTAGATGTCAAGTTAATAATTCCACGTAGCCTCATACAGGCCTACCCTCCTCAGATCAGCCCCAAATATTTCACAATATGCACAATCCCTGTAGGTTAAGACCCATTCATACCTAGATTTTCCACCCCGATGCTAGTCCCAACTATTGGTCCACCAATTCTCTAGGTTCCATAATCCCTCATTATGAATTGTATTGTATTCTGGTGGAGATACCCATGTATGTAGCATTTTTTCATCAACATTGCTGACATGGTTGAAGATACATTTGGTAGTGACTGGTGTATGGTCCTTATAGGTTTCGCCAAATGTGTCCATAAACCACTGATATTAGCATTGTGTGTCACTAAACTAGTAATTTGGTTTGTCCTTACTTGCTTTAGGGATGTATACTTCTTCCCATAGACCAATGTTTTATAGTGGAAACCTCTTCCAGAGGGGGTATTCCTTCTTTAATTCATACAATAGCTTTACCAGGGACTCGTGATAAGTGTAAATCTGTACACATTCCCCAATCTCAGGATTTTTTTTCATGTATTCCCTTCAAGAAGCATATGCAAGAACACCCCAAGAAATATCTTGTGTGGCCATTTAATTTCAGGACATGGTCAAATTTCTTAACTCTTCATGAATCATGTTCACAAAGCTCATTCGTAAAGCACACCATACAAATCCTCAAAGGATTAAACACACTTCACATAGAAATAGGGGATCACAATGTGATGGTTCTCTTAGTACAGTTCATGGAGCATTGATCCAATGAACCCGGTTTGAAAAGTGTGTTTATAGGGGTGATGGAACTTCGAGATTCGAGAGCTCGAGCATATGTTTTTAGATAGAAGATGCAG
The DNA here is from genome assembly GCA_963277665.1 of Viscum album. NCBI lineage: Eukaryota > Viridiplantae > Streptophyta > Magnoliopsida > Santalales > Viscaceae > Viscum > Viscum album. The sequence continues at coordinate 1,966,015,483 of OY728121.1, forward strand.
ACAAAATGGGCTCCCTATCACCATATTTATAGTCAGTGGCCTAGTAATATTTGTGGTCACCCTTAGCCGCCCTGATCTTTACGGTGATCTCACCTAGTGCCTCTTTGTGCTCTCATCATGAAGAATATTTGTGATCTACATATTTTTAGATATCTACACTCATAATATGACCCTAGTTTTCTTATCAGCTCCCATTATATGTAATGGAATTTTTTGGTGCTAAAATCTATACCATGACATGGATCAGCAAAGGAAAAATATCACCAAAGGGTCCTACCTCATGATGCTCTATCATAGAGCCCCCCATCTCCTTGAATGGAACTAAGACTATGGATAAATCTTCGATACCACTGTTGAGAAAAGGAAAAAGCATCTGTAATGTAGGATGAGCACCACTACTGCTATAGAGAATTTATGAAAGCCTCAGTGAGTCTGACGAAGTTTCCTCTGATAAAGAAGTTACATGATCTTCATGGCATGAATAGAGAACATCGTGACACCTAGAGCCTATAAATATGAAGCTCACCCCCCCAAGGATCTTTTACCTAACCTTCCACCTTTCGATCCTTCTTTTCGTGAATCCCTCATTGCTCTATGAACCATCTAGAAAATGTTTCAACCAAGGTTGATGATAATTATGAACCAGATTTCACTTTTCTCTCTTTTTATTTCACTTCAAGTGGGGATTCCTTTTATGAAGCCCTACATAATTAAAAATGGTAGGAGTCCCTTTTCGATACTTGGGACTTCACGGAGCATTCATCCATCATGAAGCACCCACCAATTCCATGTAAACCCCAGGCCTCGACTGGGTCATCATATGTTGTGAGGCTCTTCCCTTCACAAAGTAACTTTTTTCCATGATTTACATAGAACTATTCATCATGAAGCTACTTCTCCTCATGAATAAAAAATATCCATTAATAAATTATTTTTTAGGCTTCCTACTTAGCGAATTTCATTCCCGTGCGGCCCTCCAGGCTTCCATGAACTGATTTCAGGGTCCCCTGAGTGGTGTTTCAGGTTGTGTTTCCTTGAATTATTCTTCTTCACATAGGAACACTAATGGATATTTCTTCCTCACATAGACACGCTAACATTGGACCCTCGATTGACCATTCATCCACCTTTTTGTTACCTGGAATTTCTTGTGCCTTCACCTCTGCATGTAAGGGTTGGTACAAGATATGTAAGTCCAAGGGGTGGGATGTGAGTCCCAATCATCTGGGTTGAAAGATGTAAAACTGCATAGAACCCCTCATCCTCAACACGTTATGTTAAACTGTGACCACTAAATTTGTGAAGACCCTAGTAGGATTCAAACTATAATGAGCATCAGAGCTCCCCCACCATCTCACTACTGGAAATCTAGGATATACTTATGGTTTAAAACCGTTGGTATAGGCTGGATAACCGTTGGTATAATATATACCAATGGTTGACCAAAATTTTGGAAATTAAGATGTGGGGATAGAGATATCACAATGGTTATTCATAAACCATTGGGATATTTCATGTTATAGAACATTGTACCAATGGTTTTTTATAACTTCTGGTAGGACTTTGAACCAACGGTTTTACACTATTGAAAAAAAAACTCAGTTTATATATATACCAATGGTTTGCTGAACAGTTGGTAAATACTATTACCAATGGTTTGAAGAAACTATTGGAAAAAATTTAGTTAACAATTCTATACCAATGGTTTACAAACCCTTGGTACATAATTTTACCAATGGTTTGATAAATCCATTGGTATAGATTGTATTTTCATATCTATAACAACGGTTTTAAAATGGTTCGCATAGAGTTTTCTACAGCTCCAACAACACTACCAGCCACCCCTAAAATTATATAATTCAAAATTAATTCGATACAAAATTCATAATTAACAAACCTATACATAAATAAGAATTAATTACATACAATAATAACAAACAAATACATAATTACTTGTGAAATTACCTGATATTTCAATACACTATACATAATTCAAAATAACATCGATGAATAAAAATATGATCCAAATAGTATTCCATGAGAATAACACCAATGAAATTGTAGAATACACCCAAAAAATACACCACTCGAAACCAGAACACCCTAAAAACAGACATCTCCATAAACACAACACATGAAAATTTGATCCAAGGGGGTGGGGGTGTCCATCTATTTTCCCATGACACATAGAGTCACTCACACTATATTGTGCACATAAATAGTTATTTTGGAAGGGGAAGAATATCCATTTTAAGTTTGGACTCCCCCATTTTTCATGTAGAAGTGGAACAAAGAGGGTGTCCATGGGGGGATGTTTATGGGGGGTGGGGTGTCTTGGGGTGGGAGTGTCTAGGGGTGGGGTGGTGTCCAGGGGGTGGGGTTGTCTAGGGGTTGGGGGGTGCTATCCAAGGGGGTAGGGATGTCCAGGGGGTGTGGGCTTTCAGGAGGTGGGGGTTGTCCATGGGGGTGGGGGTATCCAGGGGGGTGTCTAGGTGGTGGGGTGCTTTCCAAGGGGTGGGGACTGTCCAGGGGGTTGGGGGCTGTCCAAGGGGTGGGGTGGTGTCCATGGGGGGTGGGGGCTGTTCATAGGGGTGGGGTGTCCAGTGGTGGGGATTGTCCAGGGGTTTTGGGGTGTTGTACTAGGGGGTAGGGGTGTCTAGGGGGTGGGGGTGTCCACGTGATGGGGTGGAGTCCAAGGGGTGGGGTTGTCCTGGGGGTTGGGGGGTGTCCAAGGGGTAGGGGTATCTAGGGGTGGGGTGGTGTCCTGGGAGGTGGGGGTTGTATAGGGGGGTGGGGGCTGTCCAAGGGGTTATGGGGTGTCCAGGGGGTGGAGTGTCTAGGGGGGATTGGGGTTGTAAAAGGGGGTGGGGACTATCCATGGGGGTGGGGGTGTCTCGGGTGGTGGGGGTGTCTAGGGGGGGGGGGGTTGTCCAGGGGTTGAGGTTGTCCAAGGGGGTCGGGGGTGTCCAGTGGGTGGGGTTTCCGGGTGGCTGGGGGGTGTCCCGGGGGTGTGTCAAGGGGGTGGGTGTTGTCTAGGGGGTGGGGGTGGGCTGGCCCTGGAGTTGGGGGTTGTCCAAGGGGATAAGGTTGTCCAAGGGGTGGGGCTATCTAGGGGTGATGTGGGGAAAGGGGTTTTCTAGGGGGTGGGGGTGTCCAGTGGGTTGGGGGATAACCAAGGGGGGGTAGGGGTGCTCAGGGGGGGGGGGGGGGGGCAATCCAGTGGGTTGAGGGGGTTGTCCAAGGGTGTAGGGGTGTTTATGGAGTGGGGGTGTCTAGGGGGGGTGGGGGATGTCCCAGTGGATGGGGGGGGGGTTGTCCATGGGGGTGGGGGTGTCCAGGGGTTGGGGAATATCCATGGGTTGGGGGTTGTCAAAGGGGGTAGAGAGTGTCCAGGGGTAGGGGGTGGGTGGTTGTCTAGGGTGGGGGTTGTCCAGGGTTTGGGTGTTGTCCAGGGGGGTTGGGGGATTCTAGTGGATAGGGACTGTCCAAGGGGTTAAGGGTGTTCTATATGTTGGGGGGTTCTCCCTAGGGGGGTCGGGCAGTCCAAGGGGGCATGGGTGTCTTGGGGTCGGGGGTTGTGCAGGTTTGGGAGTGTCTAGGGGGTGGGGGCTATCTAGGGGGGTTGTCCAGGGGGTTGGGGGTTGTCCTAGGGGTGGGGGTGTTCAGGGGGTGGGGGTTTCTAGGGGTGGGAGCTGTCCCTAGGGGGGTTTCCTGGGGGAGGGGGGTGTCCACAGGGTGGGATGGTGTCCATGGGGTTGTATGGGCTGTCCAGGGGTGGGGGTTGTCCAGGGGGGCTGGGGGCTATCTACAGGGGTAGGGGTGTCCATGGGTGGTGTGTCCAAGGGTGTAGGTGGGTGTCTAGGGGGTTTGGGTGGCTGTTCAAGGTGGTAGGGGTGTCTAGGCGGTGGGGTGTCTAGGGGTTGTGGGGGTCCATGGGGTGGGGGTGTCCAGAGGAGGAGTGAATTAGTCAAAGAAAATATTCCTGTAAATTTTTTGTATTTATAGTTAAATAAATAATGATAACGTGACCTACATAATCACACATATATTCAGGCACAACAAATCATCAAACATCAAATGTTAGTAATATCAGAAAAAAAAAGTAAGAGATCAATCTCTCCCTCATCACCATCAATATCATCACCTTCGTCATTAGTCTCACCCCTATCCTCATCGTCATCCCAATAATAATCCCCTCCCTCCTAAACAACCTCCTACAGACCCTCGTACTCCACCTTGGCCTCCTCCTCACACTCCTCCTCTGCCTCTACATCATCCTCTCCCTCCTCCACCGCCTCGGCCTCGGCCTCCACCTCTCCCTCCTCCTCCTTTGCCTTGGCCTCCTCCATGACATAGTCTTGACTGAAACTAGATCTTCCACCTGATGAACCATATAAAGAACGCATCAATGACATATATTCATCATAAGCTGTGTTTTCCACTGGTGTAAGTGCTCGATGTAAAAATTCCATCAGTTTCATAAAGGCAGTGTTTGCCCTAGTAGACTATTTTGCCGTCTCGGTGACCCTTTTTTATTCTATTCTACTTGTGCCTTAACCAGCTGGAACATGGTGTCACTAAAACTCAAACCCGAGGAGGTCCACTACCTCATCAGAACTATACTCTTCCTAGGTTGGTATCATACTCTTCTAGGGGGCTCACCTCCCAACACCTTATGTAAGTGATCATTTGGTAAAAATTTGTCAGGTTCCTGGGAATCAAGGCCCATTAAAGTATACTTTTACAAGTATAAATATATTATTAAGTTAAAAATAGATATTAAAATTTAAAATCAATAATGTAAAACTTAAAATCTTCTGTTGAGTCGGTTCATTAACTGCACTTCCATATTTCTTCCTTCGACTAGAGAAAAATAATTTTACTTGAAGCGCATGTCCTTCAATGTTCAATTTTTCCTCTATAATGAAATTGAATGTAGGAAACCATAATTAAAAATTGGTTAACAGTAATTACTTTTATAACTAAAATTATATAACAAATTTTGAAATCAAATAAATTATGGATGAAACAATAGAAAGTGCAAGTCGTAAAGAAATATTACAAACAACTATCATACCTGCTTCCTCTCATTATCTGGCATCATAGTATGTCCAAATATGTGGAGGTATTTTTTAGCATAATTTTTTTTATTTCTTCTATATTATTCCTAAATAGAATTCAATAATACAAAAGATGGTGTTAACACAAAACATGATATTTTTCATTTAAATACCTCAAATGTGATTAATACCTTAAACTAGATAGTCTTCCAATCAGTAATCATCTGTCAATATTGTTCTATCGGATATTTATCAATGATAGGGACTTCCTCTAACTCTGTACCAACTCTATCATGCCAGATAATATATAACTCATGCTTTTAGGCTCTATGAATCTCACCTAAATCCTTTATATGTGCTATTCATGCACCCTCACCATTAGGGAAATTAAACTGAAGATTAAACCAAAATATTAATTCATATTAATACAAAAAATAATATACTTCATTAAAAACAACAGATATTTTTACCCATATCTCTTCCCAAGAATTATCCTTGTCTTCATTTGGAAACTATATCCATGAGAGAGGTATGATAGGAATGATGTTGAAGTATTTGGAAAGCATCGCCAAAAAAACTATGACATTGCTGCCCTATTTTTTCAATCATTTAACTATTTTCATTGCAGTCCACCATCAACTGTGTGCGGCGGTTCCACATTGCACGCATGCGTGTACTCCCCTCCCCTGCCACATATCAGTGTATGTATCTATTATGAATGAAAAAAATATGTTTTTAATACATGTTTTAATGAAAATAAATAATGGTATAATATTTTATTAGTGTTATATAAATATACTTGCGGCAGTCTGATCAAAGGATGCCATTGGATCTGCAGAAACTTAAGGAACACCCTGTGCAGGTGAATTTGGTCTAATGTATGCTCTACAGGGAAAGACTCTGGTGGAGCAGGAGTTGAAGAAGATGGAATATAGAATCTCAGAGAGAAGTATGTATAAGTAAAATAAGATGGCATATATGACTGGCCGAATGCAGGATGGGGAGTGGGAATCATAATTGGATATTGTAAAGACAGATGAGGAGACTAAGATGTAAATTGTGGTGAAAACATTGGAGGACTAAATATCTCGTGTGTCCCTAATGACACATCGTGATTAGAATGTGGGATAGATGGTATGTCAGTTGAAGGGGAAGGTTCTAATCAAGTACGCTGACCAGATCGACAAGCTCTTATACTGCCCCCTTCTACAAACACCATGAGTGCTAGTACCACTACTAGGAAGATCATCAAATAATTGATGCCTAATAGGTGGATCCGTCAAAAATGATTACAAAAATTAATCACATTACATAATATATTAGTTAAAAATTTATATTTGAAATAAAATACTCACTACAGACACTAGTGGTAGAATTACCATCTCAGCCATGCGAGGACTCTTCTCCATTATCTTTTTATGTCGCCTCTCTTCAATTGTTTTCATATCCTTCATTTGAAAACAAATATATAAGTAATTAGAAAAGTATAACTAATGTGTATCCCAAAAAACAAAATAAATGAGAGGGAATAGGGGGATTCATGGATAATTTAACTATCAATGGTTTTAGGTGATCTTGAATAGATATATAATGAATTCAATAAATCTTACAAGATGTAATAAAGAAATTTAATTTTTAGTAGAATGGTTTTTAACTACGAAGACAAACCATCATGTTCATAAGGGGTAAAGCACTTGTAAAAATTATAAGAAAATCTAATTTCTTTAACCCAGGTAGATAATGCAGGTTTCTATACATGGTTTACAGAAGAAGACAACCCATCATGTTCATTATTTGGTTAAATGTTAAAGGGAGGTCTTAGAGTTATACTAATTTCATACATGGTCAATAAAGCATTGAAATGTTCACCAATTTAGAAATGTTGGTTTCATAGGATTGAATACAGTTAAATTCCAAATTAGAAAATGCAATTCAAATAAAATAGCAGACCATAATCATTGAAAATTCACATAACGGTCAAGTCAGATTCAACATACTTGTAATCAATATTAAATCAATTTGAATAGTACCAACCATAACCACCCAAGTTAAGCTAAAAATAATAATTGATAACATGGATAAATGATTTTATATATTTCCCACCACAACTTTATGTTCATAGTCAACTCTGAAAATAGAGAAACTATAGTCATCCAATGTAATAAATGTATCATTTACAATGGCAGTAAGGATATTTTCAATTTCATCATCACCATTATCAAAAATATTTATTGGAATTACTCCAATAATGAAACCAAATTCAGGTCGAGGATGTCTTTGACATAAACACCTGATTTTCCATTGATGCCAATATATATGGTTCATTGGTAGTAGGATTTTGATTCATATAAATTACTCAAAATCCACATTCATCAATAAATGCGCATTTCCTCTTCATCGAATCAAACCACTGGCATTTATTCATCATGACTCATCCATGAGAATAAAAATCCAATATTATTATTTTTTCAATGAAAACATAATAAACTACATTTTCAAATCGTGGTCTACTATATGATACACAGGAATAAAAATATTTTATGGCTATAACCATAACACTATCATGTTGTGTTGTGTTGTTCTTTTATCGTTCAGTGACAATAAATATGTACCCATTGATAACAATTTATATACAGTCACAAACCGTGGTATTAGGACCAAAATACAAATATCTTATTTCCTTAGAGACAAAGTCAGTAGGAATACTAAATACCTTAAATATAAATGAAAATTAAACTCAATTAAATATTGATTTAATTATTTTAAATAATTATATTTTTACCTTCAATTTTAACCAAGAAGAAAATTCTTTTCTATGAAAAGTCTCCCTCCTTATCAAAGATAAAGAACGATGATTTCTATATATCATTTCTTTATGTTCCATGTAGATAAAAATAGTAATAGTTTAATAGATATATATGTAATATATAGATATATTCAATTTAATTACCTCATGTAGTCATCGATCAAATCATAGATGAACAAAACTGTGCAATGTGCCATCTCCTGCTCTCTTAGGCTTTATGTTGTCAATGTATATGATCCTGGAATTCCTCTTTTTTGTGGAAGTGATGGAAAAATGGGTTCAATTTTCACATACTATTATTCTTTGTTTCTCATTGGTCTTTTCATTTTTCTAGTAAGATCAGAGAAATACATAGAGCAGAAATCCATTCATTCTTGAGCCATGTAACCGTTCACAATAGAACCTTCGAGATGATTCTTGTTTCAGTGATAAGACTTTAATGTGTAAATATTTATTTCTTTTGGATACATCCAAATAAAAGAAATATTTCCTCCAAGAAGTATTTCAGTTGGAATATATATAGTCAGATGTATCATGCATGTGAAAAATGATGGAGGAAATTTTTTCTCTAACTCACACAAAATTAATGGGGAATCTTCCAACATTTTTTCATGAAAGACTTGGAAAAATTCATAGCATAAAATATCTCTAAACAAATGGAACAATAGAAGAGCATCCACCCTTACATTATTGGAAAAAATATAATGGATTTCTATTAGAATCAACTCATGCTGAAGGATGTGAAAATCATGAGTCTTCAAAGATTTTAACTTCAACTCTCTTCTATTAACATATTTATATATATTTCTTAAATATCTATAAGGAACATTAATAGTATCTATTACTTCCTGAAATTTCTTTTTTTCTATAGGTTTCATCACATAAGAAGAACATGGAACATGCCATTTATTTTCACTAATACGCACAGGAAGCAATTCTAGTCTGATTCCCCAATCCACCAAGTCACTCTGAGACCGTAAATCATATTTTTTCTTTCTCTTAACATTTAGAATAATAAAATACAATATTTCACATATATTTTTTTCAAATTTCATTACATCTAAGAAATTATGTAACAAATTTGTTTACCAATAAGGTAAATCAAAAAAAGATACTTATCTTCTTCCAATTATAACAGGTTTTAGTGGAAGCATTATTTCTCTTTCCAAATTTCATTTGACCCTTACCAAATGAAAAAATGAAATCTTTCAATTCATTAAGAACGTAAATTCCAGACATATGCTGAGGTGGAGCATCGGTCTCCCCGGTATTGTTAAATCATTGAAAATTATTTCTATATGAATGGTCCATTGGTAAGAATCTTCAATGTCTTATAAATCTGTAACTACAGTGATGTTTTAGTCTTCTGGATCGTGTGTTCTTCATACAAATAGGACATGATAGTTTTCCCTTTGTTCTCCATCTAGATATCACTTCATAAGTAAGAAAATCATTGATCATCCACAAAATCACAGCACGCATCTGAAATATGTCTTTCGAACATGAATCATATGTGCGCACACCCACATCCCAAAGAAGTTTCAACTCATTTATTAAAGGTTGAATGTATATGTATATATCATTTTCAGGATCAAAAGGTCCAGATATGAGTATACTCATGAAAGTGAAATGTTTTTTTATACACAACTATGGGTATAGTTAAAAATGTGTATAAAAAATGTCCATGTGTTGTGCGAAGTAATCATCCTCTAAAACAGATTAAAACTGTCACATGAAAGGCACAACCTCACATTACGCATGTAAACTACAAAATTAGGACATCGAGCATCAAATATCATCCATGGAAATCCATCTACTGGGTGAACCAACTCATCGTTAGTCTTCTTTCTCTCAGTATCATGCCATCACATTTTTATTGATATTTCATTAGACATAAAAATATTCTAGATTCTTGGGATCAATGGAAAGTTCCACGTTAATTTATGAGGCACATGGTATGGTGTTCCATCAGCTTTTGGCTTCCAACGGGATGTGCCACAATTTATATAATCATTTCGTTCAGTTGTTTCCTCTGAGAATAAACTACAATCTTTCAGTAAGGCATGAATTTTTTTCTTGAAAATCCAAGTTCCTCAACTAAATTTGATTCCATATAGTTTTTTGAGGTAATATATGTATCATCTAGATATAATTCCTTCAATAAAGTTAGAATATAATCGATGGAAGTATTAGAAATACCATACATAGTTTTCCCAAGAAACAATCTGACAAAAAATTACACTTTTTCATTTTATCTCATTGTCGATATACTGGACTAGTGGAAGCATCATTCATTTTTTTCACCATGAAAACATCATAATTTTAATTATATGCATCATGTGTGCTCATATCTAAATCTTCTTGGGTTGAAAGCCTTTCTTTTTCATGATGATGAATAAACGGAAATTAGTAATATAAAAAATTCTCTAATCCAGTCAACCCATTTGGATCATCAACAACTTGAGATTTAAGTTTCTTCGCATTGTGATAGCACACATAGTATTTTTCTTGAAAATAATATTTGATTATGTGGTAGATGACTTCTTCACAGCTCAACCAAGGTCTCCCAACATAATTGTAACATGGTAAGTGTATGTGACCACTATCTGAAGCATTATGAAATGAGAAATCTAAAAATCTATCCAAATTGTATTGAAAATTTCTTGAGATCCAATCGGTTTCATACATCAAACTTCTATCCATTCTGTAAAAAAATTATTATAAGTCATTTCATAAAAATAAATTCAATAAGATTGAAGTTTCATCGAATATATATTTAAGTAAATGAGAATTGTTCACTTCATATGAAACCATAATTGACACACTACTCTATATGTGAATCATAATATAAAAGACAAAAAATACTATATTTATAACAAAATATCCCTGAAGAACTATACATGAGTGTACAAGATCATGTAAACTTGTAGAGGAGAATTATTCATGAGTTTAGTAAATTGTAGATCGAAGAAATTTTATATTTAATTAGATTATCTGAGTGATAACATAAACTCCCCAAGGGGGTGGGGTGTCCATGGGTTGGGGTTTGTCCTAGGGGTGGGGGCAATCAAGGGGGTGCGGGTGTCTAGGGGTGGGGGTGTCTCGAGGGTTTTCCAAGGGGGTGGGGGTGTTCAGGGGGTGGGGGATGTCTAGGGTGTGTGGGGGTTGTCCAAGGGGGTGGGGTTGTCTAGGAGGGTGGGGCTCTCCAGGGGGTGGGGTGTCCAGGGGGAGGGGGTTGTCCAGGGAGTGGGGGTGTCCAGGGGGTGGGGTGGTATCCAGGGGGCTCTCTAGGGGGTGGGGTTGTTTATCAGGTGTGGGGGTTTCATGGTGTGGGGGGTGTCTAGGGGGGTGGGGTGGTGTCCATGGGGGCCTTTATAAGGGGGTGGGGATGTCTAGGTGTGGGGGGATGCCTAGGTGGTGGGGGGTATCCTAGGGGTGGTGGTTTCCGGGTGGGTGGGGGTGTCCAGTGGGTGGGGGTGTCCAGGGGTGGGGTGGTGGTGGGGTGGGGGTGGGGGTGTGGTGGGGTGGGGTGGGGTGGGGTGGGGGTGTCCACCCCCAAACTAGGGTCATAGAATCCAATCGCTATTCAAGTGTATCATGAATTCAAGCCTATTTTAGATAACCTAGAACACTGTTGGTGTAAACCATGAATATCATACATATAAATCACCACACACTTAATTATAAACACACCTCAAAATATCATACGCGGAACAAATTTTATCTTCTACTCTAAATATCATACATGAATTCTAAAAAAACCCACCTAATTATAAACACACCTCCAAATTTTGATTTATGTATGTGGCTTATTGATTCCTTGAGAAGCTATCTGAGGGATAATTCTTGGTTTTTATACAATGGGTACATATATTATTTTCTATGTTTACAAAATTTTGTGTCTGTTTCAAATATGATACTATGTATGTTTTTTAGGAATATGAGCCATGTTTTAATGGGACACAACTCATGGAAGTATGAACCTTGTTATATCATTTGGTGATATGGATTTGTACAAATGTTACATTTTTATGAGATCAATATGGATAGTGGATTAGAACCTGAGTGAGATTTATTTACAGAGATTACTTCTTCTTTGAAAGGTTAGATTGATTGTTGGTATGGAACTTCAAGAAAAGTCTTAACATGTGAAATAAACTATACATTGGTTATATGTGATTCCTATTTTTTGTAGAGTATCGGAGTGGACAGACCCCCCCCCCCCACACCCCTGCAACCCAGCTACCCCCCCTACAACCCCCTAGACACCCCCCCTCGACAACCCACACCCCCTCCCCCACCTGGACAGGACCCCCCCACCCCCACCCTCGTTGGACAGCCCACACCTTTGGACAGCCCACCCCACTCCCTAGACAACCCACAGCCCCACCCCCACCTTGACACCCCCCCCCCCACCCCCACCTGGACAGCCCACCACCCACCTGGGCATCCCCCCACCTGAACAGCACCCCCCCCCACCCCCACCTGGACAGCCCACCCACCACCCACCTGGGCAGACCCCCACCTGAACACCCCCCCCCCTCACCTGGATAGCCCACCCCCACCCCAACCCCCTCCCTAGATAGCTCACACCCCTCCCCCACCTCGACAGACCACACCCCTACCCCACCTGTGCAGCCCACCCTGACCCCCCCCCCCCCTTGACGACCCACACCACTCCTTGGATATCCCCCCCTCCCATACACCCCTGTTCCCCCCCTCCTCATAGCCAAAGAATTCCCACAAACCCACTTGGACCCCACCCACCCACCATGAATGCCCCTACCCCACTGAATTCCCTATTAGGGTAGTTTTATTTAAAACCATTTTTTAATTAAGGAAACCCAACATGCATTATCCATTTCCTTCAAAACAACCCATTCAATTTATCAGAACATGAAAAATTCAATTTATAAGGCTCTATGTGTCACTTATTAAATGTCATTTTGGAAAGTGGAAATCACCTACATGGTTAATTAAAATTAAAAAACTAGGCCAAGCAATTTGGAGGTGGGGTGGTGTCCAAGATGTGGGGTGGGGTCCATGGTGGGCTATCCAAGGGGGTGGGGGCTATCCAATGGGGTGAAGGGTGTCCATGGGGGGTGGGGTGTCCAGGGGGTGGGGGTATCTATGTGGTGGGGGCGTCCGGGGGGTGGAGGAGGGGCTGTCCATGGGGGGAGGGGTGTTCAGGGGTGCGGGTGTCCAGGGGTGGGGTTGTCCAAGGGGGTGGGGGTTTCTAGGCGTGGGTGCTGTCCAAGTGGGGTGGGGTGTGTTGGGGGTGGGGGCTATCTAGTGGGGGTGTCTTGGGGGTGGAGTGTCTTGGGGGTGGGCAGGGGGTGGGGAGGATGGGGGTTGAGGGGTGTCCAACGGTGGGGGGTTGTCCAAGGGGGTGGGGTGTCCAGAGGGTGTGGGGGTTGTCGAATGGGGGTGGGGTGTTTAGGGGTTGGGTGTGTATGGGGGTGGGGTTATTTCCAATTGGGGGTGTCCAAGGGGTGGGGGTGGGGGTGTTCAGGGGAGGAAATGTCCATATAATACCTTGAAAATTACCTACACCCAATCCAACCAATATCATAATTCCAATCCATCACCCAACCAACCTCCAATTCATCCTCAATATCACTACCCTTCCCATTATTCATTGAAAAAAACTATAAATACAAAATCCAAATCCAATTTTCAACTAAACTAGAGTCCATAGAAACTACCATAGCACCCCACTAAAAAATGGAAAACTACATACACCACTACCCCAACCATCCGCAATCCCTTCACAGGGACCATCCTTATATCCATTACCCTTTACCATATTTGAGTAGTTATACATCTCACCAGCACACATTAGTTCATAAGGTTCAAAAACTCTACACAGATGGAGTGGCTATGAAGACTTCAAATAAAATTTATTCACAGAATCATGACACTTTAAATGTATAAAAAAACATAAAACATATCAAAGTGTTCGGTATACCTTGCCACAGTCCACACCAGACTCTGGTTTAGGCCAAATCAAAATAAGAAACAAAAAAGAAATTGATAAATAACATTAAAACTAAGGTATAACTTACTAATTTTATGTGTTGAAATAAAAAATTTCTTGATTGAAGAAGAATCTATCGAGTGGATGGAGTTTCACAGCCTAGGGTGAAGAGAGAGATTCAGAAGGGCTTCAAATTAGGGCATGCAATTGGATAAATGGGGGAGCTGGGCTGTTGTGTATTTGGGGGAAAACTATCCCAATAGTTTTTAAAAATGATTGGGAAATCTATTCTTCACCAATGGTTTCAAAAAACTATTGGTATAAATTAGATAAATTAAAGATTTCCTAACAGGTTGAGTAAACCATTGGGAAATATTAATTCTAAATACACAATGCCAATGATTTCTTCAATCCATTGGGATAGTTTGATGTTTTATACTATACCAACATTTATTTAAAACTGTTGGTATAAAAGCGTTGGAAAAACCTACATCCTCACTGGTGTCTCTCTCACTTTGTGCTTTGTCACCAAGTGTGCCTCAGGTAGTCTCAACGTAAGGCCTAATATCATAATGATATAACATATTTTGTCACCCTTATAATTTTTTAATACATTGTTTATGGATTTAAGGATCCCATTATTAAATCTTTATGTACTCAATATTTGTTTTGAATTCATTTTTTAAAAACATTCTTAAAAGATGAAATTTCAAAATGGCCCAAGTTGACAGTAGTTCATTGTTCCTATCATAACATTAAATACCGTGACCCAAATGATAAAATTTCTTTTTTTAGGATTGTATGGTCCTGGTGATCAAATTAATCTAACTAGGCTAAATGATATATATGATAATATGGGTCCAAAACATGTCCTACAATTGAATACATTTTGGGCGGTCTAGATTGGAAGATCCATTTGTATTTGGGACATATTCTGGGCCTTGGAGATCCAATTGGGTTGACTCCACCTCCCATGGATAGAGAACATAATATTGAAAATATCTGACAAATTTCATGATAATTGAATGTGTTTTGTTTAGTAAATCAACAAGAAAAAATTTGATTAAAAATTATTCCATGAATCGAGTCCTAGCCCCTTAGGTACTTGACTTATTTTGTGGAAACTGTGGTGTATTTGTCCATAAAATCACCCCTCACCCTAATTATCTCATGTGAATGACCAAGGGTGAAGTTTATTCAAATTGGAGATCTCTCTTAACACAATTTAGATCTATTATCCCTCATGAACTTCTGAACCTCTTAGTGATCAATTAGGGTGTTTCCTTTTTGGTAATCCTGAGATCAATGCTTCTAATATATATAAGGTAATTTATTTTCAGGTTTTTTTCAATTTTTCTTCATTTCTACCTTCTGAATTTTTTTTATGTTAGTATGATCAAATAAAAATCAAAGGAACAAGAGTCATTATGCTTCTAAACATAACCTGGATCTTGTGATTATTTGAGTGTGGTTGCCTCTTTTCTCACCCCTTCCCTTTCTTACTTGTGCGAATAGAGTATGTCAGTTGATAAATTTAGGGGGATTGAACCCATCAATATACATGTTCTTGTCTTGGGTAATTTTTATCATTGACATAAATCTGGTCCTCTCATCACTCTGTTGATGTGATTCCTTGATTGAGTTCTGTTTTTACATTGATTCCAATTTTTTGATTTTGAGCTGTCGCCGATAACAAATATCATTGATTGATCAAATACAAGGTGGTAACCAAGAAATAAATCACATACCATACAGGTTTTAGTGTGTATAAATCATGGAATCTGTGATCCTTCCCATTCCCCTAAGAGTGATGATGGATTGAGCATCACTGGACACTTACCTGGGTTGACCACGATTTCTGAAACCTGTTTCTCTCACTTAGTAGTATAGTTTCAATTTATGTTTTAAAATCAAAAAAACCCAATTTTTAAAAATCCCCATTCCCATATTATTCTCATAATCAAAACCTTGTTTTTTAATTAATTATCTATGCTTCTGTGGAGAGAAGACCTAGTGTTTGTGCTATACTATATAAATTTTAGTTAAAAATAAACATCTAATTTGACACGCTTGACAATGCGGTCAAATTTTGGCACCGTTGTCGGTGATCCAAGATCATTTTTTCCTTTTATTTATTTATTTTACTTCTTAATTTTTACTCCTTTCAATATCCCAACCCACATTTGATTGTTTTTGTTTTTTTTTGTGTTCTTCATCTCTCTCTATCTCTCTTCTTCATCATCTTTTTTCACTCTCCCTCTATTTTGGTAGTATAAAATTCTCTTTTATTTTCACATATAATTTCTTAATTGTTTCTATTTCATTAATATTCCACAGAAAATTATAAAAAAAATTCAAAAAAATAACATCATAAAATCAATCAATCAAATTGGACTTCATTGTTCCATGGAAAATTCTGGAAAATAAACACTACTTGAATTTTACCTTGAAATTGAAAAGTCGCACCCCTCACAAATCTGGTCATATAGAGTTGGACAATCAAGTGAAACTGAGTAATACCTTGTGGAACTTCAATTTCTCCTAAACCAATCAAAAATGTAACCAAATCAAACCCGAGAAAAGATGGATGCAAATAACTGAACACTAAAAGAACTGACCACCCCAGATGAATAGTACCAACCTACATACATCCAATATCCTAAAGAAGAATCCAATATTGATCTGAGATAAGTCCTCATCCACCTCCTTCCTAAATTCTATGGACTTACTATTTAGGACACTCATAAACATCTCATATAGTTTCACAAAGTTTTCTCCACCATAAAACCCCAAAATATGTCAGAGGGCCTAATTATGTTTAGTACCATCCCTTTATCCCTTTATGGTGTTGAAAAATACTAGATATACAATCTGCCTACCACAATTGGGGGATGAAATGACATAAAATTAATCTTCTTAGAGAAATTCTTACCTTCTTTCCGAACTTCATCAATTAGGAATGAAATATGTGGGTATTAGGAAATCACAAGGGGAGACCCTTCATGAATATTGGGAGAGATTCAAAAGACTTTTCTCAAGCTACCACCACCTCTAGATTTGTGAACAACTGTTAATCTAATACCCTATTAGGGAATTATCCCCATGGATCTTGGAATGATTAATTTTATTGTTGGTGGTTCCCTATTTGATAAAACTCCTTCTAAATATTGTGACTTAATAGCCAACATCGCTCACAATGTACAATAATTTGGTACACGAGCTATTTAACCAACCTAAGGAGTTCATGATGTAAGTCATTCCACCCTAGAAAAAGTTTATATAATAAACTTGATGATATGCATAACATTATAAGGTAATTAGCTCAAGCATAAGGTAACTCACACTCTTATTTAGTTCCATTATATTATGGATTTTGTTTTGAAAATACTAAATTTTCTTACCAGTACCCACAACTTCAAGATTCACCTATGTCTTGTGTATTATTGTTCCCATGGTATCTATTCCAACAAGCACCTTCCTTTAAGAAATAACCACTTAGGCCAAATCTAAACCTTGGGTGGGATAAAAAACCCTAGTACCAAAAAGGATGAAACTCATGCTAACCTAAGTATAATTGGTATCAAAAAGGCCAATATATACAAACATATTGTCATTCACCATCTCGAAACAATATTCCTCATCCTCAAAATTCACATGATTAGTATAAATATAAGGCTTTAACAAAACTAATTTACTTAGAAAAAGGAAGAGATAGCCTCATCCATTAGAATTTCTCCATACGAATCCCATTGTTTGGATCTTAAAAAGGAGTTGGCTTCATTGGGCTTCACTCTTGACCAATCCCAAGCTGAACTTCAATAGGTTAAGCTCGGACGGAACTACCTACGGGAGGAGTGGAAGTTGATTGAGATTACCACTCGGCCATGTTATCCGAGCCACCCCAGGAGCCTATCACCATTTTACACCTTACCCTTCGGTCCTATGTGAGTGTTATAAGGGGTTATGTAAGAAGACATTATCACTATTATTATGTGCATTATTTTTGTATATAATAAATAATATACATTAATTTTATTATTGTTACATTGTAAATATTTTTTAAATCACAAATAGTATTTTTAGTTAATATTTAATTATGAAATCTATTTTGATGAATTAATTTATTTTTAAATTAAATAATATTTTTAAAAAATATTATTACTAAAATACATTTTATTAAATATAAACGATCATATAATTATTATGAATACAATTGTGATTTTTATTAAAGTTTGAAAGATTTTTTTATCAAAACCCATGAATTTTTAATAAATGTTAGTTTTTAATTAAAAATTAAAAATTCACTTATTTATAAAATTATTTATGTAAAATGAATATTATTTTCGGAATCATGACATCGAAATTATCCAATGGTGAATATTTCATAATTTTCTGAGACAGTCAAATGTTTTGGTAAAAATTAAATACCTTTTAAATATATAATGTGTGTTATGACATCATAATGAACCAATAGTGATGTAATAAAATACTATAAACATTATTTTCGGCCAATATATGTTTTACCATTAAAATAATGTGATTATAGGTTTATTTTATTTTTTTCAAAGCCTTAGTGGACCCTCAATGACTTATAAAACATTTTATCATTTTAAAATGATTTCCTTGAGAGTGTGACTCACCTGCACATAAGGAAGCCTAATATTTTAAAATTTTAGGCCATTGTTCATATAAAATAATATCTTCCACTCCCCTTTAGTAAAAAACCATGGGAAAAAAACTATGGTTTGGTTTGTGGTTTTGATTAGTTTATTGTGTGGTGTCCCAAACCTAAATAATAAATAATTCCCTCCCATTTCCTATATAAACCCACACAAGATTCAACTTCCTCTTCACTCAAAGCCTCTAGAGTTCACCAAAAATCTTCCCTCCTATCTATTTAATCCTCCCAAGGTTCCCCAACCTCCCATAAAGCCACTCTCAAGCCCATCCCAAGCCTTTGGGATCCCACTTCCAAGTAAGGGATTCCTTCCTTTCTAATTTTATCCAAGTTTCTTAATATTGATATGAACTTTTATTTTCAATTATAAATATTGGGTTATGATTTCGCAGCCCCCCCATACTTCCATATTTATGTTTTAATGATGAGATACCCCTTTTCTCTCTCATTAATGCCTCCCATGTATACCCGTTACTATATTGATATTCCGTAATGAATTTCTCTCTCCTCATTTGCATTCAAGAAATTATTTTTTATTATGAATCCAAATTTCATTACATATGTTGGTAAATGTATCTATATTACCCCCATATTATCCATTTCATTTACATATGATGAGACACCATTTTCTCTCTCATCGACCTTTTTTATGGAGTCTTTTGTCACACCGATAAGCTGTCGAAATTGCACCACCATTTTCCACGCCAAAATCATTGTATAGTGAATACCATGACCATTTATCTATCATGGGTATTCACCTTTATGTACATTTACTTATTTATCGAAGAGTTTCATTTATGAATACCAAATTCCTTTACCATGGAATAAATTTTGATTTTTAATGAATCTATGTTGTATGATCTTATGGAACACTTATGCATGAAATGAAATGTTTAAGAACAGTGTGCCCTGATATCACTCCAATGCATTGGGTAAATATTAGTATCATGATAAATCAAGTGAAATGAGGGTTTAATCATGATAATTCAAGTTCAATGATGTTTTACTCATGCTCCAGGTTCAATGAGCCTCGTATCATGCTAATACCATGTTAAGTGTTCTTGACACATTTACATGTTAAGATAATCATGTTATTTCATGCCTTTATGTTCATGTTTTTTTTATGATCCATTTATATGACTATTTCCTAACATGTATTGTATTGTTCAAGTTTTTCCTTGTTTAATCCATTACTGGGCTTTATAGCTCACCCTTTTCTAATTCATGTCCTCGGGTTATCCAATGCAATGCTATGTTTGAGAGAATGCAGTGGTCATGAAAAGGATGTTTTCAATAAATATGTTGTGTTTCATGCTTTAAGTCGTTATATAATTTTCATAAGACCCAATGAAACTATACCTCTCTATCTTCCATGTTTTATCAAGTGAATATTTTATGTAATAAATCGTGTTTAATTGTGTAATAAAGAGAAGGGTTTTTATAGTTGGTATCAGAGGATAGGTTTAGTTATTTTTTGGATTAGGATTAGAAAACCCTAGTTAATCCTTAAAGATAATAATATGTATAATAAAAACATCCCAAAATTTTGGTGAGTATTCAGTAAGTGGTTTATCATGCAAATACATCCCTCTCTGGATACGAGCTAGTTGAGGTGGCTCTGACACAGATGTACCCAGGAGTGAAAAATCCGACAAGAAGTTTCGGGCTTGACCCGGGGTATCCTGGTACACAACAATGGACCATGTTTCACTCTTGGTTATGACACTCCCAGGCGGTATTATTTGGTAAATTCATAGGCTTAGTATGAACCATTGTTAAGGGAATAAAAAAATTCCCCTAAGAATAAACGTTGGGAAGTAGATCATGGATAAAAAAGATTGAAGCCTATAGATTCATAAGTTATGAAAATAAATTTAATTTATATGTTATCCCGTTTTGTTATTGGATTCCCCTTTATGTGTTTAACTATTTATGATACTCATCCTTATGTTTATATCAGATAGAGTAGAACCAGAATCAAAAAGTGAAAGGTAGGGTTAACTTCCATGGTTCTACGCATTCTTTTTTATCCTGAAAGTTTTTTAGAACAATTCCAACACCACCACAAATCATGGAAGTAAAGATTTCGGTGAGAACGGAAAATGGGGAAATCATTACATCCCATGAATATAACTCCTCCCCTATCATAATTTTTTTATTGAACTTCACATATAACATCTTTATACTCCTGTTGGTGGAATTTGATGCAATTATTGGCATGGATTGGATTTCCTTTTATAGAGGCCACATAAATTTTTATGAGAGGGAAATAACTCTCCATATAGAGAATTGACCCCCGATTCTGTACAAATGAAAGGATAATGATGAATCTTATTTAGAACCATCCTCTCAACTATGGAAATTACTACCCTATTAGAATGTTTATCTGGATCAGATGATTGATTCCAAGGAATCAACCATCCTTGAAGACATTCCTATTGTGAGGGAATTTGTTGAAGTGTTTCCCAAGGAATTTCCTTGTCTTCCACCTAGAAGAGATGTTGAATTATCAATTGACCTTATACCTGGGGAATTTCCAATATCCAAGACTCCATATAGAATGGCTATTATAGATCTTGATGAGATTAAGAAACAACTATAGGAGAATCTAGATAAAGGGTTTATACGCCCAAGTGCTTCACCATGGGGTGAACTAGTCATCTTTTTCAAGAAGAAGGATGGGTCAGTGCGCCTTTGAATTGATTATCGTGAGCGCAACAAAATCATGAAAAATAACAAGTATCCTCTATCAGGAATTGATGAATTCTTCAATCATCTACGTTGAGAAAAATACTTCTCCAAGGTGGATTGGCGGTTGGAATATTACCAAGTAAGGGTGAAGGATGATATCCCCAACACAACTTTCCGTACAAGGTATGGGGAAAATGAATTCATAGTAATGCCTTCCAGACTCACTAATACTCCATAAATCTTCAAGAACATGATGAATAATGTGTTTATAGATTAACTCAACAAATTTTTGGTAGTATTTTAGATGATATTCTAATATACTCTAAAACCAAGGAGGAGCATGTGGAGAATATAAGCACATTAGTAGAGACCTTGTGAAAGGAGAATCTCTACGAAAAGTACAGCAAGTGTGAGTTCTAGTTGAACGTGGTCTCATTCTTGGGTCATATCATCACAAGCAGTGGAATATCTATATATCCCTCCAAGATTGCTACAATTGAGGTATAATCAAGGCCAACATCGTTAATGAATATCCGTAGCTTCTGGGGGTTAGCTGGATATTATCGCTGATTTTTCATCAATTTCACATGATTGTACAACCGTCTAACCAAGATATCTCAGAAGAGTGTAATGATTTCTTGGAGTGATGAATGCGAAGAGAGCTTTAAGGAGTTGAAAAAGAGGCTTATCACTATGCTCGTGCTCACTCTACCAAAAAGTAGGGAACATTTTGTGGTATTTAGTGATGCTTAGAAGAAGGTCATGGGTTGTGTGCTGATGTAAAATGAAAAATTAATTGCATATGATTCAAGGTAATAGAATTTTTCTGAGAAAAACTATCCAAAACAGGATTGGGGGTTGGCTACAGTGATATTTGCATTAAAATTTTGGTGGCATTACCTCTTTGGGGAGAAGTGTGAAATATACACAGATCACAAAATCCTCAAGTATATATCCACTCAGAAAGAGTTGAACATGAACCAATAAAGATGGTTTGAGCTAATCAAAGACTATGACTTCTCAATCTATTATCACCCAAGGAATGTGAACAAGGTGTAAGATGATCTAACTTGAAAGGACCCAGTGATTCAATCATTGATGATAATTTAAAAGGATCTAATTTTATTATATTTGATAAAGATGGGAATGGAAATCATAATGAAGGAAACATCATCAATCCTTTCACAAATGATTTCTCAACTATATCTTTTGGGAAGGTTAAAGGATAGTGTGGGAATTCCGAAGAAGGTGGAAACTATCCAAAAAGGTAAATACTTAGAGTTTAATATCAATGAATAAAGAACTGTGAGATTTGGGTCAAGACTATGTATTCCATTGAATCCAGAGTTAAAAAAGGAACTTTTAGATGATTCACATAATTCAAATTTATCCATTCACCCCGGAAACACAAAGATGTATTGAGATATCCAAGAGAATTATTGTTGGGATAAAATTAAGAAGTAGATCACTGAGTATACATCAATGTGCGTGGTATGTCGATAAGTGAAGGCTGGGAGGCAGAAGTCTAAGGGGATGATGCAACCATTACCCATACCAGCGTGGAAATGAGAGAACATCACCATAGAAATTGTAACCAGAATTTCGAAAACATCCAAAGGAAACAATGTTATATGGGTTGTTGTGGATCATCTTACAAATAATTCACACTTCATTGTAATTCAGGAGGATTTATCACTGGATCAACTGGCACGGATATACATTAGAGACGTGGTAAGGCTACATGGAGTACAACTATCTATTGTATCCGATCAAGATCCAATATTCACCTTTATGTTTTGGAAGAGTATTTAACATAATCTAGATACTAAGATGAACTTCAGTACAACTTATCATCCTCAAAATTATTTCCAATCTAAGCAGACTATCCAAACACATGTGGTCATGTTGAGAGAGTGCTAAATAGACTTAAAAGGAGGATGTGATCAACATATTCCTCTTGTTGATTTCTCATACAATAACAGTTTCCAATCAAGCATCCAAATGGCTCCTTATGAATCCCTGTACGGGAAGAGGTGTAGAACATCAGCATCTTGGGATGATGTTGGGGAGAGAAAACTCCTAGGTCCAGAAATGGTCGAAAAAAATAGTGGAGTAGGTTAAGACCATCCAGAAGAACATTAAAGCTACTCAGAATCGAAAAAAGAGATATACTGATAATCATAGAGAAGACCTAGAGTTTTATGTTGTATACATGGTATTTCTACGCATATCACTATGGAATAAAGTTATCAGATTTGGGAATAAGGGAAAGCTTATTCCAACGTACATTGGCCCTTTTGAGATCTTCGGTCACATTGGAGCAGTGGCATGTTGACTAGAACTCCCACCGAACCAATCTCAAGTACATGATGTATTCTATATATCACTCTTGAAGAAGTATATACCTGACCCATTGTATGTACTCAATCCAGATGTGGTACTATTGGAGAATGACCTCTTCTATAAAGAGAAATTAGTGAAGATCTTAGATTGTATATAAAAAGTTCTAAGAAATAATAAAATGCCCCTCATCAAGGTGTTTTGGTCAAACCAAATGTTTGAAGAAGCAACGTGGTAATTAGAGGAAGTGATGAAGAAAAATTACCGAAATCTGTTTTAGTGTGGGAAAAGGAAATTTTGAGGGAAAAATTTCTTAACCGGAGAAAATTGTAATGACCCAAACTTTTATTAATGAAGATTCCTCTTGATATAATTAAATGTATTATTATGTAAAATGGTTATATAAGATAAGAACTTATTTGTATTTATGTTTTTTGATTTTAAAATACCGTTAAGAAATGTTACCATTTATAATATAGTCATTAAACAGTGATCACATGATTAGTATAAATATTGGTCTTTAAAAATCCTATTTACTTGGACAAAGGATGTGATGGCCTCATCTAGTAGAATTTATCCATAGGAAGCCCATTTGTCAGAGATCCTAAAGGAGGGAGCGTCATTGGGCTTCGCTCATTGCCAAACCCAAGCTGAGCTTCAACACGTTTAGCTCGAACAGAACCGTCTAGAGGAGAAGTGGAAGTTGATAGAGATTACCACCCGAGCGATGTTATCCGAGCCACCCCAAGAGTCTGTCACCATCACACACCTTACCCTTCGGTCAAATGTAGGTGTTATAAGGGGTTATGTAACAAGACATTTACACTAAGATTATGTGTATTATTTTTGTATATAATATAGAATATACATAAATTTTATTATTGTTACTGTGTAAATAGTTTTTAAAGCACAAATATTTTTTTTATTTAATATTCAATTATGAAATTTATTTTAATGAATTAATGTATTTTTGAATTAAATAATATTTTAATTAAATATTATTACTAAATTACTTCTTATTAAATATAAATGATCAAAAAATTATTATGAATACAATTGTGGTTTTTATTAAAGATTGGAAGTCGTTTTTGTCAAAACCCATGAATTTTCGATAAATGATGGTTTTTATTTTAAATGTAAATATTCAAATATTTATAAAATTATTAATATATAATGAATAGTATTTTTGGAATTAGGACTTTGAAATTATCCAATGGTGAATTTTTCATAATTTTCTAAGACAATGTAATTTTTGGGTAAAAATTAAATACCGTTTAAATATATAACATGTTTTATTACATCATAATGACCTAATAGTGATGTAATAAAAAAATATAAACATTATGTTAGGCCAATATATTTTGTACGATTAAAATAATGTGATTTTAGGGTTATTTGATTTATTTTACAAAGCCTTAGTGGACCCTCTAAGACTTATAAAACATTTTATCTTTTTAAAATGATTTCCTTGAGAGCATGACTCACCTCCACATAAGCATGCCTAATATTTTAAAAAGTTCCTCCATTTGAATTATAAAATAATGTTTTCCACTCCCCTTTGGAAAAATCTAGGGGCAAAACCATGGGTTGTATTATGGTTTTGATTAGTTTAATGTGTGGTCACTACTAAAAATATAGCGTTTATCACCGCTAGAAATGTTCATTAACAATACCAAAATAACAATGTCAATCAAGGTGAAGATAGGGGGTCCCTTTTATCAGTGCTTAGAAGATCACTGATAAAAGTAAAATAAAAATAAAAAAATAATTAGAAAGAATATATAATGCGGGGGGAGCTTTTAACAGTGCTTGACCCCCCCCCCCCCCATCAGCTCTAGGTGAACCCCCTCCCACTCTTCTGTGTGCTTCCCCCACATGCTCGAGCGCCCCTCCCTACTTCCACCCGAACTCGAACTCGAGACCTCCCCCCATGCGGGCCTTCACCTTTACCACAATGCTATTTAGTTTTTCCACTAATTAATTATAAATCTATTTATATATATATAGTTATATTTATTCGTATATTAATATAGATTCATATTAATATAAATATATTTAGTCATATTAACACTTATATATTTATTCATATATTAATATATATATATATGTTTGTATATTAATATATATATATATTTATATTTATATTTATATTTGTTCGTATATTAATATAGATTCATATAAATATAAATATATTTTTTTTTTATTAATACATTTATATTTATTCATATATTGATATATATATATATATATTTATTTATTTATTCATATATTAATATATATATTTTATTTATTTATTTATATATATATATATATATTCATATATTAATATAGATTCATATTAATATAAATATATTAAGATATATTAATATATATTTATTTATTCATATATTAGTTTATATATATTTATTCTTATATTATTTAATATTTATATTTATTAATATTTATATATATATAGTTATAATTCATTATTTGTATATTTATTTGTATATTAATATATATTTATAAGATTAGTTTTAAATACATTTATAAAATATGTTTTTTATGTTTTTTTATAAGTAAATAAATAAATAGATACAAATATATATACAACACACACACACACAGACACACAGATATATATATATATATGAATAAATACATATATATGTGTGTGTATTTGAGAAGCCATAGAATCTTAAAACTATCATAACATCTAATATAGAAGTTTGTTTCAACTCCACGACCATTACAATTGAAGAAAATGAAACAATATTCGATATGATATGTGGTACAAGCCTAGCGGACATTCGAGTCAGGAGTTATACCTGTT
The DNA here is from genome assembly GCA_963277665.1 of Viscum album. Lineage (NCBI taxonomy): Eukaryota > Viridiplantae > Streptophyta > Magnoliopsida > Santalales > Viscaceae > Viscum > Viscum album. The sequence continues at coordinate 1,966,041,844 of OY728121.1, forward strand.
TGAATGTTAAAAAATCAGGGTATCCCGACTAAAAACTTGGTTTTGGAGGCCTTATGGACCCTTTTGGGCCTTGTAAACTATTATATAAGGTTACCTTCAACAATTAGCTTGTAGATATTGTCTTAAGCTTCCATTTGATATGTTGTAGAGCTCAAACGGACATCCGGATCAAAATTTATGGTTGTTTGATGTTTGAGTTACATTTTCAACTTATTTTAGAACTTTTATAAATTTTTCTTGATTTTTTGGGTCTTTAAATTATTATTAAATGATTTTTAATCTATGATAATTAGTAAATTATTAATTAATAATATTTTTTAAAATATTTTAAAGCAATTTACACTAAATTTCATATATATTAAATGTAATAGTATATTTATACTTATCTAAAACATATTTAAAAAATATATATTATATTTATATCAATATAAATATAATTATATAAAAATATATTATTTTTCATAAAATATATATTTTTGAAATAAAAACATTATCAGCGCTAGGAAAAAGCACCGATAAATCCCCCCCTTTTTCAGAGCTACTAAAAAAGCACTGATAAAGGGGTTCCCTTTAACGGCACTAAAAAAAGAGCTGATAAAGGGGGGATTTTATCAGTACTTAAAAAAAGCTCTGATAAAGGGTCACTTTTAATATCACTTTTTTAGTATTGTTAAAAGTTCCTGTTTTCAGCGCTTTTTTTAGAAATGATAAAGGGTGGCGCAGTGGAAACCCAGTGTTGTGGTAGTGGGTGTCCCAAAACTAAATAATAAAGAATTCCCTCTCCATTCCTATAAAAACCCACCCAATATCCCACTTCCTCATCACTCAAACCCTTTGGATTTATTCCAACCTCTTCCCTAATATCTCTAGAACCCTCCCAAGTCACCCCAACCTCCCAAGAAGCCTCTCTCAAGCCCCTCCCAAGCCTTTGGGATCACACTTCCATGTAAGGGATTCCTTCCTTTCTCATTTTATCCAGGTTTCCTAATATTGTTATTCCATTTTATTTTCAATTATAAATGTTGGGGTATGATTTCTCATCTCCCCCATACATCCCTCTTTATGTATGAATGATGAGAGACCCCTTTTCTATCTCATTAATTCCACCCATGTACACATGTTATCATGCCGAAATTCAGTAAGGAATTTCTCTATACTCATTTAAATTCAAGCAATTGTTTTGTATTATGAATCCAAATTACATTACATATGTTGGTACTTGTATCTATTTGACACCCTTACTATCCATTTCAAGTACATATGATGCAACAACCATTTCTCTCTCATCAACCTTTTCATGAAGTCTTATGTCGCGCTGTTATGAGGCCAAAATTGCATCTCCATTTCCTAAGCCAAAATCATTGTGTAGTGAATATCATGCCCATTTCTCTATCAAGTGTATTAACCTATATGAACATTTACTTATTTCTGGAAGAGTTTCAGGTATGAATTCCACATTATTTTACTGTGTAATAAATTAATATGTTTAATGAATCTACATTGTATGATCTTGTGGCACACTTATGATTGAAATGAAATGTTTAATAAGGGTGTGCCCTGATTGCGCTCCAATGCATTGGGTGAAGATTAGTATCATAATATGTCAAGTGAAATAAGGGTTTAATCATTATAATTCAAGTGTAATGAGGGTTTAATCATGCTCCATATGAAATGATCCTTGGCTCATGATAATACCAAGTTAAGTGTTGTTTCCACATTTCCATGTTATGATAATCATGCCATATCATGCATTTATGTTCATGTTTCTCTTATTCTCCGTTGATATGCCTATTTCCTAACATGTGTTGTATTATTCATGTTATGCCTTGTTTACTCCCTTACTGGGAATAATTTCTCACCCTTTTCTTATGCATGTCCTCATATTATCCCATGAAATGATATATACGAGGGAATATAGTGGTCATGTAAAGGAAGCTTTCGATAAATAAGGTGTGTTTCATATTTTAAGTCATTATGTAATGTTCCTAAGACCCAAATACACTAGCCCCCTATATCTTCCATGTTGTATCAAGTGAAGGGTTTATTTAATAAATTGTGTTTAAATGTGTAATAAAGAAAAGGGTTGTTATATTTGACATGCTATATCATGAGTTTATTTACTGTAATGATACTCTAATTTTCATTTAATGTTACTCCATCATTGTGATTATGATTAAAATGCTTCAAATTTGTTTGGGAAACTTTGGAATAATTAAAGATTATTTTCCTCAAGAATGTTTTTAATAGTCTTTCAATGGAATTTAAATTCATCAATGTTAGCAACCCTTATTATTACTTTTCCTGCACTATCCAATTGTTGATAGATTGTTATTATTTTTTCAATATTTATATTTGATGATAAGACACACTGTTTTTAAATTAAATTGATTATTTTATATAAAAATAATGATTTGGATTGATACAAAACAAGTGGGGCCTTATTATAGATAGCCCCTCAATTCCTCGGTAGTCTCATGAGATAAATAATTTGGCCAAATTATATCAGTTTATACCCAATATGTTAAACCGTCTTGTGAAAGGTCTTGATGGTAAAGGTACTATGTACCTAGGAAACATAGTGTCCAATAATTAATAATTTACCCCATTTAGACTAATTAATTATTTATCCATGATATTTCTTATTGGAATATCTACATAGGCATTTAATTCTCAGTTTATTTATTAAATATCATCTGTTTCAGTCATTTACCTTTCCAAATTGATTATTTATTTTCTAGTCATTTGAGTGGGAGGTGTTCTTAGTTATTTACAATGCCATGTTAATTATGATTATTGATTCTTTATTTATTATTTTTTATATACCCTTACTAATCATTTGAGATCACCTTTATTTTTTTCTTTCTCCAGTTTATGGGGTGGAATCCATTGAATTAGTTTCAATAATGCTGAGCATTTTTTTGATTATGCTTTATTTTATTTTCCAAATGTAATATGTGTATCATTTATGTAATATTTTTCTATAAAACAACTAAATTTTTCATTCCTTAATGATTTTATCCCTTGTAATCATTCCAATGTAGTAATTTAATGTACCGGCTCTAGGATTCAAGGGTTGGAGTGTTACATTTATCTGGGAAAATTATGTGATAAAATCCTTCTAATTTTTGGATTCTAAATTTTTGTCTTGAATATTTTGAGTAATTTTAAGGATATTTATTTGGTGAATGATATATATTGATCTTTGGGTAATGCTATTGAATTTTAGAGATTAAAGATTTTTTTAGTAATATAAAAGATTATTGTTTTTGAAATATTATATGTTGTATTATTCCTTTTGGTTTTTTTTAATTCCTAAAGATGTGAGGAATATGTAGTTATACTTTTTTGATTTTATGATTTTTAGAATTTGATTCTGATTCATTAGGTTTGAAAATTTATCTTGAAAACTCATCATTTCAAGTAAAAATGAGTTTGTTGTAGAAATTGTTTAGAAGATTAAACTATACATTCCATGTAAGTATATTTCCTTTATTTTAACTCTATGTTGTTAAATAATTCTTAAACACTGGGAAAATTATTTTGGAATAAAATTTTAATCCATTTACTTTTCATAACATGGAATCAATAGACGTTTAACCCATAAAAAATTTTATTCTTTCTGATTGTTAAAATTTTAATGATCATGTTCTCTATCATTATCCAACAAAACGTGATAGTTAGAATTATATTCTATGTGTATATTTTCACATTCCACTAATGTTCTATTAATCAGAATCTATGTTTTTTGGTGACCTACACCTTTTACTTTACCTATTCTTAATAGGATTTTTAATTGACCCGTTTTATGATGTGGGGTTCCTACAAGGGAATTTTCTAATATCTTCCTTCAATTCTCTATGTGAAATTTTATATTGCAAAGATTAATTTATTTTTTAATTCAAGATCTTATCGGGATGTTTTCTTATCGTTTGGATATTCCACTTAATCTCTACAAAGATAATGATGTGTTGCATATATCTTTCCTTTGGAAATACATACATTAATCCTTCACATGTACTATACTCAGAGGTTATACCACCATAGAAATAACTTTCTTATGTAAAAAACAGTAGAGATTCGGGATTATAGAGATAATGTTCTATGCAACAATACTACTCACATGGTTAATGTTTTTTTGGTAAAATCACCAATTTGATGAAGCTACATTGAAACATAATGATGTGGTGAGGTAGTAGTGTCCTCATCTATATATATTTTAGTGATGAATTTTGTGGGTGAAATTCATATTGAGGGGGGGGGGGAATGTAACACCCCAATATATTATTTTATGTATATTTTCTAATAATTTTTCTCTCTTTGATAGCTTACACACCATAGAGCACTGAGCTTAAACAAACTCTAAAATATTATTACTGTAATATGACTATTATAAAATAACATTCAATTTCTCTAAAATGAATAATATAAACCACCATTGGTGAAAATGATGATTTTTTACCTTAGTTTATATTGAATTATAATGTAAGTTAATATACAAAATTTTTGTGAGAGATGTTTTAAATAATTTCATCTAGTCTGTTATTTAATAACTGACATGAAAGACAACGGAAATTATTATTTCACATCAGTTTTATATATAACTGACATTAAGTATAATGGTTATCAATATTTTATGTTGTTTATTTGATAACCGGTGTCAAATATTAATTTATAAGTATTCCACATTGGTTTTATAGAATAACCAATGTGGAAGATTGTTTTTCACATCGGTTTGAAAATAATTGATTTGAAAAAAACTATTATTTATGGTTTCCCACATTAGTTATCTAATAAAATGCATAGAAACCTGACTTTTTTAAATAAAAACCATCCACCCTAACCCATCCCCTGTATAAACTTAAATAAATAGGTACAAAATCATCCAAATAGTAGATAATAAAGAAAAATTCCAGTACAATTCAAATTTTAACGTGCTAGTTTGGACTATTTATTACAAACAAACTAAAAATGAATCAAACAAATGAAATTATTCAAAAATTTATTTTTTAATTACATTAACTCCTTTTCAATATAAGGTTGAGGTTCATCAAAAAAGGCTAAAAATTATATATAAATCCATTAACTTGTATGTATGTTGAATAAAACTAATGAGATATCAAGGAAACATTTATAAATAAATCTTACATTATTGAACTTCGAAATCCTTATAGTTGAAATTATTTCATACATAAATCTTAAAACATAGAATCCGCATTCATTTACTCCTTGTTTATGACATTTCTATTTAAAAAATTTATCAATTATAAATTACATTAATATGTAATGTATCCAAACTTTAATAATTGTAAATGAAAATTAACCAGTGCTTTTCCATATTTGAATATGGATTGCATTTTTTATTAAGGTATCTCTATATAAATAGAATGAACTATTTCAAAATAATATGAATAAAATAAATTTAAGTCATTAGAATGTAAAAAAAGTATTAAAATGTTCAAACTTACATGTTCAATACAATCTTAAAATTTTCATTCACTTCGACGTGGATCGAGCATAGTGAGTAAAATGACCACTCTCTTGGAAAAAACCCAACATCTAATGGAAACTAATATATAAGAAAATTTAATATTTTTGGTTATTATTTTAAGACATATTAAAAACATTATGAGAAATATATTTCACACTCATGAAGATAAGGAATCATCTTTCCCTAAATATTTTCATTTTTCTGAAACCTTTCAACAATATAAAATGTTCCTTTTGCCTCAGTCATTGTCCTATCTATGGGTGAAATAAATTTTTGATACATAAATACATATACATATTTCCTTTCATGATCTATACAAAATTTATAAATATGACTAATAAAAAACAAAAATAAGTAAAAAATTTCAATATATTAAATGATTAGATAAAAAAATATCCAACTAACATGGAAAAATATGTATCGTGTTTTTTCCCAACTGATATCTAGCTAAAACCTCAATGATATTGTTTTTCAAATGTCCCACCTTCATTTCAATCCCATAAAAAATATCTTCAATTATAATCTCATATAAATTCATCAACAGAATTGAATATATCGACAATTTATCAAAAGTATAAGAAACTGCATCTGAAGTCATAATAGTTTTTTATTTTTTGTTGACTATAAAATAGTTCACTACCTTTAAATTAATCCTATAAAAACAATTAAATATATAAAAAATATATTTATAAAACAAATTTAATATTAAAATGAAATAAAAGATAACATATACACATACCTCTATGGTAATAGGTCGAACAATTATAGATGGAAAATCTAGAAAATGATTGATACTTTGTCCAACTGTATTCACCTAATCTATTAGACATGGAATTATTATTGATCTATCTATAATATATTATAAAGTGATCTTACGTTGATATATCTCTATCTGTTGATGGTGAATGGTATCTTCCAAATAAAATATCCCCCTATATGAAAAAATATTATTTGGATCATCAGTATAAATATCACAATAACTAAGAAGCTATAGATGAGGGGTGTTGGAGTAGGATGAGGAGGGGGTATTGAAACATGATATATATAAGTAGGATAACTAGAAGTGGGATCCACTAGAGTAGTAGTTGGAGTTAGAGGAGTCATATTAGTAGTATGAAACTATTTTTTTATTTCTGTAAACATCGTGTGTCTAGAAGATCTGATCCTATCCAACCTATTCACATAGATATCCTAAACATCTATTTACAAAGTTTTTATTTTTTATAAACACCCTCCCTTGAAAAATTTTCAGAATGAGGAAAAATTTTCTTACTGATACACCTATTAGGTATCCTCATACAAGACCCGGGTGTTCATCCTTTCCTAATGATAAAGCTAAAATACCCTCCTACCCAAAGCTATAAAGGCCCCTTAAGTTCTCTTCTCATTAAGAGAATCCTATATGAAATATTTGAAAAATCTCATAATTAATCACAATATAAAAATAACTTATTTAACTTAAATAAATAAATAACTTAAAATTTTTATAATTTTCTCAGCTAAAACACTTGACTCTTTCATATGATACCGTCCTTTTTTTCTCATCTGAGTCGTCTTCCATTTTTCATGCTTTGCGGGGGAGGAGGGACAACCTCTGCTGAGCTTGAAGACTAATCCCTTAGTTGTTAAAATTTTGTATCTATCTTTTTCTCTTATAGTAACATATACCTTCCTAAATATAATGTGTGAAGGTATATTTTTTTCCTTGGAACTCCTGATGAGATCTCATTGATTTTTATAAATTAAGAATTAAAAAATCATTAATCTGATCATTAATTTGATCATTAAAATGATCATTAATATAAAAAAACATCTAAAAGGTAACATTACACTTTCCAAAAACACTTCTCCTTGTTTTCTTTCAAAAAAATCATTTAGGTATCTACATCTATAAGTGGATATATATGACATTATTTCCAGGTTGTCTATTCCCTAAAATTAATTCTGATGTGAGAGAAGATTTAAAATCCCTCTATCCTCTAAAGGACAATGAAAAACATTTCTTCCCCACTCCTCAATTATTTGGTATATCATATGTCATTTGATAATAAGGGTGAAAACATATATAAATATAAATATTTCAATATAAGTAAAATAATAACAAATGAGATTACCAAAATAGTCTCCCACAAGTGAGATATGGTAACTTTGTCAACACTTCTACAATTATCAATCAAAATACTAACTTTACTTTTATCCTACACTAATATAAATGTCTTTCATTTTTTTCATGTGGACCTCTTAGAATATCATTATCATCATTGTCTAATAATATTCTCAAGTCCTAACTATGGGAAATAGGTGATTTTATTAATTGTTTGATGCCACATTTTTCTACCCTATAACTCTTTTCCCCCATGGAAGATATTGTATCATATAAATAAGGATGAGGATACTCAATAATAGGATCATGCGTGCATTCCTCCCTGGATGTATCATGAGCTTGGTCATCTAAAAAAGTAAGTGGTGTATCATTTGATGGGTTTGTCATTATCCTAAAAATGAAAGAAAAAATAATAATCACTTATAAAATACAAATACAACTATTAAATTCAAATTAAAATTAAAATGTAAAACTATCAAAGAAAAAGTAAAATTAACTTAACGTAATATAAGTTAATTCATTTTTTTGTAGTAAACAAAAATTCTATTAACATTAATGTGAGATAAAATTTCATAAATGAATGTTTGGAAATTCAAAAAAAAATTGTGTTAATGCGTGTTTTAATAAAGAGATTCATAACCAAATATGTGACATTTTGTAAAATTTTAAAATGAAAAACAAAATAAAAAGAGATGTTACCTATAAAATTATGAATTTACTAAAAGATTATTTTCCCAAATTCCTTCATCATGATGATTCTATATGGAAAAACCCATGTATTTAACATATACATCTACATTATCGATTAATATTTCTAGGGAAGTACTCATCTCACATAAATTGGTATCTTTTTCAAGTTTATCATCACAAAAATATTGTTTTTTTCATGTAAAAAAATTGACCACTTAATATTGGATTGATCAATAACATAGAATTTTTTTCATGTGTGTCCATGATTAATGGATCAATAATGTATTCCAAATTATTCATATTAACTACTTTCATTTCAAATTAATTGTGTTTTACACTATTGTTACCAATTAACCATTTTCATTTTCACATTGGAACTTCAAATTTTTTGAAGTCAACCTCCCAAATTTCTTCAATGACTACATAATATACGCTTGATGCATAGATTTCATTTTGTATTTAGCACTCGAAAAATTAGTTTCTTCTACAAACACCAATACACCACTATTCATAAGTACACATATGTTGTCCTGGTCTTTTGTTTGAAATTCGTATCCATTAATATCATACCCAGACCATGCTATCAACTTCAAACTAGGACCTCCCACTAATCATATCAGTGTTTCAGATGCATCTGATCTACCAATAAGGGTCTATTTAATCCAAAGGAAAAAAAATTTGTTATGCTAATTCCAAATCCACATATCTTTATTTTTTGAATAACATTATTTAAATACATTTAATGTAATGTTATATATTGATATGAATCATATTTTTTATTAAATATGTATAAATACACATTATTTATCTCTTCACATTTCAATGATATTACTTTTAATCCATGGTTCCCCATTCCCTCATAATTGACTCGTTCATGATGATATTTTGGAAATAAAAGTGTTCCACTATAGAAAAATAGCTTGTAAAAACACTACAACTTCTTCAGAAATATTCTTCTCAACAATGGAGGATTCTAGTCGATATGGATTCTTAACATATTTCTTTAATATCTTCATATGACTTTAAAAATGATACATCCAACGTATATAAACAGGTCCACAATGAATTATTTCATGCACCAAATGAACCATTTAATGAACCATGATTTCAAAAATTAGAGAGGAAAATATATTTCCAATTGAAGAAGAATATAAACAACTTCATTATCCAAGTTATTCAAAGAGTTAAGATCAACAACTTATTACTAATTTAATTAAATAAAATTACAACCTCCATGATACACATTATGATACAGATAAAAATATTCAATTTAATGCAACTAGTAGGAGTTATTGCATCGTGACGTGAAAATCATGAGATTTAATACCTATAAATGTCAAATCCTTTAAATATAAAAAAATTACATTTGAATAATAACCCTATGGAACATTGATATCATAAAGACACTCAAAAATGATAATTTTATCCCTCTAGGATAATGTATAAAAATTTACGGGAAGGAATGTACACCTTCCCTCAGGAGTGGGAGCTAACTCCAAACATATACCCATTAAGTGTAAATACAATATTCCATTCAACCCATATTTAGTCTTCCCTTAAATATATAACAATATTCCAATCAGTATGTCATAGATATTCATTTAAAAAAGAATGACATCAATGTTATGTTTGAACTCATGATATATCCAATATGGAATCTCAAAAATTAATGATTTTTTTTCCAAAAAAAATTGAATTACTAGACTTCTGTCTTTCGGAATGTCACATGAATGTTTTTCACCCTCTCAAAATACTGATCAATGGACAAAGGTTACAGATCACTAAAAAATTCATGTGATCTATTGAATGCCTTTTTTATCTTTGATAATAGTGATCCATAGGAAAAAAATCACGACACATGTATACTTTTTTCTCCCATTATGCAGTTGAAAATATGATGTTTGTTGTTCAAAAATTGGACAAGCATTTTTCCCCTTCACACTGTATCCAGACAAGTTATCGTATGTTCGGAATTCATTTATACTGATCATAATCATTACATTGAGTTGAAAATATTCCATTTTATATGAATCATACTCCTTATTACCTTCTTCCCAAAAAAATTTCAAATCATATATTAATGGTGATAATAAAACATTAATATCATTTCCAAGCTATTTGGGTCGAGATATCATTATGGTCAACAGGAAATATTTTCACTTTATACAATATTCAGGAGATAAGGTTTAAATTACCTATAAAATATTCCATGAACTCTTTGTGCTACTAGGGAATTTATATGGATTCATTCCATCCATGAACAGTCCAATTCTGATATTTTTAACATCATTTTCGAATATAGGAAACTAGTGATAAATTTTCTTCCACAATGGAAAATGAGATGGATTATGTAATTTTCCAAAAACAAATCTACTCACATACATTCCATATTAAAAGTTTTTCATCGTGCGAATTTTCAAATAAGTGCATGAAATGATGAATTTTAGGAATATGCCACAGTTCATTGGATGGGATATCTATAACTACTACATCAGCTTGTGATTTTTCTTTAAAATTATACTGTGACATTCTACATTTAGGAAATTCTGAAAGATATTCGTATTATTTTTTATATAGAACACAGTCATTTGGTTATACATGTATTTTCATATAATTTAATCTCATTAGGCATAAAAGATTTTTGGCATTATAATGTAAATCTAGAAGATCATTTTCTTTAAGAATAATTTCTTTAACAATTGTAGCAACTCTATAAAACTCTTGTCATTCCATCCATATTTCACATTTGGGTTAATCAATCATAACAAGATGGATAAAACTATATATTCTGTACAACCCGGATACAATGGTTTTTCATAATCCCCATATAAACACTCAATTTTCAGTTCCTTCCCAACTGCATATTCTTCAATATCACGAATCATTTCATCATGTTGATTATAATTATCATCTTACAAATCACCATCATCAATAAGTTTGAAATTCTACTCAGTTTCACCGTGCCAAATCCAAGGGGTGTAAATCTAATTAAAATCATGAAAAATTAAATGATATTTGATTTTTGTACTTGAAAACTTATTCTAATTTAAACATTTTAGAAATGGATAGAAAAAACATTCAGTTGTTTTGAACATTTCATTTACCAAATTCCAAAAATTCATTGACACCCTTATCATATTCATCACATGTTATATGTGCATTAATATATTTTAGATTCATTATTATCTATAAAAAATATCATTAATAATATAAAAAATATATAGAGTGTTTCATGACCAGCGTTCACTAAGATGAGGGAAGGGTTAGCAAACTTCCAGACCCTTCCTTCTTTAAGTTGAAGGAGAGATATTTACCCCTGAGTCCTACCTTCAATAGGCCCCGGAGTGGAAACTATACCCAGGGTATAGAATCACACATAATATAAAAGTAATTACCAATTTTATATAAAAAGATCAGGAGATAAGATTGTAAATCTCAAACAACTCCAAATACAGAAAGTAAAAGTAAAACCAATCTCCTTTATTCTTTACACATGCTTGCTCAAATAAAGTGCTACAAGTAGATGAAAAATCCAAATGGAAAGTACCAAAAACTAAATAAAACAGTAGAAAAAAATGTCCCATAATCTGAGCTATTAAAGTCCAGCATGATCCTCAATGTCCTCCTGGAAACCGGAAAGCAGTTTTATATATTTAGGGTAAATATACAGCTATACTCATTAGGGAAAACCAAAATATCTCGTGCACAAGTGGGGAGGAATTATAATTCCCCATGAGAAAGTATAGGTATCCAAAACACCTAGAAAGGAAAACTAACCACCCATATTCACCTAGGAACACTCCCCAAATAACGCAAGTCATGTAATGTAATAGTAACAACACATCAGTATTTGGGTACCCCTCACCGCTTTCCTACTGGTTATTGATGATATCCTATGTTTCAGACCTCCCCCTCCATTTTCACTGCAGTCCCACTACCTCCCCAACAAAAACTTTTTGGTATATCACAACCTTGCATCTTGTCCACTGACACTTGGGCCACTACAACCACACACATCCATGCCTGCGGACACCTGGTCCCCAACAACCACTGCCATTCCCGAAGACACCTAGGCCTCATCTCGAAGACACTTGGGAAACAAACCTGCCTGCACACACACCTAGTTCAACAACCAAAATGTACCATGCCTGAAAAATATTGGGATATAATGGAAATCAGGCAGTCACATCCTTCTCGAAAAGTCTTGGGGTACCCGGTAGAGGGAGAATAAAGAAGATAATAATCATCCACTCATAAGATTGTTGGGGAAAACACCATCCCCCATTAAGTGTGGGTGTTTGACACAAAGTGCTCAACTGGGGTGGGGTGTGAATGAGAAACACAAGAACTAAATTTATATGTATAGGTAAACAAGAAGTCATACCAGCCAAGGGGTCCCAAAACTAGCCCATATAGAAACACCCTCTTTACTATTCATACATGCATAAAAGTACAATGGATACAACTAGAGCACCACCCATTTCTGGATAATAGTTCCCTATTGATCCCATTCTTGTTATCATGTTCAAGTGATTTATTTAGAAATAATTCTCCACTACCGGGAAACTAATAGGAACATTCACAAGTAAAAACAACTCTAGACTGAATAAGAAAACAACCAAACAACAATTTAAGCATTCACACTGAGTACTCTTGTAAATTCACAACAACAAAAGCGATATGTGATATCCCATGAAGTATTAGAACCAAAACAATCCTTAATATATGTCCCCACATGGCCACAGATCCACAAACCAACAACTGAACAATAGGGGATCCCATCCCCATCCATGTCACCCCAAAAGAATTAAGCAGAACAACTATGATTATTAGCAGAACATATAAAGGGAGTTTTCAAATTAAACCACATCATTTAACAAGTTCCTTCATTCCGTTTGGTTAATTGGGGTGATCACAGGGATTATTATTCATTTAGAATCCATTTAATCATCCAACATTACGTGATTTACCAGTTTCCATGTTACAACGATTCAATCACAAGATTATAATGAAAACAGAGGTTTGTTAGTGCACATTAAAGAACCACAAACTGCCACAATTTTTAGTGGGCATAAGCTCATATAGTTCCTAAAATATATATGATGATGAATGAGTAAAACATCATTATCAACATAAAACCCACCCCTTCATTCTTAAAAAACCATTTATTATCTTTGTTAAGGTTTGGTTTCTTCTACGCCCTAAGGAAACATTATCATACCCACCCCTCATGATAAACAATAAATAGAGACAAAGGAAAACCCTACATGGATGATCAATGATCGAAGTATTCTTCTCGCACCAAGAACTGGGGTTGCATGACTTGAATAGGAAGAACTTCAAGGACTCCAAGTCTAAGCGGGAAGTGGTCCAACACAATGCACGATTCGTCTCCAAAAGAGAGACTTCAAGCACACCAAGAAAAGAAGGGACCAAGGAAGAATAAGATCTAGGTGTTAAAATACATGATCCTAGAGTTACAGGATATGAAATCTCGAGCCGCTTAAAAGGTAGAACTTGGATTCAATATGTGGTTTGGTGGTTACACATGATGGAAATAATTGTTATTTAATAATTATCCTTTAAATATAGAAAACATGTAAGAGGGGATAAGATGGAAATGTAGCAAAGGTGTGACATGGGGTAACACCACCGTTATAGGTTTTAAGATAACATTTATGGGATTAAATGGATTCAAACCACATTAAAAGATGTAAGAATACTTAAAAGAGGTGTTACGAGAAAGCATGGGGAAGGAAAACTTGATAATCACCTATTGCACCATTCGGGTGAGGCACCTATCATTGACTCACCGATCCCTGACACACTAATCGATAAGACCGATCGGTGTCACACCAATCAGTGTCCCCATTTGGCTACACCACGGTGACACCCAACCACCAACACTGATGCCCTCCAGACTCATTGATGGGGTCCAGGACGGCCCAGACACCAGAATTTGGTAATGTAATAGACTAGTAGGGTTCGTTCTATTACATCAGGTAACCCTCAAACTATTATCATCCTCGAGAATTTAAGGGTAAACCCGAAGGAAAGAGAGAGGTCTGAACAACCACATCGCAAGATACCACTTAGCGAAAAACCACTCCTGAATTGTTCGAAAGCCAGAACAAACCTCGATACGTAGGAACAATTATCCCTCATATACCTCATGAATAAATACGGATACACCACTGCTCTTCTCACCCAAGTAACCACACAAACATTTAATGGTCACATCATCTAGGCATATGGATTAGAGAGTTTCTTCCTCCATGTCAATATATTATCCACTTTGGGCGGCAATGACTCACCCACATGAGTTTAATCACATCCACCTTAATGCATCTTGAATTGGGATCAGGTCCTTAGCTTAACTTAATTATGTCCTTTCATACACATTCAAATAACAAATGAAAAATTCCCATCTCATAGTTAAAAAGTTCAAGCATCACATCATAGTAAAGTACAAAACCCTACCGAACAAAACTCAAAAAATCTCTAGGTACATGGACTGAATTTGTGCCTCACATTCCCAGGTATGCTCTTTGAGGATACCATGACTCCAAAACACAAACCAAGTGAATGGTTCATCCACAAAGAACATTCTCCTCATGTTTTTCGATCCTCAATGGTTGTTCCATGAATGTCGCATCATTCTCGATATCCATCTCTCCCTAGTCAAGGGAATGCAAATAATCATGTATATACTGATGGAGTTGAGACATATGGTAGATGTCGTGGACCCTCAGTAGAGGCGGTGGTAGCGCCAACTGATAAGATACATTTCTGACCCACTGCAACACCTCGAAGGGTCAAAAAAACTCGGGTGAAATCTTACTCTTCCTGACAAACCTCTATTGCCCAAGCCGAGGGGATACCTTTAAGAACACATGGTCCTCAACCTTGAACTCCAAGGGTCTCCTCCTATGGTCTTCATACGACTTCTATTGGTCCTGATCTACCTTCATCCTCTCAAACACAATGTGATCCTTATCTTTTTTTCTTTGCACTACCCCTATGAAAAGAACACCTACCACCCCTACCTCGGTCCAACACATAGGTGAATGACATGGTCTTCCATAAAAGGCTTTGAACAGAGGCATGCCAAAGGTAGAGTGATAGATATTGTTGTAGAAAAACTCTACCAGTGGAAATTTTTTCACCCATGATCCTTCGAAGTCCAGAACACATTCCCAAATCATGTCCTCTAGCATTTGGATGGTCCTCTCTATCTGCCCATCTGTCTGTGGGTGGAAAACTGTGCTAAGGCATATTTAGGTTCCAAAAGCTCATTTTAATCACAACTAGACATGGGAAGTAAACCGTGTATCCCAATCCTAGACTATGGACCTCATAACCCCATGAAACCCCACCACCCCATCCACATACTTTTGTGCTAAGGCATCCACCGCACTTGACTCTTTGACTGGCAAGAAGTGAGCTGATTTTTTCAGTCAGTCCACTAATTCCTAGATATCATTGCAACCTCCTTGAACCTGGGGTAATCAAATGAAGAAATCCATCGAAATGTCTTCCCACTTCCACTAGATGACATCTAAAGGCCAAAACAGTCCTCCTAGGATGCAGTGTTCAGCCTTCACCTACTAACACATGAGGCACTTTACCACAAACTTCTCCACTTACTGCTTCACCTCGGGCCACCAAAACTGACCCCTAAAGCCCCAGTAGATCTCGGAAACTCCTGGGTGCATTTTCAGGGGTGATTTATGGAACTCACTGATATATTTATCATGACGTTTCACCGGGACAAACATTATTCCCAGAAACAACATCTGATTCTGACCATATCCGGTCCATCCTTCCAAAGCATTGCCCTGGCTAACACGATCGCGCATCACTTCAACCTCTATGTCCCCCACTAAGACTCCTCCACCAGATGTACCAAGGAAGATTTCACTGTCATCTCAAAATATAAATCCCCTACCATTCTCCACCCTTTTATCAAGGTGCAATGTAGCTAACTCCTCCATCGCCTTCCAAGCATCTATTGATTCTTAAACCACATCACTATGTGACTTCTTGCTCAAGGCATCGACCACCACATTCCCCTTTCCTATGGAATAGGAAATATTTAAGTCATAGTCCTGATGAAACTCCAACCACCTCTACTCCTACAAGTTCATGTCTCGTTGGGAGAATACAAACCATCGTCTCTTATGATCTGTAAAGACCTCGAAGCGTTCCCCAATGAGGAAATACCTCCACAACTTTGGATAAAACACAACTACTGCAATCTTCAAGTCATGAGTGGCATAGTTAGGTTTGTGAGGATATAACTTCATAGACCCATAAGAGATCACTCCCCACTGTTGCATCAGTACACACCACAAGCCTAGGCCGGAAGCATTACAGAACACTTCAAACGTCACCTCTTCCTCTGGAAACCTCATCACTGGGGCACTGACCAGCTTCCCCTTCAAGTAACTGATGGATGACTAGAACTTCTCACTCCAAATGAAATCCCAATAATTATTGTTCAAGGATTTCAATGATGCTACAACTTGAGAGAATTCTGGCACAAAAATCTATTAGTATCCTTCCAAACCTAGAAAAATACGAATCTCTGCCACATTCTTGGGAGCTTCCCAAGAAACAACTACTTCATCCTTCTACAGGTCCATGGCTATTCCCTATTGGGACACCACATGTCCAAGTAAGTTCACCTCTTGTGTTTAGATCATTAACTTGGAAAAGTTTCTATAGATATGGCACTTTCAGAGGACCTCTAAAACCATCCTTAGATGCTCGGTGTGATCCTGCTCTAATATTGAGTAGATCGGGATGTCATTGATTAACACGACTATGAACCAGTCCAGATATTCTTAGACGACAGTGTTCATGAGACCCATAAACATGGATGGTGAATTTGTAATTTCGAATAGCATGAACACAAACTCAAAGTTCCTATATCTTCACATGAAAGCAGTTTTGGAGATGTCACCCTCCTTCACCCTCAACTGGTGATATCCCGACCACAGGTCAATCATGGAGAAACAAAATGCTCCCTTCAACGAGTCGAAAAGGTTATAGATCCTTGGTATGGGGTAACAGTTCTTGATAATCACTTAATTTTGCCTTCGTTAGTCTATACACAGCCTCAGACCACCGTCTACCTTCTTTTCAAAAAAAACTAGAGCACCCCATGGTGACGCACTCGGTCAGATAAAACCCTTATACGTCAGGTCATCAACCTGGATCCACAACTCCCGCAACTCAAAATGTTCATATGATAGAGATCCATCAAAATTAGATGGGCACCGGGATACAAATCTATCCTAAACTCAACATCACATCGAGGGGGTAGAGTCGCCACCTCTCTAGTGAAGATGCCCCGAAACTCACTAGCAATCCCCTAGACTTCCACCATCTCTGTATCTGTCGACGCCACTTACAATTCAGAAAACAAGGAAAGAAGGGTCTCCACTCATCGGCTGCCCTCCTGAAAACCCTACTCAACAAATAAAGTTACATGCTAGCCACCCATATTTGAAAACAAGACCATTCTCCAGAAGCATTCGATAATGGAACACATCGAGAACATCTATGTGTTGCCTAAAATGACATCATATGGCTATATCTATAGAAAAATAAGGTCCCTACAGGACTGGTGTGGCCCCAATATCAGTCTATATCCCCGGAAAAAAAATAAGAGAAGCTGGTATGACCCCCAACTAGAGCACTCAATACCAGTGGAATGGGAATTCCCTTTACATCTAGACCTATATCATGGGCCAGACTGGGAGCAACAATTGAGTGTGGTTATCCTGAATCAAACAAGGCACATGCAAGAGTATTAAACAAGTTGATCGTACCTCGAATAACCTATGGCCCTGCAAGAAATGTTTCCTCAGCGGTGTGAAACTTCCTACTCCCAACTCCTATGCCCCTGGACTGTTGGCTACATCCCCGACCACACACTAGTAGAGGTCCCTAAAGAGTTCCCTAAGCATGGCCTCCTCTGGCAATGTCTACTCTTAGAGGATTCGGAGCTTGTTGTCCCTGCTGTAGGTCCTAAAAAGATCTGGCTGGAAAATACTATTTCTGAGGTGGGTGCTGAACCTTCACACCTCCACTTTACTAAACTCGGTCAGGACACTAATTCCAAAGGTGCCCACGGCAGCCACATGTGAATTATCTTGGTCTGGGTCCTGTAGATAAAGGGAGAGGATCGAGAGATTGAAACTTGAACTACTGGGGCCTGCTCCCCATCAGCCAAAACCTGGAAGGCCCTAAGGCTGGGGGCATTCTATTGATGGCCTTCCCCTTCGACGAGCTCAACTAGATCCCCTATCACAGCACACCACCTAGTGTGTCTCTCCACCACTCCATATTTCTTCTGAACCTCTATGTATGTCAGTAGAGAGAAGGGTGTAAAATTATACTGAAGAGAAGGTCAGAGTGCCTCCTCTAAGCGTCTTTCCCATGAATCCACGTTCGGGAATAGGTCTGGAGAAAAATGAAATATGTCCTTGAAAATGATCCCCAACACCCTCACCATCAGACTCCCTTGCGGGAGGGAGAGTAACTCTTTCCTCTTCTCGGCCTTCATTAGAGAATAAAGTAATTCTACCCAAAACTCCTTCTCGAACTCATCTCACAAAACCTCAGTTTCCCTCTTCTCCTTGGGATAGAGTGTCCACCACTGATGCGCTGCTCCCTGCATCTGGCTCATAGCCAGAGGAACCCAGTACTCTTCCAGAGCCCAGATCAAGATGAAAGCTATCACCAACTCATCGATCCATCTTTATGTCTCTACGTATAAGATGTTTCCCTCGTAATTTCTGAGGGTCTGCCACTAAAAGGCATGAATAATCTTCTACCACTGGTCATCCTCCTCCTCCCAATCATCTCTCCATAGATCATTCATATCATCCTCCTAGGCCTCGATCACCTACATTACTCGTGGATTTTGTTTGGTGCCATAGCTTCAAGGTAAAAAAAGAATTCCTAAGCCCGAGTAGTGTAGATTATTTCTTTTAAATTTTTCTTTAAACTTTTTTTCATTTTAAACTCTCCAAAAACCCAAAATACAAAATAAAACAAGTCATTGTGATGCATGTACCTTTCTTGGGGTCCCTAACCTACAATCAGTATAGCCTAACTTATTCGTTTGTTAGCTCTAGAGTCCTTGAATCAGATCACGGGGGCCCATAAAATCCCGTGTCTAGCTAGTCTTCCCTGGCCTATTTCACGCACTAATATTCCCTAACACTATTTCCCTACCATCAAATGCATCCTCACAATGCCTAACTCTGAACTTCATCCTATCTCTTAACCTCCCTCTAATACCATTCTATTAGGACCTCCCTTCACCAAGATGAGGGAAGGTATAGCAAACTATCAGATCCTTCCTTCTTCAAGTTGAAGGAGATATAACAACCCCCGAGTCCCTCCTTCAATGGGCCCCGGATTAGTGACTAGAACGAAGGGTATAGAGTCACACATAATATGGAATTCATTACCCCTTTTATAGAAAATGATCATGATATATGATGGTAAATATCAAACAAATCCAAATCAATAAAGTAAAACTAAAACCAAACCCCTTTCTTTTTTACACATGCATGCTCAAATAAAGTGATACAAGTACAAGAAAACTCAAAAGGTAAATTAGCAAAATGGAAAGAAAACAGAAACAGAAATTGTCCTAATGGTCGAGCTATTAAGGTTTAGAAAATTCCTCAAAGTCCTCCTATTAATCTCAAAGAAGCTTTATATACGTAGGGAGAGTATACGGGTACACTCAGTAGGGAAACCCAAAATCTCTCATGCACAACTGGGGAGGCATTGTAATTCCCCATAAGAAAGTAGAGGTAGCCAAAAAACCAACCAAGGGAAACTACCCACCTGACCTCACCAAGGAACACTCCCCAAATAATGCGAGTCAGGTAAAGTAATAGTAATAGAACATCGGTATTTGGGTACCCCGCACCACTTTCCCACTGGTTATTGAAGACATCTTATGCATTAGACCTCCCCCACCATTTTCATTGTAGTCCTACAACTACCCCAACAACAACCTTTTGGGCTATCACTACCACGCATCCCATCTGTAGACACCTGGGCCACTATAACCATACACATCCCCACCCACAGACACCTGGGCCACAACAACCACTACCACACCCAAAGACACCTAGGCCTCATCCCAAAGACACTTGGGAAACAAACCTTCCCCCACACACACCTAGGCCAACAACCACAATGTACCCTGCATGAAGAATCTTGGGCTATAATGGACCTCAAGTCATCCCATCCTACCCGCAAAATCTTGTGCTACCCAGGAGAGGGAGCAGAAAGGAGCTAATAACCAGCCACTCATAAGAATGTTGGAAAAAACACCCTCCCCCATGAAGTGGGGGTGTTCGACACGAAGTTCACAACATGGGTGGGGTGAAAATGAGAAACACAAGAACTAAATTTATATGTATTGGAAAACAATAACTAATCCCATCCTAGGGGTCCCAAAACCATCCCATAAACAAACACCATCGTTACTATTCATACATGCAAAAAATCACAACATCCACAACCAGAGCACCACCCATTTCTGGAGAACAATTCTACATTTAAACCATTCCTGTCATCATGTTCAAGTGGTTTTTTTATAAATAATTCTACACTACCGGTCAACTAAAAGGCACATATAAAAGTCAAAACAACTCTAGACTGAAGAAGAAAACAGCCAAACAAAAAGTTGAGCATTCACATCGGGTTCTCTTGTATGGTCACAACAAAAAAAGGGATCTGTGAGATCCCTAGAAGTACTAGAACCAAACAATATCCCAATATATGGCCCCACACGACCTCAGATCCATAAACCCACAACTGAACAACAGGGGATCCCATACTCATCCACGTCACCCCACAATCATTAAGCAAATAAACCGTTCTTATGAGCAGAACATAGAAATGGAGTTTTCATATTCATCCACACCATTTAACAAGTTTCTTATTTCTTTTTGGTTAACCGGGGTGATCACAAAAGTATTATTATTCATTTGGAATCCATTTAATCAATCAAATGTACATTATTAACCAATTTCAATGTTACATCCATTCAATCACAATATTATCAAGAAAACTGAAGTTCATTAGTGTGCAGGAAAGAACCACCAATATCCACATTTTTCAGTGGGAAAAATCCTATGTAGTTCAAAAAAAATAAAGGAATATAAAATAGTACTGCAGCAACATCATCAAACACACCCCTTCACTCTTTGAAAACAATTTATTATCTTTGTTAAGGTTTAATTTCATTCACTCCCTAAGGAATCTTTTTCATACCCACCCCTCATGATAATCATTAAATAGAGATGAATGAAAACCCTACTTGGATGATCAATGATGGATGTTTTATTCTTGCACCAAGAACTGTGGTTACGCGACATGTAGAGGAAGATCTCCAAGGACTCCAAGGATGATCGGGAAGGGCTCCCGCACGTCACACAATTTGTCTCCGAAATAGGGACTCCAAGTGCACTATGAAAAGAAGCGACCAAGGAAGAAGAATATATGGGTGTTAAAAATCCAAATCCTAAAGTAATGGGATATGAAATCTCAAACTTCTTAAAAGGCGGATCGTGGTTTCACCACATGGTTAGGTGGTTACACATGATGGAAATAATTTTTATTTAATATTTATCCTTTAAACAGGGAAAACATGTAAGAGGGGATAACCTTGAAACATGAAAAAGGTGTGACACAGGGACACTCCACTGTTAGAGTATTTAAGATACCATTTATGGGATGAAACTGCCTTAAACCACATTAAAATAGGTAAGAATACTTAAAAGATGAGTTATGGGAAACCTAGGGGAAGGATACACCGAAAGTCCCTCGTGGAACCATTCGGGTGCGGCACTGATCGGTGACACCAAAGTGACACTATACCACTGATACTGACACCCTCTTGATTCACCGATGAGGTCCAGGATGGCCCAGACACTAGAATTGGGCAATGTAATGAACTGATCGGTGGAACCAATTGGTGTCTCCATTTGGTGACACCGCGGTGACCCCCTTCCAACGACATTGATGCCCTCCCGACTCACTGATGGGGTCCAGGATAGACCAAACACTAGAATTTTCCTATGTAATGGACTAGGAGGGTCTGGTCTAATACATAGTAATTTATAAAATATTGAGATTAAAAATGAAATTGAAAAATATATAAGACCTTCAATGGAAAAATTATAAGGTAAATAGAAAATTATAGTTAGAAAATTCATCCATGTAGAAGGAATTCCAATATAGACTCATTTTAAAAAAATTAAGTCAAAATCAATGATTATACCCTTATGAAATTATTAAAACATATTTACAATGATATTCCTAAAACAATTTCAATAAACCAATTTATATAATGAGAACATATAATTCATTTTTGATTATTTATAAAAAAAAGTGATTTTATAATTAACAATATATTCAAATCATAATTTGTGTCTTTTTTTTAAAATGTAACATTAAAACTTACTTTATGGGACTTCATATGGTATATAGTATTCCTTAATTAGGTACCTAGTTAGTCTGCTACATTAAAAAGTAGACTCATCACTCATTCAACCCTTTTGCAATACCCCAGAGTACCATTGAGATAGATGAACCTAAACATTAATGTACACAAATTTATTTTATAAATGGAATCCAATCTACACCAAATGCTACAATACATGGAATTAAAAAACAAGTTGGAATTAATATTTTTGTAAAATGTATAATAATATTTCGTACAATACAAATATGATCATCTATTATAGCATGTTGTAAAATTATGGTGTTGGTTTACACTATTTAACTATGAATAATGATTTATATTGTATGCATACAAGTGAAAGTACATTGAGTCAATTCTATGCATACTTTACATGTCGAGCATGATTAAATTGATTCTTCTGATACTTGTTCCAGCTATATAGTTATATCCAAGTCACGATTGAAAAAAATGATGTATGTTACATTATTATGAATCATGTTCAATCTATGTGAGTCTTAGATTGATTTATATTTCTATTTATGAGGATCTCAGTAATCACTCACAAACAATTTCACTCACAAGAGACCCTTTAACTCATAGTTAGAAGACATAGATCTAAAAAAACATGGATCTTTTGAGGGAATGTGATGAAAATGATATAAAATGATATTTTAATCAATTCCCAGAGTTAAATAAAAACTCAACTATGGTGAAATCTGATGCTAAAAACAAATTGAGGGCCTCGGTGATTTATGAAACTATATCAAATATCATGTTTTCATTATTGGTAATAGATAAGTCACTGTGTTTTTTTAAAATGAAAACCTTGAATTTAATTCTTCAGGAGTGGTTTCACTGATAGTAAATTGGATTTCTATAAAATCTATGCTGCAAACTAAGTACACCTAATAGAATTCCATTTGACATTCATATGTCCCTCTTACGGAGGATGGTTCTGATTAGTCTTCATCTGCCTTTAGATCATGAATATCATATGCAGTTGTCAGATGACATCCACTAAATATTCTTAACCAGTTATTTATTTTATTTTGATTAGTAATTTCATCAAATACTTTATATGATATCACATTGTTCAAAAATCACCATTAATAATATTCTATGCATACCTTTACATGACACCATTAATAATATGGTATACATACCTTTAGATATGGAATGCATGTCTCTACATACTCCTTAGCATGTAAATTTATATAAAATAATTTTAATGCAATCCAATGAAAAAATATATTGAATGAGAAAAACTAATTAATAATAGAAATAAAATTAGGAACGACTAATTAACACATTATAAAAAAAGATATTCAAACCTTCAGGCAATCTAGTTGGAGACAGGAAGATCTAGAATCCACCGTGCAATGATGAAGCTAAAAAAACCCATGTGTATGAAGATAGTAATACGAGAATGAAGTCCACATAATCAAAAAATCGTTAGTTATAGATTCCATGTCACTAATGAAAAAAACAATTGAAATGACAATGTGTGAGTCTTACTTCAGATCAGTCTTTGATGTGTAACACAAGAACAATGAAAAGTGTGGGATGTTATTCCTTTTAATGGTTTTTATTGGATGAAGTTATTAGGGTTCACACTTAGCAATTAAAAGTGTAATTTAAAAAAAATATTATGTAATATTAGACCATAATATTTATGAAACAATAGAGTTAGGGATTCAGTGAGAGGGGAATGAGACATGTGTCGCGATAATGGAAGAGAGTTAATTGAACCCTCCGTCGTTTCATAAATTTTTAAAAGATTTTTTACATTGCTTATCATTTAACCAATGTGAAAATAAAGTTTCTCATTTCATTTATAATATAACCGATGTAAAAAATCCCTATTTCATGCCATTTTTATATAAATGATGTGAAAACTTCATTTTCCATGTCGGATAATTATAAACTGACATAAAATGTCATATTCCCATATTTTTATGTCTGTTATAAATAACTTACATAAAAAATATGATGTTGTAAATAGGTTCTCTACTAGTGAACAACCTAAAATATATAATATTTCAACTCATTTATTATTTATTAATTAATTATTTTTTAATATTCAAATAATTTTTAATAATGTAATTTTCTTCATCAAATAGTGGTTTTCTTCCAAAATTATGTTTTTTATTGCTTTCTATGAGAAAATAAATATAATTAATTTTTGACACTTTTAGAAAACATATTTAACAAAATGAAAATATTTTTTTTATTCATTATGAAAAAATTATCTTAGGATTAATTGTTTATATTATTCTAAAAATAATAATTTGTTAGTGAATAGTGAATAATATTGTTTTTTGTAAAAATATCATTTTTTCAATAAATTATGCAATTTAAAATTATCATTATAGCCTTAATTTTATTTCATTTAACATAATAATTATTTGTATATATTTAATAAACTTAAATTCTTTTGAATCAACTTTATATTTTGTTTAAAATAAGTTTATTTTGGGGTTTAAAAATAGGATTTTTTCGAAAACTGTTTCAAATTTCATAATGTTTATCCTTTTTAATTAATGAATGTAATCACTAATGGGGAATTTTTAAAATATATTTACAGATAATTCGTACATAAATATTAATTTTTAATAATTAAATGATTTTTTTATTCATAATATTAATATAAAATTAGCTTTTTCCTAAAAAATACACTTCTCAAAAAAATGATTTTTATCGCGTCTACGAGTTTTTTCTCAATTTTGGAAATTTTTTGGATAGAATTTTGAAAACATTATTCCATATTTGTAATCATAATTTCCAAATTAGATACTAATTTCATTTTAATTTTTTAGGAATAAAATTTACTCTATTAAAAAAGATTTACCACAACGTAGGTAAAATAATTAAATGGGTTAAAGTTAAAAGGTAAAAGGTTAAAATAACAAAAAATATAAAACATTACATGTATGGTTTATGTGTTTATAAAATATAAAAATACATTAAAACATTAATTATCAATATAATTATTTATATTTAATTCCACCCAAATACGGAGGGCTTTAAATATAAAATAATCATTATTTAAAAACATAAAACCACCCATCCTCAAGTAAATATTGATCCTCACCAACACCTTTCTCCTAAAAATCCATGAATATAATAAAATATATAAAATAACATCTTTGAAAAACTATCACTATGCCCATTTTCTTATGGTCTCACCAAAATACCAATTCTATGGTCCTTAAGGGGTCTATCAAGGAGGTGATATTCAAGAAGTAAATATCTCACAGCACCTCTCTTAATTTCATTTTATCATCTACTATATCATCACCTAATTCATCTATAAAGTAATAATAAATCATGTTTAATTTATACACATTAATTTTTTTCTAATGGTATATCTTATATTCATTCCTTTTATTATCTCCTCTTATTCAAAGAAACGAAATCATAGTCCATATTATGGTGGTTAACTCTCTCCCTCAAGAATGATTTTTAACGTCAACCATTACTGCCTTTATGGAAGGTTATAAAAGTAATATTATAGTTAAATAATATTTTAATTGGTTTATTATAAACTATTTCAGGTTTTTTAACTAATATATTTACATAATATTAAATAACATGAAACTAGTTCCCAGTATTTGGAAAACATCCAAATTAAACTATACATTTATCATTACTGTTTTATGAATTGAATCGGCCTCATATAATAAACAATAAATAAAATATGTGACAATTTAAAATTATATAAGTTCATTAGTACCATTTAATTTAAATTGTGGAATTTTATTTCCATTTCACAAGAACATCCATAATTATACACAAGTGAACCGACCATGAAATGAATGCCCCTGAAATAATCAAAATAATGAAATATTATTATAAAATGGGTCATAATAGGAAATAAAATAATCCTATAGGGTATTATAAATAAGATTATATTTCCTTAATTAATTAATAACATTTTTAAACAATTATATAGGAGGATAAAGTATGAACAATTTAAGTTAAGTGTGAGGTAAGGGTTTCTCATCACACTATTACATCTATGAGATATATGCCTTATTTGTCATATATATTTTTTTAGTTTATATAAATACCCTTAACTTATAATATCATGATTATAATTTAATTTATTTTATTAAATGTTTAATTTTATAATTATTACTTATATGGGGAATATGATTTGACTGATTTCAAAGTGTAAGGGAATTTATAACCCAATTTCCATTCATTAGGTTAAACATCAACTTCGTTGATAATGTATTCTTAAAATTATTTTTGAAATTAATATTGATATTTATACATTTTATTTCCTATTTTTTATATTTATTTATAAGTGATACACATAATCAATAAATTTTATAATGCTCGCTTTATTGATATGATATTTGTAAGGGACTTTCCATTAAAACAAATTTAATGTTTCTTTTTACAAAAGTCAAAAGGAATGTTTTTTATATATATGGAATGAATTTAATATTCCAATATAATTTTATCTTAATATTTTTAATCTTACTTTTAAAATTTCATAGGGTTACCTTCAAAGAAATTTTTTTCCATTATACGTGTACAATATTTCCAAATGTGCGATTTTAAAATAGAAATATTATTTTCCTCAACCAGTGTTTTATGATATAGGATTTCATGATTTACATGGATGTTATTGTTTTTGGAATTATTGATGATGATGGTGGTTAAGATATTAACCACTGAACAGTGGTTCTATGATAAACCAAGGATGATTGGTCACATTATTAACCAATGATAG
This sequence comes from Viscum album, assembly GCA_963277665.1. Taxonomy (NCBI): domain Eukaryota; kingdom Viridiplantae; phylum Streptophyta; class Magnoliopsida; order Santalales; family Viscaceae; genus Viscum; species Viscum album. The sequence continues at coordinate 1,966,069,370 of OY728121.1, forward strand.
GTTGTTCCGTTATAAACTGAGGATGGGTGCTCATGTTATAACCACCAATGCATTGGGTACTCTAGAGATAGAGGGTGGCCATATTGGTTACTCAATTTGTAAGAGTGATATGGAAAATGATTTCCCAATTTACCAAATTTACACATAGATTATTTAAGATTTTTTTCATGAAAATTATTGCATTTTCAAAAGGGATGATAAAGATCTTTTTAAATTGTTGATTCCTTTTTCAAGGTAATAATGTTATGTTTTTAAGAAAATATTATTATTGGTTTTCATTGGACTAATAGTTTACTTTATTTTATTTCCCTTACTGATTTTGTATGTTCATCCCATGTTTTAAAAAAATCAAAGGATTTTAGGGGAAAAAATACAATAATTATATAAAGGGATAATTATGAAAAAATATTAGGAAGATCGTACATGTTTAATGATAAAGAAATTTGGTTTGATGAATAAAATGGATACTATATATAAGTTTCCACTTGTAATATTTTATTTTACTATATAAGATTTAATCATATTTCCCTAAAAATCTAAATGAATAATATTTTTGGGAATGTGATACTTTTAATTCTAGATTAAATTCACTACAGTATGTACTGTTTAAGGTCAGGTCCTTACATTATGTAATGGGTTGGCCTTGTTAATTTTATATAACATGACATGCTTTCATGTATGGTTCTTGTTTATTTTTCCAAAATATCAATACTATATATTTTTTGAAATATATTGGGAACCCCATTGGGGGTTCCCTGAAAATTGTTACACTCACAAAATTTATAGGAGTCTCATTACATGTGTAGTTATCATTTTACTTTCCATTTTCATAAAATGTTTGGGAGATCCAACTACAGTAGATGGTTGATTTGGAGTGATAGGACCGAATAGGTACTCGAGTTCATGTGGTTATATATCCATCTTGGATTTGGTTATTTGATTATATTTTTTCTTGATTATCATGATGGTAAATCTATTGAAATATGTATATATGACTCACATTGGTGTCATTATATTGTTGCATTTTGATATTAATAAATTATTTACTTTTGGATATTAAATTAGAAATCATGTTATTATAGTGATATCATATTTTTAAAATTTGTTAAATACTTTTATCTAAATTATTATATGGATATTACTATCTCTCATAATTTATTTAGGAATCTCATCACATGTTAGAATCCTCTAGAATATGGTGGGATGATCCAATGTTCATGTGGTGTCTCTAGATTAAATTAGCAAAATCATACCACATATATGGAATTATTAAATTTTGTAAGATACTTGTTTTGATTGGTCATTTTGAAATGGTGGTTTATTCTATGATGATTCATAGTTCTCTATATACAAAAAGGTGGTATGTCACAAAAACTTATATGGTGGAATCCAATGATATAATGGGTATTGGATTATTGTTCATATTTTCCCAATTATAAATTATATATTTTTTAAACTATGATGTCATGAGAGTATATTTTTAATTATTTCTATAATAATCATATAAGACAGAATGAGGGAATTTTTTTGGAATTATAAATTGAATAAATGCATATTTATAACTAATTAAAAAATATTTTTTTAGTGTAAAATGACTATCAAAAAAGGGGAGTGTTTTTTATAAAATTTATTAGTTTAATGAAAATAAATATTAAATTTCTCATAAATTATTATTTTCAATTAAAAAAATGAAATTACATATTAAATTATTTTTGAAATATGTTATTATTAGTGAATTAACATACAAAAAATCAGATGGGGTAGCTTGGGTTTTATTGGCATATTATATGACACAATAATTCATGTAGTAGATCATATCCCCATAGTGGTTAAATTCGTATAGTTAATTCTATTGTATGTATGGTATAGGTCATTGTTCAATGAATGTGTCATTTTATCACTAGTGCATATATTGGTTTTTAACATCAATTTTTTTCTTTTTCATGTCTGTTATTAGGTTATTTTATTGAAGGTTACATTGTAAATATGATTTTAACTTTAGTTAATCAAAATCGAAAATGTATACAATTTTAGCAAAAAGACCAGGAACAGGTGGAAGCCGGCCCTAATAAAATTAAAATAAAAAGTAGGAGAGTTATGCATACAAGGGTTTATTACATAATCGATTGTAAAACACCCCACATCTATTATCCTCCACAATTGGGGCACAATAATCAGGCACCGTGAAAGACCACATTCCACCAGGATCAATAAGTGCTCACTTTTCCAGAGCATCTGCCACCTGGTTGGCCTCCCAATAGACATGTGAGACCTCCAGACGCATTTGCGCTACCTTGTTAAGAAAATAAACCCATTGAGGTAGCACGCACTAAGGTACATTACGTGTCTTAGTCTTCAAAGCATAAACTGCAGGCTGGGAATCAGATTCAATCCATATGCACCTCTAATTAAACCGGACAGTGTACCTAATAACATATATCATGGCCCATATTTCAGCTTCGAATGCATTTCCAATTCCAATGGCGTGGTAGAAGCACCCTTTGAAAAACCCTCGGTATGTCCGGAACACTCCCCCACACCCCGACATACCTGGTACGCCCAACGCAGCCCCATCAACATTCACCTTGAGACAAGACGCAATGGGTGGAATCCAGCGAATATGCTTCAGCATTCGAGGCTTGCACGGCCTACCTGAGACACCAAGATTCCTCGGAATTTGTAGATCCTCAACAGTGTTAGACATGGAACTACCCTGGACCATGGAGGAATCATACACCTCCATATGGACAGCCATCATCCCATGTTGTACCGTGGAGTGCGCATCCCCAAATAACATGCAGTTCTGGGCTTCCTAGAAATCTGCAACTACAGCCGCTACTGCCACCAAGAGTAGATTTTGTATTTGTTCACTGCATTGCACATGCACCAGTCTGGAAAGCAGGTCCAAGATCGGCCTGCCTGTATCGACCACAATCCCGAACAACTATTCAATGTAGGCCCAAATCTGCTTGGTGCGCCTACATTCCACAAATATGTACTGCATCGAATCCTCCTCCGCCCTGCAGACAGAACACATCGATGCCATTTGCAGACTAGTCCGCTTGAGTAGTTCGGTTGTTGGAATCCTCTTCCTCCACAATCTCCATATCAAGAAGAACCTGTCCGACCGGATGAATCCAGTCTTGAAGTGCAGCAGCCAGCCTGGCGCACTATATGAACCCCCACAGGTTGTCCGGTAAAAATCCTTAGAGTTGAACTGTCCAGTTTTTGAATGAACCCAAATCAGGGCATCCACATCCATGAAATAATAACCATTAATTTCAACTTCCACCTGCATAGGAATGTCAAAAAAAAGATCTTGAATTTGTAGAATAAAGTTCGAGATGGACATCTGGGCTGCAGCTATTGGAACGTTCAGATCACCCAAGGGCTGTGTGAGACACTTTTTAGTCCAGCAATTCATGGTTGAGTCCCTGCAAACCAACCATTTAGTATCCTGCACAATATTCCCATATTCATGCTTGAGCGATGCCCAAACCGATGAGGCAATATAGTATTTATAACCATTAAGGAGCCTCTTTATAATTTTATTCGAGAGGAATTCATCGTCAGCCTCATCTGTAATCAGGTTCCAGGTGAATTTTCCAATCAGGCCATCATTGAAGGTGCGGAGGTCCTTTACCCCAAGGCCTCCCATCTCCACAGGCTTTATGCAGTCCTTCCACACCACGGTGATCAGCTTCCTTTCATGCGGCGACCCCATCCATATGAAATTTCGGACCATGCTCTGAAGCTCCTTAATAAGTCCTCTCAGACATCTATAAAGGGAGAAGGAATAAATGAGCTTCAATGTGATCACTGAATTCACCAAGTAGACCCTCCCAGCCAGTGACATAGCCTTCCCCTTCCAACTGGCCAGCTGATGTATAATACCAGCAGATATATGCTCCAAATAATGTCTTTTCACCCTTCCCCAAAACATTGGGACCCCAAGGTTTTGGAAAGGGACTGATCCTCTCCTCACCCCAAGATACCTTATAATCATGTTCTTTTTACCGACCGGAACCCCATTCCCAAAAACGATCAACGATTTTTCCTAGCTAATGGCCTGTCCAGCCACCTTCTCATAGTGACTGAAGAGGTCCTTAATTGAGCATATGGTTCTCCTTGAATCTTGTCCAAATAATAAGATGTCGTCTGCATATAATAAGTGGGATGGAGCCTGCCCACTCACACCAGCCCTGATCTGCTTGTTCCATCCCATCTGACCAAGATAATTGATGCACCTACTTTGATAATCCTCTACAAACACAAAAATAATTCCAGAAAGTGGATCACCTTGCCTCACCCCCCGGGTGCAAGGAAAAAATCCCCTCGAGACCCCATTCACAAGAATTGACAGCCTTGTAGAGTTAAGAATTATGCGGATCATGTTCACAAATCCCGAAGAGAATTCATACCGCCTGAGGACATCCAAGAGAAAATCCCATTTCAATGTATAAAAATCCTTGGATATGTCAATCTAGATCGCAAATTTCCCCTACTTTGATTTCCTTCTTAGAAGGTTGACACTCTCAGAGGCCATGAATAGGCACTTTTGGATGTTCCTCCCAGGGAAGAATCCAAATTGGTTCGTGGTGATCATTCCATCAACCATCCCACCTAGCCTTCTCACCAAGATCTTACTAATAATTTTTGGTATTGTGTTCCCAAGGGCCACTGGTCTGAAGTCCTTGATGTCAAGGGCATTCTCTTTCTTGGGGATGAGCGCAATAAAGCATGAGTTCATGCTAAGTGGAATGTAATAATGAGAGAAGAAGACCTTCATGGCCTGCTCTATATCATTATGCAAAATTTCCCAGTAGAAAATTAAAAAATTGTTTGTAAATCCATCAGGGCCCGGGGCACTCTCCAGGTTGAGAGAGAGGAGGGAGGACCTGATCTCCTCCTTGAATGGGGCAGCAGTTAGGAGCTGATTCGACTGATCATCAATGCAGAAGCAAATGTTGTCAACCATACTGTGGAGGTTGGATTGCCCATTATCAGAGTAAATGCCCTTAAAATACTCAACCACAGCCAATGCACTCTCATCCTCCTCCATGTATATTCTCCCATCAATTCTAATCACCTTAATCCCTCCCTGCACCCTCTTTTATTTGTGCAATCTATTGAAGAATTTAGAATTCCTATCCCCATCCTTGAGCCACCGCACATTCAATTGGTTCATGTCCAATCTTTCCTTTACCATTAACAGATCGTCAAGTTTTCTGTGGCCAGCAACTTCCTCTCGTGAAACCCTCATATGTTTCCCCTGACTAATCTGAATTCTGGACAAATCATTGTTTTCTTTCTTTATCTTCTCATTCAGTTTTGAAAAGGAATTCCTGCTCCATGCCCCTATTAGCCCCTTCAGATGCTTCAGTTTCTCAACCATCCTTTACAGCAGACTTCCATTTGTGTCAAGATTCCATGCTTCTACCACAAGTTCCCTACAACCTGGAATCACAAGCCATCCATTATTGAATCGAAAAGGAATAGGGGCTGACCTTGTCACCTGATTCTCAACCTCAACCACAATTGGGTTGTGATCAGAGTGGTTCTTAGGCAATGTGAATCCAGAGACACCCTGCATTGTAGCCTGGTCATCAATATGGACAAAGCACCTATCTAGCTTGCTAGCTTGTTTCCCTTCCCATGTGTACCTACACCATGTAAAATCATCACCAGCAATTGCAACCTGATCCAGATTACAGAAATCAATACACTCAGAGAATTCAGAGGCAGCAATCCTATTAAAATTCATTCTAGTTTTTTCCTCGGGCTTCAAAATAGTATTGAAATCACCAATAAACAGACACTTTTGGTTCATACTCCTAGAGATGCCTTTTAGCTCCTCTGATAGCTCCCTCCTCCTAACATATGAATTGGAAGCATAAACAAAAGAAAAAGAAATATTTTGTCCAGCATTGGTGCAGCTCACCAGAATACTTTGGGGAATGCTGTCACATGAATGAACATGCAGGGTGTTATGCACTAACACCTACAAGTGATCCATAGAGGATGCAGACTGACTGATGGCCACAAAATTATATCCTAGTGATTCCCACCCGAAGCCCTTATATTTATCAAACAAGACTTTAGGTTCCGCAATACTGACAAGAAATGGTTTGTAGGTCAGAATGTAATGTCGAAGGGCCCTGAAGGTATGGGAGTTCCACATCACTTGACAATTACAGCACAAGATCCTCATTTCTTACCAACCATAACTCTTGTTAGAGGTCCCCCTTTCTTCTCCACTGAGGCTTGCATTTTCGCTTTCATCTTTTTACTTCCCTGTCCCTTCTTCATCCCATGTCCGGGGGCATTGGTGTTATCCTGTTCCTTGACTACCTTCTTTATTCCGTTGGCATCCTTACCCGTGACATGGGTTTCAACATCAGTTTTCCTAGGAAGCTTCTCCACTCCACCATCATGCTCCATAGAAGCCGCACCTGTACGGGTTGTGCCAAAATCTGCAGGTATCATCCCCTCCACCCACGTGGTCTTGCCATCCACTCTCAATAGACCAAGTGATCCCACTACAACCTCCTCATCACCTGGACTGCCTTGATATGCTTCTTCCACCTGCACCATCGTGCCTGCTTCAGCCCGAATCTCATCCGTTCCACTGGTAGTAGGCATTATGCCATCCACATCAGAACATTGAGCCTCCTACACCTCCTCCGACCATAGTCTTCCACTCAGAGGGATAAATCTGTTTCTGGACTTGAGGGGGGGATCACTGCCCACAGTCAGCCTCCTTCGTGGAGCCTTGGAGGGGGATATTCAAGTAAAGTCTCCTCCTGGATCAGAAGTCAGCTAACGATTAATGCATGCCTCACCACCACTTTGGAAACATGTCACAGGCGAGCTGACCATCTGATCAGCCCCCATTCCTATGCACTTCTCCACATTGGCATCATTCTGAGAGACGCCATCTACCCTACCCACCATAGGAGAAAAATCACCATCGGGAGGAGGATCCCTCTGGGTTTCATCAATCAGGCCCCCCATATCCACAACAGGGCCACTGGGAGCCTCATTTGGCATTGAGTCATTGACTACTGCCGCGGAGGAAGATCCCCCTAAGGCCAGAGTCCCCTTCCACCAAGGCCAGTCCCTTGACCAGCACCATTGATCTCCAGGTGCTCCATAAGGAATTTATCCTTTCCCTTCCTTCTCCTACACGTGCTCTCATCATGCCCCTTCATCAAGCATGAATGAAAAACTGTGTCCCGCTTACATTCAGCAATTGTGTTCCCGAAGATCAAGCACCTTGAGAAAAACCTTGGCTTCCTCTCATACAGGATCTCAAGCCTCATACTATCATCCCTTGTTGTCAGAACCACCTCCTCCACAAGCATGTTTTCCATGTCAACTTCCACCAAAATTTTGGCATAATGCCCTAGCCTCGGATTATCCGTATGTCGATCCATTCGAATCGGAGTGCCCACAGAAAAGGCAATATCCCAAAGAATCCTCAGGTGACAATAAAACCAATTGAGTTTATAAATTCTGATCCATAGCTGAGTATGCGTGCTACGGACACTCATTGGATCAAAGTTTTTATCCCATTCCTACACATTTAGGAACCCCGAATTCAAAAAAACATTACCTTTTCTCCACACTTTTCTATTACCTTCATCGGAGGGGAAGACCACATGTTAGTATCCCCTACCCATCGCTATCATATGCCAGTCACCAAAACCCCACACCTCAGTAACCCTCTTAGTTAGATCCTAGAATTTCCACAGCTGCTCCCCCTTAGGAATTATAACCCTCGCAATGATTGAAAATTGGCATAAATTTACCCTCTCTTTCACTGCTTCTTGGTTAGCCGACACATGAGCAATATTCCCCTTCCGAATCACTCTCCCAGGTGGAGGGGCATCAAAATTTGAGAATGAGGGTCCCACCGCATTCTTCACCACATCCGCAAAATTCCTCCCTGTCTTCGTAGGGACTACATTGCTCCCATCACCCTTTCGTGCGAAAGAGAACATGGCCTTGTGACTAAGAGTTTCATAAAGAGGCCTCTTACCCCCAGCATATTCCGCACATATCCCCGATTTGAGAGAGGCAGGGTCATCATCGTCACATGCGATGGGGATCTCCCCCGGTCCCCCTTGTGCCATCCATCTCCTTATGTATACAATTTTATATAGGATTTTTTCTAGTCAGTTATTAATGAACCAATGTGAAAAAAAATCATGTCAATTTACCAAAAACATCAATGTCAAAATGGTTAATAATTTTAGTTATCTGGTAACCAATATTATAAACCATTAAAAATCGGTTTACCACATTGGTTATGTGTTAATCAACATGATAGAACAATGATGATTGGTTTATCACGTCAGTTACCACATAACTAATTTGATAAAAATGATTTTTTTATAATTTTTTTATTTTTCCATCCTCTCTAAAAGAGAAAAGAGTAATAAATTACAAGAAAAATACCAATAGAAAAAACAGCAGAACAACCAACAAAAATAAACTTACAATTTTGAAATTTCATGTTAACAAATCAGCAAAACAACCAACAAAAATACACTTATGATTTTTATATTTCATGTTTACAATATATATCCCTAAGAAACTAAAATTTAATCAAACCTATGAAATGATCCCCCCATTATATTTGAAAATAAATCAGATCATGTACACTATAAGGATGAGTGTCATAAAAACTATAAATTAAATAGAAATAATTTAACATGTATTCTAAATAAAATGAATGAAATTTGAAGGAAATTTTCAATAAAAATGTTACCCGATTGGACTTCCTGACTATTTAAGTTGAAATTAATTCTTAAATAAATCCAAAAACAAAGTATCCACATTAATTTATGCCTTATTATTAATGAAATTTCTATTGAAAATAATTTTTAATTCAAAATAACATTTTTAAGTAATATATATTTATAATTTAGTAATTGAAAATAATGATTCAGCTTTTCTACTGTATATTTGATTTTTTACTATTCTTATTTGTGGTATCCCGATAGAATTTACATACCCAGTATGAAAATAATAGGAATATATAATTTTTTTCATTATAATATTATCAAGTATTAAAATATTCTAACTTAAGTTTCCAATATATTCTTAAAATTTTCTCACACATCACCATGGATAGAGCATACCCAGTAAAGCACCCTCTCCCTTCAACAAAAAACACTCAACATACAATGTAAATTGACATAAATTAAAATATCATTTTAGGGGATATTATGTAAGGAGATATAAAACACTTTTTAATATATATGTTTCTTACTCTTGAATATAAAAAACGTCATGCACTGAACAATTGCATTCTTCTGGAATATTTCAGCAATATAAATAGTTCTTTCAACACCATTCATCATCCTCAGTACTGGTGATATAAACTGTTGGTCCATAAATTCATATACATATGTCATTTTATTCTCCTTAAAAATTAGATAATAATACATAATATAAAAAATAAGTATATATTTTAAATAAATTTTAAATAAGTTAAATAATAGAAAAAAATTGTTAAACAAGTTACATGGAAAAAATTGTCTCATACAGATGCCCAACTAATTTACATCTACCAGTTCCATGATATTTCTTTTCAAAATCCCCAAATTCATTACACACCCACAAACAACATCTTAAATTGAAATCTAACATACAAAAAATACCAAATTTGAATATTTTTCCAATCTATGAAGACTAATATAAACAATATCTGATGTTTCACTTTGTATTTTTTGTTGTATATAGAGTATATATTTAACTCTAAAGTATTCCTATAATATATTAGATAAATATATAAACTTTCAAATGAAAAAAAATTAATATAAAAATGAAATAAAATATAAAATATAGACATACCTCTTTGGAAACATGTCGAAGAAGTCAAGATTTCAAAACTAAAAAATTGTCGACACTTTGTCCAACTATACTCACCCCATCTATAGGCCATGGTGTTCTAGTTGATCTATCTATAATATCCTATATAGTGTTTGTGTGATGCTCAATATATATCTTCTAATGATGAATGTTTTCACCCATATAAAATATCATAACATTCACAATAATATGATAGGGATCATCCACAAATAACATTGATGTTATAGAGGAGGGTTTCAGAGTAGGATAAGAAGGAGTGGGGTTTGTAGGGAAAGGTGGAGGAGTTGGATTAGTGGGAGGAATGAGAGTTTCTAGCATAGGTAAAGCGGGATTAGAATTTTGAAACTATCTTTAAATGTCTAAAAACAAAGACTATACTGAAGCTCTGATCCTTTCCCCTATAGTCAAAATAATATCCTAAACATAATATTACAATTATTATATTTAAATATAAAGATCCTCCATTGACGAAGCTGCGAAACATGGAAATGTATTTTTTACTGATACACATGTCGAGTATCCTTATACACGACCCGAGTGTTCAAGAATTATCAATCCTGAAACTAAAATATTTTTTATAACCTCAGCTATAAAGACCCCATGTGTTCTCTACTCCTCGAGAGAATCTTTTATGAAATATTTTTAAAATATCTATAATGAATCACAATATATAGATAATTAAATTAACATAAATAAATGAATAAAGTAAACATTTTATAATCTTATAAGCTACAACCCTAATATTTTTTGTATGATATTGTAATTTTTTAATCATCTGAGCCCTCTTCCATTTTTCATGTTTAGTGAGGGGGAGGGAGGTTCATCCTCTACAGAGCTTGAAAACACAACTCTTAGTTTTTAAAATTTCTTATCCATCATTTTGTCTTCCAATAATGTGTACTCTCTTTGAGATAGTGTTTGAGGGCATACATTTCTATATTGGATATCCTGATGATATCTGCTCAGTTTCTATAAATTAATTATAAATCAATAAATAATAATATAATTATTATTAAAAAACTTCTAAAAGGTAACATTGAACATCCAAAAAATAAATATCATCTTCTAATTTCATCAAATTTTGTCCATGTATCTTCATCTATTAATGGATATATTTTCATAGTGATTATGATGTTTCCTATTCACAAAAATGAAATCTGATATGTGGGTAGATTTAAAATTCCTCCATATCCTATAAGATAATGATAAAAAAAATTCCAAACTCCTCAAGTCTAAGTAATATCATATTTTATCTTATAATAACGGGGAAACATATATTACTATAAACATTTCAAGATAAGTAAAATAATAAGAAAAACTACCAAAACAGTCTCTTACAACTAAGATAGTTTCACTTTGTTAAAACTTCACTAATAGTCAATCAGAATACTAAATTTATTTTACCATGAACATCAATAAAAGTATTGAATTATTTTGAATTTTATCCTCTTAGAATATAATTATCATAAAATTCTACTGTTATCCTCTGATCAGAGCTACGAGGAACAGATAATTTTTGTAAATGTGTGGTTCCACACTTACCAATCCTCGAACTATTATTTTCCCCCATGGAATTGGATGTCTCGTGTAAAGAATAATGAGGACTATCATCAATTTTAGCATGTGTATGTTCCACTCCATTGGTATGAGTATAATCATTTCCATCAGTATGTGGTGGATCTGATGATTTATTTTCCATTATCATACCAATGAATGAAACAAAAAATTGGAACACAAATATAGTAATCCTACTATTACATACAAATGTAAATAAAAAATGAAAAATTATCAAATAAAAAGTAATATCAAACTTAACACATATTCAATGAGAGATTAAATGAAATAAATGAATAAAAACAAATACAAATAATAGTGTGTGCGAATATAATATTATACAATATTTTTTGTTTTTATTTAACATATAAAATTCAAAATAATTGGTTTTTAACAAAATAAATTAATATATATGTTATGTAAGGGTATACATGTTAAAAAAAACAAAACAGAACTAATATAAAAACTAATTAAACTTATTAGATATAATACATGTTTTAGTAATTATAATAAAATTAAAATATCTCAGAATTTATAAAATTTATAAAATTAAACCATATATAAACATATGTAACCTATAATATTAGGAATTTATTAAATTAATTTTTTTCTAAATTCATTCATCACGATCATTCTGTATGGCACAAACCATGTGTGTGACCTTCTCATCAATATTATCAATTAATCATTCAATTGAAGTAGGTATCTCACATAAATCAGCATCTTCATCAAGTTTATCATCACCAACATACTTTTTTTCCCTTGTAAAAATATAGACAAATTTATATCCTATTGATCAAGAAAAGAGAAAAAATATAATGTGTTTCCATGATAAAATGATCGTGTTTGTATTAAAATTTATTTCAATTAACTACAGTCATTACAAATTTATCATGTTTGATACTTTTGTTCTTGATAAACCATTTACAGTTAAACATTATAATTTGAAATTTAATATAATCAAATTCCCATATTTTTTTAATGATTCCATAATATACAACTGATGTAGAGATTTGTTTTTTGTATTTTTCACTCAAAAAAATAATTTCATCTGAAAAAACCAATACACTGCTATTCTAAACTACACTATTGTTGTCCTGATATTTCGGATGAACTGTATTTCCATTAATGTCATACTTGGACCAAGTTATCAAATTTAAACTAAGACCACCCACTAACCATCTCAATGTTTCTAAGGCATCTAATCTAACAAGCATTGTCTTTGTAAACCATGTCAAGAAATATTTTTATACTCATTCCAAAACCCAATATCTATGATCTTTGGATAACATTGTTTGAACACACTAATATTCAATGTTATACATTTTTGAGCATTTTATATGTAATTAAAAATTTAAAAATGTAACTTCTTTATCAGTTCACCTATTAATGATTTGACTTTCAAGCCTCAGATCCCCTTTCCCCCATAATTATCTTGTTCATGCTGAGATATAGGAAATTTTATGTGCTCCATTGTAGACAAATACCTTATAAAAAACATAAAAATCACCTCATAAATATACTTCTCAACAATGGAGTCTTCATGTCAATATGGATTCTTAACATACCCCTTAAATATCTTCATATACATTTCTAAAGAATATATCCAATGTATACATACAGGTCTGTAAATAATTATTTCTCACACCAAGTGAACCGTTAAATACACTATAATATAAAAAATTGAGGAAAATAAATTTCCAATTGAAAACTGTGGAACCTGCTTCATTCTACAAAGTGTTCTAAGTATTCAGATCAATCACCTTATAAAAAATTGATTTTAAAAAATAACAAAACCTTATTATAGTCATTATGACATAAATAGAAAATATTATATGCAATGTAATAGGTAGGAGTTATTGCATCATGATGTGAAAATCCGGATATTTCATTCCTAACAACTTCAAATCCTTTAAGGAAACAAAATTTTAACATTTTATGAATGACCCTGTGTCACTTTGATAACATGAAGTCATGGAAAAAACTAATTTACTCTATCTTGGATAATTTATGACAATACAAGTACAGAAATGTTCACCTTCCATCAGGCATCAGGGCTAACTATAAATGTATTACAATTGAGAGTAAGTCTAATCTTTCATTAATCCTATCTTTAGTCTTTCCATTAATATCTAAAAATGATCCAATAAAATTTTCATAGTTATTCTTCTCCATGTGTAACACATCAATTTTATTTTTAACCTCATGATATCTCCAATATGATAGCTCAAAAAATATTGACCATTTTATCCAAATATTTCTATCATTACCATATTTCTAGGGCTTTCCAAACGTCACATCAATGTTTTTACCCTCTCTATATACTCATCATTGGATAATGATATTTGAGTAATATTAAATTCATGTAAGTATTTGAATGACTTTTTAATCTTTTATTAGATTGGTCTATAGAAAAAAATTTGATAACCCATGTATACTATTTTTTTCCCAATATGTAGTTGATAATATGATGTTTTTGCTTCACAAATTGGAAAATATTTATGCCCCATAACAATGTACCTAGAAAACTTTACTCATGTTAAGAAGTCACTTATAGTGAACATAATCATTTCATGTAGTTAAAAATATTCCATTTTATAGGTATCATACACCCTTTTACCTTCCTCCCATAACAGTCTCAAATCATCAATGAATGGTTATGAAAAACATCAATATCATTTTGCCGATAGTTTGGTCCAATAATAATTAAACTCAACATGAAATATTTGTTATGAATACAAAATTCATAATATAAGTTAGAAATTACCAATAAAACAGTCTGTGAACTATCTATGCTACTAAGGCTTCAATATGGATTCATTCCATCTGTGCATAGTCCAAGTCTGAGATTTATAACATCATTTCTGAAAGATGGAAATTTTTTATCACTTCTCATTCACTGTGAACAATATTCTGGATTTTGTAATTTTCTATCACATATCTACTCATGTTCATTCCATATTAACATTTTTACATAGTTTTAATTTTAAAATAAATTTTTCAAATGAAGAATTATAGGAAGATTCCAAAATTTCTTTATATGGGTCTCTGTAATAGCTAAATCATCATATAATTTTTATTTCAACTTATATCATCACATCCCACATTTAAGACATGTTAATAGAAATTCATATTACCTCCTATATTTGAGACAATCATTCAAAATAAAATTTATTTTTTGCACCATAATCCCATAGGGCGTGATATTTTTATTAGTTGATAATCTGAATCTGGAATATCATTATCTTTAGGAAGAATATGTTTCAACAATTGTAGAAAATTAGTCAAACTATTGTCACTATATCCATGTTTCACCATCAAGTTAATCAATTTAACACTAATGATAAAAACATAATTTTTGTACAACCCAGATACAATTTTTTTAACCTCATAATATTGATGCTTAATTGTGGATTCTTTTTCAATTTTCTCTATTTCAATATCATGAATCATTTCTTCATTTTAATTAGAGTTATCATCTTTCAAAGAATAATCAGCAATATATCTGATATTCTACCCCATTTTTCCACGCCAAATCTAAGGGCTATAACTCAGATTTAATCTATGAAAAATCAAATGATATTTGATCTCTATTCTTTTCAACATCATTATATTTAAACATGGTAGGCATGTGTAGAAAAATATTTCATGTTTTGTAACATTTCTTTTAGAAAATTTCAAAAACATCAACACCTTTCTTATATACATCACTTATTCAAAGAACCATAATCCAACTTCGACTCGTTATTATCTATAATAAATACCAAAAATAAATTTTCTTTCAACAGAATATAGTGGCGATAAATGTGAGAATAAATTATCCATGTTAAACCGGTTTTAAATTTAAATCAAATATTTCATAATTTTAAGATAGAAAAGTATCTAAAAAAATTAAAAATTTATATGTGCATTTGAAAAGTATAATTATAAATTCTTTACAATAGTGGAATTTATCATTAAATATAATTGATAAATCAAAATTTTGAATCCATTATATTTCTAATACCAAATACCAATACATATTTAAATCAAAGGATTAATTAATTATTCCATTAAATTTAATAAAAAACTTGTTTTACTTACAAGAAGCTTTTCATAAACAAAAACATTATATAATCATGGCTAAAAAACAATGATTACCCATTATTGTGAATAATTTCTAAAATCCAGATACATCTTTCTCAGCCTAACAAACCATAATATTATATATTATAAAATACTAAATTGACAACATATAGGATTCCATATAGTAAGAAACTGAATAGATGGAGGGAAACATAATCATGAATTCAAACTTTATAAATATTATCTAATAAAATACCAAAATAGGATGTAAAACACTAATCATTACATAGATAAATATCACATGGATTTTAATTTATTATAAAACATGTAATAAGGTTTTTAGGGGAATTATGATTACATTACGAGTTGTTATTTAATAAATCATGAACAATCATATATAATAGTAATTATAATAAAGTAACATAGATAACCTAATCTTCAACTAAATATATGATATATAAATATTCACTAATATTTTCTCCCAATTTAGACCTACTCCTCATCCCTAGTTTCTGAAATTCCATCTCAAGATTACCAAATCACTAACTCAAACATTCCAGTACTACCCAGAATGAACCCCAAGATATATCTTGATTCTTTTCATGACACCTTATCTAACATATGAAAATATAAATATGGTAGTCAAAAGAGGGAAATCATTGATTTGAATATAACAATTCCAATGGGGCACATCTATCATTATATAATAAATCATCAAGAATTACATTTCAATGATACTATGTTGAGGAAAATCATTCGGTCTAAATATAACATATAAATAAAAATATATACAAGAGTATATATGTTACCATGTTAGGCTTGGTTATATGAGGCAACCAATAAGAGGGATCAGTAATATTTCAAAACCATACACATTCAATGTGAAAATTAAAATAGTTTTATAAGAGATTGAAAATAATTTACATTACACTAAACCACAAAAAAGTTTTTCTATATGAAATTGTGATCTAATACTATGTCATAGTTCAATAAAAAATTAGAATTATCTGATTAATTAAATTAAAGTAGGAATGAGATACCATCCAATTTTACTTTCAATATTTATTTTTATCATTATTTATATTTTACGAAAACAAGTTGAATGCATGACATTAGAATAACCCAAAAATTCCCCATAATGGCTCATACTAGCTACTATTTACATATGATATCATTAAAAATAAAAATGATCATCGAGGATCCCATAACATACATAAAAATATAAATAAAATATTCTACAATAAACCATTTTTCATAAGCTAATAATAATAAAATAAAAGGAACCCCAGGTGGCTAAGTAATAAATGATTCTAACACCATTACCATCAGAAGTGCTAATTTAATCCACCAGATAGTATTCCAATTCCATAATTAGATTTACAAAAAACTTTTTTAATCATATAATAGTGACTTACCATCAAAAAGATGGTAATTATATATTTTAATAAATGTAATTGAATAAAAATAGTTATGAAATTAGTGAGTGATGATCGATGTGTGAGGCTTACCTGATATTTGAGAGACGAGTATATTGAATTCATAATAATGAGGAATAAAAAATCAATAATGTATGAATATAAAAACTGATATTAAAGGCCACTGGATCAAATAAATAATGAGGTTAGTGCATCCTCATGATATAAATGATCTTGTTTTCATGATATCAAATAACACGAAAATGATTCAGAATGGAAATTCATAAAATATTAATCTGTAAATCACTTCGATTATATTATATCCAATGTCGTAATTATATTTTTATTTTTTTATCATCATTTATAGATTAATTGACAAGAAAATTGTGATTTATCATGTTGGTTATATTATAACCAACAGGATAAACTAAAAAGAATTTTGTTATCATGTCGATTAAAATAAATTCAACCTGAAAAATCTCTTTATCATGCTGGTTACATTATAGTCGATGTGATATAGTGGGATACTATATTTTCCACATTGGTTATATGATAACCGACATGATAAAGAAATATATATGTGTTTTCACTTCAGTTATAGAGAACTGACATGAAAAATCCAACAAGCTAAATAAATTTTATACTAGTGTAAGATCTAGATGGTTGGTTGATGAGGGTCCCTCAATTGGTTCTTCAAAGTGTATGTGTTCACCTCATTGGTCACAATTCACTTTATTATTATTTTCATACTATTTTTTATTTTTATATGTTTTTTGATATTATTTGTTGGTGTTAGGGGTGTTTCCCATTTTTTTATTGTAATCAACTATATGTTAATTATCTTGATATAGAGAGGTTGGATTCTGAATGATATAGACCAGTATTGTGTATGGTACTAGGTCATTTCAAAAGGGTAATAATAAGATTTCTCTACCCCACCCAAATGATGAAGCACTTTATGAAACCATGAAGTTGATGGTCTATTGGAAACATGAACCTTTATATGGGAAATACATCATGATACCCTTAATCAGTCCATAATAATTCTATTTGAAATTAAATATTTATTTGCATAGAGGTATTGAAGGTTCATGTTTCCATTTTCTTTATTTTTTTAGTTTTTTTTTACATTATTGGGGAATAGTAATATGTGAACTAGGTTGAGTAGTTCTAAGATATATACATTATATTTAAATATATTAATGGAAAATTATGTGTTGAATGTTCAGTTAAATTTTTGGTAGTACCTTAGTTATATTGGAAACTAAATCAAAGTTAATTATACATGATAGAAGTGTTGGAGTATTTTGAAACTAAATTTTTAACTAATTATATTGTTTTTTTAGTGTTGAAATCAATTTTTAGACATCAAATGAACTTGTATTTATAATAATGATGTCAATTTATAGAATTTATGTATTCCTTGGTGTTATTTTGTTGAATGGTGACATGATATTCTTATAGGGACATGTTTTGGATACCAAAGAGAATTGGTTGAGTGATTTCAAAGAATATTGATAATTTTGATGGTTTTAAGAGGTATAATCACTTGGTGGGTGTTCAATATTTGGATATCCATTTCTAGTCATACGTTTCTTCTAAAAATAGTGTTGATTTTACTAATTTCTATACTAGGTTTTATTTTGGTGAAATAGATTGAGGAGAGAGAGATAGGTAAATCCGTGTATATAATGGATATGGACTCACAAAGGGGTGTAAAGTGGAGTATTTTACAATTTATTTTTGAAATAAATCATGTTATATGGATTATTTCATAATAAAAATGGTGGTTAGTTTTTTAAATGATTTATATCCACAAGGGATTTTTTGAAAATACAATGTCTCGGATGTAGTCAGTTATGACACGGTCATAGATAGCTACACCCTCTAAATAATATATTGGTGTAGGTAATGAGTTTACTTATTAAATGTGACATTGTGGTGAAGTGTTATCGGTATAGGTCTTATATGATTCTATGGGGGAGGATTTTTTAATTCTCGTACTATCTAGAGGACCTTTATTTCATCTATATTGAAGCGGGATTTTCTGGATTAGGTGGAGGACACTAAGGAAAAGAGAACATCATATTATTTTTAAGTTGATTACATGGGTTAGGATTTCATGGTTTTTGGTTGAAGGGATCATGTTTAAATATTCTTATGGAATACAAGTATGCATGAGAAATGATGTCATATAGCGGGAAATATTGATATTCTTCTTAAATAAAACATCATATTTGACTATATATGAGTGATATTTATAATATCAGATAGTGTTTGATATAAGGATTATGTAATAAAGAGCATAACTAGTGATATAAGGAATCTATATCTAACTGATGAAAGAGGTTGATTGAATATTATCTAGTTTTATGACCGTACATGGTTTAGAAATCCACTTATATAGGTTGATTTCATTATTTTGTTTTAAAACTAACAAGATTCATGTTTGAGACATGGGGTGGATGATGATCAGGTATTTTCATGATGTTATTAAGATTATGATTTTTTTTGATCTATTGATATCATGTTCGGATAGTGTAGTTCTAAGTAATTTTAGTGCATAGTCATTCAATAAGATGATTTTAGGTAATATGTTATGGGAGATAGTTTTCATGCTGGTTGAGTTGTTTGGGATATGTTAGATGTTATTGGGTTGTTAGAGTATGAGTTTTTTAGAAAATATATACATGTTTGATCAGACATATGTGAAATGTTATTTCATCAATATAATTATTTTTTTATATTAGTTACATCAGATTTTAATAAGTGATTTGTTTGTTAAGTCATCATTTCAGAAGATTTTTAGTGATGATACACCCCATTGTGGCAGATTATAATGAAAATAATTTTCATATGATTGTGAGATTAATGTTAAATTTTGTTTTTATATCATGTATCATGGGCTATTTTAAAATTTTTGATTAGTATTAGAATTCCATGAGAGAGTCCCCATTTCCATTTTTCCTAATTCTGGACATGTTTTTTTTGTTCCCTTGATGGGATTCGTATGTCATGTATGTATTATAGAAAAAATATAGAAATTATATAATCTTGTTGGGGTCATGTGGGGGGGTATCATGGTTATCACGTGATGACAAGATATTTACTTTTAACATGGTTTATTATTCTAACAGGACATCATATTATTTGTTATGTTAGAGTTCAGTATTAAAGTGTTTCTTATAAAAGAATAATTATTATCTTCAACATAATTAATTGAATAAAATATCAAAATTTGTAGTAAAACCATAACCCGATATCTCATTTAAAATTAACCATGATTGGATGAAATGGATACCTCTTCATTGTTTATCCACTATATAAGGGTTATCCATGGAGTATATGACAATGATTCACCATTTTATTTACATCATGTTCTATCCATTATTCTCATTTCTTACTAATGATATAATTAATGGTTTTTATGTTTTTACTTAAACTGATTTGGAGTTAATTGAATTATAAAAAAAGTATGAAATTTTTTATCAAATCAGGTTTTAACATCAGAAGTGATAGTATTTCACATAATTTATAGAATATTAATATTCCTAGGTTCCTTAGTTTGGATGAGCCCGTAAGGGGCATCGATTCTCTAGGGTTTCCCCTACCACCGCCGCTCGTATCCTCCTACTCGGGTCGTCCTCAACCCCCATTCGGTGCTTCTTCTTGACGGTCTCATGGTGGCGGCTCTTCTCTCAGTGGAGGCGTCGTGGTGACTTCGTGGGCTCGGCCGCCTTTCCCATCGTTTTCTGGCCTTTCCTCATATGACAGCGTAGTTATGACTGCGGCCAATGACCCAGCATTTTCTATCTGAGAGTCATCGTCATGGATTCTTTGTCAGATCGGTGTGCGCGGGGGGTCTTTGTGGTCTCTGGGAGAGATCGTGAAGGCAGTGACGGGATTTGATTCTGGTTTGCGGAAGTTTTTTCGGGAGATGTTTGACATTCGGGAGCCTTCTTCGTGGTGATGCTTTTTCATTCCTTTTTTTCTGATTCTCGTGATTTGGTTTTGGGTGCAGATAAATTCTGTTACATTTTGATCACGGAATTAGGTCGGGCTTCGGTGGATGCATTTCCTCGCAGTGGACAAGGCAGCGGAGGTACTTTATCTTGCATTTTTCTTTATTATGGTTGATGTTACCTTGAAATCTGGAGGTTTTGGATTGATTTTTGTTTGTACAAATTTTTGGTATTGTCTGTGAGAGCTGCATGCGGTGGAGTTTCATCCAGGAGGGTTGGTTTTTTGGATCTAGACCATCAATAGTGGTGATGAAGGACATTTGTGAAGCTCAACCTCATTCTGATTGATGCGGTTTAACCTGTTTTTGATGTTCGTGATCGTTTCTGGAGTTGGATGTGATGTTTCTGATTGTTGTTTTTATCGTGGAGGTTTTGTGATTTATTTTGGTTCAGTTAGTGAAGGATTTCAGTGTTTCAGGATAGTGTGTCGGGATATTTCTCCGACGGGGATGGTAATGATAGTCGCCAGTGTAGCTCGACGACGTCCCTGTTTGATACAGATTGGTATGAAGTCGTGCCTGGGGTCGAGACTCGAGGTGTTGCAGCAATCGAGAGGATCCATTTTTTGAGGTCGGCGCGTGATGTATCGATGGGTTCGCATGCCGAGGCTCGTGGATCAATGTGATGATGGTGGTGAATTTTAAATTTTAATGTTTAAGTTTGAATTTTTTATTTTGAATTGTCACGGTTCCCAATTTCCGAAAAGTTTCTTTTTATAAAATATCCAAAAAAGGTTTGCAGGCAGGCATATTATTTCACTATGAATACCAAATAAATTATTGTAGGACACAACATTGTACTAAAAATTTTTCATTTATTCTTGTGTTCTATAGTTTTCAAATTATATAAAATTATGTTTATATTCAAATACTTTATTCATTAATCATTTACTGTTTTCTAGTAATATAAATATCACTAGTTTTTCATATGGTTTTTTTAATAATTTGAATTCATTATCATAAACCGAAATAGATTTCTTTTTTTCTAATAGAAAATAAATTTTCTCATTCATGGATTGCTATTAATTTTATGTTTAGAAACAACTCATGGTGGATTTTGTTTTTTAATTTTCTAAATAATAGTAGGATAAATATCATTGAATCATGTTTTAATATCTTAAATATTTCAATTATTTTAGTTTTTTATAAAAAAAATTAGAAGGATGTCTAAAAACAATTTGGAAGGTATTTTTGGAGGCCACATAATTATTTATATGATATGATTATTTCCTTGAAATTAATTTTAGTTAATAATTTTTTATTAATTATGATTTGAAGTGGGTTAAAAATTACTTAGTAAGTATGAAATTTATTATTTTATTTTAGCAATAATGTCAAACCACTTGATATATTTATCAATGGAAAGAAAATATATTTTTATTATATAAGTAATATATATATATATATCACTGTATTTGTTAATGTTTTTAGTATAAGAAATATTAATAATTTTATGTGTTTTATTTTTGTTTTAAAAAAAATTATTCTAATGTGGAAATCACTATAAAAAAAATTGGGTTTCTAGTGGGCTATTTTAATTTTATGTACTATATTAGTTGTTCTAAATCGTAAAGTATTTTTGGGACCACCTAACCATTCCATGATAGTTTATTTAATGATTATAGGTTTCATATCATCATGAAATATATTATTATTTCAATTATTTATGTTCAAGATTCACCAAATAGAGCCTCAGGGAAAAAATATACATGATTCCATATTCTACTATCGAAAGAAGTGTGATTATCTTAAATTTTGATTCAATTTTTTTTCAAATTTCAATGTCCTAATTTATATATAAATATTTGAAAGAAATATTTTTTCCTTCAAGTTTTTTTAAAATAAATTTGTTTTATATTACCTTATTAAAAATCACAATATTTGTTTTACAATTGAATGAAATTTTATATAATCCATAGAGGCATATTATTTGATCCTTTTACTCACTTAATTCATGAACACCATCCATGTACGTGTTTGTCTTCATTCCATGATTTATAGTAATGGATGGTAATCCATCGTAATATTTCATTATAATTTTTTTTAACAAAAAAAAACTAAACTGATATGATATTGCTTAATTTAATATTCCAAAAATAATTATATTTATATCATAGACTAATTTCAGTTAATTTTCAATTATAAACCTAATATGGGCCCAAGTTTTCTATAAATTGTCAATTCCATTCTAAAATATTACATTTTCCTTAGCTATTCATGAAAATGAATTACAACTATCCATATGGAGGAGATGGTCATATCCTGGAGGTAAGGAACTCTTATTACCATAGTTATTATTATCCATGTATTTAATTATTAAGGTTTAGTTAAATATTATCTAATTTAATTACTACAAATTTATTTCTACTAAGTTGAAATATCATGTTTCATGAACCAACTTGAGTCATCCCTTAACTGTGAACTCGATCTGACCCATGACATAGCCCAAGTTTCATTCACGATACACACAGGTGGAAATAACGTCCACATATTCTATTGAACACAAGTGGGAATATTTTAACCCACTAATAATAACGATTAAGATATGACTTCAACCATTGTATAGTAGGACCCATCTATATTTAAAAATTCCATGCTAAATAATTAAAATTTTTTAAATCTATGTCTAAAATAATTCAAATGAATTAATAAACATCTTCGGAACCAATGAGTTCTAGGTACATTATAACGTGTTTAATAAAACATCAGGGTAAAATAGGAACCAGATAATTAAAAATCATCCCTAGAAATCATTAATTCCCAATATGACCTAACTATTGGGAAAACCCATTGGTATAACAAAATATATCATAGAGACACTCATAAGGGAGTAAATCTAAATGTGTATAGTATATATTCTTAGACGTTACACCAATAACCCCATGGTCTCCCATAAAATTTAATTTAATTTGAGTTTATTAATTACCATATAAGGATATAATCATATATAGTAAATAAATATCTTACACATTTGAATAAACTATATTGAAACACCCACATTCCTTAACGTATTCATAAACACCATTTCTATATATATACATCCAACTATAGGGAATCAATAACACCTCTCATAAAATTTTATTTTTTATAAAATTTTGAGCTCAATAGGTGTCTTCCTTCAAGGGTCTCATATTTGAAAAACCATTTTTGATTTTTCCATCAAGACCCCATGAAAATTTATTTAAAATCATGTTTAGAAACAATCATTTAAAATCAAATTAAAAGAATTTAATTAAAAATTTCATCAGTCATAATTTATAAGATAACCCATGACAAAACTCAATCAGACTGAAATTTTAATACTATCCATTTTCATTCTTTCATAGGAAACAAAATACACTGTTAATTTATAAGTCAAATTTTCTAGAGATAAACGGGTATTGGGTTTTAATATTGTTTTTTGTCGATTTATTTTCTTGAGAAAATCATTTGATGATTTTATTTAAAGAATAAACTCAATTTATTTTGTAATATTGAGTATAACTAACTTTTCTTGAGTAATCATAATTATTTTTAACAAATATATTTCCCTTAATAATTAAATAATTTCTGAAAACCACATGTAATATTATTTTTAATTTATAAAGAGTTAAGCACAAAGAAACAATAAAATTCCCTAGCCTTAAACATTACTTAATCTTGAGATAGTTCAAGAATACACATTGAGTATCTTTTCAAGTTTAGAGTTTTAGAGAATTAGATCATAAATAATGAATTACATTCCACATTTAACAAGGTGGTTATATAAAAGACAGTATTCATTTTTCTCATCAAAGGAAACATTTTTAAAATAAAACATGGATTCTTTCTTGACACTTCCTTGACACTATCATCAGATCATGTACGTTTCCCTTGACCTGTGAAAAACATTTCAAAAACTTGGGATGAGCATAAAAGGCTCATTAAGGGATATAAAAATAGAGAATGAAAACATTAGTCCATGTATACATAAGAATCAATGAAATAATACTTTACTCATAAAACATAATCACTTTAACATACCACATGAAATCATAATATTCATGAATAACTCATATAAATAATATAACATAAAGTTAACTTGAGGCATTCATAACATTCTTACGTAGGGAGTAACCCTCATGGTTACGTTTGGAATACCCATCACTGTATATTCCCTAAATATCTTCAGAGAAACCAGAGCGTTTAACCCCTTCTCGTTACCCAATGCATTGGAGAGCTATATAGGGCTCACCCACCCTTAGTTTATCATGAAACCACCCGTCTTCATAAACAATGCCCAAGAACCATAACAAAATCGTATCACATAAAACATGCATAAAGAAAACATAACATTTCCACATTTCAATCACAAGATATCAATAAAACACATTGATATAATAAAAACATTATCAAAAACATTTTCCATACCAAAATAAAAGAAAATTAAAACATGTTATTTATTTTTCATTTAAAAAAAGTTGTGGCTTGTAGAGGAAGCTGAAACTCAAATAATGGTCATGGCGGCGGAGAAGTCGTTGTTGCCGCATATGTAAGACAAAATCATTCCCTTTTTTATTTAGTAAAACGCTTTGTATAAAAATATTCCTTTTTAATAAAATTAAAAGTCGAATGGGTTTATACACCGTATAAAAGAAAGTTGTTTATAAAACAAAATATGCCTCAATGAAAGGAGATTGTGACGAAGTCCCTTACCTCGTGTCCGACTTGACTCGATCATTCTTTAATATCCTGAATAATAAACTAGAGTTAATTTATATTTTCTTATGAAACTTTTTAATGTTCATTATTCCTTTTATATCACTTATTACCATGTTATTAACATTATTTAATTATTTAAGTTAATAACGGTCGTTTGTCGATCTTTGGTACTTGAGCCAAAAATAAACTTCTTATAATTACAAGTTGTTCATGTGGTAAAATATCCTTTATATACAGAATTATATTCATTATTTAGATATCATATATATCTTATATATCCAGTATATACATGAAATTATAATATTACATAACATTTAGAGGTAAGAAATGAAATGCACCGTTCATGGAGACGGTAAGCCGTACGTACGCATGAATGATACTTTCATTTCTATTTCACATTTAATGGAATGAAATAATAATGATATAAAGGTATATTATAATTACAGTATAATATCATATATAATATCATTAACTCCATCCTTTATACGTCCCACATATGGCATTAATGAATCAAAACACTTTGAGGGGGTGGTAGTCCGCACTTCCTAAAATGAAGATATCGCGTTTAACCATAATGGAAAACATAAAGGTATGCCATAAATGAAAAATAAATAATCATAAGTAAAATATAAACATAATATATATCATATATAAATAGAGTGACATCTTAATGTCCACCATGAAAGGTGTTAAAATAAGATTGAACAATCATCGTTTCGTGAGGCAGAAATTCGCCATCCACAGAAACAGTATGTTCTTTAACCATTAGACGGAGGTGTGTGTAAGTGTATCTAGAATACTTCTCATAAAAACATCCTATTATATCGAATATACTGTTTTTGTTACAAAATAAAGGAATAAAAAGAGTTTAGGGGGTTGGAGAAGAAAAATAAAACAAAAGGACATAAGAGAAGACATTACCTTTAAATCGGGTAACTCCCCTTGGTTTGAAACAAAAGGGTTTCTTGAAGAGATTTATGCCTATGGTAAGGCTTCTAGGATGAATATATGGATGTGTATAGATACAATTATCAGAGTTTGTCCGAGCCAATGGCTTGATAGGTGTGGTTATGGTGGTAGAGGTGGGGGCCTTTTATAAGCGGGAGGAGGGGCACTCTTGGAAATTCTTGAAATGTTACTTTATTATAAAATGATTTTAGGATTTTAAAGGTCCCAAAATGATATATTTAGAGGATAAGGTGATAAGGGTTCAAAATCCACCCATAAAATAGGTTTTTTACAAGTTTAAGGCTTAGATGTTACATTATCTTTTCATTTTATTTAAATCATTCATTAATGAGGTAATCGCTGCATCATCATGGTGTCATAAAGAAATTAATTTATTTAATGTATAAAAATTATAAAAAAAATAATATGATATAGGAAATATTTCTAGATTTCCAATGACTATTTATAGTCTAAGAGATCATTTACACAGACAAAACCAAATTTTTTTTACTTGGGTGATACATACTTTGGTTATACTTTCCTTTTAAAAAATAAAATGATAGTGTCACTATCACCCAAAATTGATTCCATGGGGTCCAAAAGTTTGGCACAAGGAATAAACTGGTCGTCCAAGACACAATATGTAACATTAGGACACATTTTGGGGTCATTTTATATTATTATGATATTATTTTATTACCCTTAACTACCCGATTACTAATTAATCACGATAATTAAAGATAATTACCCTCGTTACTATTCACAATGTCCAAAAACAAGAGTCTTAATTAAATAATTTGGACCTTATGATTAAAAATATGGAATCCATTTTACCAAATTCAAAACACAGAAATTGTAGTAATTAATTTAAAAATTATTCCTGTTGTCAAAACAAATAGCGGGTTTTTTTTAAACAATATCTATGAAAAGTTTGGCACTTGTTTATGCCCAATTCCAAAGTGAAATAAATTAAAATGACCAAAATTGGATTAAATAGTAAAAATATATTCTAATTAAACTTTAATACCAATTAAATTGATAATCAAACCATATAATTAAATTATATGAAAAAGAAGTTTTGAAGTAAACTGTTGTATTTTCCACTATTCATTAAAAAATGAACATTGTCAGAAAAATACCAAAAATTTATCCAAAGTAAATTTTAATGTCCCAATAAAAAAGAATAAGTTTATTTTGAAAAATATAGCTTATAAAATTGTCAAAATTTTTATTTAAAAAAGGTTTTCCATCAAAAGGCGGTAAAATAATCTTTTAAAAATATTAGAGTATTCTATGCTTAATATTGGATTTATTCTCATTTTAAGCCTCTAAAACACTATCTAATTCATAAATAGACATAGATATGAAAATCCATAATTCCTTTACTTACTTGGGATGTTACATCCTTCCCCCCTTTATAAAATTGTGTCCCCGTAATTTATTTACTTATCGAATAAGTGGGGGTATTTATCCCTCATTGCATTTTCGGATTCCCATGTTGCCCCTTCAATCATGTGGTTTTTCTACAAAACCTTTACTTGATGAATCACCTTATTCTGCAACACTTTTTCCTTATGGTCAAGAATCTGGACAGGTTTTTCCTCATAAGATAGATTCTCTTCCAACTGAACTAACTCTGGACTCAAAACTTGAGATGGATCTGGCATGTACTTCCTTAACATTGAAACATGAAAAACATTGTGTACCTGAGATAAACTCGGAGGTAAATCCACTCAGTATTAAACTAATATAACTCTCTCCAGAATTTCATATGGTCCAATCAACCTTGGACTCATCTTTCCTTTCCTACCAAATTGCATCACACTTTTTCCATGGTGAAACTTTGAGGAAGAGATGATCACCTACCACAAAAGAGAGATCTTTCCTCCTGTTGTCCGCATAACTTTTCTACCTGCTCTGAGCTTTTCTCATGTGTTTCTGTATCAGCTAAAATTTTTCTGCCAACTCTTCTACCAATTCTGGTCTGATCAACTTCCTTCCACCTACTTCATCCCAAAAATTTGGAGTTTGACATCGCTTCCCATATAATTCCTCAAATGGTGCCATTTGTATACTGGAATGAAAACTGTTATTATAAGAAAACTCAACCAAAGAAATATGTTTCTCCCAACTTCCCTGATAATCCATTGAATAAGCACGTAGTATATCCTCCAATGTCTGAATTTTTCATTCTAAATGCCCATCTGATTGAGGATGAAAATCTATACTAAAATTTAATTCAGTACCCAAAGACTTCTGAAGGCCTTTTCAAAAGTTAGAAGTAAACCTGGGATCACGACCAGATACAATGGAGAGGGGAACTCCATGTAACCTGACTATATCTTTAATATACAAATGAAAAAGTTGGTCCAGGGAGAAATTATCTCGTATAGCAAGGAAACGATCCGATTTAGACAAGCGATCAACAATAACCTAGATTGCATTATTACCTTGAGGTGTCTTCGACAATACCACAACGAAGTCCATGGATATATTCTCCCATTTCCACTCAAGCACTGGTAAAGTCTAAAGAATCCCTTTCGGTAACTGGAACTCTTCTTTAACCTGTTGACAAGTCAAACACTTCACAGTAAAATCAGCAATATCTCTTTTCATTCCGTCCCATCAGTAATACTCCCGAAGATCTCTATACATCTTAGTACTACCAGGATGAACTAAAAACAGAGAACTATGAGCTTCACATAACAACTCCCTCTTCAACTGTGAATCACAAGGCACACACAATATCTTCCCAAATCTCAAAACAAAATCATTATAAATGTTGAATTCAGGTAACATAACCTTCTGAACCAGCTCTACCTTTTTCTGCAACTCAGTGTCTTGCTTCCCTACTTTCTTAATTCTCTCTGATAGAGAAGATTTCACTGATACCTGAAACAAAACAGAAGAAT
Organism: Viscum album; assembly: GCA_963277665.1. Lineage (NCBI taxonomy): Eukaryota > Viridiplantae > Streptophyta > Magnoliopsida > Santalales > Viscaceae > Viscum > Viscum album. Next base: position 1,966,098,844 of record OY728121.1, read on the forward strand.
TTCCTCAACCAACAAATTCTATGCCAAAGTTCATCAAATCCTTAACCAAAGTATCACGTTCCAAACGTAACATGGTTAATGAAGCATTACTTTTTCGACTAAAAGCATCAGCCACTTTATTTTCTTTTCCTGGATGGTAATGAATTGTACAATCATAATCCTTGATTAATTCTAACCATCTCCTCTGTCTCATGTTCAATTATTTCTGAGTGAATATATACTTTAAGCTTTTGTGATCGGTATATATTTCACAATTTACTCCATACAAATGATGCCTCCAAATTTTTAAAGTGAAAACAACAGCAGCTAATTCCAAATCATGTGTAGGGTAAGTTACCTCATGAGTTTTCAACTGACGTGAATCATAAGCAATTACCTGATCATTATACATTAGGAAGCAACCAAGTCCTTTTAATGAAGCATCATTGTAGATAAAAAACTCACCATTCCTGGAAGGTAGTGTCCAAACTAGAGCATTCACCAATCTTCTTTTCAATTCCTGAAAACAATCATCACATTCTTTTTTCCAGATAAACTTAACACCCTTCAGAGTTAGCTTAGTCATTGGACTAGATAACTGTGAAAATTTTTTAACAAACCTTCGGTAATAGCCTGCCAAACCTAGAAAACTACGAATTTTGGTTACATTTGTGGGTCTTGGCCATTCTTGAAAAACATTTCTTTTGCAGGATCAACAGTTATCCCATCTTTAGAAACAATGTGACTAAGGAAAGAAATTTTTTGCAACCAAAACTCACACTTTCTGAATTTCCCATACAATTTATTTTATTTTAAGGTTTTCAAAATAACCCTTAAATGACTTTCATGCTCCTCTTTACTTTTAGAAAACACCAAAATATCATAAATGAAAATAACCACAAACTTATCCAAGAACTCATGGAAATTTCTATTCATAAGTTCCACGAATATAGCAGTTGCATTGGTTAACCCAAAAGGAATTACTAAAAATTCATAATGGTCATATATTGTACGAAACTCAGTCTTCGGAACATCTGCTTCCTTTACCTTCAACTGATGGTACCCCGAACTCAGGTCAATATTTGAAAAATACTAAGCTCCCTGGATATGATCAAACAAATCATCGATATGAGGCAAAGGATATTTGTTCTTAACGGTGATGTTATTCAAGGCTCTATAATCAATGAAAAGTCTCATTGAACCATAATTTTTAACAAGTAAGACAGGATCACCCCATGGTGATTTGCTAGGTTGAATGAAACCTTTATCTAATAAATCTTGCAATTTCTCCTTCAACTCTAAAAGTTCAATTTGAGCCATTCGATAAGGGGTTTTTGAAATTGGTTTAGCATCAGGAACTAAGTCAACGGTAAATTCAACTTCCTGATCTGGTATTATTCCAGGAAACTCATCAGGAAAAATATCAGGATACACATTTACCACCGGCACATCATTAATCTGAATGGTTCCTTTGTTTTCAACAATATGTTCAAGGTAACATTCATTTCCATCTTTTACAAGTTTCTCAGCCTCTTGATATGTTATCAATAGTAAGGGTTCATTCTTGTACACAAACTAAAAGTCTTTCTGAAAAGAAACTTCTTTAGCTCTACAATCAATCTTATCATGGTAAAAAGAGAGCCAATCCATACCCAAGATAACATAAAACTCTACTAGAGGTAAAACAATAAGGCTTGCAAGTAGGTTCTTTCCACAGATAAGGATAGAAATATTCTTATAAATTATTTTTACCTCAACATTTCCCCCAGGTGTTTTTACCACAAGTTTAGGGGTCATTTCAGGAGATGGAATTCCCAATTTACTAGAAAATTTTTCAGAGATGAAAGAATGTGTAGACCCTGAATCAAACAACACGTTGGAATAATCCTAAAAAACAAACAAAGTACCTGATACCACTTCATTTGATGGCCCAACATCTTTGGAAGTAGTTGAAAAGGATTTAACCACACCTTTCTTCTTGTATTCTAACTACTTCCCATCATTTTTAATCTTTGTCGAACACTCATTTGTATAATTACCCATCTCATTGCACTTGAAATATTTCACTAACTGTAAATCAAATTTGGTCTTACCATCACCCTGATCTTTTTTAGCGCAATCACGAGCCTTATGTCCCATCTTACCACATCGGTAGCACTTTCCAGAATTCAAAAGACATTCCCCATCATGATTTTTACCACATTTATCACAAATTGAAAAATTAGTTTTATTACCATCAGACCTTTTTGAAGGATTATTCCCTTTCTCCTACCACCTCGGTCTCTTCTTCTGTTGGTTGTTATAGAACACTTGATCATCAGCAAACTCCATTTCCACCTTCTCAGCACATTGAAAAAGCTTTTTATAACTTTTGAACTCACAAGAAGATAATTCCCTTCTATATTTTGGCTTTAATACTGAGTAAAAACGATTGATTTTACTATCTAGGTCTCGAATAAAATTTAGAGAATACCTTGCCAATCGAGTGAATTTTATTTATAAGAAGCGACTAAGTCGTCCTCTTGCCTCAATTATAAGAATTGTTTTTCCATTCTAAGTCGAATATCCTTAGGTAAATATTTCTTAAGAATCATACCTTTTAATTCATCCCAGTCAAGAGCATCAATCTCATCAGCATCCCTGATATTTTTAACCATCGACCACCACTTATTTGCTTCACCCTCCAAATGGTAAACAGCAAGACTAACCTTTTGATTGTCTGAACACCCCATGAAATCAAAAATCTTCTTCAGTGCTTTAATCCACCCTTCCGCTAGCACAGGGTCAGATGATCCTCTGAATGATGGGGGATGTTGACTCATGAAATGTTCCACCACTAACATGTTCCTATACGGTTGATCTGGCTGATCTCGTGGATGGATACCACAACCATTTATTCCTTGAGTCAATTGCTCCATTAATTAAACAAATTGTTCAGTTCCAATTACGACCATCTCAGGATGCTGATTTGGAAGGTCATTTCTTTTTGTATGCCTTCCTAGAACTACTTCCATATTTCCTCTATGGAAAACCATTCTGAACAAACATGTCTTAGATGAAGAAACATGGTAATCTTCAAACTCTATATCATTTCAATTTGACTATAAAAAAAATATTTTTGGATAATCATTTAATATAATTCTAACTCCTAAAGTTATCTAAACCGACCTATGATACCAACTATAAGGCCCTAGCTTTAAACATTACTTAATCTTGAGATATTTCAAGAATACACATTGAGGATCTTTTCAAGTTTATATTTTTAGATAATTAGATCATAAATCATGCATTACATTCCACATTTAACAAGGTGGTTACATAAAAGACAGTATTCATTTTTCCTATCAAAGGAAACATTTTTAAAATAAAACATGGATTCTTTCTTGACACTTCCTTGACACTACCATCACATCATGTACTTTTCCCTTGACCTGTGAAAAACATTTGAAAAACATGGGATGAGCATAAAAAGCTCAGTAAGGGATATAAAAATACAGAATGAAAACATTATTCCATGTATACATAAGAATAAATGAAGTCATACTTTACTCATAAAACATAATCACTTTAACATACCTCATGAAATCATAATATTCATGAATAAATCATAGAAATCATAAGAAATAAAGGTAACTTGAGGCATTCATAACATTCTGATGTATGGAGTAACCCTCATGGTTACGTTTAGAATATCAATCACAGTATATTCTCTAAATCTCTTCAAAGATACATTAGCGTTTAACCCCTTCGTGTTACCCAATTCAGTGGAGAGATATATCGGGCTCACGTGCCCTTATTTTATCACGGAACCACCCATCTTCATAAACAATTCCCAAGAACCATAACATAATCATATCACATAAAACATGCATAAAGAAAACATAACATTTCCACATTTAAATCACAAGATATGAATACAACACATTGATATAATCAAAACATTATCAAAAACATTTACAATACCAAAATAAAAGAAAATTAAAACATGGTATTTATTTTTCATTTAAAAAAAATTATAGCTTGTAGAGGATGTTGAAACTCAAATAATGGTCACGGCGGTGGAGAAGTCATTGTTGCTGCATACGTAAGACAAAAACATTCCCTTTTGTCTTTTAGTAAAATGCTTCGTATAAAAAGATTACTTTTGAATAAAAGTAAAATTAAAAGGGTTTTATACACCATATAAAATAAATTTGTGTGAAAAACAAAATATGCCTCAATGAAAGGAGATAGAGACGAAGTCCCTTACCTCGTGTCTGACTTGACTCGATCGTTCTTCAATATCCTGAATAATAAACTAGAGTTAATTTCTATTTTCCTAAGAACCTTTTTCATGTTCATTATTCATTTTATATCACTTATTACCATGTTATGAACATTATGTAATTATTTAAGTTAATAATGGTCGTTTTTTCGATCTTTGGTACTTGAGCCAAAAATAAACTTCTTATAATTACAAGTTGTTCATGTGGTAAAATATCCATTATATTCAGAATTATATTCATGATGTAGATATCATATATATATTATATATCCAATATATACATTCATTTATAATATTACATAACATTTATAGGTAAGAAATGAAATACACCGTTCATGGAGACGGTAAGTCGTACGTACGCATGAACGCTAATTTCATTTATATTTCATATTTAATGGAATGAAATCATAATGATATAAAGGTATATTATAATTCCATTATAATATCATATATAATATCATTAACTCCATCCTTTATACATCCCACATATGGCATTAACGAATCAAATCACTTTGAGGGGGCGGTAGTCCGCACATCCTAAAATGAAGATATCATGTTTACCCATAATGGAAACCATAAAGGTATGCCATAAATGAAAAATTAAGAATCATAAGGAAAACATAAATATAATATATATCATATATAAATATAGTGACATATTAATGGACACCATGAAAGGTGTTAAAATAAGATTGAACAATCATCATTTCGTGAGGCAGAAATTCGCCATCCACAGAAATAGTATGTTCTTTAACCTTTAGACGGAGGTGTGTGTAAGTGTAACTCAAATACTTCTCATAAAAACATTCTAGTATATTGAAGAAACTGTTTTTTTACAAAATAAATGAATAAAAAGAGTTTAGGGGTTGGAGAAGAAAAATAAAACAAAAGGACATAAGAGAAGACATTACCCTTAAATCGGGTAACTCCCCTTGGTTTGAACCAAAAGGGTTTCTTGAAGATATTTATGCTTAAGGTAAGGATTTTAGGATTAAGATAGGGATGTGGAGAGATAACATTATTAGAGTTTGGACAATAAAAGTTCTTGAGAGGTGTGGGTAAGTTGGTAGAGGTGGGGGCTTTTTATAAGAGGGAGGAGGGTCACTCTTGGAAATTCTTGAAATGTTACTTTATTATAAAATGATTTTCGGATTTTAAAGGTCCCACAATGATATATTTCGAGGATAAGGTGATAAGGTCTATAAATTCACCCATCCAATAGGTTTTTGACAAGTTTAAGTCTTATATTTTACATTATCTTTTCATTTTATTTGAATCATTCATTAATGAGGTAATCGCTGCATCATCATGGTGTCATTAATAAATTAATTTATTTATTGTCTAAAAATTATAAAAAAATACTATGATGTAGGAAATATTTTTATCTTTCCAATTAATATTTATATTCTAAGATATCATTTACACATATGAAACTAAAATTTTTTTACTTGGGTGATACATACTTTGGTTATACTTTCCATTTAAAAAAAATAAAATGATAAAGTGTCGCTATCACCCAAACGTGATTCCATGGGGTCCCAAAGTTTGGAAAAAGGAATCCCATGGTCGGCCATGACACAACCAGTAGCATTAGGGCACATTTTGGAGGTCATTTTATATTATTATTTTATTATTTTATTACCCTTAACTACCCGATTACTAATTAATCACGATAATTAAATACAATTACCATCGTTACTATTCATAATGTCCTAAAACAAAAGAGTCTTAATTACATAATTTGGACCTTATGATTCCAAATATGGAATCCATTTTACCAAATCCCAAACACATAAATTTCAGTAATTAATTTAAAAATTATTCCTGTTGTCAAAACAAATAGCGGGTTTTTTTGTAACAATATCTATGAAAAGTTTGGCACTTGTTTATGCCCAATTCTAAAGTGAAATCAATCAAAATTACCAAAATTGGATTAAATGGTAAAAATATATTATAATTAAACTTTAAAACCAATTAAAAATATAATATAACCATATAAATAATTAGTTGAAAAAGCAGTTTTGAAGTAAACTGCAGTATTTTACACTTCATTAAAAAATGAACATTGTCAGAAAAATACCAAAAAATTATCCAAAGTAAATTTCAATGTCCCAATACTAAATAATAAGTTTATTTTGACAAATAGAGCATATAAAATTGTCAAAAGTTTTATTTAAAAAAGGTTTTCCATCAAAAGACGGTAAAAGAATCTTTTAAAAATATTAGAGTATTCTATGCTTAATATTGGATTTATTCTCATTTTAAGCCTTTAAAACACTATATAATTCCTAAATAGACATAGACATGAAAATACATAATTCCTTTACTTACTTTGTATGTTACAAAAAAACCAAAAACATTTTCTACTCCATCAAATATAGTATAAATTCACAATAACACAAATAATGAATATCATGTGAATCAATACGGGACTTCATGAATTCTAAAGGCCACAAAAAAAATTAAAAATTCATTTAAGAGGAACCCTATTACTCTTAAACCTAGGTCATTCATGAAATAAGAATAGAATTATATAATATGGAGAAGAAGAATATATGATATTATTACCATGAATAGTATCCTTTAACCTTTGATGAAATGCATGAAATCCCCAATTAAAGTATATAAATCTTGGGTGGAGAGGTGAATAAGACAAGGGGATTGACTAAGTGAAGCGATGGGTGGATATATGGTTTAAATTAGGATGGGTAGAATGTTAAAATAATATTTTTATAAACTCGGACATATTGTGGGTTTTATAATACCAGTGGGTCAAACCATATAGAAATAGTTAAGGACTCACACAAAACACCTCAAAACCACATGGTTTGGTTATGCAGTTTGGAAAACTATGCAAAAAATATGAAAATTACAACTTTCAAGGTACTGTATATTCTACAGAGTTGTCTCATGGTTAAAACCATCAATATTCCATGCATTAATCTGATAGTAAAACCTAATGAAATTTTAAAATTTCATTAGTACATAAATCAAAACTCAAGTATAAAAATAAAAAAATAAATTAATAAAATATAATTAAGTAGGCTCAAGGTTTGAGAATTATCCCGACCATAAAACTTTTGGGATATAAAATTTTTTATGGGAATTGATTGACCACAATATGAATAATAGGGTCAAATAACTTAGGAAATGGAATTTCATAAGAATAAAACCATAATCCCATTAATTCCAACTCAACGAATTAGATTTATCACCAAAAGGGTACAATTTTCTAGATCCTATATTCCCAATTTCAGATAAATATGTTTCCACAAAATACTATCACATTTATTGTATATATCTAATGATGAAGTGACTCATTAGTGGAAAATCTTAACTCCCTCACATGGAATCCTTAGAATAAGTATCATCCCTACTAAAACAAAAATATTATAATTATGATGTTCTATGATATGATCAATGTCACACAGTGAATCCATAACACATCTGGTTATCAAAATATATTAAATTAATTGAGAGAGGGGTCAATATTAGTGGGTCATTGGGATAATACACAACTAGATACCACAACTCCTATAAGGAATAAAAGGAGGATCACACTGAATCCCTTTAATAGAATCCCCTATGATGTTCTCCCTACCACATTCATTTTCCTTTTTGATTGTTGATCATCGATGATAAAATAAATTCACAAAATTTAATTAAACCCATTGATTTATGTTTATAATGAGACATGAATTAAAAAATTACTAATAACCATAATCCAAATTCAGAATATAAAATCATAAAATAAACCAATAATATATTACTTACAACCCAAAGAAACCAATATCAAAAATATCATCCTAGTTTGGAGAGAAATAAGAGATAAAAGATTACATCACAAAATACCTCTAATATATACAAAATTGACATTAGTTGTTGTATGTTAATTTCATTGATCCTATAAAATGGATTACATAGATCTACTATAAAAGTATGCACTCATTTTCAAAACAAATATAGCTCTCCAATTTGGACACAAAAAAAATAAATCATAAGAGTCTCAAAAAATGAAGACTTCTTGTGACGGGACAACATGAATAGATGTCACATAAATTACAATTTATAGAAAAATATTACATGAATAAGTTTAATGGATGATTGATATCATTATTATAATACCTAGACATATCTTTCTTCTCTTTATCATTCTTAAAACTACCTCCACTAATCCAAGGGACCAATGACACATCAATCTCCTTAAAAATACAATTCAATCTTTCCTCAATACTCATAACTTAGTTTAATACATATATATAAGTGTTGATACTATGCTAGGATACTATGAAAAGAGGACTTGAGTTAATTAAAAATTTAATGTATCCTGATCTTATTGTTTTTTATATAAATATATCAAGGATCCATTACGATTTCTCAATTAAATTGTGATAATACTCTATCACTAAGGATTAACATTACTATAGGAAATACATCAACCTTTACTTCTATATTTTAACTCCTTTTAGGATGTATGTCTATATGAACAATTATTTGAAATATTCTCTTGAATAGTCATTCTTTGGACCCATCAATATTTACAATATCCCACAATTCCATCTTGTCCCATCAAGAATATAGGTATAAAATATATGGATGAGTGACATGGGATATCATGTAAAAGTTGAATCACCACAATTCCTATTAAAAAGTTCAACGATATCTATGAGTATAGTTTTCAAATAAAATGAGGATAGTTCAAACTACGTAATTCCGAAATGAAAATTATATTCTGAACTAATAGAAGAAGGCCACCATTCTCCACAACCAGAGAAGATATGGATATTGATTCAAGTAGATCATAATCATCCTATGGGTCTACATAGGGTAAAACACTCACATACCCTCCTATGAATTCATTTATCCTCTGTGGGGGTGTACTGTTAACAAAATAAAAACAAAGCCTAAATAAATCCAAAAACCCAAATTTTATCCTAATTGAATAAAAATAAATTATATAATGTCAAAATATGATGAATAAAACAATTCAAACATTGAAAAATATAATAATAAAATCTATTAATAATTCTAAAACCATCCTAAGAAATCACTTTAACTACATTTAAAAAAATGTCCAATAAAAAAATGAATTTTGGTCAAATAGTTTTATTACCACATTTTCAATAGTATTTCAAATTTTTGAATTTATAACCATTACTGAACAACAAATATAAAAAACCATATTTCTCTAATTAATATCCTTAAAATATTATACATATCCCATCTATTTATAAAATTAAAATATTATAAATCCATATTCCATTTTATAATTTTAAAACATTTAACAAAATGTTTAGACTATTGTAAACTCAGAATAATTAAAAATAATAAATTAATGTTCCTATAAAAGAAAAAAAATTGAACTAAAATATCATTAATAGTGCTTAATATAAACCTTTATTAAAAAAAATAACACATGAATAATGAAAATATGATCCATAAAAAACTAAAAATAAACAAATTTAGATTGAAAAATAATAATGTAAGGTTTGTCCGCACAGTTTGGTAGCCTGTGCTTTAACCATGTGATTCTAACTGGAGTCATTACTTATTTTTCCACAAGATTTTTTCCATGTTTTCCATACAATGTAAAGTATAAATTCATCCCTAGATTCCTCCAGAAATCCCAAAACAATATCATATAAAATTCATGAAGTTAAATCACAAGACATAATTTTTAATCAAAACCACACACAATTAGGCAAAAAACATTTATAGAATCAAATAAATGAGGTTTCATTATATAAAAACCAATTCAATAGATACCTTGTAACTAATTTTTTATCCCAAAATATGGTGATCAGGAACCTACAAGGGTCTGAAAACTGCAATTATGATGAACCTATCTTCTGTATACTAGACACCCAAAATAATATAAGCACTCAACTAAAACAATTTATGTTAAATCCGGGAACACCCCTTATATAGGCATCCAATCCTTCCTATGACATATCCTAATGGGTGTTCACTATCACCATAGGTTTTTAGATAGTTTTTGAACTATCAATTTAAAAAAATGGGAATGTCTTTACACCCTATGAACTGATATTAGATAAGAACAACCACTCAAGTGGTTTTCATGACTGATCTATTTTTCTTTGAAGCTGTGAAAAATAAAAAAAATAAAAATATATAATAACATATAAAATAAGAAAAAATAAATATATAATAATCATTCCAATATAATTAGAATGTATAAAAACCTCTCAATAGGAAAACAATAAAAACTAATGAGACACAATAAAGCAGAGGGGACTAATTAATTAGTAATACCAAAAAAATAAATAAAAATAAATCATAAAAAACCCCTCTCTAAATTATAGTGGAACATATCCACATGTAATATATTTAAAAGATATACACAGAATTTTAAATCCAATTCCACCTCCATGAATAACTAATGTCCAACTAGTAATATAATAGGCATGAGAAATAATTCCAAGAAGGTAACCTCAAAATTATCACAACCAAATAATTTTTTTGTTAAATATTTTATTTTTTTAATTATTTTTATTAATATAATTTTTTGTGGAATACCCATTATATTATGAAAAAATTATTTTTAAATGAATTTATCATAGCTAGATCACAATTAGTACTAACCACATGAGAACCCTGAAGAACCAACAAATCATTGATAGTGTAATTTTTCACTATTGTAAAATTATATTGTAAACCATGCAATTTTCAACATGAATATAGTGAAAATTTCATGAATATAATGAGTTTTTATAAACTATGTTACCCAACCATAATTCCAATTCATATCATATAAATTATTTTTTCTCCATTCTAACCTATACGATTTTTACACCAAATTCTCTCATTCATTCCCCCATTCGGACCCCTTATTACGGGTTCTTATCCTCCAAATACTTCTCTTATCCCATTATAAATTTAACTAATTCAATATATTATTGATGAATATTATTCATATAAATACAATCCATGTTCTTGGTTCACAGTTTTTTTTTACTTATTTCCATTTTTCTTTCCTTATCAAGGTCGGTATACTGAGGGTTCCTCGATGATCAATTTATAATTGGGATTCTGATAGTTTCAGGGTTTTTAAAGTTATATCTTAGCTTATTTGAACAAAATTAACAATTTTATGGAGAATTTACATCCTGATTGGTGTAAGTGACAATGTTGAGGCTATTTTGATCAAATATTAACTCCTATAGAAATAAAAATGATGATTTATTGTGGTTTTTCATATGATTAAAGTGTTGTTTGAAATATATTGATTAAATTTAATAGTTATTGGATAAGAAATGGTAGTCCCCAAAAATTTGATAACAAAAAATGATTTTCCTCTTTTAACACTATAATAAAAATTATTTAATAGAAAAAAAATCCCATAAATACAATTTTTATTAAGATACTAGTTTTGGTCTTCAAATTTTCATTCATAAATTTATAAAAGGTATTTTGGTTCCTAAGTATGAATGATATGGTTTATTCAAAAATAGTTTCAATTTTTTTATTTTCCCAACATCTACCTTATAAAGTGTGTGGAAGTATTAATTTTCACTACTAAGAAGGGGGTTAAATAAGTGGTGGTAAGTTTTTACATTTTTTTAAAAATAATTAAACTTATGGGACTTATCTGAGTAATATATATTAGAAATAGAGAAATATCAGTCTTACCTAAACATTAAAGAAATAAAATAATATAGAACACATAAATTTTAAATATTTTGGATCTAATGAGGAATAAAACTCCTTTCTATTATTGTTTTCTCTATAAAAGAAAATTTTCACTTCAATATAAGAAATAGAAAGGTCATAGTACATGATTTCATAAAAAATCTCATGAAACGTGTTAGGATTCACACCAGACATTATGACTTAAAACATTATTGATAATAAGTTTAATATAATATGAATTAGACTAATAGATAAATCTTGTTTCTTCACCAATAAAATATATTAATCAACTTCAAAAATCCTCAATAATATGTTATAATTAATTATCTATAATAAAAAGTTCAATTTTTATGAAAAAATAATCTCAGACTCAAATAACATCTCCTGAAACCATAAGATTCATCATATCTTGAATAGTGAATATCTATCCACTTTTTCATACACATCTTCTTCTCCATATTTCACATAGTATAAAACATATCCTCAATATCCATACCATGATACACAATTAATTACTCATCATTACACAATTAATGATCCCTTCAGTCATCATTTATAAAACTCATTTTTAAAACACATAAAGGTCCATACATCTACTTTCACATGATACATGTAAATATACACATGATCAATTCCTTATTAAAATTCCCAAAATACTTTTGTCTTTATTTATACTTTGATGTTAAAAAATAATAAACTCTCATCATCCTTAAATTATACATAATTAAGAAAAATTAAAAAAACCATGTACATAGAATAAGTCAACCAAAGAACCATAAATAAAAGCCACCACATTATTCACATGAGCTACATTATAGTAATTAGCTACAAGGATAATTTTTATGTGGTCTACATCATGTACATCCTATTAATTGGCTATCTATATAAAATTTTAATTCTTCTATGTCACTAATTGGTTGTCTGTCTCACATAAATTCTCATATATAGGAGTAAGATAAATCACCTATAAGAAAAATTCAATTATATAACTTTTTTATACATGGTGTAAAATTTAAATAAATAAAAGATATCATTTACTGCAATAATATCCCGTACATATGGTAAAATTCCTATAATAAGAATTATTTAACATAAATAAAAGAATCATATATATTGATTTTCCTAAATAATGTAAAAAATTGAATTTCATAAAATTATTAATTATATAAAATTACCTCGGAGTCACTTTAACCCATGTACGAAGAACCTCCAATACACTTACAAGAATCATTAAATAATTTTCCATGATATATATTCTATTTAAACCAGATCATCCATTATGTAAATTCATGATAAATAAAAGAGTTTTTTATAATAAATTCAATAACCCCAACTCACTAAAAACCAAGGTATATTCTTTATTCCTAAAATAAAGCAAAAAATCTAGGGTCATTTAATTGCATCTATTATATTAATTGAAAATAATATGAAACCCATGATTTAAAATGATTCAATATAAAAGATATAAAATAATTTCTAATATAAAAGGTATTTATCCTAACATGAAAACAAACTATAATATAGTGTTTTTAATATACTGCCATCTTTTGCAGATAGATATGTTTTGGTTGAGTGATTAAAAGGACTCTACGTCACAGACTCCCCAATAACATACACTTCACCTTGATCATGGAGTTATATCCCCCAATGGTGACATAATAAAATAGACCATGGGGATCTCAAGGAAATAAAATCTCACAATTATGTGTAAGGATGAACATTATATTTCAATTATAGCTTCAATAACCTCTCACATGTCATTTCCTTGTAATGATATCTGTAAATTATTTTCTTTAAAAATAAATTGATGATTTATTTCATATGAGGATAGAATATTGTATTTAAAGTTATATAAAATATAAATATGATCATTCTTAGACCATTGAATTGGATTTAGGAGAGATTGATACCCCTCTGATTATCATAATGAATCTCCAAGAGTCACCGAATGTCAATCCATGAATCTTCTAGTTGTACCTGAATAAATAAATCCTATGTTACTACATGAGTATCCTCTACATACTTTCATTGCAATATACATAGTTTCCCCAAAATCATATTAACATTTTACCAACTAAAAAAACCAATGAAAAACATTCCACCTAATGTGGATCTTTGATCTATATAGCCGCTAGCCAATATGCATCACAGTAAAGAATAATGTATATATCTACAATACATCTATATACAAGTCCATAGATAAATTTGACATTTAAATTTCATATAATTATTTTAATTGAATTATTCTTTGAATTTTTATGTTCAATTTGATACCATGAACAAAAAGTCAATATTTAAGAAATGTTTGGCATCGCCATGGTGACATATAGTATGATTCAAATCATACATCTGATTTTATTTAAAATAATAATGTTTCCATGATAATATTTTATCAAAATTATTCCAATTTATATATGTGTAAATAATTCATTTGAATATTCCATTATAAACATTATAAATATTTTAATGGAATGTTTTTTAAAATTTAGATATAATAAAAGTTTTGATCAATTTGTAAGCTAAGAAAATTGTTATGTTCCATCAACAATGAAATTGAAAAACTAATTCAGTAACTTCAAATAAAAATACCCGTACATGAAACTATTATTACTAAAATAAATTATGTCATACACATGTATAATGACCATTAGAGTGATTGACAAATATTTCTTTTTGTACATTATGTTATAAATAGTGCCTCTAAAAAACCACATTTTTTTAAAATAATAATCAATTTTTAATACCAATATTGTGGAACATATTCTAGAAAATATATCAATTTCTACAATATGAAAACTATTATTCCAAAATTTTCATGAATGAAACCATTTGGTTGTTCAATATATAATTATCTTTCATGTAAACCATTAATAAACACAAACATTACTTAAATTTGATATTCCATGTAATTCATATAATCATCCACTTCTTGGAACATTCATATTATCTAATATATATCCACCAGAGGAAAACCCTCTTTAATTTTAATTCCTTCAATTTGGAAAAATAATTTTCAAAAAATTCTAACATATTATTTTTTAATTCACCTTTATCATTAATTTTGTTCTTGAAAATCAATTTTAGACCATTTATAATTTTAGTTTTTGATATAGGCACATATTCCCATATAATGTTTATGTAAATTTGATTGGGTTATTCATTCAAATATTTCATCTTTTTTTTATGTTCAATAGTATCATCCATTATTTTAGGATCAACCAATAATAATAGAGATGTTCGATTCTCAACTCATATCATCCTTCATGTCTAAATTGGTGAATTATGATTCCTAATGATATCATCTGTTTCGACATGATTCTATATCCTTTGAAAATGGTTTATATCACCACCATCAGCTTCATTATAGTCACTAGGACTTGATGAATTATCATCAACTATTTTTGTTCTGATTTTATAATATCTATAAATTATTATTTTAGAAAAATTCTCTCTATGTTATATAAGAAACTGTAAATCTATTTAGAAAATATTACTTTTTTCTTTGGTTTTCATCATATTTTACATCTAGATAATAAATAATTTTATTCAATCCCTTATTAAAGTATCTCTATCCATACTCATTGAATAAATATCCTTAAATGACTATATCATCAATTTCATCATCAAACATTAATAGCTAGTTTCTGTTGATTTACATATATCAAGGAAATCCAAATATCATGAAATATTTTTGTTTAGGCTTCTTTTGATACGACATCTCATAGGGTGTATCAAGTTTCTTGGGTATCAAAAGTTCTATTTTTAATATTATCCAAAGTACACATTTCTTCTCTAAATACTATTCTAATACATTATTCATAGCCAGTATTTTTCTTCACATTTCCACAATGATCCAATTATTACTTTCTGAAAAAACATTCTGTTTTGGTGAATATGATTTTATATAATAATAATTGATTACATGTTTTTTAAGATAAATTTAAAATGAATCAATCATATATTTATTCCCATTATCTGTTATCAATTTCCAGATACATAAAAAACTTTTTCAACCAGAAATCTATACATTTTAAACATGTTAACTGCCTTAGAATTTTTCATGATGAAACATGCATTGGTAAACTAAGAAAAATCATTAACCAATTCTATGAAATAATTTTTCCCTATAGTTTATTTCTTCGAAATTTTCCCAAAATTATCTATGTCGGAAAAAACCAACAATATTTTGTATTTAATATTATCATTTTTGTATGTATTATGAGTATTTTTCCATTCTAAAATGTTTCATAGATTATATAATGATCATTTTCCACCGTGGGTATATATATCACCCATTATTGTTTCAAAATATTTATAGGTTTTCAATGGCCATGATTCTGAAGAATTTTTTACCATAACATGTTTTCAACATTCATAGTTATGTAAAAAGTATTGTAAGGACAACTAACCAGAAAAAAATTTACATTTATTCAACTACTTTCATAAATAAATTTTCAATCACCTTTTCATATAATGATATATGTTTTTTCTTTATTATAACCTCATTTACATTAAAGAAATTTTATAACACTAAACATGTTATGTTTTATTCCTTTAATATACAGAACATCATTATATTTAAAATTATAATTTTCATTTTGAGTTTTTCTAATACCTTAAATTTTCAAGGATGATACATTACCAAAAATTATTGCACCTCTTTCGTGTTTCATAATTTTCATTAGAATTATCTCATCACCTATCACATGGTAGGAAAAACAACTTTCATAAATCTAAACCTTTTCCTATAGCATACATTAAAAGAATCTTCAACTAAGAATGACTTCTCTTAATTATGTACATAAATCACCTTCACTTTATCATTAGAGGTAACTGACTATGTATTATTTTATTGAATTTCTCAACTCAATGTCCCTTTTAATCACACATTCCACATAACTCTTCATGGAAATGAAATTTGTTTCACGTAGTCTACATGTATCTTGTTTCCATATACCCATGCTTTCATAGGGAATCAGTTTTCTTCACATAAAATGTATTCACCTTATCCCATTACATTCACCCATGTAAATACATGTTATTCAAAAAAGTATATGGTTTGTTTCAAAAAAAATCCACAAAAGAAAAAATAACCCTAAAATATAATTTTCTTCTCAGAAAAATTTAGTTGTAACGTGTAACTTTCTATCCAAAATTTGACATTATCATAACTAAATAGTTTATTGTTTTCCTTTAATATATAATATAACATTAATTAATTCTACTAATTTCATCATACACTTATTTTAGTAATTTCACTCCCTTTTTCTTGGCTTATATACAACCAAAATTGATATTTAAACCTGTATTTTTATTTCCCAAAGTCATGATAAAAATTTTGAGATGAATATTTGTCTTGAATTTTTCTATGATATCTAGAGGATTATCCCTTGAATTTAACAAAGATTCTAAATCTATTCCTAATATTTTTTAATTATTTCTTATCTACAAGAAAATTTCATTATTTAACTGGTAATATGTCATCCCTTAGAGATAGTTTTACTCTACAATATTTTATCCCCTTCATGTATTCGATAACTTTAAATGTGATATATTTTTATTCTATAATAGTTCCCCGCCATTTAATTATCTCACCCTTTTTCATCCATTAGATTCTTCTTCTCATTTACCAATGTATTCATATAATTAATGAGGTTATAAATTGACCAACCAGTGACCTCCAGGATGACGATAAGATGAATGTGGCTATCGTAGGCCAGTAACTAGTAGGCTAAGGGATGGTGACAAGAACTGAGTATGAATAACCCTTACATGGGAGGCCTTAGAATAAGTTACATGTACACAAAAAAAACATCTTCATGCCCATAAAATGGTAAATTTTCAAGTATTGCATACACTAAATTCATGCATACACTGAAATCCATTAATCAGAGTATGAAACTAATGTTGTAATAAAAAAAGGCCAAATAAAACCCTAACATAAACTATAAAAAAGTCCAACCTTCTAGAATGAGGGTAATGCTATTTAATGTGACTCCTGGTATAAACCACATAATTTATATCCCAAACTAAGATTCATTGAAATCTGGACAACCAAGAACATTTTGGAATTATCAGTCATCTTCATGAGACCTGACACGTGTAGAAAGAGGCTATGTAGTGGTGAGTATAACAATACCAAGCATGACACATCAAAATCACAAAGAATAAATCATATAAAGTAGTCATTTCGTCATAGGATATGTCATTCATAGTATGATACATATCATAAAACATTGATATATACTCATAGATTGATTCTATGTATCATGGTTAGGTCGCAATCACATTATTGGTTGAAGATTCTACTAGTCAGCCTATAACCATGCTCTCCCAAGACAACTCACTCCATGAGTCTGATAGAACATATGGCATCCATACGATATGTTTTACTCATTGGTTATCTTCATATAAAAGTTAAAAAATTAATTTTTAATAGACCAATACATAATATGGGGATCACACCAAAGGGCATGGGATATAAAAACAAACATATCTCAATTAACCCACTATGTATGTGATCGATACCCGTGTACAGTTGGTTACTCCAATTCTGAGAACATGACCTAGGGTAAGAGATGATTGAGTATCCTATACCAAACTCTGGAATATATTACAATAAATCTATTAAAAACTAATCCCTTAGAGAGTATAAAAGTCATATGAATAGTACATAATGACATACTATACCCTCACTGGGATGGATCGAGGAAACACAATATTAATGAAACATTTCCATGATGAGGGGAAAAAGGTCTCTAAGTTATTTTTGTAGAATTACATAAACTTTACTATCAATACATAGTGTGTTTCTTAGGAAATAAGTATACATGTTTATCATGGACTATTATTGTGTCTCTTCCCATGTACACCTCATCATTTCTATGTATATGGTTGGGTTTTTGTAACATGCCATGTTTGAGCACATGGATCTTCACATATATTTTGTCCAAGATGTTTACCTAGTCATTTTTGTTCCCATGTATCCTCTGAGATACACAAAGAGCCTCTAAGTAAGGGTCACACAATGTGTGGCATGTCTTACATGGCATGTTATATTTATATTCATGTGGAACCCTAGATCCATAGCAAGGGTCCCATACATGATGTGTGTTATTCTGTTACATGTCGTGTAGTGTAGAAATTTCTATAATTCATGGTTCTTTAGGCAGATTAATCTTTTACCATGGACACATTAATTTCTCACATGAATATTTCCAAAAATATTGGATCTTATTTAACCAAGATCTATTTTCATTTGAGAACTTATTTTTTACCACCCAAAATAATTGGGAATCCTTCACCATAGATTCGTTCCACCGCTGCATTCCAAAACTAAAATGGGAGGTCTTAAAATATGAAATTGATATCTGTTTTTTCATCAAACTAAACCCAAAATTGTGGTATCAAAATTTTTTCAATGAAAATGGGTGTGAAATTATTTCTCCCTAGTTATTTGTCAAACTGCTAAAAAAAATACAGATGATGAACGAATGATTATCATGGGAAGAGATGTATAAAACTAAAACATGATGAATATTCCTTCGATGATGTTCATTTTAGACTTAATTAATATCTTTAATAATTATGAATCAATATATGTAATTTAATCACCAAGAAAACTCCATTAATTCCTCAAAAATGTCTTATACCCACAATATGAATGATCTATGAATCAATCTGTTAGTTTATTGATTTACATTCATAATAGGATAATAAAATCTAGATAAATACACATAAAACAAAATCAAACCTCATTCTTGGATATATCATTTAGGAATAAAGTTTTCTTTCCATTATAGTTGGTAATATCCATAGGTTCCATTGTTGCATCGATCACTAATGCATGATTTGTCAATGATAATTCACAGAAGATCCTCCACCGTCTCCTTTGTAAAATTAAATGGTTATGAGCCCAACCCTAAAAAAAATTTATACTTAGGTTTATATAGAATACTATTATGTCACTACATCATCCCAAATAAAAATTAATTAATTAATTTACTTATTTATTACTTATACCCTTGAGAACATTATCACAAACTCCTGACGCTAACAAAAATTATGTCTCCATAATGGAAATACCCACATTTTGAACACAACTGATGTCATAAATTTTTAATATGAGACTCCATTTGGGAGATATTTTAATTTTTCAAGAAAAATAATTTCTTGTGATATTAGTATATTTAATATTTTTCAAATATTAATTTTAGGCTCATTGGGCCACGAAATATCACAATTTCTCAGCACCTATCTACAAAAATCTAACTAGATATATTTCAAATAATTACATAGAAATAAGGACACTAAATTATAAACACCTTAGTGATTTTCATCTCAAAAATAAAAAATGACTACTCAAAAGGATGTTGGTACTGGCTTGGATCCTGGTCTCCCACTCCTGTGTGCTATCCTGAAGATTCCCTTATTGCCACTACACACACATCAATGGAATCAATCACAAACAAAGGATCCTCTCCTACTGATCCTCATTCTCCAATGGGTACCCTGAAAATGTAGTTCCATCCTTGATTTCCAACATTCCCTAGTTGATAACATGTGATGGGTCAGACACAATTCTCTTCAAATACGATCTGTGGAAGACATCATGTACCATGTCTAACTATTGCAGTAGATCCAAGTGGTACACCAACTAACCTACTCTATATACTATCTAGAAAGGACCAATGAATCTCATATATATATATTCACCCAATCAAAGTCTCTATATTACATTTAATGGTGAGACCTCCTTGAACATATAGTTTCCTTCCTTGAACTACTAATTCTTCTTTCATCAGTCCTCATAGGACTTCTGATGGATATGTGGTGTCCTCATCCTCTCGTGGATGATCTTTACCTTTTTTGTAGTAGATCGCAAAAATCTATAAACCCATGATTTTTGAATCACCTAGATTGTTTCATCAATGGGATGAACTATAGGGTCCCCCATACATAGCCTTAAATTTTTTTATACTAATTTTGTAATGGAATATACTAATTTTAAAAACTCCACTAAGGGTTGGTGATCATCTAAACTATTTCTAATGTCCTACATGAAATACTATAACATTTACTCCAGAAACTAAATAGGTTACTCAGTATGTACATTCTTCATGGTGTGAAACAACATAATCAAACACAGGTTTTTTCGATAGGACTCCTGAAATACACTCCATAATCATGAGAAGAAGCGAGCATCACGATTTGAAATGAATGTCAAGGGAACTCAATTAGGACAAACTATATCCTACACATAATGGTTTTAATTGATCTCTACTGAACTCTTAACTCTAATATCATGGAAGTGGGATAACATGGTGATTTTATATAAGATTATCTGGAAGGCCTCATATTCACTAGACATACATGGTAACCCTATCCCAAAGTTCATAGATATTTTATCCCACTTCCACTTTGGCACCACAAGTGGTTGAGATAATCCTACAAGTACCTGTTACTCATCATTTACTTACTAAAAAATGATGCATTGAGATACGACCTATGTTACACCCTTCTACATTCCTATCCACAGATAATGACATAGGAGGTCCTGAAATATTGTTTCAACACTAGGATGTACCTCCAATGTTGAGGTATGAAATTCCCTCATTACTTACTCCCAAAAAGTCATTGGAAATATTTTATTTCCATTATAAAGGATATCATGATCCACACCATTAAAATATCCATCAGGATCACGTCCAATGGATATCTCAATACATAATGTTTCAAAATTGTTATCTCTATGCTAATATTTCCTATCACGTAGTAACAGTGGTATTATAAAAACAATTGACTAACTTTATGAAGCACCATTCTTGTCCACTAAGGACTAACACACCAAGGCTAAATCATCTGACACCATATCAAATAGCTGAGAACAATATCTCTTAATGAGAGTATCTACTTCAAAATTCACCTCCCCAAGATTATAGAATATCTCAATGTAATATCCTAGGAGGAACTCAACACATTGCATCTATCTAAATTTATGATCCTTCTCAGATAGTATATGCATGAGAAATTTTTTATCCGAGTATATGATAACCTATTAACCTATAAGGTAATGTCCCCACATATTAATGGTAAATACTAATGCTACCAACTCAAAATCATGGGTCTTGTAGTTCTTCTCATGTGATTTCAATGGTCGAGACTTATAGGCAATCACATCCATCTTATACATCAACAAAAAACCATGTACAGTCCATAATGCATTATAGAACAATACATAATCAACACCCACATATAAAAATCTCTTGATGGGGGCTCTAATCATCCTCTAACTCAACTCTTTAAAATATTATTGGCACTCTTTCATCTACATGAAAGGATTACCTTTCTAGGTTAAAGAATAAAATGGTGCCTAAATCCTAGAAAAATCAGGAAACATATCATGTAGTATCCTTCCAACCTGTAAAATATCTAAAACTTTATCACAATATTAGGGGGATCCCATGCTACCACATCCTCAACAATTCTTAGCTCCACTAAAACACCATCACCTCAGATAAAAATTCCTATAAAGTGGACCTCCCGAATCTAGAAATTAAAATTCAGGAACATCCTATAAATCTTGTGCTCTAGAAGTGTATCTAAAACCATAATCATGTGTCTCACATTCTCTTCCTTTGATGATGATTACACTTGGATATCATTAATATAGTCTAAGAAAACTGGTCTATAAAAGTCTATATAATCTAGTTCATAAGTCCCATGAAAAATGTTGGGGTGTTTTTGATGTAGAATGGAATCAATAATTACTCATAGTGATCATTGTGAATTCTAAATTCCAACTTTATTATATACTCATTATGTTCCCACAGTTGGTGATAATGTGATTTGAGGTCAATCTTTGAGAAATGTCATTTTCCTCTGAATTTATCAAATACGATTTAAATAATTTGTATTGGATACTTATTTTTCATGGTCACCAGGTTCAGGAATCGATAATCCACATATAACATTACGCTATCATACACTTTCTTTACCGACAACATTGGGGCTTCCCTAGGGGAAGCACTTGCTCTCATGATTCCCTTAGTATGTATGAACTCCAACTGCACCCCCATATTTTGAAGCTCTATGGGGTCCATCTAATATATTTTCATAGATATCAGGGTCATCCCTAGGTGTAAGTCAATATAGAAGTCCATCAATTGGTAGAGAGGTAATTTTGGCTGATCATCAAGAAATACATCCTCGTTATCATAATATAAAGTAAGAAACAGATATCACATGGCATCCACTTCTCTAATATTCATTCTTTCCAGCTAGTGAGTAATAATATACACTCTCTTACATATGAGTCCACTTTTCTCTCTATGTTTCTCCTTCTCACCTAAAAAAGGATAACCTCATCCTATTAAGGTAGAAACACCGCATAATCTACCAAAAATAGTCAATTTGTTGAAGAATATTGTATGGATATTCCAGGAATATGATCACATCATAAGGACTCATAAATTCCATAAAGAGATCCCTTGAGAAAATATATCCTCCAAGGGTCATATCAAACTATTTTGAAAACAGAGTGTTCACTGATTCAGCTCTGATAGGAGTCTCCAAGCATCAGGGTTGAGCCAAGGGATCCACCTAAACCACATTGTATCATACTTTGGATATAGAAAGAAAATAATTGCTCACACACATTCCTATAACATTAGAATCTAAGGTATAAAATATTGAAATCATACCTCTAATCATCCCTAATATACTCTAGATTGTTGACCTCCATTGTAGGTTCTAGGCACAGCAGAAGCACGCGGATAGGTGTAACCAAATTTAATTTTTTTTGTTAACAATGATCAATTTGAGATCAGTCAGGATGATAAAAACTGGATCATTATAATAGAATAAAGAATGAAATAAACGGAGGGGATTCTTGTAACCATGGATAGGATCATCATATGTTGGTTTTAATTAATTTAATTAAAAGACAAGAATTACCTCTATGGAATTCTCTCTTCGTTGATGCTTCCAGTCATGATCCAATGTGATCAGTTGTTGCGTTGTAGAAGAAAAATTTAGGATTCCTATAGTGGTGATCCACACGTGCTCCGCGTATCTCTAGAGGTCACCGAAGCGATCTCCTAGTGCTATCTCGAAAGAGCCTTTGCTTGCGATGTCCTCCTTCAATCGCCTTGAGAGCCACTTCCAAAGTGCTCTCCTTGATCTGGTGGAGGAGGATCTCTCTCGTAACTTGAGATCGTTATTGGAGGGAGAGAATTATCTCTTGTGTTGATAGCTTTCTCTAGATTTGTTGTGCAAAACCACCGAGAATGGATAGGCTAATGAGAATAATGTAATTGGTATTTTATTACAGATAATGATAAAATGAATTAATTACCCAAAATCATCTATTAATTTCATTTAATTCTTAGTAAGACCCCATGTCTAATAATAACATTTTACTTTTATTGTTACTTGACATGTGACCATATAATTACACCTAATATTATTTAATAAAATAAATAAAATTGTTTCTCACAAATCCCTAGAAAAACTACATGGCATGTATATTAATATACATGGAGTGTACTTTTATTTTTCCATTATCTTTATTTCCTCCACCACATTTATTAGACATTGAATAATGACTACTTATTTTATAAATGAATATAACTACATTATTTGCTAATAAATATATTATTTTTCCTACAATATATTCTCTCCAAGAACTAGTGTCGAAATCAATGTGATCAGACATCCATGAATAATTATTAAACCAAAATCTGGAATAATCTTTATACAACTTATTAAAAGAATATTTAACTGAGATACTTGGACACACTTAGTGTGTAACCCTCTATGCCTCTTTCTCGGTGGAATTAGGTAGAACCTACTTAAAATCCAAGGTTAGCATCTAGGAACAAGCCAAGGCACCCATAGAGAAATAAGTTAACATCATAATGATGTGTCACCTCCTATAAATGCTTATCATGTAATGTAATACCTTTGTCTTGATATCTCAAATAAATCGAGTTGTATGTTAGTTCCATCAACCCATGTGCTCGATTATTCTTTAATTGACTTTCTAGAATTGAACTCGCCCATTCCTCACCATGGCCATGCATTTATTTAGGCTATATCAATTCCATAAAAGGTCCTAAGATATCAACTTCCATTATGGAATAGAAGGGAAAAATCATTTCCGGCAATATCTATTAATGCAGTATTTCTTGTGACACACCCAACATATCCTACCTCATTGTGAATAGTGTTTCATCACTATTTTTTTCAAAAAATCTAAGTGTGCGAGTTTTTAATACCCATTAATAACAATATTAAAGTCTGAGGACCAATACACATGTCCATAGATAGGTACATCCAATGATACTATGAAATGTGGATTCCCTATTGGTGGGTCTTGTTCTCTAATATCCTCCTATATATTACCAAGGGTTCACACCATGAAAAGGTGAGTCATTGTTTTATGAGTCCTCACCCCTAATGTCATGTATTATTTGTGTCCCTAAAATCACATCATCTGGCCATAGAAAATAAATTCAAGAATAGTGTTACAGAACATTCAGTTTCTCATCATATCATGGATCTGCTATGACCCTTTGGTGTAATATCTATCCTTCGGATAGTATCACATGAATTTTCATGTAGAAGAACAATAAATATGTGATAAATTATTTATTAATGAATAAAGTAAAAAAGTAGTTGGTTCTAGTTCACCAACTCCTACAGAATCCAACTTGGACTAGAGCCAATTGCTAACAACCTTTAAATCGCTATCTCTAATATGATATTAATTCATATACTAAGATATGACTTCAGTCATGGGGTATTCCATGTTCTCTTCCGCGGAAACTCTTCCCACTACAACATCACCCCTTCGATAGAAACCCCTCAAGAGGGAATACTTTTGGAGAATGTTCTTTGTATGTTGATGTGACCTTGGTTTTTTTTCATGACCCACCACTTTAGTATTATCATAATACAATGTCATAGGGTCTCTACTTCTAGGAACCACATCAATCTCCTAGAAAGATTTTTGAATTTAGATGGCTTCCTTGGCTGCATCAAAATCTACTATATATTCGGACTCTAATGTAGAATTAGCGAAAACTGGTTACTTTGAACTCTTCCAGCTCCCAGATCCACTATTGAGACAGAAAACATATCCATATTGTGAATTCTGGTCATTCTGGTCTATCTGAAAACCAGAATCAATATACCCTCTGATGACAAGCTCCTCATCTCTTCCATACACCGATAACATATCCTTATTTCTTCACATATACTTAAGGGTAGTCTTAACAATAGCCCAATGATCTTCTCCTCAATCGGATTGATATCTTCCTACCATGCTCAGTGCATAGGCAACATCAATCCTGGTATATGAAATTGCATACATGATGGATCCTATAGCTAAAGTGTATGAAATATTACTAATCCTATCTTTCTCATATGGTGTCTGAGGACACATTCTCTTAGAAAGATATAGTCCATGTGACACAACAACCAATACCCTATTGAATTATTCTATATTAAATGTCTTTAGTATCTGGTCAATGTGTGTACCCTGAAATAGTTTAAGCAGCCTCTTGGATCTATCACAAATTATCTTGATCCCTAGAATATAGGATGTTTAACCTACGTCTTTCATGGAGAAACAATTGTTCAACCAGTCCTTAACTAACTTTAATATTGGTACACTGTTTCCAATAAGTAATAGTTCATCAACATATATTACTAGTATAATGACCGCATTTCTATTAAACTGCTTATAAACACATGGATCACATTCGTTCTTAATGAAACCAAATTCCTTTATGGTATTATCAAATTGAATGTTCCATGACATGGATTCTTTCTTTAATCCATAAATGGATTTCTAAAACATTAGAACCCTTTTTGCATCACCTGGTGTCAGAAACCCTTCTGGTTTTGTCATATAGACATCTTCTTGAAGGTTCCCATTAAGGAATTATGTTTTGAAATCCATTTTCTAAGTCTCGTAGTCATGGTGAGCTGCTATGGAAAGTATGATTCTAATGGATCGAAACATGGAAACAGGCAAGAAGGTTTCATCATAGTCAATTCCTTTACATTTTCTGAATCCTTTAGCCACTGACCTTTCTTTATAGGTTCTAACTTGACCTTCCATATACAGTTTTCTCTTGAATACCCATTTTCATCCAACAGGCTTTACGTCAATTGGTTCATGGACCAGAACCTATACTAGGTTCTGATACATTTAATCCATCTTAGATCTCATTTCTTCTTTCCATATTGCATCATGTGATGTCTCTACCACTTCCTTGTTGGATATAGGTTCATCATTGTCTAGAAATAATGATTCACCATCCTCGGTGACCAGGAAACCAAATCTCTCTAGTTCCCCTACTTCTATTGAGATCCTACACAGTACTTTAGTTTTTGTAACCTCTTCCATAGGGACCTGTGGAACTTGTTCCTATACCAACTCATGTGTATCTTGAGCATCAACATCATCGAAGTCAATCTTTCCCCACTATCCTTTTTGAAAATTTTCTCCCTCTCAAGAAAGACATCTTGTCTGGTGACAGTCACTTTCTTGTTTGAAGGGTTATATAGGTAATATACTTTCGTTTCCTTGGGATATCCTATAACTATACACCTCATGCCCTGGGATGCTAGTGTTTTTTCTGATAAGTCCATAAAAATGACCTGTGTCCCCATACACGTGTGTCTGGCAAAATGGGTTTATTTACATTCTATTACTC
This sequence comes from Viscum album, assembly GCA_963277665.1. NCBI lineage: Eukaryota > Viridiplantae > Streptophyta > Magnoliopsida > Santalales > Viscaceae > Viscum > Viscum album. The sequence goes on from OY728121.1 coordinate 1,966,126,462, forward strand.
TGAGGGAATTTCATTGGCCGCCTTAGTTGGTACTTAGTTTAATGTGTATTATGGAGTTTGTAATGCATATCCCCAAAAGGTTAATGGAAGATCTTCATGACTCATCATCAACCTCACCATGTCCAACAAGGTGTGGTTCCTCCTTTCACTAACACCATTACACTATGGTGTATAAAGAGGAGTGATTTGAGATAGAATACCAGACTCATGTAAAAGGTCAATGAATTATTGGTTCAGATATTCTCCATCTCAATCAGATCAAAGCATATTTATCATCTTACCAATATTATTCTCTATATCATTCTTGAATTCCTTAAATTACTCCAAGGCCTCTGACTTTTACCTCATTAATTAGATATAGCCATATCTTCAAAAATCGTCAATAAAAGTAATGAATTAATAATATCCACCTCTAGCTTCTACTGGAAATAGTCCACACACATCCGAGTGCAACAATCCTAGAATCTTTGGGGCCCTTTCACCCTTTCCACCGAAATGAGGCTTGGTCATTTTACCTTGTAATAAAAAATGACATGTATCAATTGGTTTTAGCTAAGTAGTTTCTAAATAACTATATTGGAAGATCTTTGCCAAGCACTTCTTATTTACATGACCGAGATGGTGTTTTTGCAACTGGGTGTTGAATGAGTCATGTGAGTTTTTTTATTGATTTCCAACACTTGTTTTTTATAATTTAATACATACAAACAATTATTTAAATGTTCCATACCATAACATACATTGTTCTTATAAATGAAACATCCATTACATATAAACATGAAAATAAATCCATCCATATCTAAATATGATACATAAATTATTTTCTTGGTAACACTAGTCACATAATAACAATTATGTAAAACCAAAAGCATCCCAGTTGGAAATGAGATTTGGTAACCACCAATGGCCAACGCAGCCAGCCTCGCACCATTGGCATCTCAAAGATCCCCCTATCCTCAAGAAATAATTCTAAATCTACTTGGTTCCTACATTTGAATATAGATGTGAGCCCCACAAGTTGTATCTAATACTCAATGTTTATAAATGGAAGAATTACACTCGATAACGAACACAACATTAGTCCCCACGCTTTTGGGTGCAGTTCCTCTTCTAGTGGCCTGGCTTTCCACATGCAAAACACACCACCTCCCATTCTTTTCCCTGCCTCTGCATCTTCCCCTTCTTAGAGGGACAGTGCTTAGGGGATTCAGACTGTTTATAAATCCTTGGCCCCTTTTCCTTATCTTTCTTTTTATTATTCACCATAAGGACTGTGGGTTTGTCATTCCCTATGTCCTTATTTACCTAGTGAATTATGTTCATAGGTTCTGATAGAATCTTCTCATTGTTTCTCATGTTGTAGCTGACAATAAATCTAGAGAAGGTCTTGGGCAGTGATTATAGGATGAGATCTGTACGCAACTCATCCAAGAACTTAATCCCTAAGATGTCCAGGCATTCAATGTATCCAATGAGATTGACTATATAAGTCCTAGATAGCACAGAATATCTAAGCTTAGTTGTGAAAAAATAGTTTGAGTTCTCATATCTCTCCTGCCTCTCCTTCTCCTGATAGAGATCCTTAAGGTGAGACATTATGCTATATGTGTCCATGTTTTCAAATTGCTTCAAGAGCTCATTAGACATGGATAATAGCATGAAACATTGGACATATGTGGCATCATCCATATGTTTCATATAGAGAGATAGTTCCTCATCACTGTCCTCTTTTCTAGGCGCAACTGGAATAGGATCCTCCAGCACATACAATTCCCTCTTGTGGTGAAGGATGACGCGTAAACCCCTCTGTCATTCATGGAAATTGATGACGATGAGAAGGTTTTCCTTCTCAATTTTGGTTCACAATTATATGTTCGAATTTATTTTTCTTATCATTTCAACAAATTAATATGAGAAAAGATTTGGTACTTTATTATGATAAAACTAAGAAAAATAAATAAATTAATAATTATTAGTCTCCCACTATTTTATTGAAATCCAACAGCCCTCCCCATTGACTTCAAAATATTCTATTTCCAGAATATTCTAGTGGAAATAATCCATATTTCCCTTCACATTACCCCAACTAGGGTTGGTCAAGAAACTTGAATGTTTTTAGGTAGACATTACAACTTCCAACTACATTAACTTACAGCTCCTTGATCCTCTAATTGGACTCCCTAATACTAAAATCCTTTTATTTTGGATTTCCACAACCTTTGCCTCTTGGTAAAGCCATGTTTCGTAGTGGCAATCAAACCTTGATGTGAACCAAGTCAATTCAACCCAAAACCTCGAATTAGAATTCCCCGATAATTGAAATCACCCCAAATAGGGTTGGTCAAGCACTTTGAACCATGGTTCAATTCTAACCAAGATTATACAAGGATATACAAACATAATATTTCTTTGAGGGATTTTATCCTTATAATAAAATATCCATTTTATTATCTTTATTAAATTATTTTTAATATTAATTGTGATATAATTATGTGATTAACCATGTATACGATAATATTTACACATAAGCTGATCTTATTTTAGTTCCATCTTACATGCTTGTTTAATCCATTAATTGTGTGATCGATAAAACCCACCCAAAATTAATAAACCATGAAACTGGAATGAATAAAATAAATGATATGATCATGATCTTGTTATATTGGTTACTTTATCTATCAGTTGATACACTAACCCATGACCTAAGGGAGAAACACCTTTATCCTTTTGTGTTTCGGTTTACAGCTTTCCACCTGTCCACCTTTGTATCTCCTTGGATTGGTTTCACCTAGCTTGTGATGCCTCTACTAGATTAGGAGCTCCATCTATTATATATACTTTTATCTCACTCATAGGTGAGGGTTAAAATGGGGTTTTTCATAAAATAAACCTTGGGCACGCAGGCCCTACATATTAATGAGGAGGAGGATCACAAGACAAAAAAATTAATAAAAATAATTAAATTATAAGAAATCATTCACATACAAAGGTATTGGTCAAGCTCATCATCTCCATACACGCAACGATATTTACATATAAATAAAACTAGTATTCAATTCTTTAATCAATATTGTTTAAGAGAAATATAACCTGAATCAATTTATTATCTTTAATTAATCAATCCTTTTATCTTAAACCTTTTTTCTGAATTTTCTTTAGATTCTCATCCATCATAATTTTAAACCAATAAATTCATTTAAAATTATCTTTGTACATAACTTTTACCTTAGAGGAAACCCAGTGAATTACCATTCTTAACTACCCAATGAGTAGAAATGAATATTACACATATGTTAGATTAAATATATATATATATATGTATGTATGTATGTAACACGGTCTCTTTTTGTGCCTCAGCTTTATGCCTGCACCATGGTACACGTCTCAAGGGTTTTTATAATACAATAATAAACTTTAATAAATCTGTGTAATTTGGATTCGTAAACAGTGTGTATTTCTGACTACATGGTATGTATTATCATTCACCATCCATCAGAAGTACATGCCCGAGGATACAATATGTAGATGTACATCGGAAATATTCAGAGTACACGGCATGTCCAGTGGGATGCACACCGTGTAGTATCCATGTTACATGGTCTCCAGCTAAGAAAGTCGTGTACAGGGTACATGGTCCAACCCTAACCCAAACGGACTACATGCCACGTCCTATGGGCCACATGGCGTGTAATCTGAAAACTGTGTTCCACCTATTCCTAGTCAACACACAGATTCATTTAAGACTTAGATAGACTCCAACACATGACTTGGTTTGGTAGACCAGTCTCGTTGCATGGAACATTTACTATATAGTGTGTACTGCCGAATACACGTTGTGTGTTCTAGTGTTGTACGGCCATAAGCCTTTGGAATCCCCGGATGAGTTATTCTTTTTTATTTTAATCAAAATTAAAATAAAAAGATTGTTTCTATAAGGTGAACGAGAAATTATAGATGAGGAACAGATCTCGAGATTCATATTTTCATAATGATTAACTTGAATTGAAACAACTAAATTATTAAATTTGTAGATCATCAACAAAAAACTAAATAATTATAATCTACGATATGACCACTCTAATACAACTTGTAGGTTCTGGGTTTAGAAGAAGCATGTGGATGGGTGTACCCAACATTAATTTTTCCATTAACACCGATCAATCCGAGATCCATAACGATGATAAAATGTTAGATCTTCGGAATGGAACTAAGAACGATAGAAAAATAGGGGAGTCCTGAAACCATAGAGAGGATCATCATATATTTGTTATAACCAAATTAATTAAAATACTAGAATTACCTTTATGAATTCTCTCTTTGTTGATGCTTCTGGTCAAGATCCAATGCGATCCATCATTACTCCATAGATGCCAAGTGTAGTCTTCCTCTAGTGGTGATCCACACATGCTCTACGTATCTCTACATGTCGCCGAAGGGATCTCTAGGAGCTAGCACAGAAGATCCTTCGCTTTCGATGTCTACCTTTGATCGCATTGAGATCAAATTTTAAAGTGCACTCCTTGATCCGATGGAGGAGAATCTCTCTCGTAACTTGGGAGCGTTCATGGAGGAAAATAATTCTCTCTTACCTTCAGAAATTTCTATAGTTATGTTTTACACAACCACTAAGAATGGATAGGATGATGAGAATAATGTAATCGGTATTTTATTACATAGAATAATAAAATGAATTAATTACCTGAAAGCATTTATTCGTTTCATTTAATTCTTAGTAAGACCCCATGTCTAATAATAACAGTTGACTATTATTATTACTTTACATGTACCCATAGAATTAAACCTAGTATAATATAATTAAATAAATAATATTATTTCTCACAAATCCCCAGAAAAACTACATGGTGGGAATATTAATATTCTCGGTGTGTACTTTTGTTTTTCCATTTTCTTTAATTCCTACACCACATTTATTAGACATTGAATAATGATTAATTATTTCTTAATTAAATATCACTGAATTTTTTTCAAATAAAAATATTATTTCCCCCATAATATATTCTATTGAGTTACTGGTGTAAAAATATTTTCGATCATACATCCATGAATAAATATTAAACAACAATCAGGAATAATATTTATACAACTTGTTTAAAAAATATTTAACTAAGATACTTGTACATATTTAGTGTGTGACTATCTATGCGTCTTTCATAGTGGAATGAGGCAGAGCATACCTAAATTCCAGGGTTATTATCTAGCAACACACCAAGGAACCCATAGAGAAATAAGTTAACTCTACAATGATGTGTCACCTCCTACGAACTCTTACTGTGTAATGTAATCCCATTGTCTTGAAGTCTCGAATCAAGCTGGTTACTTGTTAGTTCCATCAACTCATGTTCTCAATTATTTTTCTTTGACATTCTAGAATTGAACTCACTCATTACTCACCATGGACATGGATTTATTTAGGATATATCAACTCCATCAAAGGGAATGAGATATCAACTTCCTTTATGGAACAAAAGGGACAAATCCTTTCTTAAATTATCCAATAATTCAGTATTACTCGTGACGCTACTAACATATCCTACCTCACTGCGAACAGTGGGTCATCACAGTTTGCATCAATACATCTATGTGTGCCAGTTATAATACCCATTAATAATAATCTTAATTTCTAAGGACCAATACACACAGTCGTAGATAAGAACATCCAATGACACTATGAAATGTGTATTTCCTTTTGGTAGGTCTTGTTCTCATAATATCTTCCTGGATATTACCAAGGGATCCCACCATGAGAAGGTGCCTCAAAGTTTTATGATTACTCACCCCTAATGGACTTTATTTATTGTGTCCCTAAAATAACATCATCCGGTTACAGAACATATATTCAAGAATAGTGTTATGGAATTTCAGGGATCCAATCATAGCAAGGATCCGCTATGTCCCTTTAGTTTAACAGCTATCATTAGGAAATTATAACATGAATTTTCATGTATATGAACAATAAATATGTGATAAGGAATTTATTAATGGATAAAGTACAAATTAGTTGGTTCTAGGACACTAACTCCAACATTCATGACATAGTGTTATCCTCTCCCCCATTCATCAGCTCTCTGAGACTAGAGGGGGCCACATTAGGGGTTGGGGTGGCAAAAAATCGAGATATCTTTTACCTATTACCACTATCCCTACTCCTCAACCACATATTCAACCATAAATAACTCCCTACTTCTTTCTCTTCCTCTTCCACTGTGTCTCATACAGAGTATCTCTATCAATCATACTATGGGTTGGAAAATCCTTCTCAAGATCTCCCCAACCATCATAAGAGTAACACCTACCATGCCTAGGCTGAATTGACCCATCTCGAGAGAACTAAACTATATACCATAGGTACTATTATTTACTTCTAAGACATATATTACATCTATATCATTGCTTTTATCATTATCTACCTACAACTGAAGTCTCATCCCCAATGTTCCCACTTCTGGGATGCACTATCAGTGTCTACTTGGCCTACAAGCTCCTATAAATAAGGAATTTTCTAGAACCCAATCATATATAGAATTACATAGAGATATCACATTGTCCTCTATGTTCCTTAGAAGAACTCTATCAAAGTTCCCCACTTGAAATATTAGATCCTGAATCACAATCGATTATTGTGGGTTGTTGTTAAACCTTGAAAAATTCATTGCAAAAATATTACTTCCATGATGTAGCTATAAAATATCATGGATGTGCACTACTCTCATCATATATTGAAATTAATACACCCTAAAAAGGCTCCCAAACTCTTATTATGAATGTGTCCCTCATATTATTATAGAACCACTGGGCTCTACCTACTTCTATCGGAACTATGAAAAAATATCACAATTAGGACAACCATCTGGTCTACAGGTGTCTTGATCGGATAAAGGAGTCACATAGTTGCCTTGAGGAAATCATCATATACCTATCACTCTTGATCACCCTTGAACCTGTGGGGTCCCTAATATTGAAACTCATGAATCATTCTCATCATGTGCACCTCATCCACTAGTACTATGGGTATCATCTACTACCTGATAGGCGGAGGCATCATTGGAAAAACATCTAGATACACTACCACTTTAATAGTTCCTTGTATCTAAGCATCAGCATGTAGGGTATCATCCTTAGGATCCTAATATTGAATCCATTCTAGAAATCATCATGTAATTATCCTAAAATAGAAAATATGTACCATGTTCAAGGAGTATGTCTATGGAGGTAAATAAAGATGGACATGGAAACACAACCTCTTCCTATATGATGCATCTGCAAATGTTTTTTCTAGAATCCAATTAATACATATACTGAGTTGTAAGGTGTGAAATTAGAGTCTTGGTGTATGGATACATCAGCTATTATAACAAAAATGGGCTCCCTAGCCTGAAATCCAAACATGAAATAGTTAACACCCTTTCCATAAAACCCATATTAATCTCATAGATTGAAAAAACTCTAAACTCCTATCCAAAGATAGAACAAATTATAATACCACTCTTTCATGACTCTACCCTTCCAGGGACACCTATCCAATGATAAGAAGAGTTTGAATACCCTAAAAACATCTCTAATAATCTAGGGGATGTTGATTAACACCATGTAATAATAACACTCACATAGGAGGCCTTATTATAAGGTACCTATGTGGACACACACATCTCCATGCCCATGAAATGAGAAAATGTAAAATACAACTTATACTAAATGCATGAATAAATATAAATCTCAAAATCATAGTAATAAAATAATACAAGAATGAAAATATGGCCAAATATAGGCCCATTGAAAATTATAATGAATTATAACCTACTATAATGAGGGGACTACAATAAAATGGGAATCCTAGTATAAATAATGATCATTCTAGTGAAATCAATGCTTCATCATCTAATAGCCCACTGACAACTCCATAAATATTTTAGTCCTTTATATAAGACACAACACCTATGGGAAGATCCCTTTCATGGGTTAGTATAACAATACCCAATTGGAAATCCTAATATCACTAAGAATAAAGAATCAAGAGTAGTCAAATCATCACAGGATATCACAATCATAATATAATATATACAATAAAACATCCATATATACTCATAGTGGATACTATGTCTGACTATAATGTCCAAATCTCATTTCCAAACTTAGATTCTTCTCAAGAGTTTGTAACCATGCTCACTGGGGAGAACTCACTCCTCGAGTCATATGGCACTGAGGGAGTCCATCCAAGATGTTGGACTCATCGAGTTTAACTATAATAAAGTACACAATGGTTGTATAGAGAGATCAATACACAAATGGGGATCATACCCAGGTCCATGTGGTATATCAACAACCTAATATAAATTAACCCTATTTGTAGGGGATCAGCACTTGGGTCCAGTTGTTCACGTGTATACCGAGATACCTGCTTACAGAAAAAGATGACAGAGGATACCATCCCAACCTATTGGATGGATTCCTACAACTATATTTGAAAATAATAATTTAGTGAGGATCAAAATCATATGATTAAGACATAATTCTATACTCTACCCTCCTAGGGAGGGATTGAGGGAACATGCCCTTATGGAAACTAGTCCACACTAAGGGGAATAAGGAAACTAAATAATTTTTGATGAATTACACTACATCTACTATAAATACACATTGTTTCCCTTATGAACCAGGTATAACCATGTATCATGGGCCATGTCCATGTCCATTATCAAGTACACTTATCTGTTCCCATGTACATTACCATTTCCATGTACAAGGCTATGTCTGTTTACATGGATCAGCCCAGGCACTCTAGCTATGTTGTGAACCTAGCTATGCCTGCGCCTATGTATACTATGAGATGAATTTAGAGCCTCCATTCAAGGGTAATATGGCTTGTTACACATGGTACATTTCATATGATATTTAATTTCATGAGAACCCTAGTGCTATAGTTAGGTCCCCACACATAGCGTGTGTTCTTTCGTTACACATCGTGTAGTGTGGAAATTTAAAGAATCCATGGATCATCACATGGATTCATCTTCTAGAATTTCCACAAATATTTTATCAATGATCATTTCTAAAAACCATGGATATAAGACATCTATACTTAATCACTATCGGATATTTAATTTTCATCCATCCAAAATGATAGATAAATCTTGGTTGTCAAGCCATTCCAATACCGTACGCCAAAACCACAACTGCAAATCCCAAAATCTAAACCTAATCCACTTTCATATTCATCGTAGAATGATCCCTTTATAAAAATGAACTTGTATTAGTGTTATCAATCTGTTGTGAAATGAAAATAGGTGTGCAACAATTGACCACCAATTATTTGTCAAACCACAAGTCAATTTGAATGTCGGTGATAAAAAAATAACCAATGGGGGAAGAAATGTGAAAAACAGAAACATGAGGAATGTTCATCAACTATTTTCCATGCCCGAATCGATTAATTTCCATTAAAATGATGAAAAAATAAAAATAAATTAAATAAAAAAGAGAAATACCCAAATTCCCTAGAAAATAATCTCATACCCCCAATACAATCAATTTATGAATCAATCCATTAGTCGATTGATTTTTGATAATAATAGGATAAAAATGGGGATAATTACTCATAAAACAATACCCTACCTCAATATAGGATCTATATTTGATGAATAATGTTTTCAGGCCATTTTAATTAATGAGAACAATAGGTTTGGTTGGCACACTGATTGTCGATGAACAATCCATCGATTATCATTCACGAAATCTTCTCCAATAGATCCTCTCTCATATTAAATGGTTTTGAGGGAAACATAGAATTTTTTTTAAAATTTATTATATAAGAGTTTATTCAGTCACCGCATCATCCCAAATAAAAAATTATGAATCAATTTATTTATGTATTATTCATGCCAGTAATGAGTTTTTCTAAAATTCTTGACGTTGAAAAAAACTATGTCATATCTAGGGTAAAACACACTTTATAAACTCAACAACAATCTCTTATTTCCAATCTACAACTATGTTTAGGAGTTATTACACATTTTGAGGAAACATTATCATGCATGATATTAATATGTTTAATATGTTTAAAATATCAATTCCATGATCACCGAATATTATAATCTCATATTGTATTAGTTCCTAGATCCGAAAATAGTACTAGATATATTTAAAATATTTATTTGGAAAAAATTTAGACACTACACATGAGAATAGTTTTGTTTTCAAAATAAGGATACAATTCATTTTTCAGAATGTATTCATAATTCAAAATTATATTCATCACTATATGATAAATCAATTCCTTTCTAAAAATTATTCAAAAAACATATATATTTTCATGTGTAAATTCATTAGAATCACTACATGAGAGAAGATTAATTTCTTATTCATTTCTAAAACAATTATTTATATTGGTTCTTTGAAATCATATCATTCATCTACCTTCCATTTAATTGCCTTTAGAATTTTCTCCCCACAAGATTCCATGAGTCATCTCATCATCCCATTTCATGAGTTGAAAAAAATTTCCCCATGTTTATAGTATTGACTCAATAAAAATCACATTCCCTCCATCACTCCTCACAAAGATATCCTAGATTTATTGGATGGTTTTTAGTCCTACAAACATAGTGAATAAAATATTTTATAATATTATTAGAATAAAATTTCTTGCTTCTCAATCCACTTCCATATTTCTCTTGTTAGAAAACATCATCTGAAAATATTTTACAATGGATTAAAGATACACTATAGTTGTATCACAAACTTCTATTCCTCGAGAAAAATTGTATATTAATATTCAATTCATTGATAAATTTTAATATTTTCTATTAAATGTTTTTAGACCACTACTTGTGACTGAATTAATATTATATATTCCCAAAATTCAACTTATTGGATATCATAGATGGAACCTTCACTAATACCAATTGAAGGGCCTAAAATGGTTTTTTCCTCAACTAATAAATGGGGTCTTCAATCAGTAGAGGTTTTTTTAAAAAATTTATTATTAACAGAAATAAAACATTGTGATAATTTATATTATGATTAAAAAATTGAAATACCATATCCCTGTATGATTATACAAGAAATAAATTAACATGGGGACCACATTTTTTACAAGGTTTAGATTCAATGAGGATCCTACTACTTGTTGTGTCTGATTTGCCTCCCCAACCTTTAATTCTATTTAATATAAGTTAAAGTGACATCCAATTATAACAATTCATGATGCATCACACCTAAAATAACTATAGTGACACAAAATTCATAGCTTCATGGTGTAATGCAAATACAATGAATATAATATGAATATGATAACATTATAAATCATGTTTATTTTTCAAAAAATGATAGTGATCCACTTCTATGATCCTAGAAACTATGAAATAATGAATTTAAAAAAGTTATGAAATGAGTATCTATATTAAACTAATTAGATACCCAAAGTATATCACATGAATCTATTAGTTTATTCATATGTTGATCACTAGATATCCTTCTATCACTTTATACTCTTATTACTCTCCCTATTTCTAATAGTATAAAACCTCGCCTCAATAGACTCAAAATGATACAAAATTAATTCTTAATATTTTTAAAATTAAATACTACTTAAAAATTAATTTTTTAAAAACCTAAGGACTCGAACAACAGTTTTCTTATGATATATATATATATATATATATACATGTACTAACTTATTAAAATTCTAAAAATCCTTGGGTTTTCTTTCCTTCTCTGATATTCAAATATATTTAACACTCATTATAAGTAAAATAAACTTTTTTAAAACCCATTAAATAATACTCGTTCAAAGAATCACTCAATATAGAAACTGAAAAGAAAATGCACCACATGATTTGTATTGTCTATGTCACAACAATATGCTACATGGATCAAATGGATATATGGTCTATATCAGCTACATTTCCCAAATACACTACATTGGTCAAATTTTACTTCTTATACATCACATAATTTGATATGTGATTCAAATAAATTTACATAAAATTTACATTTAGATACTTTATGTTTCCAGAGTAGAAAAAATTACTGAGGTGAAGCATTCAACTATGTGAATCATTTGGATATCTGATGTCTAATTTTCTAAATATAAAAATATTATTTCATCATTCAATTCCCATACATAGACCCAAATTTATATGTGAATAATTAATTTTCATAAATAGTAGAATCATCTCTATAGATTTAACTTGCTAAAATTGCTTATGTGAATAGAGTAAATTCTATAATTAGTTACAATTATCTCCTAGCCACTTTAGACAATATAAAAACAACCACCAAAATTATTTATTTTATAAAAAACCTCTATTACATGATATATATATGATATAAAAATTAGATAATGATCTATCAAAATTAGGGATCATAATAAGAATATTTTTTAACAAAAAAACCTAAACTCAACAAAAAATAAGTAGATATTATAGATTCCTCAAACCAAGCCAAAAATCAATATGGGTTTTCAACATATGATTTATATTTTTTAAAATTATTTGGGTTATGTGATTTTGTTTGAAGTTAATGTTTTATAATATGATTTTAAATAACCTTCCATGAGACCTAGATGGAAACTTCCAAAAAATGAAAAATTATACGCTCAAATTATTCCTCATAGTGAGTTGGTAAATTTTATAGAAATTGAAATGTTATAATATGTTTAATTATTTAAAAATAGTGGGATATATATTTATTATTAGTAAATGGTTTATTGTGAATGATTCTATTGAGGGTAATTAGAGGTTAGGGTGAGTTATTGACTTGATATTATGATATCCTTGTATAGTAATTGATAGACTATGCTAAATTTATGTATCATATGAGACCATAGTTGTGATGGTAGAATTTCAATCCACTTATACTAAACTAGTTTAGAATAATACTCTAAGTACTACCCCTAACATATATTTTTATTTATCTATGGTTTTTCCCTTCATTATGATAGTTTGGGAAATACATAGTGTTTGGGAAGGTTTTTTGTTATGCTAATCTATAATTTTACATTATGGTTATCCTAAATTTGTTATAGATGAATCCTAGAGGTTATAGGTTCCCTTAATTTTTGTCTAATTGGATATTAATTCCATATTGATCTTGATTGTATAGATGAAAATAATTTTAAAATAATAATAATTTTTTTCACATGTTTCCCTAATTATGTTGGACTGAAAATTGGTTTTTATTTGATTTTCAAATGCTCCTTTTAGGATGAGCGGGAACTAGAAACAAAAGAGGCCCATTACACATTTAAAATTTCATAAACATTTTCAAAACTTGATGAGATCAAGTTTTTAACCACCCAAATCTTTATCAATGAGTACCACTGTTTCTATTGCAATTCAACATCATCACGAGTACCACTTTTTTCATCCATTACCACATCATCTTCACCATCCTACAACTGTACCAGACATTGCAGACCGTCCGAGAGCACTAGTTTTTCTTAAAAACATTGCAGAATTGTTTCATACCACATCGAACTAATAACAACCAAATCACCAAATCCAAAATAAAGAAAGAACACCACATGAAAAATCACAAACCATCGACATTCCACCATTGATAACAAAACAAAAAAACCATCTCATAAAACATGAGGATTAAAACTAAAAAACATAAACCAATGTTGAAGATCCATGTATGGAATGGCAGTATCCATGGAAGAACACATCCCAAAAACTAGTTGTTACCACCACTCTGACTCCGACCAGAAGTGGAGAAATAGAACATTCGGTCAGAGAAGTTGTTCAGTGGCTGAGAGCTCCAAACGGAGATAACAACAATGAAGAGAAAAACCAAGAACCAAAAAAACTAGGGAAAGCGGCCTAGTAGCACCATGAGATCCATCGATCGTCGAACCACACAATCCTAAAACCACCTAGAACAACTTCTCCATAACAAACATAGAGATTCATAGAGGAACAGGGGGTCAGATCTATGGAAAGGGCATCTGAAGGAATCCGAAGGAACCCTAGGACCTCCTTGTATAAGAATCTCCATCCTGAGGAAAGGAATGGGAGTGACTTCATCAGGGTTAAAGTGAGACACAAGGGGAAGAACCCAAGGATATATACACCATCTTGGGGGATAAGATATATAAACATTATGTAATTTTTTAAAAAGAAATATTATTTAGTTCTCAAATGAGTGATGCACTACTTTTTGTTGATAAAGAAAAACATATTTCATTTACATGTCCCTTTTTATAATGAAATTGTTTAATTTTTATTGGATTATGTATGTGGTGGGGGGTTACATAGTAGGAATAATTTCTTACACCAATAATATTATAGATTTGAAACTGATTCCACATGGATGCAGAGATGTTTTCTCTAATGTTTGATTTGGGTTTGGAGGAGGTGGAAATTTTAGTGATTCTTAATATGATTGGAGATGATTGGTTCTATTTTGGTTTTATTTATTTGTTTTTAAATTTTTATTTATTACCCTCCTTCACCTTCTTTTTTCTCATCATCTTTTTCATTATTAATTTTGAGAGTTTTTGTTACTTGAACCTTGGTTTGGTATTATTATATTATTTTTATTATTTATTATTCCATATTTTGTATTGCTAGCCTTTAAAAAAACTTAATTAATTATGATGGATTTTTAAAATATAGATGTTTCATTCTAGACGTTCAGTTTGAAGTAACTACATAATATCAATTAATAATAGGCAAAACCCATTTCTATTTATGTACCTTGTATTCCTTGGAAATTACCTACAACCAATAGGGATCAGGAAACCCGTTAGTGTAATTACACTAGTAGGATTGGGTTCCCATATTAGGTGTGGAATATGATAGATCATTTGATTAATGTATTTAAATTTTTTCTTATGAAAAAACATTTTATTAACTAGATAAAAACCATATTGGATTAATTTATAACATATTTATATAAAAAATATTTTACATTAAATTTATTTTTTAAAATATAGGTTTATTTTGGTGGGTATTATAATTCAATGGTAGAAAATGTTTTGGATGAAATGCAATAACCGGACACCAGCCATAATAATAAAATATTATCTTTCAATTTTCATACCAACATATATGAAAAAATAATAATATGTTAGAAAATGTAATTTGTAATTAGAGTAGAAAGAAACAAATATTGATGGAGTAGGTTATAGGTCTTTCATAGAGATGTAAAATGGACTTCAAGCGATCCAAATAAATTTCCACTGAGGTTATTAAATGAATGATAGTATAGGATGAAATTGATAATAAAATAATATAAAAATATTACTCTACAATATGAGTATACAGTGGATATCAAAATTACAAAGCATGGTGAAGACATCCATAGGGTGTCAAGTAATATTTGAAATCAATATATAGGAGGTTCATAGATTACTGTATTTCATGGAATTACATGTGTAATGTTAGATATATTTAATTTTTATTTCTTAACGTAGGGAAGGATATTTTTGAAATACTACAAAATTTTAGGGTTTTAAGAAAGGGATAAATGTATTAACTAGTTATTCAATAAATACATTGGGAAATGGGGTGATGTTGTGAATTTTGGGGGACATGTTTATAGTGGGGAACATGGTGAGGACAATTCATTTCCTATAATATATAATATAAATGTTATTTCTATATATATATTTGATTGTAATAATCCATATTTATATGTGATTATTCACATTATTATATATGTGGGTTTTAATTTGCATATATATTTTATGATGATTATTCATGTAGGTCACTATATTTATAAAAACTATTCACCTAAACATGGATTTGATTAAAAATTTCACACGCTCAAGTATGTAACACTTAAAAACATCCTCAAAGATAGATCATGAAAATTAATGCATGTGACTATTCAATTAATCATTGGAGAATGTTATTTTTCATTGATATTATTAAACCCTCTATTATATTTAAAATATTATCAAACTATTACAATTAAAGAAAAATATGCTTGGGTATTTCATTAAAAATTATGATATAAGATTTTTGTATCATTTGTATGATCTTGGTTGAGTATGGAAACATTTCAAAAGATGGTTGAATTGATTGGTTTTTTATGGTTAATAATAGGTTAATACATGATCTTCGAGTTCTTAATATTATCAGAGATGGAGTTGAATATTATTTTCATGGGAAACATGATGCATGGATGATCGGTGGAATTAATATGATTACTTCATAATGGCATCCATTTCTCTTAAGGGTAAAAAATCCCATAATCTTTGGATTTAGGTTATTTTTTAAGACACCCACCGAATCAATTTATATTTTACTTAATATATATAAATTTTATGTTCCTTGGTATTTTTATTATAGAGTTTTGTTCAAATATTTTTCTCTCAAGTCTCTTTATAGATGGTGTATGTTTTAGTCATATTGTTTTGATGTTTATTCCTTCATAAATATTGATATTTAATGGTTTATATAATTAATAATTTATTAAAAAAAATATTCCACCATGTTTATCTTTGTTACATCTACATTTCCATCTCACAGTTTCTAGTATACAGTCCTATTTTATATTTTTTTTAAAGGAATGAAATTTCCCTTGTAGAAACCATGGGGTTTCAAACACATTAAGGGGGTTGGTTTTTCATTTATTTAATGAATAATTATTCTAAGGTGACTAAATTATATAATTTAAATAATCTTATCCATGATTTTATGGTTTTTTAGTCTATTATATAGAGCTGTGATTAAAATGAATGATCATTAAATGGTCATTTATAGGTACTCACATTTCGGTTGACAATGGTTTGGAATTTTTTGTTTTGAATGAGGTTTGTGGGTGTAATAGATTCATAAGATAATTTTCATATCTTTATATATATAGTTAATATGAATGTTTTTTCCATGTAAATATTAGAAACTATTCAAGGTAAGGATTTATGTATGATTAAAAACCCCTCAACAACTCTAACTACAGAACATGTAGGGAGTGTTAGTAATGATGGGTCATTTGATACTCTTCCAATGACTAAAACTGTATGGTATTTCCACTCAGTTAATTTGAATTATATGATTGGAATAAATGATTTAGTTGGTTATCCTATGGATAATTTAAGGTATTCTACCATTCTGTAAATTTCGGCACTGAAGGGGGATATTAATGCGAAAATATGGGTGTTATGAAAATTATACCTCATCCCACTATATTTCTTCATCATGGTGTCAACACTATTATCCATATAAAATATATTTATGTGTATATAGTTGTTTCTCAGAATTCAATTATTATTATATTATAAATATACATTGGGCATAGTATAACAGTAATAACCATTTTTTCTGATGTGGGTTTCCCCGTCATCCCTAAGAATAAGGATGGGTAAGGAATATAATACATATAAAATTATAGATCCATTGCTGCTGGGAATAATTAATATGTTATGAATCCCATTAATTAGAAATGTAAATTACCCTCTTTTCATAAAATAGTTTACTAGACTACTTATATGTGGTGACCTAAGCATGAATTCCAAAAATATTACATCAATTTATATTACTATTCAATACATATAATAATTTTACAAAGGTCAAAACAATGAAGGTTTTTTGTATTTAGAGATGAGATAATTAATCAATATATTCCAAAAAATATCATAAATAATTCCCAAAAATATCTAATATTTTTATACTCTATTTAGATACACCCTAGTAAAAACTATCATCATAACCTGGGAAAAATGGAAATAGAATAAAGGGTGAGCTTAGATGATTATTAAGTGTAATATTGGGATATGTCTACTTGTGATCATATATACTCATAAGATAAGAATAATTGTATGATACCAATATCATAACTTATAATGATCATACCCAATATTTCATAGAAAAAATATCATGGGTCATAAGACTGAGGAATTATTACTAATCAATTATGATCCATGATATAATATAATAATGATTAGATCATTTTATATAAATTTTATGGCACATTCATATGTATAAAAAATAATTTTATTTTTCAATTATTACATCCATTACTATCATATTAGATTGGGATCAATCCCTATTTCCTAATTTCCTTACTCAGTGATCACAAGGAAGAAAATAATGGTGGAAATTTTTCACTTCCAATTCCATCATTTACATTGACAATGTTCAATACCAATACTAATATAATGGAACAATTACATTACTGAACTATATTCACCCCCCATTCATTTATATAGTATCTTATGAGATATATATACATAACCATTTCAATAAAACTCAATATAATTGTGTTTCTAGCCTTCACATAATGAAATCCATATTTATGTGTGCCATAAGATCATAAAATATTAGTCTTATCATCATAGCATAACCCATGAGAAATAAGAAGGATTAAAAAAAATTCATCGCCACATAATCATTATATATCTAATGGAAGAAGAATATTTTTTCATAAGATCATACATTATCTCATCATAACATAATCAACCTATAGGAAATAAATGACTTTCAACTAATCATCCATAGATTATAATCATCATCATAAGTCATCCATAATTGTGCATTTCATTACAATATAATATCCCCAATGTGTCATAAAAATATTTAAAGGATAATGAAACTATAACACCATGATATTTTTATGAATTATCTCCCTTAAAAATAATTTTATTTATTCAATATATTGTTTTACATGGAAAAAAATTAAACAAACCATGTAGAAATGAAAAAATATTATATTTTTATTATTTCCTAGCTAAGGACATGCAGGTATGAAATTTAATTAATAAATTTTGAAAAATATATGGTTTGAAAATTTATAAAATTAATTCATTAATTATCAAATTTTTAAAATTCAAAACAAATTTTTTTTAAATAAAAGTTTATTTTTCTAAAAAATTATTTTTTGTGTACTTTTTATTATATATGAATAAATAAATTAATCATTATTTATGAATGATTTAAATGAAATCTATATATTATATACTTGATCAAATTTTTTAAATTTTTTAATAAAAATCTAGGCATAGGATAAGAAAAAAATCCATTTTCATGCTTTAAAATGTATTTTATTCTAAAAATTATCTTTTGTCTCAATTTGGGAAATTAAATTAAAACTAATGTCATCTATTTATTGGTATTTAATTAGATAAAATGATTAAAATAATTTATTTATGGACGTTTAAATTTGGTAGATATAACCCTTTTATTTTTTCAATTCAAATAGTCATCGTGGTAAAATTTTGCATCTATGTAAAGGTTATATCAGGTTAATGAAGAGTAAAAAGAAGTGATGAGTACAAAACTTTTCATTAAAATTAATATTCGTTTATTTTAATTCTTTCTTTATTAAATTAATATTTTATTTTATTTTATTAAAAGAAAATTTTCTAAGAAAATTACTTATATATTATTTCAATCAATGAATGTAAAACAAAATTCCATGCACAATGTTTTAAACACTATTAATTTTTTCACTATAATAATTATTTTTATTAAAGGAAATAAAATAATTCTTCCATATGGACCTTATTAGGGGGGTCTGAAATAGTGCTAGCTAAGTGCATTCCCCCTAACAATGTTCACCCCCTCTGGGGTAAAGAGTTCAAACAAGATTATAAAGTAATGTATGCATCATTAGAAGTCGAAGAAGCAAGAAAATCCCCTACCTTGTTGCCATCCATCTAAGTGTGAAGGAAACTCTTATGGTTGTTAATAATCCCTCCCGGTGTGAAGGAAACTCATCTGGCTATTAATTTGAGTATGTTATAGTGTTCCGTGTATTTTATTAGTGAATATGACATATTAGTATTCTTTTAATAGATTATATTCTACTTCCATATTTTTATTTCTGTCTATTAAGTAAAAATAAATGAATCTTGTAAAAATTTATAGTAATGATATTTTATGAAAATATACTTTATTAAAAAATTTAAAAATCATAAGATAATGAAATAACTCAAGTTGGTTATTATATGGTCTGAAATTTTATAAATTCTCCATTTATGGGACAATTTGTACCATATAAATAAAATTAAAACCCTTTAATGTTGAAAAATGTGTCACTATAGTTAAAATTTAAATTGGGTAAATATTGGTTACTCAAAATGATAAGGATTAAAATGATAACAAAACATGTCTATGTCATATTTGATGATGGTATTAAAACCCTACACTACCTTATTTTTCAAACCCAATCCATTGGTTTTAATTTTTATTGAGAATGATTTTATAATAATTTTATCTTTTGAGATACTTTAAAAGATCCCCTCACCACAATTATTAAATGGAATCTCTTACATTGTATAATTAAAACACTATAAGACTTCTATCTTAACATAAATCTACCAATTTTTCTTAAAAACATCCAAAAAATATTATGTAGGTTTACACCTTCCCAACTGACCAACCCTAGAGCCCTTTATATGAGATCTAATGGAATTATTTTAAAGAAGAGATAATCACCTGAACCAATCACTTGTTTTTCTACTCTTTTGTACCCCTTCTAAATCATTTTTATATATCATAAAAGTATAATATAAATATAAAAATATTCTAAAATGTTATTTTTATTGTGAAAACACCATTATACACCCTCATTTCCATC
Organism: Viscum album; assembly: GCA_963277665.1. NCBI lineage: Eukaryota > Viridiplantae > Streptophyta > Magnoliopsida > Santalales > Viscaceae > Viscum > Viscum album. Next base: position 1,966,147,003 of record OY728121.1, read on the forward strand.
AAATGGTATGTGAAAGTATCATTTGTGTTTCCATATGTCTTACCATCCCCACAGAGTGATACAATTACTTTTTCATCAACATCATTAATGGATGATTATTATGGGTTTAATAATTTATATGATATTTATGTAATAATAATACTTCTCTAATTGTAATATTAAATATACTTATTTACCATCCAATATTTATGGAATCAATAACATCATTTGTGCATACATGTGGACTGCCACATCTACGAATCGATGTGATTTTTATTTCATTTAAATTTTATTTGGATGTTAATGATGAATAATGTAATTAATATATCTTTTATATAAGATATAATAATAATAATATAAAGTTTATTTATTATTTTCCTTTCATTGTTTATATCCATTGAAAAATTAAAATAACATCCATCCATACGTATATCCAACCATCTCTAAGAATGATGTAATTCATTTTTATATATATTAATTTTATGGATAAATAAAAATATTTATATAATTAATATATATTATATTCATATAATATAGTCATGGTTAACTAAGGATGGTGGAGAAAGGGGGTCTTCGCTATGGGGATGGAAGTTGTGTGCAAGATGATATTATTGTCCATAACAAGGTAGATCTGGACCCATAAATCAATGATATTCCTGGACATAATGATTTTTTCTCTATTTGTGTTCCTTGAAAGAAAAATACTTCAGATTCTATGAATCCTCTATATTTTTCTGGTGTGAAGAAAAATTTTGGGGATGTTTTCAAATCTACATTGAGATTGGATTTCTCTGAATTTGGTGTTCCTTCTCCTATGAGAGTCATCAATAAAGGGAAAATGTTTCATTTTTAATCCATTCATGAGGTTATTGAGGAGAGGTTAAATATTTCCATATTATTGATTTTAGCTTGTGTTGTGACCCAAAGGGGAGACCGAGTGAGGCATTTTAATGAACTGATTGACCAGATTTCCATGGTTTGGGGGTTTAGAGACTATAGGATGATTGTAATGGGGAAGGGTTACTTTCGCACTATGTTTCTTTATCCTAAACATAAGATAATGGAATGGATCTTTGGCTCTATATCCCTAAAGCTTATAATCATAAGAATTCAAGAATGGGATCAGAACATTGACCCTTTTAGTGTTAATAACACACATACTTAGGTGTGGATTCACATATTTAAACTCAATTTGTTGTATTAGTATCCTTGAATTCTATGTGATAATGTGACCTCAATCTGAAATCTGATCTGAATTGGTAAACATACTAAAAACCCATGGTATGGTCACTTTTCAAGGGTAGTTATTGAAGTGGATTTGTCCAATACACTAGTGAAGGAGGTGGTCCTTACCAAAAGTTATGAATGATTTAATATGCATATTTTTTATGAAAAAAAAAAGAAAAATAATTTTGGTGATTTTACTTTGTCCAGCCATCTTTCAACATATTGCAACAGATCGAAGGTCTGTGAAAATTTTAAGTTCAAAGGTTATAATGAACTATCATGTAGAAGAAGCCTGGATAATTGGAAAGGGAAAATTGCTCCTCCCATCCTACATTCTGGTGAAAGTACTGGTATAATTAAAGGTGAAACGCAACTAGATAAGGAACCCCTCAATTTCCATAGTTGTATGGTTTCATTTCCATTGTGGGGGCTACTGGACTCAACCCTGACTTGGATTCTCTTGTGTACATTGTTGACTTAGAAGTTGATAATGATAATATTCGGGTTTATAACTCATTTAAATCTATTTTTTTGGTTGACATTTATAATATGTGGAATTATCCTCAACCTATGGAGAATATGGTGCAAAGACTGTGTGATGATGTTTTGAACTAGGAGGGAGATACCAAGACTTCTCCGGTGGATGGTGGACTTATGAAATCCCTGCTTAATTCTGTGATCGGTTAGTTTATTTATTAGATTCACCAAATATCATCTGATGGTGACCCTATTCTATATCCATCCATGAGGGAAATTTATATACCTGATACTACTGATCTTTAGTAAGCTGAGAAGACCAGTAGGGCCTTGGATTGGGATTCACATGCCCAAGATTTGGCCTCTGATAAATAGAAAGATAATGTCAATGCCTCCTTGGACCTTTATGGATCTCTTGAAGATGTTTTAGACCCATATATGATGATTTATTCTATACCATACTCACAATGGGATAGAAATAATCCTAGGTATGTTTTTTTCCTTCTAGTTGATAGATTTATGGCTGATCAGGAACCTTATGATAAAATGGGATTTTTTACTCAGGTAAATCCTTCCAAATCATCAAAAATAAAGGTGTTAGGAACCAAAACTTCAATAATTGATCACTCCCTCAATACATTTACCCTTCTTAGTGGGATATAGAGGGATTAGGATGGTGAGGATATCCATCCCACCAACGAAATTCCATCTGAGAGTAGTGAGAATGATTATGGTTTTTTGGGTGTTAAGAATGACAAAAATGTGAAAAAAAGTGGGAGGAAAAAGTAAAATTTACCTTAATCCAAGGGAAGAAGGGCCACAAACACAGTCCAGGGTATCATCATATAAATGAAGATATTTTTTTGAAATTTTCAGTGTCTTTGGAACTATCCCACAATAATGGACCTGAGACACTTTATTATGACCAACAAACATATGATGATTGGTCTTTTTAAACCTAATATGAAATTTTAAAAATGGATCTCTATAAAATGGGTCTCCCTTGGTTACTCCTCTATCTCACAAAATAAATGTTTGGATGAATCTGAGAACCTCTGGGTCTTAAAACATGATAGTATCATCATTCAATCTTATACAAGAAATCGCCATGACATATCAGTTGAAATTGAAATATAGGGGATGGTAATTTCTCTGACTTTTGTCTATGCCTCCAACTCTGAAATTACATGAAGGGGGACTTTGAAAAATTTTGAAAGTATATCTAAGAATAAGACACATTTTTGGGTTATAATGGGTGATTTTAACACTATTCTATTAATTGGGAAAAAATAGAATCTCATTTTAATAAATTAGAACCTGTCGAATTTTCATCTTGTCTTGATAAGTGCAGTATGGTGGAGGTCCCAATTTTGGGTGGTGATTACACATGGCAGAGATACGCCCACAATGGATTATAATAAAGAAAAATGGATTGATTTTTTGTTCAAATTATTGATGGTAATGATTTCATTGACATATCAGGATAGATTCTACCAAAAATGTCATTCTGACCACAATCTCATTCTTGTGGATATTTGCACAACCAAATTGAGGTCATTCCATCTTCTGTTTATGTTCAATTATTCTTTGAGTGTTATGCCTGATTTTAGGGAGGTTGTAATAAAATCATGGGATATGGAAGCTATTGGAATTCCAATCCAAATAATGGCTATAAAGTTGAAGAATTTTAAAAAAAATAGATTCTAGAATGAAGTAGATATTCATTCTATAATCTTGATAATGTCCTAAATAATGCTGAAGAATTATTGCTACAATTCTAGAGTATTAATCAGAACTAGAATGCTGCTGAAAATGGTTAGATTAAGACATTTTCTATGTAGGATGATCTCTTTAGCATCAAGTAAATGTTGGCCCGAATCCACTATAATATAATATGGCTACAAGAGGGTGATAGAAGCACAATATTTGACTATTTTCTGCATAGGGAAAAGAGGATTTGAAGGGTGATAACTTCACTTTGCATCGATGTTTCATTATAAAGTTTAGAAAATGAAATATCCAATGTTGTGGTTGGATATTTTGAAGGATTATATTCAGATCAAGGGCTGATAAAATTTACAAAATAATGGATAGCATCAATTGTGTTGTAGAAAAACACTAGAAGACAATTCTAACTAAATATTCGGATGAGAATGAGTTAAAGAGTTTCATTATCTCTATAAATATTGATAGTGCGGCTAATCCTGATGGTTTTAGAGGTTAATTATTTATGTTCTACAAAGAAATTATATAGTGGGAACTTCTTAATGTTGTGAGGGAGGTCTTTAACCATGCATTGATTCCCTATGGAATCAATGCCAACTATATTTCCCTTATTTCTAAAAAGTAGAATGGATGGATCTTAAGGATTTCAAGAATTTTTACCTTGGTAACACCTTTCATAAAACCATTATAAAATTTATTTCCATGAGGATAAGACTTATTACTGGAGGACTTATCTCATCAAACTAGTTTGGTTTCATTCTTGGAAGTAATATTCAGAAGTCCCTCTTCACTGCCTTAGAATCTGTTGACATCATGAAGAAAAAAGTTATCCATGTGAACATTTCTCTAAATCCTAATATTTCAAATGATTTGGGTACAATTAAGTGGTGTTTTACTTTTTCAATGCTCAGAAGGTATGAATTTTTTGGTAACTTCATCAAATTAATCATTACCATCTTCAAAAGTGTGAGGTTGTCGATACTGATTAATGGCTCCCCCAAAGGATTTTTATAGTATTCTAGAGGAGTAAGGAAAGTTGATCCACTTTTTGGGATCCTTTTTGTTATGTTTTAGGGTTACCTTAGTATTTTCATTAATTAACCTGTGCATGCTAGTATAAACAAAATGATCTGGGCTATAAGAGATCTCTATACCCTTTTTCATCTCTTCTATGCTGATGATATTCTTCTCTTTGGAAAGGAAACCAGAAAAGGAGTATCTTGGAACCAAAATATATTTTATCATAATTAAGATGTCTCTATTCATTTTTTTAGTTGGAATATATCTGTTTTGGTGTTTTTTGATGGAATAATTTTCTTCTATAAAGAATAGGGTGGCCATAATTCTTTGAGTGGAAAGGGGAACTCTCCCTTTCACCTATCTTTGAGTGTCTCTTTTTTTGGGAAGATTAAAAAGGTGTTACCTTGAAAACATAATACTAAGAATAATTAGTCAAATGGAAACTAGGAATGGGATAATCATATTACATGCATGAAGAATTTTCTTAGTTAACTCGGTTATTACATCAATGTTTTTTATACCTTTTCTATTTATAAATGGCCCAAGTCCATTCTTAACAAAGTTCAGGCCTTGATCAGAAACATTGTGTTGACTAGATAAATCCATGAAAGGTTACTTTTAATAGTTACATTGAATTATTGAATCAAGAATATTGACATGGGAGGCTTGTGTATCAAGTATATGGGTCTCTTCAATGAGGCCCTTCCTAGTAATTTCATTGTGAACATGTTGATATCGAATGATAGCTCCTTGGATGTACTCTCCTGTAGATTCATATCAAAATTAAAGAGTGACTACTCATTGTATATTCTATATTCTATATGGAAATATATTAAATGCTCTTAATAAGATCTCATGAGGTGCTCAAAATAGGTGGAATGTAGGAACTCAACCTTGAATTTCAGGAACACACCTTGGCAGAATAAGCCAATTAATAAAGACTTCACTACTCACATTCATATGAAGCATGTATTTATTCATGATTCTCTTCTAGATGAAAAATATATAGGCCTATTTTCCTCATACTATACCTCTAGAACTACAATTATATGTCTTTGTTGATTTTGATATGTGAAGGTGGACGCCTAATCATGTTGGTAATTTCTCTACTAAGGGATTCTACCATAACAATTTCATTGAGGGAAATGTTGTCCCCGTATGGTTGAGAAATTTTAGGAAAAGTTTCATTACACCAGCAAATTTGCTACTCCTATGGAGGATTTGGAAATTTAGGTTTCCACTACAAGGACAACTACAGCATACTGGACATTATCTTGCACCTTTTTTTCTCCTCTACATTGCCATGGATGAAACAATAGATCATGTCTTAACTTCTTTTACACTGTCATGTCAACTATTGTTTCATATTCAGTCATAATTTAAAGTATATTTGGGGATCGGTAGCCTTGAAGATAAACCACTGGACATTTGTAATCTTGACTACAGCAAATAGATTCATTACATATTGTACAAATAATATGCATCCCTAATTGCATTCATATAGAGAGTAAAAAACGTATTTATTTTGAAAATAAAATACCATCATTACAAGATTGAATCACTGCTATTTATAGAGAGGTTTTAGCTGCCTCCAAGGTCTAAACAGGTACTGTGAATAATGCTCTTTCAGACCTTGTAATTCTGAAATCATTTTGTGTCACTAGAAGGATCATGAAAACATTTATTTCTCAATTAAATTAGATGGATACCCCCAATTCATGCATGGATAAAGGTTAATGTTGATAGTGTAAGATCAGGATCATTGGGTTCATCAGTTTGTGGTGGTGCCTTCTGTAAGAATCAGATCTTTGATGAAGGATGTTTCTATCATTATATTGGTATTGGTTCTTATAGTGAGGTAGAATTTTTTAAAATTATTAAGGCCATTAAATATTTATTCTAGCGCAAATGGAGACATATTTGGGTGGAATTTTATGCCACCACTATAGTAAATTTTTTAAATACATGATCTCTATGTGTCCCATGGCGAGTACTCCAATTATATATAGAATGTCTACACTTAACTGAACAAATTGAATTTGATATCACCAATCATTATAGGGAATCCAATCACTTTCTGGATAATCTATCCCAAAGGAAATTTATGATACCAAATCGAGATGGTCTTTCATCACCCCTGATTTTTGTTCCGATTTGGTTGACATGGACATGCGTAATACCTTTCACTCTCATTTATGTAAACCCCTTTGCAATGCTAATTTTTCTTTATTTCAATAAATTTTGTTTGAAACGGGATTTTCCTAGCTCATAAAACTTCTTGATTATATTCATATAACTATTAATATTATGGATATTATGTAATCAAGATAAATATACAATAACAAGAACAACTAAACTGAAATACCCTTGATAAATAAAATAGTTAACACCTAGAAATGAATATTTTATTACAGAATTATTGATAAAAGGAAGTTTTGAAATTTTATAAAGGGGTCATATAATATATTTTTATTATTAAAATGGCTTTTATTTAATTATAAAAACTTAAATTTATTATACATGAGTTTGGAGTACTTTCGAGGAATGGTGAACTCTAAGTTATAATCTCATTATATATCATGATTCCTTATGATAATTTATCTAATGATTAAATATTATAATTTACCTCTCATTAATCTGAAGAAATTTCATATTCCATTGATATTTCATCAAAAATATATGTTTATTGTTCATATATTTCACCTTAAGTACTAATGAGACCCAAAATATATTTTAAAGGAAAATCTACTCCATTTCTCACTTTGGTCGAATGAAATTTTTCTTCCATATATATGTTATATAAAAATGTTTTATATAACTATTTTAATATTATACAATTATTTTTTAAAGTAATTATTTCCCACATATGGATTTTTACCAAATGGATTTAATAGAAACTTTTTTCCATTTTCTAAATGAGGTTATTTTTTACTTTTTTCCAAAAAAAAGTGATAAGAAGTTTTTATTTTAACTTACACTACAAGAAAAAAAATTCCCAACATCACAACTAATTTTTACATTAAATAATCCATTAGAGGTTTTCATGGTTATTTTAAAAGTAAATTGTTTCATTATATTTTCATTTTTTTTTAATAAGTTTTTTCAAAATAGAAATATTATTTTCCTCAATATTGTTTTAATGATATTTTTGTGGTATTTATATTAATTAAAGATAATAACCACTTATTTCACTTATTATTTACTAGGGATATGATCCAAGGATATAATACTTATTTCTTATGTATTTGGTTTATAAATATAAAGACTCAATTTTTATGAAAACTATTAATTTTCTATATACTATATAGTGATGAAATGATGAAATTTTTATGAAACCCATTTATTTTACAAGGGTTATGCTATAATGAAATTTCTATGAAACCCTTTTCTTTTTATTTGTTTTTATATAATGAATTATTTATAATATTTTGGAAGATATAAGTATGATTTTAATTATGTGATGGGTGGGACCTATATGTCCCTCCAATGCATTGGGTAATGATTGAAATCTCATGAGATTAATAGAAATCGAATGGGGAGTGAACCCTACTCAGTAAGGGACAATGTCCACTATGATAGTCATGGTACTGAAATAATATTACTATGATATTTTTGGGAGTGAATTTATTCCACTATTATAGCCTTGGATATGATACATGACTATTAATGAAATTATTTTTTTTGCTTTTTTTTGTTCCACAAATCAATGTATTATGACAATGTTAAGATTTCGTGGTTCATTCTCTATAATTCCATTATGATTCATGGATTATGAATTTCCAAGATTTATTTCATGGCTTAATATTATGATTGTTGTCATGAATATCATGGTATTTCAAGAATTGATATCAGGTTCTTATACCATTAATCCTAGGATATGAATATATGATCGTTGATATCTCCCTTTTTTAACCTTACAGAGCATCAAAGCTCACCATTTTATTATATTTACATTCCCTATTTTTTATGAGATTTATTAAGTATGGTATATATATGAAGTGTGATAGTATGAAGAACTAATTGGGATATGACATTGATAACATATGAATAATTTCTTTATATTTTCATGTTTCCAATTATACTAGTCTTATAATATTCTGGAATGGATTGAAATGTTATGTAATAAATATTCATCTGTTAAAATTTAATATCTATATAGGAAAATTATTTCTTAGTATAATTGGTATCATGTAACAATTTAGTTAAATATTGGAAACTAGGATGAGAAATATCTAGTAAGAAACCTAGGGATAGGTACACATATAAAATAAAATCCTTTAATTTTTGTAATTATAAGGAATGGACAAAGTTAAAACTATGGTTTCCTAGGATAATTTATCATGGTTTAGACATCCTATAAATGTTTTTTCATGATTATTTTATTTCCAAAAATGGTTTTTGATGCTCACAATATGCTTTTTTGTTTTAGTTAAAAATTAGATCCTAAAGAAATCAAGTTAGTTCTAAATTTTAAGAACAATGTAATGATTTTCCTTATGATAAACTAAATGATATTAGATATGGATTAAAAAATCATGTTTTTATTCTCACAAAACGTTCTCAATATTTTAATCACTCTGATCTTCTATATGATAAAAATATTTAGCAAAATTAAATTGAGTCCTTTATGATGAAACCTCCACCTTCTTTTAGTGGTTCCACTGATCTACTAGTTACTGAGAAATGTTCAGTACCATTTAAAAATTATTTTTCATTCATCAGTTTTCGGAACAAGATAATGTTATTCTAGATGTTTATCATTTTATGGTGGTGATGATCAGTGGATTAATTTTATCAAGAACATTAGAGAATAATAAGAAATTGAATCTATGGAGTGGGATGAATTTAAAAGGATATTTCTCAATACGTACATTCCTTGTTATATTCATACTAAAATGGAGAAATAATTTTTTTATTTGAAGAATAAGGATGATTAATCTTTTGGTACTTATGAGAAAAAATCCAAAAGACAAGATATTTATTCTTTTGGAATTATCATCCAACCTGAATATAAGGTGGATCAATTTTTTAGTTTCTTAAAACCATGTCTTAAAGGTAATTATTCATAAGTAATGTCAGTAAAAATGAATAAATTAATTTAATTTATCAAAAGGTTTAAAGGAAAATAGTATTTACCCATCAATATCATGGTATTGATAAGTTATGTAAAATACAATTCAATGAAAATTCAAAAAAAATATAATATTGTCCTTAGTTTATGCACAAATTGTGCAAGGAAATATTTTGTAAATTTTACTAAGGTAACTGGTAAATGATTCATGTGTGTAAAATAATATCATCAAGTAATTGAATACTAAAGTGATGTGAAGAAGTTAGATAATTATTCAAATATAAAGAAAACTCTAAAAAAATACACCACCCACAATCTTGTGTTTTAAATATAAATAGTATGGGAATTATTAAAACTAGTGCTAAATCCAAAGGATTTCGATGATGATCGATCTCAATAACCTATAAAGACTAGATATAAATGGAAATCTAATGAAATCATTATTTCTATGTATGGGTATGATAATAAAGTAGTTTAAGGTACACTTAAAATCCACTCTATAATAGCTAATGTCTTAATTGAATCTGAATCAACCTTCTCTTTTAGATGTAATGACATTTATTATGGTATCTTAGTACCACCTCAATAATTAATTTTTTTAGTCGGTAGTAAAAAAATTTAATGGTATGATAATTTCATACCAATTCTACAATTCTTGGCCACATCAATATTATGGGAATGCATTCCCATCAAATATTATCATTATTTTAATATATTAATTCGATGTTATTTTTAGCCAATATTTGAATTATTTTTATAAAGACCAAATCTAATACTGAGGAAGAGAAGTCATGTTTAATGTTTTGATCCAACCTATGATCTCCTAACCATGTGATGAATAAAATTAAATTCTTCTGGAAATTAAATACAATGTATTGGTCATAAATCCTATTCTAAAGGGGAATTTATCTCATATGGTTGGGAACAAACTCAACATCAAATATATTCCAATTTTATGGGATTTTATTGATTTCTTACCCGAAGTATTTCCTAATCTTCCACTGAATCAGGAAGTTGAGTTTTCAATAGAACTCATACATGGTTCTACACATATTTCCATGACTCCATATAGAATATCCCAAATATAACTATAAGAATAGAATAAGAAACTCCAAGAAAATCATGAAAATTAATTCATTCTAAAAAGGGTGTCACCTTTGGGTGTACCTATTATTTTTTATAAGAATAAATATGAATCAATGGGACTTTGAAATGATTATCGAGAACAAAAAAGATCACTGTCATGAATGTGTATCATATACCCCATAATGGTGACATATTTTGTCAACTGTGCAGAGGTCAATACTTTTCTAATATTGATATTCATTCTGGATATCACCAATTGGGGTTTAATAGTGGAGATATACCCAAAAGTATTTTATACACGGTATGGACACTCTGAATTTGTAGTTACTACATTTTTTCTTACTAATTCCCCCTCTATCTACATTGATTTAAAGAATTGATTCATAAGAGATTACCTTTATCAATTTTTGATATAATTTGTTGAATATATTCTTGTTTATTAAAAAAGAAAGTAATTATATAAAGATCATTTTAGATTTTTATAGAAGACCTTAAGGAAGGAAATGAATTATCCAAAATTTACCAAGATTGAATTTTGATTTTGAGATGATTCATTTATGGGTTACATAATCTCAACTAAGGGTATATAAGTATACCTTTCATTTATAGAATATATTGATCATTTACCAGGAAAAACCACTATGAGTGAGATAAATATTTTTATTTGTTTGGATGGATATTTTTTATTCATTGTGGATAATACTTCTCATCTATCAAATCTAATCACTATGCCATCTTCGAAAGGATCCAAGATCTGTTGGATGGATGAATGTGAGGAATGTTTTAAGGAAATAAAGGGAATGAAATTGAAATCACTTATTCTTATTCTACCTTAAAGTATAAAAGAGTATATAATATATAGTGACACATCAAAGAGGCTAGTAGGGTGCATCTTCATGAAAAAATATATGGTTATATATTATTCCTCATGACAATTGATAGCCCAGGAGAAAAATTACCCAACTAATCATTTAGAGTTAGTTGTAATAATTCTATTCATTAAATATATGGAGGTAGTATCTCCACATATAAAGTTTGGACATATATACTGATTATAAATGTATAAAATATATTTTAATTGAAAACGAGATGAACATGTGATAAAGAATATGGTTGGAGTTGATTAAAGATTTTGAATTCTCAATATATCAACATCCAAGGAATGATTACAGTGTGGTAGATTATTAATGTCAATGGTATCATGCTATATTTTCAAGGATGTGGATCATAAAAGATCAAATATTTCTAAACATGAAAAGTATGGATCATTATATCTTGATGAAAATATAGAAATCCTATCTTCCTCAAATTATTGTTCAACCATCTATTCATGTGATGATTAAAGAAGTCCAGAAGGAATATGTATAGTCAAAAAAGAAGGTGAGAAACGTTCTCGAGTATAACACTAATCATGATGGAATGATAAGTTGTATGAATAGTGCATGTGTCCCATCCATACATGATTTGAATAAGGAGGTTATGGATGAAGCTCATAATTCATCCTTCTCTATTAATCCATGAATCACAGAGATGTATAAAGATTTGAAAGAGTATTTCTATTGGGATGGAATAAAGTGATCTATTGCAGATTATGTTTCTCAGTTCTTAGTTGATCATCACATTAATTTTAAGAGTGAGAATTCTAAGAGGATATTATAACCATTACCCATGAAAAAATGAAAAGAGGAATTATCACCATGGATTTTGTCATCTGATTCCAAAATAGATATAAAGTGAATAATTCTATTTGGGATGTATTTGATCACCTCATAATTTCATTAATATTAACTTCCATTATATAATATTTCCTTATTGATCAACTTAATTGGTTATATATTAATTATGTGGTAATATTACATGGTTTACCTCTTTCAATTGTATCTAATCTGAATCTGAGGTTTACCTCAATGCTTTGGAGATTCCTTTAGCAGGATCTAGATTTAGAGAAATTATTTAGCTCTAATTATCATCCAAAAAAGCATGGATAGTCTGAAAGGACCATACCAACTCTATGAGAAATATTGATAGAATTCTCTGTGGATTTCAATTGTGTTTTGTATCAATACCTACATTTAGAAGAATTTTTCTTACAATAATAGCTTTCATTCCATCATTTAGATGGATCCTTATGAAGAACTATATGGTGGGATGTATATAAATACAATATACTAGAATAATTCTGAAAAAGAAAGCTATTGGGACCTAATCTAGCTAAGGAAATTGAAGATAATTCTATATACATTCATCAACACAAAAGAGTAACTCATAGTCTAAAAAAAGTTATACTGAAATTCAGTTGAATCATCTAGAGTTTCTAGTTTGTTATAATGTTTTCTTATAAGTATAATGTGCTAATAGGGTGATTATATTTGAAATTAAGGTAATATTAAACCTATGGTATATAAATCCATTTTAAATTCCTTATCATATCTGGATTTTAGCTTATCAATTTCCACTTCCACTGAATCTCTCTAAAGTTCATGATGTGTTCCATGTATCTCTCTAGAAGAAGTACATACCTAGTACTTAAAATGTAATAAACTCATAGGCCATTACTCTATATAAATAACATTATTATAAAGAATAAGCATTATAGATTCCAGATTTTTGAAATAATGTGCTAATAAATAATACAGCTAACCTGGTCAAATTTTATTGGCGAAACCACCAATTTGAAGAAGCCATGTAGGATCTTGAGGATGTGATGACGTGGATATATCCAAATCTATTAATATCATAGTGAATACTTTTAATGTTTAAATTCACATTAATGGGGGTATTATGTATCACCACAAGGTTTTTATAAAATATTTCTCTTTAAAAAAATTTATTTATTTAATATCTTGGGATACATGAAACACCGAACTTTAACAAACTGTGTGAGATTATTAATATATTATGCATATATTATCACTTCTCCATTAGATTAGTCATAATTAATAGTAATAAATAAATTATGAAAAAATAAAAATTCTATATATTAAATATTTAATTCATTATTTATCAAATTATTATGAATAAAAACTGAGAATTATTTGAAAGTAAAATTAACATTTTTTTAGAAACATCAATTCTATGGTTGTGATGTATTTTATATCAATAAATTAATTTAATACATATTATCGAATTATTTTAATTAAATTTATATATTATTTAAATTATCAAATGTTTTCAACATTCAAAACATATATTTCTATGTAGAGGATAAGAAAAAATCTATTTTATGGTTAAAAATGTATTTTTTCTAAAAATATTTTTTTTATCTCATTTTGAACACTTAAATTAAAATTAATTTCAACTATTTATAGTTATTGAATTAGACAAATTTAATTACATATTTATAATCATGATTTTTAAATTTGGTAAATATTCTCTATTTATTTTTTGTTAAAGTGAACAGTAAATGTGGTAAATTTATGATCTCCCTAAAGGGTAAATCGGGTTAGTCCAAATTAAAAATAAGTGTTGAGGCCATAATTTCTCATCCTAATTCTTATTGGATGAAGTGAATACAAAACATAAAAACTTTGGGTTGAATTTTATTTCTCAACAGATAATTTTAAATGAAAATGTCTTAAATATTATTTAAATCGAAGAGTGATACAAAAATGTCACACTCTTTGTTTTAAATATTCATTTTTTGTTAACATAGGGACAAAAAATATATATTAATAAAAATTAATATTGATTTTGTATATAATGAAATTATATTCATTATGTATTTTTTTTATATTTTTAAGGTTTTATATAATGGACTAATATTCTTACACGACACCAAAATAACATTTATTCAATTAATTAAAAAATAAAATAAATGATTTTCATGATATAAAAAGTGATATAATTTGATTGTTTTATAGTATTTAATGAATTTTATAGGTTAATATGACATATTAATATTTAATTCATAAATTATATTGGAATTTAAACTTTTTATTTATGCCTTTTATGTCAAATTAAATGAATACTAAAAAGTTTACATTGATGATATTTTGTAAAAATAATATTTTATTAATTTGTATAAAAATAAAGACAATATGAATGTAATCAAAAATAGATTTGATATGGTCAAAAAATTCATTACTTGGCCACTTATGGTCCAACTATAACCATATATGTGAAAAATAAAAAACCATTAATATATAGAAAATTTGTTGTGGTGGTTAAAATTAAAATCGATTAAGTTATGGTTAATCAAGACGATAAGGTTAAAATGACATCAAAAAGTGTATAAATTCTATTAGATGGTGGTATTTCAACCCTATCATGACTTATATTTTAGCCTCTATCCATTTGTATGAATTTTTCTTGGTAATGAATTTATAATTTAATCTTTTGAAAAATTCCAAAAGTGCCCCTCACCTCAATTATAAAAGGGCACTACCTCCCGCACATATTTACACCACATTAACCTTACTAGATCCATATTAATCTACAAATTTATATTATTAAAATTCAAATAAACAATATTTTTGTTTTTTTATTCCCAAAATACCATCCCTAGAGCCTTTTATAGGAGATATAAAGGAGTAGTTACAAAAAATAGGTAGTCGCCTTAACCGATAACATCATTTTCTACTATTTTTTATCTCATCTAAATATATAGTAATTATCATAAAATAATAAATAAAATATAATATATGTTATTAAATTTTAATATTATTATGATAATACTATGATACACCCTCTTTCCCATCAAATGATAAGTGAGTGTATTGATCATGTGTATATTCGACTTTCTGCCTCCAAGTACCGATATGATTCATTTTTCATCATTATTTTTATAGATGGGTTTTATGATGGGTTAAATTTTAAAAAGTATATTAATGAAAAAATTATACTTCATTAAAAATAAAATCTCATATAATAAATTACCATTTAATATTTTTTGAAACAATAACATTGTTTGCCTGTGCATGTGGACATTCCCCTTTATGATGTGATATGATCCATTTTTCATTAATATTTTACTAGGAAGGTAATGTGGAAGAATTTTATGAAAATATTTGATATATATGATATAATAATGATCCTATAATTGTGAATTTTTATTTACCTTTCTTTTTTCTATCTATTGAAAAATGAATACAACTTTCTTTCATATGTACGGTCACCTGTCTACAAGAATGGTGTAATTCATTATTCAATATATAAATTTTATGGATTACCATAAATATTTATATAATGAATATATATGATATTTATTTCATTATTAATATTTTTTATGTGATGTAACCAAGATAAATGTACAACTAATGGATCTACAGAACTTAAATACTTGTGATAAATGAAATAGTTAACACCCAGAAATGATGATTTTATAAATGTTTTATTGATAAAATGGATTTTTGAAACTTTATAAAGGGATAATATATAATATTTTAAGTATTTTTATTATTTATTTATAAAATTATAAAAATTATGAATTTATTATATAAGATGATAGAGTGCTTTCAATGTAAGTTAAACCTGATGTAGGAGTTTTATTTTCGAATCTCAATGTTTTTCAAGATTGTTTTTTATAATGTTTATAATAATAAAATCATGTGACCTACCTATCAATAACATTAATATAATTCCTATACTATGTTTATTAAATGAAAATACTTTTTCCCTTTCATTTTCCTTATCTTTTCTACTTAAGAGAACAAAAGTATGTTCTTATGGAAAATAAAATTCATTTCACTCTTCAATCGAAATTTTTTTTTCTTTATATCCTTATTTTTTATAAAAATTAATGAAGTTTTTTAATATTCAATGATTTCTAAATTAATTTTTACCCATGTTTTAATTTTTAACAGATTTTTTTAAAGGGAATTTTTTATTTTTTTCATATGAGGTACTTTTTGATTTTTTACCAAAAAGGTGAAATGAATATATTTTTTTGACATATATGGCCTAAATGGATATTCCCTCTATTGTTAATAATTTTTTATTTGTATCTTTCATTACATTTTTTCATTATTATTTTAAGAAAAATATTTTCCATTAAATTTCTTCTTTTTTCCAAATAATTCATTTGAAAATTGGGTGGTTGTTTTCCTCAATAATTTTCTAATGATCATTTAATGGTATATATATTCATAAAAGTTAATAATCCTTGATTTTACATATGTTACACTGGGAATATTATCTAGGGATACCATTATTATTCATTTTAAATATGTTTATGAATATGATTACTAAATGTTTATGAAACCCATTTATTTTTCATGGGATATGCTTTGATGAAATAATGAAATATTTATAAAACCCATTTCCTTTACATGGGTTATTCTATGATAAATTTTTTATGAAACCAATTTATTTTCATTTTTTCAGATATGATAAATATTAAATGATATTATGTAGAATATATGTAAAAATATTAATATTTTATTGGTTGGACCTATATCTCCCAAAAAATGAATTTATAAAATATTGATATCTCATTAGATAAGTAGGACTGGAATGGGGAGTTGATTTATTTCAATAAGAGATGATGACCACTATGATAGTCTTGGGAGTGAAACATTGAAACTACAATACTTTGGAGAGTTAACCCATTCAATTATTATATACTTGGAAATGATCATTTACTACTAAGGAAAAAAAATTATTACATGTATTCTAAAAATCAATGTATTATTCCTATGGTAATATTTCATTGTTCATGTTCTTAGATTATATTATGATTCATGTTTTATGAATTGTCATGAATAATACCACAACTTACGATTATGATATCTAAAATTTAGGGTATTTTTCTAATGTTATGATCATTTTATTATACCATTATTCTCAGGTTATACTTATGTGATTAGTGATATCTTCCTTATTTACACTTATTGAGAATTTGAGCTCTCCCTTTTCTTATATTTTATTTCCTCACATTGTGAAGAAAGTTTTTGATTATGATATGTCAATGAGGGGTTCTATTTATGATGAAATAATAGGGAGGCGATGAATATTATTTATAAATGATTTGTTTATGTTTCCATGCTCTAAATTATACAAGTCCTATATGATTTAAGCATTCATAGAAATGTTATGTAATGAATATTCATATATTAATATGTATTATATATGTATAAAGTGTTTAGGATGATATATATGTGTCTATCATAAGTTGCAACAAAATATTATTTATTTTCCAAATGTAGCACAAAGGTTGAAATGGGTTATCACACCTGAGGAAACCTATAATCAATCAATTTCTAATTTCTAATTCAAGTAATCTATTTTCTGTGGCTTTATTATTTTTTAAATAAAAGATAAATTTCAGGTTTTTATTTTTTTTACTGCATGGAAAATTTAAAACCTAAAAAAATGAAAATAGATGAAAAAATAAAGGTTGGGTGGAAAGTTCTGGGTCTTAGGGTTTGGTTATGTGGGTTCCTTCATTATAAAACTAAATTTGAAAATCCATACCTCTGTATATGGATTTCTATTCGCTAACATAAGTGGTATATTTATCATTCTATATATACATTTTCTGGAAACCAAATTTTATCTCCTATTAGTAAGTAATATGAATGAATGTGAGATTCATGTTGTATAGGATGTTCACCACACCCATGAACTTTACTCCAAATAATAATTAATTAAATTTAATCTTTTAATTAATTATAGTGGAATAATTAAGAACATCATGAAACCTCCCCCAAGGAAGAGCCTCACGTTCGATTAACTTCATTTCAACAAGAAAGAGATCTTGGAAAAATATGGGAAGAGGGAAAAGGATTATATTCAAAGATGATGGAATCAAAACACTTTAATAAAATTTTAATTTAAATGACATGGGATTGGAAGAAATTAAAAAAAATAAAGGAATAGAAAAACTAAATTCATTAGTATCCTTATTCCATAGATCATCAACATATCCTTGACAATTGAATTTTTCCTAATCCCCCTTCTCTTCTATTCATTATTTTACATCCCCCTAATTCTATTAATTTCCTTAATAAATTGTCCAAAAATAATCTTGTTTGGTCATGGGGTTCTAGAAGGGGTCCCCCATATTTATTACATTTAATCTACACATTTTTCCCATCTGAGGGTTTCACATCATTAATATATATTTCATGGTGGGTAATGTGTGGGGATAAAGTTTTTAGGTATTTTTTCATAATCTAAATGTTTTTCTAGGTGTGATCGACAAGCATCATGACATGACTATATATTTCACACTGGGTCTAGTGATTTCATCACCAATACTTTCTTTTTCTCTGCATTCCTTGTATTCCTTCATGATTTTCATCATGAATGTCATTCAGGATGTGAATTGGTGATTTTTTAGTTGGTTTCTCCTAATTTTAGCTTGTTTATTCTCTTTTGAGCTCTAGATTTGTGCCTTAACATAACCTTTTTCTATGGGAAATCATATATATAATGAATTCATCACATTAATACTCATTATATTTCAAACCTGGTATCCTACAATATAAAATTAAAACAATTAAATTCCAGTATTTTTAATAATTTAATGTTAAAAAAATATCTTATATTAGAATATTCATGAAATAATATGACTATATCAATTCCACCACACATAGACCATTATTTTTCTAAAACTTGTAATCCCAAAAAAATTAAAGGAAGTTCATTCTACCAATATTTAAATTTCAAAATCAAAAAAAAACTAAATGTTTTTCATTATAAAATAATATTTCAAATATCACACAAAATAATTCTTCCATCTCCACATTCTTAAAATAAATAAATCCAGTCATTCATTTTATTTTCCCTCTTTTGAATTAATAATTAATCTCTATCTATTCCCTTTAATTTAATAATTCATCATTAATTTCCATGGAACATGAAATTTATCTCAGAATGAATTTTTATTTCTTATCTTTCATGGTAACTGTTGTAACCCAATCTTTTCATACAAATACATAAGATATTTATATATGAGTATTCGTTACATATCATTACGATCCAATCTAGAGTCATTTTGGTCTAGTATCATTGGAAACATTGAACCATAAACAACTAGTTCATAAAATTTCTATATATTTCCACACTTATTAATTTAAAACTTGAATCCTTCGAAGACATATCCTACTTAATAACTTCCTTGTTATCATGGGAAAAGAAAACATAAGAAAATGGTGAACATAGAATATTATTAAGTGTAAAGGAGGATATATAAATGATCACTTAAGCATAATATGAGTACATGGGCATAAGAAAATGATCTTAATGTCAAAAAACCATACCCTTCATATAAATTATCATAATATTATATCATGGAATAATATTTTGATGATCATAATACATGAATCAAAAGATAATAAAAAAACCTAATCCTTGAAAGATTAATTTATGTATAAGTAATTTATTGGAGGAATAAACATAAATATAGAAAATAACTTCCTTAGTAGTTAAGGATCATTTCCAAGGCTATCATAATGAAATGGGTTCACTCCCAATAATATCATATTTTTTTAAGGTTAATTACCAACATTATCAGAGTGGATGTAATCCCATACTAAAATTGGTTCACTTCCCATCATAGCCTTATTTATCTAATCATATATAATTCTGTATATAATTCATTAGAGGGAGGTATGGGTCCCACTTGACACATAATTAATGTAATTCCTATGTATTAAATGTGATAATAAATCATTCATTATATCCAACCCAATGATAAGAAATTGGTTTGATGAACTCTAATTTCCCAACCTTGGATCACCTTAACTGGTGCCCTAAGGCAGTGGGTCACATGTCTCAATCGTGCCTCCCTATAGGGTAGAGTCTATGGACTAGCAATGATGGTCCAAGTTGGTATCATAGGGAAACTATACATTCATATCAGAGTGGAAAAGTGGTAATTATAAATAATATAAATAGAGGAATCATGATATAAAATATGACACTATGAAAACAAGGATAATAATAATCTAGAAATGCCTAAACAACCTGTAAACACTAATTGTAATAAAAATCCATAGGCTAAGTCATATACCCAATGATGACATGGCATGCTGATATAGAAAAGGGAAACTGGGGATACTGGGGATATGCATGCGCAATATAATATAAAAAATACAAAAAAAACTAAAATACACCTTCACTAGTATCACAATAATATTCTCATTCATATTATCTCATGCTCCATGATTTAATTAAATAGATCAAACATACATAATAGGTTGTTTCCCCTTATCCACACATGTAGTCATTAATTCTACTCAGGTACCAATGGCAACCTAGGTAGGGTGTGTGGGGAACTCAGTTGGAAACCATAAACAATGTCTAGAATAATCCATCTAGTGTACAAAACATAGAAGTGTGAAGGTATAATTAATAATAAACAATGCTAGAATATAAATACCATCGACTCTATTTCCTGTAGGATACCTGAAAGACTCTACCTGCTTCAGCATAGGCTGGAATATTTCTGATCTTGGTAACCATTTGTATCCATATATATATACACACACACACACAGATATATATATATATATATATATATATATATATATAATTAATCACATATAATGTGTATACATGTATAGAACTATATCTATGTGTACATATATAGGAATATACGTGTATACCAGGTGCTAGTTGTCCCCAATACGTAACTGAGGTGTCTATAACTAGTCTAACAAGCTATTGGTTCCAACAAAGGGTATAAGCCCTGAATATCATATGAAAGAAAGATATATTTCCCATCACTTGAGATGGTGGGGTGAGTTTTCATGCCCACTACCATAAGAAAAGGAACATGGTGTGTTTTCCCCATCATCCAGATTATAGTATAATGATATGAGATGTTGTTCCCATCACCCAACGTAAGGGTGTGTGAAATTTCATTCTTAACAGAACCCTTAACCATTATTCAATAACCAATAAATATAGAATATTAATAATAATATCAATTATGGTTTACCTATAAATAAATTATACTCATTTAGCACAATTATTAATTTACATTTATAAACATAACATGTGTTATGGCCTTTCCACCCAAATACATTCCTTTAATTGAATCTATTCAATTTACAAGTCAAGGTAATTTCCATTTTAGGTTAAATACAAACATAGATAAGTTTCTTTGGTCAATTGATAAATTATATAAAAGTGTTAAATTTTATTTATCATGCCAAAGGGGTGGAAATCTATGAGGTCAGAATCCTCAAATAATTTGATAGTGGTATATGGGTATGTCACAACATTGTTTAATTAATTTAAGAATGAAAGATTCATACTAATGCATCACACAGACATTTCTAGTGAGAATAATGAAAAATAATATATGATAACATCTTTTATTTTAGGAATAACTACAATACATCCTACCTTAGGTTCATATCACTCTCCTCATCCACATTCGACTATTGATTTGAGCTAGAATGGGAGAAATTAGAGACAGAGAACAATGACCTGAAAATAGGTCATTAGATCTCACACCAAAGTAATAAAAGATGTGGAAAGATAAATTAAAATAGAAATCATAGGGATTAAGGAGCTTACCATTTCATATCTAATGAATTTTATGACAATTAAAATAGAGGTTAGATGTTGGAGTTATTAAGAAGACTTTCATGGGTTTGGGAGAGCTCTACAAGAAAAGAGAATGGGTGATGTTTAACGGAGGAAGAATTAAAAATGGGGGTTTGTATTGAAAAAATTTAGGGGATAAATAATGAAATCACCACCAAAAAATTTAGTCACGTAGTTTGGCCATATGGTAAGAAAAATCATTCACCAACTGTGCTACTTTCACTATCCATGAACCCTCTCTCATGAGCTAGGAACATGGTTTGGATAACCATGAACAAGACATGTGAAAATCCATGGTTACAACCTCTATAACAACAAAATGGATGTGAATCATAGCTTGTATAGTTGTATACATTTCGTGTGTCATATCCTATTCAATGGGAACATCACATGATTGAGGAACTTGGTTAGAACTAACCATGTGCTAACCATGTAGCTCAGTATGCCACTCCAATTTCAAGATCTCTAGGATCCAAACAAGAACTAGATGCTTCTAATACCTTAGTTAGGATATAGGGAACATTTACTAAGATAAATCAAAGGGTTCAAAAAGTAAAAAAAATGAGTTATACATTTTTTAAAAGTGGGGTGATTACAACCTACCCTCTATAAAGAGACTTGTCCTGGAGATGGCCTTTCAAAGTTAAAGAGGGATCATCTATGAAAATATCTAGACACTGGCCAAGTACATCAACCTATCACTCCTAGGTATCATCCTCTACTCATCCATGCTTCTAAAGAACCCATACAAAATAAACTGATCTATCTCAAAGAGTCTTAACACAAAAATCCATGAAATGTATAGGGTACTCCTTACAGGAATAATCCACACCAAACTCAACCACATCATGTTGTAAAACTTTCATCGTGTATGGATAATACTAGCAGAGTTGAGACATGTGAAGAATTTTGTGCATATACCATTATTTCTATGGAAGTTATATCTGGTAAGCTGAATATTAGATCCTCTCTAATATATCTATGGGACACATCAATCTAGGTTAGATCTTACCCTGCTTTAGAATTTTGTGATTTTATATCCTGGGTGAAACATATAGGAAAACCCCATCCCTACCATAGAAATAAAGAGATTGTCGATGGTGTTTTTCATATGACTACTTCATAGACTAAGCTATCAACTTTTGCTTCCTGATCATCTAGACCTACATAAAAGTCTTGTGGATGAGACGTGGTACAAGCATAGATACCTCCCCTACATCTAACTAACATAAAGGTGATCAGCATGCCCTATCATACAGGGCCTTGTGAGGATCCATTTTTATGGTATCCTGAAAACCATTATTATATGTGAACTCAACTAGGAATACCTATTTCTCCTAGGAACCCCTGAAATCAAGAACGCATTCATGAACCATGCCCTCTAACACTTGAATTTTATGATCTATCTGCCTGTTGGTCAATGGGTGATAGGTCATGATCAAAAGCACCTGTGTACCCAATTAATTTTAAAACCCCATCCAAAACAAAAATATGAAGGGAGAATCCCAATAAAATATGGTAGATATTGGAGATCTATGAAGATATATGACATCCCTAACATATATATTCCCTATATCATATATTTAGAAAGTCTCTTGAATAGGTAAGAAGTGTACCACCTTCTCCCAAGAATAAATGAAAATCAAAACTGTGTAGTTTCCTTGAGCTAATATAGGAAAACCTATCATGATTTCTATAGAGACATCATCCCAATTACAATATGGAATGGATAACAACTATAAAATTCAATCCACTCACTAATATTCCCCCTTTCTCTTCTAACAAGAGTAATGTCATTTAATAAATTCAGTTTTCTCCCATTTCATTGAAGGCCACAAATACTACCAACGTAAGTCTCAATACACCATGGTGAAACTAGAATATCCCAACCAAACAGAGGTGTATGATTCTCACATAAAATCCTCTGTAATATTTTTTGGGACCCAAACACACCCATATATTTGTAAGGTCTCATCCTTATCCATGGTTAAACCAAAAGATGAATCATCATCTAAGACACTTTCCCTCGGGACTAATCCCTCGGGATCTGAGAGATTCCTCATTATCACCCATTATGTTGGGGTGTAGTTCATTGTCAAAGATGAGATTAATACTCTACCATGATCCTCATGCACCTCAACATGCATCTTTGAAAACCATTCCAAAACCTACCACTCACCACAATCCCCATGAACTACCTGCATCTGAGTCCTCCATCTTAGAGAATTTTCTATTATATTACCATTCCCAGGTGTGCAGGGAATTTCCAAATCTAAGGATTTTAGATACTCAACCCATCTTTAATTCATGATATTTTAATATCACTATTTAATGATATACTTGAGTATTTTATGATTAGTGAATACCAAAAAATTATCTCCATGTAAATAATGATTCCAACAACGTAATTCATGAACAACAGTAGCTAGCTCAACATCATGCATTGGGTAATTCTGCTCATGAGGCCTCAGATGAAGATACATGTATTCCATGAATATCTCACCCCACATCATAACTACTCCTAGAAAAATACCTAATGCATAATAATTTACTATATAACTCATTCCAGGCTAATGGATAATTAGGACCATTGCTGACATCAATCTACCCTTCAACTCATGAAAGGTGCTTTCACAAGCTTCTAACCATGTGAATTTCAAACTCTTCTTAGTCATACCAGTAAGAGGTATGGTTATGAATGAGAATTATTGGATGAATCATATGAAATATTTAGTTATCCCCAAGAAACATCATGTATCAAAAACATTTTTTTGGACGCTCCTAGGAAACTATATTTCTCACCATCTCTGGGTCTACTGATACTCCTTATGCCGAGATGGTGTGACCTAGAAAATGTAATTGGTCGATCTAAAAGTGGAATTTTATGATATTTCAATAAATTTGGTTCTCCCTCAGTTTATTTTGAGTGATATTAGGATATTGGTAATGGTCATCTCAAGTGTGATAATACACTAATATTTCATCCACAAAGACTACCACAAATGAATCCTGGTAGGTTTGGAAAACCGGATTAATTAGTCCCATGAAAACAACTGGTGTATTTGTGTGACCTAACGACATTAACATGTACTCAAAAAACTATATCTACATTAGAAAACTGCATAAGGTATTTTTGATGACCTGAATTTCAATTGATGATCGCCCCATATCATATAAATCTTATAGAACACTCTATCTCCATGGAACTAATCGAAGAGTTCATCTATTCGAGGTAATAGATATCATTTTTTGACAATGAGATGATTCAACCAAAGGTAATACACACAAATCAAAATGATACAATCTGGATTCATGGAAAAAAAGGACCATTGAACCCCCACGGTAAGGTACTAGGTCAGATTAAATGATTAGCCTTTAGAGCCTCCAATAGCTTCTTGAGCTCTAGATGCCCTATAAGTACTATCCTGTAAGGAGGAATGGACTCTAGTTCGGCTCTAGAAACTATCTCAATGCTGAATTATACCTATCTCACTAGAGGTACCCTAGAAAATTAATCTAGAAAGATATCCCTAAAATGATTCACCATATGAGGTAAAATAATATGGCATTACCCTTAATCATCCAAGAGGATTCTAGTGATCTGATTTGTTAATCTACCCATCTATTGATTCTCAGGTCTGGATGGAGGCACATGGACATCCAATTATGTATTTTGAATGTGTCTACTACTCTCTAGTGATGTGAACATCACCCTCCAATGTTAAAAATAAATATGGGATTGATAAAGAACTAACTTGTCCTTCCTAAGAATTAAATCAAACCATTTCATATCGAGGATGACATGATTCCACAGAAAAATTTATCTTCCAAACTAAAGTAGAAAATCCATACAATGGATAACACTCCCTTATCAGATACCCAATGGGGTATTGACTTTCATAACACCACATAAGTATTTTATCACAAGGCCCTGAATCTCTATAATTTCCATAGATATAAAAGTGGGAAATGAACCTATGTCAAATAAATTAGCCACTAAGGTAGATGAAACTAGAATAGTTATTATAATATAAGAAGGTCCTACTCTTTTCTCTCATTTAATAGGTTTCACTACATGTAACTATTCTTTACCATAGACCTAAGTCACAACCTGGCATCTCGAATCAGGTACGTTCTCTAGGCGCTATAAGTCCTGAGGCTGACTTACTATGCCTAAACCACCTCCTTGACCTATGTGGGCAATGGTATTCAAGATTCCTTCTAGGATAGATACTACTTTTCCCGGTCTATAACGTGGGGTAGGTGTATATCTATACTCACTATCACTAATGGAAAAGTCATTCTGAATCATTATATATGCCTCATCCTACCACAACCTCTACACGAAATAAGATCTCACATGCATTGTTGTTTCATGTTTCTCAGCTTCCCACACTAGTGACATATAGGGAATCTATAAATTAGAGTTTTGGGATAGATATTAACTCTACAATCATCCTCAAAATAATGATTTTATCTTCTAGAAGAACCATTGTCCGGTCTAGGTGTTGAACCACCTTGGGTACCACAGTCGGCTTCCCTCAAATTGCACTTAGTGATGAGAGCCTCATGGACTCTCTCAAAAATAGTGGTTTTATAAAGAAAATTGACCTATGATCAACTGGAATATACCAGAAGGTCCTAAAATTGTCTTATATTCATGAGCTCATCACTAGATAAAGTCGGTGTGAATCACTGCAGCTTAGTGAAACAAGAAAAATAGTCACTGACGGACATGGATCCCTGCTGCAATTTCATAAAATCTATATCCCGGCCATATCTAAACATTTTTGGGAATATTTAATCATATAATACTATATTTAAATCCATCCATATCATGTCTCTATTCCAATCTTCATGGGTAATGAAATCCCTCCATTTCTTCGGAGAACTGCACAAAAATAGGCAATGAGCTTGAACATCTTCTTTGGAGTAATTTCTAGGTGCTTGAAAATAGAAATTAGGGCCTCCATGCATGACTCTACATCATGTGTTCTACCATCCCTCGAGAAGGTAGTAGGATTATGTTATAGGAATTTCTGAGTCAACTCTACTATATTCAAGTAATTTCGATTAAATCCTTCAATAGATTGCATCATAAGAAGAAAACCCTATTGCAATTGGGTATCAATCCCTATATCAGGAATAGCAGTTGGTTCCATAGGTGGAACTATAGGAGGTATCACTGGAAAGTCAGGGATTTCCACTACCAGAGCATGATCATAACCACCTTCCAGGCATACGAATTTTAGCCATAATGGTGAAATGATTCTATAATACCAAACATATGCCTCAAAAGTAAATTTATAAGTTAAAAATTTACATACAGACAATAGGATAGATACATATCCCTAAAATGGAAATTTTTTTACCTATATGAATGCTCTAAAATATAGGTCTATGTGATTATAAAAAACCATAACGGGCCATCAAGATGAAATACACACCCCCTAATACCCACTACTAAGTCTGCGTTTGGGTCTAGGTCTCATATCACATAGAAATGGTTTCAGTATATGGTGTTTCAATTGGATGGTATAGAGTAAAACTCAATTTATGTTTTTAATTGGATTCATATTTAGCGGTAACCATTCCATTTAAGGGTTTTCTGTTCATTTAAAGTTAATATCCTTATATATACATATCGTGGTCCAACTAAATGTTACCCCAATCCCAAATTATAACATTTTTACCTCTCATAAATTAAAATTGAAGCATCACCTAACTGCAACATGACCCTAACATCCAGTTTCAGGATGTAAAAGGTCATAATCAATTATTTAATTACATGAATTGTCTTTTAGGATTTATAGGATTAATTTCTCTATAAATATATTTTTTTTATTCAAGTAATCCAATAAAGTAATGTTGTTCTGGTCCATGGATCCAGTAGGTCCAGAACCCGTAATATTTTATAATTATCCAATTAAGGTGTCATCAATAATCTATGAGGGATAACACTGTTAGATTGATTTAAGTACTTTAATTAACCAAATTATTCCATCATAAAAAATATTTATCACATTTCCATATATATTCATCAAGTCACTAACTATATATAGTAGGTAATGCATCCAGAAGATAAAATTTTCAAGGAAAATTCATGGCATACAAGTCTTATTGTTCCTATGATAATGCCTGAGATGATGACTCCTTTCCATAATAGGAAAAGGATGATATACAACATAAAAATAATGATGATGATGATGATTATAATATCACACAACATGTACATCACCCAATGGTGAAATCATATCAACTATAACAGGCGTAATCCAATAATATAAAGAACACACGACTAGTAATTTGGGTTTTTCCTATATGTGTGGTAGCTACTCAGAATAATAGAATCATTTTAAAATTTCATTACCTCCTATTCTGCAATATAATACCCAAATTTTATGTCAAGTAAAAATCTCAGATACAGATTTTTTAATCCCAGACCAAGGATCCCCTTAACCGGTGCCCCAAGCCAGTGGGTCACATGGCTGCAAGCATGCCTCCCCATACACCAGAGGTTTCTGGCTAGCAGTGATGGTCCAAGGTGGTATGGTGGGTATAATATACCCTCATATCACATTCGCACAATGGTAATTATAAATAATACAAATAGAGGCATCATGATATATCATATGGCACGGTGAAAACAATGATAATAATCATCTATAGAATCATAAACAACTAGGCAGTTGTAATAGTAATAAAAATCCATAGGCTGGGTCCTATACATAATGATGTCATGGAAATATGGTATATAAAAGGGAAATAAGGGATACATGGGACACTAATATACCACATTCTATACATAAATACAAAAATACCAAAATAAATATCCACTAGAATCATAAGAAAACTCAAGGTCATCTACTCCCATGATTCATTTTATAAGTAAAGAGATCTAGAATCCATGACTGGGAGTTGTCCCTTCTCCACACATGTAGTCATAAAGTCTTCTTGGGTACTAAGGTGGTTTGAGTAGGGTGTGAGATAAACTCAGTAGGCCACCACTAACCATGTCTATAATAATCTTGCTTATGTATATAACATATCTATATGTAGGTGTAATGAATACAAAACAATGCTAGAAAATAAATACCAGATGACTATTTTTCCTGTAAGAAACTTGGAATACTATACTTTATTTGACATGGGTTGGAATATGTATGATCTTGGTAACACAGTGTATCCATATATATATATACACATATAAGTAATCATATATAATATTTATACATGTGTATGAACTATATATATGGGGATATATATTGTAATATACATGAATACTAGGTGTTATCTAGACCTGAGACATAACTCAAGTTTCCATAACAAGTCTAAGGAGTTATAGAATCCCAAAAAGGGTACAATTCTGGAATCTCATATGAATGTGAGACATTTTTTCCATCACTCGAGATGGTGGGGTGAGTCTTCATGTCCAACAACCAAACAAAATGAACATTGAGAATTATTCACATCGTCCATATAACAATATAACAGTGTGACATGTCATCCCATCACCCAATATAAGGGAGCATGAAACTCCATGCTCAGCAAAACCCTTAACCATTTTTCAACAAAAAATAACCATGGGATACTAATAATAATTGAAATGATGGTTTTCCTATAAAACAACTTAAATTATTTAAAATAATCAATATTTTACATTTATAAATATAACATATGGTCTGGCCCTTCCACCCACCTCCACTAGTTTAATTTAAGTTATTCAAATTATAGGGAAATGAAATCACTATTTCAGGGTTGATCCAAACACATAGAGTGGGATTTAGTCAATTAAAAAATTATATAAAAGTGTATGATTCCATTTATCACACCCAAGGGGGGGAATCAATAAGGTCATAATCCTATAATAATATGATATGGGTATATGGATATATCAAAACATGGTTAAATTAATATAACAATGAAAGAGGCATTATAATGCATCACAAAGAAATGTCCAGTGAGTAGCATGATGTTGAAGCTATGAAAAATCCTATGCATTTAGGGAAAATTTTCATATCGCTTACCATTGGTTCTTAGTTCTATCCCCATTCAGATTTGGATTTTTATTCTATCTAGAATAATATAAACCATAGAAATAGACAAACTACATGAAAATAGGCCATAAGATCTCACACCAATATAGAAAAATATGTGTGAAGATAAACTAATATAGGAAGAAAGATGATTAATTAGATTACCATTAAAGATCGAATACTTCCAAGAGTGATGGAAAAAGAAGTAAGATATATGAGTTATTGAGAATCCAAGATTAGGCTGGGGAGATCTCCATGGGAGAAGAGAAAGAGTTTTTACTACTGGAGGATGAAGTAAAAAAGTGGGGGTGTGGTTTAAAACATTTCGAGGGAAACACCATAAATTCACCCCTTAAAATGGGGTCACATGGATTTATTTCACGGTTGGACATGTCAAGTGCTAACCATTCTACCTGTACCATCCATGAACCTCCTCACATGGTCTTGGTAGATAGTTTTTATAATAATGTGAAAGACACACGAAAATATAATTTCACCACCTCTGAAGTGGTGTGTTGACTAGCTCACACAATTCCATACTAAACATGCCGCCTCTCCTATGAAATGGGTACCTTACTCAGTTTAGTCGCATGGTTGACACTTACAATGTGTTAACCATGCATCTCTGTATTCCTCTCAAATTTTTAGAAATATATGCTCTGAACTATCACCAAAATCTCATGATTCCATACTTAGGCCTTAGGGAATGTTTAAAAAATGAAAAAAATGGGTTCAAACCAAAAGTAAAATGAGTCGTATCTTTTTGAATGTTGTGTTTTTATATAATAATTTCATCATTTTATCAAAGCAAAACCCATGGAAAAGAAGAAATATTCATAAAATTATTTTAATCATAAAAATATACCATCTAGAGAAAAAATAAGGATATTATCCTTGTGTAATATTTCTAGTAAAGGATGATCCAAATTGATGGTTCTTGTTGTGGATGAATCAAA
Organism: Viscum album; assembly: GCA_963277665.1. Taxonomy (NCBI): domain Eukaryota; kingdom Viridiplantae; phylum Streptophyta; class Magnoliopsida; order Santalales; family Viscaceae; genus Viscum; species Viscum album. The sequence goes on from OY728121.1 coordinate 1,966,178,076, forward strand.
AGATCATTAAATCATTCTTCAGGAAGATAACCATTCAATTTTGAAATCTCTTTTATTTTAAAAATATCAAAAATATAAAGGATAAAAAATAATTTTAAAATAAACATATAAATTTTTAAAGGAATATTAAATGAAAAAAAATCATGATAGAGGGAAATATATTCTTACATTATAGTTAAAAAATATTCCTTTCATATTTTTTTCTAAAAAGACACAAAGTACCTTGTTTGGAAAACCAAACAAATATTCCCTTCATATAATTTAGTTAAAATTAAATAATGGGTTAAAAATAATATTATAATAATAAAAACATTCTTCAAAATATTTTTATAAAAAATAGATATCAAAGAAAAAGGTTTTCTGGATGAAGAGAGAAATAATGTTAATTATCCTTCAAAATATATTGTCTCTCTCTTGAGAATAGAAGATGAGTAAAATGAAATTTATAAATGTATTTTTTTTTTAAATATTATATGAAAATTAATAAGTTTTTTAATATATATATATATATATATTAATATTTCATCATCAAAATCATAATCATAAACAATCCTGACAAATAAAGAGATTGTAAAATAAAACCCTTACCTTGAGTTCACATTTCCTCGAAATAACTCTAAATTAAATTATCATAAATTTAACATTAGTAAAATTCAGTAAAAATGTCGTTTTTTAAATTATAATATAATATATAATCCCATTATAAAATTTCATCTCTTCATATTATTTATAATCTCTTATTGAAATCATCATATTCAGGTGTTAACTGTTTCGTTTATCATGAGTATTTTTGCTTAATAGTTATGGTGCTTATACAATTATCATAGTTCTATCACCTTTAGAATATTAATCATAATATAAATATCATATCAACTCAACAAATACATATTTAGAGTCATCAATAAAATATATAGATAGAAAAATGAATTATACCACTCATGGAGATGGTAGGTTATACGTACGCATGAATGTTGTTTTCATTTTTTGATGGATGGAATGAAAGAAATAATAATGTTAATACAAATTTCTAGGATAATTATTATATCATATATATTTTTTATATTAATAAAATTATTTTAAATTACCATCCAATTAAAATATAAATGAAAAATGAATCACATCATTTTATGGAGGTGGTATTCCACACGAATGCACAAATGACATTATCATTTACCAAAGGATTTAATGGTTAGTAGTTAGATGTGATATTAAAATTTTAGTAGTATATTCATTTCATAAATATCATATATTAATTTTATACCCATCATAATACTCATCCAAAAAATATGGGGAGGAAAAATGAACTTTATCACTACATAGATATGGTAAGTCGTACTTACACACGAGTGATACATTAATGTCCCATTTGATGAGAAATGGGTTGTATAATGGTTTTTTCATAATCTTAAAAATATTTCATAATATTAAGGATACCTAATTTATTATTTTATGTTAGATATCGTATATTTTGAGGAGGTAAAGACGAGTAGAAAATAATGTGATTAGGTAAGGTGATTACTTCTTCTACAAAGAGAATCCTTTAGATCTCCAATAAAGGGATCTAAGATTGTTCTTTTAGGAAGAAAAAACCACTATACTATGTATAAGGATGTTTTTATGATAAAATTTTATATTTTTGTTGATATAGTCGGCTCAATGTGAAGAAAATAAGTGATGGAAGATGTGCCTTTTTATAATTGAGGTGTGGGGAACTTTTTGAATTTATCAAAATATTAAATTATAATAATCTCATTCTCAATAAAAATTTACAAAAGGGGATAGGTATTAAAATATATGATATAATAGGGTTTTATTCACATCAACCAATAGAATTCATGCTAGTTTTGGTTTCATTTTAATACATATCATTTTGATTAATCATTATTTAACAAATTTTAATATTAACAATGATAATAACTTTTTCAATATTGAAGATAGTAAATTTTACTTATAAAGTGAAAATTATCCCATAAATGTCCAAGTAATTTCGTTTTAGACTATATCATATCCAACTTTTTTTATTTAAAGACTTTCATAATTTTTAAATAATTTAATAAAATAATTTTTTGATAAAATATCATTATTTTCAAGATTGATGATATTCATTTAGTTTCTCGTAAATAAAATAAAGGCATACTTTAAATTATAATATAATAATTTAAAAAAACACTAATATGAACCATTATCCTATAAATTTTTTGGAAGACTATAATTTCAAAAATTATATCACTTCGAATATTTTAAAATCATATATTTTATTTCATAACTAATTGATTAAATATTTTTTGGTGTTTTGTATGAATTTAACGTAATTATAAAACACCTCAATATATTAAATTAAATACCTTAATTAATATAATCTCACATTGATAAAAATTAATATTAATATCCATTCAGAACTAGTTTTTGTCACAATGTGAACATATAAAGGATAGTAAAAAATAAGTGAGTACCATTTTGTAACATTATTTGATTTAAATAATTTATAAATTATTTTCATGTAAATGTGTCCATTAAACTAATAAATTTATAGAATATTGTGATAAGGATCTAATTAACATCATCCAATATTAATTACGCTGAAAAAATTTACCCTATTAAATTAATTTTAATCTAGATAAACCTAATGTACCATGTTATGAGGTGATAAATTTTATCATGATTTCTATTCATATTGACTAAAAATAAAAGGGGACTGCTAACCAAATTTGAACCTCCTAATTCTTAATATTTAATTAATTTTATCCAATTAAATACTTATAAATTTAATAAATTATTATTAATTTGTGTTCATAAAATGAGACAATAATTATTTTTAGAAATATATATATATATATATATATTTCAGTATATAAGTGAATAAATTCTTATCTTATGCCTAGAAAAATATTTTTTAAATAATTAAAATATTTTTTCAAATAAATAATATATAAATTTCATTATAATATATGTAAAAAATGTATTAATTTAGTTAAAACATATTTCCCACATAGAAATATATTTTTTAGAATAAACATCACTTTTATTTTCAAATAATTATTTGTTTTTGTTTATAATAATTTGATAACAAATGATTTAATCGAATAAATTTTTAAAAATATATTTTTCATAATTTAGTTATTACTATTCATACCTACTAATTCAATGGCTAGGTGATAACATACACATCAATGTTTAATAATGATAAGAATATTGACTAAACTCGGTGTGGCGTGTAATGCGAGTTGTAAAATAAATAAAATTATTTAAGGATAAATATTTCAAAAAATATGTGGCATTAAATTATACCAAACATTAAATAAATTTCAAATATTAAATTCATCACTTTGATAGAATGATATTAGGATACTTCTACCTCATCACTTCCTCACTTTCTCATGAATCTTCCTCAAATTAGTGTTTTCGCCTCAAAACATTGGCTTGGTGAGTGGTTTTTTTCATAACACTTTCTCTATATGATAAAAAATATCTGATATTTATTCATCATAAAATATATCATCAATAATCTGTATGAACTATGATTTTATTATATATGAGTGATCAGTTATTTACTTCTTTACGAGGGAAAATAGATCACATCCTGATATTGAGAGAGATTTAGTGGAAGAGATAATACATAAGATACCATCCTAATATGATAAAGAATCTACAAAGGTGAAATATACCAAGCAATTTTCTTTCTCTTAATTCTAAATCCCATTACTCTCTTCTTGGGAGGTATTTATATAAATACTTTTGACTAACTTAAAACTCTAAATCATTCTAGTGATTTTGAGCATATCTTTTTTGTAGAATCTATTTTACAATTATGTGCTACTGAATGGCTCAACATTTCACTACAATTTTATTAGATATATTAGGTCCAAATATATTTTCCTCTATAACTTCATTCTTTCATGTTAGAGTTCTACACTTCCAAACATATATGGAATTATAAGGAGCCATCTAAATTACGGGGTGATTAGTCACTAAAATTGGCTAATATTCATTGTTAATATCTTTATATTCATTGTTCCAAAGTCCATAAACATTGTTTTTAGTGCATTACATAAATAGAACTTCATTTCTCATCTTAAATGTAATTCATGTTTTAAATTCAAATTTGGGCCCAATAATTCATCTATTTGTGGACAACATTATATTCATTTTCTGAATTTGATATTTTGGGATATGATTTATCACTTTGTTTAGAACATTTTATATTTTAGGTCCGATGGATGAATACCAGGAGAAGATGGATATTTTTCAGCCTGAATGCAGAAATTTGCTGGAAAAAGCATAATGGGCCTAAGGTCCATCAAACAAATGTGGGTCCCACAAACCAATCCCAATGAGGATAAAATTTTTACATTAGAAAGAGAAAAATATTAGGATCATTTTATTCAACTGTGTTCAGAGATAATTCTGAAGTTTTCATGATGATAATGGGATCTGAATTTTGGATTTAAATGGTGGACCCGACATTAATGCACATAAATCCGTCCCACCATTTTGACCATAACATCCAAAATGAAGTGCCAAAATTCCTGAAATTTTTACATATCATAGAGAACTTATGGAAGAGAATATTTCACTTCTATGACCCTCAGGATTCTGCCTCCTTAAATTCCAAATTCACACGTCAAATGGTGGAAGAATCTAGATGAAATTTCCAGGTCAACTTTGAAACATCCAAATCCCTTGATTTTCTCACCCTCCATTTGACTCTCTAAATTAATGGGGATGGAATTTATTATGGTGGGGTGTCTATAAGGCTCATAATATTCCTATATAAAGAGATGTTGGTGAAGTGAATTATCATATAACATTTTTCTTTGAATCCATGTTTTTCTTTCATCTTATATTTTCCTTTCAATTGTAATTTTCTGCTTTCATTTTGTAATCGTATCGTTAATTTTTCCCATGTAAGTTTTTCTTTCACATTGAGTATCTTAATAAAAGTTGTTCTTCTTCTTTATTATTTCTTTTTATTTTATTCACACGTTGATACCGTTGAATCTATGTGGGAATTTATTCACACCAACACTTGTGAATTCCTCACACAACGGGGGAGTGTACTTTTTTTATTAATGTTTTTCTTCTTCAATCCCGCTTCTTTAAGTCGACTTCCCACTTACATTAATACAATAACATCAATTAAGGGGTAAACTTTTATGGTTTTATCCTAGGGAGTCCCATGGGGTGTATTTAATTTTATTTTATGTTCTTAAATTCTTAAATTTATTATTTATTTTAAGAGTTATTTTCTTTGATTTATCTTCTTCTTTGTCTTCACCTACTTTAACGACGAAACATTTTGAGTGCTAGTATGATCCAATTACATAGAGTTATCATCAAATTGATCCTCTAAGTGCATTGGGTATTAGCCTTGAAATTGTGTATGGATTAAATCGGAGAATTATTTTGAGGAATTATTTCATTTAATGGATATCTCTTGAACTGATGAACATAAAATCCAAAGAAAAAAATGCATCCAATAAAGCCCTAGAGATAACCTAGGATCGACTCATCTTAATTAATTGTTTTAATTCAAGACATTTTGTTTGTTTTGTTCTTTAAATAAAATCACTATTTCTTCAAATCAATCAACACCATATTTGGCCACTTCATAACCAATCATGTATCCAATCTTAGTGTCTCAAGGTTTCTTCTTCGGTCCCTGTGGATTCGATCCCTACTTGTACTTCAAATACCGCTTTTACCGGTAGGTTAAATTTGGGCGCAACCAAATTTTGGCACCATTTCTGGGGACCCAAATAAGTTTTCATAGACACCCACCTTCTATTTTCACCTAACTTCTCTTTTCTCACCTATATTTCTCTTTTATTTTCCCCTTTCTATTTTCGTGTGTCCAAAAAAAATCCAAATCCAAATTTCATTAAACACCAATGGAGTATCATCAAAAATTTCCTTTCATAAACATAGGCTAGAATAAAATAGAAAATCAACAATGGGAATCCCCTCACATAGGAAATTACTTTGATCAACACTTGAATGATTACCCCACACCCGATAACATGAACGATCTTTGGGATGATGAATTTTTAAAAGATCAATTTCCATACCTATCAAGAATGATTGAAAAGATAAATATTGAGGTAGAACATGATTTCCAAACATCTATCAATCATAATCCTGAAAAAATTCTTCAAAAATTGTGTGAACAAATGGAAAAAATGAATTCATAGGTATCAAGTTTAAGACTAGAACTACAAAACATTAAAACTTGTGTGGACCCCATTCCCACTCAAACCATCCCTTCCTCAATATTGATTGAATAATATTGTAACACACAAACCCCTCATGCCTTTATTGAAGAACCAACCTTAGGATTTGGGATAATTGGAGAGGATCGAGGAGTTTTTGAAGGGTCATTAATTCAGGATGAAATTGATTTCATGAATTCACAAGAGGGAAATTTTTCTTCATTGATTGAATGTTCGTAATATTTCTACAATGATGATTTTTTAGAAACACCAATCACTAAACCATTAGGAGAAATCACAAACATCAAATCCATACCCATTCATGAAACTCATCTAGAAAATTTTGGGGTTGAATCTTCAATTCAAATGGAACCAATTGTGTTGGGAAATGTTGAAAATGAAATTGATTTTGATTCTAATTCCTTATCTGTGTTTGAATGTCCTATCCAAAATGAACTCAAAATCAATGTCCTTACTTCCCCACTAAGGAATCCCATCATAGGTGATAAAAAAGACCTTTCAGTTGTCATTCATCCATATCATGAAATCATTAACGTGGGAATGATCCTTGGTGTCTTAGGCAAGACTATAGAAACAAATCGATCAACTATTTTAGATATTCCTTGGATTTTACCAATAATTGTAGAAAATATGATTTCATACGAAACAAATTTCAAAAAAAAAATCAATCTCAATCTTGTTGAAGTGGAGAAAGATGAGTTAATTAAAATTTTTAAAGTTTGAATTGGATAAGTTGGGGGGTTCAAGTCGAGCTAACAACGTTAAACAAAAGCGTTGCATGGGAGGAAACCCATGGTTTTCATGTTTCTAATAATTTTGAATCATTTTCTTTTTCATATAATAAATTATCATAGACTGTTGACATGTTCTTCTTTTATGAGTATAGATGGGTATGGAAGGGGAGCACCATATTCATTTCTGTCACCTAGCGTGATCTCTGAGTAATACCTTACCCAGAAATCTCAAAAGAAGACAATGTATCATCAGTTTATTTTGTTTTGTTTATTTTTATGTTTTTATAAGTTAAAAAAATAAAAGGACATGTCGTAAGTCATAAGGAAAATCCATTCACCACCATCCAAGATGCTGAGACTCAAATCCAAGATTGAAGGGAGACTGTGGCATGTGCTATCATCATCAACCACCAAGTGACTTCATTCCATGATTATCATTTTAAATTTATTCTTTGAACAACTCTCCTACCCCCCTTATAACTTTTCTTTTCTCTAAACACTGGGGACAGTGTTATTATAAGTTGGGGGGAGATGAAAAAAAATGAGTTTTTTTAATAAGAACATGCATGGAAAGAAAAATTCCATTAACCTTGAACATGATAACACACATTGCAAACTCTGAAATTGGATATCAAAAAATTCGGATGCCTTGATTCTGATTTTAATGCAAGTTTAAGTTCATGAGAATAGTTTTTGGAAAGTGCAGCTGTCTAATGTGATTTTTTAAAGTTTACATTTTCATCCTCTTAATAAAAATGTCACAATGCACATCTACTGGATCGTAGGTATAAATTTGAGTTCTTGGATCCCTTTCATTATAGCATAGAGTTATGGGGTCACTTTTAGTTTAATTTGAGTATCCAAAAAAAACAAAAAAACAAAAAAATTGAAAAAAAATAATGACCACATAGAGAAATGTTTTGTCCAAATGTGTGGCATCCGGCACTTAGGGATTGTGACTCCATAGTTGTCTTGACCAGAGTTAGTATTTTCAAATCTATTGTGGTAAAAAAATAAATAATAAAAACAAACAAACAAACAAACAAAAAATTGGATACTCATCTTAAGGTTTAATATGATTCCCACCTAGCGCTTGCATTTTTTCCCCTTGAACAATAAAATGGGCCCCATGTCTTTTGTGATGCACAACACTTTATCATGATTAATTGAAATTGGATGAAATGTAGCGATGAATTTGAACAAAGGAATGGGCTTGGGCTTGGGATATACTTATAAACCTAGCCTGTTTTAAATGATTTTGATGGGTTTCATATTTTTTTGGTATGAGGTCTTTGGGTGAGCAATGTGTATTAAAATGTTTTTGGAAAAGGGGATTTGAATTTCATATTTGTAATATATATTTTTCTCGGGACTATAAAAACTCAAGTTAGGGGGTGTGATTAGTAACTAAGTGGCTAATATTCATTATTAATATCTTTATATTCATTGTTCCAAAGTCCATAAACATTGTTTTTAGTGCATTACATAAATAGAACTTCATTTCTCATCTTAAATGTAATTCATGTTTAAAATGCAAATTTGGGCCCAATCATTCATCTATTTGTGTAAAATATTATATTCATTTTATGAATTTTATATTTTGGGATATGATTGATCACTTTGTTTGGAACATTTTATCTTTCAGGTCCGATGGATGAATCCTAGGAGAAGATGGAGATTTTTTCATCCTGAATGTAGAAATTTTCTGGAGAAAGCATAATGGACCTAAGACCCATCAAAAAAATGTGGGGCCCAAAAACCAAGCCCAATGAGGATCAAACTTTTACAGTAGAAGGAGAAAAATATGAGGATCGTTATATTAAACCGTGGCCAGAGCTAATTCTGAAGTTTTCATGATGATAATGGGATCTGAATTTGAGATTTAAATGGTGGACCCAACATTAATGCACATAAATCCGTCCCACAATTTCGACCATAACATCCAAACGGATGCTCCAAAATTCATGAAATTTTTACATATCATAGATGACAGATGTGAGAGAATATTTCACTTCTACGACCCCTCAGGATTCGGTTTCCTTCAATTTCAAATTCACACGTCAAAATGGTGGAAGAATTTGGATGAAATTTCCAGGTCAACTTTGAAACGTCCAAATCCCTTGATTTTCTCACCCTCCATTTGACTCTCTAAATTAATGGGGATGGAATTTATTTTGGTGGGGTGTCTATAATGATCCTAATATTCTTATATAAGGATATTGTGGTGAAGGTAATTAGCATCTAACATTTTTCTTTGAATCCATGTTTTTCTTTCATCTTATATTTTCCTTTCAATTGTAATTTTCTGCTTTCATTTTGTAATTGTATCGTCAATTTTTCCCATGTAGGTTTTTATTTCACATTGAGTATCGTAATAAAAGTTGTTCTTATTCTTTATTATTTATTTTTATTTTATTCACACACTGATACCTTTGAATCTAGGTGTGAATTTATTCATACCAACACTTTTGAATTCCTCACACAACGGTGGAGTGTACTTTTTTCTTAATGTTTTTCTTCGTCAATCCCACTTCTTTAAGTCGACTTCCCACTTACATTAATAGAATAACGTCAATTAAGGGGTAAACTTTTATGTTCTGAACCTAGGGAGTCGCATGGGGTGTATTGAATGTTATTTTATTTTCTTAAATTCTTAAATTTGTTCTTTATTTTAAGAGTTCTTTTCTTTGATTTCTCTTCTTCTTTGTCTTCACTGACTTTAACGACGACACATTTTGAGTGCTAGTACGATCCAATTACATAGAGTGATCATCAAAGTGATCCTCTAAGTACATTGGTGGTTAGCCTTGAAATTTTTTATGGATTAAATCAGATAATGATATTGAGGAATTATTTCATTTAATGGATATCTCTTGAACTGATGAACATAAAATCCAAAGAAAAACAAATACATCCAATCAAGACCTAGAGACAACCTAGGATCGACTCATATTAATTAATTTTTTTAATTCAAGTAATTTTTTTGTTTTGTTCTTTAAATAAAATCAATATTTCTTTAAATCAATCAACACCATAGTTGGCCACTTCATAGCCAATCCTGTATCCGATCTTAGTGTCTCAAGGTTTCTTCTTCGGTCCCTGTGGATTCGATCCCTACTTGTACATCAACGACCGCTTTTATCAGTAGGGTAAATTTGGGAGCAACCAAATTTTTGCGTCATTGTCGGGGACCCAAATAATTTTTCTTAGACACCCACCTTCTATTCTCACCTAACTTATCTTTTCTCACCTATATTTCTCTTTTCTTTTCCCCTTTCTGTTTTCGTGTGTCCAAAAAAATCCAAATCCAAATTTCATTAAACTCCAATAGAGCATCATCAACAATTTCCTTTCATAAACTTGGGCTAGAATCAAATCGAAAATCAATATTTGGAATCCTCTCACATAGAAAATTACTTTGATCAACACTTGAATGATTACCCCACACCCGATAACATGAACGATCTTTGTGATGATGAATGTTTAAAAGATCAATTTTCATACCTATCAAGAATTATTGAAAATATAAATATTGAAAAAGAAAATTATGTCCAAGCATCTATCAATCATAATCCTGAAAAAATTCATCAATAATTGTGTGAAAAAATGGAAAAAATGAATTCATAGGTATCAAGTTTGAGACTAGAACTACAAAGCATTAAAACTTGTGTGGACCTCATTCCCACTCAAACCATCTCTTCCTCAATATTGATTGAAGAATATTATAACACACAAAACCCTCATGCCTTTATTGAAGAACCAAACTTAGGATTTGGGATAATTGGAGGGGATTGAGGAGTTTTTAAGGGTCATTAAATCAGGATGAAATTGATTTCATGAATTCACAAGAGGGAAATTTTTCTTCATGGATTGAATGTTCGGAATATTTATACAATGATGATTTTTTAGAAACACCAATCACTGAACCATTAGGAGAAATAACAAACATCAAATCCATACCCATTCATGAAACTCATCTAGAAAATTTTAGGGTTGAATCTTCAATTCAAATGGAACCAATTGTGTTGGGAAATGTTGAAAATGAAATTGATTTTGATTCTAATTCCTTATCTGTGTTTGAATGTCTTATCCAACCTGAACTCAAAATCAATGTCCTTACTTCCCAACTGAGTCATCCCATCATAGGTGATAAACAAGACCTTTCAGTTGTCATTAATCCATATCATGAAATCAATAACGTGGAAATGATCCTCGGTGTCTTAGGAAAGACTATAGAAACAACTCGATCAACCATTTTAGATATTCCTTGGATTTTACCAATCATTGTAGAAAATATGATTCCATACGAAAAAAATTTCAAAAAAAATCAATCTCAATCTTGTTGAAGTGGAGAAAGATGAGTTAATTAAAATTTTGAAAGATGGAATTGGACAAGTTGGTGGGTTCAAGTCGAGCTAACGATGTTAAACAAAATTTCTCTATGGGAGTAAACCCATGGTTTTCATGTTTCTAATAATTTTGAATCATTTTTTTTTCATATAATAAATTACCATAGAATGTTGACTTGTTCTTATTTTATGAGTAAGGATGGGTATAAAAGGGGAGCTCCATATTCATCCGTGTCACGTGGCGTGATCTCTGAGTAATACCTTACCCATAAATCTAAAAAGAAGACAATGTATCATCACTTTATTTTGTTTTTTTTATTTTTATGTTTTTATAGGTTAAAAAAATTAAAAGGACATGTCGTAAGTCATAAGTAAAATCCATTCACCACCATCCAAGTCTCTGAGACTCAAATCCAGGATTAAAGGGAGACTGTGGCATGCGCTATCATCATCAACCACTAGGTGACTTCATTCCATGATTATCATTTTAAATTTCTTCTTTGAACAACTCTCTTACCCCCTTCTAACTTTTCTTTTCTATAAACACTGGGGACAGTGTTATTCTAAGTTGGTGGAGATGATAAAAATGAGTTTTTTTAATAAGAACATGCATGGAAATAAAAATTCCATTAACCTTGAACATGATAACACACATTCCAAAATCTGAAATTTGATATCGAAAAATTTGGATTCCTTGATTCTGATTTTAATGCAAGTTTAAGTTCATGAGAATAGTTTTTGGAAAGTGTGGTTGTCTAATGTGATTTTTCAAAGTTTAAATTTTCATCCTCTTAATAAAAATTCCACAATGCATGTCTACTGGATCGTGGATGTAAATTTTATTTCTTGGGTCCATTTCATTATAGCATAGGGTTCTGTGGTCACTTTTAGTTTAATTTGAGTATCAAAAAACAAACAAAAAAATTGAAAAAAAATGACCACATAGAGAAATGTTTTTTCCAAATGCGTGGTGTCCGACACTTGGGGATCGTGACTCCATAGTTTTCTTTCCCAGAGTTAGGCTTTATATCTCTATTTTAGAGAATGGAATTGACAATATGTGTGGTGTCCGGCACTTGGGGATCACGACTCCATAGTTTTCTTGCCCAGAGTTAGTCTTTTCATATCTATTGTGGTTAAAAAATAAAAAATAAAAACAAACAAACAAAAATAAAAAAAAAATCAAAAAAAAATTGGATACTCATCTTAAGGTTTAATGTGATTCCCACCTAGAGCTTCCATTTTTTTCCCATTGAACAATAAAATGGGCCCCATATTTTTTTTGATGCACAACACTTTATCATGCTTAATTGAAATTGGATGAAATATAGCGATGAATTTGAACAAAGGAATGAGCCTGGGCTTAGGATTTTCTTATGAACCTAGACTGTTTTAAATGATTTTGATGGGTTTCATATATTTTTTTGGTATGAGGTCTTTTGGTGAGCAATGTGTATTAAAATGTTTTTGGAAAAGGGGATTTGAATTTCATATTTGTAATATATTTTTTGCTCCGGACTACAAAAACTCAAGTTGGAGGCTGTGATTAGTCACTAAAAGTGGATAATATTCATTGTTAATATCTTTATATTCATTTTTCCAAAGTTCATAAACATTTTTTTAGTGAATTACATAAATAGAACTTCATTTATCAACTTAAATGTAATTCATGTTTAAAATGAAAATTGGGCCCAATCATTCATCTATTTGTGGACAACATTATATTAATTTTATGAATTTGATATTTTGGGATATTATTGATCACTTTTTTTGGAACATTTTATCTTTTAGGTCTGATGGATGAATCCCAGTAGAAGATGGATATTTTTCAGCCTGAATGCAGAAATTTACTGGAGAAAGCATAATGGGCCTAAGGCCCATCAAACAAATGTGGGGCCCACAAACCAAGCCCAATGAGGATAAACTTTTTACAGTAGAAATATAAAAATATTATTATCATTATATTCAACTGTGGATAGAGATAATTCTGAAGTTTTCATGATTATAATGGGATCTGAAGTTGAGATTTAAATGGTGGACCCGACATTAATGCACATAAAGTCGTCGTACCATTTCGCCCATAACATCAAAACGCATGTTCCAAAATTCCTGAACTTTTTACATATCATAGAGGACATGTGGAAGATAATATTTCTCTTCTATGACCCCTCATTATTCGGCCTCCTTAAATTCCAAATTCACACGTCAATATGGTGGACGAATCTGGATGAAATTTCCTGGTCAACTTTGAAACGTCCAAATCCCTGGATTTTCTCACCCTCCATTTGACTCATTAAATTAATGGGGATGGAATTTATTGTGGTGGGGTGTCTCTAAGGCTTCTAATATTCCTATATAAAGAGATGGTGGTGAAGGGAATTATCATCTAACATTTTTTTTAAATCCATGTTTTTCTTTCATCTTATATTTTCCTTTCAATTGTAATTTTTTGCTTTCATTTTGTAATCGTATCGTCAATTTTTCTCATGTAAGTTTTTCTTTCATGCTGAGTATCTTAATAAAAGTTATTCTTGTTCTTTATTATTTCTTTTTATTTTATTCACACGTTTATATAGTTGAATCTAGGTGTGAATTTATTCACACCAACACTTGTGAAATCCTCACACAACGGTGGAGTGTACTTTTTTTCTTAATGTTTTTCTTCGTCAATCCCGCTTCTTTAAGTCGACTTCCCACTTAAATTAATAGAATAACGTCAATGAAGGGGTAAACTTTTATGATTTGATCCTAGGGAGTCACATGGGGTGTATTGAATGTTATTTGATGTTCTTAAATTCTTAAATTTGTTCTTTATTTTAAGAGTTCTTTTCTTTGATTTATCTTCTTATTTGTCTTCACCGACTTTAACGACGACACATTTTGAGTGCTAGTACGATCCAATTCCATATATTGATCATCAAAGTGATCCTCTAAGTTCATTGGTTATTATCCTTGAAATTGTGTATGGATTAAATCAGAGAATGATATTGAGGAATTATTTCATTTAATGGATATCTCTTGAACTGATGAACATAAAATCCAAAGAAAAATAAATACATCCAATCAATCCCTAGAGACAACCTAGGATCGACTCATCTTAATTAATTGTTTTAATTAAATTCATTTTGTTTGTTTTTTTCTTTAAATAAAATCACTATTTCTTCAAATGAATCAACACCATAGTTGGCCACTTCATAGCCAATCCTGTATCCAATCTTAGTGTCTTAAGGTTTCTTCTTCGGTCCCTGTGGATTCGATCCCTACTTGTACTTCAACGACCACTTTTACCGGTAGGGTAAATTTGGGCGCAACTAGGGGTGAAGGTTATTGTTGTAAGAAATTTTCACCAACAAAGGGTTTTATCCAAACTGCCTTTGAAATCCAAAAAAAAGGATCTCAGCATGTCTTATATAGTTTTAATGGTCTACTTAGATTCGCCATCTTTATTAAGAGGATAAACAATTCTAAAAATTAACACTTTATCTAGGGCCTGGTAAAGACATCTCCTAAACATAAAGGTATACCATGGATCCCCATATGATATAATTGATAGTAGTACACCATGAAATCTTACCACTCCGATAATGTATTACTGAGTAAGATGATCAAGTGATAAATGTTTTATATCAGCAAGGAAGTGTTCTTACTTCATAAATTTATCACAAAAAAAACTAAATAAAATTTTTCCATTTAGATTTCTTAGGGATTTTGAAAACAAAATCCTTGTAAATGTTCCCCATTTACACTGTGGTGTGTGTAATGATTGTAGCATCTCATTAGATATCTTACTATAATCCTTAACATGATTAGATACCAAGAAATGACAAACATACTTTGAAATATCCCCCTTAATTCTATCCCACCATAAATATTATTTCAAATCTATATACATCTTTTTGTATCTTATATGAATTGTGAAAGAAGAACTATGAGGTTCACCCATCAGCTCCTTCTTCAAATTTGGTACGGATAGAACACATACATAGTTTCTAAATCTTATTATTCCATCATAATCAAGGATATACCTAGGAATATTTATCAACTTCTTTTTTAGATCTATATCTTCCTTATATACCTCTCTAATCTTCACTTGATTATATATTTAAAGACACATTTGATAAAGGTACAATTCTTCTCTTCCTTCAAGATTTCATGAACATAAATTAAAAGCCTAGAAGTTTTGGATCTTTTATTATCCTCATCATAGATAGGATGGAATGATCTATTCTACTCGTAGAATCAACCACCTTGTTCTCCTTCATAGGGTTGTAATGTATTGAGAAATCAGAATCAATAATCATCTCGAACCATCTTCTTTGGTGCATGTTTAGCTCTTTTTGGGGAAGTATACACTTTAATCATTTTTAATCACTATATATGTCTCACCATTCTCAATTAAAATAATTCCTAAATATATTTAATGAAAATATTACCACAACTAACTATAAATATTGAATTGGGTAATTTTTCTCGTGGACCTTAAATTGTAATGATGCAAAAGCTATAGCTATATCATTTAGCAGTTTGACACATCATATTCATTTATTTTATTAATCACTATAGATTACAAAACCCTCTCTACTGAAAGATAGGGTAATAAAAAGTGTTATGACTATCCCTATTTTTATTTCATTAAAACCTTTATCACATCCATCTATCTAAATGAACTTAGATCCCTTCTGAGTTGACATGGTTAGTGGATTTGATTACTATCAAATATTTTCCATAAAACATCGATTATATGCATCCAAAACAAAAATACTATTAATCTCAGTCATAGTTTTTATTCTAGTATAATTATCCATAACTTCAACCTTTTAAGGTTATATTGATATAACCATAATTGAGATTATATTACCCAATAATGAATCTTTATAAAGAAAAATTCACACCAGGTAAATTTTTTATAGATCTTCTTCATCCTTAGATTAATCATCACAACTGTCTAATTATCTTCATGATCTTCCATTCCATTTGAGTAAATAATAATATCATCTATAAATACTACCATAAAAAAATATTGGTAATATCTAAAGAATTTATTCATTATATCCATGAAGATATAGGTGGAATTAATAAGACCAAAAGGCATCATAATAAATTCATAGTGTCTATAGATTATACATAATTATATCTTGGGTATATTCTCCTTCTTGACCCCCAATTATTGATATCAAAAATGAATATCAATATCAGATAATTTATTGACCTTCACATTGTTGACCAAAAAATTCATCAATACAGGGTAGTGGATACTTTTTTTGATAGTTATCTTAATATATTCTCTATAATCGCTACAATATTGAAATGATCCATATTTATTTTTAAGAAATATAATAGGTGCACCCCAAGGTTGGGCACTTGTCTAAATGAATATCATTTAAATATTATCCTGGTGTTTATTACTCAAGTGTTGAAATTCAATATGGACTATTCTATATGGATTAATGGAAATATTTATAGAAACATCTTTGGGTTCTTTTGAAACTCAACATTATGATTTGGTGGAGGGCCCAAAAATTCATTTAGAAATTCATCAATTATCTCCCAAAAAATACGGAAATCATTGATGTTGAGTTTCTCCTCAACCATATGAGATAAACGCCCCATTTGAATAGGAATCATGACCCATATTATTGATTTAATTTCAATCATAAGTTCATTTTTTTCATCGCAGTGATAGACAGCTATTGGGTGGTTCAGAATATAAAATATAAATTCACTTCGATCTAAATAGAAGTGGGATTCATGTAATGAAAGGAAATGCATGTAATGCCCTGACCCCAGAATCCAAGATCTGGTGCATTTTTTTAATACATTGGAATTATTATAAGTAATAAAATCTTAAAGGACCGAGTAGTTTAGAAGTTATGGAAAACCAGATACATACATAGGTTAAACATTTCAACTTGAAGGAAAAAACAACATAAAAGTATTATTGAGAACATCCAAAACTATAAGTTAATCCATGTAGGTCATTCATAATAAACTTCTTAATGTACTAAGAAAATTAAACATAAGAAAGGGGTGATATCAAACACATATTAAGGGTAAGAAATACAGTGGAAGATATCATAACATAAAAATTAGTCATGTTGAATAAATAAAAACATATGTCGTCAACAAAAACATGAACACATTATGGTAGGAATAAGAGTTGAATAAATAATTCCATAATCATGGGTATTCAACTAGTAAAATAAAAAATTGAACCATAAATAATATTTTCATAATGAGGGAATGCATAATGTGGGACATCATAACCATACCGTCAAGGCCTCATGCCAAGACCATAAATAATCATTTTGTCAAGGCCTTATGCCAAGACTGTAGTTTGTCTCATTAGACCTACTAATGCTCCAAGGAGAAATAGAGGGCCCCAAATGACACTTAATATGTAAAATTAATTCCTCATATGAATGGGGAGGAATTTAAACAAATTATTCATTCATATTAAAACAAAAATATGTAATGTAAATAAGTTTCCCTGAACATTAAGCTTGAACACTAATTATTCGGAGTAAATTGGTGAATGGTTTTAGGATATCCCATCTATAGTCAGACTAATCATAAACCATTCAATAAAACATGTTGTATGATATCATAATTTTTAAACATCAATTATTTACAAGATTCAACAAAGTATTTTTCCATAGATATGTATACATATAAATGAGACCATTGAAATTTTTTTGAGGAAATAACCCTTAAACATTCCAAAGTGTACCATGCCACCTTGAAAAATTAAAATCATAATACCTTAGAATATCATGAGAATAATAATACTATTTATATGATATAAAAAAGGTACTTAAATACACCATGATAAATAAATAAGTGGTGTACAAGGCATATATCTCATCAAAGTTAAAGTGAGATGAGAAAAATTCCTTTTACTTTGGAAAGATGAGTTCTTTTGGAAAATCATTTTTAATTTTCAGGAAATCATATTGTAAACATTTAT
Organism: Viscum album; assembly: GCA_963277665.1. Classification (NCBI taxonomy): domain Eukaryota; kingdom Viridiplantae; phylum Streptophyta; class Magnoliopsida; order Santalales; family Viscaceae; genus Viscum; species Viscum album. The sequence continues at coordinate 1,966,196,350 of OY728121.1, forward strand.
ATACCATAAAATAAAATTTAATCTCTTTGAAATTATATTTTAGTCTTAAATAAAATCTTTTTGAGGTGAGATTATTTAAAAAGAGTTTTTAAGGAAGATTTAGAAATAAAATAGTTTAGTGTGGTTTAAGGAACAAATTAAAGGATTTTAAAGTGCAATGGCATGTTCGCTTTAATAAAACTAGAAGGGAAACAAAATATATTTTCATGTTTAAATTTTTGATTTTATAAAGATAAATATGGCTTAAAATAGATTATATAGTGAACTTAAAAATAGGTAAGAATCTGAGAAGTTCCTTGAATCGAGCATGTATTTTGGGAAGAATTTTTGAAATATCCTTTTAAATCATATAACTCCCCTCAAAATAAAGAAGTATTATGATTTATACACATATATAGAACATTAATACATAATTTTTGAGGACTACATATGAATAAATAATAATTTCATTGAGTTGAGTAGAAAATAAGAGCAACCTGAATGAAAATGGAGGTTCGGGTGGAAAATACTTACAACATTGTAATCAATTGAATTGTATGCCCCAAAATTAATAATCATTAAATGATACACTGAATATCATGAAAATAAATAGATTCATGATTTGAGCCATCAATGTTCAGTATACATACACCATACCCAAGTAGTATTAGTGAATACTAAATATCTCACAAAAATGGAAGTGAGATGAAGAAACCCCTTACCTTAAGTCTGGTGGTGTTCTTCACTTGGTATTAGTTTCCTTGATAACCATGTAAAATTAATTAATTAAGATTTAAAGAACCTATTATAAATTTAATTGATTTTTATATCCTCATTAAGTTCATTAATGGCCTTTTTATGGGTTAAGAGGTTCAATTTTGATTGTTCGGGTCCGTTTGTTTCATGATCGGTATACATATATACATGAATAGAGAATCATGTAAAATGAGGATTTTTTTACATAATTGAAGTTATATGTTATTAGTGAACATATATAAGGTTAAATGTTTTTTAATTTCATTTGGTTACTTGGAGTGAAGATGAATCATTATTTAAATCATTTAATAAAAACTATTTGGGTTAATTTTCGGTTTTTGAACACAACGAACCCATTTTGATTTATAAATCAAAACCATGTGTAAAAAAAGATTACAGAACTATAGATGAGACATGATGAATATATAATAGTCTGTTTTAAGAATAAAAATGGTTTCATGACCATAATTGAATATGGTAATAGAAATTGAAACCCCCTCGTCCTTGAATGTGGTAGATTAGCACATCTCAGGTGGAGTTTTCATTTTTACTCTAAAATAATGGGAAAGGAGAGATGATAAAACATTATTCATTTATCATGAAAACATTTGAGTACATGTAAGATACTGAATTAATCATAACATTTGGAAGAAATAAGGATATGAAAGAAAAATAAAGGAACTCAAAATAAAAGAAAAGTTGAGAAATCCCTTATGAAGATCCGGAAGCCTAATGACGTCACTTAAAAATTCATAAAATATATTGATAAGAGAAAAAGGGTATCTCATAATTATTAAATAATATAGAAAGTAATTGGGATATATAATTACATATCCCAATATAATTTTATTGAAATTAAAATATAATAACATAATAAGAGTGCTTGAAAATGAGAGATATTTTGAGATGAAAATTTTGCAGCATAACGGCTGTGCAACATGGTTTTAGAAAACATTTAAAAGAGAGGGTAAAGGGGTAAACAATTCAAAGAAAACTCATAAAATAGTTGTGGAACAGAATAATATGTAAATAAGAACATGGTATGAAAACTTGAAATACATACCACATAAAATAGAACTTGAAATAATAAAAGAAATGAAAAGAGGAATTTACCTCTTGAATCTACCTCCTTGATAATCTCTTTAAGTGAAGGGTTTTTTGCCTTTTGGAAATACCAAGAGCTTATTTGACAAGGTGAGTGACTAGTTTAGGGTATTTGGGAATAACGTTGAGGTGTTTCAAGGCCTAGATGAGTGAGGAGAAGAGGGAGTGAGGGGGGGTTTATAGTGGAGGAGAGGAGTGAATTTTGAATATTTTATTCATTATTTTATTATTTCCATCAATAAAACCAATTTTATTATTTCATGTGACCCCTAATAGTGAAAAGTTCATGTGAGTTTTAACCAAGTGTCTTTACATCAATCAAGATGTCATAAATAGTGTATTTAACTAATAATTTGTGTATACGGTATTTTACCATATTTTCACTATTAATAAAAATTTTGTGTATTTTAGAAAAGTACCAAAAATTCACCCTAAAAATTTTTCGACATGTATAATTCAAAAATGAAATCCAATTTTCGAAATTAATTTTCTAAATATTTTTAATTTAATTTTTAAATAAAATCATAATTTATTCTGAAAAAAAAACTTTAAAACTATAAATTTTTTTATATCACATTGAGAAATTAATCAAGGTCCCAAAAAATTATCTTATAACCATAATACAATAAAGTAACAATTTATGATTACATTTTATGAAAATAATTTTCAATTTTAAATTATTAAATTAATCATAAATTATAATTAAAATATTTATGAAAAACAAAAATACCAACACTAATACTATGAACGTTTTTTTCACTTTTAATATTTCTAAATTGTTTTTATACATTCATGGGTGAAGTTCCTAATTTTTGGGTAGATTTATTATTCATTACTATTCATAAGGGTATGTTATTATTCATAATGGTATGTTACTATTCACCAAAAATTAAGTTTGTCTTATAAGACTCAAAATATCTTACTGAACGCAACCGTGTATGTCAGTTTTATGAAATTAAAATTATAGAGGTGGAAAAATTATGTTTACATGGATAGGTTATAACAAAGTGGTGTTTTGTAGAGACTCAGTGTTTCATGCATTCTATATTAAATCTATTTGTAAATTCATGGGGTGTTACAATGCATATCCAAAATAATATAGAATCTAACTATAGAAATAATGACAATATTTTCACAAAAAACATTCTGAAAAAAAAAATTAACTAAAAATTAATAACAAACATAAGATGTGATCATCATACCAATAGAGGTTTTTATTGTTAACTCAAAAAAATTGAGGTGGTATTATGATGCCCTTCGTGATGTAATTAGATATAAAATAGTGTGTATATCAAGAATAAAATAACATATTAGAAATTATATAGAGTATTTTAATTGTATCTTTAATTTCGCTATTGTAATACCCCTCATCAGAAATAGTGATCGCATGTGATTTCCCATTATCTATGGGATTATATTATTTTTTACATCAATCCTCATAATTACCCTTTAGATATGAGAACCATTTATCATAATTCCCATACTAAATTCTCTTAAAACACTAGACTATGTGTGGTGTATTCTAAAAAACATTATCTCAATTCATATAATAAGTTAACTTCTTCCCATTAGTTCAGAATTTGATTTTCTGATAACCTTCCTTTCCACACTTGAAACTATTTCCAATTCACTGAAGCCAATTTTCCCATTGTATCCATCCACACCTTATTCATAAATGAAGGGTCATCTACTTCTATCTATGATTTTTAGACTTTCCATTGAATTTAATTTTTCTTTTCTTATCATAACCATGATATTAATGGGTAACCCCAATATCTATCTTCACATTGAGAGCACAATTAACAATTTCTTCATAGATACTAAATTCCTTAATGGATAACACCATTAAAAGATAAGTATTTAAGACACTAAGTAATCATTCAACATTAATTTCAGGTTGGATGATAATACCAGAAGCATACCTCTCAAGACTTGTGATGTTTTCATCATATGAACTATATATTTATTATCCTTCAACATTATCTCAATAAATCCATTCATTATTTTCATAAAAAGAATAAAATGGAAGAACATATTAATGAATATTCATTTAAAATAATCCCACTAAATAGATTAAATTTATTCTTATTATGTTATGTTCTTAATAAGAGTCCACCATATATCTACTTTTCCATCAAAGAAATAAAAATACAGAATAACTTTATCTTCTATTGAACACTAAAGTATAGAAAATGAATTTTCAATGGTGTTGATTTATTGCTTAGTGACTAGTGGATCAATGGAACCACTAATAAAAGGTGGTTGTTTCCTCATGAGGAACTCATCAAAGAGTTTTTCCCTTATTTGATAATTTTTAATCTCAAAATGATTTATATATTAAGACTTTTATATTATCATAACAACATTATTTTTCATTATATCTTAAATAAAAATAAATTTATTAGGAGGAAAATCATTTCATTTTCCATATCATTCAATATTAACATGATTCCTTCAGGTTCATCCAAGGAATAAAAAAATAAGCATAGTGTGAGCTACAATAATAATGGTGTAAAACCCCATATTCATGAAAAATCATTTATATGATGTATAAATTGTGGAACTTTATTTGATGAATCCTTATGTTTATCATGGGTTATTCATTATCATTACTATAACATTAGGATTTTATCGTATACTAAGAATTATACATAAGGTTCTTACTAATGTTTTCTCATCCTAGTATCTAATGGTTAACAATTCCTTCCTTAATACAAACAATATAAACCCACACATTTCATACTTAGATATTACATCCTAATAGGTGGATATTCATTACATTACATTTTGATCCATTCCATAATAATTTATTCTATTATCATAGCACTCTTGGAATCATATAAAAAAAGTTCATAAATTATCTCTATTGTATCCAACTTATTTCTTTATAACTATCTCCCATCTTAGATATATAATACCTAATAACTTTCATCATATCTTGGGGTAAAGAATCATATGAAATGGGTGAGATAAAAGGATCAATAAGGGAAAAAATGATATGTCAATGATCACATAATCATAACATGAGTATAATTATATAAAAACAAGATATTAATTTTTGAAATCCATTCCCTATATATCATATATCATAATAAAAATTCATGAAATATATAATCGTAGTTTATAATATATGATTAATAAGAGAATTGGTGAAGATGAACCTAAATGATTAAATTAGGCATTAAACATTGATTTTCATAGTAAACATATGTATTTAAAATAATATCCATATTTTTCAAGGAACATTTTCAAAGCTATGATTATAGAATCAATTACTCCCCAAACCATCATAGTTTTCAAGCTTTACTCCCTTGACTATCATAGTGGTCCTAGTACCTTACTGAACTAGGTTCACATCCCATTACATTCATATTTATATCATGAGATATAAATCCTTACCCAATTAATAGGATTGAGATATAGGTCACAATAATCCCATAATTAAAATAATGCATATTTATTTCACAAGATCACAAAGCATTCAACATATCAGAACCCATAAAAAGAAATTGGTTTCATAACCATTTTATTATACCCATGAAAATAAAACAAGTTTCATAAACATATTTTAATCATAAACATAATATAACCATATAATATATTAGGATGGTATCCTTAGATTATATTCCTTGTAAAGCTAAATAAACATTGAATTACTTCATTATTGAAGAATCAAAATATCATTAAAATTTTATTTAGGAAAATAATAATTTTATTTTGAAATCATTTAGTTTGAAAAGAAAGTATGTAATTATAAAGGAAAAAATTTCATTTAATATAACCATGTACACTTATTATAGTATATTAAAATAAAAAATTAGTCATGATAGTTGGCGAATCAGTTCAGGCCATATATATTAAATTAAATATTCCTTCTAATTTTTTTTTTGGAATTGTCACAAAGTATATTTTTTGGAAAATGATAGAAATATTATAAAAAATACTATTTATAAAATATAAAATATGGGTATAAATAAATTTAAAAATTTATAGGATAATAGTATTAATCTTTGTTAAAATATTTTTAAAAACATGTATATGAAATAAAATGGTTTTCCGATCGAATAGAGATATGGATTTGATTTTCCAAAAAAAACATATTTTTTGTCATTTTATTACAAAAAATGAGAAAAATGAATAGAAAACATGTATTTTAAATAAATCACCACTGAGAAGAATATTAATAATTTTATTTTTACGTAGATCAAAGTATTAATTTATTAGAAACTTAATCATAAACAATCCAAATAAACAATGAGATTGTAACATGAAACACTTACCTTGAGTTCTCCTTGCATAAAATTAACTCTAACATCCTTTATAATAAAATTAAATTAATTATACATATATAAAATATTCAATTTCATACATATAATATCATATTTCATCCCTTTATAATGTTTCAACACCACATTTTATCAATAATTCCTTATTAAAATCATTATTTACAGGTGTTAACTGTATCATTTATCATGATTATCTCTCTCCAGTTGTTTTGGAACACGAAAATTTATCTTAGTTACTTCACCAACCAAATATTAATCAAAATATAAATTTAATATATATAAATATATATATATAATTTATACATATTTATATTTGTAGTACACCCGGTTTCTGGTATGTATCCCTTTCTTGATGCTTTTAATGGTTTTAAAGTTAAGGGTGTCGAATGGGAGAGTCAAAAGAACTTGGAATAAAGTTTTGAGGCAAAAGGGGAAGTCGCACGGGTGGTGCACGGTTTGTCTAAACCGTGCGGCCAAACCATGCATAGTAGGTCTTGGAGGCAGTAGCTTCCGCACGGTCGGCGCACGGTTTGTCTAAACATGCAGCCAAACCATGTAGGAAAGGTGGCCGAGGCAGTAGCTAACGCACGGTTAGTGCACGGTTTGTCTAACCGTGCGAGAAAACAGTGCGGCTACTTAAACGAGATCCTATAAAGGTGTATCTCGTGCATTTTTTCCTTTAAGTGGATCTTTTTTCCTCCTAAGTTTCCCTAACTCGGGATTTTGCTTCTCCTAAGGTCAAATAGGGTTCTCCCATCGTTCCAGAGGCGATCCTAAGGCTTCTCTTGGTGAATCGAAGCTGGATTCTTGAGGTATGTGATCGTTCTTCTTCATTCTTGATCAGTTTCTTATATCTACTTCTCCTCTTCTCTCGGTTTCTTAGATCTACTCCTTTTATGGGAAGATCTAAGTGTATGGATGCCAAATACGATGAGATTTGGTCTTGATATTTCTTGGAGAAGATATCTAAGGAGAGTTTTGAAGAATCAACCCGGTTTTCCTGTGTGTTCTCCGTCTGTTAGGGTTTTCGTCAAAACCTTTGAGGTAGGAGGCTTCACTCTTGACTCATCTTATTATAATTGATTGTATTAGTTTCAAATTGGTTTATTTGAATCATTTTGATTGTGAAAAGCATGGAATAAATATTCTTCAGTGATGATTTATGGTTTCGATGTAATTGTGAAATCTTGGTGAATTGTTGTGCAAAGTTATTTGGATTCTTGAATTTAAATTGTTGATTTTAAATTATGATTGTTGAAATTGTAAATGGTTTGATGAAAAATGGGTTTTCAATAAAAAGGGTGTTTTATTTAAATGGTTTGAGATTGAAATGACTTTGATGGATTTTGTTTTCAATAAAAAGGGAGTTTTATTGAAATGGTGGAATTGAAATGGTTTGAGATTGAAATGACTTTGATGGATTTGGTATTCAATAAAAAAGGGGTTTTATTGAAATGGTTTTGAATTGAAATGGTTTTTATGGAAATTGTTTTCAATAAAAAGGTGTTTTTATTGAAAGTGTGTTTTGGAATGACAGTTGGGAATATGTGGGGTGTGTTCATGTTGCATGTATGAGTATTAGTTAAAATATGACCTTATGCTCAGTTACAAACATTTAATGGAACAATGGTAACTATATGTACGAGGCTTGGTTGAATTATGACCATGTGCTCGATGCCAAAGGTGTAATGGCACATGGGAAACAATTGCCTTTTGATGACTTTCTAGATCGATGAGAGACCGCTCATGAGTATGGAACTGTCATAATGTATCATGCATGGTTGATTTCACAGATTTTTGAAATGGTTGGGTATGCCAAAATTGAGTGATTGTGAAATGGTTTTAAATATTGATTGGTTATTTTTCTGGAAAAATAACTTTTTGAAAGAAAAAAAATTGGTTTCAGTTTCACTTGGATGCTTTTGGTTATGAATGGTTTTGGAAGCTTATTTGTATCTTGTTATAAACAGTTTTGAGAAAATGTTTTATATAAACTATTTTATATAAATGTTTCTAACTCTTCTATAATAGTGGCGTGAGTAGAGAATTCATTGGGGAAAACCTACCGAGTTTTATACTCACCCCTGCTTTGTCACATTGGTGCTTTTGAAGATGTCATATTCCGGGACAAGGGTAAAGGTAAAGCATCTTATTGATAGTGGATTGTGGTGATGCTTGGGAGATATTTTAGAGCTTGGAGCTTGTGGAGAATGGAGTTGTAGTGTCTTTTGAGAGTCTTGAGTTTCTCACCCACTGTGTACATTGATGCATAGTTTTCCCTTTCGCTGTTGTGTACTTTGATGTAGTTTGATATAAATAAAGTGTTTATTAGTCTTTCATTTTTTCATGCATCATATAGTGAATTTTTTGTTGTGTTTGGTTTATAGGTTAATTTCTTAAAGGGTAAATCATCCCCCACTTATACTTGAAACCCTTCGGCATTTATTTCCAGCCTTTGGCGCCTTGGTGATGTCACTTAAGGCCTAAAAATGACCCATTGTACTCTCAATCCAATGATAATTGGTGGGTCATTACAATATTCATCCATAAATGTTAGAGATATAAAAATAAATTACACTATTTTTTTGGGAAGGTAGGTCTTATATACGCATAAACACATATTTCATTTTCTAGTGGGTGGAACAAAAGGAGGGTAAATATTATTTCACCATTATAGGATCATTATAATATAATATTTATCATATATATTTTTCAAATTATTCCAAACCACAATCCTAGTAAAATATAAATGAAAAACTAATCACATCGTTTCATGAAGGTGGTAGTCCACATGTACGCATGAATGACACCATCGTTTCCCACATTATTGAATGGTTTGTTTGTGGATATGATACTATAATTTCATAAATATAATTATTTCCTAAGTTTATTTTATAAATAATAAATTCATCACAATCCCTATCTATAAATGATGGTGATGAAAGATGAATTATATTACAACGTGGCGATAGTAAGTCGTATGTACGCACGAGCGATACATTAATTTCCCATTTAATGAGACATAGGGAATATAATGGAGTTTAAATAATATTAACAAAATTTAAAAATATTTAGTAAAATGAAGTAATTAATTTATGATAAATAATATAAAATTATAATAGGTAGTGAAGGGTTTAAAATAATGTGATCGGGTAAGTTTATTACCTATTTTTTCAAATGAATCTTTTATATCACCTTTAATGTGCTCTAGGGTTGGTCTTGGGGGTATACCATCACCTTTATTATGTTTCTAGGGTATTTGAAAAAATAAATTTTCAAATTTGAGTCCATCTATATAGCTCAATGTACTATAATGAATTCCGGGAGGATGGATCCTTTAATAATTTAGGTGGGCGCTCTTTGGTAATTTCTCAAGACATTAAATTTTAATAAATTAATTATCCATCCAAATTCCTAAAAATGAATAGGAAATCTAAAAGATGAAATGATATGGTTTTAATACCATAAACCAATAGAATTTATACAAGTTTCAGTGTCATTTTATACATTATCATTTTTATTAGACGTTATTTAACAAATGTTAATTTTAAATATAGTAATAAATTTTTCAATATTAATGTTTTTTATTATTAATTATAAGGTGAAAATTCTACCATAAATGGAAATTTTAAAAAAAACTTCCTACCATATCAAATCCACCATTTCAAATTTCATTGTATTTGATAATTTTTAATTATTTTAGTAAAATATTATTTTAATTAAATAGAATTATTGTCAATTTTGAAACAATTCAATTAGTTAGATTTTAGTGGAAAAAATTAAAAGTTTGAATTAAAATATAATATTTTAAACAAACCCCAATATGTCACAATAACTTATGGAATTTTTTTATAACAATAAATTACTCATATAATATAACATTTAATATTTTGAAAATCATTTATTTAATTTTTATTAATTGAATAATTTTTTTTTGTCATTGTGTAAGCATTTAAGGTAATTATATAAACATAAAAATTATAAATAAATTATAATTATAAATATAATATCATTATTCACAAAATTACAGTTTTTATTTGTTAATAACTATTCTTTGTCCCTATGTGATCACATAAAACATATTTAAAACTGAGAGAGTGATATTTTGTAACTTTTGTCTATTTAGATCGTATATAAATGATTTTAATGGACTTAAATCCATTAAATTAATAAATTTAGACCCTAAGGTGATATTTTTTGAATTTCCCTCATCTACGTAGAATTAGGATGAAATATTATGGCCTTATCACTTGTTTTTAATATAAATTATCCTGATTTACCATTTATAGAGGTGAAAAATTTTACCACAGTTATTATTCATATTGACTAAAAATGAGAGGTGTATATTTACAAAATTTGAACCTCTAGATTAAAAATATGTAATTCGTTTTTTATAATTCAATACATATAATTAGATGAAATTATTTTTAATGTAACAGTGAAAAATTTGACAAAACTTCTTTTTAGAAAAAATAAATTTTTAAGCATAAAACAAAATTTATTATTATACTTATCATAGAAAAATATTTTATGAATCTTTAAAACATTTGATTAAGTATTTAATATATAAAATTTTTTAAACTAATTTATCAAAATTTATTAATTTAATAAAAATACATGGTCTGTATAAAAATAATTGTTCTGAAAATTATCACTTTTATTTTCAAATAATTTTTTGTTTTTATTTATAATAATTTAATAAATAATGAATTAAGTTGTTAAATGTGTAGACCATATATTTATAATAATTTAATTATTATTATTCATACCCACCTATCAAAATCCTAGGTGATGACTGACATATAATATTTTAATAATGTTACATGAATCATTTTAACATAGGGTTTCATGTAATTAAAGCTATCCAAAAAAAATTAAAGGGAAATATTTCAAAAAAATATTGGGGTTTCAGTGTAATAAATGTAAATGTAATTTTTATCAAATTTCAGGTACATGTCACATACTATAAGCTTTCAATAAATCTATATTCTCCCCCATATATAGACATACATAAAATTTTATCATGAGGACTTTCATTCATGTTCAAATGTATCTGAAGATTAATGTAAGTAGTTTTGGAATAAAAAATAAATCTTAAAAAGGTTTTTTTACTCTTTATCATACTCCAGAATATCAGAATATAATAATAATAAAATACCCCCAAAGAAAATGTCATCTCCCAACAAAAATTCTCAATATGGGAACAATATAGAAGTAAGAATAATTAATGAATATCCCTCTCTTTAAATTTTAATTTCTCATTTTATTCATCATTTTTTTATTTTTATTTTAAAAAAAGATATTGGAAAAACAGAAAATCCACTATATAACCCCATTTGATAAACATCATCAGTTTGTAAATAGTGATTTTTGATCATCCAAAGACACAACCAATATTTTTTCCCATTTTTTTATATTTCATTTCCCTATTTTAGAAAGTGAGGGGAATAATAATTTAAAAAACAATCTTGTTGACTCTAAAAATATCATAAAACCCTAAAAATATTCTCAATGATTTTCATCCCTTACCACCATAGGAAACACCCCCCCCCCCCCACACACACACCCAAACACAAACACACCCTTAGATTTTAAAATATCATGTAAAATAATTCTAGTAGGGTAGGAATTGACCTAATATTCTTGTAACATGGATCATTTACTATCATGGTCATTTATTGATTATATAGGGTAAAACTTGGATTAATGTCATGTTTGGTTCAATTATAAAGGTACTATCAATAAAAATGTATCAATCTTGTTAAAATTAATTTCATACACTCAAAGCCTCAATAAGATGTCAAGAAAGTTCTATAAGATTACATACATGAGTATCTCAAAACATATGCTAATGAAAGGAATGGGAAATACTTTATTAAAAAAATTCACGAATGAGAATATACTAGTTGGGATAATTAAATATGGAAATACAAAAAAAATCCAATGCATATAAATTTCATAAATTCAAAACATGTAAATTCTAAGAATAACTTCCTCTAAAATTATAGAAAATTTAAAAAAAATCATGTTGCTTCAAATTCATCACCACATTCTAAACCATATTCATTCATGTTTCCATTTCACTCATCTAATTAGGTCAAAAGTTAAAGTTATAACATTGAAAAATTATTACCCAAAAAAATATATATCTCTCATATATCCACGATAGAGTTTCCATAGTTCAAAGTGAGGAATGAACTTTTATTTAAATCTAATAATCAAATTTAAAACTTCTAGTGTAAAATATATGTATTGAAACTCATACTCACTATATGTTTAATCATAGGTTTGGGTTATTCATGTTAGTTTATAAAAAAGAAATCTAAATAATTTTCATGATGTGACACCATTTCATGAAATAAATTTTATTTACAATTTTAATTTCATTTTATTTTATGGCATGAATTCCATTTTTATCTCATTAATAATAGTTTCATGAAATAAATTTGATGTGTTTTCTTCAATCTATTATAGTTTTGTTTCATTACCTTGTCAGACCTATAAAAATAAATCATCAATGATTAAGTGATATGATTATTTCCTTCGTGTTCAAAAACATAGAGGAGTAGGTTTTCATGATAATATATTCTTAATATATTAATTGAAATCCATATTTAGAAAAATTATTAAAAGGAAAATAAATTAAATAAGAGGATATTACTTGGTTTGATCCCCGAAGTAGGCACTGGTTTTTACTACCTCTAGATGGGCAGTACCATCTATCATCCAATGTCAGACGGTGGTTAGAGTTTCCTATACATGAACCCCCACATATAGTTTTGACCATCCTTCACTAATTATTCATTATGGTAGAGGACTCCATGGAAAGAGTACACAAGATAAATCCAATTTTTTATTAGTTTAAAAAATCATGGAAGGGGTTGGATGAAGTATGGATCATCCGCCTCTTTTTTCTAAACATCATGTTTCTATAGTTATTCATATATATCCATATATATATCATCTGGTATAGCCTATAATAAATGTTTAATAACTTTGGTTTTATCTTTATTTACCTATATTAGTGCTTCTCCATGTTTTACATCTTCATTACAGGCAGTCCATCTATTCAAAAAGTCTAAAAATTGAAAAAAGATAGGAGTGGTACCCAAATCATCTTCAATGGAATTATATGATATACAGTGTATTAAAGGGCCATATCTTTGATTTATTTTAGCTTGGTTTCTTCTTCAATTAAATTTTCCCCTTTGAATTTATTTTTAATGGGTGGATGTAAGTAATTAAGATCCTATTTACTTTATTAAAATTCTACCACTTTGCTCGTTTCTTGTTCTTCTATGTATAGAGTGGGGTGTAGTGGTGTTGATTCATAATCTATTTAAGGGATGGGAAGATTGTATTCAATGACATATTCATTCTAGAAGTTATCAAATTCATTTTTATCTCACATAAGAATACTACAAAGAATGTATTTGTAATCACTCTCCTATATTAGTGGTTGAGAAAGGTGGGGTGGATATTAAAATATCTCCTCTCTTACCTCATCATGTTCTCTGACTTCAATGATAAGTGGGGAAATATCTTACACTATTAGATTTTCTTCTCACCCTGGTTTAGGTATGTTTTTTTTTCAATGATACATAGATATGTGTAGTTATCTATTCCATCATTCTCTTTTATTTCTCTATTTATTCTTTAAGTTCTTGAACATGGGACCTATTTTAATTATCTTCTTATTCTTGATGTTTCACCTATGAGTTATCAATCCATGTACTATAATCATAATTTTAATAAATCATGAAAAATATATTTATTAAGGATTTTTTATTTTATTTTTAAAGAGACAATTATTTATAAAAAGTATGAAAAACAAATTATGAGCAAATGACTACTCATCCCTCTCAATGAAAGTAATTTTGACTTTATTGTTATAGTGCGGTATAAATGAATTTTTATTTTATAAATATATAATAGAGGTTGAACATGGTTGTATCACTTAATGAGCATTGAAGTCGATAAATCACTAATTTATAATGCACCAAATCTAATTCATTTTTAGTATTTTATTATTTTATGAAAAAAATGAAATTTCAGGTTTTGGATTTTTGGAAAATAATTCAATTAAAATTTATAACCTAAATTTAAATGGAACAAATAGATATGTTACACATAAAGTTTTTTCCCCTAGGTTTTGATTATGTGGGTTACTTCATTAATAAACTCAAAGAGGTTATCCATCCCTTCATCCATGGATTGTTATTCTCTATAATGATCAAGTTTTTATCAAGCATATGATACCTTATCAGTACAGAAAATTCCACCTCCTCAATATACTGAATAGGAATGAATGTGAGATTTATTACATAGTGGAATATCATTAGACCTATGAAACTCACCCTCATTAACCACAAATTAAATTTATATATTTAAAAAAATAATGGTAAATAATTTAGAACGACGTGAAACCTACCACTAGTCCAAGCACTGTGTTAGTAACATGCTATTGAAAATTGAAATAAATCATTTCATATGATTGGAAGAAATAAAAATTAGATTTAATGAAGATGTAATAGAAACAATTTAATAAAATATAAATTTCAATTACATGGTAATAAAAAGAATTCAATAAAACATGAAAAAAACTCTAAAAGTATCAATATACCTATTATAATGTGTATACATTGACCCTAAATAATAGATTATTTTCCCAATCCCCAAACCTTCAATTTATATCATTTAATCACCCCATACACCATTAACTTCATTAAAAAATGGACCCAAGATTATCCTAGCTCATTATGGAGTCCTAAAAGGGGTATCCGACTTTTATTACATTGAATCTTCTTTTTTTCTCATCTAAGGGTTTGACATCATCATTAGTGATTTGAAAACATGTATTATGTTGGGATGAAGTTTTCATAGTCAATTTAATTCATTGAATTTTTCTGTGTTCGGACCACATGTGTCACAGTGTGACCATATGTGTCAAGCCATAACATGTGATGTCATAAAATAGAATTTATTTTTATCTTCACATCATGACATCGTGTTCTTGTATTTCATCATGATTCACAACATAAAACACATTAATAATATGAATTGGTTTTTTTAGTAGGTTTCTCACTGTTTCATCCCGGTTCTATAGTTTGTAGATCCTTTTTCATGTTTTAGCATATCCTTTTCTGCACAACATCATCTATATGTTGAATTCTCCACTTTAATGATTACTTTCTATCAAACCCTGGAATCCAATCATTAAACAATTAAAAAAATAAATTTAATCATGTTTAATCATATAAAGTGAAAATATATATATGTTTAAAATTAAAATATGTTTCTAAAATATCAATCTATCACATACTAACATGGTTGAAAAGTTTTTTTTATAAAGGCATTTAAAACACTATTTGAAAACTATGAGAAAGCGTCTCAAATCTTTTGGTAAATTTTTTAGAAAAAATCGAAGAATGTTTATAAAATATTTCAATGAAAGTAACTATGTAATCTTTTATAATATGCTTTAGATAAAAAATTTCCCATGATTGTATAAAAAGTGATTCGGGGGCTAAAAGATAAAATAAAGATTTATTTCACTTTTTTTGTAAAATGGAAAATGTACCATGTTTGGTAAATAACTAAAATCTGCCTTTTAAAACATTTTAATGAATTCAATATATATTTGAATATTAATTTAGGAAATAATTGGAGTGTTTCAGAAATATTCTTCGAAAAAAATTAAAAACCTAGATATATAGGATAAATATTCCCAAATTAAAGGATAATTTTGATCCGTTTTTCACAAAAAAACATTTTCTTAGTCATTTCATGTTATAAATAGACAAATGTGATTTAAAACAAAAAAAATAAATATATATAAACATTATATAGGAAAATTTGTAGTGTTTACTAGAAATAGGACATAAAATTTTCCATAATGGATATTCAAGCATAAACACTCCCTATTAACATGAGATTCAAACATAAATCCCATATAAAAATTTCAATTTCTACATAAGATCTCAAACTTTCTATATAATTAGTTAAAATTCCCCACTCTACTATTCTATAAATATAATAATAATAATAATACCTTAAATGATTTCATCATAATTAATTATCACATGTTAATTAATAATTCATTATTAGCATTAGTGTTTTGGGTGATAAAATTTATTTTTCATTAATTTTATAAAAATTATAATATCACTCATGTTGGTGGTAAAACTACCTTAAAAAGTGTGTGTAATAAAAACTGAATGAGTTTGAATATTACAAATTATAATTATAAAATAATATTTAAAAAATTATTATTAATATCATAATTGTAATAAATATTAAATAAATAAATCATTATAACCATCCATGTAAGGTAGTGATGTAATAATAAATCATATAGTTGTGTAAAGCCGGTAGTCTGTACATAAGAATGATAGACACAATAATTTTAAATAAAATGGAATATATTTCGATAATTTTTTTAAAATTAACATAATAAAAACTCATTATAATTATAATATTAGGTTAATCATTTCATGATGGACACAATTGATTTATTAGAATATAAAGAAGAAATAAACATTGAAATAGACATTAAAATGATTATCTCTTCTATGAGAGGCCAAATTGAGATTAAATATTTTCATTATCATAATTTTATTAGTGGAACACTATAGGATATATAATGAAGGTAATTAATCTATTAAGGTATTAAGGTTTCTATTTCTAGGTATAGAGGGATTAAATTTTATGAATAAAGGACAAGATAAGGTTCCCTTTTACAAGTGAGTGAAGAGACACGTTTGGAATTACTTAAAATATTTAAATAAAATATAACTCATAATCATGTAATGTTTAATAAAATTACCATAAAAATATTAAATAACATGATCATATCTATATACCTTCAAATGATAATATTTATAAATTTATATGTTTCATTTTTAACGTTATCTATTGGTTTAACAACCTCGTTAACCCATTTTAAGCATAACCAATGTAACCATTCTTCTAAGTATTAATGGGAATAAATGTAAATTTATTATCAAAATTTCCTATAAAATGGTCCATGTATTTTATTTTATACCATTTACATTCCCAATTTTCCAATATATTTTTTTATTTTTAAATCAGGTAATAAAATACTTTTCTCCATTAAATATCATTAAAGTGCTTTTTGGGATTATTCATTTAATTGAACATGAAATTTGTTATGAAAATAATGGAATTAGTATATAAACAAACTAAACATTAATTAAAATTTTAAATTAGTTATTAAATTAATTAAATACCAAAATATATCATGATCATATTAATTTTATTGTTTTTAAAATCATTTACCTAGATTGTTTAACTTATTTCACAAGAAATGTGTTGTTCTTCCATATGTGTTTAAGTAAAATATAACTTCATTAATAAATATAAATAAATAAATATCATAAAAATAATTTTTTATTCCCAAAAATTAGCATTTATAATTGATCATAAATTATTTTTACCCCTATGTAATTTTTATTACATATTAAAAGAAATAGATTTACATTTCGTATTTAATCTTATCTTAAAATAATATAAAGGAAATAATTTAAGGAATTTGGAAGTAAATTACCATATTTTTTCAATATATTATGGCCTTTTTCAAATACCACACACCGAACATGATAATGAAATTTTTTCGAGAGATTTGTAGGACTTATCTCTAATTATTAACCCAGTTTTACCGATTTTACCCTTATATAGGTAAAAATATTTACCAGAGTTTTATTAATAGTGGCCAAAAATAAAAAGAATTATTTATAATATTTTGGAATCCTAAATGAAAATATTTAATATATTTTTAATTATTCAATCTCTAATAAATAATAAAATCAATTAAAATCATAATTTTTAAAACACAATGAAAAAGAGTTTTTAGAAAAATGTGTTTTATGCCCAAAAATGAAATTATACAAAAAATAAAGATTAATTTTAATGACTATGTAATATATAATATAATATCAAACTAATTTATTTTTCTTATACATTATTATAAAATTAAAATAATTGGATATTTAAATTATATTATTTATTGATAGAAAATCAAAATTTTACAAAATCATTTATTTTCACTATTCGCGTAATGAATAAATCCTATAAGCTAAATACCAATAAATCATCATTATATAATAAGAAAATGATTATTTTTTAAATTATATTCCATTATATAGATAATTTTTCAAAAAATATAAAAAATTATTTATATTTTTTTCTTAAAAAATTTAATAACACCCATTTTTTATTATAATGTATTTTGATGTATGAAATGTCAATAGTAAAAATAAAGAACTTAGTTATAATAAATCAATAAAATATTTTAAATAATTTTTTTATTAATATTATTAATTCCAATATAATGGTTATTTTATAATGGTCAAATTTAAATAATAATAATTGTATAGTATTTTGAAATTCACCTATTGCCCAGTCTTGTGTGTTAAACAACTTATCAAGCTTACTATTATTTTAAAAAAAATTGGGTGTTAAATTCACCCCCATTAATTAAATTTTATCCCCAAAAATTATTTATCTCATTCATCTAGGGTTTAATATTTCAAAATACAATTTTTTAAAACCAACATCATACAAGGATATAACAAAAAAACATTTAAAATAAAAAGGGGGAGGAATAGTTGTTACCTGAAATAACAGATAATCAGGTTCTTAAATAATGATAAAAACAATAGGATGTTAAAATATCTATATGAAAGATAAAAATTTTATATAAATAATAATATATAATTCTAGAGAGCATGGCCATGATAAAGTTAAATACCTAAAAAATGATGAATCAATGAGGGATAAAGAAGGTTGTAAAATCATTAGAAATTATAGTAAAAGGATATAATTTTTATTTTCATGTAATTTTTCCTCTAGTTGGGGAATTATGTTTCCTTGGAATATGATAAATTGATTTCTTCAAACCCATTATTTTAATTTTAACCGTTCGTTGTGTTTCCTAAAGCTTTCTACCACGTCTTGATTTTATATAAATAATCATGATGAATTATTGATTCCTTGAGTAGTAAAATCAATATTTAATAGGTTATTGAATAAAAAATAGCAATTAAATCTCATTCCCACTATCTTTATTTAGATAATATAACAAAACTAGTTAGTACATACTAAGATAAAAAAAATATAAATAAACTTTCATTATAATGATTAATGTCAATCATCTCATCAATATTACCCTTAGATATACAAAAACAAATCCTCAAATATTTAAAAACTTTTAATCCAGTAATCATGTTTAACAAAAATTCAATATATAATAATTTAGAAGCATCAATTCACAAAATTTCCATAATAAATTTATCATTAGTTCCCAAACAACGTAAAATATATCATAGTTTTACACACCAAACACATCAATACCATGATCATATGTTCTCTTAAAACATACTAACCCATTAAAAATTAAAATGAATCACCATAAAACCTCATTGAAAGAATAAATTCATCAATAAATTAGTTCAATAAATATTAACAAATATGTGTCATAAATCCTAATGAATCAATAAAACTGAACAAAAATCACTTTGTAACTAAATCACCGATCAATTTCAAGATCTCTAATTCGATCCAAATTATATTATCAATGGCAATAATATATTTTCCCAAATAAAAAAATATATATCAACAATAGACACCTATTAATATTAATTTAATCATCAATCAAGTATCTTCGAAAAATTACACATTACCACTAAAGGGTTATTAGGTTATATGTACCATTCAATATATTCTTGAAACTCAATAAATCAAAACTACTTTAGACCAACACATATAGGATTCATGATCATTATAACTATAATATAATTGATATAATAGTTCTCAAGCATAATTATTGAATCCAAATATATAATCACTTCAATAATTTTACTTCCTTCATAAACCATTAACCATGATTTATCATCTTTTAAATTAATGCTTCCTTCAGACAATATGAATTATAATCATGTATTAAGATTAATAATCCAAAATTTAATCAAGTGTGTTAATTTTAACATATTCCATAATTTTAAAATATGTTAAACATGTCATGGTTTATTCTTAATCCATTCATCATTAAAATTAAATCTTTTACTAATACACCCATACTAATCCACTTCTTGAGCTTTCCCCCAAGGACATCAATTTTCATAATTTCAATACATTAAACATTTAAAAATATAATTGTATATGATACCTTATTGTATTAAATATTCTAATACATTATATTATCTGGTATTTTCATTTTTACATTTTAATTTACTGCTACACACGTAAAACATTTTCTTTTTCCTTGGATACATTTCATTCAATACTTCATTATACATTTTAGATATAGAGGAAATTTAATCGAATTTAGTCTATGTTTTATATGAAATGATCATTCATAAAATAATTTTTTTCTATTAACATATTTGTTTAGAGTCTCCCCTAGTTTAATTAATTTAATCATAAATCAGCATATATGGTTAGGCATAACCACCGGATTTTTTAACCCATCTTTGATCATAATTTATTTCGCCTTTGGAGCACTATCACAGTTTCCTTCACACCCATTTTCATAGATTGACTAAAAACCAAAATGAATAATGTGATAAACAACAATTAGATTGAGAAATAATGGAATATTTTAATGTATACATCAATGATAAGAGTCTTCATGGTGAAGGGAAAATCCATTCATGCTGTAAATGTTAAAAAAAATATTCCAATAATAATTTTCCTTAAAACGTTAAATGTACCCTATTATGAAATTAATAAGAATACATCATTTAATCCTCTTTAAATAATTTTAAATTTTATTGAAAATTAATTTAAACAAAAATTAAATCATAAAAAATTAATTATTTGAAATCATTTAAGGGAAAATTTATATATAGGAGAATGATTTATTGTAAAAAGAACAAATAAGGGCTATTTATATTGAAAACATTTTATCAGTCATTTTAAGTACTAGGGAGGGTAAACTATAAGTAAAACATGAAAAATACTAAAATAATTATATAATATATAATTATAAGTGATTTATAAAATAATTATCATATAAGTTTTCAAAAATTAAATTCAAACATAAATAATCCCATTAAAATGAGATTTAACCATAAATCCGTTATCTCAAGTTTCAGTTTCACTAAAACTAATAAAAACAGCTATATATTAAATAAAATATTATTATAATTACATATATGAACTATATTTATAAATATAAAACCATAAATGTTATCTTTATAACATCTTCTGTGTAATTTATTAATAGTTATTTATTAAAATCATTGTTCCAAGTGATAATTGTTTCATTTTTCATGCACGGTTCACTTCAAAAGTTATGTTATTTTTATGTTGGTCATTTTTATCATATTTAGAATTTTAATAATGTAAAATATTTAAATTAATTACATAAATTAATAACTATATAAAATTAATTAATCATTCATTTCATAAACACTTTAACATTACTATTTTTGTTGTAAGACTAGCATAAAAATGACCGTGTAATAAAGACAAAATGAGTAAAATCATGCCATGGTATAATATTATTATAAAATTTTAAAAATAATATTAATGTTATTTGTATCATATATATATTATTTAAACCCATTATTATAACCAAACATATGAGGAAGTGATGGAAAATAAATCATA
This sequence comes from Viscum album, assembly GCA_963277665.1. Classification (NCBI taxonomy): domain Eukaryota; kingdom Viridiplantae; phylum Streptophyta; class Magnoliopsida; order Santalales; family Viscaceae; genus Viscum; species Viscum album. The sequence continues at coordinate 1,966,218,105 of OY728121.1, forward strand.
TAGGTTCGTGGATTCAGCAGTCTGAACATTATATTGAGAGACACATTCACATTCCATTATATGTAGAGGGGATGGATAATGGATGTTACATAATAAGTAAAATATCAGTATATTTATAATATTTTAATAATAATTTTATGATTTATATAATAGTTTTATAAGATGAAAAAATTAAATGATCTTTCAAATAGTCGTGTAAGATGATTGCCTATGTACGGACCTAGCCTTAAGAAATATATATTATAGCGTTTTTGAACATGAATTCACTATATTAAAATTATTATTATATTTTCAGTTTATAGTTTTAGATAATTAATAAATACTATTAAAAATTGAACCCATACATTACATGTGGACATTTATACTCAATATCCATTTCTTCCCCAAAACAAATCTTTTAAAATAAAAAAATGGCTTCTATTGATGAAAAATCCTCACTATTTTTCTATTAATCTCATCATTGTAGCTACGCTCCCTTAATCCTTGTGAAAAACATTATAAAACATGATATAAGAAAAAAAATCTTAATAATGGACATAATAGAATCTGACTAGTTAGTCCAGTGAAAATCCATAAAACAATTCTCACAAACATTCATTTTTATCCTAAAATGAAATCATCTTTTAAAAAAGATCATTATCTTACCTTTTGAAAATAAAATGATTTCCATGAAAAAACTTTAGTATGGATATAAAAGTTATGTGGGTATCTTTTGACATCATTTTCCATATCACACATTCAAATGGAATAACTAATATGGTTAAATTCCATCTCTAGAGTACCCAATGTATTAGGGGTTATAACATAACCCCATGTCCTTGGTTTATCATGGAACCACCTATCATTGGTTAATTACATAACCACCCATCCTGGGTTTATCATAAAACAACCATAAATTAGTTTATAATGGAACCACTTATCATTATAAAAAATTCCCTAGAATTATATCATAATAATAAATCATGAAAAAAATCATTGTAAAAATAATCTTAAGGAAAGTAACCTTTTTATTTTTAAGTCACATATTTTTACAATAAATGTGCATATAAAAAGGAAGACAGTTTATCTAAAACTAACCATTTAAATGTTTAAATTTATCTTCAAATATTTATTTCTTCATCCATGTGGGAAAATATTCTCTTTTTTTATGAGTTAAAAACCATTATTTTTAAATTTTTGTAAAAAAATTGAATGACGAACATTAAAAGAATATTTTTAAAATGAATATCCTTTACATTGAGTCTAACTCATCTCATGAATTATTTATCATTTTGAATAATAAAAATATCATAATTAGTAACTTTTCTAATAATATTATTCAAGATTATTATTCCTTTTATATAACTTATTTCTATATTATATACAATTACATAATAACTTTTGTTCATGTTGGACGTTTGGACGATATTCAGTACTAATGCCCAAAATGGCTTCAGTAGGATCAAAATGGTAAAATAGAACACTATTTCATCAAATCCAAAATTATAATCATGAAATAATTATCATTTTAAAAAATTAATTATACTTTAAAATAAATCCTTTAAATATGGTTATGAAAAATAAATTATCTTACAATCATGGAGATGGTAGGTCATACGTACGTATGAGTAACGATTCAATTTTTCAATGATCATTATGAAGGGAGTGTAAGTATCATTATATTTATATTGAATTATCATAATATAATAAATATAATATAAATTATTTAAATACACTATTTAAAAAGGCCCGAGACCGAGCTACCGGACTCAGTACATTACAAATGTTGTGTATTTTTTTATAAATGAAACATAATAAATACACAACATTTGAATTAAATATTATTATCATTTATCAGTCTGGGTTATGGATAACTAGATACATGACTTACGAATTTATAAAATTGTACAAAAAAATAGAATAAAAAAAGAATCCATGTGTGTTAACTCTTTAATCGAAGCATATTCCAATGGTAACTCAACTTATAGGAAAGATTTCATAATATTGGGTGAGCATTTATTCTTCCTAGTAAGGGGTTTTATAATATTTGATATATCCTTTTAAAAAAATATTCATTCAAAAACAACTTCGACAATACATTTTTAAATATCATTTTTATAACATTATTTGAAATTACTTACACCTTAAAAATACTATATCACTTTTAGAAAGTACATACGTTCAAAAATGTCATTAATCATATTCTAGTGTTTTCTAAAAACAATACACAAGCTTCTGAAAACAAAACACAATTATAAGGCCACGTGAATTGTTGAAGGATATCTAGGCCTACCCACTTAGAAAATGATGAGTTCAATCCTCAATTCCTTCCATATTTACAACATTCAAGTGCCGGATTTTATGAAAACCTTTTAAGCTTACATTACTTTTGTATATACATTCACTAGAGTTTTTAAAACATAAAAAATTATTAAATGATCATACACTTATATTTGTATATAATTAAATAAATAGAAATCTTATTTGAAAATAAATTAATAGGCTTGGAACAACCAAGTCTCTTGAATTTACATAATTTCATGGATAGTTAATTGGTTCCATGTACTTAAATTCGCATTCATAATCTCTTAAGGATTCCATTTCCATAGGTTATATCGATAAATGAGAAATTATTTTAGTGAATAGGCTTACATGTACATGCATAATAATAATGTATAAATTTTAATGTATAATCATTGATATATGGACAAAGTCATGGCTTATAGATGAAATGCATTTCATACAATTCTAAATATTTTTAACCTTTATTTTATTAAATAAATTAATAATTACCAATAATTTATTCATGAACAGTTTAGAAATCATATGCACTTGAATAATGAATATAACATATTTATGACTTATAAATTCAATATTTTCATAAAAATGGAATAATTATTTAATATATGAAAAGCATAATTGAAAAATATATACATATTTAAACACAAATATATACTACATGGAGTTTATAATACATGTAATAAATTCATGTCTGAACAACAACTTGGATAAATTGTAATATATGTTACAAAAGATTTATTAAAACATAATTTGACAAACAAAAATACAAGCATGAATTAATACATTAATTAATTTTTAAAAATAATTACTTTCAATTACAATAGGAATGTTAAAAATATATAATCTCTCATTTATTAAAGTTTATAAAAATAATTAAAGTTAGATATACATATAATTTGTAATTCTAGCTCAAACTAATAGAATGAATTAAAATCATATAAAATAAGTTTGAAAATAAATACCTTACATAATAATACATAGTTGGTTAGAAATAAATATATATGTATATACATAAAACAGGAATTTGAAATAATAATTTCAGAAGAAATATTCCCCTTACTTAAAAAGAAGTCATACGTAAGAGTAGTTCTGCTGCTGCATCATTGCACACAACCTCACTCTCACTGGAATAGAAAACTATTTTTTTCAATTCATTTTCATTTTTAAGGCTTTAATAACCATGGTCTTGAGTGAACTAAGCCTGCAGTGCAAGATGGTAATCAGAAAATTTTCAAATATGTATCATAGAACATATAGACACTTGCTGCAAACAAAACAATTTAAAAAAACACAAGACCAACACAAAATAGGGACAACAGCAATATAAAATTTCACTCAAAAAGATATTTGCAGACCAAATTCGTTCAAAAATCAAAAGAAAAACAGTACACAACAAGATGATAAATATTATAAGGTAGATAATAGAAAATTGAAGCATCGCAAAATGGTTAAAGAGGGAAAACGAAGCTACAATCTAATCCGAAGAGATCCAGGCCTAGAAAAATACCTACCGTGAAGAAGATCTGGAACCTAAAACAAAACTGTAACCTAGATGAAACACTTCGATGTAGCTCAAACCACGGACCTCACACCCCTGCCTCTCCAGCAATAGCATGGCCTCCTAGAGACAACTCCCTCTGTTTGAGGTCATTGTTCGACTTCAACTTGGCCTCGGCCCCTCCTAGTGGTGTTGCTGCATGTGACGCCCTCTCCAACTCGTGGCAGACTTCATGAGACGAAGCACCCTGGATCGATCCCCTTCTCCCCATGAAACCCTATGCTCCTCCCCAAAACTAATTTTCTTTAACCCTAAACTGATTTTCTTCTTGTTATTATTATTATTATTATTATTTTATTATTTATCTGATTTCTTCAATAGCTTTATTTATATAAAGATTCCCATATAACATTATAAGTTTAACTTTAACATTTAATATATATATATATATATATATATATTTTTCTTAAAAAATAATATTTAATCTAATATTATTTTATAAATAGAATTTAATAATTATAATATATTTATTTAAACTATTTTATCATAATTAAAAATTTATATAAAATAATTTAAACATAATTCATAATTCGAAATTAGTATTTATAACATCATATACATATATATATATATATATATAACATTTTGAAGATAAAAAAACCTTTATATGTTAATAATATTAATAATGTCAAATTAGATAATTATTAGCGTATATTAAAATATTTATAACATATTTTAGTATAGTCAATATATATTGTTTTTATTCATTTGAAATATAAAATAATATTTTGAAAAAAATAATTAAATTAATATACTTATTTTCAAATATTATTTTTAACAAAACAATATAAATTCGAAAACTATAATAATTATAACCAATTTTAAGTATTATAATTAAATTATAATCAAATTAATTAAAAAGCTTAATTTCAAATATTATTTTTCTATGAAAATGTCCTCAAAAAAATGTAGTCGTTTTAAATTATAAATAAATACTTTTAATATATATATATATATTTATTTATTTATTTATTTATAATAAAACTAGGTTTCGAAATCTTGGGGTGTTATATTATTCCCCCTCAAAAAAATTACATCCTTACAAATTCGTTTTGTTGAATAAAAAAGAATTCTGAATTTCTATCTTTGGAATTAAGAAACACTAGGACTGTTAGACATCGGAAGTCGAAAACATTTATTCTACAAAGTTTTCTAGATATATCCTTTGATACTAATTATAAAGACTCGAGCATGAGCTATCGGACTCATCACATTATAAACGTTGTGTATTTTTTTATAAAAGAAACAGAATAAATTCACAGCATTTGAATTAAATATCATGATCTTTTACCAGTCTTGGTTCTGGAGAACTATATAAATGACTTACAACTTTACAAAAGTGTAAAAAACAAAAATAAAATAATCAAAAAACAATCACTACAGGGAAAATGGGTATTTGCGACGGATTATTTGCGACGGGCATAAATCTCGTCACAAATAGTCCCGTTAGAAATTTATTTGCGACGGGCAAATTCCCCCGTCGCAAAAGGTCTGGCGCGAAATGCGCGCCAAATCGCGGGAAGGTTATTTGCGACGGGTGGTAACCCCCCGTCGCAAATAACCGGTGGCGACAAAAGATATTTGCGACGGGGAAAGCTCTCCATCGCAAAAGGTTATTTGCGGGAAAGTTATTTGCGACGGGGGTTACCGCCTGTCGCACATAACCGGCGGCGGTAAAAAACATTTACGACGGGAATATACTCCTGTCGCAAATAGATTGTCAGCAGGTTATTATTTGCGACGGGTCCCGTCGCAAATAACTATTTAACCGTTGACCGTGATAAATGCGGGCTAAGGTATTTGTGACGGGTACCGTCGCAAATAATACGATTTGCGACGGGACACCCGTCGCAAATGGTCCCGTCGCAAATAAGCTAACCTATAAATACCCCCATCCGTTTTTTTCCATTCATTCTCAAAATCTATCTTCTACTTCTCTCAAAAATCTATTTTTAGAGTTTAGAGTTTCTTAAGTTTAATTTTTATTTCCGGAGTTGATATTGAAGTCTGCAACAACGATCAGAGATCAACCTCAGATCAATTTTAAAGGTATTTATGTTCATTTTAATTTAATATTTATTTTAAATTTTTTATTAGTTTGAATTATTCTTAATTAGTTGTAATTTAATTATGTTTAGATTGTTTTGTTAATAAATTTAAATTATTAGTATTCATTGTTCATAGTTAATGGTAATTAGGAATAATTAGTAATAATTACCAATAATTAAGAATAAATACTAATAATTAGTAATAAATACCAATAATTAGGAATAATTAGTAATAATTACCAATAATTACCAATAATTAATAATAATTAGTAATAATTACCAATAATTAGTAATAATTACCAATAATTAGTAATAATTACCAATAATTAGTAATAAATAGTAATAATTAGTAATAATTACCAATAATTACGAATAATTAGTAATAATTAGTAATAATTACCAATAATTAGCAATAATTAGTAATAATTACCAATAATTCGTAATAATTACCAATAATTACCAATAATTATTAATAATTACAAATAATTATCCATAATTACCAATAATTACCAATAATTACCAATAATTACCAATAATTAGTAATAATTTACTAATTACCAATAATTATCCATAATTAGTAATAATTACCCATAATTACCAATAATTACGAATAATTAGTAAAAATTGGTAATAATTAGTAATAATTACCAATAATTCGTAATAATTAGAAATAATTACCAATAATTACCAATAACTAGTAATAATTAATAATAATTGCCAATAATTAGTAATAATTAGTAATAATTACCAATATTTAGTAATAATTAGTAATAATTACCAATAATTAGTAATAATTACCAATAATTACCAATAATTAGTAATAATTACCAATAATTATCCATAATTAGTAATAATTACCAATAATTACCAATAATTAGTAATAATTGATAATAATTATCACTAATAACCAATAATTGGTAATAATTAGTAATAATTACCAATAATTAGTAATAATTACCAATAATTACCAATAATTAGTAATAATTACCAATAATTATCCATAATTAGTAATAATTACCAATAATTACCAATAATTAGTAATAATTGGTAATAATTATCACTAATTACCAATAATTAGTAATAATTAGAAATAATTACCTATAATTAGTAATAATTAGAAATAATTACCAATAATTACCAATAATTAGTAATAATTAATAATAATTACCAATAATTAGTAATAATTAATAATAATTACCAATAATTAGTAATAATTAGTAATAATTACCAATAATTACCAATAATTACCAATAATTAGTAATAATTAGTAATAATTAGCAATAATTAGTAATAATTAGCAATAATTAGTAATAATTACCAATAATTAGTAATAATTACCAATAATTAGTAATAATTAGTAATAATTACCAATAATTACCATTAATTAGAAATAATTACCAATAATTACCATTAATTAGTAATAATTACCAATAATTTCCAATAATTACCAATAATTACCAGTAATTAGTAATAATTACCAATATTTAGTAATAATTATCAATAATTACTAATAATTACTAATAATTACCAATAATTACCAATAATTACCATTAATTATTAATAATTACCAATAATTACCAATAATTACTAATAATTGGTAATAATTACCAATAATTACTAATAATTACCAGTAATTAGTAATAATTACCAATATTTAGTATTAATTATCAATAATTACTAATAATTACTAATAATTACGAGTAATTACCAATAATTATTAATAATTAGTAATAATTAGTAATAATTAGTAATAATTAGTAATAATTAGTAATAATTAGTAATAATTATCAATAATTAGTAATAATTACCAATAATTACCAATAATTACCCATAATTACCAATAATTAGTAATAATTGGTAATAATTAGTAATAATTAGTAATAATTATTAATAATTAGTAATAATTAGTAATAATTTTTAATAATTTGTAATAATTAGTAATAATTACCAAAAATTAGTAATAATTAACAATAATTACCAATAGCTAGTAATAATTACTAATAATTACCAATAATTACCAATAATTAACAATAATTACCAATAATTACCAATAATTATTAATAATTAGTAATAATTAGTAATAATTAGTAATAATTAGTAATAATTACCAATAATTAGTAATAATTTCCAATAATTACCAGTAATTAGAAATATTTCCAACAATTACTGATAATTAGTAATAATTACCAATAATTACCAATAATTATCAATAATTACCAATAATTACCAAAAATTAGTAATAATTAGTAATACTTACCAATAATTAGTAATAATTACCAATAATTAGTAATAATTCGTAATAATTAGGAATAATTACCAATAATTAGGAATAATTAGTAATAATTAGTAATAATTAGTAATAATTACCAATAATTGCCAATAGTGTCAATATTTACCAATAATTCCCAATACTTGTCAATATTTACCAATAATTAGGAATATTTACCAATAATTAGGAATAATTACTAATAATTAGGAATAATTAGGAATAGTAACCAATAATTAAAAATAATTACCAATAATTAGGAATAATTACCAATAATTAGGAATAATTACAAATAAATAGGAATAATTAAGAATAATTAGGAATAATTAAGAATAATTAGGAATAATTAAAAATAATTAGGAATAATTACCAATAATTAGGAATAAATACCAATAATTAACAAAAATTACCAATAATTAGGAATAATTACCAATAATTAGGAATAATTACCAATAATTAGGAATAATTACCAATAATTGGGAATAATAACATTATTACATTATTTGTATATTTTATTATTAATATTAAAATAATATAATTTTCTATATTATATACAATTCTCCTTTCATCTGTGTGTTTTCTATCTCCACATGTAATATTTGCATTCTTTTATAAAATTATCAACCTACTCACCAATGGAGAGGTGAAAGTGAATGAAAATATTACATGTGGAGACAGAATGTTAAACACACAGATGAAAAGATAATTGTATATAATATAGAAAATTATATTATTTTAATATTAATAATAAAATATACTAATAATGTAATAATGTTATTATTATATAATTAATATTTATGAAAAAATAATATTAGTATTATTAAAATAATAAAAAATTTATATAATATTAAAATTATCAATATTTGTAATAGGTTTTGCTTTATTCTCAACATATTCAATTCTTAAAGGGTTAATTTTCAGGTCTATCTCAATAAAAAGTTTGCGTCAGTCGTGTCTGATGTAGACTATAATTATCCTTGCTTGAGTGTTTTTTCTAACAAATTATTCAAAACCAGTAATGATTTTATATTTTATAGAAAAATATGAAACAACGAGGTCGTCAACAGTCATTATTAGATGACCGCATATGGATAAATCAACGTAGAAATCCAAACAGTTCTGGTTTAAATCCAGTATATATAGAGGGTGTGGAGACTTTTTTATCATTTGCGGCATCAAATCCAGAATTTGTTTCAGAAGGAAAAAATAAAATGCCCTTGTAGAAAATGTGCATTGAGAATGTTTGACATGTTTGACAAAGTGGGGGACATCTCTTGCGTTTTGGTTTTCAACCAGATTATGTTTTTTGGTATCAACATGGTGAATGCAGTTCCAGAGTAGGTGATACCAACTTGATTTCGGATCCATACCGGTTTCAATATTTAGTACATGATGTTGCAGGTTCATCTGTTCAACATACAGAAACTCCGGATGATGTAGCTTCAGATCCTGAGTTGGAACCGTCTGAATTTTATGAGTTGTTGAGGTCTGCTGAGGATGAATTATATCCTGGCTACAAGATGAGCAAATTAGAAGCAGTTGCAAAATTTATGGCTATCAAATCAGATAACGGAATGTCAAACACCTGTTTTGACCATATATTTTCTTTTTTTAAAACACTGTTACCCGAAGGAAATGTTTTGCCTGCAAATTACTATGAGAGTAAGAGGCTGGTTCGAAATTTGGGACTTACTTGTCAAAAGATTCATGCATGTTCAAATGACTGCATTTTATATTCTGGGAAAAATGAGTCGTTGGATAGTTGTCCCACATGTGGGAAACTGATATATAAAGAAGGGCAACATGGGAAGTCTGGTTTGATTCCTATAAAACAATTGAGATATTTTCCGCTTACATCTAGACTTCAGTGTTTATTCATGTCTAAGAATACAACAACAATGATGTCATTGAATAAAGTGAATATTTCAACTGATAAAAGCTTGAATCATCCAGCCGATGGTGATTCATGGAAACATTTTGTTAGAGTGCATCCATCCTTTTCTTTAGAAGCTAGAAATGTTCGACTGGGCCTTTCCACTGATGGTTTCTGTCCGTTTGGATCTTATGGTAGTCAATATTCATGTTGGCCTATTTTTTTAACTCCGTACAATTTACCTCCATGGATGTTGATGAAGGAGCCATATATATTTTTGACTTTACTAATTCCAGGACATCTGAATAAGAATATTGATGTTTATTTGAAACCATTGATTGATGAATTAAGTTTATTGTGGAGTACTGGTGTCAGTACATATGATGTTGCTACGAAACAGAATTTCATACTGAGAGCAGCATTGATGTGGACAATTAGTGACTTCCCGGCTTATGGGATGTTATCTAGCTGGAGTACACATGATCAGTAATCATGTCCTTACTGTATGGGAGAGAACAAATCATTTATGCTCATTCATGGAAAGAAACCTTGTTATTTTGACTGGCATCGCAGATTTCTTCCAACTTATCATCCTTTTCGCAGAAACAGATCTCATTTTAGAAAATGAACAATTGAAAGGGATGGAACTCCAAAAATGCTATCAGGTTCGGAGTTAAAATCAGTTGTATTTTCATTAACTCCCATCACTTTTGGTCCCACAATAAACCAACATAAAATTTCTGGTTTTGGGAAAGAACACAATTGGATTAAACGTAGCATATTTTGGGATTTTCCATATTGGTCTGATTTGTTGGTCCGCCACATATTGGATGTCATGCATATTGAGAAGAAATGTTTTGATAATTTGTTTCATACAGTTTTGGATATGCCAGGAAAGAGCAAAGACAATGTAAATGCACGTTTAGATCTTGCCCAAATTTGCAGGCATCCAGAACTGGAACTGTTTGAGAATTTCAGAACAGAAAGGTTACTGAAACCAAAAGCATCTTATACACTGTCTAAAGAAAACCGTTTATTATTTTGTCAGTGGATTGCAGATTTGATACTTCCAGATGGATGTGCTTCCAATTTGGGTATATGTGTAAAGAATGGTCATATTACTGGATTAAAAAGTCATGATTGTCATGTTATAATGGAAATACTTCTACCCATTGGATTAAGAGGTCTGTTGAATTCTATGATTTGGGATTCCATAACAAACATGTCTCATTTTTTTCGGGAAATTTGTGCAGCTACAGCAGATTATGATGCTCTATGCAAACTTAAAGAAGATGTTGTTGTAATTATATGTAAACTGGAAAAAATATTTACGCCGTCTTTCTTCGACTCAATGGAACATTTGATGTTACATTTTCCATATGAAGCCAAATGTGGAGGTCCAGTATAGTTTTGATGGATGTACCCATTTGAAAGATGCATTCAAAAATTGAAAAGAAAAGTACGTAACAAGGCATCTGTTGAAGGATCTATTGCAGAAGCTTATTTGCAAGAGGAAATATCTTTTTTCTGCTCCCATTATTTTGAATCTGAGTATCCTTCAAAACACAACTGAATGGGATGGAACGAGAGGAATATTGATGAAATCGACAATCAATTATCTATTTTCAACCAGCCAGAGCTTGGTTTTGGTGGAGTTTATGAACGCTGGCTTTCGGATGATGAACATCACAGAGCTCATACGTATGTTCTGCTCAACTATGAAGAGATGACATCAGTTGTACTCTAAGTGTTTATATCACTTATTCTATCATTTATGTTACATTAAATAACTTTGTTTTTTATAGGTTGTATGATAATCATATCAAGAAACAAATTCCACAAATTACAGCAGCTTCTCTCGAAGAACGCCGACAGAAAAATTTCTCTCAGTGGTTTCAAAAACTGGTAACATAAATTCTTTATCTTTTAGCAACTCATTCAATGTATAGTTTACTATATTGATAATTATTTCACAAATTTTCAGGTGTCTCAACATGCTGATAAAATTGAAAAATGGATGTGTATATTGAGTAACCCACCTTCCAAACTTGTTAAAACTTATAATGCATATATTGTGAATGGATTTCGATTTCACACACATGCATATGGGGAATCAAAAAAAACAATGAACAGTGGAGTTAGCTTGAGAGGATCTCATCATCGAGAAAATGAAGTTGACTTTTATGGCATACTTGATGAAATCATTGAACTTTGTTATCTTGGACAACATTACATAACCATGTTCAAATGTCAGTGGTTGGATACAAAGAGAGGCGTACATGTTCATCCGACTCATGGAATCATCGATATTAAATGTAAAAGTGTTCTCGCAGTAAATGAACCATTCTTATTGGCTCAACAGGTACATCAAGTTTATTACGCAAAGTATTGTTCTACATCAAGAGACTTGACTGATTGGTGGAGTATAATAAAAATCAAAATTCGAGACAATCAGTTTAGTCAAAGTGAATGTGCTTTCACTGATGTGAAAAGAATTGAAGTTTTCTAAGAGAGTACTCAAAATCAATCTTTTTTACAAAGAGACATGAGTATCGATGATGACACCCCACATTTAAGAGTCGGTGATGACGATGATGTTAATGATGTCACATATGAATATGAAGATGATGATGAAGATGAACACTAATAGAATTACATGGTAGTTATATACAATCATAACTAATATATATGTATATATAATAGTAATTATCAATTATTTGATAACAACATTAACATTTTCTATTTCAGATGGACGACGAGACATTTCGTGAGTTGGCGGAAGCTGACCTGCCTTTCGATGCAGATGAGTTTCTGGCAGATGACCCTCAGCCTGCAAGCACTCCAGGGAGTACGCGGAGGGGGCGCGGTCTTGCATGATTGATGATTCCTGACCCCGTCCCCGAGCGACGTTCACGTCTTGGGTTTGATCCACGCACACGGAGGTGTGATAACCTGTGTGATAACCTGTGGATTTGACTAAGATTTCATTAATCTATTCACATAATAAATGTTTATTATTTTTACAGTTTTCCGCATATAGCAGTCGGACAGGGCAGCGCTATTTTGCGCAACTATTTCACTCATCCTTGGACCACATGGGAGCAGATTCCTATTGATGTGCAGCAGGCCATGTTCGGCCATTGGTTGGTACGTACGTAAATAAATAATTTTTATTTTGAAAATTATTTCATTTCTAAGATGATATTTTGATTTATTTGTAGGGTTTATGGTATCTGATCGAGGATACCATGCGTGATGTCATCCACGAGGCATGGGAGGTGGCCATGCGTGATCGCTTTCGTCAGTTTTTGCACAATTTAAGAAAAGCTGCCACGAAGAAAGCAGGAGTGTCAAATTTTGACGAGTCATGTAAAGCACACCGACCAGAGTACATTTCATCCCATGTATGGGATGGATTATGTGCGCACTGGTTGAGTGAGGCCTTTCAGAGGAGATCATCGGTGGGGAGGCAGAATCGGGGGAGATAGGAGGTGACTCATCGAGCTGGGAGTCGTACTTTCAGTACTCATAGACAACATCTGGTAAGTACATTATTTATAAATATTTTATATAACTATAAATATTAACAGTTTATTTTTTATTCTTATAGGCTGTCGAGCACCCCGATATTACGGAGTACGACGTATATCGGCAGATGTATAGTGATCCTGCTAATGGAGAGCTCAGAGGTGATCGTCAGCGTCACATCGTGGTCAGTATTATTTGTTTTCAAGTTTAAAAATTAACTGCATATAATATATTCACAATTTTAATTTTAAATTGCAACTACGGGAGTAATATGAGGCCGCAGCGTCACAGACCCGGCCTGAGAGTCAGACCGAGTCATCAGATCAGACCACTGGTCGTCAGTTTGATGAGGCGGCATGGATGCAGGCCACCCAGTATGCCTTCGAGAAGGGCTGGGTAGTTGGCATCAGCTCTCGACTGACTCCCGGAGATTATTATGGCAGTGCTGCGATGTCGGCGTCCAACTCGAGAGGAGCTCGTGCATCTTCTTCTACTACACAGTATGAGGATCAGTTGCGATCTCAGACTGCACTGATAGAGATTCTCCGATAGGAGCAGGAGCAGATGCGTCAGCAGCAGTAGCAGCATGAGGAGGAGCGTCGATGCCAGCAGCAGTTGTACGAGGAGCAGACGAGTCGGTGGCAGCAGCAGCAGCAGGAGTAGATGGAGTACATGCTCCGACTCACCCATGCTTTAGGGATGGAGTTTCCTCCACCAGCATCTGCAGATCCCCCCCCCCCTCCCCCCTTCCCCCCTCCTTCAGATTAGAGTTTGTTTTTATGTTATAAAGTTTGTTAAATCAAAATATGATTTTTTTTCTATTCGTAGTTTCTGTCTCATTATAAAATATTAATAATATTATATTTTGAAATAACAATATTAATATGAATAATATTATTATTTATATTTTATAATATTAAATTTATATATATATTAAAATTTTATTATTTTATTATTTTATTATTATTATATTAATTAAAATAATTTATTAATAATTTATTATTTTTATTTGTGAATTATAATTCTATTATTATATTAATTAAAATCATTTATTAATATTTTTTTATTTTTGAATTATTATTATATTAATTAAAATAATTTATTTATAATTTATTTATTTTTATTTTTTTATAGTATTTGCGACGGTATACTATGCCCATCGCAAATAGTATTATTATTATATTCATGAAAATAATTTATTAATATTTTTAAATTTTTTTTAAAAAAAAATATTTGCGACGGGCCCGTCGCAAATAGTTGTTTAAAAATGTTTTTACAAATATACGGACTAATATTTGCAACGGGAAGGATCTCAGTCGCAAATAATACCTTTAGCGACGGGCCCGTCGCAAATAACTGTTGTTACGACGACGTTTTCCGCAACGGGCTATTTGCGACGGGGGCCCGTCGCAAAAGCCTATTAGCGATGGTTTGTCTAAATTGTGCGGCCAAACCTTGCATAGTAGGTCTTGGAGGCAGTAGCTTCCGCACGTTCGGCGCACAGTTTGTCTAACCATACGGCCAACCATGCAGGAAAGGTGGATGAGGCAGTAGCTAACGCACGGTTAGCGCACAGTTTGTCTAACCGTGCGAGCAAACTGTGCGTCTACTTAAATGAGATCCTATAAAGGTGGATCCCGTGCATTTTTTCCTTTAAGTGGATCTTTTTTCCTCCTAAGTTGCCCTAACTCGGGATTTTGCTTCTCCTAAGGTCAAAGAGGGTTCTCCCATCATTCCAAAGGCGATCCGAAGGCTTCTCTTGGTGAATCGAAGCTGGATTCTTGAGGTATGTGATCGTTCTTCTTCATTATTGATCAGTTTCTTAGATCTACTTCTCCTCTTATCTCGGTTTCTTAGATCTACTCATGTTATGGGTAGATCTAAGTGTATGGATGCCAAATACGATGATATTTGGTCTTGATCTTTCTTGGAGAAGATATCTAAGGAGAGTTTTGAAGAATCAACCCGGTTTTCCTGTGCGTTCTCCGTCTGTTAGGGTTTTCGTCAAAACCTTTGAGGTAGGAGGCTTCACTCTCGACTCCTCTTATTAGAATTGATTGTATTAGTTTCAAATTGGTTTATTTGAATCATTTTGATTGTGAAAATCATGGAATAAATCTTCTTCAGTGATGATTTATGGTTTCAATGTAATTGTGAAATCTTGGTGAATTGTTGTGCAAAGTGATTTGGCTTCTTGAATTTAAAATGTTGATTTTAAATTATGATTGTTGAAATTGTAAATGGTTTGATGAAAAATGGGTTTTCAATAAAAAGGGTGTTTTATTTAAATGGTTTGATATTGAAATGACTTTGATGGATTTGGATTTCAATAAAAAGGGAGTTTTATTGAAATGGTGGAATTGAAATGGTTTGAGATTGAAATGACTTTGATGGATTTGGTATTCAATAAAAAAGGAGTTTTATTGAAATGGTTTTGAATTGAAATGGTTTTTATGGAAATGGTTTTCAATAAAAATGTGTTTTTATTGAAATTGTGTTTTGGCATGACCGTTGGGAATATGTGGGGTGTGTTCATGTTGCATGTATGAGGATTGGTTAAAATATGACCTTGTGCTCAGTTCCAAACATTTAATGGAACAATGGTAACTATATGTACGAGGCTTGGTTGAATTATGACCTTGTGCTCGATGCCAAAGGTGTAATGGAACATGGGAAACAATTGCCTTTTGATGACTTGCTAGATCGATGAGAGACCGCTCATGAGTATGGAACTGTCATAATGTATCATGCATGGTTGATTTCACAGGTTTTTGAAATGGTTGGGTATGCCAAAAATGAGAGATTGTGAAATGGTTTTAAATATTGTTTGGTTATTTTTCTGGAAAAATAACTTTTTGAAAGAAAAAAAATTGGTTTCAGTTTCACTTGGATGCTTTTGGGTATGAATGGTTTTGGAAGCTTATTTGTATCTTGTTATAAACAGTTTTGAGAAAATGTTTTATATAAACTATTTTATATAAATGTTGCTAACTCTTCTATCCTAGTGGCGTGAGTAGAGAATTCATTGGGGAAAACCTACCGATTTTTATACTCACCCCTGCTTTGTCACATTGGTGCTTTTGAAGATGTCATATTCCGGGACACGGGTAAAGGTAAAGCATCTTATTGATAGTGGATTGTGGTGATGCTTGGGAGATATTGTAGAGCTTGGAGTTTGTTGAGAATGGAGTTGTAGTGTCTTTTGAGAGTCTTGAGTTTCTCATCCGCTGTGTACATTGATGCATAGTTTTCTCTTCTGCTGTTGTGTACTTTGATGTAGTTTGATATAAATAAAGTGTTTATTGGTCTTTCGTTTTTTCATGCATCATATAGTGAATTTTTGGTTGTGTTTGGTTTATGGGTTTATTTCTTAAAGGGTAAATCATCCCCCACTTGTACTTGAAACCCTTCGGCATTTATTTCCAGCCTTTGGTGCCTTGGTGATGTCGCTTAAGGCCTAGAAATGACTCGTTGTACTCTCAATCCAATGATAATTGGTGGGTCATTACAATATTCATCCATAAATGTTAGAGATATAAAAATAAATTACACTGTTTTTTTGGAAAGGTAGGTCTTATATACGCATAAACACATATTTCATTTTCTAGTGGGTGGAACAAAAGGAGGGTAAATATTATTTCACCATTATAGGATCATTATAATATAATATTTATCATATATATTTTTCAAATTATTCTACACCACAATCCTAGTAAAATATAAATGAAAAACTAATCACATCGTTTCATGAAGGTGGTAGTCCACATGTACGCATGAATGACACTATCGTTTCCCACATTATTGAATGGTTTGTTTGTGGATGTGATACTATAATTTCATAAATATAATTATTTCCTAATTTTATTTTATAAATAATAAATTCATCACAATCCCTATCTATAAATGATGGTGATGAATGTTGAATTATATTACAACATGGCGATAGTAAGTCGTATGTACGCACGAGCGATACATTCATTTCCCATTTAATGAGACATAGGGAATATAATGGAGTTTAAATAATATTAACAACATTTAAAAATATTTAGTAAAATGAAGTAATTAATTTATGATAAATAAAATAAAATTATAAGAGGTAGTGAAGGGTTTAAAATAATGTGATCGGGTAAGGTTATTACCTAGTTTTTAAAATGAATCTTTTATATCACCTTTAATGTGCTCTAGGGTTGGTCTTGGGGGTATACCCTCACCTTTATTATGTTTCTAGGGTATTTGAAAAAATAAATTTTCAAATTTGAGTCCATCTATATAGCTCAATGTACTATAATGAATTCCGGGAGGATGGATCTTTTAATAATTGAGGTGGGGGCTCTTTGGTAATTTCTCAAGACATTAAATTTTAATAAATTAATTATCCATCCAAATTCCTAAAAATGAATAGGAAATATAAAAGATGAAATGATATGGTTTTAATACCATAAACCAATAGAATTTATACAAGTTTCAGTGTCATTTTATACATTATCATTTTTATTAGACATTATTTAACAAATGTTAATTTTAAATATAGTAATAAATTTTTCAATATTAATGTTTTTTATTATTAATTATAAGGTGAAAATTATACCATAAATGGAAATTTTTAAAAAAACTTCCTACCATATCAAATCCACAATTTCAAATTTCATTGTATTTGATGATTTTTAATTATTTTAGTAAAATATTATTTTAATTAAATAGAATTATTGTCAATTTTGAAACAATTCAATTAGTTAGATTTTAGTGAAAAAAATTAAAAGTTTGAATTAAAATATAAAATTTTAAACAAACCCCAATATGTCACATTAACTTATGGAATTTTTTTATAACAATAAATTACTCATATAATATAACATTTAATTTTTTGAAAATCATTTATTTAATTTTTATTAATTGAATAATTTTTTTGTCATTGTGTAAGCATTTAAGGAAATTATATAAACATAAAAATTATAAATAAATTATAATTATTAATATAATATCATTATTCACAAAATTACAGTTTTTATTCGTTAATAACTATTCTTTGACCCTATGTGATCACATAAAACATATTTAAAACTGAGAGAGTGATATTTTGTTACTTTTATCTATTTAGATCGTATATAAATGATTATAATGGACTTAAATCCATTAAATTAATAAATTTAGACCCTAAAGTGATATTTTTTGAATTTCCTTCATCTAGGCAGAATTAGGATGAAATATTATGGCCTTATCACTTATTTTTAATATAAATTATCCTGATTTACCATTTATAGAGGTGAGAAATTTTACCACAATTATTATTCATATTGACTAAAAATGAGAGGTGTATATTTACAAAATTTGAACCTCTAGATTAAAAATATGTAATTCGTTTTTTATAATTCAATACATATAATTAGATGAAATTATTTTTAATGTAATAGTGAAAAATTTGGCAAAACTTCTTTTTAGAAAAAATAAATTTTTAAGCATAAAACAAAATTTATTATTATCCTTATCATAGAAAAATATTTTATGAATGTTTAAAACATTTGATTAAGTATTTAATATATAAAATTTTTTAAACTAATTCATCAACATTTATTAATTTAACAAAAATACATGGTCTGTATAAAAATAATTGTTCTGAAAATTGTCACTTTTATTTTCAAATAATTTTTTGTTTTTATTTATAATAATTTAATAAATAATGAATTAAGTTGTTAAATGTGTAGACCATATATTTATAATAATTTAATTATTATTATTCATACCCACCTATCCAAATCCTAGGTGATAACTGACATATAATATTTTAATAATTTTACATGAATCATTTTAACTTAGGGTTTCATGTAATGAAAGCTATCCAAAAAAAATTAAAGGGAAATATTTCAAAAAAATATTGGGGTTTCAGTGTAATAAATGTAAATGTATTTTTTCATCAAATTTCAGGTACATGTCACATACTATAAGCTTTCAATAAATCTATATTCTCCCCCATATATAGACATACATAAAATTTTATCATGAGGACTTTTATTCATGTTCAAATGTATCTGAGGATTAATGTAAGTAGTTTTGGAATAAAAAATAAATCTTAAAAAGGTTTTTTGACTCTTTATCATACTCCATAATATGAGAATATAATAATAATAAAATACCCCCAAAGAAAATGTCATCTCCCAACAAAAATGCTCAATGTGGGAACAATATAGAAGTAAGAATAATTAATGAATATCCCTCTCTTTAAATTTTAATTTCTCATTTTATTCATCATTTTTTTATTTGTATTTTAAAAAAAGATATTGGAAAAACAGAAAATCCACTATATAACCCCATTTGATAAACATCATCAGTTTGTAAATAGTGATTTTTGATAATCCAAAGACACAACCAATATTTTTTCCCATTTTTTTATTTTTCATTTCCCTATTTTAGAAAGTGAGGGGAATAATAATTTAAAAAACAATCTTGTTGACTCTAAAAATATCATAAAACCCTAAAAATATTCTCAATGATTTTCATCCCTTACCACCATAGGAAACACCCCCCCCCCCCACACACACACACCCAAACACAAACACACACTTAGATTTTAAAATATCATGTAAAATAATTCTAGTAGGGTAGGAATTGACCTAATATTCTTGTAACATGGATCATTTACTATCATGGTCATTTATTGGTTATATAGGGTAAAACTTGGATTAATGTCATGTTTGGTTCAATTATAAAGGTACTATCAATAAAAATGTATCAATCATGTTAAAATTAATTTCATACACTCAAAGCCTCAATAAGATGTCAAGAAAGTTCTATAAGATTACATACATGAGTATCTCAAAACATATTCTAATGAAAGGAATGGGAAATACTTTATTAAAAAAAATTCACGAATGAGAATATACTAGTTGGGATAATTAAATATGGAAATACAAAAAAAAATCCAATGCATATAAATTTCATAAATTCAAAACATGTAAATTCTAAGAATAACTTCCACTAAAATTATAGAAAATTTAAAAAAAATCATGTTGCTTCAAATTCATCACCACATTCTAAACCATATTCATTCATGTTTCCATTTCACTCATCTAATTAGGTCAAAAGTTAAAGTTATAACATTGAAAAATGATTACCCAAAAAAATATATATATCTCATATATCCACGATAGAGTTTCAATAGTTCAAAGTGAGGAATGAACTTTTATTTAAATCTAATAATCAAATTTAAAACTTCTAGTGTAAAATATATGTATTGAAACTCATACTCACCATATGTTTAATCATAGGTTTGGGTTATTCATGTTAGTTTATAAAAAAGCAATCTAATTCATGAAATAAATTTTATTTACAATTTAATTTCATTTTATTTTATGGCATGAATTCCATTTTTATCTCATTAATAATAGTTTCATGACATAAATTTGATGCTTTTTATTCAATCTATTCCAGTTTTGTATCATTACCTTGTCATACCTATAAAAATAAATCATCAATGATTAAGTGATATGATTATTTCCTTCGTGTTCAAAAATATAGAGCAGTAGGGTTTCATAATAATATATTCTTAATATATTAATTGAAATCCATATTTAAAAAAATTATTAAAAGGAAAATAAATTAAATAAGAGGATATTACTTGGTTTGATCCCCAAAGTAGGCCCTGGTTTTTACTACCTCTAGATGGGTAGTACCATCTATCATCCAATGTCAAACGCTGGTTAGAGTTTCCTATACATGAACCCCCACATATAGTTTTGACCATCCTTCACTAATTATTCATTATGGTAGAGGACTCCATGGAAAGAGTACACAAGATAAATCCAATTTTTTATTAGTTTAAAAAATCATGGAAGGGGTTGGATGAATTAAGGATCATCCACCTCTTTTTTCTAACCATCATGTTTCTATAGTTATTTATATATATCCATATACATCTCATCTGGTATAGCCTATAATAAATGTTTAATAACTTTGGTTTTATCTTTATTTACCTATATTAGTGCTTCTCCATGTTTTACATCTTCATTACAGGTAGTCCATCTATTCAAAAAGTCTAAAAATTGAAAAAAGATAGGAGTGGTACCCAAATCATCTTCAATGGAATTATATGATATATAGTGTATTAAAGGGCCATATCTTTGATTTATTTTAGCTTGGTTTCTTCTTCAATTAAATTTTCCCCTTTGAATTTATTTTTAATGGGTGGATGTAAGTAATTAAGATCCTATTTCCTTTCTTAAAATTCTACCAGTTGGCTAGTTTCTTGTTCTTCTATGTCTAGAGTGGGGTGTAGTGGTGTTGATCCATAATCTATGTAAGGGATGGGAAGATTGTATTCCATGACATATTCATTCTAGAAGTTATCAAATTCATTTTTATATCACATAAGAATACTACAAAGAATGTATTTGTAATCACTCTCCTATATTAGTGGTTGAGAAAGGTGGGGTGGATATTAAAATATCTCCTCTCTTACCTCATCATGTTCTCTGACTTCAATGATAAGTGGGGAAATATCTTATACTACTAGCTTTTCTTCTCACCCTGGTTTAGGTATGTTTTTTTTCAATGATACATAGATATATGTATTTATCTATTCCATCATTCTCTTTTATTTCTCTATTTATTCTTTAAGTTCTTGAACATGGGACCTATTTTAATTATCTTCTTATTCTTGATGTTTCACCTATGAGTTATCTATCCATGTACTATAATCATAATTTTAATATATCATGAAAAATATATTTATTAAGGATTTTTTATTTTATTTTTAAAGATACCATTATTTATAAAAATTATGAAAAACAAATTATGAGCAAATGACTACTCATCCCTCAATCAATGAAAGTAATTTTGACTTTATTGTTATAGTGTGGTATAAATGAATATTTATTTTATAAATATATAATAGAGGTTGAACATGGTTGTATCACTTAATGAGAATTGAAGTCGATAAATCACTAATTTATAATTCACCAAATCTAATTCATTTTTAGTATTTTATTATTTTATGAAAAAAAAATGAAATTTCAGGTTTTTTATTTTTGGAAAACAATTCAATTAAAATTTATAACCTAAATTTAAATGAAAAAAATGGATAGGTTACACATAAAGTTTTTTCCCCTAGGGTTTGATTATGTGGGTTACTTCATTAATAAACTCAAAGAGGTTATCCATCCCTTTATCCATGGATTTTTATTCTCTATATTGATCAAGTTTTTATCAAGCATATGATACCTTATCAGTACAGAAAATTCCACCTCCTCTATATACTGAATAGGAATGAATGTGAGATTTCTTACATGGTGTAAGATCATTAGACCTATGAAACTCACCCTCATTAACCACAAATTAAATTTATATATTTAAAAAAATAATGGTAAATAATTTAGAACGACGTGAAACCTACCACTAGTCCACGCACTGTGTTAGTAACATGCTATTGAAAATTGAAAGAAATCATTTCATATGATTGGAAGAAAGAATAATTAGATTTAATGAATATGTAATAGAAACAATTTAATAAAATATAAATTTCAATTACATGGTAATAAAAAGAATTCAATAAAACATGAAAACAACTCTAAAAGTATCAATATACCTATTATAATGTGTATACATTGACCCTCAATAATAAATTATTTTCCCAATCCCCCAAACTTAAATTTATATCATTTAATCACCCCATACACCATTAACTTCATTAATAAATGGACCCAAGATTATCCTAGCTCATTATGGAGTCGTAAAAGGGGTATCCGACTTTTATTACATTAAATCTTCTTTTTTTCTCATCTAAGGGTTTGACATCATCATTAGTGATTTGACAACATGTATTATGTGGGGATGAAGTTTTCATAGTCTATTTAATTCATTGAATTTTTCTGTGTTCGGACCACATGTGTCACAATGTGACCATATGTGTCAAGCCATAACATGTGATGTCATAAAATAGAATTTATTTTTATCTTCACATCATGACATCGTGTTCTTGTATTTGATCATGATTCACAACATAAAACACATTAATAATGTGAATTGGTTTTTTTTAGTAGGTTTCTCACTTTTTCATCCCAGTTCTATAGTTTTTAGGTCCTTTTTCATGTTGTAACATATCCTTTTCTGCACAACATCATCTATATGTTGAATTCGCCACTTTAATGATTATTTTCTATCAAACCCTGGAATCCAATCATTAAACAATTAAAAAATTAAATTTAATCATGTTTAATCATATAAAGTGAAAATCTATATATGTTTAAAATTAAAATAGGTTTCTAAAATATCAATCTTTCACATACTAACATGGTTAAAAAGTTTTTTTTATAAAGGCATTTAAAACACTATTTGAAAACTATGAGAAAGCGTCTCAAATCTTTTGGTAAATTTTTTAAAAAAAATCGAAGAATGTTTATAAAATATTTCAATGAAAGTAACTATGTAATCTTTTATAATATGCTTTTGATAAAAAATTTCCCATGATTGTATGAAAAGTGATTCGGGGGCTAAAAGATAAAATAATGATTTATTTCACTTTTTTAGTAAAATGGAAAATGTACCATGTTTGGTAAATAACTAGAATCTGCCTTTTAAAACATTTTAATGAATTCAATATATATTTGAATATTAATTTAGGAAATAATTGGAGTATTTTATAAATATTATTCGAAAAAAATTAAAAACATGGATATATAGGATAAATATTCCCAAATTAAAGGATAATTTTAATCAGTTTTTCACAAAAAAACATTTTCTTAGTCATTTCATGTTATAAATAGACAAATGTGATTGAAAACACAAAAAATAAATATATATAAACATTATATAGGAAAATTTACAGTGTTTACTAGAAATAGGACATAAAATTTTCCATAATGGATATTCAAGCATAAACACTCCCTATTAATATGAGATTCAAACATAAATCCCATATAAAAATCTCACTTTCTACATAAGATCTCCAACTTTCTATATAATTAGTTAAAATTCCCCACTCTACTATTCTATAAATATAATAATAATAATACCTTAAATTATTTCATTATAATTAATTATCACATGTTAATTAATAATTCATTATTAGCGTTAGTGTTTTGGGTGATAAAATTTATTTTTCATTAATTTTATAAAAATTATAATATCACTCATGTTGTTGGTAAAACTAGCTTAAAAAGTGTGTGTAATAAAAGCTGAATGAGTTTGAATATTCCAAAGTATAATTATAAAATAATATTTAAAAAATTATTGTTAATATCATAATTGTAATAAATATTAAATAAATAAATCATTATAACCATCCATGTAAGGTAGTGATGTAATCTAAATCATATAGTTGTGTAAAGACGGTAGTCTGTACATAAGAATGATAGACACAATAATTTTAAATAAAATGGAAGATATTTCGATAATTTTTTAACATTAACATAATAAAAACTCATTATAATTATAATATTAGGTTAATAATTTCATGATGGACACAATTGATTTATTAGAAGATAAAGAAGAAATAAATATTGAAATAGACATTAAAATGATTATCTCTTCTATGAGAGGCTAAATTGAGATTAAATATTTTCATTATCATAATTTTATTAGTGGAACACTATAGGATATATAATTAAGGTAATTAATCTATTAAGGTATTAAGGTTTCTATTTCTAGGTATATAGGGATTAAATTTTATGAATAAAGGAGAAGATAAGGTTCCCTTTTACAGGTGAGTGAAGAGACACGTTTGGAATTACTTAAAATATTTAAATAAAATATAACTCATAATCGTGTAATGTTTAATAAAATTACCATAAAAATATTAAATAACATGATTATATCTATATACCTTCAAATGATAATATTTAGAAATTTCTATGTTTCATTTTTAACCTTATCTATTGGTTTAACAACCTCGTTAACCCATTTTAAGCATAACCAATGTAACCATTCTTCTAAGTATTAATGGGAATAAATGTAAATTTATTATTAAAATTTCCTATAAAATGGTCCATGTATTTCATTTTATACCATTTACATTCCCACTTTTCCAATATATTTTTTTATTTCTAAATCAGGTAATAAAATACTTTTCTCCATTAAATATCATTAAAGTGATTTTTGGGATTATTCATTTAATTGAACATGAAATGTGTTATGAAAATAATGGAATTAGTATATAAACAAACTAAACATTAATTAAACTTTTAAATTAGTTATTAAATTAATTAAATACCAAAATATATCATGATCATATTAATTTTGTTGTTTTTAAAATCATTTACCTAGATTGTTTAACTTATTTCACAAGAAATGTGTTGTTATTCCATATGTGTTTAAGTAAAATATAACTTCATTAATAAATATAAATAAATAAATATCATAAAAATAATTTTTTATTCCCAAAAATTAGCATTTATAATTGATCATAAATTATTTTTGTCCCTATGTAATTTTTATTACATATTAAAAGAAATAGATTTACATTTCGTATTTAATCTTATCTTAAAATAATATAAAGGAAATAATTTAAGGAATTTGGAAGTAAATTACCATATTTTTTCAATATATGATGGCCTTTTTCAAATACCACACACCGAACATGATAATGAAATGTTTTCGAGAGATTTGTAGGACTTATCTCTAATTATTAACCCAGTTTTACCGATTTTGCCCTTATATAGGTGAAAATATTTACCAGAGTTTTATTAATAGTGGCCAAAAATAAAAAGACTTATTTATAATATTTTGGAATCCTAAATGAAAATATTTAATATATTTTTAATTATTCAATCTCTAATCAATAATAAAATAAATTAAAATCATAATTTTTAAAACACAATGAAAAAGAGTTTTTAGAAAAATGTGTTTTATGCCCAAAAATGAACTTATACAAAAAATGAAGATTAATTTTAATGACTATGTAATATATAAGATAATATCAAACTAATTTATTTTTCTTATACATCATTATAAAATTAAAATAATTGGATATTTAAATTATATTATTTATTGATAGAAAATCAAAATTTTACAAAATCATTTATTTTCACTATTCACGTAATGAATAAATCCTATGAGCTAAACACCAATAAATCATCATTATATAATAAGAAAATGATTATTTTTTAAATTATATTCCATTACATAGATAAGTTTTCTAAAAATATAACAAATTATTTATATTATTTTCTTAAAAAATTTAATAACACCCATTATTTATTATAATGTATATTGAAGTATGAAATTTCATTAGTAAAAATAAAGAACTTAGTTATAATAAATCAATAAAATATTTTAAATAATTTTTTTATTAATATTATTAATTCCAATATAATGGCTATTTTATAATGGTCAAATTTAAATAATAATAATTGTATAGTATTTTGAAATTCACCTATTGCCCAGTCTTGTGTGTTAAACAACTTATCAAGCTTACTATTATTTTAAAAAAAATTGGGTGTTAAATTCACCCCCATTAATTAAATTTCATCCCCAAAAATTATTTATCTCATTCATATAGGGTTTAATATTTCAAAATAAAATTTTTTAAAACCAACATCATACAAGGATATAACAAAAAAACATTTAAAATAAAAGGGGGAGGAATAGTTGTTACCTGAAATAACAGATAATTAGGTTCTTAAATAATGATAAAAACAATAGTATGTTAAAATATCTATATGAAAGATAAAAAATTTATATAAATAATAATATATAATTCTAGAGAACATGGCCATGATAAAGTTAAATACCTAAAAAATGATGAATCAATGAGGGATAAAGAAGGTTGTAAAATCATTAGAAATTATAGTAAAAGGATAAAATTTTTATTTTCATGTAATTTTTCCTCTAGTTGGGGAATTATGTTTCCTTGGAATATGATAAAATATACCAAATTGATTTCTTCAAACCCATTATTTTAATTTCAACCGTTGGTTGTGTTTCCTAAAGCTTTCTACCTCGTCTTGATTTTATATAAATAATCATGATGAATTATTGATTCCTTGAGTAGTAAAATCAATATTTAATAGGTTATTGAATAAAAAATAGCAATTAAATCTCATTCCCACTATCTTTATTTAGATACTATAACAAAACTAGTTAGTACATACTAAGATAAAAAAATATAAATAAACTTTCATTATAATGATTAATGTCAATCATCTCATCAATATTACCCTTAGATATACAAAAACAAATCCTCAAATATTTAAAAACTTTTAATCCAGTAATCATGTTTAACCAAAATTCAATATATAATAATTTAGAAGCATCAATTCACAAAATTTCCATAATAAATTTATCATTAGTTCCCAAACAACGTAAAATATATCATAGTTTTACACACCGAACACATCAATACCATGATCATATGTTCTCTTAAAACATACTAACCCATTAAAAATTAAAATGAATCACCATAAAACCTCATTTAAAGAATAAATGCATCAATAAATTAGTTCAATAAATATTAACAAATATGTGTCATAAATCCTAATGAATCAATAAAATTGAACAAAAATCACTTTGTCACTAAATCACCGATCAATTTCAAGATCTATAATTCGATCCAATTTATATTATCAATGTCAATAATATATTTTCCCAAATAAAAAAATATATATCAACAATAGACACATATTAATATTAATTTAATCATAAATCATGTATCTTCCAAAAATTACACATTACCACTAAAGGGTTATTAGGTTATATGTACCATTCAATATATTCTTGAAAATCAATAAATCAAAACTACTTTAGACCAAAACATATAGGATTCATGATCATTATAACTATAATATCATTGATATAATAGTTCTCAAGCATAATTATTGAGTCCAAATATATAATCACTTCAATAATTTTACTTCCTTCATAAACCATTAACCCTGATTTATCATCTTTTAAATTAATGCTTCCTTCGGACAATATGAATTATAATCATGTATTAAGATTAATAATCCAAAATTTAATCAAGTGTGTTAATTTTAACATATTCCATAATTTTAAAATATGTTAAACATGTCATGGTTTATTCTTTATCCATTCGT
This sequence comes from Viscum album, assembly GCA_963277665.1. Classification (NCBI taxonomy): domain Eukaryota; kingdom Viridiplantae; phylum Streptophyta; class Magnoliopsida; order Santalales; family Viscaceae; genus Viscum; species Viscum album. The sequence continues at coordinate 1,966,246,678 of OY728121.1, forward strand.
CATCAAAATTAAATATTTTACTAATACACCCATACTAATCCACTTCTTGAGCTTTCCCCCAAGGACATCAATTTTCATAATTTCAATACATTAAACATTTAAAAATATAATTGTATATGATACCTTATTGTATTAAATATTTTAATACATTCTATTATCTGGTCTTTTCATTTTTACTTCGTAATTTACCACTACACACGTAAAACATTTTCTTTTTCCTTGGATACATTTCATTCAATACTTCATTATACATTTTAGATATAGAGGAAATTTAATCGAATTTAGTCTATGTTTTATATGAAATGATCATTCATAAAAAAAATTCTATTAACATGTTTTTTTAGAGTCTCCTCTAGTTTAATTAATTTAATCATAAATCAGTATATATGGTTAGGCATAACCACTAGATTTTTTACCCCATCTTTGATCATAATTTATTTCGCCTTTGGAGCACTATCACAGTTTCCTTCACACCCATTTTCATAGATTGACTAAAAACCAAAATGAATAATGTGAGAAACAACAATTAGATTGAGAAATAATGGAATATTTTAATGTATACATCAATGATAAGAGTCTTCATGGTGAAGGGAAAATACATTCATGCTATAAATGTTAAAAAAAAATATTCCAATAATCATTTTCCTTAAAAAGTTAAATGTAACCTATTAGGAAATTAATAAGAATACATCATTTAATCCTCTTTAAATAATTTTAAATTTCATTGAAAATGAATTTAAACAAAAATTAAATCATAAAAAATTAATTATTTGAAATCATTTAAGGGAAAATTTATATATAGGAGAATGATTTACTGTAAAAAGAACAAATAAGGGCTATTTATATTGAAAACATTTTATCAGTCATTTTAAGTACCAGTGAGGGTAAACTATAAGTAAAACATGAAAAATACTAAAATAATTATATAATATATAATTATAAGTGATTTATAAAATAATTATCATATAAGTTTTCAAAAATTAAATTCAAACATAAATAATCCCATTAAAATGAGATTTAACCATAAATCCCTTATCTCAAGTTTCAGTTTCACTAAAACTAATAAAAACAGTTATATATTAAATAAAATATTATTATAATTACATATATGAACTATATTTATAAATACAAAACCATAAATTTTATCTTTATAACATCTTCTGTGTAGTTTATTAATAGTTATTTATTAAAATCATTGTTCCAAGTGATAATTGTTTCATTTTTCATGCATGGTTCACTTCAAAAGTTATGTTATTTTTATATTGGTCATTTTTATCATATTTAGAATTTTAATAATGTAAATTTTTTAAATTAATTACATAAATTAATAACTATATAAAATTAATTAATCATTCATTTCATAAACACTTTAACATTACTATTTTTGTTGTAAGACTAGCATAAAAATGACCATGTAATAAAGACAAAATGAGTAAAATCATGCCATGGTATAATATTATTATAAAATTTTAAAAATAATATTAATGTTATTTGTATCATATATATATTATTTAAACCCATTATTATAACCAAACATATGAGGAAGTGATGGAAAATAAATCATATAGGTTCGTGGATTCAGCAGTCTGAACATTATATTGAGAGACACATTCACGTTCCATTATATGTAGAGGGGCTGGATAATGGATGTTACATAATAAGTAAAATATCAGTATATTTATAATATTTTAATAATAATTTTATGATTGATACAATAGTTTTATAAGATGAAAAAATTAAATGATCTTTCAAATAGTCGTGTAAGATGATTGCCTATGTACGGACCTAGCCTTAAGAAATATATATTATAGCGTTTTTGAACATGAATTCACTATATTAAAATTATTATTATATTTTTAGTTTATAGTTTTTGATAATTAATAAAAACTCTTAAAAATTGAACACATACATTACAAGTGGACATTTATACTCAATATCCATTTCTTCCCCAAAACAAATCTTTTAAAATAAAAAATGGCTTCTATTGATGAAAAATCCTCACTATTTTTCTATTAATCTCATCATTGTAGCTACGCTCCCTTAATACTTGTGAAAAGCATTATAAAACATGATATAAGAAAAAAAAATCTTAGTAATGGACATAATAGAATCTAACTAGTTAGTCCAGTGAAAATCCATAAAACAATTCTCACAAACATTCATTTTTATCCTAAAATGAAATCATCTTTTAAAAAAGATCATTATCTTACCTTTTGAAAATAAAATGATTTCCATGAAAAAACTTTAGTAAGGATATAAAAGTTATGTGGGTATCTTTTGACATCATTTTCCATATCACACATTCAAATGGAATAACCAATATGGTTAAATTCCATCTCTAGAGTACCCAATGTATTGGGGGTTATAACATAACCCCATGTCCTTGGTTTATCATGGAACCACCTATCATTGGTTAATTACATAACCACCCATCCTGGGTTTATCATAAAACAACCATAAATTAGTTTATAATGGAACCACTTATCATTATAAAAAATTCCCTAGAATTATATCATAATAATAAATCATGAAAAAAATCATTGTAAAAATAATCTTAAGGAAAGTAACCTTTTTATTTTTAAGTCACATATTTTTACAATAAATGCGCATATAAAAAGGAAGACAGTTTATCTAAAACTAACCATTTAAATGTTTAAATTTATCTTCAAATATTTATTTCTTCATGCATGTGGGAAAATATTCTCTTTTTTATGAGTTAAAACCCATTATTTTTAAATTTTTGTAAAAAAATTTAACGACGAACATTAAAAGAATATTTTTAAAATGAAAATCCTTTACATTGAGTCTAACTCATCTCATGAATTATTTATCATTTTGAATAATAAAAATATCATAATTAGTCACTTTTCTAATAATATTATTCAAGATTATTATTCCTTTTATATAACTTATTTCTATATTATATACACTTACATAATAACTTTTGTTCATGTTGGACGTTTGGACGATATTCAATACTAATGCCCAAAATGGCTTCAGTAGGGTCAAAATGGTAAAATAGAACACTATTTCATCAAATCCAAAATTATAATCATGAAATAATTATCATTTTAAAAAATTAATTATACTTTAAAATAAATCCTTTAAATATGGTTATGAAAAATAAATTATCTTATAATCATGGAGATGGTAGGTCATACGTACGTATGAGTAACGATTCAATTTTTCAATGATCATTATGAAGGGAGTGTAAGTATCATTATATTTATATTTAATTATCATAATATAATAAATATACTATTAATTATTTAAATATACTATTTATAAAGACCTGAGACCGAGCTACCGGACTCAGCACATTACAAATGTTGTGTATTTTTTTATAAATGAAACATAATAAATACACAACATTTGAATTAAATATTATTATCATTTATCAGTCTGGGTTATGGATAACTAGATACATGACTTACGAATTTATAAAATTGTACAAAAAAATAGAATAAAAAAAGAATCCATGTGTGTTAACTCTTTAATCGAAGCATATGCCAATGGTAACTCAACTTATAGGAAAGATTTCATAATATTGGGTGAGCATTTGTTCTGCCCAGTAAGGGGTTTTATAATATTTGATATATCCTTTTAAAAAATATTCATTCAAAAACAACTTCGACAATACATTTTTAAATATCATTTTTATAACATTATTTGAAATTACTTACACCTTAAAAATACTATATCTCTTTTAGAAAGTACATACGTTCAAAAATGTCATTAATCATATTCCAGTGTTTTCTAAAAACAATACACAAGATTCTGAAAACAAAACACAATTATAAGGCCACATGAATTATTGAAGGATATCTAGGCCTACCCACTTAGTGAATGATGAGTTCACTCCCCAATTCCCTCCATATTTACAATGTTCAAGTGCCGGATTTTCTGAAAACCTTTTAAGCTTACATTACTTTTGTATATACGTTCACTAGAGTTTTTAAAACATAAAAAATTATTAAATGATCATACACTTATATTTGTATATAATTAAATAAATAGAAATCTTATTTGAAAATTAATTAATAGGCTTGGAACAACCAAGTCTCTTGAATTTACATAATTTCATGGATAGTTAATTGGTTCCATGTACTTAAATTCGCATTCATAATCTCTTAAGGATTCCATTTCCGTAGGTTATACCGATAAATGAGAAATTATTTTAGTGAACAGACTTACATGTACATGCATAATAATAATGTATAAATTGTAATGTATAATCATTGATATATGGACAAATTCATGGCTTATAGATGAAATGCATTTCATACAATTCTAAATATTTTTAACCTTTATTTTATTAAATAAATTAATAATTACCAATAATTTATTCATGAATAGTTTAGAAATCATATGCACTTGAATAATGAATATAACATATTTATTACTTATAAATTTAATATTTTCATAATAATGGAATAATTATTTAATATATGAAAAGCATAATTGAAAAATATATACATATTTAAACACAAATATATACTACATGGAGTTTATAATACATGTAATAAATTCATGTCTGAACAACAACTTCGATAAATTGTAATATCTGTTACAAAAGATTTATTAAAACATAATTTGACAAACACAAATACAAGCATGAATTAATACATTAATTAATTTTTAAAAATAATTACTTTCAATTACAATATGAATGTTAAAAATATATACTCCCTCATTTATTAAAGTTTATAAAAATAATTAAAGTTAGATATACATATAATTTTTAATTCTAGATCAAACTAATAGAATGAATTAAAACCATATAAAATAAGTTTGAAAATAAATACCTTACATAATAATACATAGTTGGTTAGAAATAAATATATATGTATATACATAAAACAGGAATTTGAAATAATAATTTCAGAAGAAATATCCCCTTACTTCAAAAGCAGTCATACATAAGAGTAGTTCTGTTGCTGCATCATTGCACACAACCTCACTCTCACTGGAATAGAAAACTATTTTTTTCAATTCATTTTCCTTTTTAAGGCTTTAATAACCATGGTCTTGAGTGAACTAAGCCTGCAGTGCAAGATGGTAATCAGAAAATTTTCAAATATGTATCATAGAACATACATACACTTGCTGCAAACAAAACAATTTAAAAAAACACAAGACCAACACAAAATAGGGACAACAGCAATATAAAATTTCACTAAAAAAGATATTTGCAGACCAAATTCATTCAGAAATCAAAAGAAAAACAGTACACAACATGATGATAAATAGTCTAAGGCAGATAATAGAAAATTGAAGCATCGCAAAATGGTTAAAGAGGGAAAACGAAGCTACAATCTAATCCGAAGAGATTCGGACCTAGAAAAATACCTACCGTGAAGAAGATCTGGAACCTAAAACAAAACTGTAACCTTGATGAAACACTTTGACGTAGCTCAAACCACGGACCTCACACCCCTGCCTCTCCAGAAATAGCATGGCCTCCTAGAGACGACTCCCTCTGCTTGAGGTCATTGTTCAACTTCAACTTGGCCTCGGCCCCTCCTAGTGGTGTTGCAGCATGTGACGCCCTCTCCAACTCGTGGCTGACTTCATGAGACGAAGCACCCTGGATCGATCCCCTTCTCCCCATGAAACCCTATGCTCCTCCCCAAAACTAATTTTCTTTAACCCTAAACTGATTTTCTTCTTGTTATTATTATTATTATTATTTTATTATTTATCTGATTTCTTCAATAGCTTTATTTATATAAAGATTCCCATATAACATTATAAGTTTAACTTTAACATTTAATATATATATATATATTTTTTTTTCTTAAAAAATAATATTTAATCTAATATTATTTTATAAATAGAATTTAATAATTATAATATATTTATTTAAACTATTTTATCATAATTAAAAATTTATATAAAATAATTTAAACATAATTCATAATTCGAAATTAGTATTTATAACATCATATACATATATATATATATAACATTTTGAAAATAAAAAAACCTTTATATGTTAATAATATTAATTATGTCAAATTAGATAATTATTAGCATATATTAAAATATTTATAACATATTTTAGTATAGTCAATATATATTGTTTTTATTCATTTGAAATATTAAATAATATTTTGAAAAAAAATAATTAAATTAATATACTTATTTTCAAATATTATTTTTAACAAAACAGTATTAATTCGAAAACTATAATAATTATAACCAATTTTAAGTATTATAATTAACTTATAATCAAATTAATTAAGACGCTTAATTTCAAATATTATTTTTCTATGAAAATTTCATCAAAAAAAATTTTAGTCGTTTTAAATTATAAATAAATACTTTTAATATATATATATATATATATATATATAATAAAACTAGGTTTCGAAATCTTGGGGTGTTATATTATTCCCCCTCAAAAAAATTACATCCTTACAAATTCGTTTTGTCGAATAAAAAAGAATTCTGAATTTCTATCTTTGGAATTAAGAAACACTAGGACTGTTAGACATCGGAAGTCGAAAACATTTATTCTACAAAGTTTTCTAGATATATCCTTTGATACTAATTATAAAGACTCGAGCATGAGCTATTGGACTCATCACATTATAAACGTTGTGTATTTTTTTATAAAAGAAACTGAATAAATTCACAGCATTTGAATTAAATATCATGATCTTTTACCAGTCTTGGTTCTGGAGAACTATATAAATGACTTACAACTTTACAAAATTGTAAAAAACAAAAATAAAATAATCAAAAACAATCCACGTGTTCTAACTCCTTAATTGAAGAAGACGCCACCATAAACTCTACTTGTAGAAAAGATTTGAAAACATGGAGTGGGCATTGGTTATATACAATAAAGGGTTTTAGAAGATTTAATAAATCCCTTTAAATAATCTCTTTTGAAAGCACCTTCGACAATACATTTGTAAATATCATTTTTATAACATTATTTTAAATTACATGCCTTAAAAATTCTATAACACTTTTAGAAAATACTTATATTCAAAAATTGCTTTAATCATATTCGAGTGTTTTCTGAAAATAATACGCAAGCATTTGAAAACAAAAAACTATTTTGAGGCCACTTGAATCGTTGAAAGCAATCTGTGTCTACACACTTAGCGAAGGATGACTTCACTCCCCAATACCCTCCATATTCTTAACCTTAATCTTATTAAACAAATTAATGATTACCAATATATTTATTCATGAATGTTTTTGAAATCATATGTGCTTGAATAATAAATATAACATATGTGTGACTTATAAATTTAATATTTTCATAACAGTGGAATAATTATTTAATACATGACATAAATAATTTCAAAATAGATGCATATTTAAACACATGTATACAACATGGAGTTTATAATAAACGTAATGAATTCATGTCTATACAAAAACATCGATAAATTGTAATATCTGTTACAACAGATTTATTATAACATAATTTGACAAACACAAATACAACCCTAAATTAAAATATGAATTAATTTTTAAAAATAATTCATTTCAACTATATTATAAATATTAAAAATATATACTCTCATTCATTATACGTTATATAAAAAATTAAAGTTAGATACATACATACATATATATAATTTGTAATTCTAACTCAAACTGACTGAATGAATTAAACCCTTATAAAATAAGTTTGAAAATAAGTCCCTTACATGATCATACATAGTTGGATAGAAATACATATATATGTATATACATAAAATAGGAATTTTAAATAATAATTTCAGAAGCAAAATTACCCTTACTTGAAAAGCAGACATACGCAGGAGTAGTTCTGCTGCTGCCGGATTATTGCATACATCCTCGAACTCACCGGACTAGAAAACTATTTTTTTTTTTTTCAATTCATTATCATGTTTAAGGATTTTATATTCATGGTCTCGAGTGAAATCAGATTTTAGTGCAAGCTTGTAAGTATAAAATAGTCAAAACTATATCATTGCACATACAGACACTCGCTGCAAACAAAACAACTCGAAAAAAAACACGGGACCAGTGCAAAATAGGGGTAACAAAAATACAAAATGGCACTCAAAGAGAAATTTGCGGACCAAATTCATTCAAAAATCAAAAGCACAATAGTACACAACACGTTGATAAAGAGTCTAGAACAGGGAATGGAAAATTGAAGCAACGCCAAACGAGTAAAGAGGGAAAATGACGCTACCAGCTAATATAAAGAGATTAAGTCCTAGAAAAACACCTACCATAAAGAAGATCTTGAACCTGAAAAAAACCCTAACCCAGATGAAACACTTTGATGAAGCTTAGACCACAAACCTTACACCCCTTCCTTCGACTCCGGTAATAGTGCAGCCTCTCGTAGATGACTCCCTCTGCTCGAGGTTACTGCGTCACTCTGACTTAGCCTCGACCCCTCCTTGTGGTGCGGCACTGTGCGAGACCCTCTTCTGCTCACGGCCGACCTCATGAGTCGAAGCCCTCTGGTTCGATCCCCTTCTCCCTGTGAAACCCTATACGCCTCCTCCCCTAAACTGATTTCCTTTTACCCTAAACCGATTTTCTTCTTTTTTATTATTACTATTATATTATTTTTTTCTAATTTTTTTAATGGATTTATTTTTATAAATATTCCTATATAACATTATTAGTTTAACTTTAACATTTAATATATATATAAATATAATTTCATACAAAATAATTTTATAATATAATTTTATTTTATAAATCGAAACTAATAATTATATTATATTTATCTAAACCAATTTATCATAATTCCATGTTTATAAAAAATAATTCAATCTTAATTCGTAATTCGAAATTAGTAATTATAACTTCATATACATATATATATAACATTTTAAAATAAAAAAACAAATCATTCATATGTTAATATCATTCATTATTTCAAATTAGATAATTATTACCATATGTTAAAATATTTATAAAATAATTTAGTATAGTCAATATATATTGTTTTTATTCATTTAAAATATTTAATAATATTTTGACAAAATTAATTAAATTAATATAGTTATTTTCAAATATTATTTTTAACAAAACAATATAAATTGGAAAATTATAATAATTATAACCAATTGTAAGTATTATAATTAACTTATAATAAAATTAATTAAAACTCTTATTTTCAATTATTATTTTTCTATGAAAATTGCTTCAAAAATATTATTAGTCGTTTTAAATTATAAATAAATCTTTTTAATAGAATATTTATTTAATAAAACTATGTTTTGAAATCCTAGGATGTTACACTATTGATATATCATCCATACGATGTTATGGTGGAAAATGAATCACAGCGGTTTATGAAGTAGTAACCCACAGGTACGTACGAACCACATTATCATTCTTCAGTGAAATGAATGGTAAGAAGGTAAATGATATATTATATTTTCATATTAATAAAAATGTCATCAATATCCTATAAAAACATTGGTTACATCATTATAGTCGTCTTTAGAGATGGTGATGGAAAATGAATTACATCAGTTCGAGAGGCGGTAGTCTGCCGAACACACGGACAATGAATTATTTTCCCATTTGATGGAAGTGGATATGAATACAGCTTAGGAAAATAATATAATAACATCTCTAAATATATAGGATACTCGATTTATTATATTATCATGTGTGAAAAGGGTTTGAAGGATGTGGAAGAAAAATGATACAAAAACATGTTAATAAAAACTATACCTCTTCATTGGAAACCTCTTTTTCATAACAACTTCTGACCTCTAAGATGGATGTTCATCCAAAAACTGTAACATCTATTAATTTTTTTTGATTTTTTTATTATATGGAAATATTTTGAGACCGCGAAATTCGACGACACGTGATTCTAAGGTCCGGAGAGCCCGAAATGGAATTTTGAACTTTTTTTCAAAGTACCTTCATTAAATGTTCGGGTGAGATTTTCTATCTTTTGAACCGGTGCTTGGATACAAAATCTAAGGGCACCATTGAATTCAGAATGTCAAGATTCTCCTAGAAATGACATAACTTTGTTCAGAAAGGGACGAGCAGAATAGTTATTTTTTGGACTTTTTGAGAAAAGTAATAAAACAATTTAAAGAAATTATTTTATTTAATTCTCACCTTTGGGTGGCGGACGAAGATCTTGCGGTGCAGTGATGAGGTGGCGACGAGGCGCATTAATGGAGGACCAACAATGGCTCGTTGAAACTGTGGCGCTATTACCTTAATGGATCATTAAATATGGCTCATTAAATGAGGCTAATTTAAGCTAATTTAATGAGCATTATTAATGGGCGCAGCGTCGATGCGCCTTTTGTTTTCATTAAACAATCCAATGTGGGGAGTTTGGGAATTAAATTTAGAGGATTCTCTTATTAAACATTGGCCAATCTCCTCCCCAATAAAGAATGACAAACAACAGTGGATCTTCATCGTCTTTGACGTACCTCGAAGAACGGAGCCAGAAGTGACGATGTCGACGCCTTGGACTCCCGATGGGGAACGCTTTAGCATCGAATGTTGATGAGGAAGGGGTCGTTTGATTTTAAAGATTCTTCATTCATATTTCAAAATGACGAATGCAGATTAACCCATGAATAGGTAAATTCTAGGATTGTGAGTTCTTGCGAGAGAGTGACTTCTTTGGGGTTTCTTTATTTGGGATTGAATTATCATTATTGTTCGAATTAAAATCTCAGGACCTCCCTTGTTTGTAAACATCTAACGCGAATGATGTGGGCCAACATGAACAAGGCTTGAGCCCCTCCGCTGTGTGTGTTCTTCGTGGCCAAACTCTCGAATTGACAGCAAGACAGATTTGAGACCAACGCAGTGGAGAGAACGTTCCCCAGAAAAAGCAGTCGCAAGCGGCACGAAGAACAGACCACCAGTACGGACTCGGTGGTCCACGAAAGAGTCTGCTGGCGCACCAGCGTCGGAGTCGGCAGCAACACCAGTGAATGCCGGCGCTGGCGGCGGCACCGGAGACCGTCGTCCCCGACGACAACCGGCGGCGGCCTCGGAGACTGTCGGCGGTGGATCGGGATGGCAGCCACTGGCTAGTGGTGGCGCACCGGAGGAAGGTTTGCGGTCAGCCTAGGCCGCAGCGCAACGGAAGAAGCGGCCGACTGGGCCAGCGGCTGGAGGCGGTGGATGCAGTCGCTCAACCACATTGGAGGGTCGTGAACGCGGGTACTATGCCACATCCCACGTGATGGGCCGCAGCACAATGAAAGAAGTCACCAGCTAAGCCAGCGGCTGGAGGTGGCAGACGCGATCACTCGATCGTGGCAGAGGAGGCGCCTTGCGGTGACCCGTGGGGCGACAACGGCGAACGAGACACGACATCCAGCTGCATCTAGTGAGGCTGCCCAGTTTGCCTCTTGCGGACCAGCCAGGGCGCAGACCACCCAGCGGGATGGACTTGTGTCTCACCATGCCAGACCCGCACCAGCGGGTCGTGTCACGACCCCCTCCCACCAAAGATGCCCCTCCTGAGCTGGCAATGGTGAAAGGGAGATAATGACCCCCGAGTCCCGCCTCCAGTAGGCCCCGGGTTGGCTACTAGCACCAAGGGTATGAGTTTTTACAAATATGGGAGGCATTACCCTTTTTATTATTTTGGATCGGGAAATAGGACAATTCAACCACCAAAAAAAAAGAACAAGTGTATATAGATAAACCCAAACCAAGCCCACATGCATGTTTAAACAATTTTATAACAAGGTATAAGTACAAGAAAGCTCAAAAGTACAATACCCAAAGAAAACAAGAGAACAGCAACTGCAACAACTCCAACTGCCTGACTAGTAGGGTCCCGCACGGCCCTAGTAGTCCTCCTGGAAACCTGAAAGTAAACATAGGGTGATCATACAAGTATAATCAGTAGTGAAACCTAAAGCTCTCGTGCACAAGTGGGGAGACATCCTAATGTCCCGTGAGAACAACAGAAGAAACCTAAAAAGGAAAACTATCCACCCAACCTCACCAGCCACACTCACCAAAACAAAATCACAACCGGTAGTAGTAGTATAAGAACAAGAGCATTGGGTACCCCGCACCATTTCCCATTAGTTAGATGAACGTCCTGACGCTGTCACACTCTCCCCGCCCGCACACACCTGGGCCTCACAACCACGTATCCCGCCCGCACACACCTGGGCCTCACAACCACGTATCCCGCCCGCACACACCTGGGCCTCACAACCACACATCCCGCCCACACACACCTGGGCCTCACAACCACACATCCCGCCCGCACACACCTGGGCCTCACCACCACGTATCCCACCCACACACACCTGGGCCTCACAACCACAACCACATCCCCGCCCGAAGACACCTGGGCCTCATCCTGAAGATTCTTGGGAATAGTAACAGAACTCTCGCCCGAAGACACCTGGGCCTGAAATCGAAACCTACCTGAAGAGTCTTAGGTGTAAGGTCACCTCAAGCCATTATAGCCTATAAGCCTGCCCAAAGAGTCTTGGGCCTAATCACCCCAATCGAAACCTACCCGAAGAGTCTTGGGTGTAAGGTCGCCTCAAGCCATCACAGCCTAGGGGAGAAGGAGCAGGAAGAAGCTAGTAACTATGGGAAAACACACTCTCCCATAAAATGGGAGTGTTCAGCACTATGTGCTCAACATGGGTGCAGTGCGATAAAACACAAAAGATACAGATATATATATATATAGAAACCACTCAGCCCAACCTATGGCTTCTAAAAAGAGAAACTGGGCACATGCCTCGGCACTGCTACCACAACGCATGCATACAACAAACAACCCCAACCCCATTAAGGTTTTCACGTTTCAGCAGAAATTAGCTTATTTAGTTCCTTAACTACTGGGCAACTATCCACAACCAACCACAACGACCGTTCATAAGCATATACCTGCCATCCATAAAGCAAGTTAAGAAAACACAACAACACAGCAAGTCCCTTCTTATTAACCAACCAACCCATTGATTATTATTTCTGTTTCATTACCAAGCCCCATCATTCTTCCACATTTATTATTTATTAAACACAACCCATAGTCCGTTCACATTTAAACCCATCCCTGCAGCCCCGCTTCCATCCACCATAATAACACCACACATCATTATCCCTTTAATACCATTTATTGCAGCCCCGCTACCCATCACCATCACAACATTCACACCAACCCACAACCAAGTCAACCACAGCCCTGCTGCTCACCCAAACCACAACAGCCCACAAAACACCCCCATCACATGCCACGTAACCAATCCAACACCCACATGTTCATTATTCCATTTTGTTTAACCGGGGTGATCACACAAGGGTTCCAGATTTTCATTTAAATAGTCAAATTTACGTGACTAACAAATTTCCACATTCCATGAAGTTTCCAATCACAAAACGGTCTAGAAGATAGGGCAACATTTAATTGCGCAAGCAAAGGCCCCCAACGACCGTTATTTTCAATAGGCATAAGCCTATTCATTTCATAACATAATATCACAGGATATAAAGGTAAAGTAACGGCAATCACAAACTTCCCATCCCTGTTCTTTAACTAGTTATTATCTTTATTTAAAGGTTCAACCATTTCTCATGAAAACAAAAAGGATACCCACCCCGCATGATGCACAAATTAGAGAGACGAAGGTAAAACCCCTACCTCAACAGGTTCTTGATCGCAACGCTCCTCCGGATCAACTTTAGAAGACGTTCGTCGGCGTCCCGGAAAAACCTCCTCGGGTGGAAAGGAAGGGCCGAAGGAAAGACAACGGATCCAGTCTCGGAAGTTCCGCCTCATTGTTATGATTCCGTGGCCGCTGACGGATCATAAATTGGAGCTCAGACGAAAATGTTATGGAAGAAAGAGCCTTCGAGTCTCTTGAGAGAGCTCTGCTCAGAGGAGAGAGGAGGAGAGGTGTGAGTTGAAAGGAGGAGGGGACCCCTCCTTTTATAGGCACGAAAATCAAAAGTACATGGCGTGTACTTATGGTACACGGCATGTACTCAGCCGTTTTCACACGGTCCCCACGCGACCTCCAATGCGGCTCCACGGCTGTTGACTGGTCAACACACGGTTTGAAGGTAACGCATACGCGGTGAAGGACTACACAGTGTGTATATTGGACACACGACGTGTACTCATTTAGTGCACACGGAAAGGACACGGCCTTCACACGGCACACAGCTGACGACTGGTCAACACACGGTAACGCGTACGCGGAGAGGGACTACACGGCGTGTAGTACTGGACACATGGTGTGTACCCATTTTCTTCACGCGGCAAAGACACGGCCATCCAAACGGAGTATACCTGGCAAGAGGGTACACAACGTGTACTCAAACTACACGGCGTGTAGTTTCAAAATTCTGGAATGTGTGGGAAAATTCCATTTTACCCTCCAGAACACTTCGTGGCCTTCTTTTTGACAAAGGAATGGGCTAGAGAGGTCCGGGCCATTACGTCAGATACCTCTTAAAACATTCTCATCCCCAATAATTCAAAAACCAACCTAGAGGAACCCAACAAGATACCTCTTAGGGTTCTCATTATAACAGGAACCCAACCAACAACCCTAATCATATGTGTTAGGAATTCCTTCTCCTATGTCGAGATATTATCCGCTTTAGGCGGCACTGACTCGCCCGCACGAGTTTAATCACATCCTCATTAATGCGTCTCGATTAAGAATTGGGTCTTCCCACTTTCATGCATTATGATTTTTCAACTCGCACTAACCCCAACACCACACAACCAACACACTACCTGAACACGTTGTTTTGGAAAAAACCTTCCCCTATGTCGAGATATTATCCGCTTTAGGCGGCACTGACTCACCCGCACGGGTTCAATCGCATCCGCATTAATGCATCTCGATTAAGGGTCAGGTTTTCCCCCTTCCCACACATCCGGACATGTTACACATTACCAGGAAAAAAAAGGTCTCACAACTGACAAGCCAAGCATTCCATATATCAAAGGTACAGAGTACAACATCAACACAAAGCTCAGAAGAACAAGGGAACACAAGTCAAAAAAACTCCGGGTACTGAGCGTGCATCTGGGTCTCCCGCTCCCAAGTGCTCTCCTCGAGGCTGCCATGCCTCCACAACACACGATCCAAGGGAATGGTTCATCCACGGAGCACCTTCTCTTTACGATCCTCGATTCTGACTGGTCGTTCCTCGAAGGTCATGTCGTCTCCCTTATCCAACTCTCCCCAGTCAATAACGTGAGAGTCATTGTGTAAGTACTGACGAAGCTGGGAGACGTGGAAGACGTCATGAACTTTCTCCAACTGAGGTGACAGGGCCAGCTGATATGCCACCTCTCCGACTCGCCTCAGCACCTCAAAAGGTCCGATGAACCTAGGTGAGATCTTGCTCCCTTTCCCAAACCTCCGCTGCCCCCGTTGAGGGGAAACCTTCAAGAACACATGGTCTCCCACCTCGAACTCCAAGGGCCTCCTCCGAAGATCATCATAAGACTTCTATCGATCTTGAGCCACCTTCATCCTCTCACGTACAAGCTGGACTTTCTCCGTGGTGCTCTGCACTACCTCTGGCCCAAGAGCACCTGTCTCACCAACCTCTTCCCAGCAAATGGGTGAACGACATGGCCTTCCATACAAAGCCTCAAATGGTTCCATGCCAATAGTAGAGTGGAAGCTGTTGTTATAGGAAAACTCTACTAAAGGCAAGTGTCGTACCCATGATCCTCTGAAATCTAGAACGCATGCTCGCAGCATGTCCTCCAGCATCTGGATAGTCCACTCCCGTCGGTCTGGGGGTGGAAAGCAGTGCTAAGGCGTAGCTGGGTGCCAAAAGCATGTTATAGCCCCCTCCAGAATCGTGAGGTAAACCGAATATCCCGGCCTGAGATGATAGTCCTCAGAACTCCATGAAAACGCACCACCTCGTCTACGTACCTCTGTGCTAAGGTACTCACCGGGCCCGACTCCTTGATTACTAAGAAGTGAGCCAATTTTGTTAGTCGATCCACCACTACCCAGATAGCATCATAACCACCCTGAGTTCTGAGTAGTCCTGTGACGAAGTCCCTTGATATGTCATCCCACTTCCACTCGGGGACATCTAAAGGATGCAACAAACCAACGGGAACACGGTGTTCAGCCTTTACTTGCTGACACACTAGGCACTTAGCCACAAACTCTGCCACTGCCCATTTCACCCCGGGCCACCAAAACTGATCCCTCAGGCCTCTGTACATTTTTGAAACTCCTGGATGTACCGCTAAGGCTGAGCTATGGAACTCACAGAGAACTCCCTCATGCATCACCTCTGGGACAAACAAACTTCCATGGAAGAGCATCCGATGTCGGTTGTCCTCTGACCATCCCTCTGGAGCATTCCCCTGATCGAAACGATCCCGCATCACCTCTGCCTCAGAGTCCCCCCACTAAGACTCCTCCACCTGCTGCGACAAGGAGGATTGCACCATCATCTGGAACAAACATCCTCTAACACCTTCTTCCCTTGCATCTAAGTGCAGGGAAGCCAACTCTCCCATCACTTTCCAAGCATTAGCGGATTCCTGAACCACTTCCTTATGTGACTTCCTGCTCAGGGAATCAGCCACAACGTTTCCCTTACCTTCAGTGTAAGAGATCTCGAAGTCGTAGTCTTGGAGAAACTCGACCCATCTCCGCTGCCGTAAGTTTAGGTCACGCTGGGAGAAGATATAACGCAGGCTCTTGTGATCTGAGAAGACCACAAAGCACTCCCCAAAGAGGTAATGTCGCCACAACTTCAATGCGAACACTACTGCTGCAAGCTCTGGGTCATGGGTGGCATAGTTATGCTCGTGAGGGCGCAACTGCCTAGACCCATAACAAATCACGCCCTTCTTCTACATCAGCACGCACCCCAGACCAAGGCCATAAGCATCACAAAACACTTTATACAACAACCCTTCCTCTGGCAACCTGATTACGAGATCACTGACCAACTTCTCCTTCAGGTAGTCAAAAAATTTCTGGCACTGCTTGCTCCACAAGAAGACCTGGTTCTTCCTATTCAAAGCTGTCAATAGAGCAGAAACTCGAGAGAAGTTCGAAACGAACCTCCGATAGTAACCTGCTAACCCCAGGAAACTACAAACTTCTACCACGCTCTTGGGTGCTGCCCAAGAAACAACTACCTCCACCTTCGATGGGTCCACCGATACTCCATGCTGAGACACCACGTGCCCAAGGAAGTGTACTTCTTGTGTCAAGAACTTACACTTCGACAATTTCCCATAAAGCTGGTGGTGTCGAAGGACTTCCAAGACTACCCTGAGATGCTCAACATGCTCCTCTGATCTTGAGTAGATCAGGATGTCATCGATAAACACAACGACGAACCGGTCCAGAAACTCTCAGAAGACAAAGTTCATAAGTCCCATGAACACAGCTGGTGCATTCGTAACTCCAAACGGCATCACTACAAACTCGAAGTGCCCATACCTACACCTTAAATTCGTCTTCAAGATGTCACTGTCCTTCACCCTCAGTTGATGATATCCCGATCATAGATCAATCTTAGGAAACTAACCTTCTCCCCTCATCTGGTCGAAGAGATCATCTATCCTTGGAAGGGGGTAACGATTCTTGACTGTTACCTGGTTCAGCCTTCGGTAGTCTATGTATAGCCTGAGACCTCTTCTTCACGAACAAAACTAGAGCACCCCATGGTGACACACTGGGTTGAACAAAACCCTTCTCCATCAGATCGTCAATTTGAATTCGCAACTCCCGCAACTCCGAAGGTGCCATCCGATAAGGGGCCATCGAAATCGGTCGGGCACCAGGTTGTAAGTCTATCCCAAAATCAACGTATTGTCGGGGGGTAGAGTTACAACCTCCTCAGGAAAAACATCGAGGAACTCCCCAACAACATCTGGGACATCCATTATCTCTGTATCAGCTGGAACCACTGATAACCCGCTCAACAAGGAAAGGAGAGGCTCCACACGCCAACTTCCCACTTGATAGCTCCTATCACCAACAAAAGATACGCGCTGCCCATCTACGTCGGAGAACATGACTCTTCTCCAGAAGCAGTCAATAACGACACTAATAGAAAACAACCATTCGATTCCTAGGATGACATCGTATGGATTCATCTGTAACAGAAGAAGGTCTCCACTAGATCGATGTGGTCCCAACGTCAGCCCACATCCCCAACAAACAAAAGATACGCTGGTTTGGCCTCCAACTGGTGTACTCAGCACCAGTGGTACGGAAAGTCTCTCTACTTCTAGTCCCAAAACATGGGCTAGACTAGGTGCAACAAAAGAGTGTGAGACTCCCGAATAGAACAAAGCAGAAACAAGAGTGCTGAACAAACAAATCGTACCTCGCACCACCTCTGGTCCTGCGGGAGCTGCCAACTCTGCTGCGTGCAACTGTCCACGCCCAGCTCCTCTGCCTCTCTGATGTCGTCCACTTCCCCAACCACGCCCTGGTCGAGGTCCCTGAGGATCACCCTGAGGTTGGCCTCCTCCCACAAAGTCTGCCCACGGAGGAGCATGGTCCGACTGCTGCTGGAAGGGCCTCACCGACAACTGGTGCTGCTGCAGTGGGCGCTGGACCTACCCACCTCCACCGTACTGAGCTCGGGTCGGGCACTGACTCTGAACATGCCCGAAACCTCTACAAGAAAAAAACCTCAGTCCTGGGATCGTGAAAAAGGGACGAGGACCCGAAGATCTGAACTGGAACTGCTGGGGCCTGCTCCCCACTGGCCTGAACCTGGAAGGTCCTGTTGCAGGAGACCTGCTGCTGACTGCCTTCCCCTTCGACGAACCTGGCTGAAACACCTCACGCGTTGCACCTCCCAGTGAGTGCATCCTCTCTACGACCTCTGCCTTCTTCTGCACTGCTAAGTACGTCGGAAGGGTGAAGGGGGTGACAACATACTGGAGCGAAGGACGAAACTCCTCCTCCAAACGTCTTGCCCGAGACTCCTCATCCAGAAAGAGATCCGGAGCAAAGCGCAGGAGATCCTTGAACTTGATCCCCAGCTCTCGTACTGACATACTCCCCTGCTGAAGGGAGAGTAACTCCTACCGCTTCTCCGCCTTGATCATGGAAGAAAGGAATTCCTCTCAGAATTCCTTCTCAAAGTTAGCCCATGGAACCTCTTCCTCTATCCTCTCTCCGAGGTAGAGCGTCCACCACTGTCGCGCCGCACCTCTTAGCTGAATGACTGCTAGGGGAACCTAGTACTCCCTCGAAGCACGAATCAAGGTAAAAGAAATCCCTAGATCCCCAAGCCACCCCTCCGTCTCCGTATCCGAAGTACTACCCTCGTACTTCTTGAGGGTCTGCCGCTGGAAGGAATGGAGAGTCTTCTGCCACTGGTTATCTTCCTCCTCTCGGTCAATCCTCAACTGATCGACCGCCTGGATCTGCTGGGCCTTGGTCGTCTGAGCCACCCGGGGACAACGTCCAGGTGCCATAGCTGTACGGTAAACAAGGATCGCCTAATACCAAGTAGTAAGGAATTTTCTCAAAGTTTTAATTATCATTTTATTTCAATTTCTTTCCCAGAACACCCAAATCAAGTAAAACACAATCATGATGATGCATGTACCTTCCCTAGGGTCTCTACCATGCAATAAATGTAGTCTCACTTGGTCGTTCGGTAGGCTCAGAGTCCTTACAACAGATCACGGGGGGCCCTAAAATCCCATGTCCTAGCCGGTCTTCCCTGGCCAATGTCACGCACCAAGATTAACTAACACTTTTGCCCTACCATCCTATGCAATCCTCACTGTTCCTAACTCCAGAATCCATCCTATCTCTCAACCATCACCTCTGATACCATTCTGTCATGACCCCCTCCCACCAAAGATGCCCCTCCTGAGCTGGCAATGGTGAAAGGGAGATAATGACCCCCGAGTCCCGCCTCCAGTAGGCCCCGGGTTGGCGACTAGCACCAAGGGTATGAGTTTTCACAAATATGGGAGGCATTACCCTTTTTATTATTTTGGATCGGGAAATAGGACAAGTCAACCACCAAAAAAAAGAACAAGTGTATATAGAAAAACCCAAACCAAGCCCACATGCATGTTTAAACAATTTTATAACAAGGTACAAGTACAAGAAAGCTCAAAAGTACAATAACCAAAGAAAACAAGAGAACAACAACTGCAACAACTCCAACTGCCTGACTAGTAGGGTACCTCACGGCCCTGGTAGTCCTCTTGGAAACCTAAAAGTAAATGTAGGGTGAGCATACAAGTATACTCAGTAGGGAAACCTAAATCTCTCGTGCACAAGTGGGGAGACATCCTAAGGTCCCGTGAGAACAACAGAAGAAACATAACAAGGAAAACTATCCACCCAACCTCACCAGCCACACTCACCGAAACACAATCACAACTAGTAGTAGTAGTATAAGAACAAGAGAATTGGGAACCCCGCACCATTTCCCATTAGTTAGCTAAACATCCTGACGCTGTCACACTCTCCCCGCCCGAACACACCTGGGCCTCACAACCACGTATCCCGCCCGCACACACCTGGGCCTCGCAACCACACATCCCGCCCGCACACACCTGGGCCTCACAACCACAACCACATCCCCGCCCGAAGACACCTGTGCCTCATCCCGAATATTCTTGGGAATAGTAACAGAACTCTCGCCTGAAGAAACCTAGGCCTGAAATCGAAACCTACCTGAAGAGTCTTAGGTGTAAGGTCGCCTCAGGCCATTATAGCCTATAAGCCTGCCCGAAGAGTCTTGGGCCTAATCACCCCAATCGAAACCTACCCGAAGAGTCTTGGGTGTAAGGTCGCCTCAAGCCATCACAGCCTAGGGGAGAAGGAGCAGGAAGGAGCTAGTAACTATGGGAAAACACCCTCTCCTATGAAATGGGAGTGTTCGGAACTAAGTTCTCAACATGGGTGCGGTGCGATAAAACACAAAAGATACAGATATATATATATATATATATAACAACCACTCAGCCCAACCTATGGCTTCTAAAAAGAGAAACTGAGCACGTGCCTCGACACTTCTACCACGAATCATGCATACAAAAAACAACCCCAACCCCATTAAGGTTTTCATGTTTTAGCAGAAATTAGCTTATTTAGTTCCTTAATTACTGGGAAACTATCCACAACCAACCACAATGACCATTCGTAAGCATATCCCTGCCATCCACAAAGCAAGTTAGGAAAACACATTAACACGGCAAGTCCCTTCTTATTAACCAACCAACCCATTGATTATTATTTCCGTTTCATTACCAAGACCCATCATTATTCCACATTTATTATTTATTAAACACAACCCATAGTCCGTTCACATTTAAACCCATCCCTGTAGCCCCGCTGCCATCCACCATAACCACACCACACATCGTTATCCCTTTAATACCATTTATTGTAGCCCCGCTGCCCATCACCATCACAACATTCACACCAACCCACAACCAAGTCAACCACAACCCCGCTGCTCACCCAAACCACAACATCCCACAAAACACCCCCATCACATGCCACGTAACCAAGCCAACACCCACATGTTCATTATTCCATTTTGTTTAACCGGGGTGATCACACAAGGGTTCCAGATTTTCATTTAAATAGTCAAATTTATGTGATTAACCAATTTCCACATTCCATGAAGTTTCCAATAACAAAACGGTCTAGAAGATAGGGAAATATTTAATTGCACAAGCAAAGGCCCCCAACGACCGTTATTTTCAGTAGGCATAAGCCTATTCATTTCACAACATAATATCATAGGATATAAAGGTAAAGTAACGGAAATCACAAATTTCCCATCCCCATTCTTTAACTATTTATTATCTTTATTTAAAGGTTCAACCATTTCTCATTAAAACAAAAAGGATACCCACCCCGCATGATGCAAAAATTAGAGAGAAGAAGGTAAAACCCCTACCTCAACAGGTTATTGATTGCAATGCTCCTCCGGATCAACTTTAGAAGACGTTCGTAGGCGTCTCGGAAAAACCTCCTCGGGTGGAAAGGAAGGGCCGAAGGAAAGACAATGGATCGAAGCTCGGAAGTTCCGCCTCGTTGTTACAATTCCGTGGATGCTGACGGATTGTAAATCGGAGCTCGGACGAAAAAGTTATGGAAGAAAGAGCCTTCGAGTCTCTTGAGAGAGCTCTGATCAGAGGAGAGGGGAGGAGAGGTGTGAGTTTAAATGAGGAGGGGACCCCTCCTTTTATAGGCGTGAAAAGAAAAAGTACACGGCGTGTACTCGACCGTTTTCACACGGTCCCCACGCGACCTCCAACGCGGCTCCACGACCGTTGACTGGTCAACACACGGTTTGAAGGTAACGCATACGCGGTGAAGGACTACACGACGTGTATATTGGACACACGGCGTGTACTCATTTATTGCACACGACAAGGACACGGCCTTCACACGGCACACGACTGACGACTGGGAAACACACGGTAACGCGTACACGGGGAGGGACTACACGGCGTGTAGTACTGTACACACAGTGTGTACCCATTTTCTTCACGCGGTAAAGACACGACCATCCACATGGGGTATACCCGGCAAGAGGGTACACGACGTGTACTCAAACTACACGACGTGTAGTTTCAAAATTCTGGAAAGTGTGGGAAAAGTCCATTTTATCCTCCAGAACACTACGAGGCCTTCTTTTTGACAAAGGAATGGGCTGGAGAGGTCCGGGCCATTACAAGTCGGGTTGGACTAGACCGGGTCGTCGAGCGACCCAGTGGGCTGGACCCTCGGCCAAACATGGTCTAGTCCAGCGAGGCGCATTGGACCTCTCCAATTGGCCAGACTGACCCAAACCTGAACTGGGTTAGGTCGAGGCGGTCAATCTTATACCAGGGTATATGGGACCCCCATGCTTGGTTAGTCGGCTCAGTCCGACCGGGTCGGGCCAGACCCTGTCGCAACCGGTCCCCTTGTTACTAAAACGCCTATATCTTGCAAATCATTTGTCTAATTGACGATCCATCTATGGTGTTGGTACCCTATAGACGTTGCAGATATTTTGGAACACTTTATAGTGACTTTCATGGATGTTGAGACACGATGAAGGGCTTGATGAATAGTTCTCCCATGCGCACTATGTACGGAACCCTACGGTTGGAAGAGACCTGAGGACTGCTGACTTTCGACTATGTATGAATCGACCATAGCCTAATGGGAGGCACTTCTCTATGACTTTGCAGGAGCACGATGGGAAGCACTTCTCTATGACTTAGTAGGCCCACAGTACATGACTAGGAAGAGTACCTCAGTTGGTCACGACTAGTGGGAATCACTTCTCTGTGACTTTTAAGGACCACGGTATGTGATGAGGAGGTGTACCTAAGCAGTCTAAGGTTAGTGTGATTCACTTCTTCATTACTTGGTAGGCCCACTATACTTGTTAGTGGAGATTTTTTCTACCAGCCGAGGTGTTCAATGATGTGACTGATGATGCTGCTTTTACTACCCTAGAATATACCTGGTGTGAGTTGTCTTGTGTTCCGTGCTTTACTTTGAGAAATTGATGTGTGGTCTTTCTTTTTTGTTTTGGGGTCCCTACTGAGTACAATGTTACTCAACACTGCACAGGCTTTTCCAGCACGTATTGTGTCTGGTATAGAAGACTGGCGTTTCGACAGGGGTGCTCAGGGAAACGGGACTGACGGATGCTACAACGGTGGACTTTATGGCCTAGGACTAGGCGGGGCCCAGTAGGAATGGGAGGACATGACATACTACTTCAGCTTCCACCATTGGGTTTGTATTTTTCACAATTACTTTCTGTTGTACTTGCACTCATCCTTGTTTTAATTGTCACGACCCGACCCGTATCAGGGCTCGAGCCGCAACTATCCCAAGCCCGCCTCCATAGGTCAGGGGCTGGCGACTAGCGCCGAAGGCACAAAAAACTCGGGGAGGCCTTTGCCTAAGAACCTTTACACACACACACAACTAACTCAATGAAAAAGTGCAGAGAAAGAAAAAAAATCAAGGTTCCACACTACTATAAAAAGGGAACCAAACAAAAATGAATCAACCTCTAACAGTACAGGTACAAGAAAAGTAAATCTGAAAGGGAAAGGGGAAAGAATACACACCCAACTAGAAAAATTCCACAACCCGGCAACAGGTGAAAAAGTAAAATAGTTGGAAGAGTCCCACTCCTGAATTCCAAGCTACCACCACCACACACGGTCCAAGGACCCCATATCCCGAAGCTCCTCTGATGTCACGATCAACCTGTCCGTCATCTGCAAGGGCACGCCAAATGCGAGAAAAGCCCATGTAGGGGTTAGTATAAGAATACTCAGTAGGATGCCCCGAAGGCTCGAGTGAGCAACAAGAGATGTACTAAAGAGGAGAGAAGTAAGAGAGAACAAGGTACAACAAGAGTGAACAAAAAGAGTACAACTCCACCCAGTAATAGATACGATCGCTCAAGGAAACCCAAACGATATAGTAAGGGGATCTTCATCTCACAACTCACACTAGGTATATGCCCATACATATACCCAGGGCAACGATATATACTCGTAAATCAGAACCGTAGTCTAGATACAAGTCATAAAACCACATACCCACGCTAGGGATCCAGTCCAAATATTTCCAGAAGTACTCATAATAGGGAGAACACACTCCTAGGTCTGAAGAGAGAGACACGAAGCACTCGTTCCGGGAGAACTCACTCCACAAGTGCTTAGGAATGCGATGTTCAGATGAGGATCACAACCAATAGCTTCAGGGTGATTCCAACAACTCAGTATGAACTAATCCGCTAAGCAGAGGATCAGCGCCTGGGTAAAGTTGGTCACGTCGATACCAAGAACTCTACCTAGGGTACCAGGAAGGAATAGAGGATCTATCTCCAAGTCTCATAGAGGAGGATTCCAAAAACTCTATTCAGGAAGTCCTGCTGAAGGGATCATACTCCTATACATAGGAAATGATACCAAAAACCTTCAGGGGAAAGACCAAGGGTATGGACCCTAAGAAAGCTAGTCCAGTCACAGAAGAAAAATGGCTCAGGCCATGTAAAACAAGTCACATGACGTGTATTAGGATCACACGCCGTGTTCCTTGACTCTGGGTACTGCCCGTGTAATCGGAACACAAGGTGACCCATGCAACCGGCATGGTCAGGCCATGTGGTGGAGTATCAACTCCAAAGATAGGGAAATCATCTCAGAGGAAAACGAACCTACACTCATGAGGTGGGGAGTCTCGTCTCTACTGGAGTAGAGGAGTAAGGAATACTCACGCCATGAGTCATCAAGGGATTAGTCATCCTAGATATCACTAAAAGAAACGCCCTGGTTCTGCTCCTCAGGTTATCGGTCATACCTCAACCACCATGAAGTTCTACAAGGGAGCAACCCGAAGGACCTCAATGTCATAAAGGTTCCAACACGACAGACGGTGCGTCAATCGGACGCCTAGTCTGTAAGTTATAGGCTTTTTATTACCGAGGGCCCAGTTGGATCCATGCTCGATCCAACCCGGTCGTACTTCAAACGACACCAATTAACCAAACTGGTCACACCATTGCGATCCTTATGGAAAAACATACGAGATGGACTACCCATTGGTCCAAAACGGATAGCCGGTGAAAAAGTTGCATTTCACCGCAACACGCGCGAACCGGGCCTCATGGGGCCTGTGCCTCGACCTCGACTTAAATATCAAAAATTGGTCTTGAAACATCCTTCTTAATTTCAGGGTCTCAACGTCGCAGACGGTTCGTCACTCCGACACCGTATGAGAGAGATATGTCAGATACAAGATCCCATAATAATAATAATAATAATAATAATATTATTATTATTATTATTTGGTATTTTGTGGACCTGAGCCACGAACCAAAATTTAGTATCCAACATTATACTTGAATCAAATGTATTAAAGACAGGAATACATCGCCACTGACAGCAAGCCAATCGGGCGTCGCACGCATGAGTTATGGTGGATCGAAGATTTAATAATAATATTAAATCTATTATTTTCCGAGTGTTTCGGGTACCCGATCCAAAAACCCGAGAAAGATATCCAATATTGGACTCATAAATTCTGTCTCGATGTCAGGGTCGCACTGCCGCTGACGGTTATTGAAACCGAGATCGTACGGGTAAGTTACAGACGAAATGGTGTTTTATCAATAAAATTAATAATAACAATATTTTATTATTATTATTAATTGTTTATTTATTTAAATGTTTCAAAACTTCAAATCCATTCCACGCAAAAAAATCCCCTTGTTGTGCACCGATCCAATCACCATCATTTCCCTCTTTCATTTACTTTTCATTTTATTATTTTAATCACAAAATTATCCAAAATGACAAAGAGGGTCACACCTTCCTATTCTTCACGCATGGCGCATGACCCGCAGATCCCTTCTTAGTAGACAACCCTTCAATCACGCACCGCACATACTTTTCATTTATTTGAATTAAAATATCATTATGATATTTTATTTTTTTATCTCTCCAATCTCTTCTTCTTCCACGATTTTCATGTTCCCTTCTCTTCTCAGGCAACCCAAACCTTCACGCGGCAGCCTCATCCACCTCCAACCTACAATGTAGCTACGCCTCCGGTCCACTTGCTTGAATGGCCGAGAGTCTTTCCGCATTGACGCATGCACCAGCTGTGCTTCCTTGGACCACCTCGCCCAACCGAACCATCACCTTGAACCACCGAAACCCTCATTGGACCCACACCACGAGATCCTTCCGGGTGTCATTCGGACTTCGATTTAACTCGGAAAAAAAGGACAGAAGGGGATCCATGATCCTTGGGTTGAGTCCTTCGCGTCCGTACGCCGCGCTCAACGAAACAATGAGTTTCCAGTGCGCTTAATTATTTGAGGATGAAGAACACGCGAAGAATGCGCGGACAAAGAAGAATGAAAGATCACAGTCTAAGTGCGGATCATTAGCCGTGTTAGTTTGGCCATAATTTTTGAGAATCAAGAACATGGGGGATTGGAAATTAAATATTTATCATGATTCAAGAATTTCAAATCCAAGATAAACAATAATAAGATTAATTGAATCAATTGTTTATCGATCCGCGAATTAATTTATTTAATTCGCGTTCATCATGAGAAATTAAAACAGGGTAAGGAATCCACAAAGATAAATCCTACCTAAAGTTTGGATCAATCATTGGTAAAGACCGCGTTCATCAAGATCCACTCAGTGTTGACGAGGATCGCACTTTCACAATGATGAGAAGAATATGTTGCATTCATCGCTCTTCGACTCGCTTGGATCCGAGGCTTCGTTGTTCTTCATCCGTCGTTCATCAACGAGGATAGGAGGAGATGAGAGGAGGGGAGGGTTTACCATCATTGGCCAAAATGAATTATGAGGCCAACCCACTCTAAACAAAGAATTTATAACCTCTCACTAGGTTAAAGGAAATAAATTAAATAACTAAATAAACAATTATTTAATTATTTAATTATTCTCCCGTGATGGTGCATATGTCAAACACCTGATGCGGAAAAAGGTTATACTTTTCTTATGGTAAAACCTACGTTCTAAGCTCATTGGTGGCCTCATATTTTTCATCTGAGTCCCTGTTTTAGAGATATTCGGGTTTGATCTATTAAATGAATAAATTAATAATTTAATTTATCCATTAAATACATCGCCAACGAGCGAGGGGTCTGAACATCCCGCACCGACTTATTTTATGTCTCTCTTAGGGGAAACACTGTGTTCCGGATCCAACCGTGGACTCAGATTTCTGATCTGATCAACTGTTTAAGAGATATCCTGTTTTCTTTAGTTAATTGTGAGTGCGTAATACAAAAACACTTAACATTTTTATAAAATTAATTCCAGGCACACCGGGCCTCATAATTGCACGCTGTCTTAGCGACCAGCTTTGAAAATATTCTTAGAAATATTTCAAAGTCTTATTAGGCCAAAAGCCGAGTCTCTATATTAATGGTACTTTTTTCCCCTTTCATTTTTTTGGGATGTGGTTGAGCGTGTCCATGCATTCAGGTGCTTAGTCAAATTCCTCCCCCTTACAGGTTGATGCCTTCGGTGCTAGTTGTTAGCCCCTAGCTTTCAGGAGGTGGTATTGGGGTAGTAATGGAATAGGCCCCAAGGGAAGGGTCGTCACAAAGTGGTATTGGAGGCCGGTCGGTCCTACCACAAATACTAGGATTCTGTTGTTTTATTTTGGGGATACAATGTTATGTGTTGCGAGTTCGACTTTGAGACTCAGGGAGTCCAGTGTTGGTCCGATGACCGACGTATCCATACACTAGGACCTTGAAATTTTGTTTTCGTCTCAATACATGAAAACATTGGTTATATAAGTGTCTCCTTATGTTTTTTTGAATAAAATATAGCTCACCAGGTATAACCTTCTAACCGTGGTACATCATGACCTATCTCAGGATGACTCCACATTGAAGACCAGGTAGGATCCCGATACGATGTCATGAGGAAGGCCCGCCTAGAAATGAGGCATCCATTCAAGGACCAGTCTTAGAGATAGCCCCACTGGGTGGGGTACTAGTGCTACCACCACCCGATGGTCAACATCTAATTTCAGTGGTTCTGGAAGAGTATGTTCGTAAGATCAGTTCCCTACATGAGTTTAAGAGATAGAGACCTCCTAGGTTCAGAGGAGAGACAAATCCTTAGAACACTGAGGAATAGCTTGAGGTAGTGATGTGGGTATTTTTCTTAGTGAGAACATCGCCTGACTAGATGGTGATCTTGGCAGCGAGCCTTCTGCAGTGCTTGGCAGGTACATGGTGGAGCTTGGCCACCCAAGCACACGATGAGGAGACCCTCACCTGGGAAGACTTCGAGTGGATTTTTTGGGATGAGTTTTCCCCGTGACCTTGCACTCTGTGTGCATTCAAGAGCTGCTTCACATATAGTAGGGCCGCATGATGGTGGCTGAGTACTCAGTGAGGTTCACCGAGCATTCATGATACTTCACAGACATGGTGTGAGACCCTTTCTTCAGGGCTCGAGCCTTTGAACAGGGACTCAGGAGGGAGATCAGGGCATCAATGTTGTCTCTCTACACCCCTACCCAGGATGGGGTGCAAGAGCGAGCCCTTATTTTGGAGATATTCTTGGTGTATTAGGTGCCTAAAGATGGAGCTTTTAGAAGACCATAGGTAGAAGAGTCTTCGGCAGGCAGTAGACAGAAGGCACGGGGTCCCAAGTGGGCTAGGTCCTTCAGAGGATGACCCCAGGACTCAAGGTTGGTGGTGTGAGGCTCCCAAGCTAGAGGGAGTCATCACAGAACCAAGCTTTTCTACTCATGTGGAGGGTAGGGACACATGGCTTGTGACTGCCTGAACCACCATACAAATGACCAGAAGATGGTAGAAGGGTAGTCTAGACAGTGACAGTGGTTCGAGTGAGGAGGTCTTAAGAGCAGTAGACATGACAGGGGAGTAGGTTGAGCATCCTATGATGGGAGGCAGTTCGAGATGTTACCACCACCACCCCCAGGTGGTCCACCCCGACCTTTGGGAGCAGGAAGATAGGTCCGATCACAACTTCAAGCAGTATAGGCTTATGACCACGTAAAATTAGAGATGATATGAGGTACGATCTGTGTTTTCTCCACCCAAGCTGTAGTACTTATACGCATAGGTGGTAGTCACTCCATCCATGCCATGAATCTCTTTTAGAGCTTAGAGATTCTGGTGGAGCTGTTGGCTCGATCCTTACAGCTAGAGACTCTTGCAGGAGGGGATTCGACGATTACACACTAGTGCTGGAAGTGTGAGCTTACTCAAGGAGACAAGAGCTTTGGTTGGGATCTACTAGCAGTGACATCAAGGACTTACAATGTCATCTTGCGTATGGATTTTTTATCCACATTTCATGCTCAGATTGAATGTTTTAGGCATACATTGTGGTGTTTCCATGGAGACGGAACCAGGTTTTCCTTCACCGATGAGAAGGAAACCCTTGAAGTGTAGGAAAAACTCTCTCAGAGGAAGGTTCAGCTGATAAATCACCAGTTGGCTAGCCTCACCCTCGATGAATTGGAGGAGAGGAGTCCATGCATCCCTGTAGTGGTGGATGAGTGTGAGTATGTTTTTCCTGAGGATGTTCTGAGACTACCTCCTCGTAGGTAGGTAGACTTCTGCATCGACCTGTACCACAGGACAACACCAATTTCCACTCCGACATATCAAATGGCTCCTGCAGAGATCCGCGAGTTGAGGATACTACTATAGGACATGTAGGAGAATGGGTTCTTAAAGCTCAAAATTTCAATATGGGCAGCCCCAACTCTTTTTTCCAAGAATCTATATGGGAGTTTTTGGTTGTGCATGGACTTTCGGTGCCTGAACCAGGTGACCATGAAGAACAATTATCCACTACCAAGAATCGATGACCTCTTCAACAAGATAAACGGGATGAAGTGGTTCACAAACATAGACCATAGATCAGGCTATCACCATCTTCGGGTGTGGGATGAGGATGTACCGAATATAGCCTTCAGGTGCCTGTACAACCACTATGAGTTCATGGTGATGTCTTTCGACATGACCAATGACCAAGCAGTGTTCATGGGCCTCATAAATACGCTCTTCCAGACTTACCTTGACCAATTAATTGTGGTATTAATTTGATGACATCTTGGTGTACTCGGTTTCAGATGAGGAGAATGATGCACACCTGCGGATAGTCCTCAATACACTATAAGAGCACCAGCTTTATGGTAATCTCTCGAAGTGTCAGTTTTGGATTTGGGAAGTCCACTTTTTGGACACATCATCTCATAGGCTGTAGTTGTTATAGATCCAATGAAGATAGAGGCGGTTCTTTCTTGGGAGCCTCCCAGAAGTGTGACTGAGGTGTAGAGATTCTTGGGGATGGTTGGTTACTATCAGAGGTTTGTGCCCAAAATTTCTAGGGTATCATCACCCTTATCAGTTTTTACATGGAAGGGGAATCCCTTCTTGTACATGGGGAAATTTCATTAGAGTTTCCAGGAGCTGAGGCAGATATTGTCTAGTTCCCTATCTTGAGACTAACAAAGGATGGCATTGGGTATGTAGTTTACTGTGACGCAACAGGGACCAGAATGGGTTGTGTCTTGATGCAGGAGAGAGTAATTATCTTCTACATCTCATGACAGTTGAGACAACATGAGTAAAACTATGGGACCCATGAACTGAAGTTATCAGCAGTGGTATTTTCCTTGAAGATGTGGATTCACTATTTGATGGGTGAATGGTTTATAGTTTAATCCGACCACAAGAGTCTTAGATATATCTTCTCCTAGAAGGACCTAGACCTAAGACAATGAAGATGGATAGAGTTCCTCTAGGACTATGATTTTCAGATAGTCTATACACAAGGAAAGGGGAACATGGTGACAGACGCGCTCAGTAGGAGGACCGGGTTGCAACTACTGAGTGAGGTGATGAAACAGTTAGCCTCTATGAAGTTATCCTTTGTGGATGATGATGGAAGAGTTTACATTTAGTTGATGACTGCTACTCCTGCACTCGTATTGTGTTTGAGGAGGCATAGTTAGTGGATGTTGACTGTGAGGCCTGACGTGCTCAGTTATCCTCAGGATGTAATCTTGATGGGTTTTCGATAGGTGGGGATCATGTCATCCTTTTTAGAGGTCACACCTTATTACCAGTGGAATTTAAGGATGAGGTGTTGAGGATGTTTCATACATCTCCCTTGGTGGTATATCCTGGAGTGGAAAAAATGTACCAGGACCTCTGATGTCATTATTGGTGTCCAGGGATGAAGAAAGCAGTGTCCGAGTTCATTTCACGATGCCACACTTGTCTAAAAGTGAAGGTTGAGCATCAAGTTCTAGTATGCTTGGCCTAGACACTTGAGTTACTAGAGTGGAAGTGGGACAGTATCTCTATGGACTTTCCTCGTACATCCAAGGTCCACGATTCCATCTGGGTGATCATTGACCAACTCACCAAGTAGGCTCACTTTCTACCCATCTAGGAGTATGAAACTTTATAGGGCTTGATACACCTCTAAAAATAAGATATTGTGTGGCTCCAAAGGGTGCCTTAGATGATTGCCTTACATCGTGATGCTCGATTTACATCCTGAACGTGTAAGGGGTTATAAGAGGTGTTCGAGATGCAGCTGAAATCGAGCACATCTATTCACCCCTAGATGGATGGTCTGACAGAGTGTACCACACCAACCTTGGAGGACATGATTCATTATAGATTCCTATAAATTGGTCATAGTTGGGAGGGGTACCTGAAACTGGTGGTGTTTTTTTACAAAAACATCTATCACTCCACTATTGGCATGACACCATTTGAGGCCTTGTTTGGACTGCCTTACATATCACCCTTATACTGGACAAACCCAGGGGAGTCAGCACTCATGGGTCCATAGTTGGTACGGGATACCACCGAGAAGGTTCAGATCATCCAGGAGTGGATGAGGACTACAGAGAGCAGGAAGAAGTCTTATTCCAACAGAAGACGGAGACCCTTGGTGTTTGAGGAGAGAGATCATGTTTCCTTCGGGTCTCACCCCGACAAGGATTATGGAGATTTTTCTAGGGTGGAAAGCTATCACTAAGGTTCATCATACCTTTTTAGATTCTGAGAAGATTTGGTGAGGTGGTGTACTACCTAGCTCTTCCCTCACAGATGAACTGGGTACATGATGTTTTCCATGTGTCATAGTTGAGGAGGTACATTCATGATCCACCGCACGTCCTCAATTGGGGCGAGCTGGACATTGATGATGAGGCGATCATAGTGGAGTTACTGGTGGAGATAGAGGATCGATAGGAGAGGGTTCTATGTGGGAATTCTATTCCTATAGTGCATGTCTAATGGAAGCTTGGGAATCTCCAGGAGAGTATATGGGTGCTGGAGGCCCAGATTTGTGCTCAGTACCCCCATCATTTTGTTTAGTTATTGTTTTAGTTTTCGGGGATGTAAAGCCCTAAGTTTGGGATAATTTAACGTCTCATAATTTCCATGTATGATTTTTTAATTATATGTAATTATTTCGAGACTATGACATTCAACGGCACATGATTTTGTGGTACGAAGAGCCCAAAATAGAATTTTGAACTTTTTATTAAAGTATGTTCAATTAACATTTGATGAGATTTTCTATCATTTGAACCAGTGCTCGGATCGAAAATCTGAGGGCACCATTGAATTCAAAATGTTGTAATTCTCCTAGAAATGACTTAACTTCGGCTGGCAAGGGCCAACCAGAAAAGGTATTTTTTCGGACTTTTCAAGAAAAATAATAAAATTATTTAATGAAATTATTTTATTTCATTCTCACCATTGGGTGGCAGACGACTACACTGTGGTGCAGTGATGAGGCAGTGATAAGACACATTAATGAAGGACCAATAATAGCTCGTTGAAATTGTGACGCTATTACCTTAATGGATCATTAAATATGGCTCATTAAATAAGGATAATTTAATGAACATTATTAATGATTGCAGTGTCACTGCACTTTTTTTTTCTTTAAATAATCCAACATGTGGAATTTGGGAATTAAACTTGGAGGATTCTCTGAAGAAACTCCGGAGAATCTCCTCCCCAATGATGAATGAAAAACGTCGGTTAATCTTCATTGTCTTTAATGCACCTCAAAGAATGGTACCGGAAGTGACGATGTTGACCCCTTAGACTCCTGAGGACGAACGCTTCGTTATTGAATGTAAAATAGTTAGGGGTTTTTTGATTTTAAAGTTTCCCTATTCTTATTTTAAAATGATGAATGTGGATTATCCCATGAACAGGTTAATCTACGGACCATGAATTCTTGCGAGAGGGTGACTTATTTGGGGTTTCTTTATCCGGGATTTAATTATTATTTTTGTTTGAATTAAAATCACCAGACCTCCTTTTTTTGTAAACTTCTAATGCGGAGGGAGTTGGCCGACATGAACATGGCTCGAGCCCCTCCGTCGTGGGTGTTATTTGTGGCCAAACTATCAAATCAACAGAAAGATATATTTTAGACCTTTGTGGTGGAGAGAAAGTTCCCCAGAGAATGCAGGTGAAAGCGATGCAAATAACAGACCACTGGTGAGGACCCAGTGGTTTTCGGAAGTGTCTGACGGTGTTCCGACGTCGGCGGCGGCCCACGACGATAGCTGCGGGCGGGTGGTGGCCTGCCATGATGGCGTGCGGGAGGATGGGCTGTGGAACAGTGGAAGAAGCTGCCGGTTAGGATGGTGGCTAGAGGCGGCATACACGGCACCGTTCCATGTCATGTGTGATGCACTGCGGTCGCTCGACCGTGGAAGAGGAGGCACCCCGTAGCGACCAACGGTGTGATGGCGGCAGACGGGACGTGGAATCAGGTCACGTCCAACGAGGCGTATAGGTCCACCTCTTGCAGACTGGGTGGGGTGCGAACAGTCCAGAGGGCCGGAATCGCGGCTCACCGAGCCAAACCCGCACCAGTGGGCCAGACCCACACGTAGCAGGCCGGGCCAAACTAGACCATGTCGTCGGGTGACACGGCGGGTTGGACCCTCGGCCAAACCAGGCCAGGTCTAGTGAGGCCCATTGGACAGACTGACCTGGACCTGAACTGGGTTAGGTCGAGTTTGTCTGATCTTAACCCAGGGTATGTGGGACCCCCAGGCTGGGTACGTCAGGTCAGTTTGACCGGGTCGAACCAAGCCCCGTCGCCACCGACCCCTTGGTTACTAAAACCCTCATATCTTGCAAACTGCATGTCAGATTGAAAGGATGTTTGTAGTGTTGGGACCCTCTCGATGACTCATATCTTTTGAAATACTTTATGGTGACTTTCATGGGTGTTGAGATGTGATGAAAGGATTGAGGAGCTATTCCCCCTGGCTTGCTATGTATGGAATCCTGCGGTTGGATGAGACCTAAGGACTGCTGACTTTCGACTCTGTATGAATTGACCATGGACCAGTGGGAAGCACTTCTATGTGACTTTGCAGGACTATAGTGGGAAGCACCTCTCTGTGACTTTGCAGGCCCACGGTAAGTAATGAGGAGTACCTTAGTTGGCCATGACTAGTGGGAAGCACTTCTCTGTGTCATTGAATTCCTACTGTATGTTATAGGGAGGTGTACCTAATCAGTCCAAGGTTAGTCGGAAGCACTTCTTAGTAACTTGGTAGGCCCATTGTACTCGTTAGAGGAGGATTTATCCAACAGCCGAGGTGTTCGATGATGTGACTGATGATGCTACTGTTACTACCTTAGAATATACCTAGTGTGAGTTGTCTTGTGTTTCATGCTTTACTTTGAGGAATTGTTTTGTGGTATTTACTTTTTGTTTTGGGGTCCCTACTGAGTACTATGTTACTCACCCCTACATAGGCTTCACCCGTATGTGTTGTGTCCGGTGAAAACGACCGACGTTTCGATAGGGGTACTCAATGAGATGGGACTGGCGGATTCTACAACAACGGACTTGGTGGCCTGGGACTAGGCGGGGCCCATTATGATCGGGCAGACATGACATACTACTTAGTTTTCTTGTAGCTTCACTACTGTCATGATCAGGTGGGGTTTTTTGCAGATGGCCATCAGATTTTCCTTTTTTTACTTGATGTTTTTAGTTTTTTTGGGTTTGTATTATGGCCCACTTACATTCAATTGTACTTTCACTCAGCCTTGTTTTAGGGGTACTTGTTACCCCCTTCCAATGTGTTAGGATGTGGTTGGGTGTGTTCATGTGGACAAGTACTCAGGAAAATTCCTCCCCCTTGAAGGTTGACGCCTTCGGTGCTAGTCGCTAGCCCCTGGCCTTCGAGAGGCGGGATTGGGGTAGTCACGACATGGTCCCCGAGGGATGGATCATGACAAGAACAATCCTATATAAATATTTTAGGTTTTGAGGAAAATATATCAGTAGATATATTTCAACAAAAAAGGGTTTTTAACTGTGATGTATTGATAGGAAGAGGCTCCCTTTTATAAGAGTGGGAAGGGACACTCAAGTAATTTCTCAAAATATTAAATTAATATATATTAATTTTTAATTAAAAAAGACACAAAACATATTTATTTGTAATATATGATTAATATGGGTCTAAATAATCTAATACAATTATTTTTGGACATGTTTAGGTCACATTTCTAACCATGTCATTTATTTTAACCCTTATTTAACCCTATTAACTATTATATTAACAACATGGATGTCAACACTTTGAGGATCAATATATTTATTATAAAATAAAAAATGACACATATGTGGAATATTATTGATATTTTCAACCTTATAACAATAATTTGTTAGAATATAAAAATTTTAGTATTTTTATATCATTTAATAAAAAATTATTTTATATTAATATCCATAATTTCAATTTTAAGAACTATTCCTTACTTTGAAATTAATTAAAATAATACGATAAGTTAATTTTTTAATTTATTTTAATACATCAATTATATATCATTTTATTATATAATATTCATGTATTAAATTAATTCCCTCAAATTATATTTATTTTAATATTTTCAAAATAATTAATTTTGATTTTACCATTAAAGGAATAATTATTGCATTTTTATTGTGCAAGCATTTAAGGTAATTATATATTAAATAAAAATTAAAATTAAATTATTGTGATAAATATAAATATTCAATATTTAAATATAAAATTTAATGTAAAACATATTATTTTTATTACACAATAGTTAAAATATTATACTTATTCAAAAAAAGAGTGACATGTTTGACTTTTTCTTTAAATAAAATAATATAAAGGTCATAATGTAATCCATGTTTCCCCAAAAAGTCATAAATTAAACCATTATATTCTTATGGTATATATATTCTCAAAAAATATTATTTATTCATTTTGGGTCATTTTAGGGGTCTTATAATTTTAATTAAAATAATTTTATTTATTTTTCATATGCTTGCACAAGCACTGCTTCATTGTTTCATAATAATTTAGAGAAAATATTTCATATATATATATATATATATTAAAAATAAAATACTATAATAAAATAAAATTAAATATGATCAATATAAAACTTTAAATTCATTTATTATGTATATTTTATCATATCCATGTCGCAATAACTTATTTAATTTGTTATTTTGACTTTTCTAGCCTTATGCAAGCATTACACAATCATTTGGATCATATTCTTGTTATATAACTACAAAATTAAACATTATTAGTAAAAATAGTCATTTATATATGAAATTTAAATAAAATGTCTTGTAAATAATTTTTTCCTCTAAATTACACACCAAATTTTATCTTTTTAGTACTATGGAATAACGACATCGGCACATAAAATGATTTTCATATTTATCATGAAATAAATTATAATTTTCATGTTATTAATTATTTTTTTTATGATATTTATATTATAGTATAAAAATTGAGTCATTACATAAGATTAATAAATTTTTATATCATTATTATATTTTGAAAATATCACAAAATATACCGTATTTTATAAAAAACAGTATCATTTTACAATTCATAAAAAATTATGATTTTCCCAAAAGTTCTCAAATTTTTTCCAGAGAGTAATTTTGATATGATGATTTTATAAATTAATTTTATTTTATAAAATATATATTTTTAAAAATTCCATAAATTAATTATAATATTCATTTTTAAAAAAGAAATAAAATTATTTTTCAAGAAAATGTATTTCTGAAGAATAAATTGACTTTACTAAAAAAAAATTTATTTATTTTATAATAATTTACGAATAAATTAAAATTGATAATTACATATATATTTATTTTATAAATATTTTATTCCTATTTATACCCTCTAAATTATCTTTATGGAAATAATGGTCATATATAAATAATAATATTTTGTTGTTCTTTTAAGCTTTTTATTGCATATCTTGTATGCTATCTAACATAGATTTTCATTTTAAAATATTGGTATTTTACATCCCCCACCCATTTTTCAAAATTATTTCATCTCAATTTGGAACTTAGTCACTATAATAAGATTTTGACCTTTATGCACACCTTTATGGAAATCCCACAATGTAAACAGGATTTATAAAACTTACACTTGATAAGGTAGAAAATAAATACAAAGGTCCACTAAGATAATATATACTAGGTTTCCATGTTTGAAAACCTAGACATGGAAGAAAAAATATAACTCCCATGTACTAATAGAGAGTGATAGGTAACATGGTCATGAGAATGTTAACCATCACAAAATCCTAAAAATGTGATGGGTTGAAAATCTATTGTTTCCTGGATAAGAAAAGTAAATAGATAATGTTTTTTTAAAAATTACTAGAGTTAAATAATTTATTTACTAATTATTATAATAATTTACTTAAAATATACTTAATTGAAGCATATAGTTTCATATTTTAATCAATTTCCACTAAAATCTCATCTTATTCTCCATACGATGACTATGAATTTTTCTCATGGATGAAATATTAGGATCAAATTATATGGATTATAAAATCCTTAATGAATAACTATCTACTCCTACTATATTTATACATTAACTAAACCCAATATTATTGGTAAAGATGATATAATTATACAAAATTAATAAACATTTGTATTACAAAAAAATTCTTCATTCACCAAAATTCAATATTAATAACCAAGGTTCGACATAGATCATTCAAAAAATAAAAACCCTTAAAATTCATTAAAAATATTATAAACTAATATTAAAACACAAAAAAGAATAATTTTATCACATATTACACTTAGATATATTTAATATTTATATATAAATCACATCAATGACTTTGAAGGTCTCATACCAAAAATTAATTTACCAAATCACATAATCTGCATAATATAAAAACCATTTTCATAAATAACCTAAATCAATATAAATAAAAAAAATCATATATACTTCTAAAATATAATTAATCCTCTAATCCTAAAATAAAATAACATATATTATTCTGAAAATAGTGAACACCTTTCGAAATAACATTGATCACTTAATCACAAAATCATTTTCCAATCATGAGTTATCTATTTGATAAAACATATCTTCCCAATATAAACTTATTATTCTTCTATTAAATTATTTAAATAAAAGGGAAATTTTATATTAACTAGGAATTCATGTATTTTAGTGGTATGTGATTCACCCTTTCCACCCTTCGATAGTGGGTTCAGTCCCCACAACCTTATTGAACACGACGGGTTGTCACCCATCCAACTTATTGTAGCTTTTCTAATACTATATTAATATAATCTTTATAAAATTAAATAAATTTGAGAAAAAATTTCATAAATATCCTCAATATAATCAACATTAATGAAAATATTTGACTTCAAAATGTTATCACATACCTTTCATTTTGAATTCTAACCCATAATTTAATTTACTTAATAATTCCTGAAATCTTTTATAACATGAAATTTTACATTTTTGATCCATATGATTAAAATAAAATTATTCCATTATAAAATAAGTTCATACCTTGATTGAGGTGTCCATTTGATTTAATTTTTGTTCTGTTCATTTAAATAGAAGTTCCATGCATTGCAACAATACTTTAGAGTTTCTCTAAAGTCCGTTGCTTCCTTTTTCCAAATTAAACTTGTAAAATTAGGGTTTTATGGATGTTGGGAGGAAATATTTTTTTAAAATCTATTTGTATGACATATAATTATAAGAAAAATAATAAAAAATGATTTTTTTTAAAAATATATTGAGTTTTTTTTGAAACATTCAATCAAGGGTCCATTTAAAATACCATAAGTATTACCCATAATATTGTAAGTTAAAACCAAATATAAATTAGCTCCATGAGTGTCTCCTTATTTGGTATCTATTTTAAAATCATAATATGTAACTCCCTGACAATAGTTACCCAGATTTGATGCATTATTACATAACATTGGTATGATCACAAGGGATCAAATCTAGAAAGACCGATCGATTTAGTATCCTTGAAAGTACTAGATACAAATAGAAGTTTTACATTACATTATGAATTGAAAAACAAAAACATTGTGTCTCATTTTAACATATTAATCTCCCTTATACTATCCATATAGGTCAGTCATAATATAATTCTTCACATCCTAGGAAAAAGAAAACATCGAAAGGGATGAGCTCAGGTGCTAAGTAAGGATAACAATATAGTGGGAACTTTCATGAATAGGCATAAACATTTGAGGAAAATGTATAAGACTAAAAAAAAGCCTTTTAAGCTTAAACATTAGCATAATATGGATAATATAAATCAAATAATTCCATTTACTTATTCACATGGATATTCTACTAGTCGAATAATCACATGTAATATCAATAGCCAATTTCATAATGGTGGAATGCATAATGCCAGACATCATAACCACATAGTCAAGGCCTCATGCCAAGACTACAAATAAATATTTTGTCAAGGACTTGTATCAATACACTAGTTTTTATAATGATACCTACTGATGCATCGAGGAGCTATAGTAGGCTCCACCCATCAATTACTAATCCAATGCATTCCTCATATGAAAAGGCTGAAACATAACATAAACATTCATATTAAAACTAGCAAACGAAATGTCAATAATTTAACCATAAACCATGAATGGTATAAAGATATCCAATCCAAATTAAAACATATCACAAAACCT
This sequence comes from Viscum album, assembly GCA_963277665.1. NCBI lineage: Eukaryota > Viridiplantae > Streptophyta > Magnoliopsida > Santalales > Viscaceae > Viscum > Viscum album. The sequence goes on from OY728121.1 coordinate 1,966,287,227, forward strand.
TCAATACAATATGGAATATTGTATCATAATAAATCAACATCAAACAAGAATAAAATCTAACAAAGGATGTTGACATAGATGAAATCAAAACTATTTGAGAGAAACATCTCTTTCTATTTTGAAATAATTTAAAAGTCCAGTAATTTTAAAAGAATCCATTTATTTTGAAAATATTTTTATAATCTTGTAAGGGAATCTTTGAAGGTGTTATAACGGCTGAAAATATCCGCACCCGTCATATATGTTAAAAAAACATTCTTTCCTTAATTTTGTCGAAAAGGTCGTAAAGGGACTTGTTTGGAAAGCGATGGAAAGATTACTTTATAAAAATATCATAAAAAGTCAAACAAGGGTATAAATGACTTTAACCCACATTATAGGAAATATTAAAAATGCTTTTAAATACATTTTTAAGAAACACAGATGTAGATGATAAAGAGGTCTCAGTAGATACTCACTTATAAAATTCCTCGGAAAATGAAGAGATTGTAGAATTAACCCTTACCTTGTACTTATCTTTGGTAGAAGGTAATTTAACCTCTTTTCTAATAGTTAAATAATTTTTAATAAATTATACAAGATCCATATAAATAAATACGATATCATATATGATCTTCTAATATTGCTTTGTTAATAATATTTTAGTTGTATCATTGTTTCGGGTGTTAACTGATTCATTTTCCATTATATGTTTTGTTATGTAAGTCATGTTTATTATGTATGGGATGTATTTAATTCATATCCAGAATTATATTAAGTTCTTATACATTATTTTTAATCTTAAAATGAAAATTATTCTTGAATGGTTACTATGGGGAATGAATCTCATCGAGTTCGTGGAGACGGTAATCCGTATGTATGCACGAGCGACAATACCATTATATTGATGGTGAAATATTATGTAATTGTATGGTATATCATATATAAAAAATCATTAACTTTTTATATTTATTATTTACCTCAATTATACTCATTATTATACCCATCCAAATAATGAAGTGTTTGAATAAGAAATTACACCACGACATGGGGACGGTAAGCCGTACGTACGCATGTATGGTGACTTGTCATACATAGGATGGATAGAATAATGAATATGGTTATAACATATTTATAATAACATCAAATTATGTATAAGGTACTAGAGTTATTATTTTTTATGGAAACAACAAAGAAAGAGGAAGTGGAAGAAGAAAATAACTTTGAAAGAGGTGATGAAATTATTACCTCTTATTAGGGTGTTTCCTTTTGATTTGATCAAAATGGATCCTTAAGTTGGCATTATAATCAATGGAAGGAATATAGGATAAATTGAGGGTAGCTGGGAGGATATTTGGGCTTGGTTTGGCTGAGCCAAATGGATTTAGAGGTGTGATTTTGAGATAATAGGAAGTACCCTTTTATAAGAGAGGTGAGGGTTACTTTAGAAAAATCTTGAAATATTATTTTATTATACAATCATATTTAATTTATAATTGCTCAAAAATGATTTATTTAGAGTATAAGGTGGGTATGGGTCGAAAAAATCTCTACCTATAGGTTTAAAATAGGTTTAGGTCACCATATTAACCTTATATTTTAGATTTAACTCTTAGTTAAATAGTTTAACATTTAGCACGTATTCTTGTATTATTATAATAAATGGTTAATAAACATACTATAAAAAGACAAGACAACCAAAATTGGTTAATTATTAATATATATAACCATATATATTTTTTTGTCTGAACGTTATATTTTTAAGAATATTATATCAATTAATAATATAGTATTTGTTTTAAAAACTCATTTTTGTCAATTTTGACACTATTTGGTATTTTGTTTTTGTGAAAGTCATAACAACTTTATCACTTCGAAAAAAAATTATTTAATCAACCCTAAAATGTCATATTAACCAAGAAAATTATTTTAATTCATTATAAGTCTTAATTTACATTTATTTAGATATTTATTATATCAATCATTTTAATCATTCATTAATAAGGTAATTACTGCATCATCATGGTATCATACATAATTTTTATTATTTAATGTATAAATATTATAAATAAAATAACATTAAGTATGAAATATTTTATCTTTGTAATGAATATTTATAGTCGAATTTATCTTATGTATAAACCTATATTAAAAATGGGTTAGTTATTAAACTTTTAATTTAAAAATTTTAACTCCTCTTTAAATTAAATAATAATAAATGTCCTAATCAAATACATGTAGACCAAAAGGATCATATTTTTTTACTAAGGTTGATTTTGGTCGAAAAAACTTATCCAATAGAATTAGTACATGTGTTAGGGTAATTATAATATCATTTTCACCTTTAATTACCCTATTTACTTTTGACCATGGTAAATAAAAGTCAAAAATTACTATTCCCCAAAAATTATTTTCATATTATTGAACCAAATTTTACTTACTGATGTCCACCATGTATCTCTGATTTTTTAAATTTAATTCACAGAAGCGGTAAAATTATGTTTTATGCAAATTTGCAAATGCGCCTATAATGTGGTTAAAAAACGGTAAAGAGTTCAATAAAATTTTATATATCTAATATTATTTTAAAATGACTTCAATGAATTTCATTGAACATATATAGGTATTATGTATATATTTTTACCTAATATAAATTTAAATAAAATAATTAATTACTCAAATAAAAATTCTGTTTTAAACAATAACATAGTGTTTTTCACTATTCATTAAAAATTGAAAGTTTTCAGAAAAATAACAAAATTCACCCTAATATAATTTTGATATCCTGAATCCCAAAATGAAGTCCATTTTGAAAAATAAAATTTATAAAATTTAAAAAATTTGCTATTACTATTCATAAAGGCTAGTTTGATTGGTCATAGTGTGTCAAAATTCCAAGTTGCGTACAATGAAAGCTATTGCATTATTCAAAGGGAAACATACCATGGAATCTTTGGGTGTGACATTCTCCCCTCCTTCAAATAATTTCATCCTCGAAATTTCTATAATATTACTTCATAAAAAGATTCAGGTGGTTCTTCATCATATGTTCCTCGGGTTCCCATGTTGCCTCTTCCATCTTATGATTTCTCCATAGAACTTTCACCAGATGAGTCATCCAGTTTCTCAACACTTTATCTCTAGTATAAAGAATTATGATAGGCTATTCATAATAAGATAGTTCAGGTTCCAGTTCAATTTCTTCATAGGTGAGTACATGCGTTGGGTCAAGCATGTATTTTCTCAACAATGATACATGGAAGACATCATGAACTTTAGAGAGACTTGGTGGCATTTCTAAACGATAACCTACCACTCCAATTTTTTCAAGAATTTCGAAAGGTTCAATATACTTGGGACTTAATTTTCCCTGCTTACTGAATCATATAACACCCTTCCATGGCGATACCTTCAAGAAAACATGATCTCCTACTTTAAATTCCAAATATTTCCTTTGGTTATTAGAATAACTATTTTGCCTATATTGAGATTCTTTGATGTGGGTTTGGATTACCTTCACCTTTTCCATTGTTTCCTAAACAAGTTCTGGACCTACGAGTTTTCTTTCAGTAGCATCATCCCAACAAGTTGGTGTGCGACCTCTCTTTCCATATAACGCTTCATGTGGTGCCATATGAATACTTGAATGGAAGAAATTGTTATAGAAAAATTCTACTAGAGGTAAATATTGATCCTAAAAACATTGAAAGGCATGTGAGAAAGATCTCAACATGTCTTATAAGGTTTGAATAGTCCATTATGATTGTCCATCAGTTTGAGGGTGGTTGGTAGTGCTCAAACAAAGTTTAGTATCTAGGGCCTTCTAAATACTTTTCCAGAATCTTGATGTAAAATGGGGATCACGATCAGAAACCATCGATAGGGGTACTCCATGATGTCTTACAACATCATTAATATATAATATTACTAAAAGTTTAAGTGGTAAATCTTCTCTTATAGCAAGAAAATGTGCTGGATTGGTAAGACAATCAATAGTGAACCATATTGCATCATTATTTTAAGAGTCTTTGGTATCCCCATGACAAAGTCCATCATAATATCATCCCATTTCCACTCAGGTATGGGAATAGGTTTCATGACTCCTTCAGGATGTTGTCTTCCAGCCTTAACCTGTTGAAAAACCATACATCTTGACACATAATCAGTAATCTCCCTCTTCATGTTGTCCCACCAAAAATGTTCCTTAAAATCTCTATACATCTTACTTCTACCATGGTGTATAGAGAAATTAGAGCTATGAGCATCATCCAACAATTATCTTTTTCAATCAGGTATGTCAGGAACACAAAGTCTCTTCCCAAATTTTAAAATCCCATCTTCATATACAAAGTTAATCAATCTTCTACAATTCATAGCATTAATTTTCTTTTGAAAATCCTCATCATTAGTCTGAGAAATTTTAATCCTTTCTAGTAAAGATGGTTTTTCAACCATTTGAAAGATTATTGATGTTTCACCTTCCATGATTATTCCCATATCAATCTTTACTAGATCCTTGAACATATGATCCCTTTTAACTCTCATATTATTCAAAACTCTATAATCATTTCTTCTCAAAGTATCTTCCACCTTATTTTCTTTCCTTGTGTGGTAGTGTATAGTTAAATCATAATCCTTGAGTAGTTAAAGCCATCGTCTTTTCCTCATATTGAGTTATTTCTGTGAGAAAATATACTTCAAACTCTTGTGATCAGTATATATCTCACATTTTTTCACCATTGAGATAGTGTCACTAAATTTCCAAAGCAAAGATTATAGTGGCTTACTCAAGATCATGAGTGGGGTAGTTTTGTTCATGAATATTTAACTATCGTGATGCATATGAAATAACTCTATCATTATGTATAAGGACACAACCGATTCCTTTCTTTAAAGCATCACTATAAATAACAAACTCATCGTACCCTGGTGGTAGAGTCAAGATAGGAGCACTAACTAATATTCCATTCAGTTCTTCAAAACATTCTTCACACTCTTTTGTCCAAACAAATTTAACCCCTTTATGTGTGAGCTTGGTTAATGGGTTATCCAATTGAGCAAAATTCTGGAAAAAATGATGATAATAACCTGCTAAAACAATAAAACTATGTACCTCAATTATACTAATCACCATTGTCCATTCTTTTATTTCTATTGTCTTAGAAAGATCAACAGATATTCCATATTTAGAGACAATATGATCAAGACTAGAAATTGCCTGATGCCAGAATTCATACTTCCTAAACTTCCCATATAATTCATTTCTTCTAAGGGTTTTCAGAATAGTGGGAAAGTGATTTTCATGATATTCATAGATTTGGGTGTAAAACAAGATATCATCAATAAATAACACTACAAAGTCATCAAGATATTCCTTGAAATATCTATTCATTAGATCAATGAAAACAGAGGGTGTATTATTCAGTCCAAAAATCATTACTATAAACTTGTAATGCCCGTACCTGGTATGAAATGTTGTCATTTTGAATGTCTTTCTTCTTCATGCAGAACTGATGATATCCAGATCGAAGGTCAATATTTGAAAAATATTGAGCTCCTTGAATTTGATCGAATAAATCATCAATGCAAGGAAGTGGATACATGTTCTTTATTGTTATAGCATCGATCTCCTTGTAGTCAATGCACAACCTCATAGATCCATATTTCTTCTTAAAAAAAAGAACATGGGCTCCCCATAGAGAAATACTAGGGGGAATAAATTAGTTATTACTCAATTCCTCTAGTTGTTTCTTTAGTTCCACTAATTTCCCATTGGTCATTCCAAAAGGGGTCTTCGATATGGGCCTTGAACGAGGAATTAAATCAATGGAAAACTCAATTTCTCGTTCTGGAGGATGTCCAGGTAAATATTCTAGAAACACATCAATATATTCTTACACAATAGGTACGTCCTCTATTTGAACATTATTTTCCTCACCCATAGTTATTTCATTCTCTTACTCCCCAATAATTGAATTTAGTAGAGCTACTAGGGGTGGATCTGAATAAGAATCAGGTGGTGTTGTTTTTTCTCTAAAGATAAGGTACTCCTTATCATAATTGAAAATTGTAACCTTATTCTTCTTATAATAAATTTTTGCATCATGGTCTGAAAGACAATCCATATCGAGTAATATATCAAATTAAATCATGGGTATGATAATGAGATCAGCAGATAAAGAACATTTATATGCCCTAATGGGAACTGATTCACAAAACTTTATTGGAATGATACTTCCCTTGAGAGTTTTTACTGACAACTCCCTTGTTAAATCCAATTGGAAATATCTTATTTTCATAGTAAATGGGAAGATATGAAACAATGCGATGATCTAGAATCAAATAAAGTATTGTCTAGACTTGAGGAAACCATTAAACTGCCTTCCACCACGTCTTTTGGAGCTTTAACCTCAGTAGTAGTGATCGAATAAGCTTGTCCAAGCTCCCTTATCCTTTTCTGAGATAAGTTTCCTTGGTTATTAGGATATTCATTTGCATAATGCCCCATTTTTCTATAATTGTAGCATTAAACATTGAATGCCTCTTTCTTTCCCTTGAAATCGTGAGCTTGGTGGCCTTTTTCACCACACTTTGTAACATACTCCCATTCCCTTCAGGCAAGTACCAGGGTGTTTCTTTCCACATTTATTGGAGGATAGAAATTCAACTTTTCCCTTATTCTACTTATTTCCATTTCTAGAGTTTTCAGAAGATCTCTTCTTCTCATGCTTTGATTTAAAGTCATAAGACATAGATAATTATTTTTCTATCTTGATAGCACATGAGACAATATCTTCATATGATGAGAAGGATTTTGAGACTAATGCTTGATGGAGAAATGGTTCTAACCCATAAAATAATCGATCAATCTTACTCCTTGGGTTACGTATATAATTTGTTGCATGCCTTTCTAACTTTGTAAAGTTAGCCTCATACTTTGTGACATTCTCATCCTCCTTTTGCCTCAGACTCAGAAATTGCCTTTCCATATCCACTCGATGGTCATGAGGAAAGTATTTTTTTAATAAAATTTCCATAAACTCCCTCCATTCCATATTTTATACTTCTTCATCCTCATTTGTATTTTGAATTAATTAACACTATTGATCTGCATCTATCATGAGGTGATAAACTATCATGACAACTTTTTCCCTTTCGCTACACCCCAAATAATTAAATACTTTCTCTAAGGAACTTATCTATTTCTCAGTAAAAAATGTATTTGTAGTCCCATTGAATGTTGGTGGTTTTTCCCTCATGAAGAGGTCTAACATTGATCCTCCGTGTTGTGGATCAGGGTGCTCTATACGGGTAAGGTTATTATTCATAACCTGAGTGATTTTTCCTAGTATGGTGATAAGATGATCAGACCCAGTTTCATTAACATCTCCACTATAATTATCTTGAGTAGGGGGAAATCCCTACATGGATTACGTGCATTGATATGGTTTTCATTCCTTCCACTAGGCTTTATTTCTAAACAATGACATATAGTATATTAGTTTATGAATCAAAATACATAATTCCAAACTTATAAAACACTTAACATAAATTTAATAGTTTATGGATATAATCCATAATCATAAAAATGTTTTCTTTGAGGAGTTATATACTCATAAATCCTTCATAATTTTTTGTAATGAAAATGTGAATTATCCTAAGCATATCCCTCTGGAGTGTCGTAACCAAGAGTGTATAAATGCCCATTTTTGTGTACCAGGATACCCCATGTCAAGCCTAAAACTCCTTGTTAAATATTTCTCTCCTAGTTACATCTGTGCCAGAGCCACCTCAACCAGCTCGTATCCAGACAGGGATGTATTTCTCGGAAAACTCAAAAAATCTCTACATTACCAAAATTCTAGGAAGTTCCTATAATATTCCTCTGATACCAACTATAATACCTAGACCCTAGATACCTAGCGTCTGTTCATTATTACATAACATCAGCATGATCACAAGGGATTAAATCCCGAAAGGCCGATCAGTTTAGTAGCCTTGAAAGTAATAGATACAAACAAAAGTTTTACATTGCATTATGAATTGAAAAAAAACAAAATTTTGCCTCCTTTTAACACATTCATCTCTCTTATACTATCCCTACAGGTCAGTCATAATATATATCTTCACATCTTAGGGAAAATAAAACATAGAAAGGGGTGAGCTCAGGTGCTCCATAAGGATAACAATATAGCAGAAACTTTCATAAATAAGCATAAACATTTAAGGAAAATGTATAAGGTTAAAACACAGGCCTTTTAAACATAAACTTCAGCATAATATGGTAAAGATAAATCAAATACTGACATTTAATTATTCACATGGATATCCTACTAGTCTAATAATCACATGTAATATCAATATCCAATTTCATAATGATGGAATGCATAATGTTGGACATCATAACCACATAGTCAAGGCCTCATGCCAACACTACAAATAAATATTTTGTCAAGACCTTGTTCCAAGACACTATTTTGTCTTATGAGACCTACCAATGCATCAAGGAGCTATATCAGGCTCCACCCATCACTTACTAAGTCCAATGCATTCCTTATATGAAAAGGTTGAAACATAACATAAATATTCGTATTAAAACTAGCATACTAAATGTCAATACTTTAACCATAAACCATGAATGGTATTAAAATATCACATAAACAATCAAAAATATCACAAAAACTTCAATACAATATGGAATATTGTATCACAATAAATCAACTTCAAACAAGAATAAAATCCAACAAAGGATGTTGACATAGATGAAATCAACACTATTTGAGAGAAATATCTCTTTATATTTTGAAATAATTTAAAATTCCTGTAATTTTAAAAGAAAACTTTTTTTTGAAAATATTATTATAATATTTTAAGGGAATCTTCGAAGGTGTTATAATGGTGGAAAATAGTTGTACCCACCGTATAAGTTAAAAAAACATTCTTTCTTTAATTTTGTTGAAAATGCCGTAAAGGACCTGTTTGAAAAAAACGAAAAGATTCCTTTGTAAACATATCATAAGAGTTAAAAAAGGGTATAAATTATTTTAACCCATAGTCTAGGAAATAGTAAAAAAAATTGAAATACATTTTTAAGAAACACATATGTGTATGATAAAGAGGTCCCAGTAGATACTCGCGTATAAACAACTCAGATAATGAAGAGATTGTAGAATTAACCTTTACCTAGTAATTTTTCTTGGACGAGGGTACATTAACCACCTTTATAATAGTTAAATAATTGTTATCAAATAATAAAATAACCACATAGATAAATATGATATCATATATTATCTTCTAATATTGCTTTGTTAATAATATTTTAGTCGTATCATTGTTTCGGGTGTTAGTTGATTTGTTTTCCCTTATATGTTTTGTTATGTAAGTCATTTTTGTTATGGATAGGATGTATTTGATTCATATCTATAATTATATTAAGTTCTTAAACATTATTTTTAATCATAAAATGAAAATTATTCTTAAATGGTTACGATGGGGAATGAATCTCATTGCATTCATTGAGACAGTAATCCGTACGTACGCACGAGCAACAATACCATTATATTGATGGTGAAATAGTATGTAATCAGATGGTATATCATATATAAAGAATAATTAAAATTTTATATTTATTATTTATATCAATTATACTCATTATTAAACACATCCAAATAATGAAGTGTTTGAATAACAAACTACACCACGACGTGGAGATGGTAAGCCGTACGTACGCACGTATGGTGACTTATCATTCATAGGATGGGTATAATAGTGGATATGGTTGTACCATATTTATAATAACATCACTATATTTATAAGGTACATGTGTTATTATTTTGGTATGGAAACAACAAAGAAATAGGAAGTGGAGGAAGAAAAGAACTTTGAAAGAGGTGGTGAAATTATTACCTCTTCTTCGAGTGCTTTCTTTTGATTTGATCAAAAGGGCTCTATAAGTTGGATTTGTGATCAAATTAAGGAATCTAGGATTAATTGAGGGTATTTTGGAGGATAATTGGGTAGGGTTTTTTGAGATAAATGGCTTTGGAGGTGTGATTTTGAGAGAAGGGGAAGTACCTTTTTATAAGAGTGGTGAGGGTCACTTTAGAAAAGGTTTGAAATAATAATTTATTGTACAATAATATTCGGTTTATAATGGATATAAAATGATTTATTTCTAGGATAAGGTGGTTATGGGTCGAAAACCTCTCAACCAATAGGTTTTAGAAAGGTTTAGATCACTATATTAACCTTATCTTTTAGATTTAACTCTTAGTTAAATAGTTTAACTTTTACCATGTATTTTTGTATTATTATAATAAATGGTTAATAAACATACTATAAAAATACAAGAGAACACCAAGTGGTTAATTATTAATATATATAACCTTATATAAGTCTTTTGGTGGAACGTAATATTTTTATAAATATTATATCAATTAATAATATAGTATTTGTTTTAAAAACTCATTTATGTCAATTTTTACACTATTTGGTATTTTGTTTTTGTGAAAGTCGTAACAAATTTATCACATCGAAAAAAATATATTTAATCAAAAATAACATGTTATATTAACCTATAAAATTATTTGAATTCATCAGAAGTCTCAATTTACATTTATTTGGATATTTATAATATCAATTATTTTAATCTTTCATTAATAAGGTAATTACAACATCATCATTGTATCATAAATAAATTTAATTATTTAATGTCTAAAAATTATAAATAAAATAAAATTATGTAGGAAATATCCTTATATTTCTAATTAATATTTATAGTTGAATTTATCTTAGGTATAACCCTACATTAAAAATGGTTTAGTTATTAAACATTGAATTTAACACTTTTAACTCTTCTTTAAATAAAATATTAATAAATGTCCTAATCAAATACAAGTGGACCAAAAGGATCATATTTTATTCCTAAGGTTGATTTTGGATGAAAAAAACTTATCCTATAGAACTAGGACTTGCGCTAGGGTAATTATAATATCATTTTTACCTTTAATTACCCTATTTACTTTTAACTGGGGTAAATAAAAGCCAAAAGATACTATTCACCAAATATTATTTTCATCTTATTGAACCAAATTTTACTTTCTGATGTCAACCGTGTCTCTCATATTTTTGAAACTCAATTCACAGAAGTGGTAAAATTACGTTTTATGCAAATTTGCAAATGCGCCTAGAAGGTGGGTAAAAGACGGTAAAAAGTTCAATAAAATTATATATATATATATATAATATTATTATAAATTGAATCTAATGAAATACATTGAAAATATATAGGTATTATGTATCAATTTTTACCTAATATAAATTTAAATAAAATAACTAATTATTTAAATAAAAAGTCGATATTAAACAATAACGCATCATTTTTTATTATTAATCAAAAATTGAATGTTTTCAGAAAAATACCAAAAATTCAACCTAAGATAATTTTTATATTCCGAATAAAAAAATTAATTCCATTTCAAAAAATAAAATTTATAAAATTTCAAAAATTGGTTATTACTATTCATAATGGCTAGTTTGATTGGTTGTGGTGTGTTAAAATTCCAAGTTGCGTACAACGCAAGCTATTAAATTATTCAAAGGGAAATGTATTGTGGAAGCTTGGGGTGTTCATTATATGATTAAAAATACTATGATAGATTATAATATTTGAATATTTCTTGAGGATTTTAACCTTTTTAGAAAATATGAAAAATTAGAAAATTAAGATTTGATTAAAAACAACCCATGAACCATTATGGTATTGAGGAATCGATGAGTTGCTTGACATTTCATTTAACTATTTTCATTATAGTTGTATGAATTAAAATTATTAAAAATAATAATGTTATGACTATGCAAAAATTATTTCAGTCAATTCATCAAGAAGATATATAAATCTTGTTTGGGATCCTCATCCGTCCATTTATAACTAATTTTATTCAATCTGAAAAAGACACAAAACATGGATTTTAATATAGAATATATTGAGAGACATAACATACACTTAACAAAAATGTTTTAACATATAAATATTCCTAAACAATCCTCAGATACCAATTGTAACGACCTGGCCTTAAGAATTACATATTCCAGTATTTTTGAACTAGAATTCACTTTCTTAAAATTATGAGGATCTTTACGATTTATAATTATAGAAAATTAGGAAAAAATCTTACAATTTAAATCTATACATAATAATTTGAAACATATAATTTTTATCGTTTTCCCACAAAAAACATATTTAAATTAAATATGGTTTCTCTTTATGAAAAATATTCGCAATTTTCCCCTTGATCTCATCATTTTCCCTACTCTCCGATAAACCCTGTGAAAAATAATTTAAAATAGCGGATGAGAAAAAAAAATCAGTAAGGTATATAAAATAAATGAATCTATTATATTGGTTAAAACCCAAAAGATATTTTATATAAAACATACCTTCTTATCCAAAAATGGAAACATTTTTTTAAAAAGATCATTATCTTACCTTTTGAAAATCAAATGATTTCCATGAAAACTCTTTAGAAATCATATAAATTATAATTAAGTATCATGGTACCTAATTTTCCATACAAAATTTAAATATGTAATAAAAACTATGGTCAATATCCATATCTAGTGTACTCAATGCATTTGACATTATAACGTAACCACCTATCCTTGGTTTATCATGGAACCACTAATCATTGGTCAATAATATAACCATCTATCCTTGGTTTATCATGGAACCACTAGTAAATGGTTTATAATAGAACCATATGTCCTCAAAAAAATTCCATGGACCATATCATAAACATAAATTATGAAAACATTCATTATTAAAATATTCTTAAGGAAAATAACCTTTTAATTTTTAAATCAAATATTTTTAGAAAAACCACACACAAACAAAGGAAAACTGTTTATTTGAAACTAACCATGTAAAATACTGAAGGATTAATTAATTAATTATGCAAACATGATTTTTTTAACATCCAATAATTCTGTACAAGTTAAAAATCATTCTTTTTTTACTTTAGTAAAATAATTGAACGATGAACTATAAAAGAGAATTTTTAAAATGAAATTCCCTTATTTTGAGTCTAACTTGCCAAAAAAATTATTTATATTTTTTAATAATAGACATAGGATAATTTTTTACCTTATTAATAATATTTTTAAAGTTTATTATTCTTTTTATATCACTTATTTCAATGTTATATACTATTACTATATCACTTTAGTTCACGTTGGATGTTTGAATTATATTCGCTACTTAAGTCCAAAATGACTTTTTTTCATTTCACTATGGAAAAGGGGATAATTATTATATCATATAAATAATAATAATCATGGAATAATTATAATTTTTATACATCATTTATACTTTAAAATCAATCCATTAAATATGGTTATGAAAAATGAAATACATTGCAGTCATGGAGTTCGTAGGCCATATGTACCCATGAGTAAAATTTCAATTTTTTAATGGTATTTATAGTGGTAAAGTAAGTATAATTTTACCTTTAAAGAATTATAAAGATATAATAAATATAATATTAATTATTTAAATATAATTTATGTATCATCCCTATGATTTGGTGATAAAAAATGAATCACGTCGCTTCATGGAGGTGGTAGTCCACATGTATACATGAATGACAATATCATTTTCAACGAAAGGAAAGGTAAGGAAGTAAATGAAATATTAAAATTTAATAATTATTAATATGTGATGAATATTATATATAAAAATTAATCCAATCATTATAACCGGTCTTGAGAGAGTGTGAGTGAAAAGGAATTATATTGGTTTGTGAGTTGGTAGCCCTCTATACACATGGATGATGAATTTATTTCCCATTTAATGAAAATGAAGGTAAATATAGATCATGAATCTAACATAATAAATTATCAGTATAATTATATTATATTATTTTTTATTTAATCTTCTTTTAATAAGGTTTGAAGGATGTAAATGAATAAATAAAAGTAAAATATGTAAAAAAAACAATATTCCCTCATTGGAAATACTATTATTCTTAACACCATATGATCTCTAAGATGAGTGTTATTACTAAACCAAGATATATATAATTGTGGGAGGGAATATAAAAATGTATTTGGGAAGGTATTTGACAAAAAAATGGGTTTTTATGCATGACTTATTCAGAAGAAAAGGTTCCCTTTATAGGGGAAATCTTGAAATTTCTCATAATTTTAAATTAATGTAAATTTATTTTTAACTAAAAATGGAAATAAAATTATTTTTTATAATATAAGGCTATTGTTTTGTAAATAATATCATCCAATAATTTTTAGACATGTTTTGGTCACATTTTGCACCCTTATCTTTTAGTATTAGCCCTTATTTGACCCCTTTAACTCTTACCATGGCAACATGTATTTTTACTTTTTAAGGGTCAATATAGTTATTATAAAATGAAAAAAACCCATAAATGTATTTTGGTAGATATTATAAACCTTATAAAAATTAATTTTCCAAATTTAACATTTTTAGTAATTTTATATCATTCAATAAAATATTGTTTACTATTAAATATCTATAATATTAGATTTCAGAACTATTCATTTCATTGACATTAATAAAAACAATAACAAAATAAAAAATTGAACAAAATATTGTAATATATCACTAATATTTTATATTAATATATAAAATTCAACTATTAAATTAATTATCTCTAATTATGATTATTTTTTAATATTTTTAATAACTATTATTTTCTTTTTCCATTAAATGAATAATTACTACATTAACATTTTGTAAGCATTGAAAGTAATTATATATTAACTAAAATTTAAAAATAAATTAATATGATTAAATTAGATCTTATAGATTTAGTAATACAATTTATAGTCTCACATTTCATTTGTATAACACCATATTAAAATATAATACTTATTCAAAACAAGAGTGTGACATGTTTGACTTTTCTTTAAATAAAATAAGATAAACATTATAATCTCATAAAAGTTGCCAAAAAATGTGATATATTAAAAAAATTAATTATTATGGTCAATATATAGTCAAAAAATAATTTTTTTTCATGTTTTTTTGGTCATCTAATAGTACTTATCATTTTAATTAAAATCATTTTATTGATTTTTATTTTTCCTGCACAAGCATTGCGTAAATGTAGCATAAGAATTTAGAGTAAGTACTTCATTTATAAAAATTAAAAATAAAATAATGTCATAAAATTTAATTAATTAAGATTAATATAATATATATTATTCATTTATTATGTATATTTACTCATATCCATGTCAATACAACTTATATAATTTTTTATTTTTACTTTTCTAGCATTTTTGCAAACATTACACAATACTTTGGATAAGATTCATGTAACATTACTCAAAAATAATAAATTATAATTCCAAATAATGATTTATAGATGAAATTTAATAAATGTTCATGTAAATACTTATTACATCTCAATTATTAGCTACAATGAACTGAACTATGCTTTTCTAGTGTTGTGCAAGCACTACGTCCGCATTGAAAATAATTTTCATATTTATCATGAAATAATTTATAATTTTCATTCTATGAATAATTTTTTATGATATTTATATTATAATTTAATAACTAGTTCGCTAAATAAGATTATTAAATTTTTATATGGTAATTATGTTTTGATGATATCACAAAAGATAAAATATTTTATAAAAAACCGTATATTTTTACTACTCAGCAAAAAATTAACTTTTTTAGAAAATTATCAAAATTTCACCAGAGAATAATTTTGATATGATGATTTAAAAAAATTAAATTAAATTTTTTGAATACATTTTCTAAAACATGTATAAATTTTTTATAATATTCATTCACAAAAAAGCTGTAAAATAATTTTTGAAGAAAATTTTTTCCTGAAAAATAAATTGACTTTACTAAAAATTTTCTTATTTTTTTATTATTTTACTAATAAATTTATATTTAGTAGGAATTATATGTTTATTCCATAAATAATTTATTCCAATTCATATACCCCAAATTAACACCTAGTTTATAATTGTCATATGTCAACAATAATATTTTTTGTTCATTTAAACACAGTGTTGTGTATCTTATACGCTATCGAACATATAGTTTCCTTTCAAAATATCCAGATTTTATAACCTCTTCATCGAGGGAAATCAATTTTCTAAAAACTCAATACTTTAATTAATTGAATTGGGGGAGAAAATAGGCTCTAGGATGAAGTTAATGAATAAATAAATGTATTATGATTGGGATTATTAGATCTAGGAGTTTCAAAGTATGTGAATAAGGAAGAAGTGGGGTTTCCCTTTATAAGTTTGGGAAAGGACACAATTAAAATTGTTTAAAATAATAATATATGATATATATATATATATATATCATAATGGTTTCATGTTCCACTAGATAGCCATAATTTCAAACCTAGTTAATTATAAGGTCAAAATACCATAATCTGATAATATGTATACTTGATTATGATTCATTTGAAACCATATATTTTGGTTTAATTCCATCATTTACCCTTTTAAAACTTAACCATAGAAACATATTTTTTATCCTTTAAGGTTCATAAATTTACTTCTAATGTGTCTTGTGTAAATAAATGGGTATATAAATGTTCTTTTGGAATAATTAACATCAAAATAGTTCTCATTTAGTATATATTTTTATTTTTTATATCATTTAATAAAATATTTTTTCATAAAATATTACTAAATTGATTTTTGGGAATATTCATTTTATCTGACTCTAAAAAATAAAAAAATATTTTAATTCGAATACGAACACATTTCCTAGTAATTATACATTATAATTACTTATTAAATTCATGTAATACTTTAATTCATGAAAAAATTATTATTTTTATTATTTTTTAAATCATTTACCCTGGTATTTTTGTTGCTTCTACAAGAACTATATCAATTTTGTGTAAGAGATTATCGTACACATATCATAAATAAAAATAACCAATAAATAATTATCATTAAAATAATGAATTAATATTATATATACTAATCTATAACTAGTCATAATTTTTTTTAACCAAATGAAAATATTTTAAAGTTTTTAAAAGAAAGGGTGACCTTTTGTATTTATTATTTAATTAAAATTATATACATATTATATACATTGAAATGTGGAAATAAATTTAATTATTTTCAAATATATTATGTTTTTAGTAAAACACCTATCATCAAATGAAATAAAGTAATGTTAAAGTGTGTTTTTTATTTATCTCAAGGCTTTAACCACATTCATTTAGTTTTACCCTTAATGAGGTGACAAATATTTGTCATGGTTAATATTAATATTTCCTAAAAATAAGAGTGTAAAATATTCAAAATGATAACATAATAATTCAAAATATGGATTCTAGTATTTTTGATTCAATTTTTTCATTTATATGGTATCATTTTTTATATAAATTATTAAAATCCAATGAAATACATTTTTATAAAAATACATTCTTAATACAAAAAATGAACTTAATACATAATCATTTGTAATATTTATTAATATGTAATTATTTATATTATTTATAATTAATGGAATATTATTTTACATTAATATGAAATTTAAAACATAAAGGGGCTTTCAAATCACTTCATTTAATAAATTGAGATGATAGTTTTATGAAAATCGACATTTTTCACTATTCATTAAAAAATAAATATTTTTAGAGAAATCCAAAAAATTCACCATAATAAAATAATTATTAGATTATTTCAGATTTAATATTAATTTAGTGAAATTTATTTTTTAAAATTGGTATAAATTGATTATAATTTCTGATAACATGATACAATAAAAACTATTTTTTAAGAAAATAAATCTTGGATACATAAAATGTCTTCATAATAAATTTATAAATTGTTTATTATAGATTAATAAATATATTATCAAGATATAAAAAAATTTTAAATATTTTTATTAATTATTTTATACCTATTCATAATGTAAATGTCACTGATTTTTTATAGTGGTTAGATTTAAAAAATAATATTTTTATATTATATTGTAGTTCACATAAGGTTCAGTTATTCTTATTGTATTAATTATCAATCATATTATTATCATAAATTAATTTTTTGGTGTTTTAAATTATATGATCATATAATGATAAAATGATGCATAGTTTATCTAAACCCTTTATTTAGACAACTATTTTCTATACTATTTTATTCAATGTAATTAATCATTATGAAAATATTTTATGTACTTAAAAAATCAGTGTGGGTAGATTTTCATAGATTTAGAGTTCACATATTTCTCATCATGAATTTAAAATTAATAAAGACTCAAATTATATTATTTAATATTTATCTTAGAGTATTAGTTGTGACAAGATTACATATTATGACTATATTTAAGGTTTTTAACAATTTTTATTTTTTACTTCATTCTTGATAGATCCCAACCTTTATGGTTAACCTATCACACTTATTGCCTTATAGTTTTATACATCCAATAATGCTTTTTCTAGTGATTATTTACTTATCAAATATGTGTATATATTTTTAATATAAATATAATCTTATTTATATCAATTTTTAAAAAATCACATAATATTTTAAATTTAGAGAATAAAATAAATTATAAATGTAAATGATAATATACTAATGGATACGGATCAAGAAAATACATAGTAACAATTTAATATAAATTACATGAATGTTAGTTTTGATAAGGTCCCAGTGGGCTACAATTAATGAAATAAAATACAAATCCATGAACTGTAAAATTATTGGTGAATCCCCTATCTGAGGGTTGACCACTCCCTATATGGATAGTTAAATATTTTAATAGATCAAATTCAAATTAATTTTTAATCTTAATTTCCCCTTAATTAAATATTATTTTTGAATTAGGAAGCTTTTGAATCCAACCTAGTGTAACTAAATTACATTCAATAGTACCTTCCCTCAAACAATACATGTAAAAATATTGATATAGTGTCCCCTATAATACAACTACAATTCATTGACAATTCCTCCTCTATAAGAAATCAACTTAAATTGCATGAATATTAATTATTATATTAATATTAATAACATAATATTATAATTATAATCATTATTAGTGTTATTTTCATTATTCCTATTATTATGATACTCTCATTCAAATATATATATAAGGGAAAAAATTATGTTCACAACTTTTTTTTGAATTTCATAAATATATAGTTTATTTTAAATTATTTTTAATATACATCATTATGTATATAATTTTTAGGGTCATTGAGTTCATTTATGTTGGACTCTTATTATTTTATAAAATTATATAGTGAGATTATTAGAGATATTGAATGTAGATATTTTTCATGCACCATTTGGACTATGTTTCTAGAGTATTTATAAATATGACAATATTTTATTTTATTTTTATATATTAGTAATATTGTTTTTCTTATGTATGTTTACATCAAGAGTTTTCATGGGGACTACATACAGACATTTCTAATGTTGTAAATGTGTGAGGAGAATCTTTTTTACATGTGATATTGATTAAAAGTATGATAACATATCTCAATATGTGATATATCATGAAACATGGATATAATCATTTTTTCAACAACAGTGAAGGAAGATAAACCCTTAGAAAGTATTCTTTTTAAGAAATCATCATATAATAATCAAGGATATTAAATTGGTTTAAATTAATAATATAGAATTGGATACATTTACTTCCTTCATTGTAATGTATTTTTTTTATGGAATATGATATTAATATGATAGAATCCTTAGTATAGATTAGATTTTTTTACAAAGTCTGATTAATAATTTATGTGTATTAGACTATTATCAGTTATTTTGAATTGTGATATGATATGATAAAAAATATAAATGTTTTTTTCACTTTCAATTCATTTATCACTTGAGGATATTATTGTAATTTTTTGAATCATGAATACTAGATGGGTATTTAATTGTTTTTGGTGTGATATTTATTAGATGATGAGATTTTGAATGTTACTATATCAATGTACCATGGATCTTGATATTTGACCATATAGGTTAATGTTGAGAGTAATATTCTTTTAGATTCATGAAATGGTTAATATATATATGTTTTGAGATGGTGAACTTTATATGGTTCTCCCAAGGGGTTCTGACACGGGTAGAGGGAAAATTCATGATAAGTGTGGACACATAGTCTATGGGGTAATTTTTTTGGAATTTGACCTTGATATAGATTTTAAATTGATAACATATTACAGTAACATATTTATATATATGAATAATATGAATTATTAATTATTTTATTTATAAATACATTTTAGTATAGGGTTTATAATTATATATAACAATAAATCAGGAGGGTGGATCTATTTGGTTGCTGAAGAAGACATTGAATATTACAATTTTAGTGATTTCATTATCACAGGATCATTATATTGGAATATTTTTTCATCCAATGGAGATGGAATAAAACATGTGTGTATATAATTTAATGTTATTCATCATTAAATATGTTAGATTTATATTTGTTTATTTGATGTTTAGTATTTGACCAGTGATGAAGAAGGATAGTAAGATCAATATTTTTAGGGTTAGTTTAATGTATCACTAATATATATGTGTAGTTTTAGAATAATTTAGTTAATTGTACTTACTTGTTCTATTTACATAGTTATGTAATTTACTCAATGGATGTTATTATATATCACACATGAATTATATATTTTTTATAGTTTCATTAAATCATATAATCTTATTATTTCCACCAATATGCAATGCATTAAATTTGTACTATCAATACACATGACACTATTTTCCAAATTAATTTTTATTTTAGGAAGAAATCATGTATCAGACTTATTTTGAACACATTTCCATGTGATGTTCAAAAATAATTATATCCTGAAAAATTTATATCCATGAAATTCGATGAAATTTAGAAAAAATATTATAGTAATATAGTTCTGAGGTATTATTTATTAAGGGAGAAAAACATGGGAAATAATTTCAAAGGTATTAATGTTTTTTATAAAATGAATAATAATAAAATATAGGGAATAGTGACAATTACATTCTATATTTATGGATTTTATTTTCTTCTAAAAATATAAATAACATTATATACTATTTTCAGGTCACAATTACCTTCATACATGTATTATGTAAGGGTAATGATTTGAATTTTTTATACACATGGGATAAATGATCATTTCTAGTAAAAATAAAAGGATTTTCAAAATAATATTCTTGAAAATAACTCATTATTATTCTATAAGTATATCATGGTAGGAAATTCATTTTAGTATTCTCTTATACATTTTTGAAACATATTTGATACTTCATAATATAATGATAACAATGTTTTCATGTGATCGAATTGTACATATAAATGACCATTATAATTATTAAGAAATTATACTAGGTTTTTTTCATGAGGTATATATACTCAATAAATTACCAATTATTGGCCTAACAGTACAGAAATTTTCAAAGGATTAGATAACTCTTTTTTATGATACATTACATGAGAATAAATGAAAAATATTCTCCATAGGAGGTAATCCTATTATAGGATTTTAAAGTCGTTATTACCATATATCACTATGGTATCATTGTTATAAAGGTTACATGGAAACTATTACACATAATTTCATGTTGATTTGGATTCATAAATGATAATGAATTATGGTAATATTACCATATCTAAATTGGGGTTTTATAGTAGGATATGTATATTAAACCTTTGTATATTTGAATAATGTTTTTTTCTATTGTGATTATGGAAAAAATAAATGATTATTATAATTTCCATTGAATTATATAACATTTATATATCATAAATTTTGATATAATTTTTTTTCTTATTATGAGGGGATGGGTGATGAGATTATAGCTATTCATCATTAAAAAAATAAGTTTCTAAATGGGAGAGGAATCTGATATCACTTCTTCAAATTCATTGAATTATTATGACATAAATCATAGGTGTGATCATTTCAATTTGGTATTTATAGATAGTAATATTTAAAATTTATTGAAGTTATTATAATAGATTCCATGGGAAAAAATATTCTATTATTAATCATAGATTGAGATTTATGAATTATAAATTTTATAAATTATGAACCAACCAAATTTTATTTTAAATTAAAAATTATATATACTTTTATTGGTGTGTTATTTAGATGGGAATTCAATTATTTATGTATTACTAACTTTGATTCCATTTTTATTCAAAAATATTTATAAGAATTTATTATATATAAACATTAATTAATTTTTTTATATTTTATTTTAGTAAAATATTCAATGTTTTTCTATAATGTGAGATTTAATTCTAGGATGATTTCTTCTAATATTATTTTGTGCGTCTTATTAAATTATGTGATTTACTAGAGTAATAAGAACAACATTTAAGGTTTCTAATCAAACCATGACCTAGTTCATATTATGTTGTGGTGGTATGGGTTCCTATTTAGTTATATGAATAAAGTGATTAGGACCATGTAAATTGTGTATATGATAATATTCAACTAGTTAGATTTAGGTGTTTTTAATATATATACATATGTGGGAGTACTTTTGATGATTGAACCAAGGATGTTTTTAGGATTTTCAATTTTAATATAAAATAAAATTTTGGAGACATTAATATGTTATATTATTTTAAAAAATCCATATATCATAATTTTCTTATACTAAATATTGTGTTTTTTCTTCTCAATAATGGATGATGTAAGCTAGAGAGGATTTGTATTATCATAATTAATGTGTGAAAATTATTATTTTTGGGTGAAGGGTGATGGTCTCTATTTTCCCACAGTGATGACATACTAAAAAATTGTGAGGATATACCACATGTGTTTGTGATGATAAAATTGATTGGTCAATGGAAAATCAAATTCTTAGAATAATTAAAAATAATTTTTTACTAAATGATTTTCTGATTATCCATAAAGTAGAAAAAATTAAGGATATTGTAACATATAGTTAAGAAATAAACCAATTGAAATATTTTCATTATATTTTTAATAATTTCCATTTCTAATTGAGGTATTTTGTACTAATATAAGTAAAATATATTAGTATGTAATAGAGTATTTCATAAAACCTATTCATTTTCAAGTCATTGTTTTTTTATATATGATTATATGATATTCTCTTATATTACTATAATGATACATTTTTCGATGAAGATATATTAGAAATTTTGAGGGGTTTAATTGATGTTTTAATGATAAATGAATATTATATATACCCATTGTATAATTATTTGTGAATATCAATTGGTTATCAATTTTCATGAATATGAAGCTGAATTTTCTTCATTTTTTTTAGAATTTTGGTATTAGATGAATAAGAAATTGTGGGTTGAGATAGCATGGTTTCATGGTGTTTTAGTAGTGGTTGTTTTAAAACAAGATAAATAATTTAAAATTATATTTTAGTATTGATTTCACAAGGTAGAAATATCATTGTTGAGATTTTTGAAACCCTATATGATGTTTCATTATGATTGACTATGAAAAAATGGTATTTTTTATGATAATATAACACATTTTTAATAAAATAAAAATAGTCATACGGGATCCAGTCTGATATGGGTTTGAATCTACCAATGCGAGCACTAGAGAGTTTTAATTCAAAGTGAGGCTTCATTTCCATAATTTGGATTATATCCATTTTATTATATTAAATTATAGAATGATGTAATGTTTATGGATTGATTAAATTTAATAGAGAATATGAGTTATTTTTTCCCTGTTTGGTCATTACATTTTTTATTTATATCTTGGGAATTTTAATGGGTTTTCCTCTATATATTATGGTGCGATGGATACTATGAGTGATATAGTATTAGAGGTCATCAGATTTTATGAATGAGATTTATATTTTGAAGGAAGAAACATTTAGTGTATCTATTTTAAGGGTAAAAAACTATCTTTCATGGTTCTAAATTAAAAAAATAAATAAATAAACACTTGAATGTTAAAAATTGAAATTTTATCCAAATAAATTACCCTGTAATACATTTCACATCCTTTTATTCATCATATAATTGAATTTTTAAAATAGATAATAATAATGAGAGAAATAAATTATGGTTTTATATCCACTTCCTTAATTAATAAATATTAATATATTTAGTGTCCTTTGGGATTATTGAATTTATTAAAAAAATTAAATTTACCACTAGAGATAAGAACAAAATTTTCTCATCGGGAAATATTTTATTATGTAAAATGGGGATTACCCGATTATAAATGTATTAAGAGGTTTGGGGGACCTAAAATTTCAATTCATTTTTTAATTTGATATATATATATATAATATTTATTTATTTATTTATTTGGTGATATGTTTATGGAACTTCAACTCATACAATAATATGGAATGAATTTACACGTACAAAATATTTCTCAGGGAATGGGTTTTTGTTAAAAAAATAATTATGTAATTTTGGATTCCAAACCTGGATGTGGTAATGTTATTCTAAAAGTATTCAATTTCTCTACAAAACAGCTCATTTTTTAATCATATATCAAGGTGGTGAATTTAGTGGATTAGGAGGTGAAACTGATGGCCCCTGGAGGTAGAAATATATTAACACCCTTTTTAACATGATTTATTTTTAGGTATGAATGAATATTTACAAATTATACAATATAATTATCTCCAAAATTAGTATTATAAATTTAAAATATCATTGGATTGAGTTTTTTAGACTAAATCAATGCTTTTCTATTTACTGAAGACAAACAAGGTTAATATCATTTTTTTCACAATTCTTAATAACTAAATAAAAAATTTAAATAATTTTATAAATAGAGTATAAATTACATTGTTTTTTACTATTATGGTAATGATTAAAATGGAATTATAATAATATAAAACCAACACCCATAATAAATTTTTTTATAAATTTCAAATTTCTCTACAACTAGAAAATACCATTGATAAGGTAGAAATAACCAACAACTATAGGAGTGTACAGAAATAGTGATCAATGGAGTAAGTTAATGGTAATGTTTTGGGTACTCCAATGAAATCTAGGTGGTCTATATAGTGTCACGGTAAGGATAAATAAGAAATTATTGGGTGAATTGAATCAAATTATGGCCAGATCTAGTGTTATTATAAACCCAATGTGTCGAGAGTCTGATGGTATGTATGGGAGGGAAATGTTGGAAGTGGTTTTCAAGAGTTAATTAGTAGACACTGTAAACATTTTTTATATAAAAACAAATATATTTCCATATCATTATTTTTATAAGGAATATGAAATTATTTTTGGCGTGAGTTTATTTTTTAAAAATGAGATATGTAATGTTATTTTTAGGGTTTAAACACACTTAGTGTATGTTTTTGGAAAATGTTTGATATTCATAGGATTCTTGACATGCACAGGTAAAGGTTAGAGAATGGGTGGTTTTTTTTGGCTATAGTAAAATTGCAGTAGTGGTAAATTATTTATGTGAAAATGCTATTCATTTTATAATAGATTGGGGGAAGAATCATGGATTCCCCCTACCAAGGGGGTTCATGTATTGAACCAATTTTCACTTCATATATGAGTTTGGTTTTTATTTTAAAAAATAATTGGGTCATTACCACCATTTTTCTCTCTCGAGTAGGTATGTGAGGGAGGGCCTTATTTTTAATGCCTCTCTATCTCTTCTTCCATTCATCCCCCATGATTTGAGGATGTTCCGGGATTAATACAGTAGTGGATTGAGGCTTTTTTCTATTTATTCTTCTATTGTGTTCCCCTCATGTTTTCCAATGATTATTGTTCAATTTTTGTTATGTTTTCATGATGATTTCCATCATATAATAATGAAAATAATCATTATCAATGGTGATTTTCCCTTTATTTCATAGAGGGGATACTAAGATAAAATATTTATTTCTTCACACTGTTTTGATGGAGGTATCTTCCCAAAAAGTTTTATATGTTGTTTTTAAATATGTTAAAATAATAGGGTGAATAATAGGGAATTGTGTTATATGGATTTATACCTGAGTGATGCCAGGGGTGTCCAATGGACCCTCTATGCGAGAATTGGATTGGATTTAGTACAATGGTGACACAAAATAACATTAAATTAATTATTCAAATATCTATATTAATTAAATAATTAATTATAAATATTAATAATTAATTAATTATGTTTTTTGGGGTGAGACAAGAGCCCTAGATCATGAATAAGGCTTGATGGATTTGGATAAAACTCAAGGTTTCATGGAGTTGGGTTAAATCCTTTTTCCAAGTATGTTCCTCATTTGTACAATTTAATATGTAATTCTAGGTATTTGTGTGAATCCCTAGAAAAATGGTGATTAATAATGGGGTTTTTGGACCTATGGTTCTCTGCATTGTCAAAATTGGATGTTTTTAGGCGTTCTAGTCATGGTAAAAGTTATCTTTAGAACATGGGTTTATTTGAATAATTAGATATATATGTCAATATGTGGTGAGGTTTTTGGTTGAGATGACAAGAGGGATCTATGAGGTCTTGGAATGTGATATAAGATATGAGGTATATTTTTGGGTGTATAAGACATGTGTGATGTCATGAGAGTCTTGGGGCCTATAGATAATTCAGGAGACTTTCATATGTCCCACTCATGACCTAGAAATCCATTGTGATGTTAAAAGAGAATCATAGTGACTATTTTGAGTGGGGTATGTCCTCTAGAATGTGGAATAAGTGAAAAATAAATGATTTCCACATATTTCAGCAAGAGATACATCCCTTCTAAAATTTCTGATGAGAAGAAGTTGAGGGTGGTGGTATTCATTTGTCACTTGGAATTTGTATTCTAATGGGGTTATTTATAAGTATACATCCTTTAATATTACATAATCTTGACTTTTAGTCAAGAATTTACTTTCATTCACTTTGAGGATCTTTTTAGGTTTAGAGTTTTAGAGAATTAGGTCATAAATCATATATAAAAACCATATAATACAAAGTATAAACTTCCAATTAGTTTACATTTTTTCCCATAATATAAAACATTTTTTCCAACTTGAGGAGACCCAGTAACCACGCACTGATGCCGACAGTGTGACTCAACCCTTGGAAGCGAGAGTAACGGTTGGATCTCTTGGTAGTATCATTGAGGCCTTACGACATCGTCTGTGGCATGAAATAGTACCGTTCATGTCAGGATTGACTGTATTAGGTAAATAACGTGGTTCATCCAGGGGATGAGACCAGATTTATATTTTCGGCAGAGGAGAAATCTCAACAGCTCTTATAGAACGTAGACAAAGAAGGTTGGAGATGAGTTCTTACAATTGACAAGTCTCACCATTGTTCGTTGAGCGAACGGTTTACGGTTCTCTCCAACTCAATAGTCTCAGGTTTATCTTCTCTCATAAGGACATGAACCAGAGACAGCAGTGAAGGCTTGAATTCCTTCAGGACTATGACTTCGAGATGGTTTATACTCCTAGTAGGGGAACATTGTAGCAGATGCTCTTAGTAGGAGATCGGGCATTCAGCTGTTGGGAGTAGTGAGATAGCAGCTGGATGCATTTCAGATATCCTTTGTGGATAGTGATGGAGTCATCACGTGTTAAACTAGAGATGTTTTAGGCTATGACGGAGAAGATGCAGATCATCCAGGAGCGGATGAAGACTGCACAGAGCAGGCAGAAATCCTATGTTGATAGAAGACATGACCACTAGAGTTCGAGGATGGAGACCATGTCTTTATAAGGGTCTCACCACGACAGGGTCTATAGAGATTTGGCTAGGGTGATAAGTTATCTCCATGTGTCATCAGACCTTTTCAGGTCCCCAGCAGCATAAAAAAGGTGGTTTACCACCTAACCTTTCCACCTCAGTTTCACCAGGTGCACGACGTCATCCACATATCTCAGCTGAGGATATGTGTGCATGAACTATCCGTCATCATCGACCACGGAGATCTAGACATCAATGACAGGGAAACTTTCACGGGGTTCTAGTAGAGGTTGAGGATCAACAGGAGCGGGTCCTATGAGGATGGTCGATTCCTCTTGTGCGCTTTTGCTGGCAGCATAGAAACTTCCAGGAGAGCACATGGGAGTGGGAGGCTCAGATGCATGCTCGGTATCTCCTTTAGTTTCCCTAGTTTATCTTGTAGCTTTACGGGGACGTAAAGCCCTGAGGTGGGAGTAATGTAAAGACCCAGAAATTTTAAGGAAATTTTTTTTCTTAATTTATTTGGAATTTTATGAGTACGCAGTTTCTGACGGCACCTGGTTCCGAGGCCCGGTGTGCCCGGAATCAATTTCTGAAGTTTAGCTCGGTACGTTCAGTGAACGAACGAGCGGGTTTTTCTATCTTTTGAACCGGTGCTCGGAATTAAAATCTTAGGGCACCGATGAACTCACAACACCAGTAATTGCTTAAGGGGACCTTTACTGCAATTGCGTTTTCACGGGAGGAGAAGATAAAATTTTTGGATTAAATAAGAAGTGAATAAAATTATGGAACAATTTTATTCTATATCTAAGGTGGTTATATCCTAAATGGGGGAGTTGGGGTGGGACCCACAAGCACCTAAATACCCATGTGAGTATATTTGTGAGGTGGGGCCCACATGAGCCCTAACCATTCAAATTCCCTAAACTCTTTAAACTCCCCCTCTTTAATTTATTCTCCTCATTAATTATGTAGCATCTCTACCTTCCACTTAACCATTAATGTTTTCCAACACAAGATAATCAATGCATTCAAACTCTTTAATTATTTAATTAAGGGATTTGAATTTTGAATGTTTGTCAAGTGTAATTAAAATAAGGGGTAGCCTTATTTTAATTTGGTTGGCACTTATTATGTTGAGGGAAATGTTTGATAGAGAGATCTTATGAAGAAGAGAGTTCCTCCTTCGTTGAAGAACACCATCCTTCCATGAAGAATGACGCCCTCTATGAAGAACGGTTCTCCTTCCAGTGGATCTCCAACAAACGATGATCGATCCAGAATCGAAGGCCTTTGGGGAAGTGACGAACACCAACGATTAGCGTCACCTTCAACTCCTCCCTTGTGATGACGTCAACGAGCCAACGTCCACCCTTTCGTGATATCATCAATGAACGACGGACCTTGAGGTAGGGGTTGTTATGTTTGGGTTTTAATATCGTTCATCATCGTTATTCTATTCTTGAGTTTCGTTTGGTCGCATGATAACATCTTGATGAGGAAGGGCTTGGACCACACAAACACGGTCCGACCATTCTCCTCTCGTTTGTTGTTTGTGGACGATTGAGGCGGACTGTGAAGAACCGTCCGACGATGGGCCGACCATGATCGGATCGTCAGCGCTTGATTTTCGGGTTTCTACAAGGGCGCGACACTGTCGTTCCACGTGGAGTAGAGCCGAACCGCGGCCTAGCCGAGCCGCGGCACTATCTCATCGTGCCGGAGCTACAGGATCCGCGACCGGGGCGGGCCACGGCGGAGGGGCGCAACGCCAGAGCTATAGGGGCCGCGGCTGGGGCACGGCGCGGCGCCGTCGTGCCGCGTAGGTTGACCAGAGCCGTGGCGGATCTGGAAGGGTGGACGGCTGTGCCAGCCGCCAACGCCACCAAGAGTTGGGACCCGAGGGGGTCCCGCAGTTACCTAAGGGCCGGCCATCATGGCCAGCAGTTTCGAAGAAACTGGGGGGTGTAACCCCTCCCCCAGACCAGCGGCTAGGGCGGGCCCCGCTGGGCGCCGCTGGTCAGCCAGCCATGTGGGCCATGTGCGTCGGGCCGCACCGGCCGGGCCGGGCCGGGCCACGGCCATCTTGGCCAGGCCGCGCCCCACCGGGCCAGACCCCGACCTAGGTCGGGTTGACCCGGTTCGAGCCGACCTGGGGGTGTTGAGCCGGGTCGGGCCGGGCCTAGACCCCCTATTTTCGGACCTTCTTCAGTTAAATGACCATAACATGAGTTGTGGACCTACGATCAATGAACCATCAGCTGCGTAGGATTCCTCGGATCGAGACGGTCATTTAGGTATATTACACTAAAGGTTTCGGTGAAGTTTGGGTATTCCCGGGTTGGTTCAAACTTGAAACCAACCGGGCCCTCGGAGTGGAAACACTTATAACTTGAGGACCGGACGTCCGATTGGCGTGTCATCGACTTTGTTGGATTCCTCTTGATGGGAAGGTTCTTTTGGAATAATTAACATGAGGTTTGGACACAGTTGTAGTATGTATGGGTTGGATTATACCTAAAATCCAACCGGGCCCCTAGAACGGAAAGACTAATAACTCACAAACCAGGCGTCCGTTTGACACGCCGTCTGTTGCGTTGAGACCCCTATGATGAGGCGGTCCTTTGAGATACTTCCACGTGATATTACATGACACTAGGAAGTATTGACCCGTAGCTCGTGGAGTGGACCCTCCTAGAGACGAGCGTACGGAGTACGGAGACCTTGTAGCTGGCTGAGACCTGATGACTGCTTGTCCGATTCATTTCAGAGTGACTTGTATAGCCCAGTGGGGAGCACTACTGTGTTGGGGTGACAGACCCATGGCGGGGAGCACTACTGTGTGTGGGTGGAAAACCCGCGGTACTCGACATAAGGAGTACCTCTGTAGGCTATTAGGGGGAGCACTATTGTGTTAGGGTGGCAGACCCATGGCGGGGAGCACTACTGTGTTTGGGTGGCAGACCCGCGGTACTCAACAGGAGGAGTACCTCAGCAGTCTAATGTTAGTGAGCAGCGCCTCGGAGTCATGACAGGATCACTGTACTTGTTATAGGAGGATCTCTTCAGCAGTTGTGGTTTCGATATCATTAATGAAAATCCTGGTTTGAGCTGATTCAACAACCTTAGTGTTTTCCTCATGATTGAGATGGGTTACTTGATAACTTAGGTATATGTATGGGCATATACCTAAGTAAAAGTTATCTATTGAGATATTTATTTGTGACTATACTTGTTAGATTTAGTGAGACCTTGAGGGTCTCGGGGTCCCTACTGAGTATCGTTATACTCACCCCTGCACGGGCTATGCCCGCACCTCGTTGTGTTGGTTGCATACGATGGACAACACTGATCGTGGTTGAGGCTTGTAGAGCTAGACGGTACCCGGAGGTGGATCTCACGACGAGTCGGTACCTGAAGGATACGGACGGACGTGGAGTGATGAGGTGGTCATCTGTATCTACCCTTCAGGTAGGAACTCCGGAGGACGATCCAGGAGCAGCTCGACACCTTCCTGCTGTTTTGTCTTTTCCTTGTACTTTACTGCTGGGCTTGTATTCCGGCCCCTTTGTAGTTTCATCACACTTGTTATACTGCTTACTTAGTGTTTTCTTCCACTTGTACTCTAGTTGTGTGTGTGTTTACATTTCATAAAGGTAATGACTTCCCTTTTTAATGGGATTTACGCCTTTGGTGCTAGTCACCAGCCCCTATCCTATGGAAGGCGGGCTTGGGGTAGTCACGGCACGGGCCCCAAGGACGGGTCGTGACAGTCATTAACTTTATCCTTATTCTATATATACCATAAATCAAAAAATCCTGGAAAATCCATCATTAATTTCATTTTCAACAAACCAATAACCATTTTCAAGGTAAAAAATAATATCACATTTGTGTACAAATGAAATTTTTGAAGCTAAACATTATTATATAAATATTAAGAACATATTAAGTGTTATCTTTCCCTTATTTATGTATTCTAAAAAATATCACTTTACCACTAAATAACTTTTTTGGGTTAATGGTACCATTAAACATATGATTTCAAATTTATATGAAAAATAATTTATTACAATTCATTTCTCGATTCATATAATCAATTTAATACTTTAACATAATTAATGAGTCTAAATACACAAGCACCTTAATAATTCCACTTCATTATTATTATTAGTTAAATAAAGGCATTTAATCCACCTATTTATACTATGTTATTTTACATTGATGCTTGGGGAATACATTTTTATAGTCCCCTAGCTCATTTAAATTTAAACACAAAACATTAGAGTTTTCTTTATATCCCTTACATTCTTGTTTCATATTTCCATTATCAATATAAATGAATAAAAATTGAATTCTATTCTTGCATTTACCAAGGTGGTTCATTTCATAATTATCACTGGTGGGAAAATAATTATTTCCCTTATTTCCCATATCTATTTTTCTCTAACTTAATTTCCTTCTATTATTTTACATAGAGGATGTAATACATGGTGAATTTATTCTCCCTATAAATATAACATGATATTATATCCTCATATGATGAAAATCTTTGATATACTAGTTCCCTTTGATGTGTTTTCTTTAAAAATATTTCTAATAATAAAACATATTATTTTGATTACATGTATACCTAATACTATAAACATATCCTCACACATAGCCACATATTCCTCTTCATTTTATCTTGGGATCAATAATTTTCTCTTCATATCTTCTTATTGTTTACGAGATATTTTTTTCAAGAAGAGTTCTAGAAAATCCATCCATTTCATGTTTTTTATTTTTCTTTATCCTTGGTGTTTTTAATCGATGGCCACCATTGATCCACATAACCTGATATATGATAAACTATCATGAAAACCTTTCCCCTTCCATTACTTCCCAAATATAGAAATATCTTCTCTAAGGAACTTATACATTTATTTTCTAAAAATATATTTACATTCTAATTAAATGATGGAGTTTTTTGATTAATTATATAGTCTAAAATAGTTTCACTACATTGTGGATCCATAGGCTTCTCCATATGATCAAGGTTATTGGTAATAATCATCGTAACATACCCCAATGTAGTTATAATTCATTATGCACCTACTACAACTCCATCACTAGCATTATTATCTTTCCTAAGAGGGAAATTTCTATATGGATTATGTGCGTTGATATGGTTTCTATTACATAAACTATGTGAAATTTCTAAAATTTGGCTTTCGATAGATGTGATAACAATAGTATGAAACATAATGTATATTCCCAAAATTGGTAAAATAGAAAACATAAATTTAAAATTTATGTACAAGTAATCTCTATATCATAATCTTGGATTCCACGGGAATATTTATAAAGTCATTAGTAGGGGTTAATTATCTTATCTATGTTCTCCTCAATCTAGTACCAATGGTTTATTCTAGAATATTTATAACACCAATAATAATGACGGTGACCCTAATATCCCAGAGTCAATGGAAACATTATTACATTGGCACTAGAAAAAAGGAATCACATATTAAAGGTCTAAATAGTTTAGTAGTATGAGTAAAATATATACATAAATGAATCTCAAATTTAAATTTAAAACATAAATTAAAACATTATATTTTCTTTTAGAACACCATAATTCCTATTAGTATATCCCAAGATATCAATAATAATAAACCTTTTGGCATCTTGGGGAAAGGAAACTTAAAAAAGGGTTGAGCTCTGATGCTTAGTTTGGGTATTCTTATAGTGGAATCTAACATGAATAAATAATTCATAGTCAATATGGTTGGGTAATAATTTATAAAAAACAATTTAATTCATAACATGAGAATGAATAATTATAGGGAATGAATAAATTATGATTAAATAATTTCTGATAAGTAAACACATGACCCATAAACATATCCAAGTATATCATAAAAAACAAATAAGCACATGGAAAAACATATCTGATATGTAAATGATGGAATATATAATGTTAAATTTCTGAAATTTATTTTTAATACCTTATGTGAAGAAATATGAAAATACCATCAAGGAATTATTCCATGACTTCTATCAAAATGGGTATGGCCTCGATCGAAACCATATCTAGTTTGTTTCATTATACACATCGATTCATTGAGGGGATATAGTGGGCCTCACCCATCAAATTTTCCTATTAATTCCTCATATGAAATGGGTGAAACATAAATAACATAATTATTCGTATTGAAAAATTAGAATTGAATTGTTAAAACATTTCTTAGTCAATAAACATAATCATAAAAGATTGAGAAGTACCTCATTTAGAAAATGAAAAGATGATTCCCTTCATACCATTTTGTAAAAATGTAAACATGTGTAATAATTTTTTAATATATATTTTTTATAATTTTGTTTTAAAAAATTAAAATAAATATAGAAATCATGGATATATAAAAAAGGATTTTGCTGCAAAGAGCGAAATAACGTTGGTTTTTTAGAAAATCATATTCACAAAAAATTTAAGTACCATAGAGAGAAAAATGGTTGTATTACTTGAAATTATAATGATTAAATACAAGAGAAAAAATATATTGGGTTTAATATAGAAATATTAATCAATTTACTCAATGTAAACTAAAACATAAAGAATCCCAGATAACGATGAGATTGTGAAATAAACACTTAATGTTGTGGAAACTTTTGAAAAAAAACCCATGAGTGGAATGACATCAAAAAAATATACCATTAAGATAATGATATTATTGATATAAAATGTAAAATTTATTGTTTATATGCACACAAAATAAATAATTAGTTAATATCACATATGACTCATAGAAGTAAAATTGTGATGGGAAACACTTAACTTAGGATTAATTTCCATTATTCATTTTCAAATATATTATTTAATAAATATAGACTAATTATACATCTATACCATATCCATAATCATTCATATATCATAAAATATTTTATTTGCTTATAATTTTTTATCACTCATTTATTAAAATTTCATTGTTAATATCATTTTCCAGGTAATAACTACTTTTTTCATGCTTGTTTTGGTTTGGTAGTGTCATTCCATTTACATTTATCATGGTTAATGACATAAAAGTATTTTTTATGGATCCATGGTCAATTAAATTCTTATTCAGCTAAGAATATACCATATTGGAACACCCTAGGGTCAATCATGTGGAGGCCTCTTACACACACATATTTTTCTATTGTCTCTATTACAAATATAATTAATAAAACACTAAATTAACAAAAATGGGGGGTTTGAAAAGATGCATGAAATATAAATATTATATATAAATTCAGGGGGAAAAAGAATGTTTTTCAAATAAATAATGAAGGAAAATGTTCTTAGGAGGTTACGGTTATTTCAATCATTGTTTAAAAGAATCTCAATATTCAACTCAATGAGGCGATCAATACAAGTAACACATCACCCTATCATTTGAAATTTTATCACCCCAAACCAATACCACTACATACAAGGAAATTATCTTAGGATTCCTCTTCATTGAACATCACAATCTATGCAATGATCCTCCATATAGAAAACATACTTAGTTAATGGAAGGGAAATAGTAAATGAGAAGAAGAATTTTTTGGAAATGAAAATGGAGTGACCACTCACCATAATCATTTTAACCACAAAAAAACTCCCATAATTAAGTATAGGGATATAAAATTATATCATAGTAAAATCATTTCAACCACTATTCCATCCCTCAAACAAACACTGAGGTTATTTCTCCATTTTAGTGGAGTATACATGGGAAATATAGTGAGAGAACACATAAAATAAAATAAATGGAAGAATAAGATATAAATAAGAGAGATAAATGATAAGACTAAATGTTATATAAGGTTTTCTATTATTTTTCCATTTTTTTCATTTATATACTAGATAATTCATGTGGTAGATTTATTATTTTGCAGGAAATAAGGATTCACAAGGTTACATGGAATAAAGGAAGAAAAGATACAAAAATGGCCAAGTACATGTCGTGATGGCCAAATTCATGTCATGTACTTGATGATCAGAGCATGCGTCAAGCTGTGAAGCCAATCTGTGACGAACCACGATGGATGAAGAAATTTCCATTTCACGTTGTGACTCCCTCCTACACATCGTGCCAACAGTAAAACTGGATTTCGAGAAAGCCACGAGGATTCAATGCGAAAAGCCAGCTGGCCATGGGGTACATGTCGTGAACCACATTTACACAACATTACAATGGTCAAAAATCATTAATTCATGAAAGATCTATATTCCACATTGAAGATCCTCATCAAAATAATGCGGATTTAGGGTTCACAATTTGACGATCAATTACACGTCGTGAACAATTTATCCTACATAAGAAGTATCTTGGTAGCACATTGAGACATTCTTGTATTATCTCTCTCTCCCTTTTAGACTTCTTTTGATATTTCTTTATCTTTTCCCTCTCTAAACACTTTAGTTCTTTGTAATTATTTTACATTTGAAATAAAAGAGTCATGGATTAATTTTATTCAATGCATTCAATTCCCACATCGCTTCATTTCCGTTTTGTTCCTTTAATTTAAGGTTTTATTTAATATATCATGCATGTTGGTCACATATTTATTCAATTCCATTAAGTATAGTTATGATTTCTTTTACCAATTTTTCTACTTTATTTACCATCCCGAGTAGCTAAACACATTGGGGTAGGGATAAAGATTTCATGTATCTAGATGCTTAATTAAATATTTAGATCTAATATTGGAAAACCTAAATGGATTAGTGATTAGGACACAGACCAATGGTCAAAATCCCATTTTTGCGACTATACCTTGACCATCGGATAGTCATGAAAAGAACCATATCCTAATTAAAGTAAACTATGAATACGACCAATATCATATGGAACTTTCTACAATGGAAGTTGAACATAAGGCATCTAGGACTATAGCTAGCCTCCTGACGATGGAATAGTTACATCCTAGGTAGAACTAGAAGACTGGACCAAGTTGGACTAGTGACTACTGCTTGCTTCATGGACTAAGCACTCAAGACCTTGACAAGATTAGAACCAGGATCACCATTATCTAGATACTCGGACTTGATCCCAACCCCTCATTAATCAACTGAA
The DNA here is from genome assembly GCA_963277665.1 of Viscum album. Lineage (NCBI taxonomy): Eukaryota > Viridiplantae > Streptophyta > Magnoliopsida > Santalales > Viscaceae > Viscum > Viscum album. Next base: position 1,966,323,936 of record OY728121.1, read on the forward strand.
TTAAAACCCAAGAATAGTTAGAAAACTCCCAAACATTAGTTAACTACTAAGGACTCCTGAAAAATAATCAAGACTAGATTTCTTCTCCCTACAATAACATCATCCTCCTTATGGGATTGACCTCATACTTATACCATACTACACCATAGTATTTAGTAAAGTTTGGGACACATTTAAATTGTTAATTTGACTCTCTCACTAATGAACTAATGAATCTCGTGGGTGGTCGATCAAATTTTGGTGTCATTTCTGGGGATCCAATACAGTTTTTTCATGATTAGGACTTTGGTCTAGATCTAGGATTACCTTTCCCTAACCCATTTTCATTTGTTTCTATATTAACATGCATATTTTTGTTTTTTTCTCATTTACCCCATGCATGTACCAAGTTCATTTAATTCTTTCAAGGAATATCTACACACAATCTCTTTTTTCCTTCGATCCTGAAATCGAAAGGAACCTCTCTTCTCTTTTCCAGTCAGCAATGGTCGAGCAATTCCAACCTCTGGGACCTAACCCTCCAAACCCCAACCATCAAATCATTCAGGAAGAGAACACAATAATGAACCCAGAGAAAATGATCATGGACTCTTTCTTGCCATCAATCCAAGGTGTGAATCCTAGTATTGTTCTTCTCCCTGTCCAAGACCACACATTTGAGATAAAACATGGACTCATTCATATGATCCAGAACATGAGGTAATTTAGTGGTCTTGACCGCAAAGATCCTCATGAACATATTTCCAACTTCATGGAGGTTTGATATACTTTTCAAAACCAGGGAGTTTCATCTGATGCAATATGAATCTACGTCTTCCCACTCTCTTTACAAGACCGAGCCAAGGACTAGATAAAAAGTCAAGCTCCCGAGTCAATTACGAATTGGGATGAACAAAACAAGAAATTTCTAGACATGTAATTCCCACCCATCCGGACCTGGAAGCTCTGGATGGACATTCAAAATTTCAACCAAATTGATGGAGAATATACTTGGGAAACATGGGACCACTTTAAATAACTAATGAGGAAGTTTCCACATCATGGACTATATACATGGATACAAATCCAAACTTTCTATCAAGGAATACAGCCAGCAGCACGTAATTTTATCGATGCAGCCGCTGATGGAGGTCTCATGTTCAAGACTCCCGAAGCTGGAAGAGAAATTTTAGATGAAGTCTCTCACAATGCCAGTCTATGGAAGAGTGATCGTGCACTACCATAGCGTGGAATCCACCAAATTGATGAGACCACAAGGATAGTAGTGAAATTGTAAGCAATCACGAAAAAAATTAGAAGCATTCCATACACCAACTACTCAACCCCCTCCTGCCCTTGTAATGGTATTACAATCTTGTGATATGTTAAGTGTCCTGCATCTATATCAAGACTAAAAATCTGGATATGAAGAACCACAAAAAGATTGTAATTACATAAATTACAACAAACCAAACCTTCCATTCTAGTAGCAACAATACTATCTGTATAGGCCTACTCAGTAGAAACCTCGGAAAAATCAGAACCAAGAGGAGGACATAACCAATTCAGCGATCAAGGACCACTAGGATATCCTCTGATGAACCATGTACTAAGACCAAAATATCCACAACAACCATTCCCTCAAAGAAAAAAACAATTTTATCCACCTTAGCCAAGACCTCAGTAAGAACCTATTCAAAGCAATCTGTAAAGCCTTCTGGTGTCATTTGTGAAAAAGTTTGATCAAATAATGACGACCCATGAGAAAGACATGCAAAACTAGAGAGTTTCACTAAGGAACCTAGAAGTACTAATGGGTCAAATCTCATAGACCTTATCTGATTGATTACTAGGTACACTACTTTTTATCACTGAGACATACCCACTAGAGGAAGATAAAGCAGTGGTGCTAAGAAGTGGAAAGATTATGGACTTTAGCAACCCAAATAAGAAAGGCCACAAGAAAAAGATCCACGAAAACAACCAATAACTGATGAAAAAGCTGATGACGTCAATCCCACCATACATCATGAAGAAGTACCAGCTGAGAAGAAACATATACCTAAGAAATAGAAGGAACCTGTTTATGTTGCCTCACCTCCATACTAGCCACCTCTTCCCTATCCGGAGAGATAAAGAAAACTAAGGAAGGAGACACAATATAAGAAGATCCTAAATATGTTCAAGAAATTAAAAATCAACATCCCTTTTTCCAAAGATATTTCCTAGATTCCTATTTATGACAAATTCCTGAAATAACTTTAAAAAAAAAGAAAAATAGAATACCTCAGAGTCATCTCATTAAACAAAGAATTCTCTACTATTGTACAGTAGAAAATTCCACAGATAATGAGAGACACTGACAGCTTCTCAATCCCTTGTGAGATAGGGACGTGAAAATTTAGTATAGAACACATTGATCTTGGAGAAAGAATAACATCATTACAATGAGTATCTTTCATAAGCTCAGGCTCGATGAGCCCAATGAAACAAGGGTGGCTTTGCAATTAGGTGATCACTCGGTCAAGTACCCCAAAGGTATTTTGGATGATGTACTTGTAAAAGTTGGCAAGTTCATTTTCCTAGATGATTTCCTGGTGTTAGACATGGAAGAATATGGAGATGTTATTATTATAATTAGAATACAATTCCTATCAACAGGAAAGGAACTGATAGATATGAACCAAGGAAGTCTCATGTTCAGAGTAGGAGAAGAACAAGTTGTGTTCAATTAGATTCAAGTTGTGAAACCCTTAGATGACAACAAGGACTGAAATTTCAAATATCTTACCCAGACTGAAGAGTATTTCATGATTAAGATGTAGGAATGTGATAACTATGTTACAGAAAACAGATTCTTTGACTTTAAAAATGTCAAATTTATTGAACCACCCACCGGAGAGGTGGTTCCTTAGTTGATTCCATCGATAACTCAGCTAAGTACGTCAAAGTTCTCATTTTTAGGGGAACCATCCTCCTTTCCCATTATTGTCCACTTCGAGTTATACATGGACAGATCACCATCAAAAATAAATGTTCATGAACCATTCTATGAATCATTATATGAGAAATATACCATCAAATGAGCCTTATGTGAGTCAAGATCTCGACTTTAAATGAAGCACTGACTAGGAGGAAACCCATGTTAGGAGTTAGTTGAGCTAGAATAGGACAAGACTTCTTTAGAGTATTCTTTTAGTTTGAATAACAAAGTCAGGAAAGAAAACATGCCATGAATCCACAGGTCATGATGTGACCATTTGTTACTATGAAACCCAATTTTTCTTTGAGTTCATGACGTGACCATAATGTACACTTCATGACCGGGATCAGGTCCATTTTTAAAATAAACTAAAGGGTTACATCCCGCGACCCCCACCCCTTTCAAACCTCTGCATGACCCATCCCTTACTCTCCTCACAACGTGATCACTCCTCCCTTCCTTCCCCCACTCTTCCTCGAACACCCTCCTACCCTTTTTCCAGTGCACGACCAACTCCTATTCCACTCCATGGTACGCACTAAAAGGCCACATCCTGAAGCTTCTACATCGTCGAGTTCTTCATCTGCCTCTGCGATCCAGCTGCCTCTTGCTAAGCACCTGCACACTCCAACCGCCTCACAAGACACAAGCTCCTCCCCGTCTATAGACGGTAATATTCATTTACACATGGTTCATTGCTTTGAAAACCCATATCACTGGGTTAATCTCATTCACCTCTAGGAAAAACCCATGAGGACCAACAAGACTCTGGATATGGTCGTACTTGAAAAAATGAACGTCGCAGATGCCGTCCCCATATTATTAGAGATGATTCACATCAACAACATTATTGACATTAGGTAGAATACATACAAAGAGTTGTTTTTGGAGTTCCTGAACACCTTTGACATTTCTGTGGATTCCCTTCACTTCAGACTTGGCGGTAGGCCACACCATCTCACCATGGCCTAGTTTGGATTAGGATTTGGTATCTACACTGAGGATTCCATGATCTCATATATTTATCCTATGCTGTAGATGAGGATTTATTGATAGGATGCACTGAGCCTTTGGAATATTATTTCTCGTGACCCTCGATCCTATCATGACCCCAGGCTGGCGAAGTCCACCTAGCTGAGGACTCCTGCCCTGCATATTCTGTACTGGGCCACAGAACATGAATTGTTCATGCAAGGAGAGAACCATGACGGTGTCATATAGCTTGATGTTCTAGATGCTACCATGGGTGGATATCCCATCAATATTTCGACCGAATTCGCCTCTTACTATAGTGTACTGACAAAGAGGTGGTGGGGTACGCTTATGGGTGGATCATTCATCACCAGGTTGGCCAGATACCTTCACGTTTTTGATGCATCACAGCCTCTGACCTCAATAGGCCCAGTCAAGATTATTGATATTGTGCTCCTACAAAATATGAGGATGTAGGTGAATGATGAAAACATCTATTTCTAGGCACCTGGAGTCCAGAAGCCAGTGCCTCAGCCAAATGCACCACAGGCGACTAATCTGTAGGAGCAGCCACCCGCAGCAGCAAACCCCTCTACCCAGCCACTGTCAGTCTCGACAAACACCCCCTCCACCCATCCTAAACCTACCCATCCCACTCCTTATGACCTATGTGTACTCCTATAGAGCATCATGGATAATCAGTTCCATCTTATTGCCCACCTTCACCTTCCCTTCATTGAGCCTTCCACATTCACCTCTCCACCACCTACTATCGTTGGTCCTTCCTCATCCACCCTTCCTCCCTCACCCTATGTACCCTCCGACCTACCTCTTGACATCACAGACCCAGCTACTTAGTAGTATTTCTTAGAGGAGCAGGCCCATAATGGAAAGGGACCAGCCACCGAGCCCACTCCAGACATCCTTTTCATTGATCCAGCTGTTAGACACACAACCACTATATAGATAAAGGATACCACACCACCACCCTATCCCAGCTTCCCATCTCCACCACCCTACCATTGGCCTCATCCCCACCTACCACTACTACTGTTACCGATGTTGATTTAGTCGCCTTGTTCATTTCATCTTCTGACGTTGGTCTGGCCATGGAGGAAATTTTTGGCTAAGATCATTGATTTGTATTTTCAAACTTTTTGGGATTTGGGACACTTTTTGTATGGGTGGGATGATTTCTTTCTCATTATTTTATACTACATTGGGATATTTAAATAATTTTTTTTTATTTTCCCTTTTGAATGTGTGTTTACTTTTTCTTATTTATTTTTCTTTTTCTTAGCAATTTCTAACTCTTTTGATTCGTCTGATTTTATCGATGGACCCATTCCTCTATCTGTTGTTCTAAAATGAGTAATCCAAATTGTCACAGAGATTGCCAATAAATGTCAGGTTTTATCATTAGAAATACACCTGCAGTAACAAACACCTCCACCAATGATTCCATTCCTACCACATTTAATATTCAGTCGAGCTTCCCTTGAAGTTGTGAATCTAGTTAAGCGACCACGCGAACTCGAGGACACGGTGAGAAGTAGTTTCTAGCGTAAGAGGAGAAACTAAGCCGGTGGACCACTCTTTGAATTCTTATTCCACCCGTCTGGTTGATGATGATAAGTTGGCACTTTATGGGAGGTATCCCATAGTTTTTTTTTGAGTTTTGTTTGAGTCTTGGATTTTTTTAGTGTCTTATTCAAAAAATAAAATGGTTACCGTTATTCCTTCTTTTTATACTTTCCTATTTCTCAGCTATTCAAATATTTAAACCTATGGATTAACGTTTTTTATATAGTGTATGATTTTTTCTACTGACATATTTTTATGGTGCATCAAACCTTCAATGTTAAGACAGCTCAGACACCCCCATGGAATACCACTTCATCTTAGGAATCTCTTGATTTCCTATTTTTATATTTTTTCATCAATGCCAATTCAATTAAAATCCCGATATTCACTACCACACCACTCCCACCAATTATTTCGTAGGCAATGGGGGAAACTGTCTCCTTTTAAGTGTGAGGGGTTATTTCACATATTTTCACTGAGATACACTTGATTTTTTTGTTCTCACTATTCTAGGAGACATTTTTCAAATTCATAAGAATTCTACAAATTAGAAAAGTATCATTTCATTGTAAATTAAAGTTAAAAGTTAAAAATAAAAATGTTAAGAACCATGTTTCACCCCTACTTAGAATTTTAGAATGATTTCTGAACTTAGAAATTTAATTCAAATTCAGAATCTTTGAAATTATGATTAATTGACTCACTAATTAGGATTTAATACCTTTTTAATTGACAGTTTTTATTCTTAGTACCCAAGAGGATTATAGGCCTTCAATATCATTTTCATTTATGAGAATATTTTTTGAGAGATATCTGGGACATGGAAACCTACTATAACATGCACTAAGATCTTATCAAAACAATGACTGAACAAGTTTAATTTTAAAATGATTGAGTCAGCCTTTGATAACCATTTTACCTGAGACCCACCTGACATCTATCATTCATTTAGACCACAGTTTCAATGAATGAACTATTATAAGAAATGAGCTTTTAAGACTATTTCCCTTTCTACCATTCTCTTTGTACAATGCTTAAATATTATTTTTGAACAAGTGTGGGGGAGGCATTCAGATAGCATAGAATGCTTTCACGTTTATAGATGGGCGGTGCACCCACCTAATTACCATGTTTTGATCCATATGCCTTTGGTCTGTATCTCATTCATATATTGTTCCTTTGTAAAATTTAAAAGAAAAGAAAAAATTTGTATGGGTTGTGTATTAGGAGGGTCAAAAATCACCATTTTTTAGAGAGATGAATCCAGCGAAGGATCATTTGTGGTTAGGTGATGGATGTGAGATCTATCCTAGGAATAACTTTTGAAAAATAAAAATGCAAAATAAAAAATGAAAGGAACATAATCATTTCATTATATACTTACTTGAGATACATATGGATCTAACCTGAGCTAATGAAGTACAAACCTAACTCACCAGGTGGAGGAATTTTGTCACACTTTTCTTGTTACATATGCGTTGTAATTTAGAGATTACCCTCCTTTTGAGCCAGATTTTCACATTTTTATCTACCAACCTACTACCTCAGAGTCATCATAACCATGTTGATAAATGTCCTTAAGATTATTTTTATACTTGTATTTACAAAGTGGAGAAGATATAACCTGTGCAAGCATATGGTTAGGAACATGGACTCAGGGTACAAGCATACCTTACATTTTACCCTGAGTGGTGAGAGAAAAGAATGGTGTGGTAAATTGCAGTAGGGCATATAGCTTAAAGAACAGTTAAAAGATTATGATTAAAAGAGTATATTTTTTTAGAAAATCTGAACTATGAGTCATGACTAATTTACCAGGTAGAATTAAAACTGGAACATGACTACTTTTTTTCTTACACGTAATTTAATTGCATTAACATAACATGAATTTCATGATTTTCATATTCCTTATCCTTTTTAAATATTTGTTGAGATATTTTTCTTGAGGAAAAGAAATGATTTAAGTGTGGGTGGATTTATATTATATAAATTTTTATGTCACTTTTCCATTTTTTTCATTCATATTCTAGATAATGCACATGGTATATGTCCTATTTGGTAGGAAATAGGGTTTCACAAGGTTCCAAGGAAAAAAGGCAGAAAAGCTACAAAAAATGACAAGTACACATCGTGTACATGATGATCACAGCCTGCATCAAGATGTGAAGCCAAGCTGTGACCAACCATGATGACTGAAGAAATTTCCAGTTCACATTGTGACCCCCTCTTACATGTTGTGACAACAATCAAACCGGATGCAGAGAAATCCATGAGGATTTAATGCGAAAAGCCAGTTTTCCATGGGATACATGTCGTGAACCACCTGTACACGATGTGACCATGGACAAACATCATTAATATGTGAAAGATCTTCATGCCACGCTGGATATCCTCATCAAAATAACATGGATTTATGGTTCACGACATGATGATCAAGTACATGTCGTGACCAATTTCGCCTATATAAGAAGTAGCTCGACAGAACATTGAGACATGCTTGGATTAGTTCTCTCTCACTTTTAGACTCCTTTCGAGATTTCTTTCTCTTTTCCCTCTTTAAACACTTTAGTTCTTTGTAATTATTTTACATTTTTAATCAAAGAGCCATGGATTCCTTTTCCTCAATGCCTTCAATTCCCACATCACTTCATTTCCATTTCATTCCTTTCAAGTTATGTTTTATTTAATGTATCTTGTATTTTTTCACATATTTATTCAATTCCATTAAGCATTGTTATGATTTACTTTACCCATTTTACTACATTAATTACCATATTGAGTAGCTAAATGCATTAGGGTAAAGATCAAGATTAGATGTATCAAGAAGAATAATTTAATCTTTAGTTCTAAGATTGGAAAACCTAAATGGATTAGTAATTAAGATATAGACCAACGGTCAAAATCCCATTTGTGTGTCTGTATCATGAACATTGGAAAGTCAAGAAAACGACCCTATCATAGTTGAAGTAAACAATGACTATGACCATTAGCCTAGGGAAATTTCTTCAATAGAATCTGAACGTAATGAATCTAGGACTATAGCTAGCCTCCTAGCCATGGAATAGTTACACCCTTGGTAGAACTAGAAGACTAGACCAAGGTTGACTAGTGACTACCACTTACTTCATAGAATAAGCTCTTAGGACATTTCCAAGATTAGAACTAGGATCACCTTTATCTAGATACTCAGAATTGATCCAGACCCCTCTTTAATCAATTGAAGAAAACCCCAAAAATATTTAGAAAACTCCCAAACATTAGTCAACTAGTAAGGACTTCTGTAAAGGATTCGATACCAAATTTATTCTCCCTACAAGAACAGAATCCTCCTCGTGGGATCAACCTCAGACTTCTACCATACTACGCCTTAGTAGTTAGTAAAGTTTGGGGCACATATAAATTTATAATTTGACTCATGCACTAAGGAATTAACGACACATGTGGGTGGAGAATCAATAAACTAATATATATTAAAAATATGAAGAACTATCATAAACAAAAAACTCCACCTTAGCACTCAAAAAAATGGATCTCCCTAATAATGTAAGATGAGACACATATTTATAGGGAAAGATGTGTAGAATTTTTTCTCAAAAATTGACCTTCAAAATTATGTGTGTGTATAACCCAATAAATTGATGAATTGAGAAATGATGTATTAATAAAAGTTTTTCAACTCTATCTTTTTTAATCAAAAAATTGTTTAAGCTTTATTGGATGTTGTAGGAATTAGTTATTATAGTTTTACTTAGTAAATTTAATATGTCCAGGTGAATGTTCTTATTCCCATGAAGAAGGTTTGCATTCCATAATGACCGTTATGAAGGAGGAATAAAGTGGGTCTACATTTAAAGAAGTTTTCCCCCTATATGTTATATATGTCCATGTATAATTTTATCTCCATTATTTTGGCCCTCTTCGAGTTATATTCTAATGTTTAAAAGATTATATATTTTTGTATAGTTTTTTAGGACCATTTTGTTATCTAGTTTTGGGACATAAAATAATGGATTAATATTTGGACCCAGTAGGATAAAATGAATCCCCATAGGTATGAAATCCTAAATAAAGAAATTCCATAATTCCTATTATCTTAGTAAAAGTTTTGGCAGAAATACCAAAAAAATTAAAACAAATAAAAATCCCAAAATATGCCATATTTGAAATTAAGCTCAAATTACTTCAAAAACCCAAAAATGTGACAATTTCCCATTAAATAACACTAAAGTTTGATTTAAAAACATAATTATAGTATAAAATATATGAAAAGTTTATCCTCATCACTCCCCCACACATAACCACTGCACTCTTGAGAAATCATCATATATCCATATCATAATCCACACAACAATTAAAAATGACAAAACATCAATGATATTTTCCAAAATAGAATTTCATCATGTATAATATATGAAACACATCTTTCTTTTATTTTCATTCATTTCATCTTAGGACCTTGCCAAGACTAGAACTAGGATCAGCTATATCTAGATACTCATACTTGATCCCGAACCCTCTTTAATAAACAGAAGAAAACCCCAAAAATATTTAGAAAACTCCCAAACATTAGTCAACTAGTAAGGACTTATGCAAAGGATTCAATACCATATTTATTCTCCCTACAAGAACAGAATCCTCCTTGTGGGATCAACCCCGGACATCTACCATACTACTCCCTAGTAGTTAGTAAGGTTTGGGACACATATAAATTTATCATTTGACTCGTGACCTAAGGAATTAACGATGCATGTGGGTGTCCGATCAATAAACTAATATATATTAAAAATATGAAGAACTATCACAAACAAAAAACTCCACCTTAGCACTCTGGAAAATGGATCTCCCTTATAATGTAAAGCTCCTAAGAGGTTTGACTCTTAAATACAACACATGAATATTTAATTGAAAACACCGGAAATTACTTACTCAATTCCCATTAAAAAATGTTAAACACAACACCAATACCTTTCAATGAAATGATAAATGATAAAAGAAATGATTACAACGAATAATATCATCCAGGTTCTCCCCCTTCTTCTCATTATTTCCATTTTTTAAGATCCATAAAGGTATAATTTTTTTTTTATTTTTTTACTATTTTCATGGAGGATTAGCTGAAAATTGATTACAATAAATAAAAGAAAATTAATAGCCTTTATTTTAGAGAGGTAAATGAGTCATAAAATAAAGTACAATGAGAAATTCATGTCACCTCCATTTTTTCTTTTTCTATTTTAAATATTTTTTTTTATTTATTTATGGAGAACTAGATAAAAAAATGAAACATAATGGAGTGATGAGACATGAACAATTATCTTATTAACTATTACCAAAATTTTTGACACACACCTCACACCACCCATAAATTAAACAAATCTCAAATAATTTACGCGAATGGCCCTTCCCTCACACTCAATATTTGAATATCTATGAAAATATACATGGATTGATGGTAAGTAAGGAAAAATAGGCTTGTAAAGTATCTTAAACCTATAAGGAAATTAATGAAATGTAAGGGATAAATAATTTTATATGTAATGGTGTTTATCAGTAAAAAAATTTGGTTTTCAAAATATATGCCTCAGTCATGTAAAAAACATTCCATGAAGTACAAATAATTGAAAAGGGAAAATCACAAGTTTTGGTCCTCACACAAAATCCAAAATTCTCTCAATAAAGTTTAAGTGTTAGGAGGAATATTCCCAAATGGTTCAAAATATTAAAAAGATAGGAAAAAATATTAAGAGACATTGTTTCAAGGGAATGGATTTCAAAAATTGGTCAAACTCATAAAAATCCTTGAAAATAAAATTCAAGGAAAAAGTTTCTCACATCAACAATCACTTAAAATCAATTATTTAGAAAATAATTTCAACTCCCTAAAAATAAATTAATGTATGAAAATTTATAATAATAGTAATATATGTTCAAAGTTCTTGAAAAATAAAATAAATACACACAAAAAACAACTAAGTAGGTTTACACACCCCCACACATAAATTTCACTACCCCTCATTTAATCTAAAAAAATAAGGGTAGAAAAACTAAATAGAAGGAAATATACAACCTGAATTTATTTTTCAGTGGTAACATTGAGTTAAGATCCAAGATGATACCACTTTGAACCTAAAATAGTTTAAAAACATGATAAAAATAAATAAAAATAAATATATAGAGTAAATAAAAGGTAAGATGATTAATTTAACCCTCCAAGTGGGTGTTATGTTTTTACTTCCCCTAGTCAGGCAGTTGTAGTGGTTTAACCCCAATCTGATGTTGGATGGGGTTTCATTATTAGCAATGAGGAGAACATATTGATTCTAGTTCTCTTCAACTTTCATAGGACTTGGTGGAACCCATGGATATATTACATCACCTCCATCCCATTTTCAATGTGGAACATCGTAGAAATTTGAGCAAGTAAAAAGAATGGGTCATTATTTTCATCAGACACAACTTCATTGGAATTTTCTTTATTATCTAGGGACTACTTATTTTCCACATTATTAGAAATTTTAGCACATAAGATGCTAGAAAACAATTTACACTAAATAATATTAAATTGTGAAGAATCAATAAAGAAAAATTCCCTTTCATGTAAAGAATATTGAAATGTGATCTCTCATGTAAAGACCACTTGGAATTCTATATTATAAGGGAAAAATTTCGATTCATCCAATGAAAGAGATTGGTATAGAAGACCTGTTTTTTTATTTTAAAAAATTGGAGAATCACTTTCGTTTTGAGCTTCAACAAAAATCTACGCAATTTGCTTCTGTATCATGCTGTGCTCATACAGTTGTATCATCTTGAATGAAGTCTTTAGTATCCTCTTCAAGTAATGGAAAAGGATACATGATTTGATATTCATGTTGATCCTTCATATATTCCTTGGGTTTTTAAAATTAAATTTTAGTTGGAACATGTTTGATGTCTTCTGGTTCAATTTCCTTTTGGTGTTGCTTTTATAACCATTGGACATTGGATTCTTGAATAAAGGTGTAATTTTTGATAAATTTATTTCTCAATTCATCCTTTTTTAAGGTTTTCTTCACCTTGTTTCTTCAAAAATTTACCCCTTTTAAAAAAATATCACTACCCTAGAAATATGAAAAATCACTAAAGAAATAAATCTCAACCTAAAAAAAATAAAGATAAGAAATGAATCCCTTTTTTAGTTTTTGAGATTTTTTATTTTATTTTTGTTTTTCTATGAAAAACAATGTTTGTAAGTGCTCAGCCTCCTCGATAATGGTTCTAAATTGATACTTGGGGATTTTTTGAGGATCCTCGTTCAAGTAAATTCTTATTATCCTAAAAATTTACCATAGTGGAACACCCTTGGGTCGATTGTGTGGAGGCCTCTTACATAAAAAAAATTATATTGTCACTTTTATAAATCTAAATAATATAAAACTAAATTAACTAAAAAGGGGTGTTTTAAAAGATTCTTAAAATATAAATTTTAAATATATAAATGAAATGAAAAAAATATATAATAAATAATGATGAAAAATGTTTGTAGGAGGTTATAGTAATTGAAATCATGGTTAAAAAATCCCAATATTCAACTTAATATGGAGATCAAGAACTATCACACCTCACCTTATTGTTTGAAATATCATCACCCCATACTGAGACCTTTCAATATAGGTAAATTCTCTTTTGAACTTCATCTAGGAGACCTCTTCACTGACCATATTAATCTATGTCAGTCTCCACTGTATCTATGACACAAATAGTGAAGGGAAGGAAAAAATGTTAAATGAGACGAAGAGCCATATTGGAGATAAAACTGGGTGACCGCTCAATGTAATCATTTTAAACACCAAAAAAATTCCAAGAATTAAATAAAGAGACATAAAATTTATGCATAGTAAACTCATTCGAACCACCATTCCCTCCCTTGAATAAACACCGAGTTTAGTTCTCCATTTTTAGTGGATTAGATAAGGGAAATTTGGTGTGATAACACATAAAATAAAAGAAATGGTAGAAGAATATATGAATAAGAGAGATAAACTAAAATATATTAAAAATACGAAAAACTATTAAAAAAACAAAAAACTCAAACTTATCCCCCTAAAAAAAATTTATCCATTATAACTGAATATGAGAGACATACTGATAGTGAAATAAGTGAAGAATTATCTATAAAAATTTAATATTCAAAATTATGCATGTGGATGACCCATTAAATGGATCAATTGTAAAATAATGTATTCATTAAAGTTATTCCAATCTGCCTCTCTCATTCACCCACAATGTTTTGTATTAATTGGATGCTAGATGATGGAGTTATTACAATTTTACTCAATAAATTTAATCTTATTTGGTGACTATTATTTTTCCCATGCACCATGTTCCCATTCCATAATGACCTCACATGAATATTGAATCTGGTGGAAACACAACAATTGAATTTGTTCCATGAGATGTTCTCTATGTCCATGTAAAAATTTAGCTCCATTAGGATAGCCCTTTTGAGATATATTCCAATATTTAGGAGTCCAGATATTTTTATAGTTTTTAAGTCCTGGATTGTGAGCTAACTTTGGACCTTCAAATGATCGATTTAGCTTTGGTCCTAGTTGGATAAAATGAATCCAAAAATGTATGTGATCTTAAAAAAAATGAAATTTCACCATTTTAATTTGTGTAGAAAAATTTATGGCTAAATTATATAAATAAATTAAAATAATTAAAATAAAAAATAGGACCTTTTTTAATTAAACTCAAATTTCTTCAAAATAACCAAAAATGTGACAATTACCCATAAAATAACAGTTTTGTGATTTAAAACATTGAATTACAGTATAAAATATATGAAAATATTAGCTTCATCAGTTAAATTATCTCAATGATTTTAAAAATGATATAAATATCATATATATTCATTATATATGTATTTATATTCATATAAAAATGTTAGAGATAGAAAAATGGATTACATCAATCATGGAGAGGGTAGGATGTACTTACACATGAACTTTTTGTTCACTTATAAATATATATAATGAATGAAAGGTAAATAATTATTCAATTTTCTAGAACCATAATTATATTATATAAATCATATATATTCATCAAATAAATCCTCATTACCATCCATAAAAAATAGAAATGAATAACTGGCCACCTCGCTTTATAAAGGTGGTAGTTCATAACTATAAACGATAGATTTTGTCATTTACCAACAGATTGGGAGTTACAATGGTGTCAATGTAATTATAATTCCAGATGTTTATTTAACTCATAAATATCATAAGTGTTCTTTAGTTTTGTCTTTATATCAATTGATATGAAATTGTGAATAAAAAGGAATTACACTACTACATGGTGACTGTTAGTTGTACCTACGCATGAGTGGTGTTTTCATTTTGTATGGGATTGGGAAGATACAGAATATGGTAGTCCCAGAAAATTAATAACATCTCATTATATTTATTATATTTAATTAATTATCATACTATGGGTAAAACATTTTATGAGTATGTAGAAGAATAAATAAACATGAAACACTCGATAAAGATCATTACCTCTTCTTCAGATCACTTATTTAGATCTATTCTTATGGGATGTATAGTTGGTATTTTGGAACAAGTAGAACCTATATTACATGGATAAGGATTTTGATAATATGATATTTCAGGGGCTGGTCTATATATATGGATCAATGTTGTGTAATGAAGTGATTTAAGGGGTTTCCTTTTATAATTTAGGTGAGGGGATCTTTTTTATTTTCTTAAAATCTTAAATTAATGTAAATTAATTTTAATTTCCAAAAGATTCAATATTGATTTGAATAGAAGATAATATGTGGATTAGTAAAATTACACTCATTCAATAATATTTTAAAATGTTTGGATCATATATTTAACATTTTTTTTTGTGTTTTAACCCTTCATTAACCATTTTGACAATTACTATAATATTATGGTTTTCTACGATGTAAGGGTTAATAATGATACTATAAAATGAAAAATGACCCATAAATGGACTGTGGATGCTGTTTAAAACCATTTCACATTCATTTTTTTGAATTTAATATTTTTAGGAATTTTATATAATTTAATAAAATATTATTTATTATAAAATATATTTAATGTCATTGTTAACTATAATAATTTAACATGATTTTTAACTACAACCTGAAAAACATAAATTTAAATATAATATGTTAAAACATACCAAAGATTCTATATAGTTATATAAAATTCACTATACACAATAACTCATTCAAATTATATCACATTTAATATTTTTAAATTTATTTTTATTTTTTTGTTAATTGAATAATTAAAGTGTTAGCATTGTTTAATACATTAAGGTAATTATTCATACACTAAATATTAAAAATAAATTACCATTTTGTATAGAAATAATTTTTAATAAAAAAATTCTATTTATAATTGAACATATCCTTAGGTTATCCTCATATTAAAAATATTAAATTAATTAAAAATAATTACTTTTCTATACATAAAATATTAAAAAATTCATAATCACATCCATATTTAAAAAAAAGGAAATATATTCTATATTTGTAGGATTATGGGTGATATATAAATATATGATAAAATTTAGGCAACTATTAGGGTTATTTTTTTAATCCTTATTAATTATTTTTAACTATAATTACCTAATTTACCCTTTAATAATGTAACAAAATTATTAATGTTGCTATTCATAATGTCTAAAAATAAAAGGTACCAACAAAACAAATTTGGTCCTCCTGATTCCAAATATAGAATCCATTTCTTATAATTCAATTCACAAAATTGGAATAAATTAATTTTAATATAAATGTGTAAAAATAATGAAAACATATTTTCAGAAATAATTCCATTTTAAGTGTAAAAAACTTTTATACTAAATTTTACTATAAAATTTATTCTAATCAAATTAATTCAATTATTAGTAATATTAGATAAATAATTTTATTTTTAAATAAAAAATAAAAAAATGAAACTTTTTGAATTCTTGAAAAAAGCAGTATAAATGTAAATTTTTATTTTTCTCTATTCAATGAAAAATCATACTTTTCAGAAAAAATACCAAAATGTAACCCAAAGATAATTTATTATGATGATCTAAAAAATTAATCTCATTTAATCAAATAAATTTTGTTATGGTGGAAAAATTTAATTATATTATTCTATCACATAAAGCAATAAAACTCATTTCTAAAGAAAACTAATTTTTTAAGAATAAAAAGAATTTAATAAAATACTGAGTGTCTGTTTTCTAAGAATTAATTAATAAATTTATAATTAGTGTGTAATTTATATATATTTCATTATTCTATTAATACAATTCATACCCACAAATTCAATTTCTAGGTTATAATGGTAATATTTAAATAGTAATATTTTAATAGTATATCGCGGTTCACTAAAACTTGTTGTCGCGTATCCAATATGATATTGAACATTGTGTTATTTTAAAATCAAGGGGTGTTACCATTTCACCCTAGTAATTTTTATTCAAGAAACACTTAAATTATGATACTAAATACTATATCACATGTGAGAGTGAAAAAATAATAATTAAGGACTAACTATCACTGATCTATTTGTACAGGTACATAGAATGTCATGTTAGTGAGGGAGTGTTGTTAAAATTTACTAAAAAAGGGAATCCCTTTGGTTTTTTATTCTTTTTTATGTTTTTGGTTTATTTTTTCATTTAGATGGATAGTTTTTTAGGAATTTATTTTATTAATACCTATCAATACTACCCAAAATCATTAAATAATTTTATTATATTTAATAAAAAAATTGGAATGGGTTAGGCCATGTCAAGAAATTTTCTTAAATCACTGATAGTTGGTTATACTATTACTATTATAAAAAATAGAATCAAACTCACAGATATATATATTTTTTATTAAAAAAAATATATATGTTATACCCATATATCTAAATTTGAAAAATAAATTCTCAGTTATTAATTAGTTATCATATATATCATGGTAAACATAATGTTATATCCTATATTTTTTGAATAAGGTGATGTATTGAAATTTCAAAATATAATTTTTCCTGAATGAAAATAGAAAAAAAGTATTTTCATTCAATACATTGTTTATTATTTTATCATAATAAATTTTAATGGTCCCTTAGTAGTTTCATTTATAGCATTAAATATGATGAAATTTCCCTAGGAATTTCCCAATGTTTCTCTCTGTACATCTCCTAATGACATCAATGATAATAATAATTCATGGGGAGAATAAGTTTGGACTAATTATAATGACTATAATACAATGATTTGTAGTGATCAATGATTAACTGTATTATAAGGATTTAAATATGTAATTTTTAATAATGAGAAATGATAAACCCATTCCAGGTCATTTTCATGATGAAATGACAATAAAAAAATGTTCCAAACATATATTATATAAATCAATTATGATTTGTTAATTTTATATTTTCCTTGTAAATAATGTTGAAATAAAACTAATATAACATGTTTTTGAAATAGTTATGAGGTTGACCTTAATAAATTGATGATGTGTTACCAATAGATAAAGCGGTTTGGCTAAAATTTTTGATTTAGAATTTTGATTTTATATAATGATGAACACTATAATTTTCCTGTATTTTAATTTTCTATATCTCATAATTAAAAAATATATGATGACTTATTCTAAGTATGTAGGGTATGGTTGAATAGTTTTCAGAATAAAAATGAAAAAATAATTTAGTTCTAAATTAAAAAAGATAAATTTATTGTGGACAATCAAATTTTGTAATAGTAGTTAACATGGAGAGTCATATTTTCTATGTTTTTTATTTTTTATGGTGACATGGAATACTCATAAAGATGACATATATATATATATAGTTATCTATAGGTTTTTTTATCCATGGGGTCTATTTTTTGTGATTATTGGCCCAATTATGTTAACCATGTGATTGATATGAGTCAGAAGAAAATGATAAAACTATTTCTGTGATGTTTACTAATTAGAGTGATATGTTTATGTTAGTGTTATTTTTTATTTAAATTGTTTTTGATTTCATATATAGTTTGTTAAATTTATTTTTAATGTTTTGAATATTACAAACACCCTATTTTTTATAAAAATACATCTAGTTTTTATAAATAATTAATTATTATTAATCACAACTTTATCAAATCAAAATTTTTATTCATTATTTAGATTAATGTTCATACTAGTTCTATCAAAATAATGAGTTTTTGTGTTTAAAAAAAATCAATTT
The DNA here is from genome assembly GCA_963277665.1 of Viscum album. Lineage (NCBI taxonomy): Eukaryota > Viridiplantae > Streptophyta > Magnoliopsida > Santalales > Viscaceae > Viscum > Viscum album. Next base: position 1,966,342,686 of record OY728121.1, read on the forward strand.
ATGAATTCTTGTTTATAAATAAATGATTGTTATATAAACATAATTTTTATTTACACATAGACGCCTCATCAATAAAAAATTGTAGAGTCAATGTATCATGTATATAGAAATCTAGATTCATGACTATGTTATACTAATAAATTAGAATAAATAAAATCAATTTTATGTATAAATCGAAATTATTTTTATATAGATCCAAAATGATGTTTATACAGAATTTACATTTCCATTATAAATTGCATTTCCATACTTTTTTTTGTTGCTGGTTTGGTATCTAGATTTAATGAAAGATATAATGATCCATTTTATAATTTTTTTGAAATTTATTTATTATCTAATTATGCAAATTATTGTGATTTTTAATGGAACTATTAAAAATTAATTGTGGTAATAGTTTTCTAAACTATAAATAATATTAACATAACACATAATGATTATATTCATTATTTTATTTCTTTTATCCAGAGAATACTAGGATTTATTTTCTTGATATCAAATTTTCTTAAGAATATGTAAGAGTTAATGACGGAGTGATTAGTAATTGGAATGCGATTACAGGAATACAATTTTAAAAAATACTTATATAGTTATTTCAATAGAGATATGTAAATAATTATTTTCTAGATATGATATTCATAGTTCTGAAATTCCTACTATGAACTCCTTTCTCATTACAATCCAAATGGAACTTCAATGTTTGACCTACTACCACTAAATTGATTGAATCTATATTTTTCCACTCCTTCAACTTTTGTTCTTCATTTAATTTATTCTTTTTTCTAGTTTAATTATCTAATTATTTGTTTTTTCTATAATAATCTATCTTATAATTTCCCATCAATGTAATTTTTAGTTTTGATAGTTATTATAACCAAAAGTTTCATCCTTGGGTTTTGACTCAGGAAAAAAGGTCATGTATTCTTGTTTTTGTTTGGTACCTACAATGGTAGGTGTTTTCTAGGATATTCCTCTATTTGGGAAAAAGTTATGGTTTGTATGAAATGGTTATCAAACTATTCCAATGTGATATATTATTCTTCAGTGTACTATTACTCTAACTATGTTAGTGAAGAGTTAAAAATTAGATACAAGATCAATTGAGCCGAAATACTGTAATATTCTTTTGTTCATATCTATATATATACATAGTATTATTATATTAAGCACATAATAGAATAAAATTGTTTCTATGTGAAAAATATATATTATATTTCTATCTAATTATATTCTATTAAAAAAATTAAAAGTATTATTTACCTCTTATCAAGAAAATTTTGTTATCTTAACTTGGAAAATAATTTTTAAAAATATTCATTCCTCTTTGATATAGGATATGTTATTTATATTATTTTATATCATTGTTCTAGACATAACAATACAATGGAAATAATATTTTTATCATGGTAGGAATGAATGAAAATGAATTTTGGATCCCAATAAAGAAAAAAAAATTCAATTGAAATGAATCTAGGTATTGGTAAGATAATATTGATGCATATCAGAAACATTTGGGTATTGATTGTTTTATGATAATTGAAATTCCTTACAAGTTACAATAAGCATATGCAAGTATAATTTTATGTAATTTTATAGTAATTAATGTTTTGAATTAAATAAAATATATTATATTATATTTTTTTACTAGTTTTAATGTTTTTATACATTTCTCAACGTGTTCTATAGATCATGAAATCTTGAGAGATCAACAATTCTTGATTTATAGGATACATAACCTTAATAGATCAAAAACACAAATCCATCATGTGCTGTACCTTGATATATAAATAGGATAAGTCAAATTTATGAAATAAATGTTCCATTATTTCATAATAATATTAAATATAATGTGTTCCCTTGGAGATGCACTAGATAAATTCATAATTGATTAAATTACCTAAAAATTTAATCAAACATGTGTAAAAATCAATGAGAGATAAGACAATAATGTGCACAATTTGGTGAACTATTTATTTTTATTTTCTTAATTGAACTAGATTTAAAGAGTATCATGGATGAAGAAGTTTCATAGAATAATGGAATATATTTTTAATAATATATAAATATTTATCATATCACCATTACAAACATGTTCCATTATAGTGATAAGTAGTTACCCCAAATGTGAAATGGTTTTTAAAATTTTTAAAATTATAATGGAGTCGTGATAAAGTTAAAAAAATAAGAATATAAGGAATGAAGGAATGGTAACTTGTTTATAAATAATGATATTTCATATCTAACTTGTTATGAGTTCAGAATTAATGGACACATCAGCTTAGATTTTCCAAAATAGAATCATTTAAAGAATGATAAGTAAAAAACAAAATATGGGAAGTGAGAACTTTTTGATTAGTGGATATATACTTATGAATCTGATTTAAGTAGTGGCTCAATAATTGATATGGATAATAATAATCATTTTTAATTAATACTCATTTGGATGTACCTTTATTACTTTTTACAAAATAATTCAATCCATTTAATTTTTTTTAAAATTCTAATACATAAGATGAAAATAAAATATTTTAATTTATATCATAGTTATAATTTTGGTTTTCTAAATGTAGATATTACATCACATTATAAAGGAAATAGTAAACTATAGAACAATGGTTTGAGATTTTCTGAGATATATAAAGACAATCTAAGTGAAAATAATAAACTAGTTATGGAAAAAATTAATGTTGAAGGGGAATGAAATTTTTTTTGAGTATTTTATTTAAATATAATTATAAGATACAAAATGTGTATTATGATTAACCAAAACATAATAAAAAGAATAAAATAATCAAATAACTTATCTCTAAAATGGTGAAGAGGAAATAATATTGATATAATCTATGTTGGTTTTACTAATGTTGACAATGATAGTATGATTATAAAGAAAGGAAAATAGAGGTTGATAAATATATCATAGTCAAAATATGTTAATGTTTTTGATGATTTAGAACATAATAATATGGAACAAGAGAAATTATTTGTTGAGATTTTATATTTAATATAATATTTTGAGATGTATATTAAGTGAAAGTAACTATGATAAAATTATTTCAATGTTTGAAAAAAATAATAAGAGAATTATTTTTCGATGCTATAGTCACCAATAAAAAATAAATAATACCATGTTTACTAAAATATCAGACATAAAATTTTTGAGTGTATCATGTTTTTTATGTAGAATACAAGGTAATTATGAAAATGAATGTTTCCTCATATTTACACAATCATATTGTCAAAATAAAATATTATATCTTGGAATTTTTTCCACACATTTAATAATTTTTTTAAAATCTATTTTGGTGCTTAAATATTCAACTAATAATATGATTAAATTCAAGATGATAAGCCTACCAAAAGAAAATATTACTTGAATTATTTTAGGTAATCTTCTTAATAATTTTCAATTTTTTTGATATATTTACAATGGGTAATCTAGGAACAGTAAAAATTAAATTTATAACATTATATAGTATAATTTTTGTGATAGAGAACTAGTTACATTTGGAGATAATTATAAAGTCACATTAAAGGGTTTGGAGAATTAAGCTCTTCAAAAAATATTATTATTAAAAAAATATGGTATGAAGATTGACAATTATTTAGTATAGAACCACTATGTGATGATGGAATTAATGTAGTATTTAAAAATTATTTATATATAGTTTTTAAAAATAATTCATTTTTTCTAAAAATAGAAAAGGTAACAGATATTCTATTCGCTTAACTGAACCATCTAAAAATATGGTTAATTAGTAAAATGATGTAAAATTGATTATTTTTTTCATTTTAGACTAGGACATGATAATATTTGGTAGTTGTATAAACTATTAAAACATGGAACTGTAGAATATTTTCCTTAACTAAAAGTAACAAAATATTGGTTTTGGATTCATGATTTGATGTTAGTAAGCATTAGGAATAGTTCATATTTTTTATAATGATATAATACTAGACCAATTGAATTGATATATCATTATTACCTATCCTTTTGAATCTTTCTACTTTAGTAGTAAAGTTGTACATATATGAAATAATTAGTGATTTAATTTGATTCACTAAGATATAATTTACTGTATATAATATAGAAACTTTAACTAAACCTTTTAATTCTGAAATATTAATTCATAATAATAATGGATATTTAATATTCTATATCAAGAGTGATAGTTCTAGTGAATATGTAAATTTGGAATTTGAAATATTTTCTATGTTAAATTTTACTCTATTGTTTTTCTTCTCCTATGACACCATATTAAAATGGTGTTGTAGATTGAATGAATTGATCAATTAATGAAATATATAAGAAAATTATTATTTTATTTAATAGTCAATAATATATATTATTTAAATTGGATAATGTATAGTTTTCAGGTTTTATATAGAGTACTAGTTAGACCATTGTTTAATAAAACCCACTATGAGTTTTTAGAGGAATTAAACATGATGACGGATATTCTATAGTGTTTTTCTATAGTGTTTTTTTTCTTAAGTACAAATTATTATTTAGATAAGATCTATTATAAATTTTATGAATGGATAATTATTTGATATAGTAATTTTATAATTTATTATATATATTTTTGGTAATAGAACATTCATTTTTTAAGAATACATACACATTATGTTGGAAGATAATTTTCATGATAAAAATAAATTAGGTTTAAATAACTCAGATTTTAATTTTATAGAATTTAGAATTAGTGAAAATCATCCTTATAATGAAAATTTATCAATTTATAGGGGGAGGAATATATTCACTATATAACCCAAAACATCGAAAAACATTACATAATCATAAAATTTATCTAGTAATTAGAATTGATTATTAGAGTATTCAGTTAAAAGAATCAATATTGAATATTTTTGTTTACTATATATTTTTTATAGATTTTTTTCAAAATAAAATTTAAGAATCATTGAATGATTAAATTTTTATAATTTTGATTAATGATAAACATAATCATTTCACTAGAAATATTTGTTGGATTGCAGTTGAATTTCTTAAAGATAAAAATATAACTGGATCTAAATATATATTCATAAATAAGATATAAAAATCAAGTAATATAGTAAAAAATAATGCTCAATTAGTTTCCAAGGTTAATAGTATAAAAAACCTCATTTTTATACAATAATTTATAAGGATATGTATATGAACCATCCCTCTATATTTGAAAAGTTATATTTCTAAATGTTGGGTTTAAATTATGAAAATATATGCATTATTTTGAGAACTAACATAGATATTGGTATAAAAAATCCTTATCTTTGTTAAAAAATGGTTTTACAAAATTAAAGGATGATAACACCTTGTTAATTAGAACATTTTCTAGTGTCATTTCGATTATGAAAATACAAAATTTTATTTAATGCATGTATCAACTCATGATGCGATTATAGGTAATTTTTCTAACTTAATGACATCTAAATTTGAAATGACTGTAATGGGTGAACTAAAATTCCCTTTTGTTTTTCAGTTTCCTAATTGAAAAGATTGTATATTTCTAAACCAATCAAAATATACTCAATAAAATGTTCAAATTTTTGGTCTAGATTTATGAAAAACATTTAAAATGACTATGATTACACATTCTAAACATAATTTATATTAATTCTGAATGTTTGTTGATTATAAAAAATATATTTTGGCATTTTAGTTAGTAAACTATATTTGAATAAATCTATATTGGATGTTATTATTAGAGTGTGATAATGTGATAAATTTTAGTAAATTCCTAAGTAATAACAACTAAAGTCTATTAATAGGATAATAATTTATACTAATGACACTTTTAACTCTTTTTATTTTTACAATAATTAAATATGTAATGATTTGATCCATTATTCATAATATGAACTTGGAGGTTGTACAATTGAAAGTGAATGCACATCAAGTATGTGTTATTTTAATAGAATCAATTTTATTTTATCAAGTTCTAAAAAATAATTATCTTTTTATTAATCCATAAAAGAATATTTTTATATTTATACTATATGTTTTTTTCTCATTGTATATTGATTATGGAAATAATGTGTGATTATGATTTTATTTTTAATAAAATTTTACTTTTTATAATAATTTATGTGTCATTTTTATTTTGGAAAATCCATTACTATACTATATAAAAAATCATATAGATCTATGATTTCATATCATATGATATTATGTAAGTAAATTATTTATTTTTTAGAATTTATTTCTACATTAAAACAAATCTCTGATATCTTTTCAAAGCATATTTATTCCTTGAAATTTTTGAAATTGATATTTTATCATGGAATGATTGACCTTTACTTTTATGTTTTGGGAATTTTAAATATTACTCTTATTATTTTCTAAATAATTTTTTATATATATTTTTATGAATCAATTATGAATTCATTTAATTTTTTAATTTCAAGAAGTCCCATTATTTCCTTTGTTGTGTAGTAATTTAATCTGTATGAAATATAAATTCAAGGACCACAATTATTTTATTTTCATTTTATATTAAATATAAATGTTTGAAATTGATTTATTTGGGTGTATTAATATGTTATGTATTAATTTATTAATCCTCATTTATGCATCATTCTTATTTTAAAATGTTCAAATTTTTCATAGATTAATAAATTATTCTTCTTGTTTGGTAAATTTCTTCATAATATGAAAATATTTATAACAAGTTTTAATTCTCTCATAATGTTATCTATTTTAAGAGTTTTGTGAAAAATTATACAATGTTTGGATAACATTGTAATAAATTTAAATAAGGGGTAAATTCTCTAATTTATATATGGATATATAATTTTATAAAATGTTGAGATTTTTAGTTCTAGTTTTTATATGTATTTTTTATTATTGGCATTTTTTTTATTTGACAGATGTTTTTTTAAGAATATTAAAAATTCTTCACATCCCATACAAATAAATCACGTGTTTATAAATGGTTATTTATAATTTCACCCATTATTGTTAAATATCATTTATCTGATTTATAAAGAAGATTACCGTCTCTAATGATTTAATGAGTCTATATATTTTTAGTTTTCAGTTAATTCTTAATATATTATTGAATGCTTAGAAAGAATGATTTTTATGTTCTAAAAGATGATGTTTACATATAAATTTCTCATTATCATGTATAATATAGAGTTTTCTTATGAATCATATGAATATTAAGATTCAGGAATAGGCATATCAAAAAGGATGATTATAGATATTCATGTTTATAATGAAATAAAATTGATGTTTATATAAATAAAAAATTATGTTTAATAATAATTTAGTTTTTCATTTTGAATATCATTTATATTATATATTTTATTCTAGGTTTTTTATTTCAATTTACTTTATTTATTTAATTAAATTTTTTATTTCATAAAAAATATAATGAGTTACTTGAGTATTTTATGGATGATATTATAATGGATTATGTGTGAGAATTGTTTTTCAAACAATGAATAGGATTTCCATAAGAGAAAATAATTCTATTCCTTTTTTTATTTCTTTTAATTGTTGTATACATTGATTTATTCTCCTAAAACCCACATTTAATTAAGATGATCAGTAATAATAATGGATTTATTATCCACTAAGATTTGATCATGGGAAGGTGATTATAAAAAATGTTCTGCACAGTTCATTCGATAGAGAGATGAAATAATTCATTCAAGAGATATGATTTACCTTATTTGGAGATTGTTTTTATGACATCTATTAAAAATATAATGATTAATGAACATCAATAATTGATCCCACTTCTATGGGTGTGATCAAATAAATATCGATAAAACCCATCTTGGAATTTTGTTATTTGTTTCATTTAGCCTGGATTTAATATTAAAAATTAAATTATCTATTTATACTATAAATCACCGGTTTATTATTTCCCGTCAAAATAATTTCATAGTTGTACCTCATATTGATAAAAATTTAGTCATTGTAAATAAACTATATCTCAACACTCAAAAGTTAGTTTTATCTAGTGAGTATAATTCCTCTCGATGAGTTGTAGATGGAAATGAGTTTATGTAGGATAAATCAATCCAAACTACTATAAAATTAATTTTCCAAATCATTAAATTTAAAAAATATTATCATCATTAACACTTAATTTAATTACTCTACTTTTTATTCAATAATAAAATCTAATTATAGAATCTATTTAAGTGATTTTAAAATAATTTTAATATGTATATACACCACCCTTCAAGAAAAAATGTTCATCTTATCAGGGCCAATAGTTTGTGGGAATGGGATCATCTCAGTTACATCGTATTGTATTATATATGACATATTACTTATAATTGAACTAGTTTATATTAAACCACTTCCAAAGAGAAATTTTATTGTGATGAACTGATTATTTAGATTTGGTTTCATCTTAGACATATTATGACAATTTTATTCTCACACATACCCTAATGAGTAGTATTAATTAGTCAAAAATTATTTCATATTGGACACTAATATATACATGTAAAGATTATATAAGTGTGTGGTTGAAATAATGATACATGGTATAAATGGAGAGACTAGTTTCTAGGTGTTGAAACTAGTAGTTCCTTTTATATTTTGACATCTTTCATTGTATTACAAATAAATTGTTATTTATTTAGTAATGATTGTGGTGATACTGGGATAAAAATATTATTATAATAAAAATTAAATAATAATAATGTCTAAAAATAATGGTTGATATAGGAAAATTCATAATATCTAATGTTACATGAGGATTGAACACTGCATTAGTTGATTTTTGAATTAGTTTATGCATAGGTAGTTATAGATTTTGATGAAGTGATTGTGGATTATTAATTTAACTATGTTATTATTAAGAATAAAATCTATTTAATTTTAAGTTATTATTTAGTTCATATACTATTGAAAATTTGGATATTCTCACCACATATTTTACATGCAATTTTTTGGATTGTATTTTTAGATTTGAGAAGAGTAATTATCTCAATGACCCGGGTGATTAATAGGAATATGGTATGTAGGTTTTATATGATATTTAATTTTGTTATATGTGTGGATTTAGTTTTATTAAAATTTTGGTGTTTAATAACTTCATTATATATATATATTTTCTATTATTTTTAATTATTATAATTTATTTTATTCAGAGATTATGAATTTTATTATTTATATTGATAATTGATTTCTTATTGTTAATGGTTTATTTATTTTCATAATATTTTTCTATGTTTTCATATGATATTTATTGGGTAGTGTATCACATTATTTTGAATTTTTTTCATTAGATCTAATAGTGAACTCATGGCCTATTAGATGATGTATTTTGGGGTATTATAATTTTTTTTCTAAAGTCATTAAGAAACTAGAAGATCATGTTAGGGTAGTGTTACCAATGGATAACTAAGTGAAAATTATTTCATTGATAGTTTTATAGAAATTAAAATAAATGGGTTGTGATTAATTATTATTATTAATGTGAATTTTCCATCAATATAGGTATTAAATTTCACAAAAATAATTTACTTTTATTTTTAATACATATTTAAATTATTTTAAATTCATCTATGTGCATTTTTTTCCTGATAGGTTTAAATTTAAATGATTTATTTATGTTATTTTTAGTGTTTTTCATTAGTCTAGGGTCGTAATTTATAGGTTTTTATGTTAATGGAATGAATAGATGGTTGATCTGAAAAGAGATGGTTCATTATTTGGATGAAAAATCATATATTGTGATATATTATGACATGGTCATAGGCACACTGAAAAATGATCTAATATGATTCGATCCATGTATAATAGAGTGGTATGGTGATGTTGAAAATTATTTAGAGTAGTTCCAAAGGAGAAATAAGGAAAATAAACATTGAATGGTGAATTTATAAATAAATATGTTATACAGGGACAATACATTTAGTATTTAGTATATTGAAACCATTTAATTATATTAAAAAGATTAATATGGTTACGTTTATTCTATATATTGGTGGTGACTAGATTTAAGAATGGAATTGAATCCTTATATAATAGCCAATAATTCAATTACTTCATAATTCCTAAGTTATTTTTTCCAAAATTGATATATATTTTTGTATGTTGTAATAGTGAATATTGATATGGGTTAATAGAGTATATTTTCTATAAAAAGGTTATATTAATATGACAAGACATGTGATCCATAAAATGAAATAAATGCAGAGGATTTATGTTAAAATTTAAGTTATGAGTATATGAAATGTCAATATGGTGAATATTGTTCACAAAATTTAGTTATCAGTTAGACATTATCTTAAGGGAATATTATTTTTAATACAAGAAAATGACCATTCAAATGTGAGTGAGTTGGGTCTTCTTTATATTGGTTTTTTCAGATTCCTCATGAACTGAAAGTTAGTATATTTACCTCAATCCCCATTTATTAAAGAAAAAAATGATTTACTATATGGAAATTCATTAAATGATGAAATATTATATAAAGCATTGATTTGTTTTGTAAAATTCCTTTTACAACTGTATACTATAATTAGTAAGTTTTTATGATTTTTAGAAAAATAATAATTTAGTGATTGTAATTTTCTAGGAATATATATGATATATTGTATCTAGTCATATTATTTCTTTAGTTATAAAGGTATTACTATACCCATAGTTCTATACCAGATAATGAAAGTTATTATGATATACTATAGGGTTGAGTAGATGTGGTTTGATGTTTGTTTTCTCAATAGGGTGATGTTATCTTTAGGTGATTATACAATATTGTATATAAGTCATATTAAAAATATATGATGGTATTTTACATAAATAGGTAATTATTATATATATTTTATATTATTTTTACCCTTTATATAGATATTATAACAATAATAATGAAATTTAACTACCTAGGGGGGAGTTTATTATCTTATTAGTTCAATGAATGGACCAATGATGGTATGGTATTGGTTGTGGTGAATAAAAATTTATTAATTCCATTATTATAGTTTATTTTTTGATTTTATTTAGTCATAATGGTTAACCATTTTCTTATATTTGTGTAATATGTTTATTTTACTTAAATTTTCTGACTTATCTCATTATGTTGTATGGAGAGTTATTTTATTAATTGTTTTATGGAATAAATTTAAATTTAAGTTTTTATATTTTAGTTTATATGATATATGTATATATATATTATTCATTTTGGGTGATTATACTTAATATTATAGTCATGTTCACATGAATCTCTATTTTCAACATTAGTCATAGCAATTTGATACACTTTAGAAAAATAAAATTAGGTTATTTTATCACAACATGGCCCATAATTTTTTTTACTCAATCTCTAAATTAGATGACCAAATTTTATTATGTAACATAAAAAATGGTGTCCTTGGGTGACGATTGTGTGTTGTGGTGAATAGTAGATAGAGGGAGGTAATGATGTTACCATGAATTGTCTTATATAACGATGAATACCACTATATTTCTTCATGTTTTCATTATTCATCCATATTTCCTTATTTATATAGTATATGTCTTCAAGTAGATATATACATCTATAATGATTTATATACATGTGTATAAAATTGTTGATTATTTTATTATTGTAGTATGTTCATAAGTGGGACCATGTTCATTTACCTATCAGTTTTCTGTGATATCATATCATATTTTATTATATAAAATAATATTATATTATATTAGGTTATATTGTATTATATTATAATATAATATAATATATTATATTATATAATATAATATTATATTACATTACATTACATTACATTACATTACATTACATTACATTACATTATTTTATTTTATTTTAGTTTATTTTATTTTATTTTATTTTTATTTTATTTTATATTGTATTGTATTATATTATATTATATTATATTATATTATATTATATTATATTATATTATATTATATTATATCATGTTATATCATATTATATTATATTATATCATGTTATATTATATTATATGATATTATGTTATGTTATGTTATATTATATTATATTATATTATATTATATTATATTATATTATATTATATTATATTATATTATATTATATTATATTATATTATATTATATTATATTATGTCATTATAAATTTTTATATTCATGTTGTAGATTTGTATTAATATTGAAAAAGAAATAAATATTTTGGTAGAAATTTTTTATTTTATAAAATTAAAAATATTAATAAATTATAGAGACACCTATTTTGATTTATTCAATATACATACCATTTTAATCTAATAACAGGGAAATGTGTCAACTGTAATGGATAATAAAATTTGTCACCTAAAGTATTCATTGAAGGGTATTTGTAAAATATAATTATAACAAATTCATTTTTTCATATTAGTTCTAGTTAGAGGTGAATATTATACATTAAAATAAATGAGGATTAACTTGTATTTGTTTTACAAGTATTTAGACTCTAGAAAACCCTGATAGATGCATAGTTCTTTAACTTTTAGTCATAAATAGTGTATATGATTGATGTTAGAGAAAATAACATTGATATATAATTGTTTATTACACATGGTTTTATCAGAAGACAATACAATGAAAGGATTTTTGAATGATCCCTTAAATATTTTTTTAAAATTAGATGTAATTATTATCATATCTTATATATGTTTAATTTTATAAGTATGGGATGTGGTTATATTATTTTATTTATCTTTTTTTTGGGTTTTAGTGAGACATGATAGATTAAAAAAATGAAATTTTTATACAATGGTGTAAATTGAATTCAAAATTTTAATAATTTCTTCACATTTCAAATACATGGTCTGAATTGTTTATATTAAATAATAAATGGTATTTATTATTTAAAAGATATGTATATAAATAATTATATGTTTATGAAATGAGAAATTTTATTCTAACTATTTTAAATCAATGTATTTTTAAAAAAAATGTAAAAGATGTATAATTTTTACTCAAAATAAATATTATACTATAATATATTTAAAAAAATCATTAATTAATTTTTTCGGTGTGTAACTGAATTATCTCTAGATTTTTATTTTTTATTAATAAATTTTATGATACAATATTATTTTCAATGTAATGATTAGACATGTTGTATAGTTTTTTATAAAACATACATCTGATTTTTCTTGTGGAGAACATGCTTAATTTTGGATATCCATATTTATACAAGTTTTATTATTGAAATGAAAACTGGGGGGTACTATATTAGGTAGATATATATTATTAGTTATTAATCAAGACATTTTTTAACCATGATTCATTAATAGTATGATTTTATTTGATTATAGTAGAGTTTTTCAGAAACAAATTCATTGATTATAGTTGGGAGAATGATATTGGGGATGACTTGGCATATATAATGCAGTAATAGGAAAATATATATTTTTTATTTTGGGTAGTGGTGTACTTCAAGTTATTTAATGTAAATAAATATTACTTTATAATATTGGATGATGTCTGATAATATAAACTTCTGTTAATAAATAGATGTTCCTTTGGGAGGTGAAGATACAATTCTGAATGGATGACGTGGATATATAACATGTCTTTGAAATATTTTTAGAATTTATGTCATTATTAGGGGGATAATATGATATCCCATGTGTTTATACAATTTATAGAATTTTTCTACTATTACTTAATGAAAAATAATGTTGTCAAATATCTACATTTGATTTTTTTACTAAATAATTGATATTAGTATATATATGGATTGAGGTAATATTACATATTCTTCATATAAAAATGAAAATGATTTTTTTGTAATTATTCTACTATTGGGAAACATTTGAGTTAAAAAATTCATAAAATAGTGGTTTGGAACAATGCATGTTGAAAGAGTTCTTTTCCAAAATCAAGAAATTATATTAGTTGATTATATTACTTATAAACAATTTGATACATGATTAGGCTATTTATATTATTAAAAATTATAGTTATTAATATTATAATATTTATATTTTAAATTTTCTCTCTATCCATTATTTTACTAAAACTTCTCTTCCCATACACTAACCCAGCATATTTCCTTATTAATTAAATGTCCAAAATGGTATTTTTGTTCTTTATTTGGATTAATGGTATAGACTCGATTCATTTCCTTTATTTTTAATATTCATCCATATGCATTGTTTTATTTTGTTTTTGTTAGCATATATATGTATTTTTTATTATGATTTCATATGAATTGTTAAAATCCTAAAAAATCATGGTTATTTATGATAAACTAAAATTCCATTTTAATAATAATATAGATCCTTAGAGTGTTAGAAAATGTCATACCATTATTTTTTTAGGTCTTTCATACTTTTTCTATTAACATGTTTCATTGGTTATATTATTGAGATGTTTCTTTGGTAGGGATATGAGTTATACATATCTAAAATAATGACGAAAATATCATGATACAAAGTGATAATTTTATAAAAAAATTAATGGAAAGATTCTATAGTAATTCCCTATCCCTTAGGAAATCATCAATTCCTAGGACAAGGAGCACCTAATAGAATTAGGTTCACCATGACATATATTATATGATAGAGAGGTAATAATACAAATAGGTTAGATACTATTTGATTAAATCAAATTCATATAAAAGTGGAATAATTACCAAAACATCCATCAATTAATCATAGTATGCTAAATTTTTAAACACAATTCTATAACAAAATATACTATGTAAAAGCATAAAATAATAAAAAATAGATCTCTCACAAGAGAAATCGCTTATGAAATTTAAAACAAAAATAAAATTCATATAAACATTCCCTACTTCCATCCTCATGGATCCAATAGCCTATCTCAATATACCCTTGAGATCCACCATCCTAGACAACTACATTTTCTGTAATGAACATGAAAGCACACAAAAGGAATAAACATGTGACAAGGTGCTCATTCACTTATTGATTTATATAGAATAGTAGGGCCTCACCAAGTTCCCCTAATATGTAACATCATATATGTGTGATAATGAGTTAATAAATAAAAATGTCATAAAAATTTCTTAAATGTCATGTGCTAACTAGGCCTCCATTAATCCCTATAAAATCATTTCACTATATACTAAATAGTCCACAAAGACACCTCATCTAACCTTCTTCAATACCATGAAATAATTCCACTTCAATGCTTAGTAATCTTAGGCCATTACACTGATGTTAAGCCTACACCTGAAGATGGAATAAGGGATGGAGTTCAAACCTCTATCTACTACCTAAAGGAACATGGTGTGATCATATATCCATCTATCGAACCACATCCTTATCACCCATGGTAGATTATGTCATATTTTTTAAAATATTTTATAACCTATAAAATAGGGTGTTCCACTTACAAACACTAGAAAATTCGGGGTACAATTCATTCACATCGTCTGAATCCACACAAGAAAATGTCCCCGAGCCCAAACATGAAGTCTCAGGGAATAGTCATCAAACTTACCAGTCCTCATAAACTTTGGGGAGTTCAAAAATCACATGGACCCATCCTATATACTCTATTTATGTCTATAACCAAACATTACCATCCATGTAGATGATATGGAGGGAATAAGCTCAGATACCCATCCCCATAGACTCTTGGGAATTCACACAATCACATGAAACACATTTAGGGACCGTAATTTATCAAAAAACTCACCAAATAATAAAATTGTTCTAATAGATCATGTAAAAACCCCTTGAAAAACAAATTCCACCTCTCAGATCATGGGTTTTTCTATGTCATCCATATCTATCATGATTTATGCTATCCACTATCCTATGATTCCATTCACTCCTTAGTGAAACCAAATCCTAGAGGATCATCATTAGGAAAACCCTAATATCCAATTAAACCTCATATAAATGACTTATCACTCTTAATCCCAATACCTAGTGACTATCCTAAGTTGTTTCACTTTATTCCCCTTATAATCTTGATTCCATGTCCTAATCCATTCCCATATCCCACAATGAGGTCCCACCTCATATCATTCATTAGGGATTTTGTATACAATCACACAAAGGAAACCCCTCTTTGTTACACTAATATATCCTTGGAGACTCTTTTTACTCATAAAACTCAATGATTACTCATAACTTAGCTAGGTTGGTTTCACACACAAAATTTGAGAGGTATGTCCATTTCACTCATCATTATTAAGCCTATGAATCCCATTCCTTTCAAACTAACCACAAAGGAATCTACCTAGGATACCTACAACACACCATTCAACCCCAAATCTCCCAGTAGTATATCATAATCTTGTAATCCCTCTCCCCATTTGGAGACATATTCATTATGTGATTCTAATTTACTAAATCTCTAAAGTAATATTATCTAGAGAATTAGAGGCAAAACTACGTCATATCTCTCTTTCCCAAGGACATCTCAGTCTCTATCAATCTATTTTTTCCCATGAACATGAGTGAAAGAAATAATTAATGAATATATGAACATGTATATTTATATTAAAGGTACCAACTACCTTATTCATGGATTTTACATCCCTGTAAAGCTCTGTTGAGCCTCATCATATCCCATCCAAGCCTCATCCAATACCATACCGCCACCTTGTCTCATACATTACATCACATGGAACAAAAAATTAAAAATTATTATTTATAATAAATTAACTAAAATAAAAAAACATGAAATAATTGATTAAAATTTCCTTGAAAACCACCACACCATAGGAATATTATCCAACTACACATGGAGAGTCTGCAACAGACACCCAACACCAACTTGGGAACAAGTCCAAACCAACAAAATACCATAAATTTATATATTAATTTTATATGGAAAACACTATATATATTTGGAAAATATATTACCCAAAAAAATGATGATTGGAAGCATGAAAAAAAGGACATGGGTTTTCCTATTCTTTCCAGGCATGAAATACACATCAACTGAGATACGTGGAAAACATTACACACTGAATTGAACCATGGTGGTAGTGCCAAATGGTATTCCACATCTCCTATAACGCCCCAAACCCAGTTACCCAGAGTCGGTGAATTGTTACAACACATTGGCATGATCACAAAAGATCTAGTCTCGAAATACCGATTGGTTTAGTAGCCTTGGAAACACTAGATACATTCATAAGTCTTACATTACCTCATAAAGTGAAAAACTACAACAACATAGTCTCCATAGTACACACTCTTATCCCCCCATATTATCACTGCACGTCAGTCATAAAATACTTCTTCACATCCTGGGAAAAATAAAACATAGAAAGGGGTGAGCTCAGATGCTCAATAAGGATAACAATATAGCGAAAACTTTTATAAATAAGCATAAACATTTAAGGAAATGTATAAATAAAACAAAAGGCTTTTAAACTTGAAATTAAGCATAATATGGAAAAAATAAAATGAAATAATTCCATTTACTTATTCACATGGATATTCTACTAGTCGAATAATCACATGAAATGTCAATAACCACTTTCATAATGATGGAATGCATAATACCAGACTATCATAACCACATATTCAAGGCCTTGTTCCAAGAATACAAATAAGATTTTGTTAAGGCCTTGTACCAAGACACTAGTTTGTCTCATGAGACCTACCAATGCATCTAAGAGCTATATCGGGCTCCACCCGTCACTTACTAACTCCAATGCATTACTCATATGAATAGGGTTAAACATAACCTAAACATTCGTATTCAAACTAGCATAAGAAATGTCAATAATTTTTTCACAAACCATGAATGGTGTAAAAATAACACATCCACAGTCAAACATATGAAAAACCCTTCAATAAAATATGGAAGTTTTCTATCATAATAAATCAACTTCAAATAAGCTTAAAATTCATCAAAGGATGTTGACATAGATGAAATCAAAACTATTTGAGAGAAATATCTGTTTTTTGAAAATCATTTAAAAGTCACATAAGTATAAAAGAAAACATTTACTTTGAAAATATTCTTATAAGCTTGTAAGGGAAGATTCTACAATTTTATAATGGTGGAAAATATCCGCACCCGTTGTATAAGTTAAAAAAAGATATTCTTACCTTAATTTTGTTGAAAAGGTTAAAAAGGAAATTGTTTGGAAAATGATGGAAAGATTCCTTTATAAACATCTTATAAAAAGTCAAAAAAGGGTATAAATGACTTTAAACCATAGTATATAAAATATTAATAATGTTTTTAAATACATTTTTAAGAAACATGGATGTGGATGATAAAGAGGTCCCAGTAGATAATTACGTATAAACAACCTCAGATAATGAAGAGATTGTGAAATAAACCCTTACCTTGTACTTTTCCTTGGTTGAGGGTAGGTTAAACTCTTTTATAATGGTGAAATAAATGTTATTAAATTATAAAAGAATCATATACATTAATATGATATCATATATGATTTTTTTATCATTGTTTTGTTAATAATATCTTAGTATTATCGTCATTTCAGGTGTTAACGGATTCATTTTCCTTTATATTTATTATTATATGAGTCATATTTGTTATGGATGGGATGTATCGTATTAATATCCAGAATGATATCAAGTATTTAAACATTATTTTTAATCATCAAATGAAAATTAGTCTTGAATGGATACGATGGGGAATGAATCTCATCGTGTTCGTGGAGATGGTAATCCGTATGTACGCACGAGTGAAAATATCATTAATTTGATATTAAAATAATATATAATTGGATGGTATATCATATACACAGAATCATTATCATGTTATATTTATTATTTACATGAATTACACATCATTATTATACCCATCCAAATAATAATGTATTGAATAACAATTACACCACGACGTGGATACGGTAATCCGTACGTACGCATGTATGGTGACATGTCATTCAAAGGATGGATAGAATAATTAATATGGCTATACCATATTTATAATAAAATCAAAGTATATAGAAGATACTGGAGTTATTATTTTAGAATAGAAATAACAAATAAAGAAGAAGTGGAAGAAGAAAAGAACATGAAAGAGGGTGGTGAAATTATTATCTCTTTTTTGGGTTCTTCCTTTTCATTTGATCGAAAGGGCTCCTTAAGTTGGCTTTCTAACTAAAGGAATGCATCTAGGATGAATTTAGTGAAGTTTAGAGGATATTTGGGCAGGGTTTGGCCGAGCCAAAAGGCTTTGAAGGTGTGAATTAGAGAGAAGGGGGAGTTCCCTTTTATAAGAGGGGAGAGGGGCACCTTAGGAAAATCTAGAAATATTATTTTATAATAAAATCATTTTCAGTTTCTAATGGAACCAAAATGGATTATTTAAAGGATAGGGTGAGTATGGGTATAAAGCCACTCAACTAATAGGTTTTATATAGGTTTGGTTCACTATATTAACTTTATCTTTTAGATTTAACTCTTAGTTAAACAGTTTGACATTTACCATGTCTCTTTGTATTTTTATATTATATGGTTAATAATCTTACTATATACTTCCAAGATAACACTAATTGGTTAATTAATGATACACCTATAATTATATATGTCCTTTTTCCAAACCTTAGATTTTTAGGAATAGAATATCAAATAATAATATAATATTTGTTTTAAAAACTCTTTTATGTCAATTTTGACACTATTTGGTATTTTGTTTTTTCTAAATTCATAACAGCATTATTACTTCGAAACAATTCATATAACCAACCATAATATTTTATATTAACCTATAAAATTATTTTAATTCATAATAAGTTTTAAATTACATTTATTTGGATATTTATAATATCAATTATTTTAATATTTCATTAATTAGGTAATTACTTCATCACGATTGTGTCATAAATAAATTAAATTATTTAATGTCTAAAAATTATAAATAAAATACCATTATCTAGGAAATGTTTTTATATTTCTAATGAATATTTATAATCGAATTTATCTTATGTATATCCTTATGTTAAAAATGTTTTAGTTATTAAACTTTGATTTTAACTCTTTTAACTCTTCTTTGAATTAAATAATAATAAATGTCCTAATCTAATCCAAGTGGACCAAAGAGGTTCATATTTTATTCCTAAGGTTGTTTTTGGTCGAATTATACTTATCAAATAGAATTAGGACATGTGTTAGGGAAATAATAATATCATTTTACCCTTAATTACCCTATTTACTTTTAACCATGGTAAATAAAAGTAAAAAGTTACTATTCACAAAATTTTTTTTATTTTATTGAACAAAATTTAATCCTTGACATTAAAATTGTCTCTTGGAGTTTTGAAATTCCACTCACATAAGTGTTAAAATTATGTCTTATGTGAATTTGTAAAATCTCCTAGGAGGTGGGTAAAAGACGATGAAAAGTTCAATAAAATTTTTATATATCTAAAATTATTATAAACTGACTTCAATGAATTAAATTTAACCTATATAGGTATTATGTATCTATTTTTACCTAAAATAAATTTAAATAAAATAAATAATTATTTAAATAAAAATTTGGTTTTAAACTATAACTCAGTGTTTTTTCACTATTCATCAAAACTTGAATGTTTTCAGAAAAATAAAAAAAATTCACCCTAAGATAATTTTGATATTCCAAATCCAAAAATTAAGTTTATTTTGAAAGATAAAATTTATAAAATTTCAAAAAGTGGGTATTACTATTCATAACAGCTAGTTTGATTGGTTGTGGTGTGTGTTAGAACTTGAAGTTGTGTAAAACACACGCTACTGTATTATTCAAAGGGAGATGTACTGTGGAAGCTTGGGTTGTTACATTCTCCCCTCCTTCAAATAATTTCATCCTCGAAATTTTGAGAATATTACTGCATAAAAAGAATCGGGTGGTTCTTCATCATAAGTTCCTTGGGTTCCCACATTGCCTCTTCCATCTTATGGTTCCTCCATAGAACTTTTACCAGACGAGTCGTCCGGTTTCTCAGCACTTGTTCTCTTGTATCAAGAATCCTGACGGGCTCTTTTTAATAAGACAGATTGGGTTCCAGTTCTAATTCCTCATAGGTGAGTACATGCGTTGGGTCAGGCATGTATTTTCTCAATAGTGATACGTGGAACACATCGTGAACTTTGGAGAGATTTGGCGGAATTTCCAAATGATAAGCTATAACCCCAATTCGTTCTAGAATTTCAAAAGGTTCTATGTACCTGGGACTCAATTTACCTTTCTTACCGAAACGTATAACTTAATTCCATAGATATACCTTCAAGAAAACATGATCTCCTATATGAAATTCCAAATCCTTCCTTCGGTTATCGGCATAACTCTTCTTCCTACTTTGAGATGCTTTGATGTGGGTTCGGATTACCTTTACCTTTTCTATTGTTTCCTCAACAAGTTATGGGCCTAAAATTTTTCTTTCACCAACATCATCCCAACAAGTTGGTGTGCGACATCTCTTTCCATATAACGCTTCATTTGGTGCCATCTGAATACTTGAATGGAAGCAATTGTTATAGAAAAATTCTACCAAAGGTAAATATTGATCTCACATACCCTAAAAGTCAAGTAAGAAGGATCTCAACATGTCTTCTAAGGTTTGAATAGTTCATTCTGATTGTCCATCAGTTTGGGGGTGGTAGGCAGTGCTCAAAAAAAGTTCAGTATCTAGGGCTTTCTGAAGACTTTTCTAGAATCTTGAAGTAAAACGCGGATGACGATCAGAAACAATCGATATGGGTACTCCATGAAGTCTCACTACTTCATTAATATATAGTCTTGCTAGATGTTCAAGTGGTAAATCTTCTCTTATATCAAGAAAATTTTATGACTTGGTAAGATGATCAATAATGACCCATATTGCATCATTCCTTCTAGGAGTCTTTGGTAGTCCCATAACAAAGTCCATTGTGATATTATCCCATTTCCACACAGGTATGGGAAGAGGTTGCAATACTCCTCTAGGATGTTGCCTTATAGCTTTCACTTGTTGACAAACCATACATCTTGACACAAAATCAGCAATCTCCCTCTTCATGTTGTCCCACAAAAAATGTTCCTTCAAATCTCTATACATCTTAGTGCTACCAGGGTGTATAGAGAAATTTGAACTATGAGCACCATCCAATAATTCTCCTTTCAGATCAGGTATATCGGGAACAAAAAATCTATTCCCAAATTTCAAAATTCCATCTTCATACACAAAGTCACTCAATCTCCCATCATTCACTGCTTTAATATTCTTTTGAAACTCTTCATCATCGGTATGAGAGCTATTTATTATTTCTAGTAAAGATGGTTTGGGAACCATTTGAAAAAGTATTGATGTTTCCCCTTCCATGGTTATTACCATATCCATCTTTACTAGATCCATGAAAATAGGATCCCTTTTAACTCTCATCTTCTTCAAAACTCCATGATCCTTTCTGCTCAAGGCATCTTCCACCTTATTTTCCTTCCCCGTGTGGTAGTGTATAGTGCAATCATAATCCTTGAGTAGTTCAAGCCATCTCCTTTGCCTCATGTGGAGTTCTTTCTGTGAGAAAATATACTTCAAACTCTTGTGATTGGTATATATCTCACATTTTTTACCATAGAGATAATGTCTCCATATCTTAAAAGAAAATATTACAGTAGCTAACTCAAGATCATGAGTAGGATAGTTTTTATCTTGAATTTTTAGTTATCGTGATGTATAGGCAATAACCCTATCATTCTGCATAAAGAGACAACCAAGTCCTTTCTTCAATGCATCACTATAATTAACAAACCCATCATTCCACGATGGTAGAGTCAATATTGGATCATTGACTAATCTTCTCTTCAGTTATTCCAAACATTCTTCAAACTATTTTGTCCAAACAAATTTAACCCCTTTTTGTGTGAGCTTTGTTAATGGGTTAGCCAATCAGGCAAAATTCTGGGCAAAACGTCGATAATAACCTGCTAAACCAATAAAACTACGTACCTCGGTTATACTTGTTGGTGATGAACATTATTGGATTGATCTTGTCTTAGAAGGATCTACAAAGATTCCATCCTTAGAGAAAATATGGCCAAGAAAGGAAATCTCTTGAAGCCAGAATTCACACTTGCTAAACTTCCTATATAATTCATGTCTTCTCAAAGTCTTCAAGATAATGTGCAAGTTATTTTCATGAACTATATAGATTTTGGAGTTTACAAGATATCATCAATATAAACCACTACAAATTCATCAAGATATTACTTGAAAACTCTGTTCATTAGATCTATGAAAACAGAGGGTGCATTAGTTAGCCTAAAAGGCATTACTGTAAACTTGTAATGTCCGTACTTGGTTTGAAATGCTATTTTAAAAATGTCTTCCTTCTTCACACACAACTGATGATATCCAGATCAAAGGTCAATATTTGAAAAATATTGAGCTCCATGAAGTTGGTCGAATAAATCATCAATGCGAGGTAGGGGATACTTTTTCTTTATTGTTATAACATTAATCTCTCTGTAGTCAATGCACAACCTCATAGATCCATCTTTCTTCTTAACAAAAAGAATAGGGGATCCCCATGGGAAAAAACTAGGGTGAATAAATCCCTTATTACTCAATTCCTCTAGTTGTTTCTTTAGTTCAAATAATTCCATAGTGGTCATTCTATAAGGGGTCTTCGATATAGGCCTTGAACTAGGAATTAAATCAATGGAAAACTCAATTTCTCATTCTGGAGGATGTCCAGGTAAATATTCTAGAAACACATCAACATATTCTCTCACAATAGGCACATAATCTATTTGAACATTACTTTCATCACCCATAGACATTTCATTCTCTTCCTCCCCAATAATTGAATTTACTTGAGCTATTGGGGGTGGATCTAGATAAGAATTAGGTGGTGATGATTCTGCTCTAAAGATAAGGTGTTCTTTATTATCATCATAAAAAATCGTAACCTATTTATTCTTACAATAAATCTTTGCATCATGATCCTAAATCCAATCCATACCGAGGATTATATCAAATTCAATCATGGGTATGACGATGATATCGGCAGATAAAGAACATTTATATGCCCTAATGGGAACTGATTCAAAGAACTTTGTAGAAATGATACTTCCCTTAGGAGTTTTGAATGACAACTCCCTTGTTAAATCAAATTGGAAATATCTAATTTTGTTAGAAAACTGGGAAGATATGAAAAAATGCGATGATACAGAATAAAATAAAGCATTTTCTAAACTTGAGGAAACCATTAAATTACCTGCCACCATGTCTTTCAGAGCTTCTACCTTAGCAGTAGTGATAACATAATCTTGGCCTTGATCCCTAGGCCTTTTCTAAGGTAAGTTCTCCTAATGCTTAATACATTCATTCGCATAATGTACCATCTCCCTACAACTTCAGCATTGAACATTGGTATCTTCCTTCTTTCCCTTGCAGTCACGGGCTTGATGGCCTTTTTCACCACACTTGTAACAAACTCCCATTCCCTTCAAGAAAGTAACGGGGTGTTTCTTCCCACATTTACTACAATATGGATATTCAAATTTTCCCTTCTTCCCCTTATTTACATTTCCAGAGTGATCAGCAGATCTCTTCTTTTCTTGCTTTGATTTAAAGTTGTAAGACTTAGAGAATTCCTTTTCTGTCTTGATAGCACATGAGACAATATCTTCGTATGACGAGAAGGATTGTGAGAGTAATGATCGACAGAGAAATGGTTTTAACCCATCAAAGAAATGATCAATCTTACTTCTTGGGTTACGTATATAATCTGCAGCATGCCTTGATAACCTTGTAAAGTTAGACTCATACTTTGAAACATTCTCATCCTCCTTTTGCCTCAAACTCAGAAATTGCCTTTCCATATCTGCTCGATTGTCATGAGGAAAGTATTTTTCTAAGAAAATATCTTTAAACTATCTCAATTCCATATTATATACTTTATCATCTTCCTTTGTGTTTTGAATTAATGACCACCATTGATCAGCATCTCCAGTGAGGCAGTAAACTGCCATGATAACTTTTTACCTTTCACTACTCCCCAAGGCATGGAATATTTTATCTAAGGAATTTTTCCATTGCTCAGCCACTAATGGATTTTTACTCCCATTTAATGTTGGTATTTTTTGCCTCATAAAGCAATATAACATTGATCCTCCACGCTGCGGATCAGGGTGCTCTATACGGGAAAGGTTATTATTCATAACCTGAGTGAGTTGTCCCAATATGGTGATAAGTTGATCAGTACCAGTTGTATCACCAGCTCCACCATAATTATCTTTAGAAGGAGGAAAATCCCTACATAGAGTGCATGCATTGATACAGTTTCCATTCCTTCCACTAGGTACCATTTCTAAACAATGGCATAAACTAGATTAGTTTATGAATCGAAATACATAATCCCAAACTTGTAAAACACTTAACATAAATTGAATAGTTTATGGATATAATCCATAATCATAAAAATGTTTTCTTTGAGGAAGTATATACTCATAAATCCTTCATAATGGTTTGTAAAGAAAACGAGAATTATCCTAAGTATATCCCCCAGGAGTGTCATAACCAAGAGTGCAACACGGCCCATTATCATGTACCAGTTCCTGTTCAAGTCTATCTCAAAGAGGTGTTTTCGGGTTTTATCCCTAGGTACATTTGTGCCAAATCCACCTATACATGTTCGTATCCAGACAGGGATGTATTTCTTAGAAAACTCACAAAATCTCTATAATACCAAAATTCTAGGAAGTTCTTCTATACTAATCATAAAAGTCCATCTTAGGTCTATGTGCTATAATCAGAGTTTATCTAAATCTATATTCCAAGGTTTATACTAAACTTACTCTAATACCAACTGTAATTCCCCAACCCTAGTTACCCAGAGTCGGTTCATTGTTACATAACATTGGAATGATAACAAAATATCAAGTCTCGAAAGACCGATTAGTTTAGTACCCTTGGAAACACTAGATACATTCATAAGTCTTTCATTACATCATAAAGTGAAAAACTACAAAAACATAGTCTCCATACTCCACACTCATATCCCCTCAGACAATCCCTATATTTCAATCATAAAATACTTCTTCACATCCCTGGAAAAATAAATCATAGAAAGGGGTGAGCTCAAATGCTCAGTAAGGATAACAATATAGCGGAAAATTTCATAAATAATCATAAACATTTAAGGCAATGTATAACTAAAATAAAAGCCCTTTAAACTTTAAATTCATCATAATATGGAAAAAATAAAATAAAATAATTCCATTTACTTATTCACATGGATATTCTACTAGTTGAATAATCACATGCAATATCAATAACCACTTTCATAATGATAGAATGCATAATTCTAGACCATCATAACCACATAGTCAAGGCCTTGTGCCAAGAATACAAAAAATATTTTGTCAAGGTCTTGTGAAAAGACACTATTTTGTCTCATGAGACCTACCGATGCATCGAAGATCTATAGCGGGCTCCACCCGTCACTTACTAAGTCCAATGCATTGCTCATATGAACATGTTTAAACATTACATAAACATTCATATTAAAACTAGAATAAAAAATGTCAATAATTTCTCCATAAACCATGAATGGTATAAAAATAACACATCCATAGTCAAACATATCACAAAACCTTCAATACAATATGGAATTTTTGTATCATAATAAATCAACTTCAAATAATCTTAAAATCCATCAAAGGATGTTGACATAGATGAAATCAAAACTATTTGAGAGAAATATCTCTTTTTTTAAATCATTTAAAAGTCACATAATTATAAAATAAAACATTTACTCTGAAAATATTATTATAATCTTATAAGGGAAGCTTCGACGATTTTATAATGGTGGAAAATATCCGCACCCTCCGTATAAGTTAAAAAAAGACATTCTTACCTTAATTTTTTCGAAAAGGTTAAAAAGGACCTTGTTTGGAAAACGATGGAAATATTCCTTTATAAACATCTTATAAAAAGTCAGACAAGGGTATAAATGACTTTAACCCATGGTATATAAAATAACAAGAATTTTTTGAAATATATTTTTAAGAAAGATGGATGTGGATGATAAAGAGGTCCCAGTAGATAATTACATATAAACAACCTCAGATAATGAAGAGATTGTGAAATAAACCCTTACCTTGTACTTTTCCTTGGTTGAGTGTAGGTTAGCCTCATGTATAATGCTGAAATAATTGTTATTAAATTATACAAGAATCATATACATTAATATGATATCATATATGATTTTTTAACATTGTTTTGTTAATAATATCTTAGTATTATCGTCGTTTCGGGTGTTAAAAGATTCGTTTTCATTTATATTCCTTGTTATGTGAGTCATATTTGTTATGGATATGATGTATATTATTCATATACAGAATGATATCAAGTATTTAAACATTATTTTTAATCATCTAATGAAAATTAGTCTTGAATGGATACAATGGGGAATGAATCTCATCGCGTTCGTGGAGATGGTAATCCATACGTACGCACAAGCGACAATATCATTATTTTGATATTAAAATAATATATAATTGGAAGTTATATCATATATAAATAATCATTATCATGTTATATTTATTATTTACTTGAATTAAACATCATTATTATACCCATCCAAATAATAATGTATTGAATAACAATTACACCACGACGTGGAAATGGTAATCCGTACGTACACACGTATGGTGACATGTCATTCAAAGGATGGATATAATAATGAATATGGCTATAACATATTTATAATAAAATAAAATTATATATAAGATACCAGATTTATTATTTTATAATGGAAATAACGAATAAAGAGGAAGTGGAAGAAGAAAAGAACTTGAAAGAGGGTGGTGAAATTATTAGCTCTTCTTCGGGTTCTTCCTTTTGATTTGATCAAAAGGGATACTTAAGTTGGCTTTATGACTAAAGGAAGGCCTCTAAGATGAACTAAGGAAAGTTTAGAGGATATTTGGGTAGGTTTTGGGCGAGCCGAAAGGCTTTTAAGGTGTGAATTAGAGAGAAGGGGGAGTGCCCTTTTATAAGAGGGGTGAAGGGCACCTTAGGAAAAGCTAGAAATATTATTATATAATAAAATAATTTTCGGTTTATAATGGCTAAAAAATGTATTATTTAAAGGATAAGGTGGGTATTGTTCGAAATCCACTCAACAAATAGGTTTTATACTGGTTTGGGTCACTATATTAACTTTATCATTTTGATTTAACTCTTAGTTAAATAGTTTTACATTTACCAAGTCTCTTTGTATTTTTATATTATATGGTTAATAAAATTACTATATACTTTCAAGAGAACCTCAGTTGGTTCATTAATGATACACCTATAATTATATAAGTCCTTTTTCCAAACCTTATATTTTTAAGAATAGAATATCAATTAATAATATAATATTTGTTTTAAAAACTCTTTTATGTCAATTTTGACACTATTTGGTATTTTGTTTTTGATAAATTCATAACAGAATTATTACTTCGAACAAAATTCATCTAACCAACCCTAATATGGCATATTAACCTAGAAAATTAGTTGAATTCATAAAAAGTCTTAAATTATATTTATTTGGATATTTATAATATCAATTATTTTAATTTTTCATTAATTAGGTAATTACTGCATCACCATTGTGTCATAAATAAATTAAATTATTTAATGTCTAAAAATTATAAATAAAATACAATTATGTATGAAATTATTTTATATTTCTATTGAATATATATAATCAAATTTATCTTATGTATAACCCTATATTAAAAATGTTTTAGTTATTAAACATTGATTTTAACTCTTTTAACTCTTCTTTGAATTAAATAATAATAAATGTCCTAATCTAATCCAAGTGGACAAAAGAGGTTTATATTTTATTCCTAAGGTTGTTTTTAGACTAATTATACTTATCCAATAGAATTAGGACATGTTTTAGGGTAATAATAATATCATTTTTACCCTTAATTACCCTATTTACTTTTAACCGTGGTAAATAAAAGTAAAAAGTTACTATTCACCAAAATTATTTTTATCTTATTGAACCACATTTTACTCCTTGATATTATCTATCTCTCGGATTTTCAAAATTCCACTCACAGAAGCGGTAAAATTATGTTTTATGTGAATTTGTAAATTCTCCAAGGAGGCAGGTAAAAGACGGTGAAAAGTTCAATAAAATTTTTATATATCTAAAATTATTTTAAACTGACACCAATGAATTACATTGAACTTATATAGGTATTATGTATCTATTTTGACCTAAAATAAATTTAAATAAAATAAATAATTATTTAAATAAAAATTCGGTTTTAAACTATAACTCAGTGTTTTTTCATTATTCATCAAAAATTGAAAGTTTTCAGAAAAACACAAAAAATTCACCCTAAGATAATTTCAATTTTCCGAATCCAAAAATGAAGTCCATTTTGAAAGATAAAATTTATAAAATTTTAAAAAGTGGGTATTACTATTCATAACAGCTAGTTTGATTGGTTGTGGTGTGTGTTAGAACTCGAAGTTGCGTACAACACACGTTACTGTATTATTCAAAGGGAAACATACCGTTGAAGCTTGGGGTGGTACATCTCCAACCCATTATAGTATCTCAAAGGGGATTATTTATTAAGGAGATAACTTTTCCTACTACCCAAAATGATGATGTCTATGTCTTGGAGAGATCCTCAAGAACACATGATCACTTATGGAAAATGACAACGACCTTTGATGTTGGTTCACATAAGATTTATGATGACTCTGAGCCAATCCATCCTCTTTATGATTAACTGAATATTATTTTTTGTTTCTTAGGCAATTCTTGGCCCAAATAGTGAATTTTCACTTGTTTCCACCTAGCATAGTGGAGAATGACAAGGGCGCACATAAAATTATTCAAACGGACCCATATGTATCGATCCCTTATAGTTGTTATTATAAGAGAACTCCAATAAGGTTAAGTGCTCCTCCCATGAGCTACCAAAATCCATTACACAAGCCCACAACATGTATTTCAATGTTTGTATCATTTGTTCGGATTTCCCATCTGTCTGAGGTTGATACATTATTCTCATATTCAACTGAGTTCCAAGGGCTTTCTATATGGATTTCAATAAATGAGATGTGAACCACAGATCTCTATCTAAGATTATTGACACTTGTACTCCATGCCTCTTTACCACTTATTGGATATAGATTTTAGATAGATCTTCCACCATATGAATTTCCTAAATTTGAATGATATGTGATGAGTTGGTAAGATGATCCACTATCACCTATATGCCATCGTGTTTACGGACCGTTCTTCAGAGGTCTGTAACAAATTCCACAGCTATAAGCTCCCATTTCCACACTGGGATATGTAAATACTAAAATATACCTAATGTTCTATGATACTCTAATTTAACCTATTGGAAAGTTAAGCACCATGAGACAAACTCCAACACCTTTCTTTTCATGACTTTACACGAAAACTATGCCTTCAATGCCTTATACATCTTTTATGTTCCTGGATGTATAACCCATCTAAAATGGTGGTAAGTATTAAGGAGTTGTTTATGAAAATCCATAGGTACAACCATTCGATCTATGAAACACAAAATTGAACTCCCATCAAGTTTTTAACCCTCAATGGTCTCCCCACCATTGAGTTTTAAACTCATAACCAGGCATTCTGCATCATATGTTTTTACCTCTTTGACCATATTTACCAAATTTGGAATAAGACTAGCAGAAAAGAAAACCATAAATTCACCTTGGTCTTCACATTTCACATGCATGTTGGCTAAGACCAACATCAAATACTATTCATATGAAGCTTATTTCGCTAACTGAGTATATGACATTCTACTTAATGCATCTATCATTGAATTCCCTTTTCCTGGTGTATACATCAAGTCAAAGTAAAACATTTGGAGATACTCCATCCATATCATTTTTCATAGATTCAAATATTTCTGTGATAAAATGTGTTTCAAGATTTTTTAGTCTATGAACATAATAAATTTCTCACCAAAGAGATAATGATACCAAGACTTCATGGCATAAACAATTGCTGCTAATTCCAAGTCATCTGTTGGGTAGTTCATCTGATACACTCTCAATTTCCTTGAAACATACACCACAACATGGTCTCCTTTCATAATAACACAACCCAACCTTGATCCTAAAGCATCATAATACACCACATATCCCTACCCTAATTCTGGAAAAATCAAGATAGGTTCAAAAGTAAGATGAACTTTCAGCTCTTAGAAAGACTTCTCGCATTCCTATATCCATTGGAAAGAAATATTATTATTTGTAAAAGTTTTCATTGATGAGGATATCTATGAAAAATCACACACAAAGTATCGGTAACAACCATCTAGACCAAGAAAACTTTGTATCTCAAATACATTATTCAACAATTTCCATGAGATCACAAATTCTATCCTTTTAGGATCCACTAAAATACTTTTTTCAGAAATCACATGGCCAAGAAATAATACCTACTGTTTCCAAAAATCACATTTATATAGTTTTGAATCCAAATGGTGATCTCTCAAGTTTGTAACACTGTCTCCAGGTGTTCCTCATGCTCATTTATTGTCTTTGAATACACCATGATTTTGTTTAAAAACACCATAGAAAAAGAGCCCAGATATTGCTAAAATATCTGATTCATCAAATCCATGAAGACTATTGGTGAATTCATCAGACTGAAAGGCATGACTGAATATTTGTAGTGGATATATTTTCTTCTAAAAGATATCTTCAGAATATATTTCTTCTGAAGGTAAAATTAATGATATCTTGATTGCAATTAAATTTTAGTGAACCACTAATCTCCCCTCAATTGATCAAACAGATCATCAATGCATGGAAGTGGATACTAATTTTTTATCCTAACTTGTTTAAGCTTACGACGAGTGATGTAAAACCGAAGAGTTCCATCATCTTTCTTCACGAACAAGATAGGGGATGCCCATGGAGATGTACTTGGCTGAATGAGACCCTTTCTTTCCATCTACTCTAACTAAAATTTCAATTTTATTAAATCTTTTGGTGCCATCCTATAAGATTGAAGAAAAATAGAACTGGTCTCTAGAAGGATATCAATCGTAAACCCTACTTCTCTTATAGGTGGTAACCCTGAGATGTTTTTGGGAAAGACATTTGAAAATTGATGAACCGCTATTGGAAAACTGACATCCTGAATCTATTCTTTCGATGCCAAAGTCAACAACACCAACTTGTAAGGTATTATTAGCACTGATGGTGTGAATAATCCAGTTGCACCATTCTCTACAACCTTCTCTCCTTTGAAGATATGATTGACACCATCCTCAGTCATGAAACTAACTGTCCTCCTGTAATAGTCGATGTGATCCTTGAATATTGTCATCCCATCCATACCCAAGATTACATCATAGAAATTATTCTACAACATCTAGAAGTACCATTTTAGCTCATCCTAATCAACCGTTATGTCACATTCTCTACACACAAAGTCTTGGAATTCTCTTTCACTCAAAGGATTTTTCATTTTTATCATAGAGGGAATCATTTCAAGTTTTAATCATAGCAGGTAAAAAACACAGGAAGAAATGAAGGAATGAGATGCACCAGTATCAAACAGTACTTGTATTAAGTTAGAATTCAAAATAATCCTACCTCTCACCGTAGATGGTCCAGCCTGATCATCCACAATCATCTGCTCATCTCCATACAGTTTCTTCATCGATGCACTCTTTTCTTTGTTGGCTTGCTAATATTTCCATTTCTAAGGAGTCATGGTATTTTAAGAATCAACTTAGCTATATTTTCTCTATTGATGAGACTAATTATACTGGCCTCATCCTATCAAACCATATGATGCTTGTGACACCTAAGATGTATCTCAAGTAATGGACATTGTATCACTATAACAAATGCACTTAAGGTGTCTCATCTTGTTTCAATTATGGAATTACCTTGGTGGCGTTGTACATTACCACTTTATGTGGTCAAAGGAACCCCATTTATAGTATCCCTATTGGATCTTTGGTCATGGAGGAAGATTTACTGATCCAGCTATCAGATTCTGATTCTTTATCCCACCTTGGAAATAGGTATCTTTCTTTCTCTTGCTCCTAGAATTGGATTTTTCACCATTTCCAGTGAGGATTATCTTACTTCCTCCTCCCATGCCCCTGAGATATCTTCCTCAGACACCACTTCTCTATTCACCATCTATGTATAATCATTAATACAGAGAACTATAAGCTTCAATTGAATTTCCTACCTTATCCCTGATTTGAATATGTGTGCCTTTAGGGATGCACTTGCTACAACTTCTAGTGAAAATCATTCAAAATTCATGAATTTAGCCGCATACTCTGTGATAGAGAGATTCTTATAATGTTGGATAAATAATTATATCATCCTTTAGATCTTGAACGTGTGAGGATATAATTTTTTATTAAACAATTCCTCAAAATCCTCCCAAGTAAGGCCATGAACCACTTTAGCATGAAAAAATAGTTCCCACCATAGGCGTGCAAGATCCTCAATCATATAAATCTCCAGCATGAACTTTAGCTCTAATAGTTTGCTGATGAACTTGAATATATGATTCATCCTACTGAGCCACACCTCTACCTTCTATGGTTCAGAATCTCCCCAGAATATGGGTGGATTTTTCTTCATGAATTAGGTGGAATGGTCCACATGCCTAGGATCATCCCTTTGGTTCCCCGTTAGCATGAAATTCTTGGATGATACTTTGAACTAGCTCTGGGTTCACCTGTGGCTCTAGTGCAACCACATTCTCTACAGATTCTTCAAATTGGATTCTACAACACCTATCGGGTGCCATTTTCTAAACAAACAAAAAACTCTGTAAGTATCACTCTCTAGAAACTGATGGATTAGTATTTCAAATTCTATCACATCAACTATCACAACATTGTTTTCCAAGAACAACCTTTTCACGTTCAACTATTCTTTTTTGAAAAATTCATTCTTTCTTTTTAAAATAAAACCATTTTTAAAATACACCAAGTATCCTCTTTTCAAAATCAATCATTTGAAAAAAACAATTCTATATTTTTCAAAATTTACACCATTTCACAACTTCGTATATCATTAATCAAAATTAAATATGAAATCCTAGTGGGAAGTCATTCCTATAATGCATTACATGCTCTACTCATCGGGAAAACCCATAATAATGAGATTCTGGTATCTTATAAGTGTATACAAATCACTTATTTACCCAACACCCTGGTAACTTGAAGTTCAACATAAATGGGTTAGTTACATCTTTTTATGCTATAAATTTCAAGTTCCAACAATCCTACTCCTTTTTAAGATCAAAACCCAAGGAATATAAAAGGATTAATCAACTCTTAGACCAAGAAAGTGAAACCTACTTATTAGTAAAGGACCGAACAAGATGATACCATTTGTTATGACCCTCTAATTATCATTAGATTTAGAGTACAATGAGTCATTACTTGACCATAAGTGACATACCAAAGACTCCAATGGATGTTAAAAAATGTCAAAGGGTTTAAAATATAGGTGGGGTATGATTTACCTTTGGGAATAAAACTATTCACCAAATGGCTCACTAAATGATGAATGAACAAATGAAAGGAAACTCAACAAATTTATATATATCAAAACAATATCAAAGTATTCAATAGAGGAAGACCAAAAAATTATCAAATTAAATAGTGAAAGAACAACTAAAGACTCCCAAAAGACCACAAGACTCTATGATTCACAAGCTTTAAGCTCCATAATCACCAAAATGCTCATGTATCATGAGGTGGTGCTAAAAACATGTGGTACATTACCTTTTCCAATGTCCAGGAAGAAAGAATCTGCAAAATCACCAAAGTGACAAAATAGGTGTGAGTATAACACCCAATATGTTTTCCCCAATGACTTCCCAACTCACACCACTAGGATAGAAGTGTTAGAAAAATTTATATAAAATATTTTATATAAAACAATTTCTTAGAACAATTTATAACCAAAAATACACATGTTTCCAAAACCATTTATTATCAAAAGCATACAAGTGAAATTGAAACCATTTTTTCAAGCAAGTTATTTTTACCGAAAAATAACTAAAAAAACTTTAAAGCTATTTCTAAATATTCCTTTGGAATATCCAATCCATTCCACACATCCACACAACCAACCATGCATACTATGCAATGACTGTTCTATACTCATGAGAAGTTTCTCATTGTCTAACAATTCATCACAAGGTAATTATATCCCATGTGCCATTAACTCTTGGGAACCAATCACAAGGTCTTATTTCAACCAAACCCCGTATATGCAACATGAACACACACACATCACCTATGACCAAAGATCAAGGTAAAACAACCCTATCAATAAAATCACCTTTTTATTTAAAACTATTTTTCATTAAAACCATTACAATAGAAAATCATTTCAAAAAAATTTCTATTTATTGAAAACCCATTCCCAATAAAACCATTTATAAGTTCTAGAAAATTCACCATTTTAAATTCAACAAACTAAAACAATTTACACAATAATTTATCAAGATTTCACAAAACTACAAAAAATGATAAATAATCACTAAAGAGATTTATTTCATGTATCAAATTAAGATTTAACAATGAATATTATATAATTTACCCAATTTAAAACAAAACTAATAAATTCTAGAAATAAGAGATGAGGGTGAATCCACCTACCTCGAAGGTGTTGATGAAACAAGACAACGGACGAAGAACACTCAAGAAAACCTAGTCGATTATTCACGGAACCTCCTTAGCTCTCTTATCCTAGAAAGATAAAGAACAAATATAAACTTATTTAGAATGCACAATCTAAAATATACACATAATGGGTGTAGATATTAGAAACCAAGAAGAGATGAGAAGTAGATCTAAGTAGATCTAAGAAACTGATCAAGAATGATGAAGAATGATCACATACGTCAAGAATCTAGCTTTGAATCACTAAGGGAACCATTCATATTGAATAAAAAATGCTTGGGAGAGGTTCTTATATCTTCAAGGAAGATAAATTCTGAGTTAGCTCCCTTTAGGAGAAAAAAAGAGCAATTTAGAGGCAAAAACGTGTGAGATCCACTTTTTTTATATCTCAATTTAACTACGCACATGGTTAGTTCATTCGATTAGAAAAAATGTGTTGTGACTATCCATTAGATACTATCTAGATAGACCCTCGCACGGCCTCCTCGTATGGTGTCCTTAATCATGTTCAGACTGTGCTGAATCTCTCTTCCTCAAACCAGCTATTGTGAATGGCTTATCCTAATATTTATGCACAGTTTAGATAAACTATGTGCCTCCCCTTTATCCCATAAAACATATTGAAAGATCACCAAAATCTACCTAATTTTCCCGTTTAGCATTATAACCATAAAAACAAAAACAAAGG
Source organism: Viscum album (assembly GCA_963277665.1). Classification (NCBI taxonomy): domain Eukaryota; kingdom Viridiplantae; phylum Streptophyta; class Magnoliopsida; order Santalales; family Viscaceae; genus Viscum; species Viscum album. Next base: position 1,966,378,925 of record OY728121.1, read on the forward strand.
GTTACATACTAGAAACAGAAGGTATTATAGACTTCCAGGAAACTTGAAAGTATTTTTATAATGTAGGGTGAGGATACAAGTATACTCAGTAGGAAAACCGAAGTCTCTCTTGCACAAGTGGTGGAAGCATACTAATTTACTTGTGAGGAAATAGTAAAACCCAACAGCACCTAACAAGGTATACTAGCCACCCCAAACTCACCAAGGAATTTTCAACAAATAACGCAAGTCAAGTAATGTAATATAGTAACCACGTCGATTGTAGGGTACCCTTTACCACTTTCCCACTGATTATCCATTCTCACACCATAATGGAAAACGTTTGGGATCTACCACCTCATCTGAAATAACCACATCACAACCCTCCTTCACACACCTAATCCTTACAACCACATCTCACATATAGACAATTGTACCTCACAACTATGTATCGCCCTGAAACACCTAGGCCACATACCGCATCACATACTGAAGACAATTAGGAACAGAACACATCTCATCCCAAAGACACCTGGGAAACACAAATCCATCGTACAAACTTAGGCCTCACAAATCAAAACCTGCCCAAATAATCTTAGTCTATCACTTCCTAGAAGAGGGAGCAGGGAAGAGTGGGTGGCCAACCATCCATCCTCCCATAGTGATGTTTAAGAAAGACACCCCCCATGATGATGGGGGAGTTTGGTACATGGGTCTCATCATGTGTGGTGTGTGTATAGAAATCACAAGAACATACAGTGTTTGTATATATATAGAATCAATAATTCAATCCCAACCAATGGGATTCACAATAACCAACCAACTCACAATACAATGTCTGATGCTACCTTTAAAGGAACAACAATACAAGAATAAACAAACTCAATTCATACCCCCATCCAATTCATTTAACCAATTATCGTTCTTTATTAATAATTCATTTATTCATTCCATCACTACCTGGGTAACTACTAAGTGAAACAGGAAACAAGAAAAATAAAAAAATGGAAAACACCACCATATTCATTTACGAAGGCGAAAAACCTTCTAGTTTAAAACACATCATATTTCTTCTCCATTTAACAAACATTCATACAATAACATACTAATCCTGATACATGGGGTAAATCTTTCTACATGATACTCATGGAGAAACCCTGAGAAAATTACCCATAAAAATCACTATTGTCCTTAAAAATCATCATGTCCAAACCAACCTATGAATAGAGATAAAACCCACTTAGCAACACACCTCATCACAACCATCTTGGAAACTCCACTTCAAGACAACACAACACCCATCACATCTAGTAACATAAACATAGCTCAACCTAAACCTGCAACCCCACTTCCCAAACATACAACCCCTAGATTACCATATCCATAGAACCAAGCCCCCCCACTAATGTGTACAGCTGAGAAACCCTCACACAACACACAACCATGATTTCAATAGTAGCACCACACAAACCACAAGGATCATAGACATATTTATATTTAATAGTTCATTAGTTCTTTAATTCCACTTATTAATCTGGGGGTTATAAAAAATGGGTTATCCTATGGAATCTTTTTTTAGCCATGTATATATGGTTAATAGTTTTCATGTTGAAACATTCATCCAAGAAAAAACAGCATTCATTCCATAGGTAATACCGTGAGAAAACAAAGACCACCAAGGGACATGATTTTCAATAGGCATATAGATCATACAATTCACAACATCAATAGATAACAAATAAACATATAAGTCACTTTTCTTATCCCCACATGTTAATCCTAAAACGATTTAATTTTATTTATTTACTTGGTATTTTTATATCTTCAAAGGGGTAACATTCATACAACCACCCCGCATGATACACAAATAAAAGAGAGGTGAAGGAAAACCTACCTAGAAGAAGAACCAATCAACACATCCTTAATCCGCCAAAGAAGGGGGTGTGAATACAACAGAAAAAACCTCTAGGGAAAATGTGATCCAAAAGGTGAAAAAAAATGCATGGCTCCTCAGGGAAGAAGGGTTCAGGGTGCACCAAGAGAAATGGGGAAATTCACAAGGAACATAAGATCTCGGCTTTAGAAAGGCCATATCGTAAAACAAAGGGAGAACTCAATTTTAAAATCCATTAAAGGTATATCTTGACCAATACCACATGGATAGTAAGTTAAAATAAATATTTAGGTTTTTAGAAGATATATACAATTAGAAATGGCTCCAAAAATCATTAAATATGGCATTAAACTAATATAGAGTCAAAGTAAATGACAAATGGGAGAAACTAGATAAATTGAAGAATTTGAGAATTTTAAAAAAATATTGAAAATGACTCACTATTGGTTGAGTCACCATCACAAGTCACCAGTGGTGAGATACCTCTAGAAAGCTGACAGTGGGAGTCATCGATGTGAGCTACCGGTGGATGAGTCACCGTTGGGTGACTCACTGTTGGATGGGTCACCATTGGATGAGTCATCGTTGGGTGAATCATTGTCAGACGAGTCACTGTTGGAAGACTCACTGTTGCTGACCAACTTTCGTGACCTACCTTCTCCACCTACCAGTGGACAACTCACTGTTAGATGAGCTATTGTTGGAAAACTATTTTTTGGAAAAATCATGAAATGAGTCACCATGACCTCCCAAAAAACTCCAAACACTGGATTTTCATAAAGTAATGTACTAGTGCGGTCTGAGACATTACATTAGATACCTATCAAAATATTGTCTCCCATGATAATTCAAAACCAAACCCATAAAGAAAAATATGGGTCTGAACAACAACCCCATGGGATACCTCTAAAGTATCTCGCTACACTAGAAACACAATTACCGACATCAAGGTTCAATAATAAACTACCCTACGTTGTTTTAAAGATAGAGTGAAACCTCAAAATACAAGAACACCTCCTCAAACATATGATAACCCAGGAGACTAGAAGAAACACCACACAAACTAAAAAACCACACTATCCAAACACACAAATCATATAATCTTATCCTTCATGTCAAGATATGATTTTCTCTGGGCAGCACTGACTCACCAGTATAGGTTTAATCACATCGCAATTAACGCATCTTGATTAGGAATCTGGTCTTCCCCTATTCACATGTCAGGACTTTATCACATATTATGGAATAAGGAAATGAATCATCTCATAAAAATTAATGATCAAACATCACATTACAAAGTAAAACAAAATAAGGAAAAACTCAAAAAAACTCTGGGTAATGGGAACGCATCTACGCTTCTCACTCTGAAGTACTCTCCTCTAGGCCACCATGACTCCACAACATATGAACCAAAGGAATGGTCTGCCAATGATTCACATTCTCCTGATGATCATAGATATTTACTGTTCGTTCCACATACATCGCTTCATCTTCGATATCCAACTCTCCCCAGTCGATGACATGGGAGTCATCATGAAGATATCGGTGAACCTGAGAGATGTGAAATGTGTTGTGGATCCTCTCCAACTATAGTGGAAAAATAAACTGGTATTCCAGTTCTCTAACTCATCCAAACACCTCTAAGGGTCCAACAAACCTGGGAGAAATCTTTCTCCTTTTTCCAAACCTCCACAACCAAAGTCAAGGAGAAACCTTCAATAAAACATGGTATCCAATGTCAAACTCCAAGGGCCTCATTCTGTGATCAGAATATGACTTCTTCCAATCCTGCACTACCATCATCATTTCACGAACAAGATGATCCTTCTCAATCATGCTCTGCACCACCTCAGGTCCAAGAACAGTTGTCTCCCCTACCATTGTCTCGCACAAAGATAAACGACATGGTCTTCTGTACAAATATTAAAATGGAGCCATGCAAATGGAAGATTGATAGATAGTATTGTAAAAATAATCTACCAAGGGAAAGTGTCATACCCAATATCCTCAATGTTACAAGACACATGCTTTCAACATATCCTCCAGTGTCTGGATAGTCCATTATATTTTCCCATCTGTCTGAGGGTGGAAGGCAGTGCTGAGGTGTAACTGAGTTCCAAAAGCATGTTTTATTCCCCTTCAGAGTCGTGAGGTATAACATGTATCCCGATCTAAGAAAATGGATATTGTAACTCCATTTAGTCAAACCACCTCATCCACATACCTCTTTTCCAAGTCATCCACTATGCCCGACTCCTTTATCACTAAAAAGTGAGCTGATTTTGTCAGTTTATCCACTACTACCCAGATAACATCATATCCTTCATAATTTCAAGGTAAACTTATTATGAAATCCATTGAGATGTTATCCCACTTCCACTCAGGGATATACAAGGTCTACAACAACCCACCTAGAACATGGTGATTAGAATTCATCAGCTGGCACACTACGAACTATTACAAAAACTCTGCCACTTCCTGTTTCATCTCGGGTCACCAAAACTGCATCCTCAATCCATGGTACATATTGTAAACTCCCAGTTCTACTACTAAGGGTGATCTATGAAACTCAGGGATGACTCCCCTATATATCATCACTGAAACAAACAGCCTTTCATGGAACAACATCTGATTCTGACCATCCTCTGACCATCCCTCCGGAGCATCACCATAGTCAACGTGATCGCGCATAACCTCTACCTCTAAGTCTCACCACTAAGACTCATGTACCTTCTATATCAGAGAATACTTCACCATCATCTGAAACAAATAGCCTATGCCACTATCAAAATCCATGCTTTCATCCAAGTGCATGGATGTCAACTGCACCTTTACCTTCCAAGAATCTATAGATTCCCAAACAACCTTCTTCTTCAACTTCTTTCTCAAATTATCATCCATGAAATTCCCCTATCCTAGGGTATAGGAGATATAAAAATCATAGTCCTAAATAAACACCATCCACCTCTTTTTTCATAAGTTTAGATATTTCTAGGAAAAGATATTCCTCAATCTCTTGTGATACGTGAAGACCACAAAGCACACCCCAATGAGGTAATTCCACCAAAACATCAGTGAAAAAACGACCTCTACAAGCTCTAGATCATGGGTGTCATAGTTACACTCTTGGGGACATAACTTCCAAGACCCATAAGAGATCACTACCCATTGTTGCATCTAGACACATCCCAAGAATAGATGGTAAGCATCACAAAAAACCTCAAACATCACCCCTTCCTTTGGAAACTAGAGAACAAGAGCATTGACGAACATTCTCTTCAAATAGTAAAAATTCTACCTAGAACTTCTTACTCGACACAAAATCTTGGTCTTATTGGGTTAGATATTTCAACGAAGCTGCAAATCAAGAGAAATCATGTATAAACCTCTAGTAATAAACCTCAAGACCAATAAAACCATGAACCTCTCCCACATTATTGGGTGTTTCCTAAGAATCCACTTCTTCAACCATTTATGGGGCCACTACTACACTGTAGTAGGAAACCACATGCCCAAGGAAATGCCCCTCTCATTTTTAGAACTTTCCCTTGGACAGATTTCTATAGATATGGTGGCATCAACAGACCTACAAGATGGTCCTGAGATGCTCGGTATGATACTCTTATGACTTCAAGTATATCAAGATGTCATCAATGAATATAATGATGAACGGGTCTAGGAACTCATGAAATATTGTGTTCACAAGCCCCATGAACATGGATGGTGCCTTCGTAACACTAAATGACATGACTACAAACTCAAAGTTCACATACCTACATATGAAAGTATTATTCAAGATATATCCCTCCTTTAACCTCAACTGGTGATATATGGACTATAGACCGATCATAGAAAACTAACTCTCCCCTATCAACTAGTCAAAAAGATCATTTATCCTCGGGATAGGGTAACAATTCTTGACCGTAACATGATTCAATCTCGATTATTCTATGCACAACCACACACTACCATCTTCCTTCTTTGAGAAAAACACTAAGGAACCCCATGGTTACACACTAGTATGGATAAATCCCTTCTTCATAAAATCATATATCTTAATCGTCAACTCCTATAACTCATAAGGTTTCATCTGATAAGGATCCATCCAAATTGGAGGAACACCGGGTTGTAGGTCAATCCCAAACTACACATCACATCAAGGGGGTAGAGTCACAAAATCTTTAAGAAAAACATCTAGGATGTCCCCAAAAAACCTAGAGACTTTATATTCCACTAATTCCCCTGAAATATCATCCAAAAAGGAAAGAAGAGGCTCCACACACCAACTTCCCACCTAAAAAATCCCCTCACTGAAGAAAGCCACACGCTGAATATCCACATTTGAAAACATGAATCTCCTCCGAAAGAAATAGATAACATCATTCATGAAATATAACTAGTATATGTTGATAATAAAATTTTATGGATACATAGATAGCAAGAAAAGATCCCCATGTGACTGATGTTGTTCCATCATCAGTCTACATCCCCGACACACATCAAACAAGCTAGTCTGACCTATAACTAGCATAATAAACACCTGGTGAATGATAAGACTATCTATGTCAAGTCCCATAGAATGGGATAGACTGGGTTCAACAAGAGTGTAAAGATCCTGAATCAAACAAAGCATAAGAAAGGGTACTAAACAATCTGATCGTACCTCGAACGATCTTTGTCCCTACTGGAACTGCTGCCTCTACTACATGTAACTGACCACGCCTATATCCTCTACCCCTTTACTGATGACCTCCCCCACAACCAAACCTAGGTAGAGGTCCCTGAGGAATACCCTAAGGTCAGAATATACCTACTTCATCACCCCTCAGTGGATAATGAGCATGTTTTCCTTACTACTAAAATGGACTAGCCAAAAACTACTATTGAGGATGGTGCAGAACCTATCTACCTACACCACACTGAGCTTGAATAGTCATTGGGAACTAGCTATAGATATTTCCACAGACTCCATAAAAGAAACAAATTATCCCCAATCCCACAGGGATGGCACAAATACCAGATGGTCGAAATGGAAACTACTAAGGTTGACTCCCTACTAGTCGAAACCTATAGGGGACTGGCACCTGGGACCTACTACTAGTAACCCTTCCTCTCAAAGAACCATGTTGGATTCCCTCTCGTGGTTTTCCTCCATGTGAGTGGATCTTCTCAATCACCTTCATCATCTTTTGGACCTCCACATACATTGGCAATGTAAAGGGGGTAACCATGTACTGGATAAAAGTAAGAAGTGCCTACTCTAGGTGCCACACAAGATACTCCTCGTATGGAAAGAGATCTAGGGAAAATTATAGAGATCCTTGAACTTAATCCCCAGCTCTCATACTGATATACTCCCCTAATGGAGGGAGAGAAACTCCTACCTTTTCTCTAGCTTCATAGTCGATGAAAGGAATTCTACTTTAAATTACTTCTAAGCGACCCACATAACATCATACTATTTTCACTCCCCTTGGTACAATGTCCACCATTAACATGTATCTCCCCATATCTATCTCACTACCAATAGAACCCAATACTCTCTTGGCTACTGGATCAAACTGAAGGTGATCTAAATCTACTCGAGTCATATCTCCATATCCATATTAGAAACACTACCCTTGTACATTCCCAAGTCCTATCACTAGAAATCACACAACATTCTCTACCATTGGTCATCCTCCTCCACCGGATTAACCCTATGCCGATCAACCAGGTCAACCTGCTGAGCCTCAATAGCTTGAGGCACATGTGGATGAAGATCAGAATCCATAGATGAAAATGTAAAAAAAGAATTCATAAGCCTGAGTAGTATGTAATTTTATTTAATATTCATTTTAATTCATTTAAATCTTTTGTATATCAATTTAAATTCCCCAAAACACCCCAATTCAGACAAGAACATGATTCATTATGATCCATGTATCTTTCCTAGTGTCTCTACCCTATAAATGGTGTAGCCACACTTTGTTGTTCATTAGGATCAGAGTCCTTTCATCAGATCACAAGCGGCCCTAAAATCTTATATCCCAGTCAGTATTCCCAAGCCTATGTCACACACCAAGATCACCTAAGATTTTTTCCCTACCAATGCATGAAATCCTCACTGTGCCTAACTCAAAACTTCATCCTAACCATCACCTCTAATATCATTCTGTTATGACCCCATCCCTTAAAAGATTCCCCTCCTAAATTGGAAATGAATAAAGTGATATAATGACCCCCTGAGTCCAGCATCTAGTAGGCCCCTGAGTGGCAACCAGCACCAAGGGTATACAAATCTCACAAAATGGGAGGCATCACCCTTTTATAGTAAAAAATATCAGGAGATAAGATGTATCAACCTCAAACACACTACAAGACATATATAAAATAAATCCAAAATCCATCCTGCATGCATGATTAAAAATAAAACTTTTACAAACGTAATAAAACTCCAAGGTAAGTACCAAAATTAAAGCTAACCAGCAACATAGAAAATGTCCCAATGTATGAGCTGGTAACACCCATAACAGTCCCCGTAGTCCTCATAGAAACCTAAATATAGTTTTATAATGTAGGGTGAACATAAAAGTATACTCATAAGGAAAACCAAAGTCTTTTGTGGACATGTGGAGGAAGCATACTAATACCCTTGTGAGGAAACAGCAGAACCCAACATCACCTAACAAGGTATACTAGCCACCCCAACCTTACCAAGGAATTATCACCCAATAATGAAATTCTTTTAAATTAATATAGTAAGCACATCAATAGTGTGGTACCCTGCACTTCTTTCCCACTGATTAGCTGCTCTCACACCCTAACAGAAAATATCATGGCACTCCCACCTCTTCTAAAAGAACCACGTCACAACCCACCCACACACACTTGATCCTCATAATCGCATCTCACCTGTAGAGACATGGGCCTCAAAACTAATATTTCCAACACTTTAGTAGGGGTTCACATCCATCTCTTATTTGGGGGATGACACGTAGCTGTTTCCCCACATTTCCACTTTCCAAATGCAGGCATCATCCATCGCTTATTCAGGGATGTTTTCTCTTTGATCGAAATGGGATGATGGGATGTAGGTACCTCCTTCTACTAATTCCTCCTCAAAACTCATTTCCTAATCTGGGTATCCCTCATAGACTTAAGACGTTTTTCATCAAACTCTTCCCAGTTCCATGTCTTCATGGACACCGGTTAATTATGATGCTTCTGTCAGGACATTCCAAGGGGTACGGTCAGGGCAGCAACCTTCGGTCGTGGGAGTAGTCATGTTGGACATCGCTGGCATGTCTGGATGCTGGAACACTAATTATTCTGGGTTTCCTCCCCTTATGATTGGGCTTCTCAAGGGTGAAAAAGCCCGAGGCATCCCATGTCGAATGCGGGGAATTTTATTCCATATGAATATCTCTGAGGTTTTCCTCAGCTTCCCATGTATAACACAGGCTATGCAGTGAGTTTAATATATAATAGAGACAGATCTGATTTATTGGAACACTGATAAGAGTGGATCAAATGGTTGAAACCTCAGGAGGGAACAATGATACAAGTGATAACATGTGTTTAGTATCCTGATTTCTACTGGTAGAAGTGAGAAAGTTGATGACATGATATCACTGGGTTGTGGAGGCCCGGGTAAGAATCAAGATGGATATGGATTATTGAGAATGGATAGGGAGTGAGATGGAGCCGACGAGATAGTGACGATGATGTTGGGCTTGAGCCTCTAAGAGAGTTCCTACATATCCATGTGGTAGGGAATCAAAGTCCATGTAGTTTAGTGGGGAGATGGGACATCTAAGATGGTGACCTATGAGAATGGATGCATGGATGGGCCCCGAATGAAATAAAATCTTTAGGTTGGGAAATGATATTCTTGGGACACAAAGGATCGAGGGAAAGACCATGATGGGACATGAGTGATGGGCCTAAACCTCAGGGAGGATTCCTACATACCCTTCCTTTGTAAGGATCAAAGTCTACGTAGTTCAGAATGGGGGCATAGAATCAGGGTGCACACAACGGATAGCGACCCGATGACATATTGGGACTTATGCATGGTTATTAGCCCGGGGTTGGTCTAATGCCTGAGGGGTGGGCCAGAGATGTGGTTCCCAAAAAATGGAACTATAATGGCTTATATTCAATTTCAGAATACAACAGCTTACCTCTGGTTGGGTGAAACGACTTACCACTGGCTGGGGTTCCAAAATCTTTCCATTGAATGGGGTTCCAACGGCTTACCGTAGGTTGGGGGAACACAACGCATTGCTATCGATTAGGGTTGACAATGGCATACCACTAAATGGGGTTCTAGAGGCTTACCACTGGTTGGGGTTGAACCTCAGGGAGGTTTCCTATGTACCCTAGCTAGGGGACAAGGATCAAAGCCCACGTAGTTCAAACGGGTACGGTTTAATGTCTTTCAGGACAAAAAGGAGGCGTATAGTTTAACATCATGTGGGAGTAGGATGGACCAACATGAAGGGGTTGGGTCAATTAGGTGTTGGACTTGAACCTCAGGGAGTCTTCCTACATACCTTGCCTTGGTAGGGATAAAACTCCACATAGTTTGGAAGTGTTTGGTGAACCGAAGTGAATGGGTTGGGACCAGTAGGTGTTGGGATTTAACTTAATGGAGGCCTACTACATAACTTTACTTGGAAAGGATTAATGACCACGTAGTCTGATAGGGAGGATACAGTTTAATGTCATGCGGGATGAAGGTGAACATACAGTTTAACATCATGCAGGACGATGATGGACCAACATAAAGGGGTCAGGTCAAGTAGGTGTTGGTCTTAAACCTTAGAGAGGCTTCTTTTGTACCTTTCCATGGCTAGGATCAAATTCCATGTAGTTTATATGTTTTTGGTAAACCGACATGAATGGGTCAGGACCAGTAGGTGTTGGGCTTGAACATCAGGGAGGCTTCCTATGTACCTCTCCTTGGCAAGGATTAAAGTCCACGTAGTTTGGAATGGGTTAGGGGCTTACATGCTAAGGTGACCTAGAGAGTATGTCATGGTCAGTGATTACTCTAATCCCATGTGAGTTATGCTTGGTGTGAGAAACAAGATGCAGTAAATACCTGACAATCACGTCGCGAAAGGTGCGTCTGTGGGAAGTGAAGTGGGGATTACACTTGGTTAGTGGCCCAAAGAGGAAATAGGGGCTTATACATGGTTAGCAGACCATGGATATGAAGATTGGGACTTACTCCAGGATGGAGGCCCAATGGTGAAAAATCCCATAGGGAGATGGATGGGAGAACGAAGGTCCTTGTGCCAATATCTCCTCTAGTCTTTGGAACCGAAGACTAAAGGAGGAGCAGGAGTGATGCCTCCTACAAGAAAGGCTAGGGGCTTACACCAAGATGGTTTCCCTTATCTATGGATAGGCACCGCTCTATTAGAGAATATCTCATTCCATGTGAGGAAGATCTCACTATCATGGAGATGAGCGGGCGTAGAGAATGTTCGAGACTGGGCACCCCGCGTATGATGAACGGGGTGAGGCCATAGTTTAACGTCATGTGCTGAGGACAATGGTGCTTGGCAGTTTAACATCCTACATCTCAGATGAGGCAGGTTCACTCCACACCCCTAGGACCTACATAATTGATACCTATCCACCCTCGAGTAAGAGAATTCATTAGAAATTCTGTAGTTAAGGGATTTCATGGAGTGATCCACTAAGGTGCTGACGTTAGCGTGGATATGAGAAGGAGAAATAGCAATTAACGTGCCTATACTAAGAAGAATAAGGCTAAGTAATGAAACATGAAGCACCACCCAAGGGACCATGAAATCACTTTGTATAAGCTCAGTGGGTCATACGAAAAAGGGGTTGTAGAGAAAAGGTGTTCACAGGAGGAGGCCTCGTGAAGCTCTAGTGGTCGATGTAGTAGAGGGGATTCGTGAAGGGGTATGATTTGAGAAGTGGGTGGCCTAGCCTAGGAATAGGTCATAGGTTCACATAGAGGTTTCTTCATGAAGTAGAAAGGGTATTTCAAAGTAGGGCTTCATGAAGAAATGGTGCCTTGAAAAGCATAGAACTGCGAAGCAGTGTACCTCATGAAGCATAATGAACCTACCTTAGCATGTGGTTCACATGTTCATGGAAGGTCCTTTGCGAAGCATGAGTGCTTTTCTAAGACCCAATTCCCCATAGGGATCTCATTCCTTTGCAGAGGCCTGTGGGCTTCATGAAGGGAATCCCTGCTTGAAGAGCGGTTGTGTTTAAGCCAAAGAAAAGTTACTTCATGGTGCTAAAGTACCATGAATAGATCATTTTTCATAGAGTAGAAAGTATTTCACAATTTGAGAGCTGGGAAATAAAAAGGTCGGAGTATCCGTCATTTGGGCTCGGGGGAAGCCCGATATTTATAGGCAAGAGGCATTGTGAAGCACAGATCACATGACACGAAGCCACATGGAGATTTTTCATAACCACGGAGCCTCCTGCCTCTTTTCTCTGTAGTGGATTCACAAAAATTATTTCATATCACAGAGCCTCCCACCTCTTTGCTTTATGGTGGCTTCACCAAGGTCTTTTGGATCGCCAAGCCTCCCACCTCTTTGCTTCGCGGTGGACGCAAAGTGGGTGGATTCACGCCGGCCGTGGTGCTATGGGGATCTATGAACAGACTTCGCGAGGCAGCCTTAATGAAGTTGGTTTCCTCTTTGAATATTATTTTCCTCCTCAAATATTTTGGCACCAAAAATTCCCCCATCCCCCTCAAACTTGGATCCAAGGAGGAAATGAGGGTTGAAGTTTGAGGGGCAATCACCCAAATTTTTAGGCCAATCGCAAAGCAGGATCGCGAAGAAGGGTCACAATGCGGAGAGGGGACACATGGGTTGAGAGCGCTATGAAGCTCACCATGGCCAGGCACACCATGAAGAAAAGGGGGCCATTTACTATAAATAGGGTAGGCTGACATCTCTTTTTTCTTTTATCATCTCTAAGTTTTGGAAATTGTGCTCTCAATTCACAATGCTATGTGCTCTCTGCAATTACTCTCCACGAATCGGGCATTTCTAATTCATGGCGCACAATGAGTCCTTTGACTCCGTGAGTGTGCGCTCCGTAGATTATGTCTGTGAAGTCTCTGACAGGGCTCCACAAACTATCTTTGTGATCGAGCTTCATGATTTGGGATTCACCATCAAGCTCCATGATCTAGGATAAAATTTTCAAAAACATAAAGACTGAATGGCTCATCAAGAAGCTTCTAGGGGGTCTTTGGAGATGCTACCTGTAGAGAAGAAATGGCTAATAAATCAAGCATCAGAGAAAACATATGGAGCCATTTGGACTATGAGTGATTGGTGGAGCTGCTGTCAGAGGGTCAGAAGAACTACCCCCTTGTGCAAAAGGTTACCTTTGTATGGATTTGGCCTGAGGGATGATGTATTTATTCCTTAAGTGAGTAGGGACAAGCCGGCTTACTGGTTCAAGAGTACGTCGTGCCTGTGCCAGTGGTTTAGGGAAACTGAAGGCCACGCTCAGGAGGATTTCACACCCGTCAATGCTAATTACCCGTACAACCATGTGAATAAAATTGATGGGAAGGCATTGTAGCTGGAGAAATCCCCTCCCATGTACCACACCCTCTTGAAGGAAGCCCTTTGGAACCTGGAGAAGGGGTGGAATGATGAGTGGGATTTTTTCTAGGGGTTCAAATTTACAGATGAATGGGCTTGGGACTTATGGGTAGGCGCCTCGTGTGAGGAGTTCAGGGAAGAGTTGAGGTGAGTGGGCTTGTACGAGGCATCTTGAACTTCCCAATTTCACATATATCAGCTGAAGCAGCTGATTATAGAGCTATTGAGTAGGTGGTCGTCGAGAACCAATACCTTATATATTCACCAGGGGGAGGTTGGTATCAGCCTCTTGGATTTTCACTAGATCTCAAGGGTCCCAATACTGGGGGAAATGTATGATGAGTTCATCCCTGCCGTGAATACATGGGAAGACCCAAAGAATATGACGCTGCTGGAAAATGCATTGATGGACCTAGTGTCGGAGGAGGACAAGAAATCGGTTAGGGATATCCACTTTAAACAGTGGTTCGAGAAGTTCTTGAATTTCCCTGAAGATAGAAAGTTTCCCAAGAGGCCTCAGACCTGCCTAAAGGGGTTCAATACAGCAAGGAGCATTCATATTGGCTACTCCTAAAGGAAAGCCAGTGGAAGATATGGGGATTCAGTGTCATTACTGAGCAGAAACTAGTGGTTAGGTTTTCTACATTCATCTTAACACATATATGCGACTGGATTATTCCAGTAAGGGATAACAACATCGGTGTTCAACCGAGCATGTTCATCATGGTGTCCATGTTGGCGATAGGGGGATGGGTCAACCTCAGGATCCTGATACTCTCTAAGCTGTATAAGGTGTTGTGTCACATCAGAGAGTGGAAGAAGTCACATAAGATATATGGGTCGTTCCATCTTTGGTATGGGTGGATAGCAACACATATTTGGGGAATATACGAATATATGATCTCTCTTTCCCCTCCAGGACCAGATTTCTGCCCAGCCAGTCTGAATGTGGTGGGGATAATTCCAACTAAGTTGACTCTATAGTTGATGATGAACAGGGTCTGGAAGGTTGAAAATTTCAACTTCCAACCATTCCCACTACCAACAGGTGTGTTCACTGATGACTGTCGGGGACTCGAAGAACATCGGTCCTACCTCCTAGCCTTTCAGGGTGGATTCCTGAAGGCGTAGGTTGATCGCAAGCCTCTCGGCGAGTCATACACCCTGAACTGCTTCACGAGGTAGTTTTGGTGCAAGAAGCGGCTGACCCCGTGGGTCTACTTGGGGGGGTTCCACAAGGATCACTCGTGTTTGATGAGGAATATGTGTATCATGTTCACACAGGAGGATGGGAAGATACAAAATGAGCTGCCTCCGCCCACAGCTATTTATGAGTTGGTGAAGGAGTATGCCAAGGGATAAGAGGTGGCCTACCTGGGGGAGATGCTGAAGTAACAAACCATCTATGCTGGTGATGAGGTTACTCCCCAACCTCGAGGTTAAGGCTGGAAGGTGGAGAGGACATCTCATGGTGGCAGGGCTGCAGTGGCTACGAGACCCACACTGGTCGAGAGGCAGGTAATGACAGTAGACTGAGCAGTCCCAGAGGAGTAGAGTCATCCAGAGGGGAGGCTGCCAAGGGGATTCCATAGGATATCCACCCAGGCTCTGGTGAAGCGGCTGCACCACATAGATATGACTGATAATTCCATCTTCACGATGTCTTGGGATATCTGGGACGTCAATAGGCAATTCCTCAACTCGTCCGTGATGTGGCTACATTTGAATCACCTCAGGATGGATTTGTCAGGGATCGGTCCCGTTAGGGCTGGTTTTGCATTATCCTAGGTGGAGGGGGAGCAGTACCTTACTGAAATGGAGGACTTCATGCAATCTTATGGTACTCTGTATCCAATGAAAGACTTGGTAAATGTGTTGTTGGATCGAACGACCCCTCCGCAATTGTCGACTACTAAATTGAGAGAACTCTTTCCCTTGCTGGAAGAGTCAAATAATTCCTCTTGGGGGGAGGGGGCCAGTGGAGCGAGCCCTGTAGAGGAGGGTGAGGTCGGAGATTTAGACCTGGAGCTAGAATAATTTTTGGAGGCGCTTGAGGTAAAATCCTAAACACTTCTCTGAAGTCTTCATCCAGGTTATTTAGGACATATAGACTAAACATCTAAACTGTGTAGTTGTTACAATATCTGATGAAAATGAGAGCCCAAGAGGTACTCTCCATGTCACATAATTCCAAAGGATTTCAGGACAAGTGGCCGAAAATGGGGCAAGATTTCAGATTCTTTAGGTTGGATCTGCAGATATCATGTCTGGGCATTCCTACATATCTCATGAGGATGGGAATCAAGCCATATGTAGTTATGGATAGTTTTTTTGAGTTTGATGTCTTTTGACAAGGGTGAACAGATCTTAGTTTAAAGGACATAGAGCTCAGACCATAGATAAAAATGAGGGAAGGAAACATGTGGTGTGACATTGAAAAACCCGACGTGAATGAGGACATAAGCCTACATCACACTAAGGAGGTTTAAGGTCGAGGGACCAAAAATGAAAGCTGGGTTGGGCCCAAGGAAAAGTGCCCATACATTCTTACGTACCCCATTATAATGGTGATCAAGCCATATGTAGTTTAAGAAGTGTTGTGGTATGGTACCTGGGCAAGGGACAATATTGTCATGTGGGTCTCGCCCATGCACCAAAAGAAGCGGCATTTGATAGATATTTTTTGTTCTTTAGGATGGGTGTGTTTATTTTTGTCAAGTGATAAACCTATGATGGAGAATATGGGTGTTGATATAGGAATCAGGCCACATGTAGGAATTGAAAAATGGTATGGTGCATGAACAAAACCCAATATGATATCCCCTCGAGTGAGTACATCACAATGTAGTGTCATTTTTTGTCATACAACCATGACAATAAGGTCATAGTTCAGGGTCGTATGAGAGGACCTAAAAAAGAATTTTACCGTCAAGAAATAAATACAGAATAGTTTAAAGTCATGTGGGACCAGGCAATAGAATTTATGGTCATATGGCTTGGACACATACAGAAGAAATGAGGTTCTAGGGGGGAATTCACATGGCATGAAGAAGCATACCCAACGTGAGTGAGGATGAGGTCCACACCACACCACGCACGATTCTAGGGAAGAAACCTCAGGCTAAGGGGCTAGAAAATGTTAGGGAATATGGGGCAGGACCCGAAGATGATATGTCTAGGTGTTCCTACATATCCCATGAGGATGGGAATCAAGCCATACGTAGTTCTGAGAGGATAAGATGAAGGAGAGACTAACTCCTATAAAGAGAGTATGTGGTGCGGCTATTGAAAACTGGACGCAAATGAGGACGTGGTCCCACACCACACCACACAATCCTATGAAATTCATGTCCAAAATGTCAATCAGGAAAGGTAAATATGGGGAACCTAGGATGGACTCATCGACAAGATGGTCAAGAATTCTTACGTATCCCATGAGGAGGGGAATCAAGCTGTACGTAGTTCTGGGAATGGCATGCAGTTTTACTTCTTGAGGAAAGGACATTATGATCTATGTTTAAGGTCTTAGAGCTCAGACCATAGATAAGAGAGAATATTCCAAAAGGTCTCAAACCTCAAACATATCTTTAAGACCATGTGAGCTACTCTTGATGTGGGAAACAAGGGAAGATAATGTCTTTATAACACATGGAATACATGCAAAGGGGAAATCAATGAGGAGTCCCGGACGATGCCTCACCATGACTTTTCCCTTCTAACATGCCAATGTTCACTGAGGGACATTGCCAAGAGTGTCAAAATTCCACATGGACATGAGGGAGTGGGAAAAGATGTGTATTGTGCAACCAATATTTGAGTCTTGATGGGGGTGACGATGGAGGATAACCGTTGACCATGTTCAAAACACAGCATCCACAGTGTTACTATTCAGGGGCCCTTTTGGATGTAAAAGGTGATGGAAACCCAAATAAAGGGGAGAATGAAACTTGAGGATGGGCGATAACATGTCCATGTATGATTAAACACTCTTGGTGCCGAATGAGAGTGCTCCTGGGATCATTGGTGAACTACCAAGGTGGTTCGAGGGGCCCAACATAAGTGTAGCTGACTAGAAAATATGAGTGTGGAACAAGGGGATAAAGAGATATTGGGAGAGAGGAAGTTAAATGGAGAGGTTGTTACAGAGTCATTGTGAATGAGGACATAATCCCATACCATGCTGCATGCCCCTCTCCTGGGAGAACTTGAGCTAGGGGGCCAGGAAGATAGGGGGGTTTCTAAGAAATGGGGCTAGACCCGAAGACTAAATGTTCGAGTAGTCCAATGTATCCCATAAGGATGGGAATCAAGCCACACATAGATCTGGAGGATGTTGTGTAGTTTTATGTCATTCGGCGAGGACATAGATAAAGGAAAGGTATCTCAATGAGGGATTTGTACGTCACGGTGGGAAACCCGATGAGAATGAGAACATAATCCCATTCCACACTGTATGATCCCAAACAAGGAATTGGGACAAGGGGAAAAAAAAAGTTGAGGGATCTAAGAAAATAAGTCTCATCCAGTTCATATTTTAATGTCATGAAGTGAGGAAGATAATGGATGGGTGTCCCAAGGGGATGTTTGCAACATGGAAAAAATAGGCCGATGTGAATGAGGACATAGAGTCCAGGCCATACCACACAATCTTGAGTGTGAACTTGGGCCAAGGGAATAAAAGGGTTGAGGGACCTGAGACAGGAAGTCCTATCCAGTTTTCAGTTTAACGTCTTGAAATGAGGATGATGGTGATTTTAGTTTATGGTCATAGATCTCAGACTGTGGAGACATGACCCTTCATGTGGGTATTACATTCCCAAAGATCCTAAGCCCACGTGAGCAATGATCAGTGTGGGAAATAAGGAATAAGACCAGAATCTCCCCAACATATAAGGGTACGACAGCTGGACTCACACTCCTACCCGAGGCAGACTGACATTTGAAGGGATATCTAGATGGAGTGAACCACTACACCCAATATTTGGGACATATGTGGGTGGGGAAAACGATGGAGGATAGTTGTTGACCATGTTTTAAACACAACATCCATATCATGTGACCTGAAATGGAAACAAAAAATGAGCGTCCACCACTGACCAGGTTCACAACATGGTAATTTTATCAATTTTTTAGTCGATGACCTCAAGGACGTTAGCCCAAAATGATAGGAGATCCCTTGGGCTAAGTATCCATATTGTTTGGCGGCCCTTTTGGATGTGAAAGATGATGGAAACCCAAATGAAGGGTGTGTATGTGTAGCATTAATGTGCTTTTGGATTTTAACGTCATGCAAGATGACAAAAGAGGTGGAGATCTCCAAGGAGAGGGATACATGGAGAGGTCATGATGAACTTGACGTGAATGAGGGAAAAATCCTACACCACACCATTTGTTACAACCCAAGGGGAGATTCTGTAGTTGGGGTTGGGCCAACGGATGAAATGTCTAGGTGTTCCTACATATCCCATAAAGATGGGAATCAAGACACATGTAGTTATTAAAGGGACATGTAGTTTAACGTCATGTGGGGAGGACGCGGGAGGATAGAAGAACAAGGAGCACAAGGTGCGATTATTATGATCCTGCCATGAGTGGGTCCAGAGAAGACTACACTACACCATATGGGATCTTCCAAGGAATCTATACTTGGGGGGATAGTCAAAGAGGGGTATAGAGCTAGAATCAAGACAAGGCATCTGATAATTCCTACATATCCCATGAGAATGGGAATCAATCCATATGTAGTTCTTGAAGGGGCCATTTGGTTTAATGCCTTGCGATGAGGATGAATGCTGAGTAGTTTTGCATCCTTTAGTTCGGAAGAACCATACATTTTACTATTATGTGGTGTAGATAGAACAGTTTAAGGTCTTGTGGGACTATATAGATCTCAATTTATGGTCATAGATCTTAGACCGTTTTATAGTTTATCATCATGTGGGATAGAAAAGTAGTTTAATGTCATGCATGACATAATAGTTTACGGTCATGTAAAACCGAATATAGTTTAACGTTCTGAGGGAAAACATAAATTTTATTTTCATGCAGGACATAACAGTTTAAGGTCATGTTGGACCACATACAGTTTAATGTCATGCTGAAAAACATACAACTTAAATTCATGTAGGACACAACAATTTAAGGTCATGATGGACCCAATAATTTAAGGTCATTCTGGACCCAACTACTCAGGTAAAGTATCTCTTGAGTAATTTGGCATTGGTGGGAGGAGTAATACGCTCTCTATCCATGGTAACTAGGGAGTACCCTTCATTGGGGTAAACCTTGTGAATGATGTAAGGTCCTTCCCATTTGGACTCCAGTTTTGGTGGTTTCTATCCAGGTATCATTGGTGCCCTCAAGGGAAACACCAAGTCACCTTACAAGAAAGAGAATAGGAGAACCTTCTTGTTGAAGGATCTGGATATCTTGTTCTAATGCCTTTATAGATTGTTCAAGTCACAAATATAGTTCTCATCGAGTGATTCCAATTCAGCTGGATGGATTTTAGCTACTTATATGGTGCTTTCTAATCATAGATAATTGTGCGTAATGAAAGAAAATGAATCTCTATGGGCATGACGACCTCTATTATGTAAACCAGAGAGTATGGGTTCACCTGTGTGGAATTATGAGTTGTTTTCTGGTAATCCCAAAGGGAATTGGAGAGCTTTTCTAGCCACCACTTCTTGTTCTGACCAACCATCTTCTGTAAAATTTTAAAGAGGGTTTTTTTGAACGCCTAGATCATCCCATTTGCTTGTGAATGATAGTGAGAGGTATGGTT
This sequence comes from Viscum album, assembly GCA_963277665.1. Lineage (NCBI taxonomy): Eukaryota > Viridiplantae > Streptophyta > Magnoliopsida > Santalales > Viscaceae > Viscum > Viscum album. Next base: position 1,966,399,191 of record OY728121.1, read on the forward strand.
AAAATGGATGTTGTACTTGGCATACAATTTCTTCAACTTGGATGCATGAAATTTGGTTCCATTTTCGGTGAGAAATGTGTGAGGGACTAAAAAATTTTAGATGATGTTGGAGCTCACAAATTCAATGATAGAATAGGCCTTGACCTCCTTGAGTTGAATTTTCTCTACCCACTTGGAAAAGAAATCCATGGCGGCCAGGATGAACCTGCACTGGCAAGCTATCACCGGTAGATATGGTCCCATGACATCGAGTCCCCAGAACACAAAGGGTTGGAGTACTTGGTAGTGTGGAGAGGCTCTGATGGCCGATGCACAAAGATGGAATGAATTTGGCACAGATGGAACCTCTTGGAAAAATTGATGTAGTCACAGATCATGGAGGGCCAAAAATACCCCAGTCTCTAGATCTGGTGAGATAATTTTGGCCCGGTCTGATTAGCTTCGCAGGAACCAGCATGAACCTCCTGCATGACATGAGAAATATCAAATCCTTCAATAAAACGGAGGAGAACCCCATCAAACCTACGATTGTAGAGGATCTGCTCAAGACCAAGACCACTCTAGAGTGTAAATGGAAATGGTCGGTGTCAGATTTCCTCATTCTCCACTTGATCTGCAATGAGATTACTGTTTTGGAGGTACTTGAAAATGGAGGTCCGCCAGTTTGGAGTCACTTACATCACTACATCAGGAGGACCTAGAGGTACTGATGTGGAGGTTTCGGCAGTAAGGTGACCTACCTATGGGTTTTCCTCTTTATATAGAGTGGAGGGGGAGATGACTCTGTTGTGTGCCACTTGGATAATCAAATCATTCTATTCAGGCTCTGCAAGAGATGAAGCTAGGCTGGACAAGGTGTCTGCTCAACCATTCTGGGATTGAGGAATATGAGTAACTTTTGATCGAGATGGGAACTAGGCCATCAGCTGGAGGGTGCGTTCCAATAGTGGTACAAGTTCTGGAAATTCTAACGGCATAGTCACCATTGATCTACTTGATGACTAGTTCAGAGTCCCCTTTCATATGAAAGTGGGGAACATCAATATTGAAGGCTAACTCAAGGCCAGTAATGAGAGCCTGATGCTCCGCCTCATTGTTGGTACAACCTTATGGGAGAAGGAATGAATACGGCAGAACAACATGTTTTTGGGTAATAAAGATGATACCTAGAACTACTCTATTGAAACTGGGGTCATTGAGACTTCTGTCAGTTAGGCTCCAAGAAGCACTATAAAAGTTCATTTTATAGCACGAAATGTCTTGGTCCATCGAGAGGATTGCCTCATTAGGAAAATCATGGTCTAGAGACTGGTCCATGGGGGATGTATGGGCGGCAAGTAAGAATTCCAATGATTTCTCCTTGATATCCTTTTGAGGGACAAACATGATGTCGAACTGCTGGAGGATCACTACCCACTGAGCTAGATGGCCTGTCAACATGGGCGGTTTATGATGTACTTCAGCAGATCCACTCGGGACACCAGCTGTACCTCATGGTGCTGCAAGTAATATCACATTTTTTGCAATGTTAATACCATCACATGCATCTCTTTCTCTATAGGGTAGTATTTGGTCTTTTTATCAAGGAGCATGTGGCTGAGATAGAAAAGACTATTCTTCATTCCTTCATTGTTCTTCTGGGTGAGAAGGGTGCCGAGAGATCATTCTAGGGAGGTCACACAAAGGACCAGTGGCTTTCCAGAAATGGGTGGAATTAGGATCTGATGTTGGAGTAGATAGTGCTTGATTTCCTTGAAATCAGTCTGACATTACTCATCCCATTGATATACAGTACCTTTCTTCATGAGGAAATAAAAGGGCTTGACCTTACAGGACAAATTTGCGATGAATCGGCGTATGTAATATAAGTGTCCTTGAAAACATCAAAGATCTTGAATGTTTCTTGGGGGAGACATCTAGTTGATGGCGTTGATCTTCTTCGAGAAAATATCTATGCCCCTGTATATGACAACAAATCCAAGAAACATTTTATAGGTAATCCCAAAGGCACACTTCAATGGGTTCCTCTTCAGGTGGCGAGAATGGAGGAAGCCGAACAATTTATCAAGGTCTTTGAGATTGTGATGAAGCTGGTGATATTTGACCACTAGATCATCCATATAACATTCCACCAATTTCCCAAGGATCGGCTTAAATATGTGATGCATGACACGTTGATAGATGTCACCTGCATTCTTTAGGCCGAAGGGCATTACCTGGTAGCAGAAAGTACTTTGTGGTGCCCTGAAGGCTGTAGACTCCTCATCCTTGAAATCCATTTGGATTTGGTTATACCTAGAATACCCATCCATGGGGGAGAAGTCCTGGAACCCAACAGTGGCATCAATTAACAACTCTATCATGGGAAGGGTAAAATAATCCTTCAAACATTGACGGTTGAGATCGCAGAAGTCAATGCAGACTCTGATTTGTCTGTTCTTCTTCCTGACAGGCATAATGTTGGCTAGCCATCTGAGGTACTAGACCTCCTTAATGAAGTTTTCTCTAATGATCTTGTCAACTTCGGCCTCCACCGTGGCACCATGGGAAGGGTGCATCTTTCGGGAAGCCTACATGAACCTGCAGTGATTTTCTGGAAGATCGAGGTAGTGTACGGTGACCTGAGGGTCTAGTCATAGAAAATCATGATAAATTCATGAAAATAAATCAAATTTATACTTTAGGAAGTCCATGTACTATTTTTTCTCTTCGACAGGCATATTGGCACTGATTAATTTAGGTTTCAGATCTATCTCGCTACCGAGGTTCTCCTGTACCAGTTCATCTACTGTGGTGGAGACACCCTCTTCGAAATCAGAAGGGGAATCCTCTAAATACTCTACTTCACTTATGGAGGAGGGTTCCTTGATGGGAGGATTTTCCTCTGAGTCAATAGATCTCGATGGGAAGCCTGTTCCAGCCTGATCAGTGGTAGATATTGCATCAAGGGACTCCTGTGCTACCGAAACCATGGCAATGAAAGCTATCAATCCGATCCTAACTGGTCTTAAACCCAAGAGGACACACTTTATGATATCAAAGAAATAGTGGTGAATAGGCTTGAGCTGATTTATCCCATCCCGGAAGAACAATCATGTATTATGTATTTTCGTTGCCATGGGGCATACATTCCAATACCTTATGGGGGTTGTGGGCTCTGGGATCACCCGAGCCTGATTTTTGTAGGAATATGAGGTGATCTTCTGGAATAACTTAACATGGGAATATGATTCCCCCTAGTTCAAAAAACAAAAAATCATTACCCCATATCTGGTGGCATAGCCTCCAATCGATGGATTAAGAAAATGTAGGTATCATCCAGGTCTATCCTTAGGTCGGTCGCAGCCATAGAATGTTCAACCACATTAGCCTGGATCTGCTTGTCTTTGATCTTGTAATAGTCATCATCTAGGTATAGGGATTCACAAGAGGCAAAGGGAGATGTGTCACCTTGGAGTACTCCCAATCGACCCTTAAGGGAGTACTTAAGGCACTGGTGATATGATGAAGGGATCGTCGCATGTAGGTGGAGCCATGGCCTGCCCATCAACGTATTATAGGTGGTTTCCATGGATACAACAATGAACTAAGTGCTTGAAACTAGGCCAATGAACTGGGTCTTCAGGAAGATCTTTCTGACCGGTGTCTATTTTTTTCCTATCATAACCTTGGATTTTTAGGTTAGAGGGACTTAGTACATCCCCAAATAGCCCCATATTTCGGAGGGTCTAGGTCTGGATCAGGTTGATCCTAGAGCTTGTGTCAACAAAGTAGCGAAGAACTTCCATGGCATTGAAGTGGCCAATAATATAAAGTGGGATAATGTGACCCTATATGAGAGAGCCTTCATCTTCTCCAGAGAAAGAGATAATGGCTTAGTATTTAGTATTCTCGACTTCCTTAGCATGGAAGGCTTATGTAGCTACTATCTCTATCTCAAACTGGAGGGGGCTTCTCAAAGCCTTGGAAAGGTATTCATGCATATAAACTAATAGAAGAAGGGACTCAAGGATATAGATCTATTCTGGAATGCTGGAAAGATTCTTGAGGACATCATACTTATGTGTCAGGTGTGAACTTCTTCATATAGGAGGTCATTCTACAACAGGGGGAATGACTGGCCCTTCTGGCTGAACCACCGGATGACTAGTGGTGGGGATATCCCATTTCTCAACAATCAAATCTCATGTAGTGACTACCGGTTGAGGGGTAGATGATTGAGACCGGTTTGTAACAGAGCGTGGCTAATCATGGTGTGTTCGAGGTGGCTCTGCCTGATCAAGAAACACAAACGGTGGAAAAGGCAGACCTGATGACACCAAATAAGAAGGATGTGCATGTTGAGCTCTACGCTAGGCATGATGTCTGGTTTCAGTGGAAAGCACAACCTAGATGGAAGTACTGACTGAGGCACTCTAACAACCCATATAGCCACAGACTCTTTGACGATGGCGATGACTGGGGATGTTGGAAGGATTTGTATGGCGTTCTTCACCATCAGAAATCATATAGGGGTTTACCAACTGCACGGTCTTAACTGAGGCATACCCTTGATCGTCACACAAAGAATCATCCACTACAAGATAGATTATGGGGGGAATAACCATCTCTGGGGGGATAAATTCTCTAAGAGTACGGGATGATGACAGTGTCGGTAGGGGACTTTTTTTCCCTTGCATCGCTACTGCCTGCTCTTCTAGTAAGAGGAAGGATGAACCGTTGACATGGAAGTACTGGATGCGGGTGACGCGGAATATTCTAAAGGATTAGGTCAATTTAGACATGCATGGATAATACCATGGGCACGGGTGACTGCCTTACAAGCCATCCAGTCATCGAACTACTGGGACTTGCGGTTAGAAACTTGATGCCACTCACCTTCGCTGTCACTATCGTTGTCTAGATTCACGAATACACATGCCACATATGTTAGAGCTAGGCCTAAGCTGACTATGTTTTTATCAACCTAGTCTTGAATCCATTCTTTAAACACATAGCATTTTTTGAGGGTGTGCCCCAGGATCTGGTGATAGGGGAAATAATTGGGGTGATCAGTGAGATCTTCCTCTTCTGGTCTCCTACATTCATAGAAACGTAGAATTCCCTGTTCCAAGGAACTTTGGAAATAACCAAGGACTTGAGTCTCATTGGATGAGAAGGTCCGGTTTCTCCTTTATGGGAAGGGGGCTCTGGGAGCCTGGCCCTGACGAGGGGTTGGAGGAGCCTGTCGAGGAGGCGGGACCTGGTTATCTTGCCTAGGTGGTGGTGGTTCATTACGCGAGGTGCTTACCGATTCTGAGGTGGGTGTTGTTGGTCCAGAGGCTACACCTAAGTTGGAGTTCCCCAGTGGGGCTGTGGAGGTGGCTCCACTGGTAATAGCTCCAGTTGCCTGGGGGCCTCTATTTGGGCCACCACAGCGGGCTTAGCCTTAGCTTCCCTTCTTGCAAGAATTGCAAGAGGCAACTAACGTGCCTTCTTGGCCTACTTTAATGGTTCCTATAGACTCTGTGCCTTATCATAGAAGTCTCAAAACCCCCCAGGGTAATTTTGAGTAATGAGAGAAGGGACCAGTTCGATCTTGACATTCCCTACACACATTGTCAGCAGTTGCTCTTGAGTTAGCGACATATCAGAGAAGTATGCGAGACCTTTCCACCGAGCAACAATGTCCACGACGTGCTCTTCTGACCTCTACATACACTTTGAGAGGTCTACAATACTCATCTTCTAGGTGGTAGAGCTGAACTAGTAGAGAAACTGCCTATAGAGATCTTCCTAGTTGGAGACCAAACCGATGGGTAGCTGATTGTACCAGATAAATGTAGGTCCTTCCAATGTATGTACAAAGCATCGGAGTTTGGTAGCTTCTTGTGGTTCTGGAGTTTCTAGAATGGGTCTAAACCTCGAGATGAAATGGTCTAGTTTCTGCACCAGATTACCCATCCCGTTAATGGGGGAGGAGGTGAGATTTCTGAAACCTAGGGGTGCTGGTATATTATCCACCCATACTGAATATGTCTTTCCATAAGGTGGGATTACCACCTGTCGATTTTCTAATGACTCAAGGTCAGTAATGAGCACTACCATCAGATCATCTTGGAAGGGACTCCTATCTTGACTAGGATCCATGACCACCAATGCGTTGGAATGTTATTCAACATGATAAGCAGGCCAGGCGGCCTGTGGAGAGGCTAGTGGGATGGCCCACAGAGTAGCTAGAAGGAACCTGAGTCGGGGCCCAGGGATTGTCACGCCGCTCAGGTGGGGTTGGAAACACATATTGTGCCCTCTTGCCATAAGTTCCAACCTTTATCCTATCTATGTGGTTAGGATGGTTAGGGTCACCTAAAGGAATTTCACTGGGGGGATTTGTGCCTGCCCCTACTACCCCAGCCGATGATTGTTGTAGTCTGGCTTACACTCCATGGAACACTCCATAAGGAGTTCATCGACCACTTTCATGTGCTCTGCAAGTTTTTGGTGAAATTAAATTTTTTCAGGATCATCCTCCATATTTTGTACTGAGCTAGACAGGTCGTAGGTTTTGACGGCTCTGAGGTGATATTTTACCTTATTGGGATTCCAGATGAGGACCAATGCCTCGATGGGAATGCGATGACCCAATATATTTCTCTACTGGTGAGTAAGCCTTACCAAAGTATCCAACAGTTGTGGAACTCCCCTGGGGATAAGTTTTCTCCAAGGAGATATGTCACCGTCTCTTCCTCTTATAGATCTACCATGTTAACCGTGACTCTACCTAGAGGCATATGCTCAATATCGCCTGGCAAGTCAGGTTGGGGCCTGATAGCACTGAAGTGGAGGGTAGTGTACTTCCCCCAACCATGGACTTGAACATGGGGAGATGCCTCCTTGATAATTCTATGGATCACTTTAAATCTATGAATGCATCTATACTGGAGGGTACAGTGGTGACTGGGTGACTTTTTTCGTTGGGCCACAGGGAGTGCAGCCAAGTCAAAAAAATGGCATTGTTGACCAATTTCTTCAAAGTGTGCCTAACTATTGGGGTAAGACACTTGCCTATGAAAGAGATGAAATTTCATCACCTAGAGGTTCTAGAAAAATCATTTGACTTCCTCATGGTTGAGTGATTTTGGTGCACTGAAATTCAGCGCTATGACTGGCCAAAACATCTCCGGGAAATGGTCTGCCATAAGAATGTCCCACAAGATCCTTAGTTTAGACTTGGGGTATAGTCCTTGGTTTCCCCACACATATACTAGAAATGGATAGGGAACCGGTAGTGGTACTTAAGCAGACTATGAATACGGTAGGCTGGAAAGTGGAGAATATGGTGAGAGGGCTGACAAGCCACCGCAACTCGGGATATCCTCCGAAGAGCATGGTGACTTGGAAACCATGTCGCAATAAGATGGACTGGAGACCATAGTTTCTGGCATAGGGAATATGGATACTGGTGGTGGACCATGTTTTTTCTCGTCCACCATTGGTCCCCATAATAACTCTATGTGAGCTCTGGTTGAGGTAGAGAGTGCTCCGGGCGATGATGGTGGCTATTGCATGACCATACCCAAGGGAAACACCAAATATTCATCCTTTTGGATATATATGTGAAGGGAGGTAGGGATCTGGTAGAACTCACATTCCAAAATTATGAGGCTGATACACCTCATACCTGTCCCATCCCCCGACACAGAGGATCGAGGTGAGGGTTCCATTGTCGAATCATATTTTTCCTCAGAATCTAAGAAGCAGACTGGTTTAATCTCAGTCTGAATCTTCCCAGTATTCTTTTTGTGGCAGTGGTGATCCACCCTCCTGCCCTGGGTTGGCTCTTCTGGATAGGGTTGATTTTTGGCTCAAGGAGGACTTTCGGTTGAACTGGTGCTGGGGCGGAGAGGACTTCCTCTTGGGTGATCCGGGATGCAAGGAGCACCTGGACAGATGTCAAAAGGAACATGGGGAGGACCTCCATGTCCATTAGCTAATACGCGGAGGGAATCTGAAGTGCAGGAGCAGGTAGGACCTCCGTTGGAGCTACTCGGAGCATGGGTAGGGCCTCTATGATTATTTCATCTAGAAACGTTGGTGTGAGGAGTGTCCTCGTACTGGTTGAGAAGAACATGGGTAGGACCTCTGTGATGGGTGTTTATGAAGTGAAGAAAACCTCCGCTTCATAGGCAATAACACTATCATTCTGTATGAGGACATAACCAAGTCCATTCATTGAAGCATCACTGTAAATAACAAACCCATCATTCCCTGATGGTATAGTCAAGATAGGAGAATTAACTAATATTCTCTTCAGTTCTTCAAAACAATCTTCACACTCTTTTTTCCAAACAAATTTAACCCCTTTACGCGTGATCTTGGTTAATGGGTTAGCCAATCGGGTAAAATTATGGACGAAACACTGATAATAACTTGCTAAACCAATAAAACTACATACATCAATTATAATCATTGGTGCTAGACATTAATTTATTTCTCATATATTAGAAGGATCAATAGAGATTTCATCCTTAGAGATAATATAGACAAGAAAAGAAATATCCTAAATCTATAATTTATACTCGCTAAACTTCCCATATAATTCATTTCTTCTGTGGGTTTTTAGAATAGTGTGCCAATGATTTTCATGATATTCATTTATTTTGGAGTAAACCAATATATCATCAATAAATACCACTAAAAATTCATCAAGATATTCCTTGAAATCTCTATTCATTATATCAATGAAACAGAGGGTGAATTATTCAGTCCAAAAGGCATTACTGTAAACTCATAATGCTTGTACCTGGTACGAAATTCTGTCTTTGGAATGTATTTATTCTTCACACACAACTGATGATATCCAGATCAAAGGTCTATCTTTGAAAAATATTGAGCTTCTTGAAGTTGATCGAATAAATCATCAATGTGAGGTACCAGATACTTGTTATTTATTATTATAACATTGATCTCCCTGTATTCAATGCACAACCTCATTCATCCATATTTCTTCTTAAGAAAAAGAACTTGGGATACCCTGGAGAAAAACTAGGGTGGATAAATCCTTTATTACTCAATTCCTCTAGTTGTTTATTTAGTTCCACTAATTCCATAGTGGCCATTCTATAAGGGTTCTTCGATATGGGCCTTGAACCAGAAATTAAATCAATGGAAAACTCAATTTCTCATTCTCGAGGATGTCCAGGTAAATTATCTAGAAACACATCAATATATTCTTGTAAAATAGGTATGTCCTCTATTTGAACATTATTTTCCTCACCCATAGTTATTTCATTCTCTTTCTCTGCAATAATTGAATTTAGTTGATCTACTAGGGGTGGATCTAGATAAGAATCAGGTGGTGACGTTTTTACTCTAAAGATAAGGTACTCCTTATCATCATCAAAAATTGTAACCTCCTTCTTCTTACAATAAATTTTCGCATCATGGTCTGAAATCCAATCCATATAGAGGATTATATCAAATTCAATCATGGACATGATGATGAGATCATCATATAAAGAGAATTTATATGCCCTAATGGGAACTGATTCACAAAACATTGTTGCAATGATACTTTCCTTAGGAGTTCTGACTAACAACTCCCTTGTTAAATCAAATTGAAAATATTTAATTTTCTTAGAAAAATGGGAAGATATGAAACAATGCGATGATATAGAATAAAATAAATAATTGGCTAAACTTGAGGAAACCATTAAATTACCTACCACCACATCTTTCAGAGCTTCAACCCCAGTAGTAGTGATCGCATAAGCTTGGCCTTGCTCCCTTGGCCTTTTCTGAGGTAAGTTTTTTGGTGCTTAGAACATTCATTTTCATAACGCCTCATTTACCTACAATTGTAGCATTCAACATTGACTGCCTCTTCTTTCCCTTATAATCACGAGCTTGGTGGCCTTTTTCACCACACTTGTAACAGACTCCCATTTCCTTCAGAAAAGTACTAGGGTGTTTCTTCCAACATTTATTACAGGATGAAAATTCAACTTTTACCTTCTTCCCCTTATTTACATTTCCAGAGTGTTCAGAAGATCTCTTCTTCTCTTTCTTTGCTTTAAAGTCATAAGACATAGAGAATTCCTTTTCTATCTTGATAGCACATGAGACAATATCTTCATACGATGATAAGGATTATGAGACTAATGGTCTATGGAGAAATGGTTTTAACACATCAAATAACAGATCAATCTTACTCCTTGGGTTACTTATATAATTTTTTGCATGTCCTTCTAACCTTGTAAAGTTAGCCTCATACTTTGCGACATTATCATCCTACTTTTGCCTCAGACTCATAAATTGTCTTTCCATATCCACTTGATGGTCATGAGGAAAGTATTTTTCTAGTAAAAGCTCTTTAAACTCCATCCATTCCATATTTTAAACTTCTTCATCCTCCTTTGTGTTTTGAATTAATGACAACTATTGATATGCTTCTCTTGTGAGGTGATAAACTGTCATAACAACTTTTTCCCTTTCATTACTCCCCAAAGAATGAAATATTTTCTCTAAGGAACTTATGCATTGCTCAGCAACAAATGGATTTGTAGTCCCATTGAATGTTGGTGGTTGTTGCCTCATGAAGTGGTCTAACATTGATCCTCTGTGTTGTGGATTAGGGTGCTTCATACGGGTAAGGTTATTATTCATAACCTGAGTGAGTTGTCCAGGTATGGTGATAAGTTGATCAAGACCAGTTGCATCACCATCTCCACTATAATTATCTTGAGTTTGGGGGAAATCCTTACATGGATTACGTGCATTGATACAGTTTCCATTCCATCCACTAGGATCTATTTCTAAACAATAGCATATAGTAGATTAGTTTATGAATAACAATACATAATTCCAAACTTATAAAACACTTAACATAAATTGAACATTTTATGGATACAATCCATAATCAGAAAAATATTTTCTTTGAGGAGGTATATACTTATAAATCCTTCATAATGTTTTGTACAAAAAATGTGAATTATCCAAAGCATATCCCTTGGGTGTGTCATAACCAAGAGTGCAGCAATGCCCGTTGTCGTGTACCAGTATACCCCGGGTCAAGCCTGAAACTCCTTGTCAGAGTTTTCACTCCTATGTACATTTGTGCTAGATCCACCTCTACCAGCTCGTATTCAGACAAGGATGTATTTCTTGGAAAACTCTCAAAATCTATACTTTACCAAAATCTTGGGAAGTTCTTCTATACAAACCCTCAAAGTCTATCTTAGGTTAATGTTCTCTAATTAGAGTTTTTCTAAATCTAGATTCCAAGGTTTGTAATAAAATTCCTCTAATACAAACTATAACGCCCTGACCCTAGATACCCTGAGTTGGATCATTTATACATAACATCGTCATGATCATAAGGGATAAAATCCTGAAATACCAATCATTTCAATAGCCTTGAAATTACTAGATACAAACATAAGTTTTACATTAAATTATGAATTGAAAAACAAAAACATTGTGTCTCCTTTTAACAAATCCATATCCCTTAGACTATCCCTATAGGTCAATCTAATATATGTCTTCACATCCTATAAAAAATAAAACATAGAAAGGGGTGAGCTTAGGTGCTCAGTAAGGATAACAATATAGCAGAAACTTTCATAAATAAACATAAAAATTTAAGGAAAATGTATAAGACTAAAACAAAAGCCTTTTAAACTAAAACTTAAGCATAATATGGAAAAGATAAATCAAATAATTTCATTTACTTATTCACATGGATATTCCACTAGCCTAATAATCACATGTAATATCAATAGCCAATTTCACATTGATGGAATGCATAATGTCAGACATCATAACCACATAGTCAAGGCCTCATGCCAAGACTACAAATAAATATTTTGTCAAGGACTTTTTACAAGACACTAGTTTGTCTCATGACACCTATTGATGCATCTAGGAGCTATATTGAGCTCCACCTATCCCTTACTAAGTCCAATGGATTCCACATATGAAAATGTTGAAACATAACATAAACATTCGTATTAAAACTAGCCTACGAAATGTCAATAATTTAACCATAAACCATGAATGGTATAAAAATATCACATCCATAGTCAAACATATCAAAAAACCTTAAATACAATATATAAGATTGTATCATAATAAATCAACTTCAAACAAGCGTAAAATCCAACAAAGGATATTGACATAGATGAAATAAAAACTATTTGAGAGAAATATCTCATTATATTTTGAAATCATTTAAAAGTTTTGTAATTTTAAAAGAAAAAATTTATTTTGAAAATATTCTTATAAGACTATAAGGGAAGTATCAAAGGTGTTATAACGGTGGAAAATAGCCACACCTGCCGTATAAGTTAAAAAACATTCTTTCCTTAATTTTGCCAAAAAGGTCGTAAAGGACCTTGTTCGGAAAATGAGGGAGAGATTCCTTTATAAAGATACCATAAAAGTTAAAAAAGGATATAAATTACTTTAAGCCATATTCTAGGAAATATTAAAAAAAATTGAAATACATTTTTAAGAAACGCGGAAGTAGATGATAAAGAGGTCCTAGTAGATACTCACGTATAAACAACCTCGGATAATGAAGAGATCGTAGAATTTACCTTTACCTTGTACTTTTCCTTGGTTGAGGGTATTTTAACCTCCTATATAATAGTTAAATAATTGTTATTAAATTATATGAGAACCACATACATAAATATGATATCATATATGATCTTATAATATTTGTTTGTTAATAATATTGTAGTAGTATCATTGTTTCGGGTGTTAACTGATTCGTTTTGCATTATATGTTTTGTTAAGTAAGTCATGTTTGTTATGGATATCATGTATTTGATTCATATAGATAATGATATTAAGTTCTTAAAAATTATTTTTAATCATAAAATTAAAATTATTCTAGAATGGTTACGATGGGGAATGAATCTCATTGCGTTCATGGAGACGGTAATCCGTACGTACGCACGAGAAACAATGTCATTATATTGATGGTGAAATAGTATGTAATTGGATGATATATCATATATAAAGAATAATTAACATGTTATATTTATTATTTAAATCAATTATACTCATTATTATACTCATCTAAATAATAAAATGTTTGAATAACAAACAACACCACAACGGGGAGACTATAAGCCGTACGTACGCACATATGGTGACTTATCATTCAAAGGATGAGTAGAATAATGAATATGGTTATACAATATTTATAATAACATACTTATATATATAATTTATTGGATTCATTATTTTTTTATGGAATCAACAAAGAAATGGGAAGTGTAAGAAGAAAATAACTTTGAAAGAGGTGGTGAAATTATTACCTCTTCTTCGGGTGCTTCCTTTTGTTTTGATCAAAAGGACTCCGTAGGATGGCTTTGTGATCAATGTAAGGCCTCTAGGATAAAGTTAGGGTAGTTGGGGGGATATTTGGGAAGGGTTTTTCTGATAAAAATGGCTTTGGAGGTGTGATTTCGAGAGAAGGGGAAGTACACTTTTATAAGAGAGGTGAGGGTTACTTTAGGAAAAGTTTGAAATATTATTTTATTATACAATCATATTCGGTTTATAATGTATCTAAAATGATTTATTTCTATGATAAGGTGGGAATGTGTCAAAAAAATCTCAACCAATAGGTTTTATATAGATTTATGTCACCATATTAACCATATCTTTTAGATTAAACTCTTAGTTAAATTGTTTAACTTTTACCAAGTATTCTTGTATTATTATAATAAATGGTTAATAAACATATTATAAAATTCCAAGAAAAAACCAAGTGGTTAATTATTAATATATATTACGTTTGATAACTCTTTTAGATGAAATTCATATTTTTATGAATATTATATCAATTAATAATATTGTATTTGTTTTATAAACTCATTTATATCAATTTTAACACTATTTGGTATTTTGTATTTGTGAAAGTCGTAAAAACATTATCACATAGAAAAAAAAAATTTAATCAACCCTAACATGTCATAGTGACCTATAAAATTATTGGAATTCATCAAAAGTCTCAATTTACATTTATTTGGATATTTATAATATCAATTATTTTAATCTTTCATTAATAAGGTAATTACAACATCATCATTATATCATAAATAAATTTAATTATTTAATGTCAAAAAATTATTAATAAAATACCATTATGTATGAAATATTTTTAAATTTATAATGAATATTTATAGTCTAATTTATCTTATGTATAACCCTATATTAAAAATAATTTATTTATTAAAAATTAAATTTAACACTTTTAACTCTTCTTTAAATAAAATAATAATAAATGTCCTAATCAAATAAAAGTGGACCAAAAGGATCATATTTTATTACTAAGGTTTATTTTGGTTGAAAAAAACTTATCAAATATAATTAAGACATGTGTTAGGGTAATAATAATATCATTTTTACCTTTAATTACCATATTTACTTTTAACCGGGATAAATAAAAGGCAAAAGTTACTATTCTGTAAAGATTATTTTCATCTTATTGAACCAAAATTTACTTATTGTTGTCAACCGTGTCTCTAAAATTTTTGAAATTCAATTCAGAGCAGCACTAAAATTACGTTTCATGCAAATTTTCAAATGCGCTTAGAAGGTTGGTAAAAGACGATAAAAAGTTCAATAAAATTTTATATATCTAATATTATTATAAAATGACTCCAATGAAATAAATTAAACATATATAGGTATTATGTAACTATTTTTACCTAATAAAAATTTAAATAAAATAACTAATTATTTAAATAAAAAGTCGATTTTAAATAATAACGCAGTGTTTTTTACTATTAATCAAAAATTGAATGTTTTCAGAAAAATACCAAAAATTCACCCTAAGCAAATTTTTATATTCCTAATCAAAAAATGAAGTCCATTTTGAAAAATAAATTATAAAATTTCAAAAAGTGGGCATTTCTATTCATAACGGCTAGTTTGATTGGTTGTGGTGTGTTAAAATTCCAAGTTGCATACAACGCAAGATATTACATTATTCAAAGGGAAACATATCGTGGAAACTTGGGGTGTTACATAATATGCTTAAAAATCCTATGATAGAGTATAATATTTGAAAATTTCTTGATGGTTTTCAACTTTTTAGAAAATATGAAAAAACTAAAAAATTAAGATTTGATTAAAAACAACCCATGAACCATTGTGGTATTGAGGAATAGAGGAGTTGCTTGAAATTTCATTTAACTATTTTCATTATAGTTGTATGATTTAAAATTTTTCAAAATAATAATGTTATTACTATGCAAAAATTATTTCAGTCAATTCATCAAGAAGAGATAAAAATCTTGTTTGGGATCCTCATCCTTCCATTTGTAACTAATTTTCTTCAATCTGAAAAAGACACAAAACATTGATTTTACTATAGAATATATTGAGATACATAAACTACACTTAAAAAAAGTCTTAATATACAAATATTCATAAACCCTCCTCAGATAATAACTGCAAGGACCAGGCCATAAGCATTACATATTCTAGTGTTTTTGAACTAGAATTCACTTTCTTAAAATTTTGAGGATCTTTACGATTTAGAATTACAGAAAATTAGGAAACACTATTACAATGTAAATCCATACATTATAAGTAGAAACTTATACTTTTTATCCCTATCCCACCAAAAAACATATTTAAATTTAATATGGTTACTCTTTATGAAAAATCTTCATAATTTCCCCCTTGATCTCATCGTTTTCCCTACTCTCTGATAAACCCTATGAAAAAAGAATTTAAAATAGGGGATAAGAAAAAAATATCAGTAAGGTAGATAAAATAAAGGAATCCATTATATCAGTTAAAACCGAAAAAATATTTTCTAGAAAAAATACATCTTTATCCAAAAATGGAAACATTTTTTAAAAAAGATCATTATCTTACCATTTTAAAATCAAAAGATTTGCACAAAAACTCTTCAGAAATCATATAAATTCTAATTAAGTATCATGGTACATAATTATCCATACCACAAATAAAAATGGAATAAAAACTATGGTCAATATCTATATCTACTGTACTCAATGCATTAGACATTATAACATAACCACCTGTCTTTGGTTAATCATGGAACCACCAAACATTGGTCAATAATATAACCATCTATCCTCGGTTTATCATGGAACAACCAGTAAATGGTTTATAATAGAACTATATGTCATCAAAAAAAATCCCATGGACCATATCATAAACATAAATTATGAAAACATTCATTATTAAAATATTCTTAAGGAAAATAACCTTTAGATTTTTAAATCAAATATTTTTAGAAAAACCATGCACAAACAAAGGAAAACTGTTTCTTTGAAAATAACCATGTAAACTACTGAAGGAATAATTAATTAATTAAGTAAACATGATGTTTTGAATATCCAATAATTCTGTACAAGTTAAAAAAACATTCTATTTTTTACTTTAGTAAAATAATTGAAAGATTAATTATAAAAGGGTATTTTTTAAATGAAATTCCCTTATTTTGAGTCTAAATTGTAACATAAATTATTTATATTTATTAATAATAGACATAGGATAATTTTTTACCTTATTAATAATATTTTTAATGTTTATTATTCTTTTTATATCACTTATTTCATGGAGTTTGTAGGCCATATGTACGCATGAGTAACATTTCAATTTTCAATGGTATTTATTATGGTAAAGTAAGTAAACTTTTACCATTAAAAAATTAAAATTATATAATAAATATAATATTAATTATTTAAATATAATTTATGTATTTTCCATATGATTTGGTGATAAAAAACGAATCACATCGCTTCACGGAGGTGGTAGTCCACATGTATGCATGAATGACAATATCATTTTTCAATGAAAGGAATGGTAAGGAATTAAATGAAATATTAACTTTTAAGAATTATTAATATTTCATGAATATTGTATATAAAAATTAATCCAATCATTATAACCAGTCTTGAGAGAGTGTGATGGAAAACAAATTACATTGGTTCGTGAGTCGGTAGTCCTCTGTACACATGGACGATGAATTTATTTCCCATTTAATGAAACTGATGGTAAATATAGATCATGAAACTAAAATAATAACATATTTATATAATTATATTATTGGATTTATTATTTAATCTTCTTTTAATAAGTTTTGAAGTATGTAAATGAAGAGATAAAAGTAAAATATGTAAAAAAACAATATTTCCTCTTTAGAAAAACTCTAATTATTAAAACCATATGACCTCTAAGATGAGTGTTATTACTAAACCAGGATATATATAATTATGTTAGGGAATATAATAATGTATTTGGGAAGTTATTTGAAGAAAAAATGGGTTTTTGTGTGTGAAATATTCAGACGAAAAGGTTCCCTTTTATAAGAGATGGAAAGGGAACTCTTGAAATTTCACATAATATTAAATTAATGTAAATTTATTTTTTACTAAAAATGGAACTAAAATTATTTATTTAGAATATAAGACTATTTTTTTAAATAATATCGTCCAATAATTTTTAGGCATGTTTAGGTCACATTTTATACCCTTATATTTTAGTATTAACCATTATTTCACCCCATTAACTCTTAACACGACAACATGTGTTTTTACTTTTTGAGGGTCAATATAGTTATTATAAAATGAAAAAACCCTATAAATTTATTTTGGTTGATATTATAAACCTTATAACAATTAATTTTCCAATGTTAACTTTTTTAGTAATTTTATATCATTCTATAAAATATATTTTACTATAAAATATCCATAATGTCAGATTTCAAAACTATTCATTTCATTGACTTTAATAAAAACAATAACAAAAGAAAAAATTGAACCAAATATTGTAATATATCACAAATATTTTATATTAATATATTAAATTAATTATCTCTAATTATGATTATTTTTTATATTTTTAATAACATTTATTTTATTTTTCCATTGAATGAATAATTATTACATTAACATTGTGTAAGCATTGAAAGTAATTATATATTCAATAAAATTTAAAAATAAATTAATATGGTTAAGATAGATCTTTTAGATTTAATAATACAATTTATAGTCCAACATTTTCTATGGATAAAACTATATTAAAATATAATAATTATTCAAAACAAGAGTGTGACATGTTTGACTTTTTATTAAATAAAATATGATAAACATTATAATCTCCTAAAAGTGGCCTAAAATGGTCATATATTACACAAATTAATTATTATGGTCCATATATACTCAAAAAATACAATTTTGTCATGTTTTTTGTTCATTTAATAGTACTGATCATTTTAATTTAAATCATTTTATTGATTTATCTTTTTTTTTCACAAGAATTACGTAAATGTAGCATAAGAATTTAGAGTAAGTACTTTATATATAAAAAATAAAAATAAAATAATGTCATAAAATGTAATTAACTAAAATTAATATAATACATCATATTCATTAATTATGTATATTTACTCATATCCATGTCAATACAACTTATATAATTTGTTATTTTGACTTTTCTATCATTTTTCAAACATTACACAATACTTTGGATAAGATTCAAGTAACATAACACAAAAATAATAAATTAAAAGTCCAAATAATCATTTATAGATGAGATATAATAAAAATTTCATCTAAATACTTGTTACCTCTCAATTATTAGCTACAATGAAGTGAACTAAGCTTTTCCAATGTTTTGAAAGCACTACGTCTGCATTGAAAATGATTTTCATATTTATCATGAAATAATTT
The DNA here is from genome assembly GCA_963277665.1 of Viscum album. NCBI lineage: Eukaryota > Viridiplantae > Streptophyta > Magnoliopsida > Santalales > Viscaceae > Viscum > Viscum album. The sequence goes on from OY728121.1 coordinate 1,966,417,895, forward strand.
ATAATTTTCATTCTATAAATTATTTTTTATGATATTTATATTATAATTTAATAACTAGTTCATTACATAAGTTTAATAAGTTTTTCTATGATAACTATGTTCTGATGATATCACAAAAGATACAATATTTTATAAAAAACCACATATTTTTACTACTTAGCGAAAAATTAACTTTTTCAGAAAATTATCAAAATTTAACCAGAGAATAATTTTGATATTTTGATTCAAAAAATTAAATTAATTTTTTTCAATACATTTTCTAAAAAATGTATAAATTAATTATAATATTCATTCACAAAAAACAGTAATTTTTTTTTTTGTAGAAAATGTTTTCCTGAAAAATAAATTGACTTTACTAAAAATTATGTTATTTTTTTATAATATTTTACTAATAAATTTATATTTAGTAGGAATTATATATTTATTTTATAAATCATTTATTCCAATTCATATACCATAAATTAACACCTAATTTATAATAGTCACATGTCAATAATAATTTTTTTTCATTTAAGCTCAGTGTTGTGTATCTTGTACGCTATCGAATATATATTTTTCTTTCAAAATATCGAGATTTTACAACCTCTTCATCGAGGGAACTCCATTTTATTAAAACATAGTACTTTAATTAATTTAATTGGGGGAGAAAATTGGTTCTAGGATGAAGTTAATGAATAAATAAATGTATTAGGATTGGGATTATTAGATATAGAAGTTTCAAAGTATGTGAATAAAGAATAAGTGGTGTTTCCCTTTATAAGTTTAGGCAAGGACACAATTGAAATTAATTAAAATATTAATATATGATATATATATATATATATATATATATATATATATCATAATGGTTTCTTGTTCCACTAGATAGCCATAATTTCAAACCTAGTAAATGATAAGGTCTAAATACCTTCATCTGATAATATGTATACTTGATTATGATTCATTCAAAACCATATAGTTTGGTTTAATTCCCTCATTTACCCTTTTAAACCATAACCATAGAAACATATTTTTTTATCCTTTAATGTTCATAAATTGACTTCTAATATGTCATGTGGAAATAAATGGGTCTAAATTTTTTTTGTAACAATTAACATCAAAATAGTCCTCATTGAGTATATATTTTTATTTTTTATATCATTTAATAATATATTTTTTTCATAAAATATTACTAAATTAATTTTTGGGAATATTCATTTTATCTGACGTTAAAAAAATAAAAAGACTGTAATTTGAATATGAACACATTTTCTAGTAATTATATATTATAATTACTTATTAAATTCATGTAATACTTTAATTCATGAAAAAATTATTAATTTTATTATTTTTTAAATCATTTACCCTGATATTTTTGTTGCTTCTACAAGAACTATATCAATTTTGTGTAAGAGATTATGGTACATATATCATAAATAAAAATAAAAAATAAATAATTATCATAAAAATAATGAATTAATATTATATATACCCATTTATAACCAATCATAATTTTTTTTTATTCAAATAAATATATTTTAATTTTTTTTAAAGAAAGGGTGGCATTTGGTATTTATTATTTCATTAAAATTATATATATATTATATTCATTGACAAGTGGAAATAAATTTAATTGTTTTCAAATATATGATGTTTTTACTCAAACATATATCATCTAATGGGATAAAGTAATGTTAAAGTGTGTTTTTTTGTATTTATCTCAAGGCATTAACCATATTCATTTAGTTTTACCCTTAATGTGGTGACAAAAATTTGTCATGGTTACAATTAATATTTCCTAAAAATAAGAGTGTAAATTATACAAAATTATAACATCATAATTCAAAATATGGATTTTAGTATTTCTGATTCAATTTCTTCATTTATAAGATATCATTTTTTATATAAATTCTTAAAACACAAGGATTTTTTTAAAAAAAATGCATTCTTAAGAAAAAAATGAACTTAATCCATAATCATTTGTAATATTTATTAATATGTAATTATTTATTTTATTTATTTTATTTATAATTAATGGAATAATATTTTAGATTAATATAAAATTTGAAACATAAAGGGACTTTCAAATCACTTCATTTAATAAATTGAGATGATTGTTTTATGAAAAAAGACATTTATCACTGTTCATTAAAAAATAAATATTTTTAGAGAAATCCAAAAAATTCACCCTAATAAAACAATAAATAGATTATTTCAGATTTAATTTTAATTTAGTGAAATTGATTTTTTAAAATCGGTATAAATTGATTATAATTTCTAACAACATGATGCAATAAAAACTATTTTTTAAGAAAATAAATCTTTAATGCATAAAATGTCTTCATAATAAATTTATAAATTGTTTATTATGGATTAATAAATATATTATCATGATATAAAACCATTTTAAATATTTTTATTAATTTTTTATACCTATTCATAATTTAAATGTCACTTATGTTTTATATTGGTTAGATTTAAATAATAATATTTTTATTTTATATTATAGTTTTCATAATGTTCAGTTCTTCTTATTATATTAGTTATCGATCATATTATTATCATAAAATAAATTTTTGGTGTGTTAAATTATATGATCATATAATGATAAAATGATGCATAATTTATCTAAATCCCTTATTTTGACAAATATTTTCTATACTATTTTATTCAATGTAATTAATTATTATGAAAATATTTTATGTACTGAAAAAAATCAGTGTGGGTAGATTTTCAAAGATTTAGAGTTCACATATTTCTCATCATGAATTTAAAATTAATAAAGACTCAAATTATATTATTTACTCTTTATCATAGAGTATTAGTTGTGAAAAGATTACATATTATGATTATATTTAATGTTTTTAACATTTTTTATTTTTTACTTTATTCTTGATAGATCCCACTCTTTATAGTTAACCCATCACACTTATTGTCTTATAGTTTTATACATCCAATAATGTGTTTTATAGTTATTATTTACTTATCAATTATGTGTATATATTTTTAATATAAATATAATCTTATTTATATCAATTTTTAGAAACTCACATAATATTTTAAATTTAGAGAATAATATAAATTATAAATGTTAATGATAATATACTAATGGATATGGATCAAGAAAATAAATAGTAAAAATTTAATATAAATTACATGAACTTTAGTTATGATAAGGTCCTAGTAGCCTATAATTAAAGAAATAAAAGACATATCCATGAACTATAAAATTATTGGTGAATCCCTTATCTGAGGGTTGGCCACTCCCTATATGGATAGCTAAATTTTTTAATAGATAAAATTCACACAAATTTTTATTCATATTTTCCCCATAATTAAATATTATTTTTGATATAGGAAGCCTTTTGAATCCATACTTGTGTAACTAAATTACATGCAATAATACCTTCCCTCCAACAATACATGTAAAAATATTGATATAGTGTCCCCTATAATACAACTACAATTCATTGAAAATTCCTCCTCTATAAATAATCAACCCAAATTGCATGAATATTAATTATTATATTAATATTAATAACATAATATTATAATTATAATCATTATTAGTGTTATTTTCATTATTTCTATTGTTATGATACTTCCATTCAAATATATATATAAGGGAAAAAATTATGTTCACAACTTTTTTTTTGAATTTCCTAAATATATAGTTTATTTTACACTTTTATTAATATAAAGAATTATGTATATAATTTTTAGGCTCATTGAGTTTATTTATGTTGGATTTTAATTATTTTATAAAATTATATAGTGATATTATTGGAGATATTGAATGTAGACATTTTTCATGCACCATTTGGACTATGTTTCTAGAGTATTTATAAATATGACACTATTATATTTTATTTGGATATATTATTAATATTGTTTTTCTTAAGTATGTTTGCATCAAGAGTTTTCATGGGGACTACATATGGACATTTCTGATGTTGTAAATGTGCGAGGAGAATCTTTTTTTACATGTGATATTGAGTAAAAGTATGATAACATATCTCAATATGTGATATATCATGAAAAAAGGATATAATGATATTTTTAAACAATAGTGAAGGAAGATAAACCATTATTAGGTATTTTTGTTTTAGAAATCATCATAAAATAATCAAGGATCTTAAATTGGTTTAAATTAATAATATAGGATTGGATATATTTACTTCTTTCATTGTAATGTATTTTTTCCAGAATATGAAATTAATATGATAGAATCCTTTGTATAGATTATATTTTTAAACAAAGTGTGATTAATAATTGATGTGTATTAGACTACTATTTGTTATTATGAATTGTGATATGATATGAATAAAAATATAAATATTTTTTTTTCACTTTCAATTCATTTTTCACTTGAGGATATTATTTGAAATTTTTGAATATTGAATACTAGAAGGGTATTTAATTTTTTGTGGAGTAATATTTATTATATGATGATATTTTGAATTTTATTACATCAATGTACCATGGATCTTAATATTTGACCATATAGGTTGATGTAGAGAGTAATATTCTTTGAGATTCATGAAATAGTTAATATGTGTATGTTTTGAGATGGTGAACTTTATATGGTTCTCCCAAGGGATTATGACATAGGTAGAGGGAAAATTCATGATAAGTGTGGACACATAGTCTATGGGGTCATTTTTTAGGAATTTGATGTTGATATATATTTTAAATTGATAACATATTATAATAACATATTTATGTCTATGAATAATATGAGTTATTAATTATTTTATTTATAAATACATTTTATTAGAGGGTTTATAATTATATATAACAATAAATCAGGAGGTTGGATCTATTTGGTTTGACCAAACATTTAGATTACTCTTGAGACTAATGAAATTATATTAATTGCATTCCGTCTATAACCCCATTAGGTGGTGTGAAACTATTATGTGTCATTTTTGTGTGACATTAATATAGATATTTAATGATTATGAAAGTAGTGGTTATTAATTATTTTTTTATCAAGTACGGGGATAAAAACTTCTGGGAGATTATTTACAAGGGCCCAGCTATATTTTGATAACATGTGTTATATTATACATACATTGTAGTTGTGTGAGTAACAATAGTAATGATTTGAGTAAGTGGGTATAATAATAATATAGATTAATTTATAATAGGGATAAATTACATAGAATTGCATAAATTATTTTATAGTAGTTAAAAAACTTGGGAATAGGACAATGAACAAGTTATTGATAGAATTTATTTACCATAAGGATTATTTTGTTTTTGAAGAAGACATTGCATATTACAATTTTAGTGATTTTATTATCATGGAATCATTATATTGGAATTTTTTTTCATCCAATGGATATAGAATAAAACATGTGTGTGTATAATTGAATGTTATTCATCATTAAATATGTAAGAGTTTTATTTGTTTATTTGATGTTTACTATTTGACTAGTGATGATGGAGGATAGTAAGATAAATATTATTAGGGGTAGTTTCATGTATCACTAATATATATGTGTAGTTTTAGAGTAATTTAATTAATTGGATTTACTTGTTCTATTTACATAGTTATGTAATTTACTCATTGGATGTTATTATATATCACACATGAATTATAATTTTTTTATAGTTTCATTGAATTATATAATCTTATTGTTTCAACCAATATGCATTGTATTAAATTTTTACTATCACCTCACATGCCACTATTTTCAAAATTGTTTTGTATTGTAGGAAGACATCATGTATTAGACTTATTTTGAACACATTTCCATGTTATGTTCAAAAAGAATTATATCCCAAAAAAATTATATCCATGAAATTGGATGAAATCTTGAAAAAATATTATCTTAATATAGTTATGAGGTATTATTTAGTTAGGGAGAAAAAAATGGGAAATAATTTCAAAGGTATTAATATAGTTTATAAAAAGAATAATAATAAAATATAGAGAATAATGGCAATTACATTCTATATTTATGGATTTTATTTTCTTCTAAAAATATAAATAACATTATATACTATTTTTAGGTCACAGTTACCTTGATACATGTATAATATAAGGGTAAGGATTTGGATTTTTTATACACATGGTATAAATGATCATTTCTAGTAAAAATAAATGGATTTTCAAAATAATATTTTTAAAAATAACTCATTATTCTTCTATAAATATATCATGGTAGTAAATTCATTTTAGTATTCTATAATACATTGTTGAAACATATTTGATAATTCATAATATAATGATAACAATTTTTTCTTGTGTTTGAATTCCACATATAACTGACCATTATAATTATTAAGAAATTATACTAGGTTTTCTTCATGAGGTACATATACTCAATAAATAACCAATTATTTACCTAACAGTATAAAAATTTTCAAAGGATTAGACAACTGTTTTTTATGATACATTACATGAGAATAAATGAACAATATTCTCTACAGGAGGAAATCCTATTATAGGATTGTGAAGTCATTATTATGAGATATCACTATGGTATCATTGTATAAAGGTTACATGGAAACTATTACACATAATTTCATGTTGATTTGGATTCATAAATGATAATGAATTATGAGACTATGACCATCTCTAAATATGGGTTTTATATTACGGTATGTATATTAAACCATTTTATATTTGAATAATGTTTGTTTTTATTGTGATTATGGAAAAAATAAATGATTATTATAATTTTCATTGAATTATATGAAATTTATATATCATAAAATTTGATATTTTTTTCATATTATGAGGGTATGGGTGATGAGATTATGGCTATTCATCATTAACAAAATAAGCTACTAAATGGGAGAGGAATTTGATATCACTTATTCAAATTTAATAAATTATTGTGACATAAATGATAGGTGTGATCATTTCAATTTGGTATTTATAGATAATAATATTTAAAATTTATCAATGTGATTATGATTAATTCCATGGGAAAAATATTCTATTAGTAATCATAGGTTGAGATTTATAAATTAGAAATTTTATAAATTATGAAACAACCTAATTTTATTTTAAATTAAAAATTATATATACTTTGATTGGTATGTTATTTAGATGGGAATTCAATTATTTATGTATTATTAACTGTGATTTCATTTTTATTCAAAAAAATTTATAAAAATTCATTATATATAAATGTTAATGAATTTTTTTATATTTTATTTTAATAAAATATTTGATTTTTTCTATACTGCGAGATTGAATTCTGGGATGATATCTTTTGATATTATTTTGGGTCTCCTATTAAATTATGTGATTTACTAGAGTCATAAGAACAAAATTTAAGGTTTCTGATCAAACCATGACCTAGTTCACATTAAGTTGTGGTGGTATGGGATCCAATTTAGCTATATGAATAAAGTGATTAATACCATGTAAGTTTTGTATATGAAAATATTCAACAAGTAAGATTTAAGTGTTTTCAATATATACATATATATGGGAGTACTTTTGATGATTAAACCAATGATGTTTTTAGGATTTTTAATTTGAATATAAAATCAAATTTTGGAGACAGTCATATGTTATATTATGTTAAAAAATCCATATATCATAATTTTCTTATACTGAATATTGTGTGTTTTCTTTTCAATAATGGATTATGTAAGCTAGAGATGATTTGTATTATCATAATTAATGTGTGAAAATTAATTTGTTTGAGTGAAGGGTGATGGTCTCTATTTCCCTTCAGTGATGACATTAGAAAAAATTGTGAGGATATACCACATGTGTTTGTGATGATAAAATTGATTGGTAAATGGAAAATCAAATTATTAGAATAATTAAAAAGACTTTTTTTTTATAAATGATTTCCTGATTATCCATAAAGTGGAAAAAATTAATGATATTGTAACATATAGTAAAGATATAAACCAATTGAATTATTTTCATTATGTTTTTAATAATTTCCATTTTTAATTGAGGTGTTTGGTATTAATATAATTCAAATATATTAGTATTTAATAGAGTATTTCATAAAACCTATTCATGTTCAGGTCATTGTTTTTTATTTATATGATTATATGATATTATCTTATATTACTTTGATGATACAATAGTTGATGAAGATATATTATAAATTTTGAGGGTTTTAATTGATGTTTTAATGATAAATGAAAATTATACATGCCCATTATAGAATTATTTGTGAATATCAATTGGTTATCAATTTTCATGAATATAAAGATGAATTTTCTTCAATTATTATAATTTTGGTATTAAATCAATAAGACATTGTGGGTTGAGATAGCATGGCTTCGTGGTGTTTTACTAATGGTTGTTTTGAAACAAGATGGCTAATTTAAAATTATATTTTAATATTGATTTCACAAGGGAGAAATATCATTTTTGATATTTATGAAACCCTATATGATGTTTCATTATGATTGACTATGGAATAGTGGTAGTTTTTATGAAAATATAACACATGTTTAATAAAATAAATATAGTCATATGGGTTCTAGTCTGATATAGGTTTGAATATACCAATGCGAGCACTAGAGAGTGGTAATTCAAAGTAAGGGTTCATTTCCATAATTTGGATTATATCCCTTTTATTCTATTAAATTATAGAATGATGCAATGTTTATGGATGGATTAAATTTAATAGATACTATGATTTATTTTTTCTATGTTTGGTTATTACATTGTTTATTTATGCCTTGGTAATTTTAATGAGTTTTCCTCTATATATTATGGTGTGTTGGATACTATGAGTGATATAGTATTAGAGGTCGTCAGATTTTATGAATGGGATTTTTATTTTGAAGGAAAAGACATTTAGTGTATCTATTTTAAGGGTAGAAAACTATCTTTCATGGTTCTAAATTTTAAAAAAATTTAAATAAACACTTGAATATAAAAAATTGAAATTTTATCCAAATAAATTACCCTGTATTACATTTCACATGCTTTTATTCATTATATAATTGAATTTTTAACATAGATAATAATAATTAGAGATATAAATTGTGGTTTTATATCCAGTTTCTTAATTAATAAATATTAATATATTTAGTGTTCTATGGGATTATTGAATTTTATTAAAAAATTCCATTTACCACTAGAGATAAGAACAAATTTTTCTCATCGGGAAATATTTTATTATGTAAATTCGGGATTACCCGATTAGAGATGTATTAAGAGATTTTGGGGACCTAAAATTTCAATTCATTTTTTAATTTGATAGATATATATAAAAAATAAATAAATAAATATTTATTTATTTATTTGGTGATATGTTTATGAAATTTCAACTCATACAATAGTATGGAATGAACTTACATGTACAAGATATTTCTCAGGTCATGGGTTTATGTTCCAAACATAATTAGGTAATTTTGGATTCCAAACCTGAATGTGGGAATGTTATTCTAGAAGCATTCAATTTATCTAAAAAAATCATTTTTTAATCATAGATCAAGGTGGTGAATTTAGTGGATTAGGAGGTGAAACTGATGGCCCCTAGTGGTAGAAATATATAAACACCCTTTTTAACATGATTTATTTTTTATATATGAATGAATATTTATAAATTATATAATATAATTATCTCCAAATTTAGTATTATAAAATTAAAACATCATATGATTGATTTTTTTAGACTAAATCCATGCTTTTCTCTTTACTGAAGCAAAACAAGGTTAATATCATTTTTTCACAATTCTTAAAAATAACTAATAAATTTAAATAATTTTTATAAATATATTTTAAATTAATTTTTTTTACAACTGTGGTAATGATTAAAGTAGAAGTATAACAACATAAAACTAACACCCATAATAAAAAATATTATAAATTTCCAATTTCTCTACAACAAGAAAATATCTTTGATAAGGTAGAAATAATCAACAACCATAGGAGTGTCCACAAATAGTGATTAGTGGAGTAATTTAATGGTCATGTTTAGGGTACTCCAATGGAATCCAGGTGGTCTAGATAGTGTCACGGTAAAGATAAATAAGAAATTATTGGGTGAATTGAATCAAATTATGGCCAGATCTAATGTTATTATAAATACAAGGTGTCGAGAGTTTGATGGGAGGTATGGGAGGGAAATGTTGGAAGTGGTTTTATAGAGTTAATTTGTAAAGACTTCCTACATTATGTATATAAAAACACATATATTTCCATGTCATTATTTTGATAAGGAATATGAAAATATTTTTTGGTGTGAGGTTATTTTTTTAAAATGAGACATGTAATGTGATTTTTTGGGTTTATACACACATAGTGTGTGTTTTTGGAAAATGTTTGATATTCGTATAATTCTTGACATGCACAGGTAGAGGTTGGAGGATGGGAGGTTTTTTTTGCTATAGTAAAATTATAGTAGTGGTAAATTATTTATGTGAAAATGGTGTTCATGTTATAATAGATTGGGGGAAGAATAATGGATTCCCCTTGCAAATGGGTTTCATGTAGTGAACCAATGTTCACTTCATATATGAGTTTGGTTTATATTTTAAAAAATAATTGGGTCCTTCCCCCCATTTGTTTCTCTAGAGTAGGTATGTGAGAAAGGGCCTTATTTCCAGTGCCTCCTCATATCTTCCTCCATTCCTCCCCAATGATTCGAGGACGTTTCAGGTTAAATCCAATAGTAGATTGGGATTTTTTTATTTTTATTCCTCTATTATGTTCCCCCCATGTTTTCCAATGATTACTATTCAATTTTTGTTAGGTTTTCATGATGATTTCCATCATATAATAATGAAAATAATTCTGATCAATGACAATTTTCCATTTATTTCATAGAGGGGATACTAAGATAAAATCTTCATTTCGTCACACTATTTCGATGGAGGTATATTCCCAAAAAGTTTTATTTGATGTTTTTAAATAAATTAAAATAATAGGGTGAATAATAGAGAATTTTGTTATAGGGATTTATACCTGAGTGATGCCAGAGGTGTCCAATGGACCCTCTAGGTGAGTATTATGGTGGATTCAGTACAAAGGTGACAAAAATTAACGTTAAATTAATTATTATAATATCTATATTAATTAAATAATTAATTATAAATATTAATAATTAGTTAATTATGTTTTTTTGTGTGAGACAAGAGCCCTGGGTCATAGATGATGCTTGATGGGTTTGGATGAAACTCAGGGTATTGTGGAGTGGGGTTAAATCCATGTTCAAATTATGTTCCTCATTAGTACAATTTAATATGTAATTCTATGTATTTGTGTGAATCCCTCAAAAAATGGTGATTTAGAATGGGGTTTTTGGACCTATGGTTCTCTTGGTTGTCAAAATTGGATGGTGTTAGGCCTTCTAGGCATGGTAAAAGTTATCTTTAGAACTTGGGTTTATTTTAATCATTAGATATCTATATCTATATGAGGTGGGGTTTTTGGTTGAGATGACAATAGGGATATATGAGGTCTTGGAATATGATATAAGATATGAGGTATATTTTTGGGTGTTTAAGACACGTGTGATGCCATGAGAGTCTTGGGGCCTATAGATAATTTAGGAGACTTTCATATGGCTCACTGGTGACCTAGAAATACATTTTGATGTTAAAAGAGACTCATAGTGGCTGTTTTGAGTGGGGTATATCCTCTAGAACATGGAATATGTAAAAAATAAAGGATTTCCATGTATTTGAGCAAGAGATATATCCCTTTTTATATTTCTGATGAGAATAAGTTGAGGGTGGTGGTATTCATTTAGGACTTGGAATTTGGATTCTAATGAGGTTATGTATAAATCCACATCCTTTAATATTACATAATATTTATTTTTAGTCAAGAATTTACTTTCATTTACTTTGAGGATCTTTTTAGGTTTAGAGTTTTATAGAATTAGGTCATAAATCATATATAAAAAACTATATAATAAAAAGTGGAAACTTCCAATTAGTTTACATTTTTTCCCATAATATAAAAAATTTTAAATGAATCTTTATTTCTTTTCATGGAAAATCTTTTTTTATTTCAACTTGAATTCTTCCTTTATCCAACCCATCCTTAAATCTTGTGAATTTTTTTTAAAAAAATTGGATGATAACAAAATGCTTAGTAAGGGATATGAAAAAAAGGAAAACCATTATTCTAGTGGAAAAATGAAAACACATATAATATTTACCATTATCTTTAAAGTTCATTATTCATATGAAATAAAAAAAATCCCATGATATACGCACATGCCATTTTTCTCAAAGAAAATCATTAAAACTCAATGAATGTAATTAAAAACCCTTCTTCATAACTTAGATCATAACATTCATAACCTTTTTTAAACCCATGTCAGAAGTAATTGGAGCCTAGTTAAATCCATAGAAGAAACCAATTAGTAACTCCATATTTCATGCCTATTAAGAAAAGGAACATTTCCCTATTCATTTGAGAGATATCTGTATGTACTAATCATTTAATATATAATAGGCCCACGTGAAACCTTTCATGCCTCCCTATAATATAACCTATAATGGAATCACCTAAGAATACCTGGTCTTCCCCAATTGTATAATTTGCAATGAGATCTCTGGATGCTATCTGGGCCATCCACATCATATAGTGATCAAGTACCATATATTGAATAAAAAAATTTCATGCTTTCAATTTTCTAAAAAAAAATATTTGAATATCTCCATTAAACTAGAAAAAAATAACTTTTTTATATAAACATATAACTTTATTTTAGAAATCCATTTTTAATATAAAAATACCCTTTTATTTTGAAAACCCATTTTTAATACCAAAATAACCAAAAAAGGAAAAGAGTGTTTTTCATTTAAGAAAAAATATAAACTTGAGAGGGAATCTGGAAATCAAATAAAAGTAATGATCGTGGGATGTTTTATTGATATCCTAATTTAAAAATATATCTTTTCATTTTTCATTTTTCCAACCGTTCCTTTTAAAATATGTAAAAATATTCATTTTGAAAAAAATTGAAATATAGTAAAAGGTGCATAAAATTAAATTGATAAATACATTATGTCCTTATAAAACATTTGAAAAATAATTTTAAAATATGGACAAGAAAGGTAAATATTTTTTTAAGAAAAACTTTGAAAGGGGAATTATTTAGAAGAAAATTGTCATTACTTTAGAAATATTTAAATCATAAGCCTCATAAAAGGATAAAATTAGAAAAGATTAAATATCATGATAATAGTTAAATTTATGATATAACACATCAAATGGGTTTTATATACACCTTATTAAATAATAAAGGTGTATAACATCAAGATATATCTCAATGAATGTAAATTGAAATAAAGGACCTTACCTTGGGACTGATTCTTCATGTGTGTCTTTTTCATATTCAATAATAAACTTATGATAATTATTTACTTTTCTGAGATCCTTTTTAAAATTTTTTCTTATTTTATTTCACTTATTACGAATTAATTTACAATTACTTAATCAATTATGTTTAAGTCAGATATTTTGACCATATTCGACTTACGCGCCAAAAAATGGAGTTTTTAGGTCAACTATGGTCAAAGGGTCCATTATTTAAACATATAATGAATAATAATCATTAAATAATTTTCTTATTTATACATAAATTATACTTTTATAACAAATCATGTAATATGGTTATGATAAATTAACTAATGTTACAATCATGGAGAAGGAAGGTCATACGCACGCTTAAGTAAATTTTCCAATTTTCAATGATCATTAAAAAAGCAAGGTAAGTAACGTTTATCTTTCCATAATTATCATTACATAATAAATACCATAAAATTTAATTATATATACTTTTATATATCATTACTGTGTTATGGGGATGAAAAAATGAATCACATCGCTTTGAGGAGGTGATAGTCCACACGTCCACGATCAACATTGTCATTTTTTTCAGTGAGTGAGAAGTTAAACTAAAATGATATATTATATTTATAGAGTGATAAATATTCCATGAATATAATAATATTTTATTTATATAAAAAATATTCTTTATCATTACCCATGTGACCTTCCATGTAATGTGTTCGTGATAAAGGATCACATCGCTTCACAAGGCAGTAGTCTATCATACACATGAATGTTGTTATCATATCCCTTATGTATTGGAATGTAAAAATTGGTATATGTAATATAATAACTCTAAAGGTATAATTATGTAAAAATATCAAATATAATCTTTAGATAATTCATTATACCTAGCTATGAGATGTGGTAATGTATAATCGAATGACATCATTTCATGAAGTGGCAGTCCGTCGTACACATGAATGATGATTTAGTAACCCATTATATGAAATTGTGTGTGAGTTTAGTTTGAACCCTTCCCAAAAAATATCATTATATGTATCATACTTAGGATATGATATCTGTATAGTATAATAATAATTCACGGGGGTGGAGGAAAAAATAAAACAAACACACTTGTTGATGAATGTTACCACTTCTTCGGGTATGTCACTTTGGTTTTCATAAAAGGCATTACATGGTTATATTATACCCAAATTAAAGATTCTATGATTATGATGGTTTATTTTTAATTTATCTTGGAATTAATTTTCTGAACCAATTGGTTTTCAAGGTGTGGAGAGAGGGGAAGAGGGGTGGTGATTTATAAGTTAGGTGAGTGGAATAATTGTAATGTTTTTGAAAGATTGAATTCCCCCTGTGTTTTATTCATGTCACCAGGCCCAGATGATAAGCCCAAATCGATCCTAAAAGGTATGAGGTAGAAATATATCCATAAAATGAGTGTTTTAAAAGTTTCAAGGTCATGTTTTACCTTATATTTAATATTTAAACATTCAATAAACTCATATTAAACTTAGTCAATGTAATAAATTTTAATTGATTTCACTAATATCTATAGAAAAAAATGAAGTTGGCTTTATTGTAAAATATATATTATACTGATTCCAAATATTTAATCCATATTTACAATTTAAATTCACATAATTGTAAAATTTTAATTTAAAATTAATTCAAAATATTTGGTGAGATATTGGGTTTTTAAGAAGAGTATTGTTTTTAGAAAATAACAATTATATGTTAACTATATGACTAAAAATAATTATTTTAAGAAATTAATATTTAGTGATATATAATATATATACATTTAATTTAAAATATTTTAATTAATTATTATAATAATTGATTAAAAAGGATAAATATTATTCTTTTGAAATAGTTTTTAGAAAACCCCTTTTTTAAATCCAAAACACACTTATACTAAAAACCAAAATAAAGTTGATTAAAATGTAATACACTTGAATAAATATAACTAAATAATAATTGGTTTACTTTAAATCATATTAAAAACATATTTAGAATTTTAAATTACTTAATTTATTAAATATAAAATACATTTTATAAAAATCTATATTTTTACTATTCATTACAAAATTCAATATTTTCTAAGAAAACCCAAAATTTCACCCACTATAAATAATGATATGATTATTTAAAATATGAATTTTATTTTTTCAAATTTAAATTATAAAATTTATAAATTAACATTTTAAATAAAAACCTATATGAAAAGTGTTTAATTAATACAATTTCCTTTTTGATTACCTGATATTTTTATAACCAATATAACTATATAATTCATATTAATAAATATGAAAATGTTTATTCTATCATTACCTAGTTTGGAAAATCATTCCCCCATTTTAAAAATTTCTCCCTCAAAATTTTATTCACTTATTAAATAAGTGGGGATATCTTTCCCTCAAATCATTTTCTTATTCCCATGTTTCCTATTCAATAATATGGGTTTTCTATAAAACCTTAACCTAGTGAATCACCTTATTTTAAAAAAAATTATCTACAATCAATATTTTTAATAGTATATTCCTTATAAGATATGTTCTCTTCCAATATAACTTCTTCCTAGATCCAAACATTAGCTGAATCCGGCACAAATTTCATTAACATAGAAGAATGAAATATGTTGTGTACCTAAGATAAACTCAGGGGAAAACCCACTCGGTTTTAAAATGATCCAACATTATATGGGATTTTAAATTTTCCCAAAAATCATAGAATTATATTTCCATTTTTAACAAAACATAGAACACTTTTCATTGAGAAACATTGAGAAATACTTGATCACTAACCTCAAACTAAAGATCTTTACTCTGGTTATCCACATAAATATTTTTCCTACTCTGAGACGTCCTTATAAGTTTCTAAATCAATAGAACCCTTTAATCTATTTACACTACCAAATCTAGTCCCATCAACATCCTTTCTTATACTTCATCCCAAAAATATAGTGTTTGACCCTTTTTTCATATAATGCCTCAAATGGTTCCATTTTTATACTAGAATGAAAACTGTTATTATAATAAAACATGATAAAAATAAAGATATTGATCTCAAATTCCCTAGTAATCCATTGAATAAGAACAAAGAATAACATTAATGGTATGAATATTCTGTTTAGACTATCCATCGTTTTGAGGATGAAAAGTTGTACTGAAATTCGATTCAGTACCCAACAACATCTGAAATATGTTCAAAAAATTATATGTGAATCTAGGATACCAGTCTGATACAATAGTGTGAGGCACTCCACGTAATATAACTATTTCTTTTAGATAAAGTAGAGAAAGTTGGTCTAAGGACATTGTATCTTAAATAGTAAGTAAATGTAAAGATTTATTTAACCGATCAACGATAACCTGAACATCATAACTAGAAACTCATAGTTCACATATCTAGTTTGAATGTATCCTTTAGAATGTCTGCTTACTTTACTTTCTACTAATGGTAATGCAAAATTAGTTCAAATTTCAAAAAATCATGTTCTCCCGAGAGGTGATAAAAAAAACCTCAATATGAGTAAAATGATACTTTTTATTAACAGTGATGTTATTTAAGGATATATAATCAATGAGAGGTCTCACTGAACCACATTTATTATTAAAAAAAATAATAGGTCAACCCCATCGTGAAGTGATTTGTTAGATGAAACCTTTATCTAACAACTTTTTCAATTTATTTATAAATTCTAAAAGTTACACTTAATCCATTAAATAAGGGGATTTATAAATAATATTATCATCTGCTACGAATTCAATAGTAAAATCAACCTCCTGGATAATAATAACACTAGAAAAATCAGTAGGAAATCCATATATATATATATATATATTCATTTACTACTAACACATCACTAATTTTAACAGTCTCATTATTTTAAAATAAATGAGTTAGGTAAATTTCACTTCCATATCTGATCAATTTCTCAGCTTCTTAGTAAGTTATCAAAGGCATAAAATCATTGAACACTACTTTCATAGCATCGAAATCTATATTAGCATGATAAAATTAAATAAAATACATAACAAGAATGATATTATGCTCTATTATGGCCATTTCAACAGGATTTTTAGGAAATACCATCCCACTAAAAATAATAGGAATATTCCTCTGAATCTTGGTTTCTTTATTATTTCAACCTTGAGTTTTCACTAAAATTCCTATATTATATTCATGATGTGATATTACCAATTTATATAAAAATTTATCCAAAATGAATGAATGAAAAGATCCAATAATAAATAGGGTATTTGAATAATTTGAATACCTAAGTAACATACCTATCACCACTTTATTGGACATACCAATATCAATTATAGTAGTAGAAAATGACTTTGCTTCACATTTCTATTTTTGAACAAGATGATTTCTATCCTCTACAACTAACTTCAGACATGTGTTTGCATAATGAATTTACTCAATGCAACTAAAACACATAACTATTTTATGGATATCATTTTCTCTATTCTTTGGTTGTTCATGGATATTTTCTTTATAGTCACAATCCATGTGACCAAATAGACCACGCTAGAAACACTTTCTATATCCCATCAAACATTTCCTGAAATTTATTCATCCACACTTGAAAAATTTTAGGGTCCTAACATTGTACTTCTTAATGATTTGTTTCATTTTTTTCTACCACCATAACATATTCTAACTATTTTCATCTCCAGGAACATACATTTCTACAAACTCCATCTCAAATTTTTTAGCACAACGAACAAATTTCTCATATCATTTAAATTCTCTTGTAGCCAAAGCACTTCAAAAAATTGGTTTTGACCCTGAGTAAAATCTATTAATTTTAATATAAATGTCCCAAATAAACGTTGTCACATACCTAACCAATCTTATAAAGTTTTCTTCATATGATTCTATGGAATCTTCATCTTTCTGCCTCATTTCCACAATTTTTTTTCCATTTAGATCCAAACATCCTTAGAGAATTTTTCTCAAGGAAAATATCCTTGATTTATTCCCATTCTATGGAATAAAGATCATCTTTTTCTCTTGTATTCTAAACTAATGACCATCATCGATCAGTTTCACCTTTAAAATGATAAAAGGAAAGTGTTACCTTTTACTGTTCTAAACATCTCATGGCTTTAAATTAATTTTCCAAAGCATTGATCCATCACTCATATATCATGAGGTCACATGATCCACTGAATTATAGGAGATGTTTCCTTATATAATTCTCCACAATATACATTTTCCTTCATGGAAGATCATGTTCCTCTTTAACATGAAAATCTCCACCATTTATAGAAATTTTCAACTAAACCATCACTACATAGGACTATTCAATTCTGATTCCAACATTCTCATGATTTTGATTTGGAAGAATATTTTCCTCTTAGTGGATTCCCAAAATAGCTTACATGTTTCTTGTAAAAAAAACCATTCTAAAAATCTTTAGTTTAGATGAAGAAACATGGTAATATTTAAATGATATATAATTTTATATTAACCATAAGTAAAAATATTTCAAGATAAAGTTATTAACATTATCCTAACCTATAAAATTATTTGAACCTTTATTTTGATACTAACTATTAGGCTATGCCCTTTAATATAACATAATCTTGAGTTTTGGTCAGGAATTTACTTTTTTTCATATTGAGGATCCTTTTGGGTATAGAGTTTTAGAGAATTAGGACATGAATCATACATAAAAAAATATAATACAAAGTGAAAACATACTATTAATATCCATTTTCCATAATACAAAAACATTTTAAATAATGCATGATTTATTTTCATGAAAAATATTCTTTAATTTTAACATGAATTCTTCCTTTTTCAAACCCATACATACATCCCATGAAAAAAATTTCAAAATATGGGATGAGCACAAACATCTTAGTAAGGGATACATAAATAAGAAAAACCATTTGTCCCATGAAAGTATAAAAATTATATAACTTTTACCTTTATCTTCAAAGTTCTTTAATCGTATGAAGTAAAAAAATCACTTGAAAAATATACACACATTTTTTATCAGGTAAAATCATTAAAAACTATAGAAATAAATTAAAACACCTTTAAGGTAACTTCTAAATAACATTCATATCCCATTTTAATGCTCTGTATGAAGTAACTAGAGCCTAGTTAAATCCATAGGAGAAACCCTTTAGAACTCCATCCTTCTTTTCTGTTAATAAAATAAACATTTCCTAATGCATTGTATCACTATCTAATATCACTAACAATTTAAGTTATAATGGTATCACTCATCATTATCTAGGTCAACCCATCATATAAGCTGTAACAAGATAACTTAATACTACCTGGCCTAACCAGTCATATACGATATAATGGGATCACCTGGTGCTATCTGAGACACCTCATAATATAATGATCAAGTACCATATATTGAATAAAATAATTTTATTCTTTTACTTTTCTTTCATAAAACACTTTAAATACTCCTTTAAACTCATAAAAAATCACTTTTGGATGTAAAGATATCATTTTCTTTTAAAACCCCTTTTATCTATATAAAAATATCTTGTTCTTTAAAAAAAATTCAATACCAAAAATACCCAATAAAAGGAAAGAGTTTTTTTTAATTTATGAAAACACTTAATCTTATAAAGGAATATATAAATAAGATAAAATTCATGGTGGTGGGAGGGGTCGTTGTTTCCGAAATTTAAAAATAGAAAATTTAATTTTTCATTTGTCAAAACATTCTGTTTAAAACATATAATTTTTTTTTAAAACACTTGAACTAAAATAAAATATTCATAAAATGAACTATATAAATCCTCTATTTCTATATAAAATAGTTCAAAATTCATTTTAAAACATAGACACGTAAGATAAAGGGAGTTTTAAGGAAAACATTAGAATATGATTTATTTAGAATAAAATTATTTTGTCACATTGGAAATATAGAAATCTCAAGCCCCATGAAAGGATAACATGAAAAAACACTTTAAATACTATTTGAATAGTTAAAATCATGATATAAAACCACAAAGTCTCTGTATATACATTTTATAAAATAATAAAGGTGCATTACATCATGATATGTCACAATTAATGGAAATTGAGATGAAGTCCATTACCTTGAGTTTGATTCATCACGAGTGTGTTTATCTTCTTGAATAATTAACATATGTTAATTATTTACCTGATTGAGAACTTTTTTAAATTTTATTTTTAATATTATTTCACTTATTGCAAAGTTATTTACTATTACTTAATCAATTAATTTTAATTTAGATGTTTGGACCATATTCAGCTTATGTGCCTAAAATAGATTTGGTAGGTCGGTTGTGGTCAAAGAGGACATTATTTAAACATATCCATAATAATTATAATTAAATAATTTTCATATTTATACATCAACTATAATCTTTTGACCAATAATGTAATATGGTTATGAGTAATGACCTAAAGATACGATTAAGGAGACGGTAGGTCATACGTACGCATGAGTACCATTTCTATTTTTCAGTGATCATAATGGAATGAAGGTAAGTAGAATTTATATTTACAGAATTATAATTATATCATAAATACCATAATATTTAATTATATACACTTATATATATCATTTCTGTGATGTGATGATGAAAAAATGAATCACATCACGTCGAGGAAGTGGTAGTCCACACGTCAATGACCGACATCATCTTTTTTTAGTGGGTGAGAAGGCAAAATAAAATGATATATTATATTAACATAGTGATAAATATTTCATCAATATCATATTATTCCATTTATATAACATATATTCATAATTTTTACCCTTATTACCTTCCATATAACATGTTAGTGAAAACGAATCACATCGCTTAGTGAGGCGGTAATCTATCGTACAGAAGAATGATGTTATTGTATCCCTTATGTATTAGAATAAAAAAATGTATATATGGAATAATAACCCCAGAGGTATAATTATATTAAAATTATTATATATAAACTTTATATTCATCATTATACCCAACCGTGAGATGAGGTAATGGAAAAACAAGTGATATCATTTCATGAGGCTATTGTCCACCGTACACATGAATGATGATTTCCTAACCCTTTTAATGAAAATATGTGTTTTTTTAGGTTTATACCTTAACATAAAAACATCTCAGTATATGTAAGATACTTAGGTCATTATATAATCATTTTATAATAATAATAGGTTGTGGTAGAGGAGGAAATAAAATAAAAATGTCCGTTGATGAATGTTATCTCTTCTTCAGGTATCTTCCTTTGGTTTTCAACGTAGGCCTTCCGTGGATGGATTTATACTAAAAGTAAGAATTATTGGATGTGTATAGGGTATTTTTTAATTTATTTTGGAAGTTTTTTTCTGAACCAATTAGTTTTTATGGTGTGGGTGGCCTTTTATAAGTGAGGTGAGTGGCACATGTGAATTTTTTTAAGTGAATTACACCAAAAATTTTATCATTTCTCCATGACCCAGTAATGAAAAAAGAAATATATAATAGAAGTTATAGGGTCCATATATAAGCATAAAGGGGTGTTTTACAGGTTTCTAGGTCATTTTGACCCTTAAGTTCAATTTGTAACCATTACATACTCTCACTTTTACCTTAATCACTATAATTAATTTTAATTGCTTTGACTAATATAGTTGGACAAATATAAAGTTAGATTCATTTGAAATTTTGAATTATTTTGATTCCAAATATATAATCGATTTTACCAAATTCAATTGATATAAGTAAAAATTTTAAATTTAATATTATTCTCGTAGATTCGGTGAGAGCGGGTTTTTGAGAAGAGTCTTTTTAGAAAAAGATGATTCTCTATTAAATCTATAAATAAAAATTATTATTTTATGAAAATAAAATATTACTTACTAATATAAAATATATATATATATATATATATATTTTATTTTATACATTCCCCATTAGGTATTATTTTAATTAATTAAAATGGAGAAACATTAAGAATTTTGAAACAATTTTTTGAATGCCCCATATTTAAATCCAAAAATAAACTTATTCTTGAAACCAAAATAAATTTTATTAAAAATTAATTTATCAGATTAAATATAAATAAATAATATTTAGGTTATTTAAATAATATTAAAAAATATTGTGACTCTTAAATGACTTAATTTATTAAAAAATACTTTTTATAAAAATATATTTTTTTTACTATTCACTAAAAAAATCAATATTTTCTAAAAAATACCAAAAAATCACACTGTGTAAATTTTTATGTTATTATTTTAAAAATTATATTCATTTTAAATTAATCAAATTCTAAATTTTATAAATAAATACTTAAAATGAAACTATATAAGAAAATTTTTAATTAGAACAATTTTCTTTTTTGATTACTTTATATTATAATCAATAATATATATATATATATATAATACATATTAAAAAATTGGAAAATGATTTATTCTATTATTACCAGGGTTTTGAAAATTTGGTTAGGAATTAGACCTTACAAGTTGAGTCCAATTATAGTTCTACTGTGTGTTCAAGGGATTATCCCTGACTAGTAGGACCATGAGTGATGAGGGACATTTATTATGTTAGACTAGACCTTATGATCTTGGTCAATATGAGAATCAATAAGTTTTGTTACTTGCAGGTGATAGATTCAAGGTAGTATCATCAATTTGATATAGTGATGTATCTATTGGATAGAGTGGACACCCCATTGTGGGAGCTGATATATATCTACAATGAGGGACTATCTATCGATTTTCCAACAACCTGGGATTATCATGTGAGTTATGTGATAGGCAGAAAACCCTATGTGATGTTCCATGTCACTGACTGTGTATATTGGTTGGACATTTCCTTCTATGGAATGTGTTATTTTCTATGTGACCTGTAACTTATTGTTCTTGGGTCGATTACCTCCCATGAAAGGATGGGTCATTGTATGATTCAGAATGCAGATATTGAGCCATGCCTTGATGAGGATTAGGGCGACGACCACACCTATGGATGGTTCATAGGCTAGGTGGATCGTACCATAGTATGCATGTGTTAGGGAACACCATTAGGGCTATTTTGTGTGCATGAATATTAAAATTCATTGGGCAGGATTGGTAAATATAATTATCCTATGAGATTAGGGGTCTAGGTGTCACGTTTCTTGTGGGTGAAGTTGAAACCAGGATATAGACACACTGGGTTGATTTGTCATGTTGATTCATTTATCTAAATCAAATTGGAAGGGGATGAAAAAGTTGATTTTTTACCCTCCATTCAAGAATACAAAAACCAAAACACACAAAATGAATTCTTATTATAATTATCACGACATAGGAAAATATTATTATACTTCGAGAGAAATATATAAAAACATGATGTATATAAATATACATTAACAAGGGAAGTTGATTGAGAAAAAATGAAGCAGTGAATTATTACATATTAAATAATATTTTTAACATAATTTAATAAGGATGATTGTGATATGTTTATAAAAAATCATTTTCACATAAATCATTAAAGTGAAAAAAATTGATGATATATTATATTATTGATTGAATATATTTCATTTGGGGATATTCACAAATGAAATATATTTAAATTGGTTGTAGATATATTCATTTTAAATATTAAATTGGATAAACTCCCTATAAGATAATACATAATTATACCATTATATCTAAATCTGAGTATAGATGGAATTTATTAGAAAATTATTTGATTCAAACCCATTGAGTTTAACAAGAACCATGTATAAGCATAGGTCAAGATGACTATGTCAAACTAAATTTTTTAGCATCAAAAAAATAAAATGACACTATAAGGTCAATAGGTGATCAAATAATGATATATTATAAGATTTTTTTGCATTGGGAAATTTTTAAGACTTTAGTGGAGGTTTATATATGTTCAGCCTTTATTAATAAGGTAATAATTTATCTAAATTATGATGATATTACATTTTAATATGAATATAAAAGATTTCAACAAATTTTTATGGTTTGATAGATTATAAGTCATATAAAATTATGAACATATAACTGATTAACAAGAAAAATACACATTTTATACATGATAATGGGAAAGTTTATTAAGGGTAAATTGTTTATATGTTTGTGGATAAGTGTATGAATTTTTCAAATTTTAAAAATTGAAGTGATAATGATAGTCACTATTTTAGACTATTTTAATTTTTTAATTAATTTATAGGAATGAATGATAAAATATAAATATTTAACAAAATATATTTTATTTTGAAGAGGAAGATAATATAGTAATTAAATAGGTTAAAATTGAAAAAAATGAGATTTTATGGATTTTATAATGGAGTATAATATATTTAGCTGGGTCATAATATTTTACATATTGGTGAGGTTGATTACATAATATTGAAAATTATATTTGATTGAATCTATATTTTTCTATATAATACAATATACAATGCTCATAATATTCATATAAATGATGAAAAAATACTTGGGTAAGGAATTATTCTTAATTATTTTCAATGAAGTAGTAAAAATAATATTTTTACTCCATATTAAGATACTCATACTAAATATAGGTACCCAACTATTAAGGAAAAATAATTCACTAAAAAACTCATAGGAAATAATATCATCATAAAGAGTTATGAAATCTAAAAATTACTCTATCGACGTGTATTTTAGTGATTCTTTGAACCCTTATATTTTTCAACTCACTCATGGAGAGAATATGGATAAGGATAATATCTGTAAATGTTTCCCATCTATATAAAACTAGTTTTAATATTATGTTTAATAGAATGAAAATTTTCTTTATTATTATTGTCAATATTTTTTCAATCTATCTCCAATTGAGATGCTTCATTGATAGGGTTTTAAGTATACTAAAAGAATATAAAAATAATTAATGTGCATGTTTTATTACAAATATTATAAATATTTTATAAGGATTGATAATTTAGACTATAGTACATATAGGGATTTAGACATTTCCTCTTTACTATGATGAAATCAAAATGTGTTCGAATTGTCATTCTTGTGTAAAATATACTATCATGAAATATTTTATGGTATGGAGAATCTTTTTCATGTTTCTTCACTGATAATTGATTTAAATGTTTATTGGTCTATGTGTGCAGATAATTTATTTCATATTAAAGAGTTTCTACTTTATAGACCTCATTATATGACTGATATTTAAAAAGAAAGATGAACTTAGTATTTGGTGTAAATACCCATACCATAGTAGCACAGATTTGGTGGTAAATTTAGTATTTTATTAGTAGATATATGGAATAACATCTCGAATACCAAATAGTTTATTAATATTGGTAAACATGATACATAATTGAATATCATATTACAATAAAAAACATAAATACAACATAGTATTTTATTTTAGGGCTTTATAATTTCCTTAAACATATCCCTATATATTAATCATAATATAATTCATGGAATCCTAGGTAGTTTAATATAAGAATTGTTTGAGATCGTATTCTCAGTAAGGTTATGTGTAAAGTTGAATATAACATGAGAAAATAGGGAATAGTGAATATGGTAGGGTAAATATCTAAAAACACCATCTATTTAATCAATAAAATGATATTGAAGGATAATATGGTATGAAGAAATAATGATAAAATCATTATTTATAAATAATCTCATGTGCTATAAAATTATCCATGAATATTATAAAAAATGAAATGATCACATTGAAATAAATAACTAATTTTAAATTAAAGGAATGCATAATTCTATACATCTGAAATATGGCATCTAGGACTTGTTCTAACACATCTAAAAATACCATCAAGGTCTTATTCCAATACATATACCTAAATGGGAAAGGCCTTGAACAAAATCCAACATATTTTGTCTCATGACGCCTATAGATGCATCAAGAGGATATAGTGGGACATTTACAACATTTAATAACTTCAATTCATTCCTATTATGAAAGTAGTGAAAATTAATAAACATAAACATTTATATTGAAAACTAGAATATGAAATTTTAATACATTCCCTAATAAATAAACATAATCATATCCCATAAAAATTAATATGGTGAATGTTGTAAAAACAGTACTTCCCTAGTAAAACGAATCATAAATAATATGATAAAATAATAAGGATGGAATCATTTTAACATATACTCATTTCATTATATGTAAAATAAGGGTTGTTATTATTGATGAATAGAAATATCATAAAAAGATCAGTAAAAATATTCTTGTGGAAAAAACCCTTTTAACATTGAAAATCAATTTTAAAAAACAAATATTTATTGAATATTTAGGAAACAATTTAATTGAAAATAACATTGTAATATTTTTTAGGGTACTTCATGTTGAGCGGTTATGACGGTGATAAATTTATTTCATTTATTACAATTTAAAAACTTTTTTTTACCACTGTGTTAAAATGGTCAAAAAGTACCACATTTGGAAAATGACAATTTGATTCCCTTTAACCCATTTTTTAAGAAGCAAAAAATGGAAAAAAATCTATTAAATAATTTAGATAATTTTTAAAATATTTTTAGAAAACATGGATATAGAAGAAAATGTATTTTCTATTGTAGAGATAAATATAGTCAACTTTTCTTAAAACAATCCACAAAAATTTCAACCTATAATGAGAGGAAAATGGTGATATTATATGAAAATTTTCATTAATATATATATGAGAAGTAAGTATACTTTTTTAAGATATAAATATCAATCAATCCCACCACGGGATACTTAAACAAAAACAATGTATAATAACAATGAGATTTTGAAATAAACCCTTTCCATTGAGGTAACTATTGAATCATAAACCTCATGAAAGGAATAAAAACAAAACAAAAACTAAATAACATGAAGATAATAATATTCATGATATAACTTTTCAAAGTGGAATTATATACAATATACAAAACAAATAAGTTGTTAATATGGTATATGTCTCATAGAAGTAAAAGTGAGACAAGAAACCCATACCTTAGGTATGATTTCCTTTATAAATTTTCAAAACTCTTTTATAATAAATATATAATTGTTATAAATATATTTAATACCCATAATAATATATATCATTCTATATATGGTTTACTTATAATATTTTATCACTTTTTTTATTAACAATTCCTTGTTAAAATAATTGTTTTGAGTAATTATTGCTTCATTTTTCATGTATATTTTGGATTTTTAGTTTTGGACCATTAACATTAATCAATTGTTTAATTATATCCATAATTTTAAAAATAATATGAATAATATATATATATTCTATTATATTTATTTATTTTAATCTATAAAACATAGAGATAAAAAAATGAATTACACTGGTCTTTGAGATGGTCGGTCATACGTACGCATGAAGGTTGTTTTTACTTTTAAAAGAGTAGAGAAGAAGAATAATAAATTATAATTAATTTTTCCACAACCATTATTATATCATATAAATAAAATATAATCATCCGATCCATATTTTTTCTATCTATATAAAAAAATGAAAAATAGACGACATCACTTCATGGAGGTGGGATTCCAAACATACAGACGAGTGACGTTATGGTTTTCCAAAACATTTGATGGAAGTAATATATATATATATATATATATTAATAATTAAAAAATCATAATTAAGCCACAAATATTGTATATAATCATTATTTATATCTTTATAACAATACATATTAAATGGTGAGTAAAATGAATTACACCGCTACATAGAGACGTTAAACCATATGTACGCACGAGAAATGCTTTTATTTTTTTAGGATGGAATGAGATGAAATATAGATGTTAAAAAATAATTTTAAAATATTAATATATTTAATATATCATATTAATTTTCATAGGATAGTTAAAATACTTTAATATGAAGTAGATAAAGAAAAAATACTTAAATGACTTGATAAAATTATTACCACTTCTTTGGTTGACTTCTTTTATATCTATTATTTAAGGTTATATATTTAGTATATTAGAATGAAAAGAAACACTGTTACGTGTATAAGAATGTATAGAAGTATAATGGGTAAGTTTTTTTGAGCTATATGGCTCAATTTGGTGTAAAATAGTGAAGGAAGGGGTGTCCTTTTATAATTCATTTGAGGGGCACTTTGGGTATTTTCTAGAATATTAAATTAATATAAAGTAATATTGATCCAAAAATAAATCCAAATTTATAATATTTGAAAATAATATGAGTATTAGTTGATATTATATCATACAATGAAATTTTCATGTGCTTGATCTTCATTTTACCCTTATCATTTTGTTTTAACCCTTCATTAACAATTTTGACAATTACCATAGTATTAATTTTTTCAACCCTTTAATGGTAAATAAGTTACTATAAAATATGAAAAGACTTATCAATATAACATGCATAATTTTTACAAAACTATACCACTCATTTTGATGAATATAATTTTTTGGTAATTTTATATCATTTAATGAAATATTATTTATTACAAAATATATTTAACCACATTTTTTATCACTATTCATTTAATTTGATTTTAAATATATAATGATAAATTTTTATTAGAATATAATCCTTTAAAACTTCTATAATATTTTCTGTAGATTTATAAAATTAATTTGGAATATTAAATCATTCATATTATATCACGTTTATTACTTCTAATGTCATTTTTTATTTTTAATTAATCAAATAATTATTGTGATTGTATTGTGTAAGAATTTAAGGTAAATATTTATTCTATAAAAAAATACCATGATGAATGTAAATAACATAAAATTCAAAAAATATTTACAAAATAAAATATCCTCAAGATAAACTCATGTAAGAAATATTATAATTATTAAAAACATAGGCTATCCATTTTGGAATTTTATTTGCATAGAATATTAGAAAGGTCATAATCATAATAAAATGGGAAAATTATATATATTTAACATATGGATGATAATTTATGACATATAATTATAAAATAGAATTCATTCACATTTAATAGTAATTTTTTATCCCTTATAATTTTATTTTTATCCTTAATTACCTATATTACTCTTTACCACGGTAAAAAAATTCTGAAGTTACTATTCATAATGTCCAAAAATAAAAAAGGTAATATTTTACACATTTTTACATCCTAATTTATAATATCTAATCTACTTTTATTTTTGAATTCAAAAAATTGGATGCAATTTCTTTTAATATAATTGTGTAAAGTGTAATGAACAATAGATTTTAAGAAAACTTCCTTTTTATGTGTAAAAATATTTTTATACTAAATTTATTTATAAATTTGATTCCAATGAAAATTAAAAATTTATTAACAATATAATATAAATAATTATAGTTATAAATAATTTTATATTAAACGGAACTTTTTATTTTCTTGAAAAAAATAGTTTTCAATGAAAATTGTTATAATTCACTATTCAATGAAAGATCAATCTTTTCAGAAAAAAATCACCCAAATATAATTTTGATATGATTATTTGTAAAAAAAACATAAATTCATAAAATAAATTCTCTAATTTTTTTTTTAAAAATAATTTTATTATTTTTTCACTTAAAGGAATAAACATCATTTGTGAAGAAAAAATATTTTTTGAATAATAAAATGTATTTACTATAATATTGAGTGTTTATTTAATAATAAATGGTCAATAAATTTATATTCATAAATTTATATATATATTTAATAATTCATTTAATACTATTCATACCCAAAAATTCAATAACTAGGTTATAATGGTTGTAATAGAATAAAAATATTATAATAGTATAACATGATTTTCATAAACATGGTGTTTTAAATCCTATGCATTATCAAACATAATATTATTTTAAAATATCAGGTTGTTATATTCTCCCACCTTAAAAAAAATTCATCCTTCCAATTTTATAATATGTTCGGTAGTCAAGGGTTTGAAATTTTATAATTCCATTATGGAAAACTGACATCATTAAAAGGCTTTATAAAACATAATCTTAAAATTAAGGAAATAGAAATATGAAGGTGACTAGAAAATATGTTTCCAAATAGGATAACGTTAGTGGGAAGTGAAAATATCAACATGGAAGAGAAAATTAACTCCCAATTATTAAAATAGAGTGATTGAGAACATGGTAATGTGAAAGTTAACCATCAAAAAACTATAAATTAGTTATGGCTGAAAAGGCTATTGATTTCTCAACATCAAATTTAAATAGACCAAATTTTCATTTTAAGGTAATTTTCTTAATGTAATGGGATTCTCTTAATATCTATATAATTTACTCAAGAAAATAAACATAATTTATTTATTTTCATTTCATAATAACTATCACATACACTAGTTGTTCTTTGATTAATTTACATGTTACCTCTAACATTGGAAAATGGATATTCGATATAAATTCACGTTCCATGCCATAAGAACTTCTATAAAATCATAATATCCATCAATCACTCCATTTTCCTTTAAATACTTACCACAACTAAAATGGTTAGTTTATTTTATCCAATATGATAAATCATACTTTAACCTCTAATAATAATATCCAAAGATCATCTTAATACTTTCTATAAGTTTCTATAAATAGTACTCCCCTAAGATATTTCTTACCATATTTAAAATACAAACATTTGATTAAATATTTATCCTTATATGACATAAAGTAGTCAAAATTGACACATTAAAAAATTGATAATACCTTGATACCATATAATAATAACATATATCATCATAAAATTTATCCTTATTCCATATATACCATAAATCAAAAAATGTAGGAAAATCCATAATGAATTACATTTTAAACAAACCAATAACAATTTTCAAGGTAAAAAATAATATCACATTTGTGTAAAAATGAAATTTTCAAAGCTAAACATAATTTTATAAATATTAAGAACATATTAAGGGTTATCTTTCCCTAATTTATGTATTCTAAAAAATATCACTTTTCAACTAAATAACTTCTTTGTGTTAACGGTACCATTAAAAATTTGCT
The DNA here is from genome assembly GCA_963277665.1 of Viscum album. Lineage (NCBI taxonomy): Eukaryota > Viridiplantae > Streptophyta > Magnoliopsida > Santalales > Viscaceae > Viscum > Viscum album. Next base: position 1,966,449,027 of record OY728121.1, read on the forward strand.
TTAAAATTTATATGAAAAATAATTTAGCACAATTTATTTCATGATTCATACAATAAATTTAATACTTCAATATAATTAATGAGTCTAAATACACAAGCACCTTAATAATTCCACTTCATCCATATTAATAGTTAATTAAAGTCATTTAGTCTTTATATTTATACTATGGTATTTTCCCTTGATGCTTGGGGAATACATTTTTATAGTCCCCCATTTCATTTCAATTGAAACACAAAACATTATAGTTTTCTTTATATCCCATATATTAATGTTCCAAATTTCCATTCTCTATACACATGAAGAAAAATCAAATTCACTTCTTGCATTTACCAAGGTGGTTCATTTCATAATTATCACTGGTGGGAAAATACTTATTTCCCTTATTTCCCATTTCTATTTTTCTCTAACTTTATTTTCTTCTATTTTTTTCCATAGAGGATGTAAGACAAGGAGATTTTATTCTCTCTATTAATATAACATGATATTATATCCTCATATGATGAAAATATTTGATATACTAGTTCCCTTTGATGTATTTTCCTTAAAAATAATTTTAATAATAAAACATATTATTTTGATTATATGTATACCAAATCCTGTAAATATAACCTCATACTTAGCCACATTTTCGCCTTCATTTTATCTTAGACTCAAGAATTTTCTCTTCATATATTCTTATTGTTTATGAGATATTTTTTTCCAAGAATATTACTAGAAAATCCATCCATTATATGTTTTTTATTTTTCTTCATCCTTGGTGTTTTTAATCGATGGCCACCCGTGATCCACATAACCTGATATATGATAAACTATCATGAAAATATTTCCCCTTCCATTACATCCCAGATCTAGAAATATCTTCTCTAAGTAACTCATACATTTATTTTCTAAAACATGATTTATATTCCAATTAAATGATGGAGTTTTTTGATTAATTATGTAGTCTAAAATAGTTTCACTATATTTTGGATCAATAGGCTTCTCCATATGATCAAGTTTATCGATCATAACCTACATAACATACCCCAATGTAGTTAAAATCCATTCAGCACCTGCTACAACTCCATCACTAGCTTTATTATCTTTCCTAAGAGGTAAATTTCTATATGGATTATGTACATTGATACGGTTTCTATTACATCAACTATGTGTCATTTCTAAAATTTGGAATATGATATATTTGATCACAATAGTATGAAACATAATGTATATTCCCAAAACTGGTCAAATAGATAACATAAATTTAAAATTTATGTGCAACAAATCTCTATATCATAATCTGGGATTCTACATGAATATTTATAAAGTCATTAGTAGGGGTTAATTATCTTATCTATTTTCACCTCAATCTAGTACCAATGGTTTATTATAGAATAACTATAACACCAATAATAATGAAGGTGACCCTAATATCCTAGAGTCAACGGAAACATAATTACATTGGAACTAGATACAAGGAATTTCATATTAAAGGTCTAAATAGTTTAGTAGTATGAGTAAAATATATACCTAAATGAATCTCAAATATAAATTTAAAACATAAAGTAAAACATTATATTTTATTTGATGACACCATAATTCCCATTATAATACCCCTACATATCAATAATAATACCCCTTTTGGCATCTTTTGGAAAGGAAACATAAAAAATGGTTGAGCTCTGATGCTTAGTTTGAGAATTCTTACAGTGGAATCTAACATTAATAAATAATTCATAGTCAATATGGTTGGGTAATAATTTAAAAAAAATTGGTTCAATCAATAAAATGAGAATGAATAATTTTATGGAAGAAATGAATTATGATCAAATAATTCCTGATAAATAAACACATGACCCATAAACTTATCCATGTATATCATAAAAAACAAATAAGCACATGGACATACATAACTGATATGTAAATGATGGAATATATAATGTTAAATTTCTAAAATTTATTTTTAATACCTTATGCCAAGACATCTAAAAATACCATCAAGGAATTCTTCCATGAATTCAATCAAAATGGGTATGGCCTCGATCGAAACCATATCTAGTTTGTTTCGTGATACCTATCGATTCATTGAGGGGATATAGTGGGCCTCACCCATCACATTTTACAATTCATTCATAATATGAAAGGGGTGAAACATAATTAACATAATAATTCATATTGAAAAATTGAAATTGAAATTTTAAAACATTCCCCAGTCAATAAACACAATCATAAACCATCCAGAGTAATATAGAGAATGGTATCTAAATAGTACATCCCCAATCAAAATGATCAAAAACTATATTTAGAAATAATAAGGATGATATAATTAAAACTTATCCTTATTTAAGTATAATTTAAATAATTTTTATTTACATTGATGAATATAATTACAATACATATTTCATTAAAACATTTTTAAGGAAAATACCCTTTTTACTATAAAAAGAATATTAAAGAAATGAAAATTTCTAGAATATAGGGGAAATTTTTATTTTAAAATAACATTGTAAACATGTTGAGGAATATTAAATGCATTGAACAATCATTATGGTAGGAAATTACATTTATTCCATATAAGTTGAAACCCCATTCTTTTCACACTATTATAAAAATATTGAGAAGTACCTCATTTGGAAAATGAAAAGATGATTCCCTTCATACCATTTTTTAAAAATGTAAACATGTGTAATAATTTTTTTAATATATATTTTTTATAATTTTTTTAAAAAAAATTAAAATAAATTTATAAATCATGGATATATAAAAAAAGGATTTTGCTACAAAGAGCGAAATAACGTTGGATTTTTAGAAAATCTTATTCACAAAAAATTTAACTACCATACAGAGAAAAATGGTTGTATTACTTGAAATGATCATTATTAAATACGAGAGAAAAAATATATTGGGTTTAAGATAGAAATATTAATCAATTTACACAATTTAAACTAAAACATAAACAATCCTAGTTAACGATGAGATTGTGAAATAAACACTTAATGTTGTGGTAACTTTTGAAGAACACGCCCATGAGTGGAATGACATCAAAAAATATATATACAATTAAGATAATGATATTATTTATATAAAATATAAAATTTATTGTTTATATACCACATGAAATAAATAATTAGTTAACATCACATATGTCTCATAGAAGTAAAAGTGTGGTGGGAAACACTTAACTTAGGTTTGATTTCCTTTTGTTCATTTTCAAATATATTGTTTAATAAATATAGACTAATTATACATCTATACCATATCCATAATCATATATATGTCATATAATATATGATTTACTTATAATTTTTTATCACTCATTTATTAACATTTCATTTTTAATATCACTTTTACAGGTAATAACTTTTTTTTTTCATGCTTGTTTTGGTTTGGTAGTGTCATTACATTTACATTTATCATGGTTAATGATACACAAGTATTTTTCATGGATCTCTAGTCAATTAAATTCTTATTCACCCAATAATATACCATAGTGGAACACCCTATGGTCAATCACGTGGAGGCCTCTTACACACACATATTTTCTTATTGTCTCTATTACAAATATAATTAACAAAAAACTAAATTAACTAAAATGGGGGGTTTGAAAAGATGCATGAAATATAAATATTATATATAAATTTAAGGGAAAACAAAATGTTTTTAAAATAAATAATGTAGGAAAATGTTCTTATGAGGTTACGGTGATTGAAATCATTATTCAAAAGCATCTCAATATTCAACTCAATCAGGCAATCAAGACCAGTAACACATCACCTTATCATTTGAAATGTCATCACCCCAAACCAATACCACTACATAAAAGGAAATTGTCTTCTAAAGTTTATCTAAGATTCCTCTTCACTGACCATCACAATATAAGCAATGATCCTCTATATGGAAAAATAATAATTAAGTAAATGGAAATAGTTAATGAGAAGAAGAATTTGTTGGAAAATAAAATGGAGCAACCACTCGCCATAATCATTTTAACCACAAAAAACTCCCATAATTAAGTAAAGGGATATAAAATTAAATCACAGTAAAATCATTTAAACCACCATTACCTCCCTCAAACAAACACTAAGGTTATTTCTTCATTTTAGTAGAGTATACATGGAAAATACTGTGAGAGAACACAAAAAATAAAATAAATGGAAGAATAAGATATAATTAAGAGAGATAAATGATAAGAATAAATGTTATATAAAATTTTCAATCATTTTTCAATTTTTTTTCATTCATATACTAGATAATTCATGTGGTAGATATCCTATTTTGCAGAAAATAGGGATTCACAATGTTCCAGGGAATAAAGGAAGAAAAGCTACAAAAATGGTCAAGTACACATCATGATGGCCAAATTCATGTCATGTACTTGATGATCACATCCAGCCTCAAGATGTGAAGACAATCCGTGACCAACCACGATGGATGAAGAAATTTCCATTTCACGACGTGACTCCCTCCAACACATCATGACAACAGTCAAACCAGATTCCAAGAAATCCATGAGGATTCAATTTGAAAAGCTAGCTGGTCATGGGGTACACCTCATGAACCACCTTTACACAACATGACAATAGTCAAACATCATTAATTCGTGAGTGATCTATGTTCCATGATGAATATCCTCATCGAAATAATGCGGATTTAGGGTTTATAATGTGATGATCAATTACACACCATGATTAATTTCTCCTATATAAGGAGAAGCTCAACCGCACATTGAGGCATGCTTGTATTAGATCTCTCTCTCTTTTAGACTTCTTTCGATATTTCTTTCTCTTTTCCCTCTCTAAACACTTTAGTTCTTTGTAATTCTTTTACATTTTATATCTAATAGTCGTGGATTAATTTTCTTCAATGCCTTCAATTCCCTCATCACTTCATTTTCATTTTTTTCCTATCAAGTAAGGTTTTATTTAAAGTATCAGGAATGTTTATCACATATTTATTCAATTCCATTAAGTATAGTTATGATTTCCTTTACCCCTTTTACTGCTTTATATACCATCCTGAGTGGCTAAACACATCGGAGTAGGGATCATGATTCAATTTATCTAGATTTATAATTAAATATTTAGTTCTAATCTTGGAAAAAACTAAATGGATTAGTAATTATGACATAGACCAATGGTCAAAATCCCCTTTGTGCGTCTATACCGTGACGATCAAATGGTCAGGAAAACAACCATATCCTAATTGAAGTAAACTATGACTATGACCATTATCTTAGGAAAATTTCTGCAATAGAAGCTGAACATAATGCATCTAGGACTATAGCTAGCCTCCTGACCATGGAATAGTTACATCCTAGGTAGAAATAGAAGACTGGACCAAGGTTGACTAGCGACTACTGCTTGGTTCACAGACTCAGCACTTAATACCTTTCCAAGATTAGAACTGGGATCAACTTTATCTAGATACTTAGACTTGATCTCAACCCCTCTTTAATAAACAAAATTAAAACCCAATAATAGTTAGAAAACTCCCAAACATTCTTCAAATAGTAAGAACTCTTGCAAAAGATTCAAGACCAGATTTCTTCTCCCTACAAGAATAGCATCCTCCTCATGGGATCGACCTCGAACATTTACCATACTATGTCCTAGTTGTTAGTAAAGTTGGAGACACATTTAAATTTCTAATTTGACTCGCGCCCTAAGGAATTGTTGATGCTCATGGGTGGCCGATCAAATTTTGGCATCGTTTCTAGGGCGGAAACACTATTTTTCCATGATTAGGACATTGGTCTAGATCAAGGATTACCTTTCCCTCACCCCCTTTCCTTTGTTTCTATATTCCCTTGAATATTTTTGTTTTTTCTCATTTACCCCATGCATGTACCTAGGTCATTTGACTCTTTTAAGGAATATTTAAACATAATCTCTTTTTTTCCTTTGATCCTAAAATCGAAAGGCACCTCTCTTCTCTTTGCCGGTCAGCAATGGTCAAGCAATTCCAACCTGCGAGACCTAACCTGCCAAACCCCAACTATCAAATCATTCAGGGAAAGCACCCAATAATAAACTAAGAGAAAAAGATCATGGACTATGGATTTCCAAAAATCCATGGTGTGACTCCTAGTATTGTTCATATCCCTGTCCAAGCCCACACATTTGAGATAAAAATTGGACTCATTCATATGATCTAGAACATGGGGTAATTTTGTGGTCTTGACAGCGAAGATCATCATGAATATATTTCCAACTTCCTGGAGGTTTGAGATACCCTTAGCAACCAAGAAGTTTCATCTGATGAAATAAGACTCCAAGTCTTCCCACACTCCTTATGAGACCGACCCAAGGATTATCTAAAATTTCAAGCTCCCGAGTCAATTACGGCTTGGGATGAACAGACCAAGAAATTTCTAGACACGTTCTTCCCACCCATCCGGACCTAGAAGCTCTGGATGGACATTCAAAATTTCAACCAAATTATTTGAGAATATACTTGGGAAGCATGGGACCACTTTAAATAACTAATGGGGAATTTTCCACATCATGGACTATATATATGGATACAACTCCAAACTTTCTATCAAGGACTCCAGCCAGTGGCACGTAATGTTGTGGATGCAGCCGCTGATGGAGGTCTCATGCTCAAGACTCCTGAAGCCGGAAGAGCCATTTTAGATGAAGTCTCTCACAATGCCAGTCTATGGAAGAGTGATCGTGCACTACCATAGAGTGGAATCCACCAAATTGATGAGACCACAAGGCTAGTAGTTCAAGTGTAGGCAATCATGAAAAAATTAGAAGAGTTTCAAATACCAACTACTCAACCCCCTCCTGCTCCTGTAATGGAATTACAATCTTGTGAGATGTTAGGTGGCATGAATCTATATCAAGACTATAAATCTGGATATGAAGAACCACAACAAGATTGTAATTACCTAAATTATAACAAACCAAACCCTCCATTCCAGTAGCAACAATACTATATACATAGGCCTACTCAGTAGCAACCTTAGAACAATCAGAAACAAGAGGAGGAAAAAACCAATTTAGAGCTCAAGGACCACCAGGATATCCTCTGATGTACCCTATACTAAGACCAAAAGATTCAAAAAAACCATTCCCTCAATGAAAACAACAATTTCATCCACCTCATCTAAGACCTCAGTAAGCACATATTCAAAGCAATCTATAAAACCTCCTGGTGTCATTTGTGAAAAGGATTGATCAAAGAATGAAGAACCAAGAGAAATATATAAAAAATCGAAGAGTTTCACTAAGGAACCTTGAAGTATTAATTGGTCAAATCTTATAGACCTTATCTGATCAATTACCAGGTACACTACTTGGTATCACTGAGACATACCCACGAGAGGAAGCTAAAAAATGGTGCTAAGAAGTGGAAAGATTATGGACTTCCAATAACCCAAAGAAGAAAGGACGCAAGAAAAAGAGAAAAAAAACAACTAGTACTTCATGAAAAATTCGATGAAGTCAATCCCACCTTACATCATAAAATATTACCAGCTGAGAAGGAACATATACCTGAGCAATAGAAAGAACATGTGTATGTTTCCTTACCTCCATACTAGCCACCTATTCCCTATCCGAAGAGATAAAGACAACTTAGGAAGGAGACACAATATAAGAATATCCTGGATATGTTCAAGAAATTACAAATCAACATCCCTTTTTTCGAATCTATTTCCCAGATACCAATTTATGCCAAATTCCAGAAATATATTTTATCAGAAGAAGAAAAATAGAAGACCTAGGAGTCAACTATTTAAATGAAGAATGCCCTGATGTTGTACAGTAGAAAATTCCACTGAAGATGAGAGAAACTAGTAGTATATGAATCCCTTGTGATATAGGTACTTGAAAATTTAGTAGAAAAAACTGTAATCTTGGAGCAAGAATTAACCTCATGCCAATGAGTATCTTTCATAAGCTCGGACTCAAAGAGCTAAATGAAACAATGGTGTATTTGCAATTAACTGATCGCTTGGTCAAGTACCCTAAAGGTATTTTAGATGATTTACTAGTAAAAGTCGTCAAGTTCATTTTTCCAGCTGATTTCCCAGTGTTATAAATGAAAGAAGATAGATATGTTCCTATTATACTTGGAATACCATTCCTAGAAACAGGAAAGGCACTAATAGATATGAACCAAGGAAGTATCATATTCAGAGTAGGATAAGAACAAGTTGTGTTCAACCTGATTCAAGTTGTGGAACCCTCAGATTACAATAAGGACTGAAATTTCATATCTCTTACCCAGAATGAGGAAGATTTCATGGTTAATAAGGAGGAATGTGATACCTATGTTATAGAAAACAGATTCTTTGACTTTAAAAATGTCAGATTTATTGAACCACCCATCGGAGAGGTGGTGCCTTCGTTGATTCCATCCATCACTCAGCCTAGTACGTCAAATTACTCATTTCAAGGGGAACCATCCTCCTTACCCATTATTGTCTACTCTGAGTTATACACAGACATATCACCATTAAAAATAAATGATAATGGATTGAAAATGTTTCATGAACCATTTTGTGAGAAATATACCATCAACTGAGCCTTAAGTGAGTCAAGATCTCGACTTTAAATGAAGTGTTGACTGGAAAGCAACCTAGGTTAGGAGTTAGTTGAGTTAGAATAAGACAAGTCTTATTTAGAGTATTCTTTTAGTTTGAATAATGAGGCAAGGAAAGAGAGGAATAAAAACTAGAGGAAACCATCGAAGTACACGCCATGAATCGACAGGTCCCGACATGACCATTTGTTACTCTGAAACCCAATTTTTCTCAGGGTTCACGACGTGACCATAAGGTGCACGTCGTGACCTGGATCGGGTCCATTTTTAAAATAAACTCAAGGGTTACAACCCACAACCCCCCACCCCACCCCTTTCAAACCTGTGCGTGACCCATCCCCTCCTCTCCTCACGATGTGATCACTCCTCCATCCCTTTCTTCACTCTTCATCAAACAGCATCTTACCCTTCTGCCAGCATGTGACCTACTCCTCTTACTCTCCATGGAATGCACTGAAAGGCTGCAGCCTGAAGCTTCTTCATCGTCAAGTTCTTCATCTGAATCTGTGATCCAGTAGCCTCCTGCTAAGTGCCAACACATTCCATCCACCTCACAAGACACGAGCTCCTCCCTTTCTATGGATGATAATCTTCATTTACACATGGTTTTCTGCTTTAAAACGCCATAACACTATGTTAATCTCATTCACCTCTAGGAAAAACTCATGAGGACCAACAAGACTCTGGATATGGTCGTACATGGAAAAATGAATGTCGTAGATGCCGACCTCAGCTTATTGGAGATGCTTCAAATCAACAGCATTATTGGCGTCAGAGAGAAGATGTACATAGAGTAGTTTTTGGAGTTCCTGTCCACCTTTGACATTTCAGTGGATGCCCTTTACTTTATAAATGGTGGTAGGCCACACCATCTCACCATGGTCCAGTTTGGGGTAGGACTTGGTATCTATATTATGGAGTTCATGCTCTAATACATTTATCCTACACTGTATATGAGGATTTATTGAGAGAATGCACCAAGCCTTTGGAATCTTATTTCATGTGACCCTCGATCCTATCATGACCCAAGGCTGGTGAAGTCCACCTAGCTAAGGACTCTAGCCCTGCGTATTCTGCACTGGTCCATGGTACATGTATGGTTCACGTGAGGAGAGACCCATTGTAGTGTCATCTAGATTAACTTTCTTAACCTCTTTACTCCCATGGTTGGATATCCCATCAACATTGCTACCGAATTCGCCTATTATTATAGAGTATTGGAATAGAGGATGTGGGGCACGCTTATGGGCAGATCATTCATCACCAGGTTGGCCAGATACCTCCATATTTTTTATGCCTTGCAGCCTCTGACCTCAGTAGGCCCAGTCGAGATTATTGATCTTGTGATCCTTCACAGGATGAGGATGCAGGTGAAGGATGAAAACATCTATTTATGGGCACCTAGAGTCTAGGAGCCAGTGCCTCAGCCAGATGCCCCATAGGAGGCTAATCTATAGGATCAGCCACCGGCAGTAGTAGACCCCTCTACCCAGCCACTGTCAGCCCTGACCACCACCCCCTCCACCCAGCCTGCACCTACCCATCCCACTCCTTCTGACCTATGGGTACTCTTCTAGAGCATCCTGGATAATCAGTTCCATCTTAATGCCCACCTCCACCTTCCCTTTATTGAGCCTTACTCATTCACCCCTCTACCACCTACTGTTGTTGGTCCTTCCTCATCCACCCTTCCTCCCTCATCCTCTCTACCATCCAACCTACCTCCTGACATCACATACCCAGCTAATTAGAAATATTTCTTGGAGGATCAGGCTCAGAAGGGAAAGGGACTAGCCACCAAGCCCACTCCATACATTCTTTTCATTGATCTAGATTCCAGACACACATCCACTATATAGATCAAGGATTCCACACCACCCACCCCATCCCAGATTCCCATCTCCACCACCCCACCATTGGCCTCAACCCCACCGACCACTGTTACTGATACCGATGGTGATTTATCCGCCTTGTTCATTCTATCTTCTGACATTGATCTGACCATGGTGGAAATTTTTGGCCCAGAGCATTGATTTGTATTTTCAATCTTTTTGGGATTTGGGACACTTTTTGTATGGGAGGGATGATTTCTTTCTCATTATTTTGTACTATACTAGGATATTTATATACATTTTTTTCTTTGTTTTCCCTTTTGAACGTGTGTTTACTTTTTCTTATTTATTTTTCTTTTTCCTTAGCAATGTTTATCTCTTCTGATTAATCTGATGTTATTGATGGAACCATTCCTATATATGTTGTTCTGCAATGATTAATCCAATGTGTCACAGAGATCGCCAATAAATGTCACATTTTATCATTGGAAATCCACCTACAGCAACAACCACCTCCACCAATGATTCCATTCCTACCACATTTAATATTCAGTCGAGATTCCCCTGAAGTTGTCAATCCAATTAAGCGACCACACAAACTCGAGGACACGGTGACAAGTAACTGGAAGCACAAGAGGAGATACTAAGCTGGTGGCCCACTCTTTGAATTCTTGTTCCACCCGTTTGGATGATGATGATAAGTTAGAGCTTTATGAGAGGCAAACCATAGTTTTTTTGAGTTTTGTTTGAGTCTTGTATTTTTTTCAGTGTCTCATTCAATAAATAAAATTGTTACTGTTATTCCTTCTTTTTACAAATTCCTGCTTCTCAGATATTAAAATTTTTAAACCTATAGATTAATGTTTTTTCTATAGTGTATAATTTTTTCTACTAAAATATTTTTCAGGTGCATCAAACCTTCAATGTTAAGATAGCTCAAACACCCCCATGGAATACCACATCATCTTATGAATCTCTTGATTTCCTATTTTTACATTTTTTCATCACTACCATGTCAATTCAAATCCCGATATGCACTGCCACACCACTCCCACCCATTATTTCATAGGCAGCGGGGAAACTATCTCCTTTAAAGTGTGGGGGGTTATTTCACATATTTTCACTGAGATACCCTTGATTTTTGTTTCTTCTCACTTTTCTAGGATACATTTTTAAAATTCATAAGAATGATACAAATCTGAAAAATGTTATTCCCTCGTAAATTGAAGATAAAATTTAAAAATAAGAATGTTAAGAACCATGTTTCACCCCTACTTATAATTTTAGAATGATTTTTGATCTTAGAAATTCAATTCAAATTCAAAATCTTTGAAATTATGAGTAATTGAATCATTAATTAGTATTTATTCCCTTTGTAATTGAAATTTTTTATTCTCAGAACCCAAGATCATTCTAGGCCTGAAATCTCATTTTATTTTATGAGAATATTTCTCCAGAGATACCTATGACATGGAAACCTACTAGAACATGCACTGAGATCTTATCATAATGATGAATGAACAAGTTTAATTTTAAAATGATTGAGGCAACATTTGATATCCATTTTACCTGTGACCCACCTAACATCTATCATTAGTTTAAACCATAGTTTCCATGAATGGCCTGTTATAATAAAATAAATTTTAAGCCTATTTCCCTTCAAACCCTTCTCTTTATATAATTCTTAAAGATTACTTTTGAATAAGTGTGGGGGGGCATTCAAATAGCTTTGGATGCTTTCACAGTCATAGATGGGTGGTGCACCAACCTAATTACCAGGTTTTGATTCATATGCCTTTGTGTTGTATCTCATTTATATTATATTCCTTTGTAAAATTTAAAAGAAAAGAAAAAAAATTTGGTATGGGTTGTGTACTAGGAGGGTCAAAAATCACCATTTTCCAGAGATATGAATCCCACTAAGGATCATATGTGGTTAGGTGATGGATGTGAGATTTATCCTAGGCATAACTTTCGAAAAATAAAAATGAAAAATAAAAATTAAAGGAAAATAATCATTTCATTATCTACTTACTTGCGATACATATGGATCTAACCTAAGATAATAGAGTACGGACCTAACTCACTAGGTGGAGGAATTTTTTTACACTCATCTTGTTACATTTGTGTTGTAATTTAAAGCTTACCCTCCTTTTGAGCCTAATTTTCACATTTTTACCTACCAAACTACAACCTCAAAGTCATCAGAACCATGTTGATAAAAGTCCTTAAGATTATTTTTATACTTTTCTCTACACCGTGGAGATGATAGAACCAGTGAAAGCATATGGTTAGGAACATGGACCCAGGGTACAAGCATAACATACTTAAATTTTACCCTAAGTGGTGAGAGAAAATAATGGTGAGGTAAATTATAGCAGGGCATATAGCTTAAAAAAACAGTTAAAAGATTTTGATTAAAAGTGTAGAATTTGTTTAGAAAATCTGAACTATGAATCATGACTAATTCACTTGGTAGGATTAAAACTGGAACTTGAATACTTTTCTTCTTACACTTAATTTAATTGCATGGACATAACATGCATTTCTTGCTTTTCAAATTCCTTATCCTTTTGAAATCTTTGTTGAGATATTTTTCTTGAGGAAAAAAAATGATTCAAGTGTGGATGGATTTGATAAGCCTAAATGTTATATATATTTTATTTAACTTTTCCATTTTTTTCATTCATATTCTAGATAATGCACATAGTATATGTCCTATTTGGTAGAAAATAGGGTTTCACAAGTATCCAAGGAAGAAAGGTAGAAAAGCTACAAAAAAAGGACAAGTATATGTTGTGATGGCTAAATTCATGTCATGTACTTGATGATCACAACCTACATCAAGATGTAAATCCAAGGCCTGACCAACCACAATGATTGAAGAAATTTCCAGTTCACATTGTGACTCCCTCTTATACATCATGACAACAGTCAAACCAGATGCTGACAAATCCATGAGGATTCAATGTGAAAAGCCAGTTGTCCATGGGATACACGTCGTGAACCACCTATACATAACGTGACCATGGACAATCATTATTAATACATGAAATATCTTCATGCCACGTTGGATATCCTCATCGAAATAACGCGAATTTATGGTTCACAGCATGATGATCAAGTACACGTTGTGACCAATTTCACCTATATAAGAAGCAGATCAGCAACACATTGAGACATGCTTTTATTAGATCTCTCTCCCTTTTAGACTTCTTTCAAGATTTCTTTCTCTTTTCCCTATCTAAACAATTTAGTTCCTTGTAATTATTTTACATTTTCAATCGAAGAGTTGTAAAATCTTTTTCTTCAATGCCTTTAATTCTAACATCAATTCATTTCCATTTTGTTCTTTACTAGTAAGGTTTTATTTAATGTTTCTTGATTTTTTCACATATTTATTCATTTCCATTAAGCATAGTTATGATTTCCATTACCCCTTTTACTATGTTAATTACCATATTGAGTAGCTAAACACATATGGGTAGGGATCAATATTCGATGTATCTAGAATCTTAATTAAATCTTTAGTTCTAATCTTGGAAAAACTAATTGGATTAGTAATTAAGATATAGACCAACTGTCAAAATCCCATTTGTGCATCTGTACCATGACCATCAGACAGTCAAGAAAATGAACCTATATTTATTTAAGTAAACTATGTTTATGACCATTGGCATAGGGATCTTTCTTCAATAGAATTTAAAGGTAATGAATCTAGGACTATAGCTAGCCTCTTGGCCATGGAATAGTTACATCCTAGGTTGAACTAGAATACTGGACCAAGGTTGACTAGCGACTACCGCTGGCTTTGTAGACTAAGCTCTTAGTACATTTCCAAGATAAGAACTAGGATCACCTTTATCTATATACCCAGACTTGGTCTCGACCCCACTTTAATCAACTAAATTAAACCACAATAATAGTTAAGAAACTCCCAAACATTAGTCAACTAGTAAGGACTCCTGCAAAGGATTCAATACCATATTTCTTCTCCCTATAAGAACAGTATCCTCCTAATGGGATCAACCCTGTACTTCTACCATACTACACCCTAGTAGATAGTAAAGTTTGGGACACATATAAATTTATAATTTGACTCATTCCCTAGATAATTAATGTTGCATGTGCATGGCCGATCAATAAACTAATATATATTAAAAATATGAAGAACTTTCACAAACAAAAAACTCCACCTTAGCACTCTGAAAAATGGATCTCCCTTATAATTTAAGATGAGACACATATTTATAGGGATAGATATGTAGAATTGTTTCTCAAAATTTGACTTCAAAAATTATGCGTGTATAACCCAATTAATTGATGAATTGAGAAATAATTTATTAATAAAAGTTTTTCCACTCTATATTTTTCAATCAAAAAAATGTTTAAGCTTTATTATATGCTGTAGGAATTATTAATTATAGTTTTAATCAAGAAATTTAATATGTACAGGTGAATGTTCTTATTCCCATGCATAAGGTTCACATTCCATAATGACCGTTATGAAGGAAAAATAAAGTGGGTCCATATTTAATGAAAATTTCCCCCTATATGTTATATATGTCCAGGTATAATTTTATCTCCATTAGTTCGGCCCTATCTGAGATATATTCTAATGTTTAAAAGATTCTATATTTTTGTATAGTTTTTTAGGGCCATATTGTTAGCTAGTTTTGGGACATCAAATGATGGATTGATATTTGGACCTAGTAGGATAAAATGAATCCCCACATGTATGAAATCCTAAAAAAAGAAATTTCACAATTCCTATTATCTTAGTAAAATTTTTGGCTGAAATACCAAAAAAATTAAAACAAATAAAAATAAAAAAAATAGGCCAACTTTGAAATTAAGCTCAAATTACTTCAAAAACACAAAAATGTGACTATTTATCATTAAATAACACTAAAGTGTGATTTAAAAAATATAATTATAGTATAAAATATATGAAAATTTTATCCTCATTACTCCCCCACACATAACCATTGCACTCTTAGGAAATCATCATATATCCAAATCATAATCCACATAACAATCAAAAATGAGAAAACATCAATGATCATTTCCAAAATAGAATTTCATCATCTCTAATATATGAAAAACATTTACATTTTATTTTTATTCATTGCATTTAAATTTTTTCAAACTCAAAAATCCATCCATGGTCCAATCCTAACCTGCCTCACCTTGAGTTTTATATCACACTTCACTTAAGAGAAATCAAATATAGAGTTATTCTCATACTTTGAAAATGCATGTATCACTATGGTCCTGTGAAAATTCTCATATATCCATAGAATGAAACATGAAAATATTTTAAATCATGAGGTATCATTCAAGGTGATTTATGCATCTTAGGGTTGGTGGGAAAATTATTAAAAAATTAAGGTAAGAAAGAAGAGGTTTGACTCTTAAATACAATGCATGAATATTTAAGTGAAAACACTAGAAATTACTTACTCAATTCCAATTAAAAAATTATAAACACAACACCAATACATTTTTATGAAATGATAGATGATACAAGAAATGATTATAATGAATAATATCATCTAGGTTCTCCCCCCTTTTCTCATTTTTTCCATTTTTTAAGATCCATAAAGGCAAAACGTTTTTTATTTTTTTTATTATTTTCATGGAGGATAAGCTGAAAATTGAATAAAATAAATAAGACAATTCATTGCCTTTATTTTAGAGAGGTAAATGAGTGATTAAATAATGTACAACAAGAAATTCATGCTCACCTCCATTTTTTTATTTTCCTACTTTAAATATTTTTCCTATTTTTTTTATGGAGAACTGGATAAAATGAATGAAGCATAATGTAATAACGACACATGACCAATAATCTCATTAAATACTACCAAAATTTTTGACACACACCTCACACCACCCATAAATGAAACACATCTCAAATAATTTTCATGAAAGGCCCTTCCCTCACACTAAATATTTAAATATATATGAAAAAATAAAAGGATTGTTGGTAAGTAAAGAAAAATAGTCTTGTAAAGTAGATTAAACCTATAAGTAAATTCATGAAATTTAAGGGATAAAGAAGTTTATATGTAATGGTGTTTATTAGGTAAAAAATGTGGTTTTCAAAATTTGTGCCACAGTCATGTAAAAAACATTCCATGAAGTACAAATCATTGAAAAGGTAAAATCACAAGTTTTTTTCCTCACAAAAAATCCAAAATTATATCAAGAAAGTGTAGGTATTAGGATTAATATGAAAAAATTGTTTATAATATGTCACAAGATAGAAAAAAATATTATGATTCATTGTTTCATGAGAATGGATTTAAAAAATTGGTCTAACTCATAAAAATTCTTGAAAATAAAATTCAAGAAAAAATTTTCTCACATCAAAAATCATTTCAAATCCATTATTTAGAAAATAATTTCAACTCCCTAAAAATTAATTCATGTATGAAAATTTATAATAACAGTTATTTATTTTCAAAGTTCCTAAAAAATAAAAAAAATCACACAAAAATAACTAAGTAGGTTGACACAAACCCCACACATAAATTTCACTACCCCTCATTTAAACTAAAAAATAGAAGGGTAGAAAAACTAAATAGAAAGAAAGATACAACCAGAATATATTTATTAGTGGTAACCTTGAGTTAAGATCCAAGATTCTACCACTTTGAACCTAAAATAAAAGAAAAAATGGATAAATATAAATAAAAAGAAAGATATAGAGTAAATAAAAGGTAAAATGATTTATTTGACCCTCCAAGCGGGTGTTATGTTTTTAATTCCCCTAGTCAGGTAGTTGTAGTGGTTTAAACCTAATCTGATGTTGTATGGGGTTTATTTATTATAAATTAGAAGATCATATTTATTTCAGCTCTCTTAAACTTTCATAGGTCTTGGAAGAACCCATGGATATATTACATAACCTCCATCCCATTTTCAATGTGGCATATCATAGAAAATGGAGGAAGTAGAAAGAATGGGTCCTCATTTTAATTAGACACAACTTCATTGGACTTTTATTTATTATCCAGGGCCTACTTATTTTCCACGTTATTATAAATTTTATCACACTAGATGTCAGAAAACAATTTAAACTAAATAATATGAAATTGTGAATAAACAATAAATAAATATTCCCTTTCAGGTAAAGAATATTGAAATTTAATCTCTCAAGTAAAGACCACTTGGAATTCTTTATTAGAAGGGTAATATTCATATTATTCCAATGAAATAGATAGGTATAGAAGATATAATTTTTCATTTTAAAAAATGGGATAATCAATTTTGTTTTGATCTTTAACAAAATCTAAACAATTTTCTTCCGTATCATGTTGTGCTCCTATAGTTGTATCATCCTGAATGAAATCTTCAGGATCCTCTTCAAGTAATGGACAAGGATACAAGATTTGATATTCAAGTTGAACCTTCATGTCTTCCTTGGGTTCTTCAAATTCAAATGTAGTTGGAACAATCTTGATCTATTCTGGTTCAATTTCCTTTTAGTGTTGCTTTTCTAACCACTGTACATTGGATTCTTGAATAAAGGTGGAATGTTTGATAAATTTATTTCTCAATTCGTCCATTTTTTAAGGTTGTTTTCACCTTGTTTATTCAAAAATTTACCCATTTTAAAAAAACATCACTACCCAAGAAATATGAATAATCACTAAAGAAATCAATCTCAACCTAAAAAAATAAAGATATAAATGAATCCCTTTTTTAGTTTTTGAGGATTTTTTGTTTTTTTTTTGTTTTTTTTATGAAAAAAAATGTATGTAAGTGCACAGCCTCCTCGATAATGGTTCTAAATTGATACTTGGGGATTTTTTGAGGATCCCCATTCAAGTAAATTCTTATTATCCTAAAAATTTACCATAGTGTCACACCCTAGGGTCGATCGTGTGGAGGCCACTTAAATAAAAAATTCATATTGTCACTATTATAAATCTAACTAATATAATACTAAATTAACTAAAAAGGGGGTGTTTGAAAAGATTCATGAAATATAAATATTATATATATAAATGAAATGAAAACAATATAATAAATAATGAAGAAAAATGTTTGTAGGAGGTTATAGTGTTTGAAATCATGGTTAAAAAATCTCAATATTCAACTTAATGTGGTGATCAAGACCTATCACACCTCACCTTCTTGTTGGAAATATCATCACCCAATACTGAGACGTTTGAATATAGGTAAATTCTCTTCTAAACTGAATCTAGGAGACCTCTTAACTGACCATCTTAATCTATGTTAGTCTCCACCGTATCCATGACACAAACAGTGAAGGGAAGGAAAAAATGGTAAATGAGATGAAGAGTCATATTTGAGATAAAACTGGGTGACCGCTCAACAGAATAATTTTAAACACTAAAAAAATTCCTAGAATTAAATAAAGAGATATAAAATAAATTCATAGTAAACTCATTCGAACCACCATTCCCTCCCACGAACAAACACTGAGGTTAGTTATCCATTTTTAGTGGAGTAGATAAAGGAAATTTGGTGTGATAACACATAAAATAAATGAAATGGAAGAAGAATATATGAATAAGAGAGCTAAAATAATATATATTAAAAATATGAAGAACTATTAAAAAAATAAAAACTCAAACTTATCCCCTAGAAAAAAAAATTATCCATTGTAATTTAATATAAGAGACATACTAATATTGAAATAAATGAATAATTATATATCAAAATTTACTATTCAAAATTATGCGTGTGGATGACCTATTAAATGGATGAATTGTAAAATAATGTATTCATGAAAGTTATTCCAATCTGCCTTTCTCATTCACCCACAATGTTTCGTCTTGATTGGATGCTGGATGATGGAGTTATTACAGTTTTACTTAATAAATTTAATCTTATTAGGTGACTATTCTTTTTCCCATGTACCAAGTTCCCATGCCATAATGACCTCACAGAATATTGAATAGGGTGGAAACATAGTTATTTAATCTGTTCCATGGAATATTCTCTAGGTCCATGTATAAATTTAGCTCCATTGGGATGGCCATTTTTGAGATATATTCCAATATTTAAGAGCCCAGATCTTTGTATAGTTTTCAAGGCCGGGATTTTGAGCTGACTTTGGGCCTTCAAATGACGGATTTAGCTTTGTTCCTAGTAGTATAAAATGAATCCCAACATGTATGTGATCTTAAAAAATGAAATTTAACAATTTTAATTTGTGTAGAATAATTTATGGCTAAATTATATAAATAAATTAAAATAATTAAAATTTAAAAATAGTCTATTTTTTAATTAATCTCAAACTTCTTCAAAAAACAAAAAATGTGACAATTTCCCATAAAATAATAGTTTTGTGATTTAAAACATTGAATTATAATATAAAATATATGAAAATGTTAGCTTCATCAGTTAATTTATCTCAATAATTTTAAAAATGATATAAATATCATATATATTCATTATATATATATTTATATTCATCTAAAAATGTTAGAGATAGAAAAACGGATTACAACATTCATGGAGACGGTAGGACGTACTTACACATGGACTTTTTGGTCACTTATAAATAGATATAATGAATGAAAGGTAAATAATTATTTAATTTTCTAGAACCATAATTATATTATATAAATCATATATATTCATCAAATAAATCCTTATTACTATACATAAAAAATAGAAATGAATAACTGTCCACCTCGCTTTGTAGAGGTGGTAATTCATAACTATAAATGATAGATGTTGTTATTTCCCAACGGATTGGGAGTTACAAAAGTGTTAATGTAATTATAATTCCAGATGTTTATTTAAATCATCAATATCATAAGTATTCTTTAGTTCTGTCTTTATATCAATTGATATGAAATTGTGAAGAAAAAGGAATTACACAGCTGCATGGTGATTGTTAGTTGTACCTATTCATGAGTGGTGTTTTCATTTTGTATGGGATGGGGATGATATGGAATATGGTAGTCCCATAAACTTAACAAAATCTTATTATATTTATTATATTTAATTAATTATCTTACTATGGGTAAAACATTTTATGAGTTTGTATAAGAATAAATAAACAAGAAATACAAAATTAAGATCATTACCTCTTCTTTAGATCACTTCTTTAGATCTATTCTTATGGGATGTATAGTTGGTATTTTAGAATAAGTAGAACATATATAACATGTATAAGGATTTTGATAAGATGATCTATCAGGGTTTGGTCTATATATATGGATCAATGTTGTGTAATGAAGTGATTGAAGGGGTTTCCTTTTGTAATTGAGGTGAGGGGATCATTTTATATTTTCTTAAAATATTAAATTAATGTAAATTAATTTTGATTTCAAAAAGACTCCATATTGATATGAATAGAAGATAATATGTGTATTAGTAAACTTATACTCATTAAATAATATTTTAAAATTTTTATATCATATATTTAACATTTTTTTGTGTTTTAAACCTTTGTTAACCATTTTGACAATTACTATAATATTAACGTTTTCTACGATGTTAGGGTTAATAATGATACTATAAAATAAAAAATGACCCATAAATAGACCATGGATGCTGTTTAAAACCATTTCCCATTCATATTTATGAATTTAATATTTTTAGGAATTTTATATAATTTAATAAAATATTATTTATTAAAAAATATATTTAATGTCATTGTTAACTATAATAATTTAACATGATATTTAACTACAACCTGAAAAACATAAATTTTAGTATAATATATTCAAACATCCCAAAGATTATATATAGTTATATCAAATTCACTAGACACATTAACTCATTCAAATTATATAACATTTAATATTTTTAAATTCATTTGTTTTATTTTTCTGTTAATTGAATAATTAAAGAGTTAGCGTTGTTTAAGACATTAAGGTAATTATTCTTACACTAAATATTAAAAATAAATTACCATTTTGTATATAAATCATTTATAATAAAAAAATCTATTTATAATTGAACATATCCTTAGGTTATCCTCATGTTAAAAATATTATATTTATTAAAAACAATAGTGTGACATTTTTTACTTTTCTATACATAAAATATTAAAGAATTCATAATCACATCCATATTAAAAAAAGAAAATATATTCTATCTTTGTAGTATTATGAGTGAAATATAAATATATCATAAATTTTAGACAACTATTAGGGTTATTTTTTTAATCCTTATTAATTTATTTTTAACCTTAATTACCTAATTTACCCTTTAATAATGTAACAAAATTACTAATGTCACTATTCATAATGTCTATAAATAAAAGGTACCAACATAAAAAATCAGACCTCCAGATTCCAAATATAGAATCCATTTCTTACGATTCAATTCACAAAATTGGAATAAATTAATTTTAATATAAACGTGTAAAAAACAATGAAAAACAGATTTTCAAAACTAATTCCATTTTAATTGTAAAAAACATTTATATTAAATTTAACAATAAAATTTATTCTAATTAAAATATTATTAATATTAGATAAATAATTTTATTTTTAAATAACAAATAAAAAATGGAACTTTTTCAATTCTTAAAAGAAGCAGTTTCAATGTAAATTTTTATTTTTCACTATTCATTTAAAAATCATACTTTTTAGAAAAAATACCAAAAGGTCACCCAAAGATAATTTATTATGATGATATCAAACATTAATCTCATTTAATGAAATAAATTTTGTAATAGTGGAAAAAAATAATTATATTATTCAATCACATAAATCAATAAAACTCATTTTTGAAGAAAACTTATTTTTGAAGAATTAAACAAATTTAATAAAATATTGATTGTCTGTATCGTAAGAATTAATTAATAAAATTATAATTAGTGTGTAATTTATATATATTTCATTATTCTATTAATACAATTCATACCCACCAATTCAATGTCTAGGTTATAATGGTAATATTTAAATAGTAATATTTTAATAGTAAATCGTGGTTAACAAAAACTCGTTATCGCGTATCCAATATGATATTGAAAATTGTTTTATTTTAAAATAATGGGGTGTTACCATTTGAACTTATTAATTTTTATTCAAAAAACACTTAAATTATGATACTAAATACTATATCACATGTGAGAGTGAAAAAATAATAATTAGGGACTAGCTATCGCTGATCTATTTGTACAGGTACATAGAATGTCATGTTAGTGAGGGAGTGTTGTTATAATTTACTAAAATATGGAATCCCTTCGGTTTTTTATTATTTTTTATGTTTTTGGATTATTTTTGTCATGTAGATAGATAGTTTTTTTATGAGTTTAGTTTATCAATACCCATCACTACTACCCAAAAGCATTAAATAATTTTATTATCTTTAATAAAAAAACTGGAATGGGTTAGGCCCTGTCAAGAAATTTTCTCAAATCAATTATAGTTGGTAATACTATTAATATTATAAAAAAATATAAACAAACCCATGTATATTTTTTTTATTGAATAGAAAAAATATATGTGTTATACCCATATATAAAAATTTGAAAAATAAATTCTCAGTTATTAATTATTTTTCATATATAAAATGGTAAACATAATTTTATATAATATATTATTTGAATAAGGTGATGTATTGAAATTTTAAAAAATAATTCTTTATTAATGGAAATGGTAAAAAAAATTCATTCAAGACCTTGTTTATTATTTTATCATAACATATTTTAATGGTTCCCTTAGTAGTTTCATTTATAGCATCAAATATGATGAAATTTCCCTAGGAATTTCCCAATGTTTCTCATTGTACATATCCTAGTGACTTCAATGATAATCAAAATTCATGGGGAGAATAAGTTTTGACTAATTATGATGATTATAATACAATGATTTGTAGTGATCATTGATTCACTGTATTATAAGGATTTAAATATGCAATTTTTAATGAAGAGAAATGATGAACACATTCTATGTCATTTTCATAAATAAATTACAATAAAAATATGTTCCAAACATATATTATATAAATCAATTGTGATTTGTTAATTTTATTTTTTCCTTGTAAATAATTTTTAAATAAAATTTATATAACATGTTCTTGAAATAGTTATGAGGTTGACCTTAATATATTGATGATGTGTTACCAATAGATGAAGCAGTTTGGTACAAAATTTGTGATTTAGAATTTTGATTTTATATAATGATGAACATTATAATATTCCTGAATTTAAATTTTATATATCTCATAATTAAAACATATATGATGATTCATTCTAATTATGTGGGGTATGGTCGAATAGTTTTCAGAATAAAAATGACAAAATAATTTAGTTCTAAATTAAAAAAGATAAATTTATTGTGGACAATCCAATTTTGTAATAGTAGTTAACATGGATAGTCATATTTTCCATGTTTTTTTTATTTTTTATGGTGACATGGATTACTCATGAAGATGAATTATATATAGTTATCTATAATTTTTTTATCCATGGGGTGTGTTTTTTGTGATTTTTGGCCTGATTATGTTATCCATTTGATAGATATGTGTTATAAGAAAATTATTAAACGATTTCTGTGATGCTTACTAATTAGAGTGATATGCTTATGTTAGTGTTATTTTTTATTGATATTGTTTTTGATTTCAAATATATGTTGTTAAATTGATTTTTAATGTTTTTAATATTACAAACCCCCCATATTTTATAAAAATACGTCTCGTTTTTATAAATAATTAATTATTATTACTCACAACTTTATCAAATCAAATTTTTTATTCATTATGTAGATTAGTGTTCATACTGGTTCTATCAAAAGAATGAGTTTTTTTTTTTAAAAAACAAACCAATTTATGAATTCATGTTTTTAAATAAATGATTTTTATATAGAAATAATTTTTATTTACGCATAGATGCCTCATCAATAAAAAAATATAGGGTCAATTTATCATGTATATACAAAACTAGATTCATGACAATGTTGTACTAATTAATAAGAATAAAGAAAATAAATTTTATGTTTAAATCAAAATTATTTTTATATAGATTCAAAATGATGTTTATACAGAATTTAAATTTCCATTATAAAGTGCATTTCCATGCTATGTTTTGTTGTGGGTTTCATATCTAGATTTAATGCAAGATATAATGATCCATTTTATTATTATTATTTTGAAATTTATTTATTATCTAATGATGAAAATTGTTGTGATTTTGAATGGTCCTATTAAACATTAACTGTGGTAATAGTTTTATAAACTATAAATAGTATTTACATAACACTTAATAATTATATTCATTATTTTGTTTCTTTTATCCAGAGAATAATAGGATTTATTTTCATGATATCAAATTTTCTTAAGAAGATGTAAGAGTTAATGATGGAGTGATTAGTATTTGAATGTGATTACAAGAATACAATTTTAAAAATCCCTATATAGTTATTTCAATAAGGATATGAGAATATTTATTTTGTAGAAATGATATTCATAGTTCTGAAATTCCTACTGTGAACTCCATTCTCATTAATATCCAAATGGAACTTCAATGTTTGACCTACTACTACTAAATTGATTGAATCTATATTGTTCCACTCCTTCAACATTTGTTCTTCATTTACTTTATTCTTTTTAATAGTTTTATTATTTTATAATTGTTTTTTATAATGAACTATATTATAATTACCCATCAATGGAATTTCTAGTTTTTATAGTTATTATAACCAAAAGTTTCATCCTCATGTTTTGACTCGTGAAAAAAGTTCATGTATTGTTCTTTATGTTTGATACCTTCAATGGTGGGTGTTTTATAGGAAATTCCTATATTTGGTAAATGTTTATGGTTTGTATGAAATGGTTATCACACCATTCCAGTGTGATATATTATTCTTCAGTGTATCATTACTCTCACTATGTTAGTGGGGAGTTAAAAATTAGATATAGGATCAATTGAACTGGAATACTGTAATATTATTTTGTTCGTATCTTTATATATACATAGTATTATTATATTAAACACAAAATAGAATAAAATTGTTTCTATATGAAAAACATATATTATATTTAAATTGAATTATATTCTATTAAAAAAATTAAAAGTATTATTTACCCATTATCAAGATAATTTTTTTTATCTTAACTAGGAAAATAATTTTTAAAAATATTCATTCTTCTTTGATATAGGATATGTTGTTTATATTATTTTCTATCAATGTTCTAGACATAACAATACAATGGAAATAATATTTTTATGATGGTAGGAATGAATGAAAATGAATTTTGGATCCCACTAAAGAAAAAAAACAATCAACAGGAATGACTCTAGGTATTGGTAAGATGGTATTGAGGCATATCATAAACTTTTGATTATTGATTTTTTGATGATAATTGAAATTCCTTACAAGTTACAATAAGTATATGCAAGTACAATTTTATGTAATGTTTTAGTAATTTATGTTTTTAATCAAATAAATATATTATATTATATTTTTGTACTAGTTTTAATGTTTTTATCCATTTCTCAACATGTTCCATAGATCATGACAACTGGAGAGATCTAAAATTCTTGAATTATAGGATACATAACCTTAATAGATCAAAATCAAAATTCAATCATGTGTAGTACCTTGATATATAAATAGGATAAGTCAAATATATGAGATTAATGTTCCATTATTTCATAATAATATTAAATAGAATGAGTTCCCTTGGAGATGCACTAGAGAAATTCATAATTGATTGGAAGAGTATTGTATAAATTACTTAAAAATTTAATCAAACATATGTGGAAATAAATGAGAGATAAAACAATAATGTGAACACTTTGGTTAATTGTTTATATTTATATTCTAAATTGAACTAGATTTAAAGAGTATCATGGATGAAGAAGTTTCATAGAATAATGGTATTTATTTTTAATAATATATAAATATTTATCATATCTTCTTTGAAAACGTGTTCCATTGTAGTGATAAGTAGTAACCCCACATGTGAAATGGTTTTTAAAATTTTGAGAATTATAATGGAGTCATGTTAGAGTTAAAAAATAAGAATATAAGGAACGAAGGAATGGTAACTTGTTTATAAAAAATGATATTTCATATCTAACTTGTTATGAGTTCAGAATAAATGGACACATCAGCATAGGTTTTCCAAAACAGAATCATTAAAAGAATGATGAGTAAAAAATAAAATATGGGAAGTGAGAACTTTTTGATTAGTGGATATATACTTACGAATCTGATTTAAGTAGTGTCTTGGGAATTGAGATGGATAATAATAACCATTTTTGATTAATACTCATGTCTATGTACCTTTATTACTTTTTACTAAATAATTAAATCCATTTATTTTTTTTAAATTTCTAATACATAAGATGAAAATGAAATATTTTAATTCATATCATAGTTATAATTTGGTTTTCTAAATATTGATGTTACATAACATTTTGAAATAAATAATAGACTATAGAACAATGGTTTGAGAGTTTTTGAGATATATAAAGACAATCTAAGTGAAAATAAGAAACCAGTTATAGAAAAAATTAATGTGGAAGGGGAATGAGAAAATTGTTGAGTATTTTATTTAAATATAATTATAAGATATAAAATGTGTATTATTATTTAACAAAACATAATAAAAACAATAAAATAATAAAATAATTTATCTCTAAAATGATGAAGAGGAAATAATATTGAAATACTCTATGATGGTTTTACTAATGTTGATAATGATCGTATGATTCTAAAGAAAGGAAACTAGAGGTTGATAAATATATCATAATAAAAAAAATTAATGTTTTTTATGATTTAGAAAATATTAATTTGGAACATGAGAAATTATCTTGAGATTTTATATTTAATATAATATTTATATATATATATATTAAGTGAAAATAAATATGATAAAATTATTTCAATTTTTGAAACAAATAATAATAGAATTATTTTTTGATGCAATAGTCACCAATAAAAAATAAATAATACCATGTTTACTAAAATATCAAACAAATTCTTTTTTGAGTGAATCATGTTCTATGAGTAGAATACAAGGTAATTATCAAAATGAATGTTTCTTCATATTTACACAATCATATTATCAAAATAAAACATTATATCTTGGAATTTTTTCTACACTTTTAATATTTTTTTAAAATCTATTTTGGTGCCTAAATATTCAACTAATAATATGATTAAATGAAAGATGAGAGGCCTACCAAAAGAAAATATTACTTGAATTATTTCAGGTAATATTATTAATAAGTTTCATTTTTTTTATATATTTACAATGGGAAATCTAGGAAAAATAAAAATTAAATTTATAACATTATATAGTATAGTTTTTGTGATGGAGAACTAGTTTTATTTGGAGATAATTATAAATGTCACATTAAAGGGTTTAGAGAATTAGGCTCTTCAAAAAATATTATTATTAAAAAAATATAGTATGAAGATAGACAATTATTTAGTATAGAACCACTATGTGATGATGGAATTAATGTAGTATTTAAAAATTATTTATTAATAGTTTTTAAAAATAATTAATTTTTTTTCTGTAAATAGAAAAGGTAACATATATTTTATTCACTTAACTGAACCAACTAAACCTATGGTTAACTAGTAAAATGATGTAAAAATGATGATTTTTTTTCATTTTAGACTAGGACATGATAATATTTTGTAGTTGTATAAACTATTAAAGCATGGAATTGTATAATATTTTCCTTAACTAAAAGTAAAAAAATATTGGTTTTTTATTCATGATTCGATGTTAGTAAGCATTAGGAATAGTTCGTATTTTTTATATTGATATAAATACTAGACCTCTTTTATGGATATATCATCATTACCTAGCCTTTTGATTCTTTCTACTTTAGTAGTAAAGTAGTGAATATATGAAATAATTAGTGATTTCATTTTATTCACTAAGATATAATTTATTGTATATAATATAGAAACTTTAACTACACCTTTTAATTCAGAAATATTAATTCATAATAATAATGGATATTTAAAATTCTATATCAAGAGTGATGGTACTAGTGAATATGTAAATTTGAAATTTGAAATATTTTTTATCTTAAATTTTACTCTTTATTGTTTTTCTTATCCTATGACACTATAGTAAAATGGTGTTGTAGATTGAATGAATTGATAAATTAATGAATTATATAAGAAAATTATTTTTTTATTTAATATTCAATAATATATATTATTTAAATCAGTTAATATAGAATTTTTAGTTTTTATATAGAGTATTAATTTGACCATTGTTTAATAAAATCCACTATGAGTTATTTTGAGGAATTAAACATCATGATGGATATTCTATAGTGTTTTGCTATAGTGTTTTCTTCTTAAATACAAACTATTATTTAGATAAGATCTGTTATAAATTTTATGAATGAATAATTATTTGATATAGTAATTATATAATTTCTTATATATATTTTTTATAATAGAACATTCATTTTTTAAGAATACATACTTATTATGTTGGAATATAATTTTTATGATAAAAAGAAATTGGGTTTAAATAATTCAGATTTTGATTTTATAGAATTTAGAATTAGTGAAAATCATCCTTATAATGATAATGTATCAATTTATAGGGGGAAGAATATATTCACTATATAACCTAAAACATCAAAAAAACAATACATCATCATAAAATTTAAGTAGTAATTAGAATTGATTATTCCAGTATTCAGTTAAAAGAATCAATATTGAAAATTTTTGTTGAATGTATATTGTTTATAGATTTTATTCCAAATAAAATTGAAGAATCATTGAATGATTTAATTTTTATAATTTCGATTCATGATAAACAAAATCATTTCACTAGAAATAATTTTCGGATTCTTGTTGAATTTCTTAAAGATAAAAATATAACTGGATATAAATATATATTCATAAATAAGATATAAAAATCAAGTAAAATAGTCAAAGATAGTGCACAATTAGTTTCCAAGGTTAATATTAGAAAAAACCTCATTTTTATAAATAATTTATAAGGATTTGTATATAAATCATCCCCCTATATTTTAAAAAGTGATATTTCTAAATGTTGGGTTTAAATTATGAAAATATATGCATGGTTTTGAGAGCTAACATAGATATTTGTATAAAAAAATCCTTATCTTTGTTGAAAAAAGGTTTTACTAAATGAAAGGATGATAATACCTTGTTGATTAGAACATTTTCTAGTGTCATTTAGATTATGAAAATATAAAATTTTATTTAATGCATGGATCAACTCATGATGTGATTATAAGTAATTTTTATAACTTAATTACATCTAAATTTGAAATGACTATAATGGGTAAACTAAAATTCCCTTTTGTTTTTCAGTTTCCTCATTGAAAAGATGGTATATTTCTAAACCAATCAAAATATACTCAAGAAAATGTTCAAATTGTTGGTCTAGGTTTATGAAAAGCATTTAAAATGAATATGATTACAAATTCTGAACATAATTTATATTAATTCTGAATGTTTTTTTATTATAAAAAATATATTGTGGCATTTTAGTTAGTTTTCTATATTTGAATACATCTATGTCGGATGTTATGATTAGAGTGTGATAATGTGCTAAATTTCAGTAAATTCCTAAATAATACCACCTAAAGTCTATTAATAGGATAATAATCTATATTAATGACACTTTTAACTCTTGTTTTTTTACAATAATTAAATATGTAATTATTTGATTCCTTATTCATATTATGAATTTGGAGGTTGTATGATTGAAAGGGAATGCACATCAAGTATGTGTTATTTTCATAGAATCGATTTTTATTTATCGAGTTCTAAAAAATAACTATCATTATTTTAATCCATAAAATATTATTTCTATATTTATAATATATGTTTTTTTCTCCAAGAATATGGATTATAGAAATAATGTGTGATTATGATGTTAGTTTTAATAAAATTTCACTTTTTATAATAATTCATGTGTCATTTTTATTTTGAAAAATCCATTACTATACTATATAAAAAATCATATAGATCTAGGATTTAATATCATATTAGATTATATAAATAAATTATATATTTTTAAGAATTTATTTATATATTAAAACAAATATCTGATATCTTTACGAAGCATCTTGATTCCTTGAAATTTTATAAATTGATATTTTATCATGGAATGATTGACCTTTACTTTTATGATTTGGGAATTTTAAATATTACTCTTATTATTTTCTAAATAATTTGGTTTATATATTTTTATGCATCAATTATTAATTCATTAAATTTTTTAATTTCAATAAGGCTTATTATTTTCTTTCTTGTGTAGTTATTTAATCTGTATGAAATAAAAATTCAAGGACCACAATAATTTTTTTACATTTTATATTAAATATAAATTTTTAAAATTGATTCATTTAGATGTTTTAATATGTTATGTATTAATTAATTAATCTTCATTTATGTATAATTATAATTTTAAGATGTTCAAATTTTTCATAGATTAATAAACTATTCATCTTTTTTGGTATATTTCTTCATAATATGAAAATATTTATAAAAGTCTTAATTCTCTCATAATGTTATCTATTTTAAGAGTGTTGTGAAAAATTGTACAATGTTTGGATAATATTATGATAAATTTAAAGAAGTATTACAATTATTTAATTTATATATGGATATATAATTTGAAAAAATGTTGATATTTTTAGTTCTATTTTTTATAGGTATTTTTTTATTATTGGGGATATATTTTATTTGACAGATGTTTTTTTATAAATATTAAAAATTCCTCACATTCTATACAAATACATAACATGTTTATAAATGGTTATTTATAATTTCACCCATTATTGTTAAATATCATTTATCTGATTCATAAAGAAGATTACCATCTCTAATGATTTAATAATGAGTCTATATATTTTGAGTTTTCTATTGATTCTTAATATATGATTGAATTATTATAAAGAATGATTTTTATATTAAAAAATATGATGTTTACATAGAAATTTCTCATTATCATGTATAATATAGAGTGTTCTTCTTAAGATTCAGGAATAGGCAGATAAAAAAGGTTGATTATAGATATTCATGTTTAGAATGAAATAAAATTGATGTTTATATAGATCTAAATTTATGTTTAATAATAATTCAGTTTTTAATTTTGAAGATCATTTATATTAAATATTTTATTTTGGGTTTTTTATTTTAATTTATTTTATTCATTTAATTAAATTTTTTATTTCATAAAAAATATAATGAGTTACTTGAATATTTTATGGATGATATTATAATGGATTATGTGTTAGAATTGTTTTTCAAACTATGAATGGGATTTCCATAAGAGAAAATAATTTTATTCCTTTTTTTATTTCTTTTAATTGTTGTATAAAATGATTTATTCTCCTAAAAACCACATTTAATTGAGTTGATCAAGAATAATGAAGTATTTATTATCCACTATGATTTGATCATGGGAAGGTGATAATAAAAAATGTTCAGCACATTTCATTCAATAGAGAGATGAAATAATCCATTCAAGAGATATGATTTCCCTTATTAGGAGATTGTTTTTATGACATCCATTAAAAATATAATGGTGAATGAACATCAATAATTAATCCCACTTCTATGGGTGTGATCAAATAAATATTGAGAAAACCCATCTTGGAATTTTATTATTTGTTTCATTTAGCGTGGATTCAATATTTTATATTTAATTATCTATTTATTCTGTAAATAATTGGGTTATTATTTCTCATCAAAATAATTTCTTGGTTGTACCTCCTGTTGAGAAAAAATTAGGCAGTTTAAATAAAATATATCACAACACTCAAAAGTTAGGTTGTATCTATTGAGTACAATTCATCTTGGTGAGTTATAGGTGGTAATGAGTTTATGTAGGATCAATCAATCCAAACTACTATAAAAATATTTTTTCCAATCAGTAAATTTAAAAAATATTATCATCATGAACACTTAATTTCATTACTCTATTTTTTATTCAATAATAAAATATAATTATAGAATCTATTTATGTTATTTTAAAATAATTTTAATATGTATATACACCACCCCTCAAGAAAAAATGTTCATCTTATCTGGTCCAATAGTTTTTGGAATTGGATCCTCTCAGTTACTTCCTATTATATTATATATGACATATTACTTATAATTGAACTAGTTTATATTAAACCACTTCCAAAGAGAAATTTTATTGTGATGAACTGATTATTTAGATTTAATTTCAGCCTAGACATATTATGAAAATTTTATTCTCATACATACCCCAAAGAGTAGTGTTAATTAGTCAATCATTATTTCATATTGGACATTGATATATACATGTAATGATTATATATGTGTGTGGTTGCAATAATGATAAATGATATAAATGGATACACTAGTTTCTAGGTGTTGAAACTAGTAAGTCCATTTATATTTTAACATCTTGCATTATATTACAAATAAATTTTTATTTATTTAGTGATGAGTGTGGGGATACTAGGATGAAAATATTATTATAATAAAAATTATATAAAAATAATGTTTACAAATAATGGTTGATATAGGGAAATTCATAATATCTAATGTTATATGAGGATTAAACACTTCATTAGTTGATTTTGGAATTATTTTATGCACAGGTAGTTATATATTTCAATGAAGTGATTGTGGATTATAAATTTAACTATGTTATTTTTAATAATAAAATATAATTACTTTTAAGTTATTTATTAGTTGATACACTATTGAAAATATGTATATTCTCAACACATATTTTACATAAAATTTTTTGGATTGTATTTTTAGATTTGAAGAGAGTAATTATCTCAATGACCTAGGTGATTAATAGGAATATGGTATATAGGGTTTATATTATATTGCATTTTTTTATATGTGTGGCTTTAGTTTTATTAAAATTTTGGTGTTTAATAACATCAGTATGTATATTTTTTTTATTTTTAATTATTATAATTTATTTTATTCACGAATTATTCATTTTATTATTTTTATTGATAATTGATTTCCTATTGTTAATGGTTTATTTATTTTCATAATATTTTTCTATGTTTTGATGTGATTTTTATTGGGTAGTGTATCACATTATTTTGAATTTTTCCATTAGATATAATAGTGAACTCGTAGCCTATTGGATGATGTATTTTGGGGTATTAAAATTTTTATTTACTACAGTAGTTAAGAACTTAGAAAATCATGTTAGGATGGTGTTTCCAATGGATAACTAAGTGAAAATTATTTCATTGATAGTTGTATATAAATTACAATAAATGGGTTGTGATTCATTATTATTATTAATGTGAATTTTTCATCAATATAGGTATTAAATTTCACAAAAATAATTTACTTTTATTTTTAATACATATTTAAATTATTTTAAATTCCTATATGTACATTGTTTTTTTGATAGGTTTAAATTTACATGATTTTTGTGGGTAATTTTTAGTGTTTTTAATTAGTCTGGGGTCATAATTTCTAGGTTTTTATGTTAATGGAATGAATAGTTGGTTGATCTGAAAAGTCATGGTCCATTATTTGGATATAAAATCATATATTGTGATATATTATGACATATACATAGGCACAATGAACAATGGTTTTTTATGATTTGATCCATGTGTAATAGAGTGGTATGGTGATGTGGAAAATTATTTAGATTAGTTCCAGAGGATAAATAAGGAAAATAAGCATTGAATGGTGAATTTATAAATAAATATGTTATACAGGGATTGTACATTTAGTATTTAGGATAATGAAACCATTTAAGTCTATTAAGAAGATTAATATAGTTACATTTATTCTATATATTGGTGGTGACTAGATTTAATAATGGAATTGAATATTTATATAATAAACACTAATTAAATTACTTTATTATTCATAAGTTATTTGTTCCAAAATTCTTATATTTTTTTTTATGTTGTAACAGTGAATATTGATATGGGTTAATAGAGTATATTTTCCATGAAAAGGTTTCATGAATAAGATAAGACATTTGATCCATAAAATGAGATAAACATATATTATTTATGTTAAAATTTAAGTGATGAGTCTATAAAATGTCAATATGGTGAAGATTTTTCACAAAATATAGTTATCAGTTAGACATTAGCTAAAGGGAATATTATTTTTAATATAAGAAAATGACCATTAAAATTTGAGTGAGTTGGGTCTTGTTTATATTAGTTTTTTCTAATTCCTCATGAACTGAAAGTTAGTAGATTTACCTCAATCCTCATTTATTATAGGAAAAAATGATTTACTATATGGAAATTTATTAAAAGATGAAATAGTATATAAAGCATTGATTTGTTATGTAAAATTCCTTTTAAAAATATATACTATAATTAGTACGTTTTTTTGATGTTTAGAAAAATAATAATTTAGTTATTGGGATTTTCTAGGAATATATATGATATATTGTATCTAGTCATCTTATTTCTTTAGTTATAAATGTATTACAATACCCATAGTACTATACAAGATAATGAAAGTTACTATGATATACTATAGGGTTGAGTATATGTGGTTTG
This sequence comes from Viscum album, assembly GCA_963277665.1. Lineage (NCBI taxonomy): Eukaryota > Viridiplantae > Streptophyta > Magnoliopsida > Santalales > Viscaceae > Viscum > Viscum album. Next base: position 1,966,483,836 of record OY728121.1, read on the forward strand.
ATGTTTTTTCCTCATTAGATGATGTTATCTTTAGGTGATTATACAGTATTGTGTATAAGTGATCTTAAAAATATATGATGGTATTTTACATAAATTGGGAATGATTATATATAGTATATATTATTTTTACCCTTTATATAAATATTATAACAATAATAATGAAATTTAACTACCTAAGGGGGGGGTTTATTATCTTATTAGTTCAATTAAGGGACCAATGATGGTATGGTATTGGTTCTGGGGAATAAAAAATTATCAATTCCATCATTATAGTTTATTTTAGGATTTTATTTAGTCATAATGGTTAACCATTTTCCTATATTCGTGTAATATGTTTATTTTTCTTAAATTTTCTGACTTATCTCTTTATGTTGTTTGTAGAGTTATGTTATTCATTGTTTTGTGGAATAAATTTAAATTTATGTTTTTATATTTTTGTTTATATGATATATATATTGTTAATTTTTGGTGATTATACTTAATATTATAGTCATGTTCACATGAATCTCTATTTTCAACGTTAGTCATAGGAATTTGATACACTTTAGAAAAATCAAATTATGTTATTTTATCACAACTTGTCCCATAAATTGTTTTACTCAATATCTAAATAAGATGACCTAATTTTATTATGTAACATCAAAAATTGTGTCCATGGGTGAAGACTGTGTGTTGTGGTGAATAGTATATTGAGGGAGGTAGTGATGTTATCAAGAATTGTCTTATGTAATGAAGAATACCACTATATTTCTTCATGTTTTCATTATTCAACCATATTTCCTTATTTATATAGTATGTCTTCGATTAGATATATATATCTATAATGATTTATATATATGTGTATAAAATTGTTGATTATTTTATTATTGTAGTATGTTCATAAGTGGGACAATGTTCATTTACCTATCAGTTTTCTATGATATCATATCATATTTTATTATATAAAATAATATTATATTATATTTGTAATGACCCGAAATTTTGAATAAATCTTGTTTCCTAATTTTATGTGTTATTTTATTTTTATACTCAAAAAAATGTTTCATTTAATAACATGAGTATAATTAAAATGAGACCGTTGGGTTTTTACTGTTATATGACCATTGGTCAATATGACCGCTGGAAACAAAACGTTTGGATTATTGTCTCTAGATACAATTAATCTTGGTTAATTATTATAGAAAGAAGATTTGATGGCCTCACACAGTAGTCTTGGACCGATCTAAGCCCATCTAACAGAACTTGGGAAGGAGGTAGCACCACTGGGCTTTGCTCTGGACCAAACCCAAGCCGAACCTCATCGTGTGAAGCTAGAATGGAATCGCCTTCACGAGAAGTTCAAACTGATAGAAATTAATACTCGTGCAATGTTGGTCGAGCCTCCCTCAGATTCTCTCACCTTAGCACACCTTACACTTAGGTCCTATGCTGGTGTGATAAGGGGATATGTAAGGAGACCGTAACTGCCTTCTGTAATCCTTTGTTTTAAATAAAAATTGGGATTTCTTCTTATGATGATGTTTATGAAATTTTAAATGACCAGATAAATATAGTATGCATATTTTTGATGAATTTTAGAAAAATGATATTTTAAAAATGTTTATGTAAACCTTAAATAATTAAAAATGTGTAATGATTTTCAAAAAATGGTCTTCTACAATTACGTTCATTAAAAAAATTAGAGTCTAATAAGATCAACTTGATTTTTGATGAATAGTAAATTATGAATAGTGATTTTATGATTAGGATTAGTAATGTGTCCAAATGGATTAGTAATCTCACTTAAAGAAAGTATTAATATAATCTAGGCACCTTGATTAAGTAATGTGATTCAATAAAATGGTTAAATAATGGTTTCATAAATTATTATTCAAGTATTAGTTTTTTCAAGTGAATAGTATTTTTTAATTAAAAATTAAATTAAAAATATTTAAAAATATATATTTTTATAAAATGGATTTCAATTTTGAACTCAGAGCACCGATATTATGTTATGGTAATTTTTGGGGTTTTTTCTGAAAAAATGAATTTTCGGTGAATAGTGTATTTATTTAAAAAATAAATTAAAAATATTTAAAAAATTATTTTTATAAAATGGAGTTCATTTTTGAAATCAGAGCATTGATATTTGATTAAGGTGAAATTTTGGGATCTTTCTGAGAAAGTTGAATTTTCAGTGAATAGTAAAAATAAAGTTTTAGGGTTTCGGTATGTTTAATGACATCATAATTGTGTCATGATGATATCATGAGATATTTTAAGGGATGGTCGACCAAAGGTTATGAATTATTGTATGGGGGCCCCATGTGGCCTAACTTCATGGGAAATATCTTGGGAGAGCACATGGTTTTGAGAAAACCACTTTTGAGGTGTCCCTTGGCCATTAATGCCTTGTCCCCTCACTTTACCTATAAATACCAAGCCATCCTCTCATCCATTTCGACTCCCCACTCTCCCCCAACGAAGTTCTGGTCTCATTACCTCTCAAGGAGTCCTCCCAAGGTGCCCTCAAGCCCTCAAGGTCCCAACGTTTGAGTTTTAAGAGTTGTGTTTTAAGGTAAGGGATCCGACCTCTCTCTTTCTTTTCAAGTGATCTCTTTTATGTCATTTCTTTTGTGCTCCATGTTATTATGTTGAAGGATGTTATTTTATATTCATTATACTCTCCTTTTTATGTTCATATGATGAGATACCCCCTCTTACTCTCATCATTTCATTTTATGAAAGTTTAAGTGGCGTCGTTAGGCTGCCGAAATTTGTTTAACGGATTCTTTCACCCTTCTCATTTTCAAGTTCTATTTTCTTGTCAAGTCTTTGAAGTTATTTTTTTTATGTTGGGGTATGATATCTATATCTATCATACTTTACTCTTATGTTCATATGATTAGAGACCCTATTTGATCTTGTCAATTCATTTTTATTGAAGTTTAAGTGATGTCGTTAGGCTGCCGAATTTTTAAGGGATTCTTTCACCCTTCTCATTTTCAAGTTCTACTTTCATGTAAAATCTTTCAAGTTCCTTTTTATTATGTTGGGGTATGATCTCTATATCTATCATACTGGAATATTATTTTCATATGATGAGAGACCCTATTTGATCTTTTCAATTCATTTTTGTTGAAGTTTAAGTGATGCCGTTAGGCTGCCAAATTTTCAAGGGATTCTTTCACCCTTCTCTTTTTCAAAGTTCTACTTTCATGTCAAGTTTTTCAAGTTCCTTTTTATTATGTTGGGGTATTATATATATATATCATACTTTACTTTTCTATTCATATAATTAGAGACCCTATTTGATCTCATCAATTCATTTTTGGTTGAATTTTATGTGACGCTGTTAGGCTGCCGAATTTTCATAAGAGAAATATTATTTTTGTCTTCCTTTCATGTTCTTCATTTCATATTGTATATTTTCAAATTTCATTACCATGTTCTTAAATCCCTTATATTTTGTACCTATACTGTTTTATGAGTCATTTATGAATGTTTGACCCATGTCTCATCTCTTTTCAATGTTTTCTAAAACCCTGTAACATAGCCATTATGCTGCAGAATTTTCATCTCAAAATGCCTCTCTCTTTTTCTCAAAATTATTTTATGTTATTAAGTGAATACTCAAAGCTCTTATTTCTACAGGGGTATTCACATATATATCAAAATGATCTATTTTAAATTCTGGGATTTACATACATGAAACCCGCTTCCCTTTCCGTGGGTTTAAAGTGACATAAAGATCATGTCTTTAAAGCAGTTTTTAAAACGTTATTATTATGAAATGAAACCCATTTATTTTATTCTATATGGGTTGTTTATGAAGTTATTGATGATGATATATGTGGATCACATGATAATAAATACATGTCAAGGGTGCACCCAGATAGCGCTCCAATGCATTGTGTAAAGACTTAATCTCTAGAGATGACTTTTTAGACTGATACCTTGGTGAATAACCATGGTAATTTTTAATGATACCTTGGGGATGGACCTTGGTGAAACGAAATGATTGTCAATATTAAATGTTTCAACCACATCTTCATGTTATGAAAATGTTATTTTTATTATGATATGCCTCATGATTTCATTCTCATGCCTTAAAGTTCTTTTCATTACCTTATTGAAGTATCTCAAGTTCACATGTAAAATGTTTCTCTTGTTTCCCTTACTGGGCCTTCTGCTCACCCTTTCTTTTGATGTAAGTCCACAGGTTTTGTGATGCAGTAATGAAACTAGGATGAACATGAGGAGAATCCTTTCAGGTGTTTAAGAAGAATGTTTTATGTTTTCATGTTTTAAGTTCCTGTTTTCCAAGACACTAAACCTTAAAGATCCTCAGTTTTGTAAAATGTAATGAAAGTTTATGTGATAAAAAGGCGGGATGCTATAGTTGGTATCAAAGGATGGTTTAGTTATTTGTGGAAATTAGGATATGAAAACTTTAGGAATAATCCTAAAGAAAAGTTTATATATAGGAAATCTTCTTGGTATTTTGGTGAGTATTGAGTAATGGGTTTCCAAGAAAATACATCTCTGTCTGGATACAAGCAGGTAGAGGTGGCTCTGGCACAGATGTACATAGGGGTAAAACCCAAAAACATCGCTTTGAGCTAGACTCAAATGGGAACTAGTACACGATAACGGGCCTTGCTGCACTCTTGGTTACGACACTCCAGGGGGATATGCTTTGGTAAATTCATAAGCTTAGTATGAACCATTGTTTAAGGAACAAAGATAAAATAAAATAAAGATTCACATAAGAATATATGATCATGTATAACCTAGATTGGAACCTAGGGGATCACAAGTTAGGGTATACTTTTCTTCTACAAGTTATATTTATATGCTTTAAGTTCCTTTTCATGATTATTAGCTAAGCATTTAAGCCCCTAATTATAGTTTCTTTTCTTAGTTAATTGCGGGAAATGGAAGAACATGTCCCAACAACCAATGTGATAGGAAATGATACGATTGTCGTATTAATACGACAGAGATGATTAGGGCATTAAAAGATGATTATTATTTTGGAATATGTTCACTATTTTGGGGACCCTATATGATAGAGGAAAATAGATTACTACGGTATTTTCATTGAGGAGTAAGGTTGACTTATATTTTGAAGAATCGATGAATTTATGGTGGAATTATAGTAATTTAGGTTACTTATGGGAATGATTAACCTATCTTGGGTCAAATATGTTTAGGTTAGATACTTTTGTTATAATATGTTAGGAGTGGTTGATGTTTTTTGGAGATGAACAATGAAGTTTATTTTGGAAGACTATGTTATCAAATCCTTCTTGTATTTGGGTTTCAATCTTAGTTTGGTTTATTTTGAGTAATCTTAAAGACCGTTATGGAATGGTCTATGATGAAATTTTGGTAGTACCAAGGAACATTGAAGATTTAAAATTAGTTTCCATTCCTATGGGATTCTTTCTTTTTTTACCTTACCCTTTTTGTTTTTGGGATAATGTTTAAAGATAGAAGAAATAGATTGTCAATCTTTTGTGGATTATGTGATTCTCTAGAAGATGATTCTTGTGTTTTGATGAGACCAAGTAGTTTTTAATGCTCATCGTTTGGAGAAAAGATTAGTTTTGGTAGAAACTTATTAAAGGATGAAACTCTACATGAAGACATGTATATTTTCTTATGTTTATATTCTATGTAGTAAATGAATTCCTCAAAATTATGAAAAGGAACGTAAAACAAAAACGTTGTTGGTTTACGTTTCCTACTAGGTAATTAAAGACCGTTTACACACATCCTAATTTTTAGATTTTCTTATGGTTAACTTTCTCCTAAACATGTTTTCTATCACTCTCCCTCAGAACTTGACCCTTTGTTTTCTCCTCCATGTCCATGTTTTCCTACATGGAATCCTAGTGTGAGTTAACTCGGGTGACCTTTGTACTTACCTTTATTTCTTTTAAAGTAATAGTTTTATTGACTCCTTTTTCGATGTGGGACATTCATTGAAATTTCAGAACCCAATTTTAAAAATTGCGAGGACGCAATTTCACAAGGGGGGAAGATTGTAACGACCCGAAATTTTGAATAAATCTTGTTTCCTAATTTTATGTGTTATTTTATTTTTATACTCAACAAAAATGTTTCATTTCATAACATGATTATAATTAAAATGAGACTATTGGGTTTTGACTGTTATATGACCATTCGTCAATATGACCGCTAAAAACTAAACGTTTTGATTATTGTCTCTAGATACAATTAATCTTGGTTAATTATTATAGAAAGAAGATTCGATGGCCTCACCCAGTAGTCTTGGACTGATCGAAGCCCATCTAACAGAACTTGGGAAGAAGGTAGCACCACTGGGCTTTGCTCTGGACCAAACCCAAGCCGAACTTCATCGTGTAAATCTAGAATGGAATCGCCTTCACGAGAAGTTCAAACTGATTGAAATTACTACTCGTGTGATGTTGGCCAAGCCTCCCTCAGATTCTCTCACCTTAGCACACCATACACTTAGGTCCTATGCTGGTGTGATAAGGGGCTATGTAAGGAGACCGTAACTACCTTGTGTAATCCTTTGTTTTAAATAAAAATTGGGATTTCATATTATGATGATGTTTATGAATTTTTAAATGACCGGATAACTATAGTATGCATATTTTTGATGAATTTTAGAAAAATGATATTTTAAAAATGTTTATGTAAACCTTAAATAATTAAAAATGTGTAATGATTTTCAAAAAATGGTCTTCTACAATTACGTTCATTACGAAATTTCGAGTCTAATATAATCAACTTGATTTTTGATGAATAGTAAATTATGAATAGTGATTTTATGATTATGATTAGTAATGTGTCCAAATGGATTAGTAATCTCACTTAAAGAAAGTATTAATATAATCTAGGCACCTTGATTAAGTAATGTGATTCAATAAAATGGTTAAATAACGGTTTCATAAATTATTATTCAAGTATTAGTTTTTTCGAGTGAATAGTGTTTTTTAATTAAAAATTAAATTAAAATTATTTTAAAAAAATTATTTTTATAAAATGGATTTCATTTTTGAACTCAGAGCACCGATATTATGTTATGGTAATTTTTGGGGTTTTTTCTGAAAAAATGAATTTTCAGTGAATAGTGTATTTATTTAAAAATAAATTAAAAATATTTAAAAAATTATTTTTATAAAATGGTTTTCATTTTTGAAATCAGAGCATTGATATTTAAATAAGGTGAAATTTTGGGATCTTTCTGAGAAAGTTGAATTTTCAGTGAATATTAAAAATACAGTTTTAGTGTTTCGGTATGTTTAATGACATCATAACTGTGTCATGATTATATCATGAGATATTTTAAGGGATGGTCGACCAAAGTTGATGAATTATTGTATTGGGGGCCCATGTGGCCTAACTTCATGGGAAATATCTTGGTAGAGCACATGGTTTTGAGAAAACCACTTTTGAGGTGTCCCTTGGCCATTAATGCCTTGTCCCCTCACTTTCCCTATAAATACCAAGACATCCTCTCATCCATTTCAACTCCCCACTCTACCCCAACGATTTTTGGTCTCATTACCTCCCAAGGAGTCCTCCCAAGGTGCCCTCAAGCCCTCAAGTTCCCAACGTTTGAGTTTTAAGAGTTATGTTTTAAGGTAAGGGATCCGACCTCTCTCTTTCTTTTCAAGTGATCTCTTTTATGTCATTTCTTTTGTGCTCCATGTTCTTATGTTGGAGGATGTTATTTTATATTCATTATACTGTCCTTTTTATGTTCATATAATGAGAGACCCCCTCTTACTCTCATCATTTCATTTTATGAAAGTTTAAGTGGCGTCGTTAGGCTGCCGAAATTTTTGTAACGGATTCTTTCACCCTTCTCATTTTCAAGTTCTATTTTCTTGTCAAGTCTTTGAAGTTATTTTTTTTATGTTGGGGTATGATATATATATCTATCATACTGGACTCTTATTTTCATATGATGAGATACCCTATTTGATCTTGTCAATTCATTTTTATTGAAGTTTAAGTGATGTCGTTAGGCTGCCGAATTTTTAAGGGATTCTTTCACCCTTCTCATTTTCAAGTTCTACTTTCATGTCAAGTCTTTCAAGTTCCTTTTTATTATGTTGGGATATGATATCTATATCTATAATACTGTAATCTTATTTTCATATGATGAGATACCCTATTTGATCTTGTCAATTCATTTTTTTTGAAGTTTAAGTGATGCCGTTAGGCTGCCGAATTTTTAAGGGATTCTTTCACCCTTCTCTTTTTAAAAGTTCTACTTTCATGTAAAGTCTTTCAAGTTCCTTTTTATTATGTTGGGGTATGATATCTATATCTATAATACTGGACTTTTATGTTCATATAATTAGAGACCCTATTTGATCTCATCAATTCATTTTTGGTTGAAGTTTATGTGACGCCGTTAGGCTGCCGAATTTTCATAAGAGAAATATTATTTTTGTCTTCATTTCATGTTCTTCATTTCATATGGTATATTTTAAAATTTCATTACCATGTTCTTAAATACATTATATTCTGTACCTATACTGTTTTATGAGTCATTTATTAATGTTTGACCCATGTCCCATCTCTTTTAAATGTTTTCTAAAACCCTCTAACATAGCCATTATGCTGCAGAATTTTCATCTCAAAATGCCTCTCTCTTTTTCTCAAAATTATTTTATGTTATTAAGTGAATACTCAAAGCTCTTATTTCTACAGGGGTATTCACATATATATCAAAATGATCTATTTTAAATTCTGGGATTTACATACATGAAACCCGCTTTCCCTTTCTGTGGGTTTAAAGTGACATAAAGATCATGTCTTTAAAGCAGTTTTTAAAACGTTATGATTATGAAATGAAACCCATTTATTTTATGCTATATGGGTTGTTTATGAAATGATTGATGATGATATATATGGCTCACATTATAATAAAGACATTTCAAGGGTGCGCCCATATAGCACTCCAAAGCATTGGGTAAAGACTTAATCTCTAGAGATGACTTTTTAGACTGATACCTTGGTGAATAACCTCTGTAATTTTTAATGACACCTTGGGGATGGACCTTGGTGAAACGAAATGATTGTCAATATTAAATGTTTCAGCCACATCTTCATGTTATGAAAAATGTTATTTTTATTATGATATGCCTCATGATTTCATTCTCATTCCTTAATGTTCTTTTCATTACCTTATTGAAGTATCTCAAGTTCACATGTAAAATGTTTCTCTTGTTTCCCTTACTGGGCCTTCTGCTCACCCTTTCTTTTGATGTATGTCCCCAGGTTATGTGATGAAGTAATGAACCTAGGATGAACATGAGGAGAATCCTTTAAAGTGTTTAAGAATAATGTTTTATGTTTTCATGTTTTAAGTTCCTGGTTTCCAAGACACTAAACCTTAAAGATCCTCGGTTTTGTAAAATGTAATGAAAGTTTATGTGATAAAAAGGCGGGATGCTATAATATTAGGTTATATTTTATTATATTATAATATAGTATATTATATTATATTATATTATATTATATTACATTACGTTACATTACGTTACGTTACATTATTTTATTTTAGATTAGTTTAGTTTATTTTATTTTATTTTATATTATATTATATTGCATTCTATTAAATTATATTATATTATATTATATTATATTATATTATATTATATTATATTATATTATATTATATGATATTATATTATATTAAGGTTAATTATATTATATTATATTATATTATATTATATTATATTATATTGTAGTATATTATATTATATTATATTATATTATATTATATTATATTATATTATATTATATTATATTATATTATATTATATTATATTATATTATACTATATTATATTATATTATATTATATTATATTATATTATATTATATTATATTATATTATATTATATTATATTATATTATATTATATTATATTATGTCATTCTAAATTTTTATATTCATGTTGTAGATATGTATTCCTATTGACAAATAAATAAATATTTTGGTAGAAATTTTTTATTTTATAAAATTAAAAATAATAATAAATTATATAGCCAAATATTTTGATTTATTTGATATACTTACCATTTTAATCTAATAATATGGAAATGTGTCAATTGTAATGGATAATAAAATTTATTACCTAAAGTATTCATTGAAGGGTATTTGTAAAATATAATTATAAAAAAGTCATTTTTTCATATTATTTCTAGTTAGAGGTGAATATTATACATTAAAAAATGAGGATTTCTATGTATTTATTTTACAAGTATTTAGACTCTAGAAAACCATGATAGATGCATAGTTCATTAATTTTTAGTTATAAATAGTGTATATAATTGATGTTGTAGAAAATATCATTGATATATAATTGTTTATTACACATAGTTTTATCATAAGACAATATAATGAAAGGATTTTTGATTGATCCATTAAATATTTTTTTTAAATTAGATGTAATTATTTTCATATCTTCTATATGTTTAATTTTATAACTATGGGATGTGGTTATGTTATTTTATTTATCTGTTTTTTGGGTTTTAGTGAGAGAGGATGGATTTAAAAACATGAATTTGTTATACAATGGTGTGAATTGAATTCAAAATTTTAATATTTCTTTTTCACATTTCAAATACATGGAATGAATTGTTTATATTAAATAATAAATGAGATTTATTATTTAAAAGAGATGTATAGATATAATTATATGTTTATGAAATGAGAAAATTTATTCTAACTATTTTAAATCAATATATTTTTTAAAAAAAATTTAAAAGATGTATAATTTTTACTCAAAATCAATATTATACTATAATATATTTAAAAAAATCATTAATTAGTTTTTTTGGTGTGTAACTAAATTATCTCTAGATTTTGATTTTTTATTAATAAATTTTATGATACAATGTTATTCTCAATGTAATTATTAGACATGTTGTATAGTTTTTTATAAAACTTACATCTAATTTTTCTTGTATAGAACATGCTTAATTTGGGATATCCATATTTATACATGTGTTATTATTGAAATAAACACTCAGGGGATACTATATTGGGTAGATATATATTATTAGTTATTAATCAAGATATTTTTAAACCATAATTCATTAAGATTAAGATTTTATTTGATTATAGTGGAGTTTTGAATAAACAAATTCATTGATTAGAGTGGGGATAATGATATTGGGGATGATTTGAAATATATAATGCAGTAATAGAAAAATATTTTTTTATTGTGGGGAGTGGTGTACTTCAAGTTATTTAATGTAAATAAATATTACTTTATAATATTGGATGATGTTTGATAATATAAATTTTCATTAATAAATGGATGTTCCTTTGGGAGGTGAAGACACAATTGTGAATGGATGTCATGGATAGATAACATGTCTTTGAAATATTTTTAGAATTTATGTCATTATTAAGGGGATAATATGACATCTATGTGTTTATACAGTTTATAGAACTTTTCTACTATTACTTAATGAAAAATAATTTTTTCAAATATCTAAATTTGATTTTTTTACTAAAAAATTGATATTAGTATATATATGGATGGAGGTAATTTTATATATTCATCATATAAAAATGAAAATGATTTTTTTTTAATTATTCTACTATTGGGAAACATTTGAGTTAAAAAATTCCTAAAATAGTGGTTTGGAACAATTCATGTTGAAATAATTCTTTTCCAAAATCAAGAAATTATATTGGTTGATTATATTACTTATAAAAAATTTGATATATGATTAGTCTATTTATATTGATAAAAATTATAGTTATTAATATTATAATATTTATATTTAAAATTTTCTCTCTATCCACTATTTTACTAAAACTTCTCTTCTCAAACACTAACCCAACATATTTCCTTATTAATTGAATGTCCAAAATATTTTTTTGTTCTTTATTTGGATCATTGGTATAGACCCAATTCATTTCCTTTATTTTTAATATTCATCCATATACATTGTTTTATTTTGTTTTTATTAGAATATATATGTATTTTTTATTATGATTTGACATGAAATGTTAAAATCCTCAAAAATCATGGTTATTTTAGAGTATGATAAACCAAAATTCCATTTTAATGATAATATAGATCCTTATAGTGTTAAAAAAATTTCTACCATTATTTTTTAGGTATTTCATACTTTTTCTATTAACATGTTTCATTAGTGATATTATTGAGATGTTTCTTTGGTAGGGATATGAGTTATACATATCTAAAATAATGACCAAAATATCATGATACATAGTGATAATTTTATAAAAAATTAGTGGAAAGATTCTATAGTAATGCCTCATCCCTTAGAAAATCATCAATGCCTAGAATAAGGAATGACTAATAGAATTAGGCTCACCATGACATATATTTGAGGAAAGATATGTAATAATACATATAGGTTATATACTATTTGATTGAATCAAATTCATATAAAAGTGGAATAATTAACAAATCATCCATCACTTAATCACAATATACTAAATTTTTAAACAAAATTATATGAAAAAATATACTATGTGAAATCATACAATCATAAAAAATAGATCTCCCATTAGGGAAATCACATATGATATTTAAACCAAAAATAAAATTTATATAAACTTTCCCTACTTCCATCCTCATGGATCCAACAGCCTATCTCTATATACCCTCAAGCTCCACCATCCAAGACCACTACATGTTCTCTAATGAACATGAAAGCAGACAAAGGGAATAAACATGTTCTAATGTGATCATTAACTTATTGAAATATGTATAATATTAGGGCCTCTCCAAGTTCCCCTAGTATGGAACATAATATATGTGTGATAATTGGTTAATAAATAAAAATGTCCGAATAATTTCTTAGATGTCATGTGCTAACTAGGCCACCATGAATCCCTATAAAATCATTTCAATATGTACTAACTAGGACACAAAGACACCTCATATGACCTTCTTTGATACCATGAAATAATTCCATATCAATGATTAAAAATCTTAGGCCATTACATTGATTCTAAGCCTACACCTGAAGATAGAAGAAGGGGTGGAGTTCAGACCTCTATCTACTACCTAAAGGAACATGGTATGATCATATATCCATGTATTGAACCACATGTAATGGCCCGAACCTCTCTGGTCCATTACTTTGTAAAAAAATTTTGTGGTCAAACATGACACATGTTATAATAATAATTTTTTATAATAATAATTGATAAGGGTGGCGTGAAATTTTTTTGGTGTTAATTAGATTAAATGGTTTTAATTTAATCATTGTGAAATAAAATAAATAAAATTGAATGTATTTAATTCAATAAGGGGTGGTGCATGGTTTCTTTTTGATTTATTTAAATTTTAATAAATAATAAAATATCTGTGTAATGGGAGGCTGCTCGCAATTGACATAATGGTGGTCGGACATTGTCAACGTGGTGAACATCAATAATAATTATTATTATTAATAATAATTGGTGACGAGTTAATAAATTTTAATTGGGGATTTCTTATTATTATACTAAATAATTATAATAATAATGTTGGCTTAAATTTTGAAAGATCCATTCATAAAGATTTAAGGAGATTTAAATTTTTTGAATTCAATGCAATGAGATTTGAGATATGAGGATAGATGAGAGATGTTATTATTTATGATAATTGTGTTAAAAAAATAATTATAAAGGTTTAAAATGGGGCGTGTTGGGTATATAATAAAAGGGGAGGTGCTACTTTGGGGTTGGAGCATGAGAAACTTGAAGAAGAAGATGGAAGATTGGAGAGAGGAAATTGAAAATAATGATGATTAAAAAAACAAGGAAATAAATGATAAAGGTAGATGAAATCATGGGGGGGTTTGCACTAAACATGGAGTGCAATGGATTGAGCATGAGGTTACTTAAAAAAATAATGATTTATTAAATAAAAATAATAAAAATATAATAATGTTATTATTATTTTCTTTGGTAAAACATTATTTTGACTATAACTTCTTCGTGCGACCTCGGATTGATGAACCATCAGCGGCAGTGTAACCCTGAATTTATGACGGTCATTTTAAGACCAATGATGAATACCTTTTTATGACTCATTTCTCGGGTCAATAAAACACCTATTATTAATTAAAGTTATTATTATCATTAAACGCATGGAAACCGCGTGATGTGTCGTGTGTTGACCAGTCAAACAACATAACAGTTTTACGGTCACTTCGTGTATTCATTAATACATGATGCGTACCATTTTACATTTTCGTTGCCTATATAAGAGAGGGTCACCTGTTATTTATGGACCCCTCTTCTTCTCCGCATGACAACGCTCCCGGATGACCTAGAATCCTTCCTTATATCTTCTTCATCCGGACTCCGATCGTCGATCTGTCGATGGTTGTGGGATCGTGTCGACGAGGAAAACATCATGCACCTAGTACCATTACCTCTTCTTTGAATTCCTCTTCATAGTTTCCTACCGAGGAGATTTCCGATATTTGACGGGAACGATGCTCTTCGACGAATTCCATCTTAATGGTATGTTATACCCTGTTCTTATTCCTTCCTCGATCTCCTCTTTCTGTTACTCCTTGCCATGATATGACAAGTGACACCATAAACCTTAATGGAGTCTCCCTTGGTTGTTAGCACGGTTGTGCCGCAACGTCTATGGGAGGACGTAGTCATTAGGAGGAGTGATCGAAATCCTCGTGGTGGTTGTTCTCACAGAAGGACATCAAAACCTGTTCAGGTAGGGATCTTACCTTCGTCTCTCTCTCTTTTATGCATCGTGTGGGGTGGGTTACCTCTTGTTTTCATGAGATACGGTTGAACCAATAAACAAAGATAATAACTGGTTAAAGAACGGGTTTGGGGAATTTTTTTTGATATTTTTGTTATATTTCCATCAATTCTTATCCTTTGATTTTGTTGTGAATTGAATAGGATTATGCCTACTGAAAATCACGACCGTTGGGGGCCTTTGCTTGCGCAATTAAATGTTTCCCTATTTTTTCTGGATTGTTTTGTGGATGGAATTTCATAAAATGTGGAAATTGGTTAATAATGTAAATTTGGATGATAAAATGAATACCTGGAACCCTTTTATGATCACCCCGGTTAAACTAATTGAAAGAATGAATTTTGTGGGTGCTGGTTGGGGTTTAATTATGTGAAGGGGTGTTTCGTGAGTTGTTGTGGTATGAGTATTGTTTCAGATGTGTTTGTGGTTATGGTGGTTGGCAGCAGGGTTTCGGGGATGGGTTGTGCATATGAATAAAAGTGAAAGAGTTAACTAATGAATTGTGGGGCATGGTAGTTGATTAAATACAGAAAATCAATGGAATTGATTGGCTGATAAAAGAAAATGGTATTGTGCTGAGGCATGTGCTCAGAAGCCTTAGGATGGGCTGAGAGGTTGATATGATTATATAAATATGTACGTTTTATGTTTATTTACGCACCCCACCCATGTTGAGAACTACGTGCCGAACACTCGTGGGACGGGGGGTGAGATTCTCAAACA
Source organism: Viscum album (assembly GCA_963277665.1). NCBI lineage: Eukaryota > Viridiplantae > Streptophyta > Magnoliopsida > Santalales > Viscaceae > Viscum > Viscum album. The sequence goes on from OY728121.1 coordinate 1,966,499,322, forward strand.
TCTAAAGGATGGCTAGTTATTGTTCTTCCCTGTGCTCCCTCTTCCAGGTTCTATAGCCCAAGATCCTTCAGGCAGGTTATGACAGATTTTTCCCAAGAGTCTTTGGGATGAGGATGTGATATGTTCCTAGGTGTCTTCGGGATGAGATGTGATTTGGTTCCTAGGTGTCTTCAGGATGATATGTGATGTGGTTCCCAGGTGTCTTTGGGATGAGATGTGGTTATGGCCGAGGATTGAGTGATGTTGGGATACTATGAGCTTCATGTGGCCAGGTTGCGGCACTAGCTAGAGCTTCGTATGGCCAGGTTGCGACACTAGCTCAAGAAGAGGGGGAAGCATCAGAGCATTAGGCATGAGGGATTGATCAGTATTCAGTGGGAAGGTGGTGCGAGGTACCCATACTTTGATAATATTACTGTACAACTCTATTAACTTGCTATATTTGGTGAGTGTGGCTTGTAAGGTTGGGTGGATAGATTCCTTACTAGGATTTGGTTCCTTTTGTTTTCTCACGGGGCATTAGGATGTCTCCCCAACTATGCATGAGGGCTTTAGGTTTTCCTACTGAGTATACTTGTATGCTCACCCTACTTTTACTTTCAGGTTTTCAGGAGGACTTCAGGGACTGTGCGGGACCTTGCTAGTTGGGTGTTGGAGTTTTGTTGGTTACAGTTTTTGCTTTCTTTTTTTGTATCATACTTTGGAGCTTTTCTTGTACTTGTACTTTTGTTTCAGTATTGTATAAAACATGCATATACGTTTAGTTTTGGGTTTATTTTCATTTAACTGTTCATTTTTCTTTTGGTGTTTGACTCATCCTATTTCTCGATCTTAAATAATAAAAAGTGTAATGCCCCCCATATTTGTGAAAACTCATACCCTTGGTGCTAGTCGCCACTCTGGGGCCTACTGGGGGCGGGACTCAGGGGTCATTATCTCCCTTTCACCATTGCCATCTCAGGAGGGGCATCTTTGGTGGGAGGGGGTCGTGACACCACATCCTTATCACTCATGGTAGATTATTTCATATTTTTTACAATATTTTATAACCTTGAACATAGGGTTTTCCACTTACAAACAATAGAAAATTCAGTGTACAATTCATTCACATCGTCTGAATACACACAAGAAAATGTCCTCGACCCCAAACATTAAGTCTCAGGGAATAGTCATCAAACTGACTAGTCCTCATAATCTTTGGGGAGTTCAACAATCACACTGACCCATCCTATATACTCTATTTAGGTCCATAACCACACTTTACCATCCATTTATATGGTATGAAGGGAATAAGCTCAGATACTCATCCCCATAGACTCTTGGGAATTCACATAATCACATGAAACACATGTAGGGACCGTAATTTATCAAAAAAATCACCAAATAATCAAATTTTTCTAATATATCAAATAAAAACCCCTTGAAAATCAAATTCCACATCTCTAATCATGGGTTCCTCTAGGTCCTCCACATATATCATGATTTATGCTCTCCACTATTCTATGATTCCATTTAATCCTTGGTGACACCACATCCCAAAGGATCATCATTAGGAAAACCCCAATGTCCAATTAAACCTCGTCTAAATGACTTATCACTCAAAATCCCACTACCTATTGAGCATCCTATGTTGTTTCACTTTATTCCCCTTATAATCTTGATTCCATGTCCCAATCCATTCCCATATCCAACAACGAGGACCCGCCTCATATCATTCATTAGAGATTTTGTATCCAATCACACAAAGGAAACCCCTCTTTGTGACACTAATATATCCTTGAAGACTCTTCTTACTCATAAAACTCAATTATTACTCATAAAATAGCTATATTGGTTTCACACACCAAATTTGAGAAGTATGTCCATGTCACTCATCATTATTTAGCCTATGACTCCCATTCCTTTCAAACCAGCCACAGGAGAATCCACCTAGGATACCTACAACATGCCATTCACCCCCAAATCTCCCAGTAGTCTATCATAATCTTATAATCTCTCTCTCCCTTTAGAGACATATTCATTATGTGATTCCAATTTAATAAATATCTAGAGGAATCTGATCTAGAGAATTAGAGGCAAAACTCCATCATATCTCTCTTTCCCAAGGAAATCTAAATCACTAGCCATCTATGTTTTCCCCTGAACATGAGTGAAATAAATATTTAATGAAAATATGCACATGTATATTTATATTAAAGTGAACACCTACTTTATTCAAGGATTTTACATCCCCACAAAGCTCTGTTGAGCCTCATCATATCCCATACAAGCCTCATCCAATACCATACCGCCACCTTGTCTCATACATTACATCACATGGAACAAAAAATTAATAATTATTATTGATAATAAATTAAAAAATTAAAGAAACATGAAATAATTGATTAAAATTTCCTTGGGAACCACCACACAATATGAATATTATCCAACTACACTTGGAGGTTCCACAACAGACACCCAACACCAACTTGGGAACAAGACTAAACCAACAACGTACCATTAATTTATATATTAATTCTATATAGAAAACACCATATAGATTTGGAAAATATATTACCTAAAAAATGATGATTGGAAGCATGAAGAAAGTTTCATGGGTTCTCCTATAGTTTCCATGTATGAAATATATATCAACTGAGATATGTGGAACACATTATGCATTGAACTGACCATGGTGGTAGTGTCAAATGGTATTACACCTCTACAACCCATTCCAATATCTCAAAGGGTCCTATGTATTAAGGAGATAACTTTTCTTACTTACCAAAATGATGATGTCCAAGTCTTGGAGAGATCCTCAAGAACACATGATCACTCATGGAAAATGGAAACAACCTTCGATGATGGTTTGCATAAGATTTCTAAAGACTTTGAGCCACTCCATCATCTTTATGATTAACAGAATATTATCTGTTGTTTCTTATATAGGTCTTGGCCCAAATAGTGAAGTTTCACTTTTTTCCACCTCTCATAGTGGAGAATGACAAGGGCGCCAATAAAATTCTTCAAATGGAGCCATATGTATCAAGCCCTTATAGCTGTTATTATAAGAGAACTCCACTAAGGGTAGGTGATCCTCCCATGAGCCACCAAAATCTATTACACAATCTCACAACATGTATTTCAATATCTGTATCATCCATTCAGATTTCCCATTTGTCTGAGGTTGATATGTTGTTCTCATATTCAACTGAGTTCTAATGGCTTTCTGTAAGGATTTCAATAAATGAGACGTGAACCTCATATCTCTATATAAGATTATTGACATTGGTATGCCATTCCTCTTTACCACTTCTTGGATATATATTTGAGATAGATCTTCCACTGTATGAGTTTCTGGAATTGGAATGATATTGGATGAGTTGGTAAGATGATCCACTATCACCCATTTGGCATCGTGTTTACGAACCGTTCTTCGGAGGTCTATAACAAAGTCCACAGCTATAATCTCTTATTTCCACTCTGGGATATGTAAATACTACAATATACCTAATGTTCTCTGATACTCTACTTTAACCTATTGGCAAGTTAATCACCATGAGACAAACTCTGACACCTTCATTTTCATGCCTTTCCACCAAAACTACGCCTTCAATGCCTTATACATCTTCTATGTTCCTAGATGTATGGCCCATTTAGAATGGTGGTAAGCATAAAGGATTTGTTCAAGAAAATACATAGATACAACCATTAGATCTATGAGACACAAAATTGTACTCCCATCAAGTTTCCAACCCTCAATGGTCTCCCCGCCATTGAGTTTTGAACTCATAACCAGGCATTCTGCATCATATGTTTTTACCTCTTTTACCATATTTACCAAATCTGGAAGAAGAATAGCAAAAAAGAAAACCAAAAATTCACCTTAGTCTTCATATTCCACATGCATGTTGGCTAGGACCGACATCAACTACTATTCATCTGAAGCTTCTTTTGCTAACTGAGTATATGACTTTACACTTAATGCATCTATCACTAAATTCCCTTTTCCCAGTGTATACATTAAGTCAAAGTCAAACATTTGGAGATTCTCCATCCATATCCTTTTCCTTATATTCAAATATTGATGTGAGAAAATTTGTTTCAAGATTTTTTGGTCTGTGAAAATAATAAATTTCTCACCCAAGAGATAATGACACCAAGACTTCATGGCATAAATGACTGCTACTAAATCCAAGTCATGTGTTGGGTAGTTCATCTCATGCACTCTCAATTTCCTTGAACCATACACCATAACATGGTCTCCTTTCATAATAACATAGCACAACCCTGATCCTAAATCATCACAATACATCACATATCCCTACCCTAATTCTTGAAAAATCAAGATAGGTTCCAAAGTAAGATGAACTTTCAGCTCCTAGAAAGACTTATCGCATTCCTATATCCATTGGAATGAAGTATTATTCTTTGTAAAATTTGTCATTAATGAGGATAGACATGAAAAATCACACACAAAGTATCGGTAATAACCTACTAGACCAAGAAAACTTTGTATCTCAAAGACATTCTTCAACAGTTTCCATGAGATCACAGCTTCAATCTTTTCAGGATGCACTAAAATCCATTTTTTGGAAATCATGTGGCCAAGACAGCATACCTCCTGTATCCAAAAATCACATTTAGATAGTTTGGCATACAAATGGTGATCTCTCAATATTTGTAACACTATTTCCAGATATTCCTCATGCTCAGTTCTTGTCTTTGAATACACCATGATTTTGTTTAAAAACACCACAGAAAAAGAGTCCAGATGTTGCTAAAATATCTGATTCATCAAATCCATGAAGACTGTTGGTGTATTCATGAGACTGAAAGTCATGACTGCATATTTGTAGTGGCCATATTTTCTTCTGAAATATATCTTCTAAATATATTTCTTCCGAATGTGAAATTAATGACAGCTTGATTACAATTCAATTTTAGTGAACCACTGATCTCCCATCAATTGATCAAACAGATCATCGATGCATGAAAGTGGATACTGATTCTTTATCATAACTTGGTTAAGCTTACGATAAGAGATGTACAGCCTAAGAGTTACATCACATTTCTTCACGAACAAGATAGAGGATTCCCATGGAGATGTACATGGACAAATTAGACCCTTTCTTTCTAGCTCCACCAACTAAAATTTCAATTCTATTAACTCTTTTAGTGCCATCCTATAAGATGGAAGGGAAATAGAACTGGTCTCTATAAGGATATCAATTTAAAACTCTACTTCCCTTATAGGTGGTAACCCTAAGATGTTTTTGGGAAATACATTTGGAAATTGATGCACCACTACGGGAAAACTGACATCCTAAATCTCTTCTATCGATTCCAATGTCAACACCACTAACTTGTAAGGGATTTTTACCACCGATGGAGCAAATAATCTTGTTTCACCCTTCTTTACCACCTTATCTCCTTTTAAGAGATGATTCACGTCGTCCTCAATCATGAAACTAACTGTCCTCCTATAACATTCAATGTGAGCCTTGGATATTGTCATCCCATCCATACCCAGGATTACATCATAGGAATCCATCTCCAATATATAGAAGTCCCATTTAAGATCATCTCCATCAACCGTTATATCACATTGTCTACACAAAAAGGCTTGGCATTCCCTTTCACCGAATGGAGTTTGTAATTTTATCACATAGGGAATCATTTAAAGTTTTAAACTTAGCAGGTCAAAAACAGGAGAAGAAATGAAGTAATGAGAGGAACCAGTATAAAAAAAATACTTTTACTAAGTTATAATTGAAAACAATCCTACCTCTCACTATAGATGGTCTAGACTAATCATCCACAATCATCTATTCAACTCCATATAGTTTCTTCATCGATGCACTCAGCTCTTTGTTGGGTTGATGATATTTCCCTTTCTAAGGAGTCATGGTATTCAAAGAATCAACATGGCTATCTTTTCTCTATTGATGAGACAGATTCTACTGGCCTCACCCTGTCGAAGCATATGATGCTTGTGACACCTGAGATGTGTCTCGAGCAATGGACCTCAGAGTACTATAACAAATTCACTTAAGGTGTCCCATCTTGTTGCAATTATGGCATTACCTTGGTGGTGTTGTGCATTACCACTTTATGTGGTCAAAGGAACCACATTGGTAGCATCCCTCTTGGATCTTTGTTCGTGGAGGAATATTTACTGATCCAGCTGTCGGATTTCGATTCTTACTCCCACCTTGGAAATAGGTATCTCTCTTTCTCTTGCTCCCAGCATCAAATTTTCCAGTATTTCCTATAAAGATCATCATATTTCCTCCTCCCATAGCTCCTAATATATCTTTCTCAGACACTGCTACTCTATTCACCATCTATGTATAGTCATTAATACTGAGAATAGAAAGCTTCAATCGAATTTACAACTTTATCCCTGATTTGAAGATGTGTGCCTTTAGGGATGCACTCGCTACAAATTCTAGTGAAAATCATACCAAATTCATGAATTTAGCTGAATACTCTGTCACAGAGAGATTCTTATAATGCATGATAAATAATTATATCATCCTCTAGATCTTGAACGTGTGAGGATAGAATTTTTTATTAAACAATTCCTCAAAATCCTCCCAAAGAAGGCCTTGATCCACTTTAGGATGAAAAAATAGTTCCCACCATAGGCATGCAAGATCCTAAAGTATATACATCTCGATCTTGACCTTTAGCTCCACCGGTGTGCTGATGAACTCGAAGATACGATTCATCCTACTGAGCCACACCTCTGCCTTCTTGGGTTCAAAATCTCCCCAGAATATGGGTGGATTGTTCTTCATGAATAAGGTGGAATGGTCCACATGCCTTGGATCATCCCTTCGGTTCCCCGTTTCCACAACCTAAAAATCTTGGATGATACTTTCAACTAGATCTTGGTTCACCTATGGCTTTGGTGCAACCACATTCTCTACAGATTATTCCAGTTGGATTCTACAAGACCTACCGTGTGCCATTTTCTAAACAAACAAAAAACTCTGTAAGTCTCACTCTCTAGCAACCGATGGATTAGTATTTCAAATTATATCACATCAACTATCACAACATTTGTTTCCAAGAACAAACTTTTCACATTCAACTATTTTTTTGAAAAATTCATTCTTGCTTTTTAAAATCAAATCATTTTCAAAATACACCAAGTATCCTCTTTTCAAAATCAATCATTTGAAAACAAATTCTATATTTTTCAAAATTTACGCCTTTTCACAACTTCGTATATCATTAATCCAAATTAAATATGAAATCATTGTGGGACGTCATTCCTCTAATGCATTACATGATCACCTCATTGTAAAAACCCATAACAATGAGATTCTGGTATCCTATAAGTGTATACAAATCACTTATTTATCCAACACCCTGGTAACTTGAAGTTCATCATAAATGGGTTAGTTACATCCTTTTATGCTATACATTTCAAGTTCTGACAATCCTACTCCTTTTTAAGATCAAATCCCAAGGAATATACAAGGATTAATCAACTCTAAGACCAAGAAAGTGAAACCTACTTATTAGGTAATGACCGAACAAGATGATACCATTTGTAATGACCCTCTAATTATCATTGGATTTAGAGTACAACGAGTCATTACTTGGACTTAGGTGACATTCCAAATAATCAAATGGATGTTAATAAATGTCAATGGGTTTCAAATATTGGTGGGGGATGATTTAACCTTTGGGAATAAAACTATTCACCAAATGGATCACTAAATGATGAATGAACAAAATAAAGGCAACTCAACAACTTTTTATATATCAAAACAACATCAAAGTATGAAACAACAAAAGACCAAAAAATTATCAAATTAAATATTGAAAGAACAACTAATGACTCCCAAAAGACCACAAGACTCCATCCTTCACAAGCTCTAAGCTCCACAATCACCGAACTGCTCAAGTATCATGATGTGGTGTTAAAAACATGTGATACTTTACCTTTTCCCATGTCCCAGAAGATAGAATCTGCAAAAGAACCAAAGTGATAAAATAGGGGTGAGTATAACACCCAATAGGTTTTCCCCAATGACTTCCCAACTCACACCACTAGGATAGAAGAGTTAGAAAAATTTATATAAAATATTTTATATAAAACAATTTCTCAAAACAGTTTATAACTACATATACACATGTTTCCAAAACCATTTATAATCAAAAGCATACAAGTGAAATTGAAACCATTTATTTGAGAAAGTTATTTTTCTAGAAAAATAACTAACAAAAATTTAAAACCATTTCTAAATATTCCTTTGGAATATCCAATCCATTCCACACATCCACACAACCAACCATGCATACTACACGATGACAGTTCCAAACTCATGAGTGCTTTCTCATTATCTACCAATTCATCACTAGGTAATTGTATCCCATGTGCCATTAACTCTTGGGAACTGATCACAAGGTCTTATTTCAACCAAGCCCCATATATTCCACATGAACACACACACATCACATATGACCAAAGATCATGCCAAAACAACCCTTTAAATAAAATCACCTTTTTTATTAAAAACTGTTTTTCATTAAAACTATTACAATGGAAACTCATTTCAATAAAATTTATATTTATTGAAAACCCCTTCCCAATAAAACCGTTTAGAAGTTCTAGAAAATTCACCATTTTAAATTCTTTAAACTAAAACAATTTACATAATAATTTATCAAGATTTCAAAAATCTACCAAAACTGATAAATCATCACTAAAGATATTTATTCCATGTATCAAACCAAGATTTCACAATGAATATTATCTAATTTACTCAATTTAAAACTAAACCAATCAATTCTAGAAAGAGGATATGAGGGTGAAACCACCTACCTCGAAGGTCTTGATGAAACTTGACAACGGTCGAAGAACACTCAAGAAAACCTGGTCGATTCTTCATGGAACCTCCTTAGATCTATTCTACTAGAAAGATAAAGACAAAATATAAACTTATTTGGAATACAAAGTCATAGATATACACATAATGGGTGTAGATATTAGAAACCAAGAAGAGATGGGAAGTATATCTAAGTATATCTAAGAAACCGATCAATAACAATGAAGCATGATTGAATACCTCAAGAATCCATCTTTGAATTACCAAGGGAACCCTTCATATTGACTCAAAAATGATTGGGAGAGGTTATTATATCTTTAAGGAATATAAATCCTGAGTTAGGTCCGTTTAAAAGAAAAAAAAGAGCAATTTAGAGGAAAAAATGTGTGAGATCCACTTTTTTAGGATCTCAATTTAACCACGTGCATGGTCAGTTCATGCGATTAGAAAAATTGTGTGCTAACTATGCATTAGATACTATCTAGATAGACCCACATATGGCCTCTTTGCATGATGTCCTTAATCATGTTCACACCATGATAAATCTCTCTGCCTCAAACCTATTATTGTGAATGGATTATCCTAAGATTTCTACACAGTTCAGATAAACTGTGTGCCCCTCCTTTAGCCTCAAAAACATATTGAAAGATCACCAAAATCTCTCTAATTTCCCCCCTTTAACATTATAACCATAAAAATAGAAATAAAGGGTTACATACCTGAAATAGAGGGTATTATAGACCTATAGGAAACCTGAAAGTATTTTTATAATGTAGGGTGAGAATACAAGTATACTTAGTAGGAAAACCAAAGTCTCTCATGCACAAGTGGTGGAAGCATACTAATTTCCCTGTGAGGAAACAGTAGAACCCAACAACACCTAACAAGGTATACTAGCCACCCCAAACTCACCAAGGTATTCTCAACAAATAACAAAATTCAAGTAATGTAATATAGTAACCACATCAATAGTAGGGTACCCCATACCACTTTCCCACTGATTATCCACTCTCACACCATAACAAAAAACGTCTAGGGTCTCCCACCTCATCTGAAATAACCACATCACAACCCACCTTGACACACCTAATCCTCACAACCACATCTCACATGTAGACAATTGGGCCTCACAACTATGTCTCTCCCTCAAACACCTAGGCCACATACTACATCACATCCTGAAGATAACTGGGAACACAAAAAATCTCATCCCAAAGACACCTGGGAAACACAAATCACACGTAAAAACCTAGGACTCACGAATCATATCCTTCCAGAAGAATCATAGGGTATTGATGCCTAGAAGAGGGAGCAAGGAAGAGTAGGTGGCAAACCATCCATCCTCCCACAATGAAGTTGGGTAAAGACACCCCCCCCCCATGCTGATGGGGGAGTTTGGTACATGGGTCACAACATGGGTGGGGTGTGCATATAAATCACAAGAACATACAGTGTCTATATATATATATCATCAATAACTCAATCAAAACCTATGGTATTCACAATAACAAACCAACTCACAATACAATGTATGCTGCTACCTCTAAAGGCACAACAACACAAGAAGTCACAAACTCAATTCATACCCCTATCCAATTCATTTAACCAATTATCATTATTTTTTGACAATTCATTTATTCATTCCATAACTACCTCAGTAACTACTAAACACAACATGAAACAAGAAAAACAAGAAAATGGAAAACACCACAATATTCATTTACGAAGGCGAAGAGCCTTCTAGTTTAAAATACATCATATTTCAGCTTCGTTTAACATAAATTCATACAATAAAATACTAATCCTGATACATGGGTTAAATATTTATACATGATACTCAGGGAGAAACCCTGAGAAAATTACCCATAAAAATCACTATTTTCCTTCAAAATCATCATGTCCAAACCAACCTATCAACATATATAAACCCCACTTAGCAACACACCTCATCACTACCATCTTGGAAACTCTGCTACATGACAACACCACACCCATCACATCCAGTAACACAAACATAGCTCAACCAAAACCTACAACCCCGCTTCCCAAACATACCACACCCAGATTACCATATCAATTGAACCAATCCCCCTCCCCCCCAATGTGTATAGTTGAGAAACCCTCACACAACAAACAACCATGATTTCAACAGTAGCACCACACAAACCACATAGATCACAGACATATTCAGATTTAATAGGTCATCAGTTCTTTAATTACACTTATTAATCTGAGGGTTATAAAAAAAGAGTTATCCTAGGGTATCTGTTTATTAGCCATGTATAAATGGTTAATAGTTTTCAGGTTGAAACATTCATCCAAGAAAAAACATCATTAATTCCATATGTAATACCGTGTGAAAACAAAGACCACCAATAGACATGATTTTCAATAGGCATATAGTCCATACAATTCACAATATCAACAGATAACAAATAAAAATATAAGTCACTTTTCCCATACCTTCATGTTAATCCTAAAACGATTCAATTATCTTTATTTACTTGGTATTCTAATATCTATAAAGGGGTAACATTCGTACACCCACCCCGAATGATACACAAATAAAAGGGAGGTGAAGGAAAACCTTCCTAGAAGAAGAACCAATCAACCCATCCTTAATGTGCCAAAGAAGGGGGTGTGCATGTAGCTGAAAAACCCTACAGGGAAAATGTGATCCAAAAGGTGCAACAAAAATTCATGGATACTCAGGGAAGAAGGGTTTAGGGTACACCAAGAGAAATGGTAAAATTCACAAGGAACATAAGATCTAGGCTTTAGAAAGGCCAAATCGTAAAACAAAGGGAGAACTCATTTTTAAAATCCATTGAAGGAAGATCTTGACCAAGACCACATGGTTAGTAAGTTCAAAAGAAGATTTAGGTTTTTAGAAGATATATTCAATTCTAAATGAATCAAAAAATCATTAAATATGGCATTAAACTAATATAGAGTCAAAGGAAATGACAAATGGGAGAAACTAGATAAACTGAAGAATTTTGGTATTTTAAAAAACTATTGAAAATGACTCACTGTTGGGTGAGTCACCATCACGAGTCACCAGTGGCGAGCTAACACTGGAAAGCTAATAGTGGGAGTCATCAGTGTGATCTATCAGTGGACGAGTCACTATTGGGTGACTCACCATTGGATGAGTCACCATTGGATGAGTCATTATTGGGTGAATCATTTTCAGAAGAGTCACTGTTGGATGACTCACTACTAGAGACCTACTGTCGTGACCTACCTTCTCTACCTACCAGTGGACAACTAACTGTTAGATGAGCTATCGTTGGAAAATTGTTTTTTGGAAAAATCATGAAATGAGTCACCGTGACCTCCCAGAGAACTCCAAACACTGGATTTTCACAAAGTAATGGACTGGTGTTGTCTGATCCATTACATTCGATACCTCTCAAACTATTGTCTCCCTTGATAATTTAAAACCAACCCCATAAAAAAATATGGGTCCGAAAAACAACCCGGTCGATGACAAGGGAGTCATCATGAAGATATCAATGAACCAGAGAGACATGAAATACATTGTGGATCCTCTCAAACTATGCTAGAAAAGCCAACTGGTATGCCAGTTCTCCAACTCATCCCAACACCTCGAAGAGTCCAACGAACCTAGGAGAAAGCTTTCTCCTTTTTCCAAACCTCCACTACCCAAGTCAAGGGGAAACCTTCAATAAAACATGGTCTCTGATGTCAAACTCCAAGGTCCTCATTCTGTGATCGGCATATGACTTCTACAAATCTTGTACTACCATCATCATCTCATGGACAAGATTAACCTTCTCAATCATTCTCTACACCACCTCAGGTCCAAAAACATTTGTCTCCCTAACCATTGTATAGCACCAAGATGAATGACATGGTCTTCTATACAAATCTTCAAACGGATCCATGCCAATTGTAGAGTGATAGCTATTATTGTATGAAAACTCTACCAAGGGAAAGTTTCATACCCAATATCCTCAAAGGTCCAAGACACATTCTTTCAACATATCCTCCAGTGTCTGGATAGTCCATTCTGTTTTCCCATCTGTCTGAGGGTGGAAGGCAGTGCTGAGGTGTAACTGAGTTCCAAAAGCATGTTGTATTCCCCTTCAGAGTTGTGAGGTAAAACATGTATCCCGATCTAAGACAATAGATATTTTAACTTAATTCAGTAAAAACACCTCATCCACATACCTTTTTCCCAAGTCATCTACTACGCCCGACTCCTTTGTCACTAAGAAGTGAGCCGATTTTGTCAGTTGATCTACTACTACCCTGATAACATCATATCCTCCCTAAGTTCGAGGTAACTCTATGATTAAATCCATGGAGATGTTATCCCACATCCACTTAGGTATATAAAATGGCTGCAACAACCCACTGAGAACATGGTGATCAGTCTTCATCAGTTGGTACACTATGCACTATTAGAAAAACTCTACCACTTCCTGTTTCATTCCGAGTCACCAAAACTGAATCCTCAATCCATGGTATGTCTTGTAAGCACCCAATTTTACCACTAAGGGTGATCTATGAAACTCATGGATGAATCCCTTTTTCATGAACCGTTCCCCGGGGCCCATGTCGTGACTACCCCAAGCTCGCCTTCCCTAGGCTAGAGGCTGGCGACTAGCACCATAGGCGTAATTCCCTTAAACTGGGAAGGAATTGTCTTTATAACCTGTAAAAGAACACAATAGAGCACACAGCTAGATACAAAACACTAGGTAAACTGTGTAACCAAAGTGTTCGGAAAAGTAAATGGGATGTAAATACAAGCCCAACTGTAAAGTACAAGAAACTAAAAGTATAAGCACAACTGAAGAAAGGAAAAACAACTATTGGTTCATCCTCCGGGATTCCTACCTGAAGGGTAGGTACAAATAGCCTCCTCGGCACTCCACATATGTCAGTCTCCTCCATGTGCCAAATTTTTGTAAGGTCCACCTCCGGGTACCATCCAATCCTGATACTCTCAGCCTCAATCAGCATTGTCCGTCATCTGCATCAAATACAACAAGGTGTGGGAATAGCCCATGGAGGAGTGAGTATAACGATACTCAGTAGGGACCCCGTGACCCTCAAGGTCTCACAAAATCCAACAAGGATTAACCACAAAGTATGCAATCAATAGATAAACCCACTTAGGTATATGCCCATACATATAACTAAGTTATCAAGTAATCCATCTCAATCATGAGGTAAACACAAAAGTTACTGACTCAACTCAACCAGGATTTTTATTTACATTATCGAAACCTCAGCTGCCGGAGAACTCCTCCTCTATTGAGTACAGTGGGTCTGCCATGACACCAAGGCGCTTCCCACTAACCTTGGACTGCTGAGGTACTCCTCATATCGAGTACCATGGGTCTACTGTGTCACCAAGGCACTCCCCACCGTGGGTCTGCCGCCACAACCAGGCGCTCCTCCACCGTGGGTCTTCTGTGACACCAAGGCGCTCCCCACTAGTCTAGTAGAGTCACTCCGAGTCAATCGTTATTTAGTCTTCAAGACTCAGTCACCTACAAGGTCTCCGCACTCCGCTCGCTCTTCACAAGAAGGATCTTCTCCATGAGCTACTGTTCAAAACTAGAACTGTCACGAAGCCCCACGAAGAAGTATCTCAAAGTTCCCAGATGTCATAGGGGTCTCAATGCAACAGAAGGAGCGTCAATCGGATGCCCGGTCTATGAGTTATTAGCCTTTTAGTCCCAGGGGCCCGGTTGGATTCGTGCATGATCCAACCAAACCGTATATCAAATATACCCCCAAGCTCTAGTGGGGTATACTCAAAGGGACTTCCAAGCTCCAAGATTTCCAGTGCCGCTGACATTTCATAAAATAGACGTTAGGTGCCAAAGATATGGCCAAAATAAAATAAAGGGTCCGTAGTAGGCCTGGGTCCAGTCTGACCCGGTCGGACTAACCCGGTTCGGGTCGACCTGTTGGGTTCAGCCCGACCCGTTGGGCCCATTCCAGCAGGTCGTGAGGGAGGTTCGGCCTAGAGGGGGGCTATGTAGGCGGCTCGACCTAGTGGCATGGAGCTGGTTCGGCCTGGAGCGTCGTGAGGGGTGCAGGAGGCTGATTCAGTTAGGCGCCGTGAGAGGCGCGGCTCGGCCCGGGAGCCCAGAGGTCGGCGGGCTACTGGGAGCCGCGAGGTCAGGGGGCGGGTGGGCGGCCGAGGGGCCGGCGGGCCGGTGGGTAGTCGAGCGGGTGGGAGGCGGTCGGGCGGTCGAGAGGCGGTCGGGCGGCCGGGAGGCGGTCGGGCGGCCGAGAGGCCATCGGGTGGCCGGGAGGCCATCGGGCTACCAGGAAGCCAGGAGACCGGCGGGAGACCAGGATCCAGGAGGCTGGGGAGCCGGCAGGCCGGCGCACTTCAGCCAGCGATGGTAGAGCCGGTTTGGTCAGAGCGTCGTGAGGGCGGTGCGGGTTGCGGAGGCCGCGGGTAGCTCGGTCGTTGCCTGTCGCCTTCAACGTTGTTTCCAAAGAACATCACAAACAAGAATAGTGGAGGGTTCAGGCCTTGTTGGTTTGTCCTACACCCTCCGCATTTATGGTAGTAACAAGTGGTTCAAAACCTTCTGGATTTTCAAAGAATTGTCAAGAAAATAAGTGATAAGAAAAACGCCCCACATCTTCCCACAAATAAAGGTTCCCAACCCACAAGGTAAAAATCCACAAAGATACTTTGTTTTAGAAGGGTAGAAATATAGGAATAATATCATATTCAAATAAAACCCCTACCTTGATCGTTGTTCATCGACAGAGTCATGGGAAAGAAGACGGATCGTTGGGAAAAGGCAGACATCGGCATCGTCAGCATTTTCCTCGATCGTCAGTTTGTGCATCGTCTTGTCGAAGTTGATGACGTCCTTCATCAGAGGAAGTCCCGAGGAAGAAGGTCGAAGTCAGGTTCAACGTTCTTCATCGGTGTAGATTTCTTCGTTAGGAGACCGCATTCTTCATTCTTCATTGGTGATGGCTTTTCTCTCAAAAGATCCTTCCTCCTTTGCCAAAAAAATAATAGCTAGCCAAGGATAATAGATTATAAAATAAATTAAGTCATGTGTCACGATTGGGGACAATAGTAGAAGGTACTCCATATAGCCACACAATCTTCTGCACATAGAGGTGTCCCATACTCTCTACTAAACCCTACTCTCTGATCGATAGTATGTAAGCTGACTTGGTGAGCCTGTCAATGATCACCCAAATAGAGTCATGGCCTCTTGATGTACGTGGAAGTCCTGTCACGAAGACCTTGGATATCTCATCCCACTTCCACTCTGGAACCTCTAAAGTTTGAACCAAGCCTGCTAATACCTCATGCTCCACCTTCACTTGCTAACAAGTGAGGCATCAAGAGGCAAACTCTGTTACTTCTTTCTTCATTCTTGGCCACCAGTGCTCTCTTCAACTAATCAAAGAGGTCATAAATACTCAGGAGTGGGTACTTGTTCTTCACGGTCACCTGGTTCAGGCACTGATAGTAAACACAAAACCTCAAGCTCCCATCTACCTTCTTGGCGAACAGAATCTGGGTTGCCCAGGGAGAAACACTGGGCTGGATGAATCCCTTCCCCTGCAAGTCCTCTAGCTCTACCCGTAGCTCGTGAAGTTCTGTGGGATCCATCTGATATGCTGGTGTAGATATCGGTGTCGTATCAGGGTACAAGTCTCTCTAAAAGTCCACCTCCCTGTGAGGAGGTAGTCCAGGTACATCATCAGGGAATACATCCTCATACAGGTCCACCACTACATGATAAGTCGGAATCTCCACTTCAACCACTCTGAGGGTAAGGCTAGCCAACTGATGAGTGATCAGCTGCACTCTCCTCTGATTAAGTCCTTCATGTGCTGCAAAGGCTCCCTTATTTCTAGTGAAGGTAAACCTAGTCCCATCCATGCGGACACACCACACTTTGTTCCTAATATAGTCTATCTGAGCATGGACGGTAGATAACCAGTCCATACCCAAGATGACGTTGTAAGGCCTTGACACCACTACTAAGAGATCCCAGCCGAAACTCTTGCCCCCTAGAGTAAGCTTGCTCTGCCGACACTAGGTCGTAATCATCAAATCTTCTCCCATAGGAGTTTCTAGCTGTGAGGATCTAACCAACGGCTCCATCGGAATCTCTGAGCTCTGAATGAGGGAAATGGAAATGAAAGAGTGACTGGAAACTATGTCTATAAGAACTGTAGCTATGTTGGAGTAGACACATATCATACCTCAAATAATCTTCGGAGTGCTGTGACTGTAGGCCTCAGCTGCTTGTAGCTGAGCTCTCACCTATCCACCAGCTCCCTGCATTCGAGTTGGACCTCATGGTGGTGGTGGTGGTAACACCTTGTAACGTCATCTACCTCCAGCTGCATGACCAACTCCTCTGCCACATCTTCCTGCGCCCTACAGACCACCTCAATTGAATCTTTGTCTCTTACTAGGTGGTCCTTCAACCATTTTCTGATCATCCAAATGGCGGTTCAGACAGTCATGAGCCATGTGACCCTGCCCGCCACATGCGAAACACTGCCCGCTCCTGGCATGAATGTCTCTGCTCTGGGTACCCCACACAACCGATACTGAGTCACGCGGTCATCCACCTATAGGTCTGGTCCTCTTGGATCTCGGTGACATCTATCTATTTCTTGCTATAGAAGACTCCGTTATGTGTCTAATGGTGGTGGATCTCGCTGCTGAAGACTGATCAGCAAGGAAACTCTCCACTATGAGGGCTCTCTATAGCACCCCTGCCTGCGTTAGGCTTCTGAGTGAGATCATCGGAGCTCTGATCTCCTGCCTGAGTCTCTGTTCGAAGGTTCGGGCCCTGAATAATGGGTCCCACACCATATTGGTGGAGTAGAGTGAGAGGTCTATGAACCTCACTGAGTACTGAGCTACAATCATTCTGCCATGCTGCTAATGAAGTAGCTTCTGTATGCGCAGTGTGCAAAGAGTCCCTAGGACAAACTCTGCCCGAAACAGGCTCTTGAAGTCTGCCTAGAGAAGATTAATCTCTTCATGAACTTGGAGCATCAAGCTCCACCATCTTCCCCCTACTTCCTATAGAAGGCTGGCAGCAAGAATCACCATGAGGTCGGGTACTGTCCCTACAAGTCAAAAAACTCTCACCACAGCCTCCAACCAATCCTCAGCCGCCTTTGGGTCCGTCTCTCCCCTAAACCTAGGTGGCCTCTAGAGTTGGAACTCGTACAAGGCGCTCAAGTGGCATGCATCATCTGCTGTTGGGGCTGGTGGAATCGGTGGCCCAATGGGGAGTGGTACCATTGGTGCTTCTACTGGAAAAGGGCCCTGCATCGAGGCCTCATCGCTCAGTGGGATATCTGTGCGTACAACTCTCAGGACTCTAGTTGGTCTTCTGTGGGGAGGAATTCTGAAAGAAAAAGATGTGACACGGTCAAAAGATTATACCTGGTGAGCTAACCTAGTTGAGCTGACTTAAAGAAAACTTTTGAAAACACACACACAATCAGTGTTTTCGTGCACCAAGTCGGAAATCAGAAGTCAGGGTCCTGGTGTATGGATACGTCGACCGCCGAACCAACACTGGACTCCCCGAAATGAAAACCACACTCACTGTACTTAACATTATTGCTTCACAGAAAATAAAGATCAGAGTCCTAAGTTCTGTGGTAGAACTGACTCCTTTGATACCAATTTGTCACGACCCGTCCCCTGGGGCCCGTGTCGTGATTACCCCAAGCCCACCTTCCCTAGGTTAGGGCCTGACGACTAGCACCAAAGGCGTAATTTTCTAAAACTGGGAATGAATTGCCTTTATAACCTATAAACGCACACAACAGAGCACATATCTAGATACAAAAAACTAGGTAAACTGTATAACAAAAATGTGCTGAAAAGTAAAGGGTCCAGAAATACAAGACCAACTGTAAAGTACAAGAAACTGGAAGTACAAGAACAAATAAAGAAAGGAAAAACAGATACTTGGTTGTCCTATGGGATTCCTACCTGAAGGGTAGGTACAGATAGCCTCCTCATCACTCCACGTCTTTCAGTCTCCTCTGTGTACCAACTCTTCGTAAGGTCCACCTCATGGTACCGTCCAGTCCTGATACTCTCAGCCTCAATCTGCGATGTCTGTCATCTACATCTAACACAATGAGGTGCGGGCATAGCCCGTGCAGGGGTGAGTATAATGATACTCAGTAGGAACCCTGAGACCCTCAAGGTCTCACAAAATCCAAAAAGGATAAACCACAAAGTATGAAATCAACAGATAACACCACTTAGGTATATTACCAAACATATACCTAAGTTATCAAGTAATCCATATCAATATTGAGGTAAACACAAAATTTACTGACTTAGCTCAACTGGGATTTTTATTCACATTATCGAAACCTTGGATATTGGAGAACTCCTCCTCTATCGAGTACAGTGGGCCTGCCGCGACACCAAGGCGCTTCCCACTAAACTTGGATTGCTGAGGTACTCCTCCTGTCGAGTACCAAGGGCCTGCTGTGTCACCAAGGCGCTCCCCACCGTGGTCCTACCGTGACACCAAGGCACTCCCCACTAGGCTAGTCGAGTCACTCAGAGTCAATCGGTCAGCAGTCGTCAAGTCTCAGCAAGCTACAAGGTCTCCACACTCTGCTCACTTGTCACCAGAAGGATCCGCTCCACGAGCTACTGGTCAAAAATCCAAATATCATGAAGTCCCACGAAGAAGTATCCCAAAGGTCTGACACGTCATAGTGGTCTCAACACAATAGAATACACGTCAATCGGATGCCCGGTATGTGAGTTATTAGCCTTTTAGTCACGGGGGATCGGTTGGATTCATGCATGATCCAACCTGACTGTATCTCAAATATACCCCAAACTCTAGTAAGTTATACTCAAAGGGATCGTGAATTTCCAATATTACCAGCACCGATGAAGGTTCGTCAAATGAACGTTAGGTGCCAAAGATATGGCCAAAAGAAAGTAAAGGGTTGGTAGTAGGACCGGGTCTAGTCTGACCCGGTCGGACCGACCCGGTCTGTTTAGTCTAGGCCAACCCGGTTCGAGTCGACCTGACTGGACCCGTTGGGTCCGGGATGGCTCGTTGGGTTTGGCCTGGCCCAATGGGCCCATCATAGCGGGCCGCGAGGGTGGTTCGGTCTGAAGGGAAGCCGTGTAGGCAGCTCAACCCGGTGGCGCGGAGTCGGTTCAGCCTGGAGAGCAGTGAGGGGCATGGGAGGCCGGCTTGTCCAGGTGCCACGAGGGGTGCAACTCGGGCGGCTCGGTCCGGGAGGCCGGCTCAGCCGGCCGCCGCGAGGGGCACGACTCGGCCTGAGAGCAGGGAGGTCGGCGGGCGGCCGGGAGCCGGGAGGTGGCGGGTGGCCAGGAGGCCGGCGGACGGCCGGGCAGCCGAGAGGTGGGTGGACGGTTGGGCAGCTGGGAGGCTGGCGCGTGGCTGGGCATCCGAGAGGTCGGCGGGCAGACGGGAGGCTAGCGGGCGGCCGGGAGGCTGGCAGGCGGTCGGGCAACCGGGAGGCCTATGGACGACTGGGAGCCTGGAGGCCGGCTAGCGGCTAGGGGGCGGCGTGTCAATGGGCCGGCGCGCTACAGTGTTGTTGGTTCGGCCAGAGCGTCGTGAGGGCGGCGCAGGTTGTAGAGGTCGTGGGTAGCGTGGTCGTTGCATGTCGCCTTCGTCGCCTTCAACGCCATTGCCAAAGAACATCACCAACAAGAATAGTGGAGGGTTCGGTCCTTGTTGGTTTGGCCAGCACCCTTCACATTTAGGGTGGTAGCAAGTGGTTCAAAACCTTCTTGATTTCCAAATTATTTTCAAGAAAAGAAAAGAGAAGAAAAACACCCCACATCTTCCCACAAATAAATGTTCCCAACCCTCAAGGTAAACATCCACTATGATACTTTGTTTTAGAAGGGAAGAAATATAGGAATAATATCATATTCAAATAAAACCCATACATTTATTTTTGTTCATTAACGGAGTCATGGTAAAGAAGACAGATTGTTGGGAAAAGGTGGACATCGGTGTCGCGGAATTTTCCTCGATCTTTGGTTTGTGCGTCGGCTCGTCGAATTTGATGACATCCTACGTCAGAGGAAGTCCCAAGGAAGAAGGTCAAATTCGGGGTCGACGTTCTTTGTCGGTGGAGCGTTCTTTGTTGGGATAACACGTTCTTCCTTCTTCTTTGGTGAGATCTTTTCTCTCAAAAGCTTCTTCCTCCTTTGCCAACAAAATAATAGTTATCCAAGGATAATAGATTATAAAATCTATTAAGTCATTGGAATGAGAATTCAAAATTGGTGAATTAATTACATTGTCTCTGCTTAATTAATTCATGAGGCTGGAACAAATAATTAAGGAGGAGGATTAGGAATAATTAAATGTTAGGGGAGTTGAAGAGGCTCCCCTGCACTTAATGGTTGAGGGTTTCTCCCAATTAATGGGGAGTTTCGGGGGGGTTTAAAACCCGGGTGGTCCCCACCATAATAAACATGAAGAGGAGGTTAGGTTTGGGTGGGCCCCACCACCATAACCTCTCATGGGAGGTTAAGTTGTGGTGGTCCCCACCCCCAACTTCCACATGGAGGCTTTAACCATCAAAATATAAATAAAGCTACACAACTTTATATTTATTTAATTCTTCCACTAAAAACCCAAAAACTATCTTTTATTCCCGACCATCTACCGTCGAGGTGAATGTCTTCTTAATCAAATATGGGCACTGCGAGTTCAACGGTGCCCTCGGATTTAAATTCCAAGCACCAGTTCAAAAGTTATAAAATCCTGCTTGTACGTTTACTAAACATACCTGAAAAAAACTTGAGAAATTGATTCTAGGCACACCCAGCCTCGGAATCATGTGTCGTCAAATTTCATGGACTCATAAAATTCCCATTTATTTAAAAACATTACATGGAAATTCCGGGTCTTTACACCATTTCACATCATCACTGAAACAAACAGCCTTCCATGGAACATCATCTGATTCTAACCATCCTCTGACCATCCCTCTGGATCATCACCATAGTCAATGTGATTGCGCAACACCTCTACCTCTGAGTCTCACCACTAAGACTCTTTCACCTTCTATATCATAGAATACTTCACCATCATCTGAAACAAACAGCCTATTCCACTATCGCAATCCATGCTTTCATCCAAGTGTAAGGCTGCCAACTCCACCATTGGCTTACAAGCATCTATAGATTCCCAAATAACCTCCTCTTCAACTTCTTTCTCATATAATCATCCATGAAATTCTCCTATCATAGGGTGTAGGAGATCTAAAAATCATAGTCCTGAAGAAACTCCATCCACCTCTGTTTTCGTAAGTTTAGATATTTCAAGGAAAAGATATTCCTCAATCTCTTGTGATACATGAAGACCACAAAGAACACCCCAATGAGGTAATGCCACTACAAAATTAGTGAAAACACAACTGCTACTATCTCTTGATCATGGGTGGCATAGTTACACTCTTAGGGACATAACTGGATAGACCCATAAGAGATCACTGTCCATTTTTTCATCTAGACTCATCCCAAGACTAGATGGTAAGCATCATAAAAATCATCAAACATCACCAATTCCTTGGGAAACTGGAGCACTAGAGCATTGACTAACATTCCCTTCAAATATTCAAATACTACTGAGAACTTCTTACTCCACACAAAATCTTGGTTTTCTTGGGTAAGAGATTTCAATGGAGCTATAAATCAGGAGAAATCGGGTACAAACCTCTAGTAATAAACCTCAAGACCAATAAAACTGTGAACCTATACCACATTATTGGGTGATTCCCAAGAAACAACTGCTTCATCCATTTATGGGGGAACTACTAAACCCTAGTGCGACACCACATTCCCAAGGAAATGCACCTCTCATTTTTAGAACATTCACTTGGACAGATTTCTGTAGAGATGGTGGCATCGAAGGACCTACAAGATGGCCCTGAGATTCTCAGTATGATCATCCTATGACTTTGAGTATATCAAGATATCATCAATGAATATGATGATGAAATGATCTAGGAACTCATAAATGATGGATTTCATAAGCCCCATGAACATGGATGGTGTATTCGTAACACCGAACGACATGACTATAGACTCGAAGTTCACATACCTACATATGAAAGTTATCTTCAGGATATATCCCTCCTTTACCCTAAACTGGTGATATTTGGACTGCAGACCAATCTTAGAAAACCAACTTGACCCTCTCAACTAATAAAAAAGATCATCTATCCTCGAGAGAGGGTAACAGTTCTTGGTCATCACCAGATTCAACCTCCGGTATTCTATGCACAACCTCACACTACCATCTTCCTTCTTTGTGAACAACACCAAGGAACCCCATGGTTACACACTAGGCTGGATAAATCCCTTCTTCATAAAATCATATATCTGAATCGTCAACTCCAATAATCCATAAGGTGTCATCTAATAAGGATCCATCAAAGTAGGATGAACACCGGGCTACAATTATATCCCAAACTACACATCACATCAAGGGGGTATAATCACAAACTCCTTAAGAAAAACATCTAGGAAATCCCCAAAAACCCTAGGGACTTTAGTGTCCAAAAATTCCCCTGACATCTCATCCAAAAAGGAAAGAAAAGGCTCCATAGACCAACTTTCTACCTAAAAACTCCTCTCACCAAAGAAATCCACATGCTAAACATCCACATTTGAAAACACGAATATTCTCCAGAAGCAATCGATAAGAGAATTCATGAAATATAACCAGTAGATTCTGATAATAACATTTTATGGATACATCTGTAGCAAGAAATGATCCACATGGGACTGATGTTGTTCCATCATCAGTCTACATCCCCAGCACACATCAAACAAGCTAGTCTAACCTATAACTAGCATAATAAACACCTGGGGAATGATAAGAATCTCTATGTCAAGTCCTATAGAATGGGATAGACTGGGTTCAACAAAGGAGTGTAAAGATCCCGAATCAAACAAAGTATAAGAAAGGGTAATAAAAAAGCTGATGGTACCTCGAATGATCTTTGTCCCTACTCGAACGACTACCTCTACTACATGTAACTGACAATGCCCATATCCTCTACCCCTCTACTGATGACCTCCCCCACAACCACACCTAGGTAGAGGTCCCTGAGGAATGCCCTGAGGTCGGCATATACCTACTTCATCACCCCTTAGTGGATCATGATCATGTTTTCCCTACCTCCACCACACTGAGCTCGAACAGTCATTGGGAAATAGATATAAATATTTCCATAGACTCCATAAAAGAAACACATTACCCCCAATCCCACAGGAGTGGCACAAAGACTAGATGGTCGAAATGGAAACTACTAAGGTTGACTCCCCACTGGTCAAAACCTAGAGGGGCCTGGCACCTGGGACCTACTACTAGAAACCCTTCCTCTCAAAGAACCATGTTGGATTCCCTCTCATGGTTGTCCTCCTTGTGAGTGAATCTTCTCAATCACCCCTATAGTCTTCTGGACCTCCAAGTACATTTGAAACTTAAAGGGGGTAACCACGTACTGGATAAAAGGAAGAAGTGCCTACTCTAGGTGCCTCACAAGAAATTCCTCATCTAGAAAGAGATATATATAAAATTATGGAGATACTTGAACATAATCCCCAGCTCTCATACTGATATACTCCCTTGATGGAGGGAGAGAAACTCCTACCTTTTATCTAGCTTCATATTTGATGAAAGGAATTCTACTTGAAATTCCTTCTCGAAATCTACCCACATAACATCATCCGCTTTTCACTCCCCTAGGTACAGTGTCCACCATTAACATGCATCTCCCCATATATGTCTCACTACCAATATAACCTAGTACTCTGTCAGAGTTTGGATCAAACTGAAGGTGATCTAAATTTACTCGAGTCTTCTTTCCATATCCATATGTGAAACACTTAACTTGTACTTTCCCAAGTCCAATCACTAGAAATCACACAACATTCTCTACCACTAGTCATCCTCCTCCACTGGATCAACCCTCTACTGATCAACCGAGTCGACCTGCTGAGCCTCAACAGCCCGAGCCACATGTGGATGATGATCAAAATCCATAGATGAAAATGTAAAAAAAGAATTCACAAGCCTGAGTAGTATGTAATTTTATTAAATATTCATTTTAATTCATTTAACTCATTTCTATATCAATTTAAATTCCACAAAACACCCCAATTCAGATAAGAACACGATTCATTGTGATCCATGTATCTTTCATAGGGTCTTTACCCTGTAAATGGTGTAGCCACACTTTGCCGTTCAGTAGGATCATAGTCCTTGCATCGGATCACAAGGGTCCCTAAAATACTATATCCTAATCACTCTTCCCTAGCCTATGTCACACACCAAGATCACCTAACATTGTTTCCCTACCAACCCATGCAATCCTCACTATGACTAACTCAAAACTCCATCCTATCTCTTAACCATCACCTCTGATACCATTCTGTTATGACCCCCTCCCTCCAAAGATTCACCTCCTAGACTTGAAATGAATAAAGTGATATAATGACCCCCCAAGTCCAGCATCTAGTAGGCCCTTGAGTGGAAACCATCACCAACCGTATACAAATCACACAAAATGGGAGGCATCACCCTTTTAAAGTAAAAAAGATCGGGAGATAAGATGTATCAACCTCAAACCAACTCCAAGACATATATAAAATAAATTCAAAATCCATTCCACATGCATGATCGAAAATAAAACTAATACAAATGTAATAAAACTCCAAGGTAAGTACCAAAATTTAAGTTAAGAAGCAACATAGCAAATGTCCCAAAGTACGAGATGGTAACACCCATCACAGTCCCCATAGTCCCCCTAGAAATCTAAAAGTAGGTTTATAATGTAGGGTGAGCATAAAAGTATACTCATAAGGAAAACCAAGGTCTTTTGTTCACATATGGAGGAATCATTCTAATACCCTTGTGAGGAAATAGTAGAACCCAAAATCAACTAAAAAGGTATACTAGTCACCCCAACCTCACCAAGGAATGCTCAAAAAATAATATCAGTCATGTAAAGTAATATAGTAAGCACATCAATAGTGTGGTACCCCGCACCACTTTTCTACTGATTAGCTACTCTCACACCCTAACGGAAAAATATTGGCACTCCCACCTCTTTCAAAAGAACCACGTCACAATCCACCCACACACACCTAATCCTTACAATCGCATCTCACCTATAGAGACTTGGGCCACCCAACTAATATTTCTGAAACTTTCATTGGGGTGTGAATCCATCTCTTATTTGGAGGAGGATGCACAGATGTTTCCCCACATTCCTACTTTACAAAGGCGGGCGGCATCCATAGCTTATTCAGAGATGTTTTCTCCTTGATCGAAATGGGATACTGGGATGTCAGTTCCTCCTTCTAAAGATTCCTCCTTGGAACTCATTTCCTAATCTGGGTATCCCTCATACACTTAAGACGTTGTTCTTCAAACTCTTCCTAGTTCCATGTCTTCATGGATGATGGTTAATTATGCTGCTTGTGTCAGGACATTCCAAGAGGTACAGTCAGGGAAGCAACCTTCGGTCGAGGGAGTTGTCATGTTGGGCATCGCTGGTGTGTCTAGATGTTGGAACAATGATGCTTCTAGATTTATTCCACTTATGATAGGTCTTCTTGAGGGTGTGGAAGCCCAAAGAATCCCACATTGAATGCGGGGAATTTTATGCCATAAGAATGTATCTAAGGTTTTCCTCATCTTCCCATGTTTACCACAGGGTATTTCATGAGTTTAATGTCTAGAAAATATGGATCGGACTGATCGGAACACTGATAAGAGTGGATCAAATGGGATTAACCCCAGGAGGGAACACTGGTCCTAGCGATAACATGTGGTTAGTATCCCGATTGCTACTAGGAGAAGCGAGAAAGTTGATGACATGATCTCACTAGGTTGTGGAGGTCCAGGTAATAATCAATATAGATATGGATTATTGAGAATGGATAGGGAGTGAGATGGAGCCGACGCAAAAGCAACGGTGATGTTGGTATTGAGCCTCGAAGAGACTTCCTATGTATCCCTATGGTAGGGAATCAAAGTCCACTTAGTTCAGTGGGAAGATGGGACATCTGAGTCGATAACTTATGAGAATGGATGCATGGATGGGACCCGAAGGAAATAGAATCTTCAGGATGGGACATGATCTTCTTAGGACACAAAGGATCGAGGTAAAGATCATGATGGGACATGAGTGATGGGCTTGAACCTCAGGGAGGCATCCTACAAACCCTTACATGGTAAGGATCAAAGTCCATGTAGTTTAGAATGGGGGTATAGAATTAGGTTGTACACAGAGAAAAGTGACCCGATGACATGTTGGGGCTTACACGTGGTTAGTAGCCTGGGGGTGGTCTGATGCTCAATGGGTGGACCAGAATGTGGTTCCCAACAAATGGGACTACAATGATTACCGTCGATTTCAGACTACAACGTCTTACCTCTGGTTGGGTGAAACGGCTTACCACTGACTGGGGTTCCAATAGCTTTCCACTAAATGGGGTTCCAATGGCTTACCGTAGGTTGGGGAACATAGCATATTATCGTCGATTAGGGTTGAAAATGGATTACCACTAAATGGGGTTCAAAAGGCTTACCGCTGGTTGGGTTTGAACCTCAAGGAGGATTCCTATGTACCCTATTTAGGGGACAAGGATCAAAGACAACGTAGTTCAAATGGGTACATTTTAACGTCTTGCGGGACCAAAAGGAGGCATACAGTTTAACATCATGTGGGATGAGGATGGAAATACACGAAGGGGTTGGGTCAATTAGGTGTTGGTCTTGAACCTCAGAGAGGCTTCCTACGTACCTTTCCTTGGTAGGTATCAAACTCTATGTAGTTCGGAAGTGTTTGGTGAACCGACGTGAATGGGTCGGGACCACAAGGTGTTGGGATTGAACTTCAGGGAGGCTTCCTACATACCTTACCTTGTAAAGGATCAATGTCCACGTAGTTCAGGAGGAAGGATACAGTTTAACATCATGTGTGACGAAGGTGAACGTACAGTTTAACATCATGTGGGATGATGATGGACCAACATGAAGGGGTTGGGTCATGTAGGTGTTGGGATTGAACCTTGGGGAGGCTTCCTTTGTACCTTTCCTTGTAAAGGATCAAATTCCATGTATTTCAGAAGTGTTTGGTGAACCTACATGAAGGGGCCGGGACCAGTAGGTGTTGGTCTTGAACATTAGGGAGGCTTCCTATGTACCTCTCCTTGGCAAGGATCAAAGTCCATGTAGTTCGGAATGGGTTAGGGTCTTACACGCTAAGGTGACCCAGAAAGGATGTCATGGTCAGTGCTTACTCTAATCCCACATGAGTCATTTTCGGTGTGAGAAACAAGATTCAATAAAGACCTGACAATCACGTCACGAAAGGTGCATTTGTGGGAAGTGGAGTGGGGCTTACAGGTGGTTAGTGGCCCAAAGAGAAAATAAGGGCTTATGCGTGGTTAGAAGTCTATGGAGATGGAGATTGGGACTTAATCCAGGATGGAGGCCCGATGGTGAAAAATCCCATAGGGAGATTGATGGGAGAATGAAGGTCCTTGTTCCCATCTCTCGTCTGGTCTTTGATACTGAAGAAGAAAGGAAAAGTAGGGGTGTTACCTCCTGTAAGAAAGGATAGGGGATTACACCAAGATGATTTCCCTTCCCTGTGGATAGGTGCCACTCCAACAGATAATATCTCATTCCATGTGAGTAAGATCTCACTCTCATGGAGATGAGAGGGCATAGAGAATGTCTGAGACTGGGCGCCCTGCATATGATGCATGGGGCGAGGCCACAGTTTAACATCATGTGCTGAGGATGATGGTGCTTGGCAGTTTAACATCCTGCAGCTCAGACATGGTGGGTTCACTCCACACCCCTAGGACCTACATAACTGATACCTATCCATCCTTGAGTAAGATAATTCATTAGAAATTTTGTAGTGAAGGGATTTCATGGAGTGATCCACTGAGGGGCCCTCATTAGCGTGACTATGCGAAGAAGAAATAGCCATTAACGTGCCTATAAAAATAAGCATAAGTCTAAGAAACGCAACATTAATCTCCTCCCAAGGGACCATGAAATCACTTCATATAAACTCATAGGGTCATACGGAAAAAGGGGTTGTGGAGCAAAGGGGTTCACAGGAGGAGGCCTCGTGAAGCTCTGGTGCTCTATGTAGTAGAGAGGCTTCGTGAAGGGGTATGATTTTCGAATTGAGTGGCCTAGCCTAGGAATAGGTCATAGGTGCACATAGAGGGTTCTTCGTGAAGAATAAAGGCTCTTGCGGAGTAGGGATTCACGAAGAAAGGGTTCCTTTCAAAGCATAGCATTGCGAAGCAGTGTGCCTCACGTAGCATAGTGACCCTGCCTTAGCATGTGGTTCACATGTGAATGGAAGGTTCTTTGCAAAGCATGAGTGCTTTTCGAAGAACCAAGTCCCCATAGGGATCTAATTCCTTTGCGAAGGAATGTGGGAATCATGATGGGAATCCCTTCTTGAAGAGGGGTTGTGTTTAAACAAAAGGAAAGGTACTTCGCGGTGCTAATGTACCACAAAGAGATCATTTTTCATAGAGTAGAAAGTGTTTCTCAATTTGATAGCTAAGAAGGCTA
The DNA here is from genome assembly GCA_963277665.1 of Viscum album. Classification (NCBI taxonomy): domain Eukaryota; kingdom Viridiplantae; phylum Streptophyta; class Magnoliopsida; order Santalales; family Viscaceae; genus Viscum; species Viscum album. The sequence continues at coordinate 1,966,528,801 of OY728121.1, forward strand.
AAGGTCGGAGTATCCATCATTTGGGGGCAAGAGGCGGTGCAAAGTAGTGAGCATGTGATGCGAAGCCTCATGGATCTTTGTCGTAACCGCGGAGCCTCCTGCCTCTTTTCTCTGTGGCGGCTTCACAAACGTCTTTAATATCAAAGAGCCTCCCACCTCTTTGCTTCGTGGAGCCTTCACCAATGTATTTCAGATCATGGAGCCTCCTGCCTCTTTGCTTCACAGTGGCTGCAAAGGGGGTGACTTCGCACCGACTGTGGTTCTATGGGGCTCTGTGAACAGGCTTCACAAGGCAGCCTCAATGGAATTGGTGTCCTCTTTGCATTTGATTTTCCACTTCACATATTTTAGCGCCAACAAATCCCCCCCCCCCTCAAACATAGAGCTGAGGAGGAAATGAGGGTTAAAGTCTGAGGGGAATCACCAAAATTTTTAGGCCAATCGCAAAGCAGGATCACGAAGAATGGTCGTTATGCGAAGGGGGACACGCGTGTTGAGAGCGCCACAAAGCTCACCGTGGCCAGGCACGCCACGAAGAAAAGGGGGTATTCACCTATAAATAGGGTAGGATGACCTCTCTTTTTTCCTTTCTCATATCTTCATTTTGGATATTTTTTTCTCAATTCGCAACACTCCATGCTCTTTGTAATTTCTCTCCGCGAATCAGGCCTTTCTGCTTCGCGGCGCACAACAAGTCCTTCGAATCTGAGAGTGTGTGCTCTGCGGATTACATCTGCGAAGTCTGTGTCAGGGCTCCATGAACTATATCTGTGATTGAGTTTTGAGATTTTGGATTCGTGATCAATCTTTGTAATCCAGGATAAAATATTCAAAAATATAAAGACTTAATGGATCATCAGGAAGCTTCTAGAGGGGGTCCTTGAAGATGATGCCTATAGAGAAGAAATGTCTAATATCTCAGGAATCAGGGAACACATATAGATCCATTTGGACCATGAGTCGCTGGTGGAGCTGCTGTCATAGTGTCAGAATAACTACCCCCTTATGCAAAAGGATTCCTTTGTATGGATTTAGCCTGAGGGATGTCATTTTATTCCTGAAGTGAGTAGGGACGAGCCAACATACTAGATCAAGAGTACGTTGTGCCTACTCCAGTGGTTTAGGGCGGCCAATATACATGCTCAGAAGGATTTCACACCCATAAATGCTAATTGCCTCTACAACCATGTGAATAACGTTGATGGGAAGGAATTGTAGCTGGATACATCCCCTCCACTATACCACACCATCTTGAAGGTAGCCCTATGAAACCTAGAGAAGGGGTGGACTGATGAGTGGGAATTACTCTAGGTTGGAAACTTTATGGACGACTGGGCATGGGCCTACTAGGTAGGCGCCTCGTGTGAGGAGTTCGGGGTAGAGTTGAGGTGTGTGGTCTTGTATAAGGCGTCTTGGGATTCCCAATTTCACATATATCTGCTGAAGTAGTTGATGCTATAACTATTGAGTAGGTGGTTTTCGAGGACCAATACCGTCTATATTCACTATAGGGAGGTTGGTATCAGCATCTTGGATTTGCACTAGATCTCAAGGGTCCTAATACTGGGGGTAATGTATGATGAGTTCCTCCTAACCGCGAATACATGGCAAGACCCAGAGTAAATGTTGCTACTGGAAATGGCATTTATGGACCTGGTGCCGAGGGAGGACAAGCAATCGGTGAGGTATTTCCACTTTAAATAGTGGTTCAAGATGTTCTTAAATTTCCCTGAAGATAGACAGTTTTCCGTTAGGCCTCAAACCTTCTTTAAGGGGGTTCAACGCAGTAAGAAGAAATCATATTAGTGACTCTTAGAGGAAATCCAGTGGAAGATATGGGGATTCAGTGTCAGTACTGAGCATCAACTGGTGGTTAGGTTGGATGCATTTATCTTAGCACTTATATGCATCTGAATTCTTCCAGTGAAGGATAAAAACATGGGAGTTCGACTGAGCATGTTCATCATGACGTCCATGTTGGCGATAGGGGTACGGTTCAACCTCAAGATCCCTATACTCTCCAATATGTATAAGGTGTTGTGGCACATCAGCAAGGGGAAGAAACCACATAGGATATGTGGGTCCTTCCATATTCGGTATGGGTGGATAGCAACACATATTATGGGAATATACAAATATATGAACCCTCTTTCCCCTTCGGGACCATATTTCTGTCCATCCATTCTAAATGTGGTCGGGAGTATTATGACTATTTTGACTCCGTAGTTGATGTTGAACAGGGTCTGGAAGGCGGATGAGTTCAACTTCCACCCGTTCCCACTACCAACAGGTGTGAACACTTATGACTGTTGGGGACTGGAAGAACATCTGTCCTACCTCCTGGCCTTTTGGGGTGGAGTCCTGGTGGCACAGGTCGATCGCAAGCCTCTCTGTGAGTCTTACACCCTGCACTACTTTGCAAGGTAGTTCTGATGCATGCAATGGAAGACCCCATGGGTCTACTTGGGGGTGCGCCCCAAGGATCACCCATGTTTGATGAGGCATATGTGGATCATGTTCACACAGGAGGATGGGAATATTCGGAACGAGCTGCCTCTGCCCACAACTGCTTACGATTTGGGGAAGGAGCATGCCAAGGGCTAAGAGGTGGCCTACCTGGGGGAGATGTTGAAGCAGAAAACCGTCCGTTCCAGTGATGGGGTTCCTCCCCAACCTCTAGGTCGAGGCCGAAAGGTGGCAAGGACATCTCATGGTGGCAGGGTTGTAGTGGCATCGAGACACGCACTGGTCGAGAGGCAGGTGACGACAGTGGACCTAGTGGTCCCAGAGGAGTAGAGTCATCCAGAGGGGAGGCCGCCAAGGGGATTCCACAGGATATCCACCCAGGATCCGGAGAAGCAACTTCGCCACATAGATATACCCGAGAATTCCATCTTCTCGAAGTCTTGGGATATCTGGGACGTCGATAGGAAATTACTCAACCTTTCTGAGATGTGGCTACATTTGAATCACCTCAGAATGTATTTTCCAGGGATCGTTCCCATCAGGGCCATTTTTGTAGTATCCCAGGTGGAGGGGGAGCAGTACCTTACCGAAATGGTGGACTTCATTCAATCCTGGGGTACTCTGAATCTGATGAAAAACCTATTAAAGGTGTTTCTAGATCAAAGTACCCCTCTTCAATTGTTGGATACTAAATTGAGAGAACTCTTTACCTTGCTGGAAGATTCAGATGAGTTCAATTAGGGGTAGAAGGCTGGTGGAGGGAGACCTCTAGAGGAGGGTGAGGTTGGCGATTCAAACATGGAGCTAGAAGAATTTTCAGAGGCCCTTGAGGTAAAATCCTAACCACTTCTTTGAATCCTTCATCCAGGTTATTTAGGACTTCTAAACTAAACATATAAACTTTACAGGAGGGCCTCATATGAAAAAACCTCTCTCGTCCAATAGTAGATGTGGTACGGGGACTTCGGGATCTTCACCCGTAGCTACGTTGATTACTGTGCTTAGCAGGGTGGCGACGTCCATGGTGGTTCTTCTGGAGTTTTTGAACTTCCCAAAATTATAAGGAGGGCCACACCTTGGGGTTCTGACAGCAACAACCCATGAGTGAGACCAGCTATTCAACCTCTTTGAGTCTCCTTTATAGAACTTGTAACTATCAACCATTGACCAGATCAACTGATGTATATTCACTCTTATATCCATAGTTCTTAAAATGGCATGGGCTTCCTTGGTGAGGTTGGATAGAGCTCCTATCGATGCCTTTCCCAGGAGAATGGTGGTGGTCGTGGAAGTAGAAATTAAAATTGACCAAGATGCAGCGCTTCTGATCACTGGTGGGACCATTAGTAGGACAGAGCCTAAGATCATTGATCTGGGATCCAAAGATGAGGATTAATTTGACAACATAGGTCCTGACATTTCGGATTAGACACCAGATATAGACCCTACTGACAAGTTCCTGGGGGTGTTTCCCACATACGAACCTTCTTACCTTGAATATCGGGATGAGAACAAATAGGAGAGCAAGATCATCCATTTTTGGTCATGGAAACTGATCAAGTGCTTCATCAAGAAGACTCCTCAAATGCAATGGATAGACCGGATGGGGAGACTTCATTCCTAGCTATGAAAGCTATGTGTTAGGGGAGTGGATGCCTAGCGTCCTCATATGATCATTCGAGACCTCATGGCGGAGAAGATTTTGGAGCATGATCATGGGCTCAGTGTAAGCTTGCAAAGGAGGAAATCAGTAAACATAAAGAGGCTTCAGAAGGCTGAAAGTGAGTTTAAACTATTTTGAACATGAGAATATGAGAATTATGCTTTCCTCAATGCTCAATTAGAGCTCGTGTCATGCCTAAAGGCCCAGCTGGCAGAGTCTAAAGAACGTATGGAGCTAGCCTCTAGGGAGATGGTCATCATCTGAACCGACGAGGTGTGGGCCCAGATTGTGGCTGAAGAACTACACCACATCGCTTCTGAGGAAGAGCGGGAGCTAGACAGGCAGTAGTAGATCCAAGATGCCATAAGCCAGAGAGTGGAAGAGCTAGAACACTCTATCAAAGAGGTCAAACCATCCATGGTAGGGGATGATCCTCAGGTGTTGTAATGCATGTAAACTTTTTAAACATACTTTCATGCTTTGATTGTTTATGCTAGATGCATGCATGTATTATTTTATTCATTTTGGTCTACTTCACAACTATTATATTCATGAAATACCCAGCGATCAATCCCTATGCTCATGTGGGTATGTCCCGATGGGAGAAACAAGGGATGAACACATCATTGTTCCAACTGAATATGACAGTGTCGACCAAGCTTTGAGCATCCAGGGATTGAACACCCAATCCGGATATCTGAGAAGAAAGGGGGAGGCTTGACTGGAGGATAATGTTCTCAGAACATCCGAAGTTCCATTCTCCCAATGTACTCTAGTTCACGAACGAGGTAACACCAGGGGCGTTAGAATCAACCCAAACAGAGGGTATGTGGAAGGTTTGAATGGAAATACCCAACATTTGGAATACTATAGAGGTGGAATGACAAGGAAGGATAACTATTGACTGTGTTCAAAACACAGAATCCCTATTGTGTTAGCCTAGTATGAGGATAACAAATGATGGCCAACCATTGACCATATTCGTAACATGGGGCCCAACTCAAAAGGTTGTCCATTAGTCTCCCAGAATGATCGCCCAGGATAGTTGGTGATCCATAGGCTGAGCATCTGTAATGCTAGGTGTTCTTTTAGACATGAAATAGGATGAGGGTCTGAGTAATGGGAACAAAAATCCTAGAGGGTGGCGTGATGGGTTGTTCGAATGGATTCCCACGCTCTTGAAATTGTTCCACCACGGTGAAGACACATTAGGTGAGTGCATCGGTCTGATCAGGGATCATACCTACTTCTGAACAGGACCTATCTCTTAAGGACCTGCAATGCCATGTGATTTTATGTCATACCAAGGAGGAGGATAGGCATGTAGTTTAACTTCACACGATGTGGATGGTACACATTGGTACAAGGTCATACCGCCTGGACCATAATCGTGGCCAAGGGGAAAGAAGGGTTAATGACCATGAGGCTAGTCTTGAGTCAAACTGCCTAGGTGTCACTACGTATCTCCTAAGGGATATAATTAATCCAAATGTAGTTATTAAACACTGTGTGGTTAGAGACCAACGGTGGTAGAGGAAACCCTCTCTGATGAGGAAACTGGAGATCCCATAATTAACATGGGGCATCCTAAACAAGTTCAGGGTAGAAAATTATTTTAGTATCATGCATTGAAGACACATGGAATCTTGCAGTTTAACGTCGTACGATAGGAAGGGGAGTGAAAGGGGAGATCCCAGGAAGGGAGTATGTGATGTGGTAGCTAGAAACCTGACATGAATAAAAACATAAGGAGTCTGCAACACACTACATATCCCTAGAGGAAGTTTTTTAGGTCAAGGGATCGAAATTAAAAGTTAGACTGGTCCCAGGGCAAATTTTGCAGACATTCCTATGTACCCCATTAGGATGGGAATCAAGCCACACATAGTTCTGGAATAACAGTTTAATGTCATGTGGGATGAAGGGCTTGTGTGGCGTAGCGCACCAGTACATGCTCCACCAACACTACTAAGCCCACGCGATTCGTGCTCGATGTTGGAAACAAGGAGTAAAGGTGATATTTCTTGGTACCAGAAGGCACACATTAGGGGAAATGGAATTCTAGGTGAGTGACATCCCAAAATTATTGACCCACCTGATTAACGCACATAGATGCGCAGAGGTGTAAAATCGGGAGTTGGAATTCCACTTGAACATAAGGGGGTGGAAAGATGTGAATCATGATGCCTGAGATCTAGATCATAATGATAGTGTCATGAAGATAGAGGATAACTTATGACCATGTTCGAAACACAGTATTTGGTTCGTGTTAGCTAGGAATGGGGATAGACAAATGATGGTTTGCTGCTAACCATGTTTGAAACGCGGGACATGTCGCAAATGTTGTCTGAGGTCTTTAGGGTAGTTGGACCAAGACAATAAGTGAGCCAATGTGTCATAAGACCAGGTCATAAAGGGGGTCTCTTCAGACATGGAAGAGGATGAGGATCCAAACAAATGGCTCATGAAGCCTATACATGAAACGATGGAGTGTCCATGTGAGAATTCCACATCATGGGATCTTTGTCATGATGCATCTAAGTATGACCATAAGACGTGTTAGATAGGGGGATTCGAGTCCCTTCCGAAGGACAAGGTTCATGGGATCACACAATCCTCAATTAAGGTCTTAGGGTAGACCATTAATAGGGGACCTGATTTAATGAAGTTCTCACGGGGTGGCTAAGTAGTCGAACCTGATGCATAGTTCCCATAGGTAGATCTTAATTAAGGTCCGTAGAACTGAAACCAGTTTTGGAAGAGACAAGGGAGGCATATGGTGTGATTGTTGAAAAATCTGATGCAAATGAGTTCCCAAGAGTTACTCACCACACCACATAAATCTAAAGGATTTCAGGCCATGTGGACGAAAATGGTGCAGGATTTATGATTCCTTAGGTTGGATCTGTAGACAGCATGTCTGGGCATTCCTACGTATCTCATGAGGATGGGAATCAAGCCATATGTAGTTCTGGATAGTGTCCTGTAGTTTGATGTCTTGAGACAAGGATGGCCAGATCTTAGATTAAAGGTCTTAGAGCTCAAACCATAGATATAAAGGAGGGAGGGAAACATTTGGTGTGACATTTCAAAACCCGATGTGAATGGGGACATAATCCCACATCACACCATGTGTTCCCTAAAGATGTTTTAGGTCGAGGGACCAAAAATGAAGGCTAGGTTGGGCCCAAGGCAAAGTGCACGGGAATTATTACGTACCCAATTATGATCGAGATCATGCCATATGTAGTTTTAGAAGCTTTTTGGTAGGGTTCCAATGCAAGGGAAAATATTGTCATGTGGGTCTGGCCCACACACCAAAAGAAGTGTCGTCTTATAGATCTTGTTTGTTCTTTAGGATGAATGTGTTTTTTTGGGAAGCGATAAACCTAGGATGGATAATCCGGGTGTTTCTATAGGAATCAAGCAAAATGTAGGCATTGAAAAATTGTATGGTGGATGACAAATACCCAACATGATTTCCCCTCGAATGAGTACATCACAGTGTAGTGTCATTTTTCGTCGTACGACCATGACAATAATGTGATAGTTCAGGGTCGTATGACAGGACCTACCAATGCATTTTAATGTAATGCAATAAAGACACAATAGTTTAAAGTCACGTGGGACCAGGCAACACAATTTAAGGTCACATGGATTGGACACATATAGAAGAAACAAGGTTTTAGGGGAGAATGTACATGGCATGAAGAAGTATACCCGATGTGAGTGAGGATGAGGTCCACACCACACCCCACACGATTCTAGGGAAGAATCCTTAGGCCAAGGGGCTATAAAATGTCGGGTAATATGAGGATATACCCGAAGATGAAATGTCTAGGTGTTCCTACATATCTCATGAGGATGGGAATCAATCCATATGTAGTTCTGAGAGGACAAGATGAAGGAGAGACTAACTCCTAGAAAGGGAGTATGTGGTGCGGCTATTGCAAACCCGGTGTGAATGAGGATATGGTCCAACACCACACCATGAAATCGTATGAAATTCATGTCCAAAAGGTATATTGGGAAAGGTAAATAGGGGGAACCTAAGTTGTAATCCTCGACAAGATGCTCGGGCATTCTTATGTATCCCATGAGGATGGGAATCAAGCTGTACGTAGTTCTGGGAATGGCATACAGTTTTACGTCTTGTGGCAAGGACATTGAGATCTAAGTTTAAGGTCTTACATCTCGGACCATAGATAAAAGATAATATTCCAAATGTATGCAAACCTTGACCATATCTTTAATCCCACATGAGCTACTCTTGATGTGGGGAACATGGGCATAGAAGGTCATTGCAACACATGGAATACACACAAAGGGGAAATCAGTTTGGAGTCCCGGACAATGCCTCACCATGACTTTTCCCTTCTAACATGCCAATGTTCACTAAGGGACATTACCAAGAGTGTCGAAATTCCACTTGTACATGAGGGATTGGGAAAGTATGTGAATCGTGCAACCAATATTTGAGTCTTGATGGGGGTGATGATGGAGGATAACCATTGAGCATGTTCAAAACATAGCGTCCACATCGTGTTACCATTCAGGGGCCCTTTTGGTTGTTAAAGGTGATGGAAACCCAAATAAAGGGGAGCATGAAACCTGATGATGGGCGATAACATGTCCATATATGATTCAACACTCTAGGTGTTGAACCAGAGTGCTCCTGGGCACATTGGTGAACTGCCAAGGAGGGTCAAGGGGCCCAATATAAGAGTATTTGACTTGAAAATGTGAGTATGTAACAAAAGGATAAAGAGATATTGGGAGAGAGGAAGATAAATGGAGTGGTTGTTATAGAGTTTTTGTGAATGAGGGAATAAGCCCATACCATGTTTCATGCCCCTCTCCTAGGAGAACTCGAGCCAGGGAGCCAAGAAGATAAGGGGGTTTCTATGAAATGGGGATAGACCCAAAGAATAAATGTCTGGGTAGTCCTATGTATCCCATAAGGATGGGAATCAATCCACATGTAGTTCGGGAGAATGTTGTGCAGTTTTACATAATGCGGAAGGACACAGATAGGGGAAAGGTATCTCAATGAGGGATGTGTATGGCACGGTGGGAAACCCGATGTGAATGAGAACATAATCCCATGCAACACTGTATGATCCCAAACAAGGAATTGGGCCAAGGGGCCAAAAAATTTGAGGGATCTAAGATGATAAGTCTCATCTAGTTCATATTTTAACGTCTTGAAGTGAGGACGATAATGGAGGGGTGTCCCAAGGGGATGCATGCGGCATGGAAAAAATAGCCCGACATGAATAAGTACATAGAGTCCAGGCCATACCACACAATCCTGAGTGAGAACTTGGGCCAAGGGACCAAAATGGTCGAGGGACCTAAGATAAGAATTCTTATCCAGTTTTCAGTTTAACGACTTGAAATGAGGATGATGGTGAGGTCATAGAGCTCGGACTATGGACACATGACCCTTCAGGTGGATATTTCCTTCCCAAAGATCCTAAGCCCACGTGAGAAATTCTCGGTGTGGTAAATAAGGAATAGGACCAAGCTCTCCCCAACATATAAGGGTACTGTAGCTGGAATCACACTCCAACCCGAGGCAGACTGATGTTTGAAGGGATAAAGGGATGGAATCAACCACTACACCAAATATTTGGGACATATGGGGGTGGTGACAATGATGAAGGATAGTTGTTGACCATGTTTGAAACACAAAATCCATATCATGTGACCTAAAATGGAAACAACAAATTATTTTCTACCACTGACCATATTCGCAACATGAAACTTATATCAATTTTTCATTTGAGGACCATAAGGACGTTAGCCTAAAATGATAGGAGAGCCCTTGGGCTAAGTATCTGTACTATTTGGGGGCCCTTTTGAATGTTAAAGATGATGGAAACCCAAATAAAGGGTGTGTGTGAAGAATGAATGTGCTTGTGGATTTTAACGTCATGCAGGATGACGAAAGAGGTGGAGATCTCTAGGGATAGGGATACATGGTGAGGTCATGATGAACTTGATGTGAATGAGGGAAAAATCCTACACCACACCATTTGTTTCAACCCACGGTGAGATTCTAGAGTTGGGGCTGGGCCTACGGATGAAATGTCTTGGTGTTCCTATGTATCCCATAAGGGTGGGAATCAAGCCACATGTTGTTCTTAAAGTTCCAAGCAATTTAACATAATGTGAGGAGGACGTGGGAGGATAGAAAAACAAGGAGCACATTGTGCGCTTATCGTGATCCTGCCATGAGTGGGGGAAGAGAATCCTACACTACACCATGTGGGATCATCCAAAGAAACTATACCTGGGGGGATAGTCAAAGAGGGGTATGGGGTTGGACTCAAGATAAGGCCACCGAGCATTCCTACGTATCCCATGAGAATGCGAATAAATCCATATGTAGTTCTTGAAGGGGCCATTCAGTTTAATGTTGTGCGATGAGGATGAATGCTGAGTAGTTTTACATCCTTTAGTTCAGATGAACCACACATTTTAGTGTTATGTGGAATAGACAGAATAATTTAAGGTCATGTGGGACCATACGGATCTTAATTTATGGTCATAGAGCTCAGAACATTTTATAGCTTATCATCATGTGGGACGGAAAAGTAGTTTAATGTGATGTAGGACATAACAGTTTAAGGTCATGTAGGACCGAATACAGTTTAACATCCTAAGGGATGACATAAAGTTTATTATCATGCAGGACATAACAGTTTAAGGTCGTGTAGGACCACATACAGTTTAATGTCATGTGGAACAATATACAATTTAAAGTCATGTGGGACACAACAGTTTAAGTTCATGCTGGACCCAACAGTTTAAGGTCATGCTGGACCCAACTACTTAGGTAAAGTATTTCTTAAGGAATTTGGCATTGGTGGGAGGAGTTATATGCTCTCTATCCATGGTAACCAAGGAGTACACACCATTGGGGTAAAACTTGAGAATTATGTATGGTCCTTCCCATTTGGGCTCCAGTTTTTGTGGCTTCCATCCAGGTATCATTGGTTTCCTCAGTGCCAATACCAGGTCACCTTTCAAGAAAGAGTAGAGGTAAACCTTTTTGTTGAAAGCTCTGGATATCTTGTTCTAATTACTTTCTAGATTGTGCAAGGAAAAAATCATGTTCTCATAAAGTGCTTCCAATTCAGCCGGATGGATTTTAGCTACCTTATCTAGTGCTTGATGATCATAGACAATTGTGCGTAATGAAGGAAACTGAATCTTGATGGGCAGGACGGTCTCTGTTCCATACACCAGAGAGTATGGGGTCACCTGTGTGGAATTACAAGTTGTTTTATAGTAATCCCAAAGTTAATTGGGGATCTTTTCCGACCAACACTTCTTGTTCTGACTAACCATCTTCTGAAAAATGATAGAGAGAGTTTTTTTGAACACCTTGATCTTCCCATTTTCTTGGGCATGATAGTGAGAGGTATTGTTAAAAAGTATGTTGTACTTGGCATTCAGTTTCTTCAACTAAGATACCCAAAATTTCGTGCCATTATCAGTGAGAATGGAATGGGGGACTCCAATTTGGTATATGATGTTGGAGCTCACAAATTAAATGATAGAACAGGCTTTAACTTCCTTGAGCGGAATTTTCTCTAACCACTTGGAAAAGAAATCCATGGCGGTCAGGATGAACTTTCATTGGAAATCTTTCACTGGTGGATACGGTCCCATGACATCGAGTCCCCAGACCACAAAGGTCCAATGTACTTGGTAGTGTGGAGAGGCTCCGATGGCCGATGCACAAAGTTGGCATGAATTTGGCATGGATGGAACCTCTTGGAATAATCATTGCAGACACAGATCATGGAGGGCCAAAATCACCCCAGTCTCCGGATTTGGTGAGATAATTTTGGCTCGGTCTGATGAGATCCATAGGAACCCATATGAACCTCCTGCATGACATGATAAATCTCAAATCCTTTAATGAAATGGAGGAGAACCCTATAAAACATGTGTTTGTAGAGGATCTACTCAAGACCAGGACCACTCTGGAGGGTAAATGGAAATGTGCGGCATCAGATTCTCTCATTATATGCTTGATCTACAGGGATATTACTATGTTGGAGGTACTTAAAAAACGAGTTCCTCCAGTTGGGAGTCACTTACTTCACTACATCAGGGGGACCTGGAGGTCCTGAGGTGGAGGTGTCGGCAGTAAGGTGGCCTACCTATAGGCTGTACTCGTCATCTAGAGTGGAGGGGGTGATGACTCTCCAGTGTTCCACATGGATAATCAAATCATTATATTCAAGATCTAAAAGAGATTAAGCTAGGATATCCAAGGTGTCTGCTCGACCGTTTTGTGATTGAGAAATATGAGTAACTTCTGACCGAGATGAGAACTGGGCTATCAGCTGGAGGGTGTGTTCCAAAAGTGGTACAAGTTCTATATTTCTGATGGCATAGTCACTGTTGATCTTCTTGATGACTATTTTGGGGTCCCCTTTCACATGAAAGTGGGGAACATCAATCTCGAGGACCAACTCAAGGCCAGTAATGAGAGCCTAATGCTCTGCCTCGTTATTGGTATAGCCTTATGACAACAGGAATGAATACGGTAGAACGGACTATGCTGGGGTAATGAAGATGATACCCATTCCTACTCAGTTGAGCCTGGGGTCATTGAGACTTCTGTCAGTAGGGATCCAAGAAGCACCATCAAAATTCATTTGATAGAATGGAATGGCTTGGTCCACCGAGAGGATTGCCTCATCGGGAAAATCATGGTCTAGAGACTGGTCCATGGGGGATGGATGGGTAGTAAGGAATTCTGCCAATACTTTACCCTTAATATCCTTATGAGGGACAAACCTAATGTCAAACTGCTAGAGGATCACCTCCCACTGAGCTAGACGGCCTGTCAACATGGGTGGTTTAGGATGTACTTCAGCGGATCCACTCGGGACACCAGTTGTACCTCATGGTGTTGCAAGTAATGTCGCAATTTATATACTGAGAATACCAGCTCAAGGCATATTTTCTCAATAGGGGAGTATCTGGTCTCCATATCAAGGAGCATGTGGTTGATATAGTAAAGATGGTTTTTCATTCCCTCATTGTTCTTCTGGGCGATAAGGGCACTGATAGATCATTCCAGGGCGGTCACATAAAGGACCAGTGGCTTTCCAGAAATGAGTGGCATTAGGATCGGAGGCTAGAGTAGATACTTCTTGATTTCCTTGAAATCAGTCTGACATTACTCATCCCATTGATAGATAGCACCTTTCTTCGTGAGCCAAGAAAAGGGCTTACACTTGCCGGACAAATTCATGATGAATCGGCGTATGTAGGCCAAGTGGCCTTGAAAACCTAAAAGCTCTAAAATGTTGTTTGGGGGAGACATCTAGCTGATGTTATTGATCTTCACTGAGTAAATCTCTATGACCCTATATCTAACAAAAAATCCGGGAAACTTTCCATAGGTAACCCCAAAGGAAAAATTCAATGGGTTCATCTTCCGGTGGCGAAAACAGAGGAAGCCGAACACTTTCTCAAGGTCTTTGAGATGGTCCTGACACTGGTGAGATTTGACCACTAGATCATCCACATAATATTCAACCAATGACCCAAGTATTGGCTTAAATATGCAATGCATGGCACGCTAATAGGTGTCACCTGTATTATTTAGGATGAAGGGCATTACCTAGTATCATAAAGTACTTTGTGGTGCCCTAAAGGCTGTAGACTCCTCATCCTTGGGATACATTTGGATTTGGTTATTCCTAGAATACCCATCCATGAAGGAGATGTCCTGGAACCCATTAGTGGAATCAATCAACAACTCTATCATGGGAAGGGTAAAATCATCCTTCGGACAATGACGGTTGAGATCACTAAAGTCGATAAAGACTTCGATTTGTCTCTTCTTCTTCTTGACGGGCACAATGATGGCTATCCATCTGAGGTACTAGACCTCCTTGATGAAGTTTTCTCTAATGAGCTTATCAACTTCGGACTCAACCATGGCACCGTGAGAAGGGTGCACCCTTCTGGGAGCCTACTTGAACCTACAATGATTTTCCAGAAGATCGAGGTAGTGTACGGCTAACCGAGGGTTTAGTCCTAGAATTTAATGATAACTTCAAGCAAATACATCACAGTGCTACTTCAGGAAGTCCACATACTATTGTTTCTCTTTGAAATTCATAGTGGAACTATCAATTTAGGTTTCAGATCTGTCTCGCTACCGAGGTTCACCTGTACCAGTTCATCGACTATGGTGGAGACACCCTCTTTGAAATCAGAAGGATAATCCTCTAAATCCTTTTCTACACTTATGGTGGAGGGGTCCTCTATGGGAGGAGTTTCATCTATGTCAACAGATCCTGATGGGAAGCCTGTTCCAGCCTAAGTGGCGGTAGATACTACATCAAGGGACTCATGTGCTACCGAAACCATGGAAATGAAAGCTATCAATCTGATCCCATCTAGTTTTCCACCCAAGGTGCCACACTTGATGATATCAAAGCAATAGTGGTGCATAGTCTTGAGCTAGTTAATCCTAACCCGGATGGAACAAGAATGTATTATGTATTTTCGTTTCCATGGGGTGGATATCCCGATACCTAATGGGGGTTGGGGGCTATGGGATCACCCAAGCTTGATTTTTGTAGGAATACAAGGTGATCTTATGGAATCACTTAGACTTGGGAATATGCTTCTCCCTCATTCCAAAAAACAAAAAGCATTGCCCCATATCTGGGGTCATAGCCTCCAATCGATGGATCAGAAAAATGTAGGTATTATACAGGTCTATCCTCAGGTTGGTCGTAGTCATAGCGTGTTCAACCACGTTATCCTGAATCTGCTTGTGTTTTCTCTTGTAATAGTCAGCATCTTGGTAGAGGCCTTCACAACAGGCAAAGGGAGTTGTGCCACCTTGTATTACACCCAATCGACCATTAAGAGAGTACTTAAGGCACTGGTGATACGATGAAGGGATCGTCACATGTAGGTGAAGCCATGGCCTTCCCATCAACATATTGTAGGTGGTGTCTAGGGATACAACCATGAACTCGGTGCTAGAAAATAGGCCAAAAAAATGGGTCTTTAGGAAGATATTTTTGACCAATGTGTGTCATGTCCTATCATAACCTTGGATTTTCATGTTAGAGGGACTTAGGTCATCCTCGGATAGCCCTATCTTTCAGATGGTCTGGGTTGAGATTAGGTTGATCCTAGAGCTTGTGTAAATAAGGAAACGACGAACATCCATGCCATTTAAGTGTACAATAATATAAAGTGGGATAATGTGCCCTTGTATGGGAGAACCTTCATCTTCTCTAGAGAAATAGATAATGGATTAGCATTCAGCATGCTCGACTTCCTCATCTTGGAAGGCTTCTGCAGCTGCTATCTCCGTCTCAAACTAGAGGGGGCTTCTCAAAGCTTCGAAAAGGGATTCACGCATATCCAATAATAGGAGAAGGGACTCAAGGATATAGATCCATTCCGAAATGCTGGAAAGATGCTTGAGGACATCATACTTCTATGCCAGGTGTGAACTTCTGCTTACTGGAGGTCGTTCTACGGCAGGGGGAATGACTGGCCCTTCTGGCTGAACTGATGGCTGACTAGTGGTGGGTATGTCCCATTACTCACTAATAGAAGCTCATGGATTTACTATAGGATGAGGGTTGGATGACTGAGACCAGTCCATAACATATCATGGCTGATCACGGTGTGTTCGGGGTGGCTCTGCCTGATCATACAATACAAATAGTGGCAAAGACACACATAATGACACCAGATGAGAAGGTTGTGAATGATAAGATATACGCTAGGAATGTTGTCTGGTTTCAGTGGCATGCACAGCCTAGTTGGAAGTACTAACTGAGGTAGTATGACAACCCATATAGCCACGAACTCTTTGATGATGGTGATGATTGGGGACATTGGGAGGATCTGTATGGAATTCTTGACCATCAGAAATCATGTAGGGGTTTACTAGCTCCAAAATGTTAATAGAGGTGTACCCTTGATCATCACCTAAATAATACTCCACTAATGGATGGATTCTTGGGGGAATTTCCATATCTAGGGGCATAAATTCTCCAAGAGTTCGGGATGACGACAACTTCAGTGGGGGACTTTGTTTTACCTTACGTCACTGACGCCTTATCTTCCAGGAAGTGGAAGCCTGAGCCATTGAAGTGAAAGTACTAGATATGGGTGACGCGACATCTTTTTAAGGATTAGGTCGATTCAAACATGCATAGATAATACCATGGGAATGGGTGACTGCCTTATGATATATCCAGTCATTGAACTTCTGGGACCTGCGGTTAGAAACCTGATGCCACTCACCTTCGCCGTCACTATAATTTTCTAGCTTCACGAAGACACATGACACATGTTCTGGAGCTGGGCCTGAGCTGACTATGTTGTTATCAACCAATTATTGAATCTAGTCTTTAAAAACATATCTTTGTTTGAGGGTGTGCCCTAGGATCTAGTGATAGGGGTAGTAATTGGGGTGGTCAGTGAGATCCACCTCTTCTGGTCTCTTGCATTAAAAAAACGTAGAAGTACCTATTGTGAGGTGCTTCGGAAATAACTGGGGACCTGAGCCTCATTGGATGAGTAGGTCCAGTTTCTCCTGTCTGGGAAGGGGGCTCTGGGAGCTTGGCCCTGATGAGGGGATGGAGGAGCCTATCGAGGAGGTGGAACCTGGTTATCTCGCCTAGGTGGTGGTGGTGTGTTATGTGGGGGCGCCTTCCAATTATAAGGTGGGCGCTATTGGGCCAGAGGCTGCACTTAAGATGGATGGCCCCTATGGGGCTGTGGAGGTGGCTTCATTGGTAATAGCTCTAGTTTCCAGGAGGCCTCTATTTGGGCCACCGTAGCGGGCTTAGCCTTAGCGGCCCTTCTCGTGGGAATTTCAAGAGGCAATGGACGTGCCTGCTTGGCCTACTATAAGGCTTCCTCTAGAAGTTGTGCCCTATGAGAGAATTCTCAAAATCCCCCAGGGTAATTTTGAGTAATGAGAGAAGGGGCCAGTTCGGTCTTGACATTCCCTACACACATCATCAGCATATATTATTGAGTTAGTTACATATCCAATTAGTATGTGAGACCTTTCCACTGCGCAAAAATGTCCCCGACACGCTCGTCCGGCCTCTGCATACACTTGAAGAGGTCTTCAATACTCATCTTCCAGGTGGTAGAGCTGAATTGGTAGAGAAACTGCCTATAGAGATCTTCCTAGCTAGAGACCGACCTGATGGGTAGCTGGTTGTACCAGATAAATGCAGGTCCTTCTAATATATGTACGAAGCATCAGAGTTTGGCGGCTTCCTATTGTGCTAGAGTTCCTAGCATGGATCCGTACCTTGAGATGAAGTGGGCTAGTTGCTGCATCGGATAGCCCATCCTGTTAAAGGGGGAGAAGTTGGTATTTTCAAAACCCGGGGGTGCTGGCATATCATCCACCCATGCCAGATACGGCTTTCCATCATGTGGGATTTCCACCTGTCAAGTTTATAATGCCTCTAGGTGAGTAATGAGTGCCTCTATCAGATCATCTGGGAAGGGATTCCTATCTTGACGAGGAACCATTACCACCAATGATTTGGCAGGTTCTTAAACATTATAAGAAGGCCCAAAGGCCCATGGAGAGGCTAGTGGGATGGCCCACGGAGTAGCTTGGGGAACCTGAGTCAGGTCCTAGGGATTATTATGCCACTCAGGTGGGTTTGGAAACACATATCATGCCCTCATTCCATAAGTTCTGACCTTTATAATGTCTGTGTGGGCAGGATGATCAGGGTCACCTAAAGGCAATTCACTGGGGGGAGTTCTTCCTGCCCCTGTTTCCCCAACCGATGATTGTCATAGTTTGGCTATCGCTCCATGGCGCACTCCTCAAGGAGTTCATAGACCATTTTCTTATGCTCCGTGAGTTTTTTGCACCATGTGTATTTTTTGGGATCATCCACCATCATTGGTAATGAGCTAGACAGGTCGGAGGTTTTAAAGGCTCTAAGGTGATCTTTTCCCTTATTGGGATTCCAACTGAGGACCAATGCCTCGATGGGCATGGGAAGACCCAGTATATTTCTCTACTGGAAAGTAACCCTTCCCAATGGATCCAAAAGTTGTGGAATTCCCCCAGGGGTAAGTTTTCTCCAAGGAGATATGTCTTCATCTCTTCCTCTTATAGATTATCCATGTTAATCACGACTCTACCTAGAGGCATATCCTCGATATCGCCTGGAAAGTCAGGTTGGCGCCAGATAGCACTAAAGTGGAGGGCAGTATACTTCCCCCAACCATGGACCTGAAGATGGGTAGTGGCCTCCTTGATAATTCTATGGAGCACTCTAATCTATGAATGCATCTATGCTGGAGGGTCTGGTGGTGACTGGGTGACTCAGGGCATTGGGCCGCAGGGAGTGCAGCCAAGTCAAAAGAAATGAACTGTTGACCAATTTTTTCAAAGTAATCCTAACTCTTAGGGTAAGACACTCGCCTATGACAAAGACAAAATTGCATCACCTAGAGGGTCTAGCGAAAGTATCCAACTTCCTCATGGGTGAGTGATTCTGATGCACTAAAATTCAGCGTCACGACTGGCCAAAAAATCTCCGAGAAATGGTATACCATAAGAATTTCCCACAAGCTCCTCGATTTAGACTTGGGGTCTGACCCTTGGTTTCCCCATGCATCGACTAAAGGCGGCTAGGGAACTGGTAGTGGTACTGAAGTAGACCGCTAAGACGGTAGGCTGGCCGGTGGAGAATATGGTGAGAGGGAAGACAAGCCACCGAATCTCGGGCTATCCTCCAAAGAGTGCGGTGATTTGGAAACCATGTCGTGATAAGATAGGCTGGAGAATATAGTTTCTGGCATAGGTACTATGGCTGTTGGTGGCAGACCATGTTGTTGCTCCTCTACCATTAGTCCCCAGAATAACTCTCTATGATCTTTGGTCGAGGTAGAGAGTGCTCCTGGTGATGATGGTGGTGATTATGAAACCAGACCCTAGGGAAACACCAAATATTCATCCTACTGGATGTATTTTTGAAGGGAGGTAGGGATCTAGTGGACCTCGCATTCCAAAATTATGAGTCTGATACACCTCATCCCTGCCCAAGTACCCGACACAGAGGATCGAGGTGAGGGTTCCATTTCCGAATCATATTTCACCTCAGAATATGAGAACATATAGGTTTAATCTCAGTCTAAATCTTCCCAGTATTATTTTTATGGTGGTAGTGACCCACCCTCCTACCCCGGGATGGCTCTTTAGGACAGGGTATATTTTTGGCTCGAGGAGGACTTTCGGCTGAACTGGTGTTAGGGCAGAGAGGACTTCCTCCTGGGTGAGCCGGGGTGCGAGGAGCACCTGGATAGATGTCAAAAGGAACATGAGGAGGACCTCTATTTCCATTGGCTGACACGTAGAGGGAATCTCCATGGGAAGTGCTGGAGTGGGTAGGACCTCTGCTGGAGCAGTTTGGATCATGGGTAGGGCCTCCATCCTTATTTCCTCTAGAAACGTCGGTGTGAGAAGGGTCCTCGTACTGGTTGAGTAGAACACGGGTAGGACCGCCGTGATGGGTGTTTATGAAGCGAGGAAAACCTTCACTTCTCTGGTTGCTGGTACGAGGAGGACCTTCATCGGTTGGCGTACAAAAATGGGGAAGACCCCTATACTAATGTTTGATGGGTTGCGTATCATCTTCACACTGTAGACCTGCGACAGGAGGAACGACTCCATACCTGAGGTCATAGGTGTGAAAGAGACTCTTGTACTGAGCATCACTAATGTGGGCAGGACCCTCATTCAGATTGAATCTGGCATAGGGAGGACCTTCATTCTGAGCTTGTGAGCGGGACAGACCTGTGATCTCATTGGTGATTGTATGGGGAGGACCTCTGTATAGTGTTTCATTGCCACAGGTCAGCCCGCAACTGGTGCTACCTGCATCCGAGACTAGGAGAGTCGACCCAGCCTGCCCGTGGGGTGGTTGGGGCCTTGATTAGGTCCTGGAATATGAGTTCCCTTGCTCATCATAAACATGGGACTGAAGGTATATTTCATCGATGTCATGATCCATGGTAGTCGTTAACGTTAATGCCTCTCGGTGGGAGTCCTCCTCAGCCTACGCCCAGTGCTGGGGTTGGGTTAACTAGACTGGGGCTGGTGGGGCAGGTGCATAGCTTACCTACTCCTCAGCTCTTGTGGTCGGGTGGCAGTGTTGACGCGGCCTAGTGGGAGCCCTCCTTGGGGGCCCCTGGAACGTGATTCCAGCCAAGCTGACCTAGACATCCCTCACCTCATCGGCGTAGGGGAAGGAGTCATTGAAGTGTTTCGGGGATAGGCTCCTGAGATAGTTATGCGTTAGAGTGGGGAGCAGTGGCTCCCTGTGAGGCCCTAGGGGGTAACGGTGGTAGTGAGGCACAGAAGCCTCTAAGTCTTGTCGGTCCATATCTCAGGTTGGGATAATCCCCTCTTCCTCATATCATCAAACGAGGTCATTTTTCACCCTTATATGAATGATTTCAGTAGGGGAGATGGGGCATGGGCACCTAGCAGTTATGGACACAGAGGCTGCCATGGGAGGGATGATGCCGCATGGGATTGCTTCATTGAAATTAACCCTGCCCCTTTGTCAGTGGGTGGGTGGAAATCGATTTCCTATCACTACATCTTGGGTCTTACAAAGCAAGGAGATTTAACCATTAGTGTTGAGAGAATGAAAGAAACACCTAGTTCCCCATCGCCATTCAGTCTTCCATGGTTGGTAAGAAGGATCTAGGCTGACAACGTCGCAGACCGGGATGTCCAACATTCAACTACCCCAATTTCTGGTGAGTTTCATGCCAGGAATACTATTTACTTGGCAGGACCTAGTGCTGGATTCATGGATCTGGTGACACGATAATCCACTGATGTCTCGAGCACTACTAATATCCACATTGAGGAGAATAATTTTAGGTTGGGTTTACCATTTCGGTTTCTAATGCTTTTGTCGGGGCGTGCATATGTCTCTTATTAAAAGGATGATGTATAGTTATTTCCTCACATTCCCACTTTTTAAAGGCGGGCGTCATCCGTCACTTATTTAGGGACGTTTGGTCCTTGATTGAAATAGGATGATGGGATTTCGGTTCCTCCTTCCACAACTTCCTCCTTAGAACTCATTGCCTAATCTGGGTCTCCCTCGTAGACTTAAGACGTTTTTTGTGAAACTCTTCATAGTGTCATGTCTTCATGGACTCTAGTTAATTATGCTTCTTTTATCAGGACATTCCAAGGGGTTCAGTCAGGGCAGTAACCTTCGGTTGGGGGAGTAGTCACGTTGGACATCGTTGGTGGGTCTAGATGCTGGAACACTGATACATCTGTGTTTCTTTACCTTATTATAGGGATTCTCGAGGGCATAGAATCTCGAGGCATCCCACATCAAATTCTAGGAATTCTATTCTATAGGCATGTCTCTGAGTTTTAACTCATCCTCCCATGGTTAACACATGTTATTTTTTGAGTTTAACATCTAGCGGAGATGTATCGGATTGATCGGAACACTAATAAGAGTGGATCAGATGGGTGTAACCCCAGGAAGGAACACTGATGCTGGGGATAACATGTGGTTAGTAGCCTAATTTCTACTAGGAGCAACGAGAAAGTGGATGACATGATCTCACTGGGATGTGGTGGCCTAGGAAAGAATCAGGATAGATATGGATTTTTGAGGATTAATGGGAAGTGAGATGGATCCGATGCGAGGGTGACGATGATGTTGGGATTGAGCCTCGAAGAGACTTCCTACATATCCCTGTGGTAGGGAATAAAATTCCACGTAGTTCAGTTAGGTGATGGGACATCTGAGGCGGTGACCCATGAGAATGGACACATGGATGGGATCCAAAGGAGATAGAATCATCGCATTGGGACATGATCTTATCTGGATACAAAGGCTCGATGGAATGACCACGATGGGACACGATTGATGGGATTGATCCTCAGGGAGGCTTCCTACGTACCCTTCCTTGGTAAGGATCAAAGTCCATGTATTTTATAATGGGGGAATAGAATCGGGGTGTACATAGAGGACAGTGACCTGATGACATTCTGGGGCTTAAGCATGGTTAGAAGACCGAGGTTGGTCTAACACTTTAGGGGCGGACCAAAGATTTTGATCCCAATAAAGGGGACTACAACGACTTACCGTTGATTACCGACTACAACATCTTACCGCTAGTTGGGTGCAATGGCATACCCCTGACAAGGGTTCCAATGACTTACTGCTGAATGGGGTTCCAATGGCTTACCGCTAGTTGGGAAACACAATGGATTAACATTGATTAGGGTTGACAATGGATTAGCACGGAATGGGGTTCCAACGGCTTACTGCTGGTTGAGGTTGAACCTCAGGGAGGATTCCTATGTACCCTATCCAAGGGATGAGGATCAAAGCCCATGTAGTTCTAATGGGTATAGTTTAACATCTTGTGGGAACAAAATGGGGCATGATTTTTAACATCATGTGGGATGAGGATGGACCTACGTTAAGGGGTCGGGTCAAGTAGGTGTTGGTCTTGAACCTCAGGGAGGATTCCTATGTACCTTGCCTTGGCAAGGATCAAAGTCCATGTAGTTCGGAAGTGTTTGGTGAACTGACGTGAATGGGTCAGGACCATTAGGTTTTGGGATTGAACCTCAAGGATGCTTCCTACATACCTTGCCTTGGCAAGGATCAAATTCCACATAGTTCAAGAGGGAGGATACAGTCTAACGTCATGTGGGATGAAGTTGAACGTATAGTTTAACGTCATGTGTGTTGAGGATGGACCAACATGAAGGGGTCAAGTCAAGTAGGTGTTGGGATTGAACCTCAGGGATGCTTCCTACATACCTTCCCTTGGAAAGGATCAAATTCCATATAGTTCGAGAGGGAGGAGACAGTTTAACGTCATGTGAGATGAAGTTGAACGTACATTTTAACATCATGTGGGATGAGGATGGACCAACATGAAGGGGTCAGGTCAAGTAGGTGTTGGGATTGAACCTCAAGGAGGCTTCCTATATACCTTGTCTTGGAAAGGATCAAAGTCCACATAGTTCGAAAGTTTTTGGTGAACCGACATGAATGGGTTGGGACTATTAGGTGTTGGGTTTGAACCTCAAGGAGACTTCCTACATACTTTTCCATAGCAAGGATCGAATTCCATGTAGTTTAGAATAGGTTAGGGGATTACATGCTAAGGCAGCCCAGAGAGGATGTCATGGTCAGTGCTTACTCTAATCCCACGTGATTCATGGTCGGTGTGAAAAACAAGAGGTAGCAAATACCTAACGATCACGTTGAAAAAGGTGCATCGGTGGAAATTGGAGTGGGGATTACATGTGGTTAGCAGCCCAAACAGGAAACAGGGGATTATGCGTGGTTAGCAGCCTAGGGAGATGGATATTGGGACTTACTCCAGAATGGAGGCCCAATAGAGACAAATCCCATAGGTAGAGGTATGGGAGATTGAGGTTCCTTGTTCACATCTCTCCTCCGGTCTTTGGTACCGAAAAATAAAGGAGGAGCATGGGTGCTACCTCCTACAAGAAAGGCTAGGGGCTTACACCAAGACATTTTTCCTTCCCCGCAGACAGGTGTCACTCTAGCAGAGAAGATCTCATTCTATGTGAGGAATATCTCACTCCCGTGGATATGATTGGTTGTATAGAATGTCCGAGATTGTGCACCCCGCATATGACGGACGGGGCGACACCATAATTTAACATCATGTGCTGAGAATGATGGTGCTTGGCAGTTTGACATTCTATAGCTCGAACAAGGTGGGTTCACTCCACACCCCTAGGTCTTACATAACTGATACCTATCCAACCTTGAGGAAGGGAAGGCATCAACAATGTTGTAGTGAGGGGGTGTCGTGGAGTGATCCACTGAGGGGCCCATGTTAGTGTGTCTATGCAAAGAAGCAATAGACTTTAGTGTGCCTATGAGAAGAAGAAAAAGGCTAAGCAACACAATGTAAAGCACCGCCCAAGGGACCTTGAAATGACTTTTTACAAACCTAGAGGTTCGTACGGGAAAAGGGGTTGTGGAGAAAATGGGTTCACAGGAGTAGGCGTCGTGAAGCTCTGGTGCTCCATGTAGTGGAAGGGATTCACGGAGGAATATGCCTCATGAAGTGGGGTGGCCTAGCCTGGGCATAGGTAATAGGTTCACCTGGAGGGTGATTCACAAAGTAAAAAGTCTCTCACGGAGTAGGGATTCACGAAGCAAGGGTGCCTTGTAAATTATAGCACTGCGAAGCAGTCTGCCTCACAAAGAAAAGTGATTCTGCCTTTTCATGTGGTTCACTTGTGCATGGAAGGTAATTCATGAATCATGAGTTCTTTCAAATACATGAGTCCCCTTAGGGATCTCCTTCCTTTGCAAAGGCTTATGGGCATCGTGAAGGGAATCCCTGCTTGAAGAGGGGTTGTGTTTTATCCAAAGGAAAGGTACTTCATGATGATAAAGTACCTCGAAGAGCACATTTTTCATAGAGTAGAAAGTGCTTTGCGATTTGAGAGCTGGTAATGCGAAATTTTAGAGTATCCATACTTTGGGCTCAAGGGAAGCTCGGTATTTATAGGCAAGAGGTAGTGTGAAGCAGAGAGTGCATGATGCGAAGCCACATGGTGATTTTTCGTAACTGTAGAGCCTCCCGCCTCTTTGCTCTGTGGTAGCTTCGCAAACTTATTTCAAATCACGGAGCCTCCCGCCTCTTTTCTTCACGGTGGCTTCGCAAATGTCTTTCATACTGTGGATACTCCTTCCTCTTTACTTCGCGGCAGCCGCAAAGGGGGCGTCTTCGTGTCGGTCGTGGTGCTGTAGGGATCCATGAATAGGCTTCTCAAGGAAACCTTAATGGAGTTGGTGGCCTCATTGTATTTGATTTTCCTCTTCACATATTTTGGCTCCAATAACTACGTCTCACCCATAGACACCTAGGCCACATGCCACATCTTATCTTGAAGACACCTGAGATCACAAAATATCTCATCCTGAAGAAACCTGGGAAACACAACTCTCCCATACACACCTTTGCCTCACAAATCATAACTTGCTCGAAGAATCTTAGGCTATCATAGCCTGTAATAGGGAGTAGGGAAGATATGGTGTCTAGTTATCCATCCTCCAACCGTGATGTTTGGGAATGACACCATCCCCTATTAAAATGGGGGCATTATTCACATGGTGCTCAACTTTTGTGGGTATGCATAGAAATCACAAGAACAAACATTTTATGTAAATATATAGTATCAAGCACTCAAGAAGAAGCTATGGGATTCAGAACAGCCAACCAACTCACAATATTGTCTTTACTACTACCTCTAAATGCACAACCATGAAAAAAACCACAAACTCAATTCATACCCCCAACCAATCCTCATTATTTATTAACAATTCATTTATTCATTCCATCACTACCCGAGTAACTACTAATCATAATAGTCTACAAGAAACACAGGAAAATTTCCAACACCACCATAGTCATTTCAGAAGGTGAAGATCCTTATAGTTTAAAACAATTCATATTTCCACTCCATTTAACACCAATTAATGCTATAACATACCGATAATGAGACATTGGATAAATCTTTTTTCATGATACTCATGGAGAGACATCGGGAAAATTACCCATAAAAATCACTATTGTCCTTCTTCAAACTCATCCTACCCAAATCATCATCTCAAAATATCTAAACTCCGCTCAGCAACACACCTCCTCAAAACCATTTCGATATCCTCACTTCATAACAACACCACACCCATCACATTCAACAACACAAACACAGCTCAACTTGAACCTGCAGCTCCACTGCCCAAACAGATCATGCGCAGATTACCATATCCATAGACCCCCCTGTGTATAGTCGATCAACCCACACACAACACACAATCATGATTGCAATAATAGCATAGCATAAACCAAATAGATCACAAACATATTCAGATTTAATGTGTTATTGGTTATTTAATTTCACTAGTTAATATGGGGGTTATCATATAAATTAGGTCATCCTAGGGAATCCATTTATTAGCCATGAATATGTGGTTAAAAATTTTCATGTTGAAACATTCATCCAAGAACAAACATCATTCATTCCATTGTTCATCTCATGCACAAAAAAAGACTACCAACATCCATGATTTTTAGTAGGCTTATAGCCCAAACAGTTCACAATATCAACAGATAACAAATCAGATCATAAGTCATTTTTCCTAGCCCCTCATGTTGATCTTAAACCGGTTCAATTGTCTTTATTCACTTTTTTATTCTTCTATATTAACAAGGGTAAAATTCTTACACCCACCCGACATGAAACACAATTAAAAGATAGATGGAGGAAAAACTACCTGGAAGAAGAATTTATTAGCACTTCTTTAATGTGACAAAGTAGGGGGTGCACATGCAATATGAAAAACCTCAAGGGAAAACAAAATCCAAAAGGTGTAACAAAAATTCATGGCTCCTCGAGGAAGAAGGGTTCAGGGTGCAAAAGAGAAAATGGAAAATTTAAAAGGAATAGAAGATCTCATATTTAGAAATGCCAGATCCTAAAACAACAAGAGAAAGTATTTTTAAAATACATTAAAGGCTGATCTTGAACAAGACCACACGATTTGGAGTGTCAAAGTAAAATTCGGGTTTTTAGCAGACAAATGTGATTCGAAATAGCTCTAAAAACCATTAAATATGGTATTAAACTCATCTATAATCAAAGAAAATGTCAACGGGTTGAAACTGGAAAAGTTGGAGAATTTTGGAATTTTGAAAAACTTTGGAAAATGACTCATTGTTCAGTGAGTCACCATCACAAGTCATCAATGGACATCTACCACTTGAAAGCTACCAGTGTGATTCACTGGTGAGAGCTACCATTGGCAAGATACTGCTGTGACTCACTTTTGTGAGCTACCTCTAGCAAGCTACCTATGTGATTCACTAGTGCAAGCTACCGGTGGATGAGTCACCATTGGGTGACTCACCATTGGATGAGTCACCATTAGACAAGTCACCATAGGGTGACTCACCATTGGATGAGTCATCATTAGGAAACTCACCACTGGAAACCTACTATGTCCACCTACCATTGCCACCTATCATATCCACCTATCGGTGGACGAATCACTATCAGCCAAGCTACCATTGGAAAAGTAGATTTTTGTAAAACTCTTGAAATGAGTCACTGTGACCTCCCAAAACACTCCAAACACTAGATTTTAACAAATTAATAGACCAAAGAGTTCCAGGGAATTATATTAAATTACATTATCATATAGAAAATCATGTTCTAAGTATGACACCGTGAATCCCTATACAATCAGGTAGACTTGTCCTAACCAATCCACCATAGAATCCATTCGAACCTACTTTGGTTCCATGACATAATTCCACCTCATCGCTTCATAATTGTGATCCAAAACCCTAGTTACCATCACATATCTAATAAATCATGGTAGGTAAGTACCCAACATCTACACTCTACCTGAAGTAATGTGGTAAGGTCATATACTAACATCTCTACCCACTACCTTATCCCTAATGGAAGGGCCAATTAGTTGCATTACATAATACAAAAACCCAACCCTTAGGTAAATCCTCATCCCAATCCTACATAAGGAATGGTAAATATTTTGAAAAATAACATAATCCATGTATAGAATGGTTCATGACCCATTACTTGATGACTAAGGTCATTGTAATAATACTTACTGATCCTCGTAATCTTTGGGTAGGTATATAATCACACTGACTCATCCCCTCAAACAACATAGAGGCCCATAACCACACATACTAATCCATAATGACTCTATAGAATCTGTAAGAACACTAACCCATAACCACACACTCTCAATATTTAAAAAAACACATGAAATAGATGTAGGGTCCTAGCCCATTACGCATCTCAACAGATAATCCTATATCTCTAGTATCTTGAGACCTATTCCCTCTCTATAAATATCTGACCTCTCCAAGTTGGCCACCCTCTAGGTCCTCAAAACCCATCTTGTTCTCTTCTTACCGATACTAGCTCACTCCTCTCACTCCACAATGACATTGTAACCTGAAGGATTGTCCTTCCCAAGACCCCCAGGTTTTGTCTAACCTCATTTAAACCCCTATTCACTCCTAGTACAATAACTATTGTATTGTCCCATGTTTTCATGATATAAGACCCTATGAATCTTGATTTTAAGTACTAAACAATTCCCACAACCCCCACATCTATCTCATCTATCATATACCATGGTAGACCCCACAACTTTTAACAAAGAGTAATCCTCTATCCTGGACATCCATTTATTCCCAAAGGACTCATCCTCCTCAAAATAGTCACTGAGTACTCATATAACCCTCACAGGGGTGTCACTCGTGAAGGTTGAGATGTACAGTTGTCTCACTTCTCATTGAATGGCCTATAAAAACTAAGCCTCCCAACTGGACAAAATAGAATCCAACTAAGCTTCCCAAGACATGTCTTAAACATCAAGTCCCCTAAATGGTATCTTTTCAACTTAAAACTATCTTTCTCCTTGGTGACAATGTTTTTGGGTAATTTTGGTTTACCCAATCCCTAAAGTGCATTGATCCGGACCATATAATGTTGAATTATATCATCTTTCTGATGCCCATGGTCTATTATGTACCTATCCATATATCTTTTCCCATGTACAAGAATATAGGGAATCATCCATACATAAACACATATATGGAATTGTATTAAATGGAATTACTACCTTTATAATACTGCTAACATCCCCTCAAAGATCCATAGTGCCTGATCCTAGCCCATCCATGCCCCATCAAATAATGTAATGCCACTATAGATCCTCCCTCAAATCACAGTATGAAAAAAATTAAATATGAAAATTTATATTTAATAAATTCTATTAAAACATAATTTATTAATCACTAAAAAACTCACTGGGAACTTCAATGCTAATAGAACCTCATCCAGCCACACCCTTAGCCTCCGTAAAAAATCTTCAGCAATAACCTGGGGAAAATCCCTAAAAATGGATGCATGTTAAATCACTATATAAATTAAATTTAGGAATAAAAACCTAAATAAATTAGTTAAGTGTATTAACTAAACTCAAACGATGATAAAAGGCATGGAGTAAACATTATAGGTTATATTATATACCATGAGCATGAAATTCCAATCAACATCGGCTGATTTAACCATTATCCAGTAGAATCAAAATAATAAACCAAACAAAATCACTCAAATTAGGGAGTAATAATGGAAAAATGAATATAGGATATGAATTGACCATGTTTTTTGAAAACCCAACCATGAAAAATCCCACATCATTAAGGAAGGATAATGGGGAGGTATGGCCATCTGGCCCCTCCCACGCCCACTCATCAGACCAAAGAAAAGGGGGGGTCGATCCCCATTTATTATGTTTTTAAAAACAATAGTTTATCCTTTAAGGTGTGATATGATGGTTTATGTTGAGAATCACCAAGAAAAAGGGGATACCCATTATCCCCAAACAATCACACAGTGGATCCTATCTTTATTCCATGAATGGAATACAGTAGAACCCTAGTGTAGCCCGACCACTCCCTTCCCCCTCCAACATTTTCTCAAACCCTTGGGGAATCCTCCAAACCATAGAAAACTTACATTAATATAGTTTATGGATGTTCAAACCATCAAAACCTATTTAGAGTCTTGAATCTCAATACCAACTATTTACTGAATTGAAAATTAAAATTTAGTCTCAAAAAAATGACCCAAAAATTTATGGGTCGTCACATTATCGACTACTCAGTTATATTATTATAAAAATATAAAAACCATATATTCTAACTTGATAAATTATCAGCCTTAAATTATATATGGGTTTTTTCAATTATATATTCGGATCCTATAAAGGGAAATTATGTCGAATCAATTACAATTGACTTAGTAACTGTACACGTAAAGATTATCATTTAATTAGACGATTAAATAAATTTAAAATTAATTATTGGATAATAATATGGTATGTTATTCTAATAAATTACAAAGATATTGGTTATATAAAATTTTAAAAACCATTTATTGGAAGATAATATTTTTTATAATATAATCAAATTGTATTAATGTAATTATAAATGGAATTTTTGTTTTAAATGAAGTATGTTGGTTTTTACATTTATGATTTAAATATATATATTATTTCAATAAAAAATATTGTGGACTATATTTTTATAAGATAAAATAATGTGTAAACTATATTTTGTGTCTTATTTCATTGTCTTGCTATATGTTTTTGTTGAAATTGATTCTTTTCTTTTAATTTCAAGTGGAAAATGTTTGTTTTGATGATTTTCTATGGATATCCCTTAGATTGGTTATTTTTTATTATATATAGAATAATATAAAAATATTTTAGTGTATTTGATGGGATAGGAATAATGGATGTTTCATTTAAATATATATATTCATATATTAAATATTCTATTATAATTGGTCATTTTCATTGATTTTTATGGATGGTATTTATGTATGATATTATTTGTGTATTATTTATACATTTTAGGTATCATGTGTAGTAATTTTGGTTTCATGATTTATCATTCAGTCAATCGGGAAGTTGATGGGTCATCATTGGAAAACTATAATAAAAAATATTGTACATAGATCTAAAAACCTATTAAAGGGTTCAAGATTAATTGTGTTAGTAGAGATTGTAATAATAATAATAATAATTAGAAAAATAATATTTTTAAATGATTTCTAAATTATAATTTTGGAAATTTTAAATTAGTTGTGGGTTTTATAGAGATAAATTTATAGTATATTTTACTGAGTAAATAAACTAGATAGAAGTTCATGCATATACATCTACAAAAGAAAAATAATTAGGTTCAGACATATTTTCATGATTTGATACAATTATAAGGTGATATAGTTTATATTCATGGGTATTTATAGTTTAGGAATAAAAAATATAAAATCCCTACATTCCTAAAAAAAATTGTTAAATTATTCACATGTCAAACATCTCTTATATGGGTTTTAGTATTTATGTTGGATTATTAATGGTTATTATGAAATGGTATTGTTAGAAAAAAGGATGTCGAAATTTGAGAAGATTTATTCTATGAATGGGATCATATAAGAGGATTGATGATTAAATTTTTTATATGAATCCAAGAAATGGATTTATGATCTATTGCCTTATGGTAAAGCGGGTTTTGGGTTAGGATTTTGTGTGATTTGATTTATTTGTAATGATATGTGTAATTATATCCATATTACTGTTATTGTTTTGTATTTATTATCATTATGATAAAATTCATATATTTTCAATGGTCCATCATGAATTGAATTGAAAAATAAATGTGGTCTTAAATTCCTCAATTGATACTTGTTCAATATAGTTTTGATATTTACCCAATAAGATTGATTACTATAAAAAAAGTTATTCTATCATAAAATGTGGAGTTTATATAACTCTCATAATCATTATTATAAATTTACTATTTCTTATGATAGTGATTTCAATATTTGAATTGGTTTTCAAGATTTATTTATTTTGAACAAAACACTGGATTGGTTAAAGAGTGATTTGTTTTGTGATAAATTAATATGAATAAATAATTATTGATTTTTGGAAAGCCACTCTATAAATCAGTGTAGGTTATGTTTCCAAAATAAAAGGATGAGGAATTCATAAGATACATATAAATCATCACATAATAATTTAATGGATGAACTTTGAGTACTTGTTAAGTCATTTTGAAATCGGTCTTATAATGATGTTATGCCATAATATGAGTCAATTATTTTATACGTTAATTAATGTGAGTACAGTTTCATTTTTGTACATTAAATAATGTAAATTAGGCCACAAATTCATAGTTTATGCCATAAAACTTAATTTCATGTCACAATTCATAGACATTAGAGTATTTACTTTACAAATATAATTGGTATCATAAGATTCACAATGAAATATTTATTAATCATGTAAAAATGGTTTGTAAAGAATTTCCATGGAAATTTAATAATTTAAATAATAAAACATGAAAAAACCCTTATTCTAAAATATTTTCATTATATATATATTTATATATTGGTTCTTATTGATTTTATTTGGGAGTTAATCAATATATAAGAATTTTTATTTTATATTATGTTTTTACCATTGAATATGTCACAATATAAGGTACTTCACCATTATATGGAATTTAAATAATATATTTTTGAATTTAATATTGAATTATGATGATGTGAAATGGTTGGGTTTTTAGAGATGAGCATAAATGAACAATAAACTACTATACAGGTGTAGTTAAGAAGGATTGAAAAAAATTATGTCCAAAATTGGATTTTATAGTTTATCAATCCTGTAATTTCATTGGGTTTCATATTATTTCTCCTTGTCATGTGTTCCTTATGGATTATAATATAGTTAAATGTGATGTTGAATTATTTTTTTTCACCATGGACACTATCACTTAAAAATGAGTAAGAAAACCTTGTAAAAATATCTTTTTGAATGTGATATTATTTTCCTCTCTCTCTCTCTCATCACATATGCATAGTTTCTTTTATGTATCATATAAATTAACTACGATGGAACTTTTTTTGAGAAAAAAAATTTATGATCTATAATTAACACCCCATATCAATAGTCATAAATATTTCTATAATTATATTTGATTAGAATCAGTATAGAGGATTCAATTATGAATTATTCATTATATTTGATTGAAAGAGACAATTTTAGTTATTCTTCAGGATTGTTAGAATATTATTTACTAATATATAATTATGTAGAAAAAATGTCCAATATTTTCTGAATTAAATCAATAAAAAATTATTCCTATGTTATATGGAAATTTATTTTAATTTTGGAAAGATAAAATTGTTATATATCAACAATCACCTTTGTTGGATATTCATAGCAGTATTATGAATGTTTTAATTATATCCAATTATACTATAGTATTTATAGGATAAAAATAATATTGAATAAAATGTGATAAAACATAATTAATTACCATAATACAACATTTAGAAAAAAATCACATGTTTTACGGATTCAAAAACAATAATAGCTATATAGTGAAATTATTATCATATTTATAATGGTGTTCAATCGTTTAATTATTCGAGATTTCAAATGTTTCACTCACCATTTGATGATGTACATATGGGTAAATGTTAATTTGAATGATATTTTATCATTTAGGTGAATAATAATGGTATCCTAATTTAGAGTTATAGAGTATTTCATCAAGCCATTGGAATAAATATATGAGAATATTACCATATATGTTTTATAGAAACAGTAAACCTTTGAGGATCATTAAATTTATATGTTTAAAATTAATAAACCCAACAAAATCTTGATATTATATTATATGATTAATGGTATTTTATTGAATAATAAAGAGAAATTTTATTAATAGAGTTTCATCAAGACTTTTAAATTCTCAGATATCACTAAATCAATGATAATACTGGATTGTTAATTTGAAATAGAATATGATTCTATGATTTTTAATGAGTCCATATCACATTTCATTAATTTAAATCAAGGATAAAATTCATGTACAATGGAAAACTACCTTGTATGTGTCTTAAATGTGGATTTTTGTGATATATTTTAGATTCATTCCCTAGTAAGAATTAAGATGAATAAGAACATCATTAATCAAAAATGTAATATAAGATAAAATATTCTTTAGATTATTAAAGTGGTGGAAAAAGAGTCAAATTTGCATGAGGATAATGGTACCCATTATTTTATTGGTAAATAATGGAATTATAATTATACCATGAGTCAATAAGAATGAAATTAAAGATAATATAATTAGTATTGAGAAACCTTTAAGGTGTTTTGATTGATAAGTGATCTCATGAATTTCATAAAATAAAATAGGAAACATTAGAGAGAAATAATATTTGATAAAGGAGTTTAAATATATCATAAAGACCCTTAATACATTAATTTTGATGGTCGATAATGAGAATTAAAAAATTCTATTTGGAATGATGGATGAAATTAATTAAATAAATTTAGAAAAATATTTGATTATTTAAATAAATAACATGAATCTAGTTTCCATGATTTTTATTTTAATGACCATTCGAATATGATTCATGAATTCTAATATTAATTGAAATTAATTGTTGAAAAATTACATAAACTTCTCCAATGAATTTGTAGAAACATCAAAAGACCACAATGACAAAAAAAAATAATTATATGATGTGATATTAAATCTATTTGGGAACTCAAAAATGTAAAAAAGATAATAAAAATAATTGAATGAAGGAATTAATTATGTTTATTTAGTTATAAAAATGTAATATACCCAATGTTTCAAAATTTTATTTTGATTCAAGTCATATAAATAGTTATGTATAAAAAATAAGTATTTTGGAATAATAAATGGGGATGGAAAATATTTCAAATCATGTGTAAATTTATTAATATAAGTGGAGTACCAAAAATAAGGAATATAAATATGTAGTTAATGGGAAACAAAATTTATAATCGATGAGAATATTTTTACATGAATATTAATTTTAGTTTTTAATATTGTATAATCATATGTTGTGTTTTTATTTTTATAAAATAAGATTTTCACTTTCATATAGACAGATTCCTTTTTCATGGACAAAATATAAAGATATAATTGTAATACCGTGAAAATAAAAATTTGAGAAGGTATAATTGAAATATTATTCTAATTTTCTCAATGAAAATTTATGTAAAAGTGATCAAATGTGATATACTAAAAACAAGTGTCTCACATTAATGTAGTCATCGCTAAAGATGAATTAAAAGTATGAAAATATTAAAATTTGGAATGATCCTATTTTTCTCATTTGAATTTAAGTTTCTTAAAACTATTTAAATTTTAGGAATCCATGGATCTTAGGTAGTGGTTTATATATCTATATTATAAATCAAGAATTTCTCTAATGAGAATTCATATGTAAATTACAGAAGCTGTCACATTTCAAATGAAAATCCATCAAATGCAAATGGTGTAGGATGTATTAAAATTGTGACATAAATTTTTCAATCTAGTGACATTATATTTATTGATTTTTTTATAAATAATCAATTAAATTTTTTAAACAACATGACAATGTGAAATGCATGATTTTTTATTAGAATTGATGTTTTATTAAGAGAATGAAGCATAACCTGAACATTATTAAATGACTATAGAAAATCAATAATCTATTCTGTAATTGAAATGATTGTAAATATTGATAAAATAGTTTTAATGAAAGGAATGATATTTATAATATAATACATCGCTAATTGGGTCAAAAGATATGAGAACCATTTCATGTATTATTCCATGTGAAATGTACCAAATATAAATCATATAGGAATAAAATCTTGTGATTTGTTTCAAAATTGAGTGATAGTGAACAATATATATTGAGCGGAGGATATAAAAATGTGGATGAAAGTTAAACTTATTTATTTTTATGTGTGCCCTGATGAGCATGAAATTGAAAAATAAACATAATTATTGCATTACTTTGGTTTAAAATTATAAATTTACGAATTATTTTTATATCATGTGTTGTAAGTCATAGGCTCCTAATATGTTTAATATTTTTTATCAATGAGAAGAAAATAAATCATTTAATTTGAGAAAAAAAAAATTTGACAATGGATCTATGGTAATGAATGAATTCATTGAATAATATAATTAGATTCATATAATATGAAATTAAAATATATTTCCACATATTCCTCAATAAAATAGGGTGGTTGAATGGATGATCCATATTTTAGTTGATGAGGGTGGAACCATATTATTAAAGTAGGAAACATCAATGATATTTTGGAAACATGTTGTAACATTTATTTTATAAATTGTTAATAGGTTTAAAAAAATTACATGGTAATAGGTTAAATACTTAACGAAATATATTCATCATTCCATATTTTCTATTTTTTTAAGAACCACATTTTAATGATCTTGAAGTTGTTTGAATTAAAAATTCACATCAATATTAAAGGTATACATTTGGAGAAATTTAATGGATTACCTAAATAAGGGATATTTCCATGATTTTTTTCCCACTAGAAGATGTTACATGTAATGACCCAAAATATTTGTAAATATTTATTAATTATATAAACATTTTATTATCATTCTTGTTTCACATGTAACAACCAAAAAATATGAACCATGGCACATTTTTTTAAGATTAATATTAATCTTTTAATTAAGGTGTTGAAATGGGAGGTATAAATAAAGGTTAACCCATTAGAAAATATAAATATAAATAAAATTAAAATGTTATTTTAATACTAATACACTAATGATATTCGATTAGTATAATTAATTAACTAATATGACCATTTTATACATAAAATCTCTTTTATGAATTTTTTTATTTGCTATGCATTTTTTCCAAATAAGAAAATATTTTTTTATTAGAGGATGAAAAAACCACTATTTTATATTTTAAATATACTAATATTAATTTAAATTTCTAATTGATATGAAATAAGTATAAATATTTCTAATATTTAAGAAATCCTTTTTCCTGTAAAAAAAATATTCCCTTATATTCATAGTTATGATTTAATAGTTAAATTCATAAATTGTAAAATTATAATTTTTAAAAATTGAGATGATTTTAATATTAATCACAAAAATATTTTATAATGATGATTTATTTATTTTTATGTGATTACTATAAAATAATATTTTACCAATACATAGAAATTTATGACATGAGTATAATATAATAATATAATAAAAATATATGAAATTTTTTCATTAAAAAATGTTTATTTTTGAAGTAAAATTATAAAATTAAAAAAAAATTATTATAAATTTTAAAACCATTATTTGAAATTTTAGAACATAAGTATTATTTTTCTCTAAATAATTTATTTTACATTGCATATTAATTACTTTATAATTTATTTTTATCAGTTTTAATAAATTATCATGATAAAATTGAGTTCATATTTTGAATCATCATGTCCAAATTATAAAATATGTGATATTTAAAATATATTCATAAAAAAATTCTGATTTTAAAAATGTATTACCATGGTAAAGGTAAAATGGTAAAAAACATAACATAAAGGGCAATGACCATAAATATGATTAAAATTATAAAATAAATTTAAATTTGATATGTGAATCAACCAAACCATATCTATTCTCCATTATAATCCAATTTGGGGTTAACATTCCTTGTGAAACATACTCTCTCTTAATATTAAGAATTTATGTTTGAAAAATTAACATTGTATCCCCTTATAGAAAGGGCGTTCCCCATCCCATTCTAGAGAACTCTAAAATTTTTAATTCATTTTTAAACCCATCCCATTTTATATCCCCTAGATTCTTCTTATAATAACTCAAGCTTATGTTCACTTGAATTTTTATTTGGTCCTCCATTTCTGTGATATACTCTACAGAAAAACTAAATTTCTCAATGTGAGTAATAATCACTCCCAAACCAATTTTATTTTTTATTCCAAATTTAATTTCACCATTAATATAAAAAGAAATCAGTAATATTTTTATTCTAAATTTTATAATGTTGAGGGGATAATCATTATCCGCTTTTCCCTTTTACATTAGAAATATTAAAATTTCCTCTATGTGTTTCTGTTATCTACCACCATGTGTCATTTTATGATTTACATAAGGGAGCGCCTTCTTCATTCCTCCCCTTATCAAACACGGATCTCCTTCCACCATTTCCTCTCATCTCGCACAGCCCAAAGGTCTCGAATTTTCTTGATGGGTGCCCAAATATTCTGATCTTGACTGCGGAGTTCATGGAATCATCGGATCTCCTGAAGCTTACTTTGGTTTCTTGGTTTATGAATCGATGCCAATCGGTGGATTCATTCGATAGGTATGTCTTTAATAGGTGGTATTTACAGGAAAGGGAGAAAGAGACTCTTAAGTACAGACATCATATAATGATTCATTTTTCCTTGGAGGTTGATCTTATCAAAGCATGGTCAATTTCACATCGTAGCTGCAATGGATTTATATTTTACCTGTTAATATGGTCATTTTATCTTCATATGAAGAGTGATCCCCCTATAATGGCGATTTGGGTAAGTTTTCCCAACCTTCCCCTACCGTTTCAAAAACTCTGTTGTTATTAGGATTCTTGGGAACCTTATTGGCAGATATTTGTGTTCAGATAGGCGCACTGAGTCCCTTTTCCATCATATCAATCCTTGTGTGCGTGTCAAAATTGATGTATCAAAGGTTCTATTTGAGTATGTTTGTATTAATCTTGGTGAGTAGTATCAATTCAAGCAATGTCTAGTATAATAATCCTAGAATTATTTTTTCTCTATCTAAAAGTTTCTGGTATACTTGATAGAGTTCTGCCAATGGGGGTCTTAGTTGCCGGAAAATTCAGAGGCTTGTATCAAGGTAGGTTTGAGGGATCATATTCCAACTAGTATGGAAGGTACTGTTCGGGGTGTTCTCTCTCCTGGGGGTCTGCTACAGGTTTAGTCACCACTGCTGAATTTTGGGGGGTTAGAGGGGATTGTAGAGGACGAATGGCATGATAGTGTCTCAGCAGATCACGTTGTGTCAACTGAGGTTCACAATGGGTTTGTTCAAAGTGTTGGCAAGGCTGCATAATTTATTAGGCCGGACACTATTAAGGGTAAACATGTAGTGGTGTTCCAAGATAACCCAAAAGTCTATATGGTCTTTAATCGATTAAGATAGGATTTGGCTAGTCCATCCATATGATACAATCTAAAATCCAATGGAAATGGAATAGGGGAAGGATTTTTATAGGTTGATGCTGCTCGGAGTGAATTTCAAAAGGATGTAAGTAATGGTGTTATGGTTCAAATGGAGGGCATTGAAGAGGATGTTGTTAATGGCTCTTTTGCAGAGGTTTCTCGGGGTAGTGTTGTCCTGACCAAGGGAAAGCAGTCACTGGTTATGGATGACCAAATGTTTTCTTATAAGGCAGGGGTTATTCTTAAGGTAACTAGTTCTCAATTAAGGTGATAAATAGATTTGAAGGTATTTCAATGGAAGGTCTGAACACTGACCAAGAAGACCCGGACTGTGTAAGCGGGGTCTGTGTGGAGTATCCCAATGAAATTGGTAAGAGTTTTTTTTTATGGGAAATAAGACTGATAAGTAGCAGGAGTAACAGGAGGAGGAAGAATAGGAAGGATTACTCCTCTTTGCGGGCTCCCTTGGATACTCGTTCAGCAAAAAAGAAAAACAATTAAATTCTCTCATGAGTTCGGAAGATGAGGTTGTAACATCCCAAGATTTTATGAAAAATATTCTTTTTAATTTTATTAATGTCTTGTGTTGTACGCTACACCAAAAGGAGCTTGCACAACACACATCCTTGACTTGCCTTGCATTACACGCAATCGCGACCTTCCTCGATAGCGTGTGTAGTACGCAATACTGAGCTTCACTAAACAACGATATGCTATTAAAATATTATTATAACTAGCTGTTATGAATAGTAATAACCACCTTTTAAAATTTTAGAAATTTTAGCTCTCAAAATGGACTTCATTTTTGGATTCGGAGTATCGAATTTAGCCTAAGGTGAAATTTTGGTACTTTTCGGATAACTTTCATATTCTGATGAATAGTGAAAATTACTAAATTTTAATTAAAAACAACTTTTTTAATCGAAATAATTAATAGTGATAAATTATTAATTTGAGTGGTTTTAAAGTATATTTAGAATATATTTTTACAATTCAATAAAATGTTGGTCAATGGATGTAATTTCACATCTACACCAGACATAAACAAGTGTTAATCTTTTGATTGTTATTATCTCTTAAAAACACGCTATTTGTTGTGACAGCGGAAATTAATTATAAAATTAATTAATGCAACTTATATGTTGGGAATTTTTTAAAATAAAAATCATTTTTGAATTCGGAATATCAATTATAGCTTAGGGTGAAATTTTGGCATTTTTCTGAAAAACTTCAATTTTTGATGAATAGTGAAACTACTAAGTGGTAGTTAACAAGATTATTTTTTTCATAAATCTTAATTTTACCGCTTCTGTGAATGTAATTTCAAAAATCCGAGAGACACGGTTGATTTCAGTAAGTAAAATGTGGTTCAATGAGATGAAAATAATTTTTGGTGAATAGTAACTTTTTACTTTTATTTACCACGGTTAAAAGTAAATAGGATAATTAAGGGTAAAATGATTTTAATATTACCCTAACACATGTCCTAATCCTATTGGACAAGTGTATCTTCACCAAAAACAACCTTAAGTGTAAAATATTATCATTTAGGCCCACTTGGATTAGATTAGGACATTTATTATTATTTAATTCAAAGAAGAGTTAAAAGAGTTAAAATCAAAGTTTATTTACTAAAACATTTTTAATATAGGGTTATACATAATATAATTTAGACTATAAATATTCATTAGAAATCTAAAAAGCTTTCCTACATAATGGTATTTTATTTGTAATTTTTATACTTTAAATAATTTAATTTATTTATGACACAACGATGATGAAGTAATTACCTTTTTAAGAAAATATTAACACAATTGATGTTATAAATGCCCAAATAAATGTAATTTGAGACTTTTTATGACTTACACTAATTTTCTAGGTTAATATGACATGTTATTGTTTATTTAAGTAACTTGTTTAGAACTTATCATTCTGTTAGAAATTTCATAAAAATCATGTACCAAATAGTGTCAAAATTGACATGAATTAGTTTTTAAAACAAATATTATATTATCAATTGTTATTTAATTCATAAAAATCTAAGGTTCGGCCAAATGAATTAGATACGGATATATATATATTAATAATAAACAAATTGGGGTTCTTTTGGCTTGTTATGGTAAGTTTATTAACCATATAGTGTAAGAAAACAAAAAGACACGGTAAAAGTTAAATTATTTAACTTAGAGTTAAATCTAATTGATAAGGTTAAAATAAATACCTAAACTTGTCTAAATCCTATTGGATGAGAGGATTTCGACCCATCCCCACCTTATCCTAGAAATAAATCAATTTGGATCTATTTAAAACCGAACTTGACTTTATAATAAAATAATATTTTTAGTTATTCCAAAGGTGCCCCTCTCCTCCCTTATAAAAGGGCACATCCTCCCTCTCCTCCTCACACCAATTTGAGCATTCAAGCTCGGCCAACCCCTGCAAAAATCTCTTCTCCACTTCCCTATTATCATCCTAGAGGTCCTGGTCTTCTTAAAAGACCAATTTTAGTGCCTTAAAAGGAGGTCTCAAAGAAGCACTTCAAAGAAGAGGTAATATCCATTACCGATCCTTTCCAATTTATTTCTTCTTCAACTTCTTCTTCTTTAGTTGTTTCATTATGAAGTAATAACATCAGTATCATTAATATACTGATATGTTATTATAAGTATGAAACAGCCCTATTTAACCATCTATCCATCCTACGGAAAATGAAATCACCGCGCGTGCGTACGTACGGAATACCGTCTCCACGCCGTGGTGTAGGCTATTTTCCACCACCACCTTAATAGGATGGGTATAATGGTTTAATGAGTAACTATATATTATTATTATAAAGTTATATTGATACTAAAATTGTA
Organism: Viscum album; assembly: GCA_963277665.1. Taxonomy (NCBI): domain Eukaryota; kingdom Viridiplantae; phylum Streptophyta; class Magnoliopsida; order Santalales; family Viscaceae; genus Viscum; species Viscum album. Next base: position 1,966,570,548 of record OY728121.1, read on the forward strand.
TACATACACTTTAACACAATTCCACGACCATGGGAACGATATCATCGCTCGTGCGTACGTACGGACTACCGTCTCCACGACGCGATGAGATTCATTCTCAATGATTAACCATTCATGAATGATTATAAAGTATATATAGTAAGTACTAATGAAATATATGACATAATAATTATACTGGATTTATTTATATTTATGTCATCTATTTAATTCCATTCAATTCAATAAGGAAACGAAAACAGCGTTCATGCGTACGTACGGACTACCGTCTCCATGAACGGTGTATTTCATTCCATTTATCGATATATTATATATATATATATTCTGAATATATATTATATATAAATCATTTTTTACATTCTGGATATAAGTAATCATGATCCAAGTAATCATATTAATAATTACAAGTTAAAAACACGAACGACAAATGAGACGATTTTACCCAAAACGCTACTTTAACATGAATTTACAAAAGAACGGGTAATATAAAGTCATAAGTGGACCATATATGATATAATAACAATGAATATGATTCTGGAATAAGTCAATAACATGATTTAAATCATTATATAGGAGGTTCAGACACGTACAAAGCAAGTCGGACCTATGGTAAGGGAAATATCACAATCTCATTTTTATCCGAGATTATTTTTACTTTGGCATTTACTGGGGTGTATTTTATCATCCACATCCATGTTCCCTCAATATTTAATATTGTTTCCATCCACTTACAATAGTTTAAATACAATTTTACCCTTCGGTGAGTTTTTAGTAAAGAATATGAAAGGAATCTTTTGTCGTTTTTCGTACGAGGTACTTTTTGACTTTTCTGAGAAAAGTAAAAAGAATGTTTTTTTTAACTTATACGGCATGAATGGATTTTTAAAACATTATTTCCAAGAAGCTTCCTTTACAAGTTTTCAAGTTTATTTTTAATCAACTTCTTTTAGTTTATAATTGTATGACATGTTAAGAAAGGAAAAAATGTTTTTGAAGTAGAAAGGATATTTTCCTCAAGAATGGAGTTCAAGTGTTTTATCAAAATTATTTTCCATCTAAGATAATATAGGGTTCTGTTTCTATCCCTATTATTACATTGATTTTAATAATGTTGTTATGGAATTATTTTTATGAATTCCTTTATCTTATATGAATTTTTTTATGATGACATGTTGTTTAAGAATCCCATTTTTATTATATGGGTTATGCAATGATGTATGATTTATGATTTTGTGGAACACATAAGAATGGTATCATTATGAGATGGGTGGGACCTATATATCCCTCCAATGCATTGGGTAAAGATTTTATATCTCATGAGATAGACATGGCTGGAACAGTAGGTTATACCGGCTCAGTGAAACAGGACTGAAACGAGGGTGACTCGGTTCAGAAAGGGACTTTGTCCACTAAGATATTCTTGGCAATGAGTCTTGACTAACAAGAAATGATTCTCTATGATTATGTGTGTATGCCACAAAGTTTCATGTTTTAATTTATGATTATTGTGATTACATTTCACTGCCATGATTTATCCCATGTTATGAAATTATGATCTCTTTGGCAGGTAAAGATTTCCAAAAATTATGTTCTTATGTATATGATGTGATTGATATTTCTTTTGTTTACCCTTACTGAGCATTTGAGCTCACCCTTTTTTGTTTTCTTTTCCCCAGGGTATAAATAAAGGTTTTAGGAAAAAAAAAAGATCTTTATGGGAGATATTGAAGATCTTTCACCACGATTAGAAGATTTTATTCCGAGTTTCCAAAGACACTAAACTATTATGGTCCTTGTGTGTGTGTTTTGTTATGTACTAAGTATTCCGCAAAAGTAATGTAATATCTATGTACGTTAAGCTTCGGGTCTCTACAGTTGGTATCAGAGGAATGTTTTAGTCAACCTTTGGAAAATAGGATGCGAAAACGTTAGTGAGATCCCTAGAGATATTTCTAAGGTATGTCTAGGGATGTCCCTAAGGATAAGTATACATATAGAATATAGTCCTAGAACTATGGTAACGATATTAGATTAAACCTAAGATGTTAGATATTGAAGTTACTCCCCCTTTATTATGATTTTTTCCTCTCACACTGTTCTTTTTGGGTTTTAGACGATGGCTGGAACCCGAAGGAACCGTGTTGATCAATGCAATGGACAATGCAATGATTGTCCTCCTGAACAAACAAATGTTATGGGAGATGGAGTGAAAAATATTATTGCTATACTTACACAAGCTATGAATTATTCTAGACTTCCAAATGAGCAGAGAAGGTAACAATATTCTATTGAGTCCTTCATGAGGCAACGTCCACCTTCTTTCAGTGGGTCTTCTGATCCACTTGTTGCTGAACAATGGATCAGTACTACTGAAAAGATATTTTCAGTTATTCAATGTTCTGAACATGATAAAGTCATCTTAGCAGTATATCGTTTGGAAGGTGAAGCTGATCAATGGTGGAATCTTATCAAGAATACGAGGACAAGAGATGAAATTGAGTCTATGGAATGGGACGAGTTCAAGAACTTGTTTTTCAGTAAGTACTTCCCTCGTATTCTTCGAACAAAGATGGAAAAGGAGTTTCTTGAGCTGAAGCAGAAGGATGATGAATATGTTGGTATATATGAAGCAAATTTTACAAGACTTGAAAGGTATGCATCTGGCATTATCATCCAACCTGAAAGTAAAGTTGATTGATTTTTCAATGGCTTAAAACCAAGTCTTTGAAGGGAATTATCTATAAGAGACTTCAGTAGCTATGAAGAAATTGTGCGTTGTGCTATCAAGGTAGAAATGGAAGTTGGTGTTACATATCCATCTCATGGTTTTGACAAGAAATGAAAGATGAAGTTCAAGGAGAAATATTAGAATAATGGTGAAAAGAAGATGAATGTTTCCTTAGGTACAAAGTGTGGAAAGAAGCATGGTGGAGATTGTCTTAAAGGGACTAGAAAATGTTTTCAGTGTGGAAAAGAAGTTCATCGAGTAGCTGAGTGTCGAAGTAATGGAAAAAGGGTTTCTAATGATGTGAATAAAGCAAACACTGCAGAGAACACACCACCAACACTTCAATGCTTCAAGTGCAAGGAAATGGGGCATTATGCTAATAAATGCCCTAATCCAAGGGTTAGTGATGATCAACATGAGCAACCACTGAAGGAAAAGGACAAAGGGAAGTCACATGCGATCACTATTGACGATGTTGAATATGACAACGATGTGGTGGAATGATTAAGTGTTTATGTAATGGGATTCCAAAATAATATTGTATCATGGAGTATTGGAATATTTATGTATTGGTCTAATGTGGTATTCAAAGTGATTGAGATATTTTTGGAAATAAGATGATATGCGCATAATGAAGGGAAAATGAGAAAATGAAATGTTAACAGTATTCATGAGCTCATGATTGATATAAGGACTAAGTGATATCATGGTTTGAGTATATAGAATTTTGAGGATTTTGGTATGTGGAAAGTGTTAACTTTTAACTGCATTCATGTTTTCACTAAGGTATTCAAGAGAATACATGATTAAGGACTTTGAATGTTTGGAATGTGACCAACAAAAAAAATCTTATGATATATGGGGATCAACTATGGTGTTAAATCTCTGGTAATCGTTTTCACTATGTTATGAGAGTGGACTGCAGTATTATGGATAAGCCTAAAGATTGGAATGGATTATGTTGGACATAAGTTAGTATTGTTTAAGGATAGAAGTTTTGCGATATTATTGATGGTATGTTATAGTAATATAGTTTTAGAAAAAGGACAACCTGCAGGACGGGCGACAGCCCATCGCGTCGGACAAGGCTGTGGAAATCGAACCCACAACCGAAGTGCGACTGGCCTTTATCGCCTACCACTGGTCTACAGGAAGTCCCTGTTTAGTGGAAACTAGTTTTATTATATTAAGCAGTATGATATATGAAGTATAAGTCCATTTTAGGAACCATATATGATTAATATCACTATAGATCGACTTATGTATATAATTTTTGCTAACCTTTTGTTTGAGACAGATGGAATGACCCGATCTGCTAACACTTCACGAATAACAAATTCAACTTCATTTATTTAAGAGATGAAGTGGAAATTGTTCAAGGCACCAACAAAAGTGAGATTGTACCAAAATAAAGTAAGTATTTATTCTAATTCAAAATTTCAACTTTAGGGAAATGATCTTGAAACCCAAAAATGTTGTCCTAGTGATCTTATACCTGATGAATCAGATGGTACCTTATATCATCACAAATCTATGGATTTGTGATTACTGGCTTTTCCATAGCCATGTTCTCTACCACTCCCCATCAGAACATGATGGTTAGATTTCTCTTCCATATCCATATTTTCACCTATGTGGAAACCCCGTGATTAGTTTATTTGGGTAATCGTTACATTTCATACTTTAGTTTTTAAAGCCAAGTTTTGGTATTCCTTTTTACGATGTGGGTTTCTATTAAAGAAACTTTTGAATAGTAAACCATTTATAACCCCGACGAATTTCGAGGGCGAAATTCATTTTAAGGGGGGTAGAATGTAACAGCCCGAAATTTTATGAAAAATATTATTTTTAATTTTATTAATGTCTTGTGTTGTACGCTACACCAAAAGGAGCTTTCACAACACACATCCTTGACTTTCCTTGCATTACACGCAATCGATACCTTCCTCGATAGCGTGTGTAGTACGCAATACTGAGTTTCACTAAACAACGATATGCTATTAAAATATTATTATAACTAGCCGTTATGAATAGTAATAACCAATTTTTAAAATTATAGAAATTTTAGCTCTCAAAATGGACTTTATTTGTGGATTCGGAGTATCGAATTTAGCCTAAGGTGAAATTTTGGTACTTTTTGGATAACTTTCATATTCTGATGAATAGTGAAAATTACTAAATTTTAATTAAAAACAACTTTTTTAATAGAAATAATTAATAGTGATAAATTATTAATTTGAGTGGTTTTAAAGTATATTTAGAATATATTTTTACAATTCAATACAATGTTGGTCATTGGATGTAATTTCACATCTACACCAGACATAAACAAGTGTTAATCTTTTGATAGTTATTATATCTTAAAAACACGCTATTTGTTGTGACAGTGGAAATTAATTATAAAATTAATTAATGCAACTTATATGTTGGGAATTTTGTAAAATAAAAATCATTTTTTAATTCGGAATATCAATTATATATTAGGGTGAAATTTTGGCATTTTTCTGAAAGACTTCAATTTTTGATGAATAGTGAAACTACTAAGTGGTAGTTAAAAAAATTATTTTTTTCATAAATCTTAATTTTACCGCTTCTGTGAATGGAATTTCAAAAATCCGAGAGACACGGTTGATTTCAGTAAGTAAAATGTGGTTCAATGAGATGAAAATAATTTTTGGTGAATAGTAACTTTTTACTTTTATTTACCACGGTTAAAAGTAAATAGGGTAATTAAGGGTAAAAATGATTTTAATATTACCCTAACACATGTCATAATCCTATTGGACAAGTGTATCTCGACCAAAAACAACCTTAAGTGTAAAATATTATCATTTAGGCCCACTTGGATTAGATTAGGACATTTATTATTATTTAATTCAAAGAAGAGTTAAAAGAGTTAAAATCAAAGTTTATTTACTAAAACATTTTTAATATAGGGTTATACATAATATAATTTAGACTATAAATATTCATTAGAAAGATAAAAAGCTTTCCTACATAATGGTATTTTATTTGTAATTTTTATACTTTAAATAATTTAATTTATTTATGACACAACAATGATGAAGTAATTACCTTTTTAAGAAAATATTAACATAATTGATGTTATAAATGCCCAAATAAATGTAATTTGAGACTTTTTATGACTTACACTAATTTTCTAGGTTAATATGACATGTTATTGTTGATTTAAGTAACTTGTTTCTAACTTATCATTCTGTTAGAAATTTCATAAAAATCATGTACCAAATAGTGTCAAAATTGACATGAATTAGTTTTTAAAACAAATATTATATTATCAATTGTTATTTAATTCCTAAAAATCTAAGGTTAGGCCAAATGACTTATATAAGGATATATATATTAATAATAAACAACTTGGGATTCGTTTGTCTTTTTATGGTAAGTTTATTAACCATATAGTATAAGAAAGAAAAAAGACACGGTAAATGTTAAATTATTTAACTTAGAGTTAAATCTAATTGATAAGGTTAAAATAAATACCTAAACTTGTCTAAATCCTATTGGATTGGATGATTTCAACCCATACCCACCTTATCCTCTAAATAAATCAATTTGGAGCTATTTAAAACCGAACTTGACTTTATAATAAAATAATATTTTTAGTTATTCCAAAGGTGCCCCTCTCCTCCCTTATAAAAGGGCACCTCCTCCCTCTCCTCCTCACACCAATTTGAGCATTCAATCTCGTCCAACCCCTACCAAAATCTCTTCTACACTTCCCTAGTATCATCCTAGAGGTTCTGGTCTTCTTAAAAGACCAATTTTAGTGCCCTAAAAGGAGGTCTCAAAGAAGCACTTCAACGAAGAGGTAATATCCATTACCGATCCTTTCCAATTTCTTTCTTCTTCAACTTATTCTTCTTTAGTTGTTTCATTATGAAGTAATAACATCAGTATCATTCATATACTTATATGTTATTATAAGTATGAAATAGTCCTATTTAACCATCTATCCATCCTACGGAAAATGAAATCACCACGCGTGCGTACGTACGGAATACCGTCTCCACGCCGTGGTGTAGGCTATTTTCCGCCACCACCTTAATAGGATGGGTATAATGGTGTAATGAGTAACTATATATTATTATTATAAAGTGATATTGATACTAATATAGTATACATACACTTTAACACAATTCCACGACCATGGGAACGATATCATCGCTCGTGCGTACATACGGACTACGTACCGTCTCCACGACGCGATGAGATTCATTCTCAATGATTAACCATTCATGAATGATTATAAAGTATATATAGTAAGTACTAATGAAATATATGAAATAATAATTATACTGGATTTATTTATATTTATGTCATCTACTTAATTCCATTCAATTCAATAAGGAAACGAAAACAGCGTTCATGCATACGTACGGACTACCGTCTCCATGAATGGTGTATTTCATTCCATTTATCGATATATTATATATATATATATATATATATTCTGAATATATATTATATATAAATCATGTTTTACATTCTGGATATAAGTAATCATGATCCAAGTAATCATATTAATAATTACAAGTTAAAAACACGAACGACAAATGAGACGATTTTACCCAAAACGCTACTTTAACATGAATTTACAAAAGAACGGGTAATATAAAGTCATAAGTGGACCATATATGATATAATAACAATTAATATGATTCTATAATAAGTAAATAACATGATTTAAATCATTATACAGGAGGTTCGGACACGTACAAAGCAAGTCGGACCTAAGGTAAGGGAAATATCACAATCTCATTTTTATCCGAGATTATTTTTACTTTGGCATTTACTGGGGTGTATTTTATCATCCACATCCATATTCCCTCAATATGTAATATTGTTTCCATCCACTTACAATAGTTTAAATACAATTTTACCCTTCAGTGAGTTTTTAGTAAAGAATATGAAAGGAATCTTTTGTTGTTTTTCGTACGAGGTACTTTTTGACTTTTCTGACAAAAGTACGAAGAATGTTTTTTTTAACTTATACGGAATGAATGGATTTTTAAAACATTATTTCAAATAATCTTCCTTTAAAAGTTTTCAAGTTTATTTTGAATCAACTTCTTTTAGTTTATAATTGTATGACATGTTAAGAAAGGAAAAAATGTTTTTGAAGTAGAAAGGATATTTTCCTCAAGAATGGAGTTCAAGTGTTTTATCAAAATTATTTTCCATCTAAGATAATATAGGGTTCTGTTTCTATCCCTATTATTACAAAGATTTGAATTATGTTGTGATGGAATTATTTTTATGAATTCCTTTATCTTATATGAATTGTTTTATGATGACATGTTGTTTAAGAATCCCATTTTTATTATATGGGTTATACAATGATGTATGATTTATGATTTTGTGGCACACATAATAATGGTATCATTATGAGATGGGTGGGACCTATATCTCCCTCCAATGCATTGGGTAAAGATTTTATATCTCATGAGATAGACATGGCTGGAACGGTAGATTATACCGGCTCAGTGAAACAGGACTGAAACGAGGGTGACTCGGTTCAGAAAGGGACTTTGTCCACTAAGATAGTCTTGGAAATGAGTCTTGACTAACAAGAAATGATTATCTATGATTATGTGTGTATGCCACAAAGTTTCATGTTTTAATTTATGATTATTGTGATTACATTTCACTGCCATGATTTATTCCATGTTATGATATTATGATCTCTTTTGCAGGTTAAGATTTCCAAAAATTATGTTCTTATGTATATGATGTGATTGATATTTATTTTGTTTACCCTTACTGAGCATTTGAGCTCACTCTTTTTTGTTTTCTTTTCCCTAGGGTATAAAGAAAGGTTTTAGGAAAAAAAAAGATCTTTATGGGAGATATTCAAGATCTTTCACCACGATTAGAAGATTTTATTCCGAGTTTCCAAAGACACTAAACTATTACGGTCCTTGTGTGTGTTTTTTGTTATGTACTAAGTATTCCGCAAAAGTAATGTAATATCTATGTACATTAAGCTTCGGGTCTCTACAGAGGTGATAGAATAGGTTCTGCTACTCAATGCTTTGTTAGAGGAAGTGGCCAAAATTATGGGGAGTTCTACAAAAGTGATTCTGAATGAGGAGAAATACACTTTAATTGACAAGCAGGAGATGATCCTAGTTGGGGGATTCAATAAGGGGAAGATTGGCCTCAAGGATTATATACCGACCTGGGATAAGCTGGCCTTTGTATTTGAAGATCTAATAAGGGATGAACCAAGAACTCATGTAACTTCTATCTCCTAGAACTTGTTTAGGGAAATTGATTCTGGTAGGATTAATTTTCTATTCAATGAATATACTTTATCCTTATGTGGCTGAATATTGGTTTCTCACATTTTCTTAAAAGTGTTTGCAATAAAATTTTAATTTTCAGTCAAATATGAAAAGCGTCAACTATGTGAACATACAATGCCTCTGTAATTCACCTCTTTAGACACATTTCTCTTATCAACACTCTCTATAAAATCATCAGAAAACTGATTTAAAATAGACTCACCTCTATTACGGATAAAATTATCTCCTAGAATCAATTTGGGTTTTTAAGGGAAGATCCATCCAAGACTGAATTTATCTCACCTTTTAATGAACTAACTTATTAAACTATAAAAATATAGGTGGTAACATTTCCATTCAACTTGACATTAAGAAATCCTTTGATATAATGTATTGGGACTTCATCTTCAAAGTTCTTCATGTATTTGGATTCAATAATCTCTTCATTTCTAGAATCAAAACCCTTTTTTGATGAGCCCACATTTCCATCCTGATCAATGGCACTCCCAGAGGATAATTTAATTACACCAAAAGTGTCAGACGGGGTGTACCTGTATCTGTAATCCTTTTTTATATCACAGAGGACTATTTAAGTCATCTTCTCACCCGTCAGGTTGACCAAAATAAACATAAACCTATTCATGCTTACAGAAATGTGAATGATCCCACTCACCTTCTTTATGCTGATTAAATCATTCTATTTCTTAAGGGTGATATCAAAAATTTCAGAACTCTCAAATCTACTCTCACTCATTATGAAGAGGTCTCGAGTCAAGTCATTAGTTGGAACAAATCCTCCATATATTTTGGAAAAAACTTTATGTCCAGTAGAAAAAACTCTATCGCCATTGAACTTGGAATTAAAGAGGTAAAAATTCCCTTAAAATACCTTGGGGTCCCCATCTTCTAGGGTAGACCCAAAGAATTCTACTTTTCAAGTATTTTTTATCAAATTATTAGTCAGCTTTCTATTTGGAAAGGTAAATCTCTCTCCATGGCAGGGAGAGTCTATCTTGTCAAGTCGGTCATTGTATCTAAATTGGTCTACTCTATGACGGTCTACAAGTGGCCAGATAGTCTTATTAAAAAAATGAATGTTCATATCAAAAACTTTGTTTATACTGGCAGCACCTTGGATAAGAATCTTGTGACTATCCCTTGGGCTACCTGCTGTAAGCCTTAGACAAGGGTGGGTTGGTATTAAAAACATAAAACTATTTAACGATTCCCTTCAAGCCAGACTCACTTGGAACATAATTCACAAAGATAGCCCATCGATTTATTTCATCAAAAATAGGTTTCTAGATAGATTGAGTGGAGGTAGAAGGAACTACCTGAACTCTTCCATTTGGCCCTTCATCAGAGATATGTATGCCAACATTTTGACCAATGCTAGATAGATGGTCACTAGAAACTCCTCCATGAAATTTTGGTTGGACAACTGGACTAGTACTCCTATTATTACTTTAATTCCTCCTGATCATCTCCCTAAAAATATTAACATCACTATCAACAATGTTCTCAATTCTCATTTTGATACTCTTCCTGATAATGGTGTTCAAGTTATTGATAATTATCATTTTACTATCTAGGTGGATTTTCTAACTTGGGAACCTACTCACAATGGTTTTCTAAATTCAAAAAGCCTCTACAACCATTCCTTTCATAACTCTAAAAATTACTTTAAGTAGAGTAAATTCTTTGATAAGTCTTGGACTAAGCCTTCAATACTCACTCTTATTTGGTGTATTTCTTATAAAAGAGTTCCCAATGATTCTTGTTTGCAAATTTTTGGGATACAAAATTGTTCTAAATATTGTCTCTATAATCAACATAGAGTGGATACTAATAATTTATTTTTTTCCTGTGCTACTGTCACTACTATTTGGAACTATATTTTTGACATCTTTGATTGCATATGGCTGATTATTGACTCTATCAATACATAGTTAAAACTTTGTGTATAACTAGATAACTCCCAACAAATCAAAAACATATTTCTTGCTGGGGTTATGGAGCTTCTACATGTAATCTGGTATGATAGAAATGTTTTCTTCACAACAATTGTTCACTGAATATCAATGCAGGTAAAATTCGGATACTCATCACTATTCTTGAAGCTGTGTTAATTTAGAAGGGGTGTTGTGACAACTCAGTGGGTGATTTTATGGTTTTGTGATGTCTTCGGGTTGCTGCCACTTTCAGCCAGCCGAGACGCACTTTTGAGGTTTTTTAGAGACCACTGCTCCCAGGGTGGATTAAAATTAATCTAGACGGAGCCTCCAAAGTGAATCTAGGTCTCACAGGGTGTGGCACCATCTACAAAAATCATCTTGGTCAGATCATTGGGTGCTTTTATGGAGGATGTGGTATTGAAACCTCTCTGGAAGTTGAAATGCTAAGTGTGATTCATGCCATTTCCTTTTTTTATACACCATAGTTGGAACAACTTGTGAATTGAAAGTGATTTTGTGACTATGGTGCATGCCATTTGGAATGGATTGATTCATCTAGCTTGGCCACTTCCTACGCGTTGGATGAATTGTCTCTATTCTCTTCATGGAACCAATTTCATTGCAACCCATACTTACCATGAGACGAATATGTTAGCTGATGGTCTCGCCAATAAAGGGTTTGCACATGATATAACCTAGATGGAGGATCTTTTAGACAACCTTCTTCCTCTTCATGTGAAATATTGTAATATGATACTATCTTTTAGACTCTTGTAAGCTTTGATTTTTAATAAATTTTAATTTGGTCTTTTGACCAAAGCGCCACATTCTTTAAAAAAATATAGATGGTTCTAAAATTTATTAGATGATAAAATTTTATATCAGGTATTATTTTATGTCACAAATAAGGTTTTTAATGGTTAAAAATATTTTCCAACATTATAATGCAATATATTGATATAAGTGCATTAAAGGGAAAAAATAGTTCATCGATTTAATCATCACAAATAATAACTGAAAATATTATAAAATGGTAATTTAACAATGTATTTCATTATAAATCATTTAATACAGTACCTTGTATAATATACTCATGATGATCTTGGTCTAAAATAACGGGGTTTAATATTTCCATTATAAAACATATATGAAACCATCCAAATTACTAACATATGACAATGAAAGTAAACATTACTTATAAAATGAAAAAATAATGAATTATTATTAATAAAAAGTAATAAATTGTAATATATATGAATAAGGTTATAAAAAATATTATTAATAATGTTATATTTTTTATAAAGAAGTTAACTAACCATTATGGAAATTTGGAGAAAAGGTAATGGTATTTTATAACTCAATACCCTTTCAATGAGTTATAATTTTTCTTCTTGAACATCCTTATTATAATATATTTAGATTCTACACTAGGATATTATTATATTTTATTTAAAATTATTTTTTGGATTTAAATTTCTATCTTTGAATAGACCGATGGCCTTCTGTTTTTATTAATTTTTTATAATCCCCCTTTTAATGGTTGAAGGAGAACCCATACATGGATCGTAGGATTCATGAAATTACATGACCTGAAGGTCTAGAGGAAATCATCCAGAATATAACTACTAAAAATTGATCCTCCAAAGAATCTAACAACATGATGTTAGATCTCCACCTTCACATGTTTGTTCAGCTAGGCTTCCCATGCATGCACAGGATAGTCCCGATGGAAATTTCCATACCCTCTCATTCTTCCAAATTTTTTAGCTTTGTTCTGGTGAATGCTCTATGCTCTAAATCCTCATCTAGATCCTTCTCCTTTTAGAGTATGTCTGCTCCATTAATCAAAATTTCATGTGGTATGAAGACCTTGAGGTGCCTTAAAGGCTTTGAGGTGGCCTGAAAACCTTACTGGAACAAAGTCCTTGGGTGGCTTGAAGGCCTTGAGGGACCTGAGGACCAAACCGGTGGCTCAAAATCCCAAACGGATGAATATTCTTGGTTGCTACTGTACCAAATAGTACCTTCTATAGTATCTACTATAGTACTGCAGCAATAATTTTTCATTAATATGTTTTACATGTCTCTTCTTGAATCCATCTATCCAATACTATTGATTCAATTTATTACAAATTTTTAATGGGTTTTCTTGACTCAAATCCTTTTTATGAGTCATAATTTTTTCACTTTGTCTTTGGTTTTTCAATAATGTTTTCATATATCCAATAATTATATTATATTTCATTTCTTCTATTTATTCTCTCTAATTATGTTTTCAACTCAAAAAAACATCTTTGATTGATTTTTTCCTTTATATAATTTGATGATGTTAAAAATATTGTTCATCCTCTTTAAATAAACTCTTTTTTATTTGTGTTCATTTTCACTATTTAAAGAAATGTTCCACTATCATAATTTGACATAAAAATAGGTTTTATTTTCTTTGGTGTTAAAATTTAACGTTACCTCTTTTAAAATAGAATATTTATTGTTCTTTTTATGATGGTGGTTTAACAATGTTATTTTATAATATTAAAAATGATTCCACTTTTCAATTTGAAATTTAGTATTTCACAGAACATTCCTTATAAATATCATTTATGAATTTTAAATGTATCCATTGTTGGTAATAATTTTAAAATGGTAATTTAAAAAAGATTTATTTCTACATTCCAGTAAATGATATTTGAAGAAAACTGATAATATTGTATTTTAATGATAATGTGAAAAAAATTAAGAAATATCTTTTTTTAATTATGTAACATTATCATGTTTAACTATAAAAGAACTAACTCTAATGGAATTATTTTTAATTAATTGAGCAATAAATTCCTTTATTAAATAATCCTTTTAGGAGATTTAATTTTAAGTATCAATTGATGTTGTTCATAAGGCCATTTTCTACCATAAAATTTGAGAAGGTTATAAAATCCATTTTCTTTAACTTGGTTCTTTTTAGTATGATGAATAAATGATATCATGCAGAATAAATATATACAGATGATTTAAAGGAGGGGTTTTTTACATCCCTTCAATTTATTGGATAAGGATTTATATCTAATTGGATAAGTATTATAGGAAATTATTATGTTTTTTCTCAAGTATGGGTGTGATTGAGTAACCCATAAAGGTGATATTTCCCTATTCTTTTGTTTGTTTAATAATTCATTCTTTTTTTATACTTCAATGGAATAATGAATTTCTATGTAATATTCCTATGATTACAATCCATGGATAATTTTTATTATCTCATGACTCAACACTCTTATCCTATTGTAAATTTCTTTTATTTTGAGATTAAATGTCATTATATATTGACATATGAAAATTCATATTATTCCATGCTGACTATAATAATATATTTCTCCCATGATTATTTTTTCTCACATTCTTGTGATAAAATCATTGATGATATATCAGTATGTTTATTCCCATACTGAGAAATTAAGATCACTCATTTATTATGTTTCCATTACCCAGGTTATGACGATGAATATAAATTATTGGAAGTCTAGAATGGAGTTAGGTGTTGTATTCTTCTAGAAAAATAATCAGTTGGAATGGCCCAAAGACCTTAATTTTTTGATTATTTTATAATCCACCTTTCAAGGGGTGAGTTGGAACCCTTACAAGGTCCTAAATCTTAGAGACAATTACATGACCCATAGGTCTTAGAGGGAATCACCCAGACAAGACAACATGGAACTGATCCTCCCCAACATATGTTATGATATCAACACTCCAACTTCAAAGGGATAGTCGGCTAGTTGTCCTATGCAAAGATCCATAAGACCGATACCAATGGAAAAGCCATACCCTCTCATTATTCCAATTCCAGTTAGCTCTGCTCTAATGAATGTGCCTGCCCTGAATCCTCCTCTGAAGCCTTGTCCCCTATAGTCTGACTGGTATATCTACATTTCATGTGGCCTGAAGGCCTTGGGGTGGCCCTAAGGCCATAAGGTGTCCCAAAGGCCTTGATAATCAACTGGCCTAAAGGCCTTGGGTGGCCTGAAAGCCTTACAAGACCTGAGGACCAAACCAGTGGCCCAATGGCCCAGATGAATGAATAGTTTCGGCTGCTACAATACTGAACAGTGCTTGCTACAATGCCTATTACATCATGATATTTTGTAGAGTATTGATTTTGTGGCTTCTAATAAATGAAATCCTCATATTTATGAAACTAAGTTGATGCAATATCTGATATAGATACACCTTTCGGTGATAACCCTGAAAAAGGTTGGTTGGTTATTAACTTTATCATCACCTAGTGCATGAAAATGATTCCAAGTTTAACAAATAGTTCAACACTCCTTGGTGATAT
This sequence comes from Viscum album, assembly GCA_963277665.1. NCBI lineage: Eukaryota > Viridiplantae > Streptophyta > Magnoliopsida > Santalales > Viscaceae > Viscum > Viscum album. Next base: position 1,966,585,863 of record OY728121.1, read on the forward strand.
GTTTTTTCTTTCAAATTATCTATATAAACCATTATGAAGGATTTGATAAAAATTTTATGGTATGTTAATTTAACCAATTAGAAAATAGAAAATTAATAACCTAGATTGAATCCCTGAATGTTATAAGTTAGGGTGTATATTTATTTTATGATTTATACCTGTTATATTAATAGTAATCTAATTTTTTGATTTAGTATTATTTTTATTAACATTAAATTATTTATATAACTATTGTAAAAAGTAAAACCCCTGTAAAAAATGGGTGTGATTGTAAATTTAGTGATTTAAGTATTCAATAACCAAATGGGATGAGAAGATTTCTATAGGTTCTTTTGGTGATTCTCAATCAACTCCCCCAATCTATGAATAATAACCCAAACCATTTTTAGTTTCTATATTCAAAAATAATGGAGTATATTACTATTTAGTCTCCCTATAACAACATCCATCATCTTATAATTGATATTACAATCCAATTATTATTAGGAAAATGAAAAATGGGATTGAAAATATATTTTCCATTCATTAATTATAAGAAAATGAGAAGTTTTTTTTTTGTAAATACCCTAACCTCAGTTACCCAGAGTTGGTGGATTATTCTATTACATTGTTATATAAATAAGGACATCGCATCCCAAAGGACCAAATAATTTAGTAGATTTTGAAAACAAGATACATAAATAAGTTAAAAATTACAACTTGAAATGAAAAACAACATATAAACTTATTTTAAATCACATATAAACTCTTATATTATCCCAAAAAGTAATTTATAATACAAATCATTGTATACTGAGGAAAAATTAAACATGAGGGGATAGCTCATCTTATTAGTATGTGTAAGTATAACAGTGGAAACATAATTAATAAGGCGTAGTGAATAACTAATTTTACACATTCCATTAAAACATAATATTGACAAGAATATGGAAGGAATAAAAGATGATTAAATAATTCCATAATAAAACATAACCATGTATATTTTACTAGTTTAATAATCACATGGAATATCAATTACTAGTTTCATAATGAGGGAATTCATAATGCGGGACTTCATAACCATTTTTTCAAGGACTCATGCTAAGACCATACATAAACAGGTAAAAACCCAAACTAGTTTGTCTCATAAGATCTACTGATATATCAACGGGCTATAAAGGTCCCCACCAGAAACTTACTAAGTTCAATTCATTCCTCATATGAAAGGTTGAAACATAAACAACATAAACATTCATAATGAAAAACTGGAAAATGAAATGTGAATACTTCAACCATAATCTATAAATGGTATGAAATATCCCATCCACGGTCATAATAATCATAAAACCTTCAAAATAATATGGTATATGGTATCATAATATATAAACCAAAATGAAGTAAAGTATTCAACAATGGAAGTTGATATATATGGATATGCCTTTGAAAATTTGTCGAGGAAATTAATCTTTAAACGTTCCAAAGTGTCCAATACCACTTTGAAAAATTCAAATAATAATAACATAGAATATCATGAGAGTAAGGGGACTCTTGATATGATATATCAAATGGAATTACATACACCACACACCTAATGAATAAGTGGTGAACATGGCATATATCTTATAAAATTAAAAATGACATGAGAAAACCCATTTTACATTGGAAAGAAGAGTTATTTTAGAAAATAATTTTTATTTTTCATAAAATTGGATTGTAAAAATTTATATAATAGAATATAAAAGATAAGGAAATTGAAATTATATTTTATTCATAAATTATTTCCCACAAAAGTGAAATCATGTAAAAGATTTTTTAATAAACTTTAGAAATAAAAAACTTTATTACGGTTTAAGAAATATTTTTAAAGAGATTTTAAAGTGAAAAGAATTTTTCATTTTCATAAAACCATAAATGAACCAATATAGTTTTTCATGATAAAATTTTTTATTTTATAAAAATAATGATCTATTAAAACAGATTATATAGTGCACATTAAAATGGGTAAGAAGTTGAGAAATTCCTTTGAATCATGGCTTATTTATCATGAAGAATTTGAGAAATATACTTTTAAAACATTTAAATATCCATAAAATAAAGAAGTATTATGATTGGTAAACATAAATAGAACATTAAAACATAATTTAAGAGGGTTAAATAATAATAAATAATAATTTTATATATGTACAGAGATAAAAAGAGTAACCCGAAAGAAAATAGAGTTTCGGGTAAAAAACCATTACCTTATGTGTGAATGTGTTGTGCACTAGACCTTACCATCCTAGATAACAAAATAAAATCCATTAATTAATTAATTCATAACCATATATAAATTTATTGTATTTATTATAATTTTATTAACTTCATTTATATCCTATTTTATGAGTTATAAGATACAATTTTATTACCTGAGAGCGATCGTTTCCTTGGTTTTCGCGACCGGTATACTTGTATATGAGTATGAAAGTTTATGTGGAAAGGATATAATTATACTAAATTGAATATATATGATAAAAATGTACATAAATAATAATAAATTTTTATATTTTTTATTTTGTTATATTGTATAAGGGCGATTTATTAGATAAAACATTAGTGATAATCGTTTAGATTATTACGACGGTATTTTGATCATCACAAACCAGTTTTGTCGTATGAAATAGTATTATGTATATATAATGGTTCTAGAAAAATACATGAAACATAATACATATTTTAAAATCTTTTGAAATAATAAATATGGTTTTATGACTATCCTTAAAGGATAAATTTAATAATGAAGGTTCGTCGTCTACGAAGGTTGTAAATTGACACCTCCTGAATGATGATTTCATTTTTAAAATAAAAGTGAGATATAATAAAGATATTGATGATGGATATTACATTAAAATGATATCATTCCAATATATACATGATAATAGATTTATCATGATCATTTTTAAATAGGATGTGAGGATAGTATAATAAAAGAAAGAACTTGAAAAGAAAATAAAAGGAAAAGGAAGAGGATTTTACCTCTTGAATACTCCTCCTTGAGAATCTCCTTAAGGAAAGGGGTTTTGTTTTTTTAGTTAGAATAAGATCTCTTTGGTGTGTGGATAGACTAGATAATAGTATTTTGGTATAACATTGACAATATTCGAGGATTAGAGGAGTTAATAGAAGATGGGGTGAGGGTGGTTTTTATAGTGGAGGAGAGGGGTGATTTTTCAATATTTTATTCATTATTTTATTATTTTGATCAAGAAAAGAAATAGTGTTGATTATTGTGAAAATATATGTTAATAAGTGAATGTGAGTACAAACTATTCGTTCTTACCTCAGACTTACCTCAAAAATGACTAAAAAATTCTTATATTTAACATTTATCATAAATTATCGTACTTCACTATTCATAAAAAATTCAAGTATTTTAGAAAAATCTGAAATATTCACCCTATCCATTTTTATAAATGTAGAATTCAAAAATAAACTCCATTTTATGAAAATAAAATTATAAAATTAATAAAATTAATTTTGAATTAAAATAATTATTTACTCAAAAAATACATTTTTTAAAATTATAACTGATTTTATAACACCCAAAAAATTTAAATATGGTCTAATTAAATTATCCTAAAATTATATGACATAAAAATATTGATTTATGAATAAATTTTATGAAAATAAATTTTCTTCTAAATCAATTTATTAATTATATAATTATAATTAAATATATAACAACACTTAATTATTAATTTTCTAAGTATTCACTTACTTATATCGTTATATCATAATTTCAATTATAAGGTGCCTAAATTTTATTTATACATTCATGGGTTATGTTTCTATACATAAGTTTCATATTAATATTTATAAGGGTAACATTACTATTCAGAAGGTTCAAGTTACTATTCATAAAAAATTAAGTTAATTCTATCAGACTCTACATTTCTTACTGATCGTAACTGTGTATGTCTGTTTTTCAAAATTCAAATCATAGAAGTGGAAAAATTATTTTTTATGGAAAGGTTATAACTATATTTTTTAAATAATTATAATATCAAAGTTTTTTTATAGATACTTAGTGTTGTGTGCATTATATTATATATTAAATTTATTTGTAAATCCTTGGGGTGTTACATTCTCTATTCCTTCAAAATTTTCTTCCTCAAAATTACTAGAATGTTACCCCATAAAAATATTTGGTTAGTTATTCATCAAGAGATCCTTAGGTTCCCATGTTGCCTCTTCAATTTTATGATTCATCCAAAGTAGTTTTACCATATGAGTCACCTGATTTCTCAACACATGTTCTTTAGTGTACAAAATCTAGATAGGCTCTTCATAAAAAGATAAGTCAGTTTCCAATTCAATTCCTTCATATGTGAGGACATGTGTTGGGTCTGGTAAATACTTTCTTACCAATGAGATATGGAACAAATTTTTTACTTTATAAAGGTTGTTTAGCACTACCAAATGATAATCCATGGATCAAACTCTCTCCAAAATTTCAAAAGGACCAATATACCTAGGCCTCAGTTTCCCTTTCTTCCTAAATCTTATAACACCCTTCCATAGATATGAATTTAAGAAAACACAATCTCTCACTTTATATTCTAAATCCTTATTTGGATTATCATCATAGATTCTTTTCATACTTTGATAAGCTTTGATATGATTTTGAATAGTCTTTACCTTCACTGTTGAAATGACTCTAAATGAGGAACAATATTCTTGGGTTGACAAACAGGATTCAATTTTGGTTTGGGGTTTTAACAAGGGGTTTATCATCATAGAGGAGTATATAAAGGTTTGGGATACTCTATCTTCTGCATTTTAAGACCAATTAAGTGAAGAGAAGCACATTCAGGTAACCGCTATATCCTGGACATTGTTTAGAGATATGGTTTCTGGAGGAATTAATTTTTTCTTCAATGATTCTTCTATAGACATTTCTAAATAATTCTTGGTTTCCCTTTACATTAATCATTTGAAAGGGGGTATTTCAAAATCAGTCTACATGTTTTGAGATGAATTTGGGTGTTATGTTTCCAGCTTGTTTTCTAGTTCCACCTCAGATGGGGTTCATAGCATGAGGTCATCACTTTAGCATGTCACTTGGAGTGGAAGACTGAGAGGGTATGGCTTGGCCCTTGGTTCAGTTCCCATGCATCTTTTCACAGGACTATATGATGAGTGCTCATGATTTTGTGGAGGGCCTTCACTTGTTATAGATGCTGGGGAGAGGTGGAACCAGTATTTTGATTTGGTTTTTCTATTCTTTTTATTTGGATGTTTTGTTGAATATGGTGGTTTCTCACTTGCTCCTTAAAGTGATTTGATAATCAAATAAAAAATAATTTTCAGTCACTGTTGATTTCTCCACAATCTTTGGGCCTATAAGATTTCTTTCACAAGCTTCATCCCAACATGTCGGTGTACGACATCTGTTTCCATACAATGCTTTATATAGTTCCATTTGAATTCTATAATGGAAACTATTGTTGTATTAAAACACTAAAAAGGTAAATATAGATCTCACATGCATTGAAAATAAAGTGATCATGATATCAACATGTCTTTTAATGTCTAGATCATTTTTTCTGACTACCCATCAGTTTGAGGTTGATAAGCAGTACTCAAATGAAGCTCAATATCCAAAGATTTATTAAAAACTTTCCATAATTTCTATGTGGATCATGGATCAAAATTAGAAAAAATTAATATATGTGCTCCATTAATTCTTACAACATTATTAATATAGATCTTTTTAAGGATCTCTAGTGGAAAATCCTCCCTTATAGCAAGGAAATGTGCATATTTGGTAAGTCGATCAATAATAATCCATAATACATCATTCCTTCTTGGGGTTTTTGGTAATCCATTGACAAAATCCATAGTGATTTCATCCCATTTCCATATAGGAATAGAAAGAGGTTGAAAGACTCCTTTACGATGTTATCTTTCAGCCTTCACCTATTGACATTCCAAACATCTTGATACATAATCAGCAATTTCCATCTTCATGTTATCACACGAAAAATGTTTCTTCAGATCTCTATACATCTTAGTGCTACCATAGTGTATAGAGAAATTTGAGCTATGATAATCATCTAATAAATCCATTTTTAGCACATGTATTTTAGGAACACAAATTCTCTTTCCAAATTTCATAATTCCAACCATGGACCCGAATTCATCCAACTTCCCATCATCCACACCTTTAATTTTATTTTGAATATTCCCATCAACAAATTGAGAACTTTTAATTATTTCCAATAAAGATGGTTAGGAAACCAATTGAAAAAGTAATGATGCTTCACCTTCTTTGATAATTCCCATATCCATCCTCGCTAGATCCATATACACATCATCCCTTTCAATCCTCATTTTGTTTAGAACACCATGATCTTTCCTACTTAATGCATCATATACCTTATTTTCCTTTCCTGGGTGATAATGTATTGAATAATCATAAAATTAAGTAGTTTGATCCACATCATTTTCCACGTGTTGAGTTCTTTTTGTGAGAAAATATATTTCAAGCTCTTGTGATCTGTATATATCTCACATCTTTCACAATAGAGATAATGTCTCCATATCTTTAGAGGAATGATTATAGCTGATAACTCAAGATCATGAGTTGGATATTTCTGTTCATGAGTTTTTAACTACCTTGATTCATGGGAAATTACTCTATCATTATTCATAATGACACAACCAAGTCCTTTCTTTGATGCATCACTATAAATTACAAATCCACCATTTCATAATTGTAGAGTCAATATTGGAGCATTCACTAACCTTTTCTTAAATTCATTTAAACATTCTTCACATTCCTTTATCCAAACAAACAGAACCCCTTTACATGTAATATTGGTTAATGGGTTAGCTAATTGGGTGAAGTTCTGAACAAAACACTAAAAATAACCTAATAAACCAATAAAATTACATACCACGGTTATGTTCATTTGTGTAGGCTATTCCTAAACTGCCTTTACCTTCACTGGATCAACTAAGATTCCATCCTTAGAGGCAATATGCCCAAAAAAAGAAACTTTTTGAAGATAGAATTTATACTTTCTAAACTTCCCATATAACTCCTTTCTTCTTAGAGTTTTCAGAATAATTCACAAGTGATTCTCATAATCTTCATAGATTTTAAATTATACCAAGACATAATCAATAAATACCACAAAAAATCATTAAAATTTTCCTTGAAAAATCTATTCATTATATCCATGAAAACATAGGGTGAATTATTCAGTCCAAAACGCATTACAATAAATTCATAATGCCCATTCTTGGTTTAAAATTATTCCTTTGGAATATCTTCCTTCCTCACATGGAACTGATGATATATAGATCGAAGGGAAATATTTGGAAAATATTGGACTCTGTGAAGTTGATCAAATAAATCATCAATCTGAGGAAGAGGATACTTGTTATTTATCGTAATAGCATTGATCTCCCTGTAGTCAATGAATAACCTCATAGATCCATCTTTCTTATTAATGAAAATAACAGGAGATACCCATGTAGAAACACTAGTGTGAATAAACCCCTTACTACTCAACTCCTATAGTTTTTTATTTATCTCCACTAATTAAACTATGGTCATTCTATAAGGAGTATTTGATATAGGCCTTTAACCAAGAATTAAATCAATAGAAAACTCAATTTCCCTCTCTGGAAGATTTCTAGGTAAATCCTCTCGAAACACATCAATGTATTCTTACATAGTAGTTATATCCTCAATTTGAGGATTTCTTTCCACACCCATAGATATTGCATCCTCTTCCTCCCTAAGAATTGAATTAAGTAGAGCTAATGGGGGTGGATCTAGATAAGACTTAGATGGAGAAGTTTCTTCTGTAATGATAAGGGACTCTACATCATTCTCAACAATTGTAACTTCTTCTAGAAATAGATCTTCGCATCATAATTTGAAATATAATTCATACCGATAATTATATCAAAGTCAATCATGCTTATGATGATAATTTCAGTAACTAAATAAAGATTATGTGTCATAAGGGGGACTAATTTACCCATATTTATTGCAATGATACTTCCCTTATGATTATTAACTGAAAAATCCTTTGTTAAATCAAATTGTAAATGTATAATTTTCTTGGAAAATAGGGAATATATGAAAGAATGTGATGATCTAGAATCAAATAAAGTATTGGATATATTTGAGGAAATGATTAATGTACCTTCCACCACATTGATAGGAACATTAACCTCAGCAGTTGTGACCACATAATCTTGCCTTTCTCCCTTGGCCTTCATTGGGGAAAGTTTACTTGTCACTTAGGACATTCATATGCATAATGTTCCATCTCATTATAGTTATAGCATTGAATATTGGAGGCTTATTTATTTCCCTTTTAATCAAGATATTGGTGTCCTTTTTCTCTACACTTGTAACAAAAACCCATTCCCTTTGGGAAAGTACCATGGTGTTTCTTCCCACAATTACTATAAGGTGGAAACTCAACTCTTCCCTTCTTCACAATTTCCTTGTTTCCTTTTTTAGAGTTTTCAGCAGCCCTCTTCTTCTCTTACTTTACTTTTAATTCATATGACTTAGAGAATTATTTTTATATCTTTATAGAACATGAGATTATATCTTCATATGTTGAGAAATTTTGAGAGATCAATTCCCTTTGATGGAATGGTTTTAAACCATCAAATAATCAATCAATATTTCTCCTTGGATTATATATATATATAGTTCGAAACATGTCTTTCTAACCTTGTAAAGTTGGCTTCATACTTCGAAACACTTTTACCCTCATTCTATCTTAAACTAAATAATTGCCTCTCTCTATATATGCTTTCTATTCACAAGGAAAATATTTTTCTAGGAAAATTTCTTTAAAATACCTCCATTCCATATTTTCAATCTATTCCTCCTCCTATGTGTTTTGAATCAATGGCCACCATTTATCAGCATCTCCCGATAGACGATACACTTCCATAAAAACATTCTCCCTTTCATTACTTCTCAGAGAGAGATATATCTTATCTAAGGAACTTATCCACTACTTTTCTACGAGTGGGTTTGTAGTCCCATTAAATTATGGAGGCTATTGTTACATAAATCATTATAACATTGATCCTCTACATTGTGGTTTAGGATTTATTATACGGGTAAGTTTATTGTTCATAAACTGAGTCATTTGTCTCAATATAGTTATAAGTTTCTCAGCACTAGTCACAGCCCTAGAACCAACATTATTATCTCACATATAAGTGAAATCCCAACATGGGATATGCGCGTTCATGTGGTTTCCATTCCTTCAACTAGGCTCTATTTCTAAATAATGGCATAAACAAAATTAGGTTATGAAACAAAACATATAATGTCAAGCTAGTAAAATCCTTAAATTAAATTGAAATCCAATGCATGTATAATCTCATAATAATAAGCATAGTTTCTTTGGGGACATGTTTATAATAAAATCCTTCATGATGGTTTGTAATGAAAATGTGAATTATCTTAAGTATTTCCCCCAGGATTGTCAAACCAGGTGCGCTGTAAGGCCTGTTTTCATGTACCAGGTTAACTCGAGTCGGGTTTGGAACGCCTTTTTGGAGTTTCTACTCCTAGGTACATCTACGTTAGAACCACGTAAACATGTAGTTTCTAAATAGGGATGTATTTTCTAAGAATATACACATAATATATAACTTACCAAAATTCTAAGAAGTTCTTTTATGCTTATCCTCAAAATCTATCTTAGGGTTTTGTTCCCTAATCTATGTTTTATAAATCTAGTTTCGAAGGATTATTCTAAAATTCCTATGATATAGACAGTAAATACCCTAACCCCAATTTCCCAAAGCTGGTTCATTATTCTATTACATTTTTATATAAATAAGGACGCCTCATCCCAAAGGACCGAATAGTTTAGTAGCTTTATAAAAAAAGATACATATATAAGTTCAATATTAAAACATGAAATGAAAAACAACATATCAACTTCTTTTGAATCACAGATAAACTCCTATATTATCCCTTTAGTTCATTTATAATATTCATCTTCACATATTTGGGGTAAATAAAACATAAGGGTGATCTGAGATACTCAATAAGGGTAAGTATAATAGTGTAAGGATAGTTAATAAGAAACGGTGAGTAATTAAATGTACACATGTCATTAAAAAATAATCTTGAACATAATATAGAAGTAATAAAATATTATTAAATAATTCCATAATAAAATATAACCATGTATATTCTACTAGTTGAATAATCACATGAACTATTGATTAATAATTTCATAATGACGAAATGCATAATGCAGGACTTCATAACCATTCTATCAAGGCCTCATGCCAATAACACACATAAAAAGGTAAAACCCAAACTATTTTGTCTCCTAAGAACTATTAATGCCTCAAGGGGAAATATTCATCCCCACATTGCACTTACTTAGTCCAATTCATTCCTCATATGAAAGGGTGAAACATAAACAACATAAACATTCATATTGAAAAATAAGCATATGAAATGTGAATACTTCAACCATAATCTATGAATGGTATCAAATAGAACATTCATAGTCAAACTAATCATAAAACATTAAAAACATATGGTATATGATATCATAAAATATAAACTTCAATGAATTATAGGATTCAAATAAGGAATTCGACATAGATGGAGGTACCTTTCAAAAATTATCAAGGAAATTAATCTTTAAACATTCCAAAGTGTCTCATACCACTTTAAAACATTCAAATCATAATACCTTATAATATCATGAGAGTAAGGATACACATGATTATTATATATCAAATGGAAGTACATACACCACACACATAAGGAATAAGTGTTGAATAATGCATATATCTCATAGAAGTAAAAGTGAGATGAGAGAACCCCTTATACTTTGGAACGAAGAGTTCTTTTGAAAACTAATTTTTATTTGTCATAAAATTATATTATAAAAATGTATATCCTAGAAAAGAAAGTTTAATAACAGTGAAATTATGTTTGATTCATAATTTATGTCCCACTAAAATGAAATCATATAATAATAGTTTTTATGAAACTTTAAATATAAAACATTTAAGTGAGGTTTAAGAAAAGTATGAAATAGATATTTAAGTGGAAAGGCTTATTTTTTTCATAAAACCAGAAATAAATCAATATTTACATTCATTATAAAATGTTTGATTTTATAAAAATAATGATGTATTAAATCAGATTATATAGTGCACTTGAAAATGGGTAAGAATTCAAGAAATTCTCTTGAATCTGGCATATTTATCGGGAAGAATTTGAGAAATATCCTTCTAAAACATGTAACTCCCCATCAAATAAAGAAGGATTATGATTGGTACACATATATAGAACATGAAAATATAATTTAAGATGAGTAAATAAGAATTATTAATAATTTTATGTAAAGACCCAGAAATTTCAAGGAAAATTTTTTCTTAATTTCTTTGGAATTTTACAAGTATGTGGTTTCTGATGGCACCTGATTCCGAGGCCCGGTGTGCCCAGAATCAATTTCTGAAATTTAGCTCGGGTACGTTCAGTGAACGAATGAGCGGGTTTTTCTAACTTTTGAACCAGTGCTCAGAATCAAAATTTGAGGGCACCGATGGAACCGCAGTGCCGGTAATTTCTTAATATGACCTTTACCAAAGATGCGTTTTCTCGGAAGGAGTTGTTAAAAATTGTGGTTTAAATAAAAAGGGGAATAAAATTTGTGATACAATTTTATTTCTAGCCTAGTTGGTTTTAAACTATGTGTGGGAGTTGGGGAGAAATACAGTAGTAACTAACTACCTAAGTGAGGTTGAATGTGAGGTGGGGCCCACACAAACCCCACCCCTTCACATTCCCCATAACTCCCTAACTCCCTCTTTAATTTGTAACTCACCCACTCTCCCTCATTAATGAAGTGAATTAATTGATTCTTTTAATTCAAATATTTTTGAATTCATCTCTCCATATTTAATCTGTGTGTTGTCACTTTATGAGTGATAACCCTTGGGTTTAGTGCCATAAAAATAATAGAGAGAAAACTCTATTATTTTGGGGGGATTATTTTTCTTGGTGGAGAGCTAAGGAGGAGAAGGAGAGGAGGGAGAACTTTCCTCCAACGACGAAGAACATTCTCGACGAAGAACGACCATCAACTCTTCTCTTCCTCCACATCAAGGGAGAAGTTTCCGACCGCGGTGATCATCACCAACGACAACGTGCCTTCCTACTTCATCTACTTCGTTGAAGAACGCTACATCTCTGAAGAAGGACATCAACTTGGCGGTCCCAGAATTCTCCATCCACTTCCTCTTCCGCAACAAGGAAGGAGACACCGACCGTGGAGACCGACGCCAACAACAACGTTCTTCTTCTTCTTCTGACGTCGACGGAATCGATACCGTTCTTCTGTGACACCAGACTATTGCGACGTTCGACTTCCACGACTCGACGACGTGCGATGTCAATTTCGAGGTAGGGGGTTTCTGTATATAATGTTTACGCGAATTATACCATCATGCATGGGTATTTAATTGCAGAGTGTTCGTATAATTTATTTTGAATAAATTATACCCTCGTCAATGATTAAAAGAAAGTGTTTAAATTTTTTCCATTTGATAACACCTAACGCGGAGGGCGCGGGCCAAACAAACACGGCTCGACAACCCTCTGCAGCTTGTTTATTGATGTGCGGATCGATGGGTGACGACGAAGCAGGCCGCAAAGACGTTTTGAACCCTTCGTAGTAATCTACGGGTCCCGTAGTGACCGTAGGCGTAGACGGCTGGAGGAACGGACCACCGGTGCACGTCCGGTGGTCCGCGGAGGGAGGAAGCGGTGCGGCGGTTCCAACAACTGGTGGCGGCGGTGCACCGCCGGAGGAGACCGCCGAGGCTGAGCCGTGGCGGACCGGAATGGCTAAGACGTTCTGGGTTTAGGGGGAGGCGCGACAATTAAGCCACGCCGTTTCGGTTAACCAGGGGGGACAGCACCCCCCTCCGCTCTTCGCTGGCCACGCGGGCCGCGCCCGCACCAGGACAACTGGCCGTGCCAGCCAGACCGGTCGCGCCGGGCCGGACTGCTCGTGTCGGGCCGGGCCGCCCGCGCTGGGCCAGACCTCCGCACTGGGCCGGGCCGCACCGGTTGGGTCGGTCCGTGCCAGCTGGGCCGGGCCACGCCCTCTAGACCGGGCCGCGCCCTAATGGGCCGAACCCAGAACCGGGTCGGTTCGACCCGGTTCGGGCCAACCCAGGGGGGGTATCGGGCCGGGTCGGACTGGGCCCGAACCCCCTATTTTCGGACAGATCCGTTCAAATGCCTATAACATGAGCTACGGACCTCTGATCGACGCACCTTCAGTTGCGATGAGATCCTTGGATCGAGGAGGTAGTTTCGGTATATTACACTCAAGGTTTAGGAGAACTTTGGGTACGGTCGGGTTGGTTCGAACACGAAACCAATCGGGCCCTCGGAGCGGAAGCGCCTATAACATGAGCTCCGGACATCCGATTGACGTGCCGTCGACTTTGTAGGATTCCTCTTAGTGAGATGGACCTTTTGGGTTACTCTTCTTGAGGTTTGGACATAGTCGGAGTATAGACAGGTTGGATTGTACCTGAAATCCAATCGGGCCCCTGGAACGGGAAAGTCGATAACTTTCAGACCGGACGTCCGTTTGACGAACCGTCAGCGGTGTTGGTGATCACGTTGAGGAACAGTCCCTATGAGTATACCCTATGTGAGTTTGGGGTACTGTTGGGATACGTCTGGGTTGGTTCGTACACAAAACCAACCGGGCCCCTGGGACGAAAAGGATAATAACTCACAGACCGGGCGCCCGATTGACGCGCCGTCTTTTGTGTTGAGACCCCTATGATGAGGCGTTCCTTTGAGATACTTATTTGTGGGACTTGTGATACTTGGAGTATCGACCTATAGCTCATGGAGCGGACCCTCCCTGAGACGAGTTTATGGAGTACGGAGACCGTGTAGCTGGCTGAGACCTGACGACTGCTTGACTGACTCGACTTGGAGTGAGTCGACTAGCCCAGTGGATGGAGCACTAATATGTTTGGGTGTAGACCCATGGCGGATAGAGCACTACTGTGTTTGGGTGCATACCCGCGGTACTCAATATAAGGAGTACCTCTGCAGGCTATTAGGGGGGGTGCACTATTGTGTTTGTGTGGTAGACCCCGGCGGGAAGCACTACTATGTTTGGGTGGCTGAACCGCGGTACTCGATGGGAGGAGTACCTCAGCAGTATTAGGTTAGTGAGAAGTACCCCGGAGTCGTGACAAGATCACTGTACTCGTCAGAGACGGAGCTCTTCAGCAGTTACAGTTTCGATAATGAAAATCCTGGTTTGAGCTGAGTCTATGACCTTTGTGTTTACCTTATGATTGAGATGGGTCACTTGATAACTTAAGTATATGTATGGTAATATACCTAGGTAGTGGTTATCCATTGATTTCATAACCTTTGTGTTTCCTCATGATTGAGATGGGTTACTTGATAACTTAGGTATAAGTATGGGTTTATACCTAAGTAAGGGTTATCTGTTGAGATTCTTCTTTGTGGTTATCCTTGTTGGATTTAGTGAGACCTTGAGGGTCTCGGGGTCCCTACCGAGTGTCGTATACTCACCCCTGCACGGGCTATGCCCGAACCTCGTTGTGTTGGTTGCAGATGACGGGAAGTGCTGACAGAGGCCGAGTTTTCGAGGATTGGACGGTACCCGGAGGTGGACCTCACGATGAGTCAGTATCTAGAGGTGGACTTCACGAAGAGACGATACTCAAAGGAGGTAGACTGGCAAGAGAATTGTGGAGGCTATCTGTACCTACCTGTCAGGTAGGATCCATGGTGGACGATCCGGAGCTGCACTATCTGTACCTTCCCTTCAGGTAGGATCTGAGGCGGACGGCCCAAGAGCTGCTTCTATTCTTCCAGTTGTTTGTCTTTTCTATTGTACTTTCATTCAGTTGTAGCTGTACTTTTCAGTTTGTTTTGTATCCTGGCCCATTTATTTTTCATCACTTTCTTTTGTACTTAGTGTATTACTTCCGCTTGTACTCTGTGGAGTTTTTTTTACTTTTATAAAGGCAATGCCTTACCAGTTATCAGGATTTACACCTTTGGTGCTAGTAGCCATCCCCTGGCCTATGGAAGGCGGGCTTGGGGTACTCACGGCACGGGCCCCGAGGACGGGTCATGACAAATTGGTATCAGAGGAGTCAGTTCTACCATAGAACTTATAACTCTGATATTTTCTTTCTGTGAAGCAATAGTGTTAAGAGTACCAAGTGTGGTTTTCAGTTTAGGGAGTCCAGTGTTGGTCCGGGTGGCTGACGTATCCATACATCAGGACCCTAACTACTGATTTCCGACTCAGTGCATGAAAACACTAATTGTGTGTGTGTTTTCAAAGGTTTTCCCCTTAAAACAGCTCAAAGTAGGTCAGCTCACCATGTATAAATCGTTTTACTGTATCACGTCTGTTTCTTTCAGGATGCCTTATAACGGAAGATCATTTAGAACCCCGAGATATATACGTACTGACAGCCTGCTGAGCGACGAGGCTTCGGTACAGGGCCCTCTTAAAGTTGATACACCAGTGGAGGCACCAGTGGTACTACCATAAGTTGGGCCACCAATGCCACTAGACTCAGCAGCAGGCGATGCACGCCGCTTGAGCACGCTGCACGAGTTCCAGCGCCAGAGGCCACCCAGGTTCCAGGGAGATATGGACCCACAGGCGGCTGAGGATTGGCTAGAGGCTGTGGTAAGAGTCTTCAGGATAGTGGGTACACCAGCGGACTTCATAGTGATCTTTTCTTCCAGCCTTCTTCAGGCAGCAGCAGGCAGATGGTGGAGCCTGATGCTCTAGTTTTGCGATGAGATGACCTTCACATGGGGAGGCTTTGATCCCTTTTTCAGGTTGTATTTTTTACCAGTGGCTCTACACCCCGAGCATATTCAGGAGCTGCTGCCTTTTCCACATGATTTTCCATCATTAGTCGAGTCATCTATAAGCAGTAGAGCTCCGGAAGTAGGTTAACAGGATAAGAACTAGTGAATTCTTTTTTGTTCTTGGTACTTCTAGTTCCATGTTGCTCTTGTATTTGTGTCTTTGTACTATGAGCTGCAATAATAAAAAAGACACTTAGCTTCATGATGTTTTCTTTCCTGTCTATTTGTTTGGTTGATACTAAGAGGTCCCGGTTAAAACTGTTGACTTGACCCTCACTTTCGAGATTTCTACTAGAGGAGACCCAGTGACCTCATGCTGATGCCGACAGTGTGACTCAACCCTTGGAGTCGAGAGTGACGGTTGGATCTCTTGGTAGTAACGTCGAGGTCTTACGATGTCATCCATGCCATTAATGCATCATTCATGTTAGGATTGAATGTATTAGGCAATGGGTGTGGTTCATCCAGGGGATGAGACCGAATTTCTCTTTTCGGCAAAGGAGAAATCTTAGCAGCTCTTACAGATCATAGGAAAAGTAGGTACAGATTATCTAGGAGCGGATGAAGACTGCACATTGTAGTAAGAAACAGGAAACTAGCGCCAGTCTTAGAGACTCGGGCGTGTTAAATGTTTCAAGAAGAGGAAGAATTAGGAAGAGATGAGTCTGTGAAGCAGCAGACGTGGAGGTAGAGCTAAGAGAGTAGCATGAGGTGGTGTACATTTCAAAATGCTACAACCACCCGCCTTAGTTGTCCACACCAGGCTCAGGGAGCTGGAGGGCAGGGGAAGAGTGCGGCTGAATGCAGTCAAGGAGTGTGACCCAATTGCTCTAAAAAATGATTCAAGGGATAGTCTATGTCCACTACTAGCTTCCGTAGTAGTAGACATTGATATGAATCATTCCTTCCTCCCATGAATCTTGTCCCAGACCTATAGTTTCTGGTAAGCCATAGAATTGACCCTCACGTCTTGATATACGTTGGAAGGAGACTCGATAATCACACTTATGCCAATAGTGTGGTCTTAACCTCGAGGCGAGAGTTTCGGTTGGAATCTCTTGGTGGCAGCGTCGAGGCCTTACGACGTTGGTCTTGGTATGGATTGGATTCACAGTTCATGCTCAGATTGACTGTATTAGGAAAAAATGTTGTGGTCTAACTACAACATCGGGATGGGTTTTCCTTGGTCGGTGAAAAGGAAACCCCAGGTAGCACATGATAAACTCATGCATAGGAGGGTTTGGCCGATCACTCTTGGGTCAACCAACTTTACCCTCGTGGCAGCAGGAGTTTTGTGTTTCAGTTCTAATCTGGAAATGGAGGCCTCTAGAGTTCGAGGTTGGCGATCACGTCCTTATATGGGTCTCACCTCGATGAGGTTTACGGAGATGTGTCCGAGGCGACAAGTTATCTTTGAGGTTCAACGGACCTTTCTAGGTCCTCTGTAGGGTAGGTGAGGTGGTTTACCGCTTGAACTTTCAACATAATTTTCACCAGGTGCATGATGTCATCCATGTATCTCAGCTGAGGAGATACGTGCATGATCCTTCACACATCATCGACCTCAGGAAGTAGGACGTCGATGCAGTGCGACATTCAAAGAGGTTCTAGTGGGGATCGAGGATCGATAGGAGTGGATCCTATATAGACTGTCGATTCCTCAGGTGCGCTTCCACTGGCAGTACGGGAACCTCCAGGTGAGCACATGGGAGTGGAAGGCTCAGATGCATGCTCAGTACCACTTTTGTTTCCCTAGTTTGTGTTATAGCTTTACGGGGACGTAAATCCCTGAGGTGGGAGTAATTTAAAGACCTAGAAATTTCAAGGAAATTTTTTTCTTAATTTATTTGGAATTTTATGAGTATGTGGTTTCCAACGGCACCTGATTCCGAGGCCCGGTGTGCCCAGAATCAATTTCTGAAGTTTAGCTCGGGTACATTCAGTGAACGAACGAGCGGGTTTTTCTAACTTTTGAACCGATGCTCGGAATCAAAATCTGAGGGCACCGATGAAACCGCAGTGCCGGTAATTGCTTAAGAGGACCTTTACCGAAGATTCATTTTCTCGGAAGGAGTTGTTAAAATTTGTGGTTGAAATAAAAAGGCGAATAAAATTTGCGATACAATTTTATTTCTAGCCTAGTTGGTTTTAACCTATGTGTGGGAGTTGGGGAGAAAGCCACTAGTAACTAACTACCTAAGTGAGGTTGAATGTGAGGTGGGGCCCACACGAACCCCACCCCTTCACATTCCCCATAACTCCCTAACTCCCTCTTTAATTTGTAACTCACCCACTCTCCCTCGTTAATGAAGTGAATTAATTGATTCTTTTAATTCAAATATTTTTGAATTCATCTCTCCACATTTAATATATGTGTTTTCACTTTATGAGTGATAACCCTTGGGTTTATTGCCATAAAAATAATAGAGAGAAAACTCTATTATTTTGGAGGGCTTATTTTTCTTGGTGGAGAGCTAAGGAGGAGAAGGAGAGGAGGGAGAGCTTTCCTCCAACGATGAAGAACGTTCTCGACGAAGAACAACCATCAACTCTTCTCTTCCTCTACGTCAAGGGAGAAGTCTCTGACCGCGGTGATCATCGCCAATGACAACGTGCCTTCCTACTTCATCTCTTTCGTTGAAGAACGCTACGTCTCCAAAGAAGGACATCTACTTGGCAGTCCCGGAATTCTCCATCCACTTCCTCTTCCATGACAAGGAAGGAGACACTGACCGTGGAGACCGACGCCAACAACAACGTTCTTCTTCTTCTTCCGACATCGACGGAATCGATACCATTCTTCCGCGACACCCAACTACCACGACGTTCGACTTCCGCGACTCGACGTCTTGCAACGTCAATTTCAAGGTAGGAGGTTTATGTATATAATGTTTATGCGAATTATACCCTCGTGCGTGGTTATTTAATTGCAGAGTGTTCGTATAATTTATTTTGAATAAATTATACCCTCCTCAATGATTAAAAGCATGTGTTTAAATGTTTTACATTTGATAACACCTAACGCGGAGGGTGCGGGCTGAACAAACACGGCCCGACAACCCTCCGCAGCTTTTTTATTGATGTACGGATCGACGGGTGACGACGAAGCGGGCCGCAAAGACATTTTGAACCCTTCGCAATAATATACTGGTCCTGTAGTGACCATAGGCACAGACGGCTGGAGGAACGGACCACCGGTGCATGTCCGGTGGTCCGCAGAGAGAGGCGGCGGCACGCCACCCCGGCGCGGTGGCGCTGGCAACCGGCGGCGGCGGTGCGCCGCCAGAGGAGACCGCCACAGCTCAGCCGCGGCGAACTGGAACGGCTAAGCCGTTCTGGGTTTAGGGGGAGGCGTGGCAATTAATCCGTGCCATTTCGGACAACTGGGGGGGGACAACACCCCCCTGTGCTCTTCGCTGGCCACGTGGTCCGCGCCCGCGCCGGGCTGGACCGCCCGTGCCGGGCCGGGCCGCCCGTGTTGGGCCGGACCCCCGCGCTGGGCCGGGCTGCGCCGGCTGGGCCGGTCCGCACCCTAATGGGCTGGACCCAGACCCAGGTCAGGTCGACCCGGTTCAGGCCAACCCAGGGGGGTATCGGGCCGGGTCGGACTGTGCCCAAACCCCCTATTTTCGGACAGATCCGTTCAAACACCCATAACATGGGCTACGGACCTCTGATCGATGCACCTTTAGTTGCGATGCTATCCTTGGATCGAGAATGTCGTTTCGGTATATTACACTCAAGGTTTCGAAGAACTTTGGGTATGGCCGGGTTGGTTTGAACACGAAACCAACCGGGCCCTCGGAGCGGAAACGCCTATAACTTGAGCTCCGGACGTCCGATTGACGCGTCATCTACTTTGTAGGATTCCTCTTAGTGAGACGGATCTTTTGGCTTACTCCATTCGAGGTTTGGATGTAGTTGGAGTAAGGCCGGGTTGGATTGTACCCAAAATCCAACCGGGCCCATGGAACGGGAAAGTCGATAACTTTCAGACCGGACGTCCGTTTGACGAACCGTCAGTGGCGTTGGTGATCACGTTGAGGAACGGTCCCTATGAGTATAACCTATGTGAGTTCATGGTACAGTTCAGATACAGCTAGGTTGGTTCGTACACGAAACCAACCGGGCCCTTGGGACGAAAAGGCTAATAACTCACAGACCGAGCGCCTGATTGACGCGTCGTCTGTTGCGTTGAGACCCCTATGATGAGGCAGTCCTTTGAGATACTTCTTCGTGGGACTTGTGATACTTGGAGTATCGACCTGTAGCTCGTGGAGAGGACCCTCCCGGAGTCAAGCGTACGGAGTACGGAGACCGTGTAGCTGGCTGAGACCTGACGACTGCTTGACCGACTCGACTTGGAGTGAGTCGACTAGCCCAGTGGACGGAGCACTACTATGTTTGGGTGAAGACCCATGGCAGATGGAGCACTACTTTTTTGGGTGCAGACTCGCGGTATTCAACATAAGGAGTACCTCTGTAGGCTATTAGGGGGGTGCACTACTATATTTGGGTGGAAGACCCCGGCGGGAAGCACTACTGTGTTTGGGTGGCTGACCCACGGTACTCGACGGGAGGAGTACCTCAGCAGTCTTAGGTTAGTGAGAAGTACCCCAGAGTCGTGTTTGGATCACTGTACTCGTTAGAGACGGAGCTCTTCAGCAGTTATGTTTTTGATAATGATAATCCTGGTTTGAGCTGAGTCTATGAACTTTGTGTTTAACTCATGATTGAGATGGGTCACTTGATAACTTAGGTATATGTATGGGCATATACCTAGGTAGTGGTTATCCGTTGATTTCATAACCTTTTTGTTTCCTCATGATTGAGATGGGTTACTTGATAACTTAGGTATAAGTATGGATTTATACCTAAGTAAGGGTTATCTATTGAGATCCTTCTTTGTGTTTATCCTTGTTGGATTTAGTGAGACCTTGAGGGTCTCGGGGTCCCTACTGATTATCGTATACTCACCCCTGCACGGGAGGTTCCCACACCTCGTTGTGTTAGTTGCAGACGACGGGAAGCACTGATAGAGGCCGAGTGTTCGAGGACTGGACGGTACCCGGAGGTGGACCTTATGACGAGTCAGTATCCAGAGGTGGACTTCACGATAAGACAATACTCAGAGGAGGTAGACGGGCGAGAGCATTGTGGATGCTATCTGTACCTACCCTTCAAGTAGGATCTATGGTGGATGATCCAGGATTTGCACTATCTGTACCTACCCTTCAGGTAGGATCTGAGGCGGACGGCCCAGGAGCTGCTTCTATTCTTCCAGTTGTTTGTCTTTTCTGTTGTACTCTCGTTCAGTTGTAGTTGTACTTTTTAGTTTGGTTTGTATCCTGGCCCATTTACTTTTCAACACTTTCTTTTGTACTTAGTGTATTACTTCCTCTTGTACTCTGTGGAGTTTTGTTTACTTTTATAAAGTCAATGACTTCCCAGTTATCAGGATTTACACCTTTGGTGCTAGTCGCTAGCCCCTGACCTATGGAAGGCGGGCTTGGGGTAGTCACGGCACATGCCCTAAGGATAGTTCGTGACATTTTACCTATATAAAGAGAGAGAAATAGTAACCCAAAAGAAAACGGAGGTTCGGGTAGAAAACCCTTACCTTATGTCTGAATGTGTTCTGAACATGACCTTAAGGTCCTGGAAAATAAAATTAAATCCATTAATTAATTAATTAATAACCTTATATACATTTATTTTATTTATTATAATTTTATTAAGTTCATTTATGGCCTCTTTTATGAGTTATAAGATACAATTGTATTTCCCAATAGCATTTGTTTCCTTGGTTTTCGTAACCAGTATACTTGTATATGAGTTTGTAAGTTTATGTGGAAAGTATATAATTCTCCCAAAAAGAATATATATGATAATAATGAACTTATAGATGAATAAATGGTTATATAATTAATTTCTTAATATGTTATGAGGATTATTTTTTAGATAAAACATTAGTTATAATTGTTTAGGTTATTTCGGCGGTGTTTTGATCATCACGAACCAGTTTTATCGTATGAAATAGAATTATGTATATATACTGGTTATAAAATAATAAATGAGACATAATAAATATTTTAAAATCTAGTTAAACCATAAAAATGGTTTTATAACCACTCTTGTAGGGGAAATTGAAGAACGAAGGTTCGTCCTCTACAAAAGTTGTAAATCGGCACCTCCTAGACGATGATTTTATTTTTAAAATAAAAGAGAGAGAGAGAATAAGGAGATTGATGATGGATATTCCATTAACATGATATAATTATAGTATATAGATTATAATGGAGTTATCATGATCATTTGGATATAGTAGTTGAGGATAGTATAAAAAAAGAAATACCTAGAAAATAAAATAAAAGGAAAATGAAGAGGATTTTACCTCTTGAATACTTCTCCTTGAGAACTTCCTTAAGGAAAGAGATTTTGGTATTTTGGTAAGACCAATAGATCCTAGACATGGATAGATAATAGGTAAGAGTATTTTGGCAGAACATTGACAAACTTCAGGTCATAGAGGAGTTAATAGAATAGGGGGGTGAGGGTGGGTTTTATAGTGGAGGAGAGGGGTGATATTCCAATATTTTATTCATTATTTTATTATTTTTCTCAAGATAATCAATAGTGTTTATTATTTTAAAAATATACATTAATAAGTTCATGTGATTTTAATCTAATGGTTCTAACCTCATCCTTACATCAACAATGACTCAAAAGTTTTGTATTTAACATTTATTGTAAATTATCATATTTTACTATTCACCAAGAATTCAAGTATTTTAGAAAAATCCCAAAAAAATCACCCAAGAAATTTTTCAACATTTATAATTCAAAAATAAAATACATTTTATGAAAATAATTTTATAAATATGAGAAATTTAATTTTTAATTAAAATCATTATTTACTTGAAAAATATAGTTTTTAAAATTATAACGGATTTTATAACACCTTGGAAGTTAACTAAGGTATAATTAAATTATACTAAAATAATAGGATATAAAAATATTGATTCATGAATACATTTTATGAAAATTAATTTTCTTCTAAATCAATTTATTAATTATATAATTGTAATTAAATATATAACAACAGTTAATTATTAATTTTAAAGTATTCATTTACTTATACCATTATATCGTACCTTTATTTATAAGGTGTCAACTTTTTTTTATACTTTCATGGTTAAGGTTTATATTCCTAAGGTTCATATTAATATTCATAAGGGAAACATTACTATTTAAAATGGTCAAGTTAATATTCACGAAAAATTAAGTTGATCCTATCAGACTCTAAATTTCTTACTGATCGCAACTGTGTATGTCTATTTTTTGAAATTCAAATCACAGAAGTGGAAAAATTATGTTTCATATAAAGGTAATAACTATATTGTTTAAATAATTATAATAAAAAAATGTTGTTTCATAGAGACTCATATTTTTGTGCATTACATTCTATATTAAATTTATTTTTAAGTCCTTGGGGTGTTACATTTTTGGTTGTTTATCATTTACATGATAAGGCTGACCAATAGTGGACACTCATTAAGAATACGATAGTAAATAATGATATTGAATGTATAGAGTGGGAGGGGTTTAAGAATTTATTCTTCACCAACTATTTTCCTAGAACTATTCAATCATAGATGGAGTGAAAATTCATGGAGTTGAAACTAAAGGTGACAGATATATTAGAACATAAAATGAAATCATCTCGAGGCTCACAAGGTATGCCTATATTTATATATATAACCATGTTTTTATAATCAGTCATTTCATTAATGGAATAAATCCACTCCATCTAATGTAATTAACCATGAGTGTTTTCCGAACATATAAAAATATTGTTCAATTTTATCTTAAGGTGAATATGGAAATTATAAACTGTCATTATTATATAGAGGTAAAAATGAATGTGGATTATCATGGAATCTATAATGATAATTCTCATAGGGGAAATAATGTTCAACAACATATATTTAAAAAAAAATTGGAGGAATAACCCAGGTAATTTCCTCATGGGATCATAGAATTTTTTTTGTAAGGGAGGTCACTTGGATCACAATTATTGATGTAATTGAATGTGGAAGATCAAAATTGTGGTAGATAATAAGTCCAAAAAGAAAACACCACACAAAATTTAATGAGGCATATGCAAGTAGTTTGGAAATTTCATAAATAAATTCTCTAACAATATAGAAAATAAAGATAATATTCCCTAGAAATCCATTATGCTGAATGAACATGGAATATGGTAATTTTTGTCTACCACAGGGGTGGATCTTATAAAAACTCAAAATCCAGTATCCCAAATCCGATGTCAACTTGATCATATTGACGTAAGATATATGGTATCTCATAAACAACTATAAATATATTTAGTTTTCATCAGGAAATGGATGAATACATGATTCCTATATTACATTGGATATATAAAAAATAGTATTTTAAACATTCTCGTGTCCTTGATATTTTTTATAATATCTTTATTTATATTTAGGGAGTGGAAAACAAATAATTTGTGAGATTAAATTCTTAGTATGGGTTATATATCATAGAATCTATAAATAGTAAATAAATCATAGTCAACTTGTCATGGTAAATAACTAAAAACACATGAAATTTAATCAATATCATGATCATGAAATGCATTGATGTAATATATTAATGTAGTATTCACATGGATAATTTTAACTAAATTATAAATGAATGAAATGGTTAATATTGTACATAATGACCTTTGAAAATATGATATCATTACCATCAAGTCCTTGTGCTAATATCTTTTATTTGATGGGTATTTATACACCATAATCCCATTTAATAAGGCTATAGAACTAAATTGTCTCATAAGTCTGGTAGATATATCAAGGGGCTATATATAAATATGCCTCACCCATCACTATATTTCCAATTCATTACTCATATATTGGATGGTAATTCCAATTTATAAACAATATTACTTATCAATAAATATCTATATTAAGTAAAAATATGCAATATAAATAGTTCCCAGGTCAAATAAACTAATTTCATACTAAAACACCATATGTATAAATATTATAAGGTTAGGAAATAATAATTACCATGAAATAATGAATATAGATATTTAATAGAAATTAAATATTCAAGTAATGATTATAATTAGAATGTGAATATTTTAAGAGAATGTTATTGAGCAAAAAATTGTAAGATAAAAAATATGGTCATCAATTCAAAAGAAAAATAAGTTTTCAAAAATGATCAAGAATTTTAAATAATAAAATAAAATGAAAGTGAAGCATTTAGAAAAATATTTCTTAAAGGATTTTAATTTCTAAAACCATATAAAATTTACAAAAGAAACTAAAATATCATAACACATATATGGTGTTCGAAAAATCTGTTAACCCCATATATATAGAAAAACATTCCTTTAGACTTTTTTTTAAAGAAATATGATATTGAATATTTTATAAAAATTATAAATATTTCTTTTATACTTTTTAAAAAGTCGTGGATAACTTAAAATTACCATAATAAAGTATTTCAATAAATAAAATAACATTTTCAAAACAAATTTTAAAAAATATGAAATTGAATGAAAAATATTCCTGATCAAAAAGAGAAAAAAAGAATTTTTAATTTTAATATTTTATTTCATGATTAAAAATACATTGAGAGAAAAATCTAGATGAAATCATGGATAAAAAATAAATATATAGAGGATAATAAAATAGATGGATTTTATGAACTATAAATTACAAAATTACTTCCATGAAAAAAAGGCAATCATAAAAAAATGAGAATGTAAAAAAATAATTACCTCTTTGATAAGTTTTAAATTTTAAACCATTATAAGAGTAAATAAGAATTTAAATATTAATCACCATAAATATATAGATATTCATGATACATAATTCAATGGGGTATTATATACACTTAATAAAAAATAGGTTCATAATAGTAAATATGTCTCAATGGAATGTAAAACGAGGAAAAATCCTATAAAATGATCCTATCGTTGAATTATGAATTCAAGAATGAAGTGATTATTTGTATCAAATTTTAATCCACACAAATCAATTTTCAATACAACATTATACAATTATAGGTATTTTTAGACATAATCATGGCATAACATAGTTAATAATGTAGAAGTTTAACCCAATAAATAGAAATTGAGTTATGAAATCCCAAACCTAAAGTTTGACATGCCTCATAAGTGATTTTATCCTATGGTATAATAAATTTTAATTAAATATATTTTCATACCAAAACCATATAGATATATATAATATAATATAATATACACTTATAACCTCTTATAAACCATTTGTGTTAACTGCTTCATTTTTCATTTATGTTTTTATTTAGTAGTTATGGTCCTTTTTTTTATCTTGTTTATATAATATCTATAATATTAATCATTATTTAATAATCATAAATATTCATTACATTTATATTTAAAATCATCTGTATGAAACATACATGATAAATGAATTACATATCTTTGTGGAGATAGTATGTCATATGTATCGACAAGATATAATATCATTTTTAACAGGTGGAAGGGTGTGGAATTAGATTTTATATTATACTTAAAAAAATATAATTTTTTCATAATTATCATATATGTTTATTGGATTCATAATTATGAAAATACAAGTGATACAGAAATAGAAAACAAATTACATTAGTTCACGAGGTGGTAGTCCTCCGGATACAAAAGTGGTGATTTTGTTTCTCATTTGATGGAGACGAATATGGATAAATATTATGATATCAACATAGTAGATCTCACTATAAGGTATATACTTGTGTTATTATAATGTAATTGTTAGGAAAAAATTGAATGGCGTAAATGGATATGAAAAATTAATGTGCTCAGTGAAGATGATTACCTATTATTTTAAATAGTCCCATTAGATATCCTCTTAAGGGACATAGGGTTAAACTTAAAAAATACTAGAAACTCTTGAACATGGATACAAATATTGAGAATAGTTTTTTTAGGGGTTGGTTGGGCGATGTTTCACTATGTGGCATATAGAATAGAGGATAGGTGGTTCCTTCTTATAGTGAATGAAAGGAAATATGTGGAATTAATAAAAAGATTTAAATACAATAAATTCATTTTCATGCGCATGTGTCAAAATTAGGGAATAATTTATAAGATAAGATATGATATGTTTTAAATTCATTAAACTAGTAAATCCTATATTAGTTTATGTTGAATATAAACATTAATTTTTTTTAACACCTTTTCTAAAAAAATTAACCTTAACTATAGTGACAACATTATCAATATTAAATAGTATAATTTAAGTTATAAGGTAACAATTTTATGATAAATGGATAATGTAATACATTTTAGACAAATTCTCATCCTACCTGTCCTCTTGAATGATTTTTTATTTATTTTTAAAAAATTAAATAATATATTTGTTAACATAAATTGTCATTAATGTCATTTTTGACACTATTCATTTATTTTGAATTTAATGAAATAAAAAAATAAGGAATTATAAATTAATAATCTACACCATCAATAATAAATTATTATTAACTATAAAATTCTTTTGGATCCATAATAAATCATAAAAAAATAGTTTTAATTTTTTTAATATTATTTATTGATTTCTTTACTTCATGAACAAGAACAGTGTCAATGATGGGTATGAATTTAATGTAGTAATACAATTAATAAAAATTAATATAAATTAAAATCATAAAAATAAATTAATAATTTTTAAAATAATATTTTTTTTATCAATTAAATTTTTTATACATAAGTAACCATATAATAGATATTTAAATGAAAGAGGTTAACATTTTTTATTTTTTATGTAATTAAAATAGTTCATATATAATTTGTAAGGAAATGTGTCCCATAAAAATAAATATCATGAATAAGGTATTAATGGTATAAATTCTATCATCCAATATGAATTAATATGATTAATGGTGGCCAAGTTGGATATTTTTATCCTAGGTTAACTTGATATACTATTTTGTAATGGTAATTTTTTTACTATTTTACAATTCATTTTGACATAAAGTTAAGTAAAACATATTAAATAATATTAATTATGATTCTTAATAATATGAAATATATCTTATCAAATTAAATATCTATATTTATACAAAGAAAAACAATTTATTAAAAACTTGTACAGTTCAACAAAAAATGGTTTTTCCAAAAAAATGTGTATTAAGCCTAAAAATTAACTTATATAAAAATCTTATAACATGATGATGATAATGGGATAAATTATGTAATTTTAAATGAAATGAATTTTATATCACTTTTATAAAAAAAATGGGACTTTTAAATTACATTATTTAATGAAAATAAATGACTTTATTACAAAAAAAATATAATTTTTCAGTATTCACTAGAAAATGACTCTTTTAAAAAATTCTCAAATATTTAACAAAATATAATATTAATATGATGACTTGAAAAATCATAATCTTTTTTATAAATTTATATTTCCAAAATTAGTATAAATTAATTATAATATTTTCTACATAAAATCAACAAAAATCATTATTAAAGAAAATGTATTTATGTGAATAAAATGATAATATTTAAAAATGAGTACTTATTTAATAATATTTATTCAATAAAATTAAATTATATAAAATAATTATACATATTTTTAATAATTTGGTTAATCTAATTCATTCAACCCAATCCAATGGATAGGTGATAACTTTCATATAAAAATAGTTCAATAGTTCATCATGGTTAATCTAAACATTGTATTGTGTATAAAGAAATATATCAATTAAATTAAATTTATTTATAGAGAAATATATCATAAAATCTTATTTTATTACATTCTATACCCCATATAATAATGTCCCACTCTAAATTTCATTACTCTAATACAAAAAACATAGGATACTTCTTCCTCGTAACACCATCTCATTCCCACATAGTGTTATCAAATTTATGATTTCCCCCCTGAACATTGACAAGTTTAGTGGTTTTGTTTCATATAAATATTCTCCCTATGATCCAATGTCTCCAAATTTTGCTCCTCATAATATATATCATGCTCTAGAGGAATTTCATCTATGTTTAGTACATGTGAAGGATCATATATGTACTTTCTCTTTACAGTTAAAAGGAATACATCATGAACATGAGAGATATTTGGTGGAAGAGAAAAGAAATAAGCTAACACCTTGATATGATCAAGAATTTTGATGGTACCAATATATGTATCTAGGTCATAACCTTACCTTCTTTCCAAAACTCATAACCTTCATAAATAAAGATATTCATTGGAATAACTTATCACCATCTTTGAACTATAGGCTGCACCGATGATTATCATCATAGATTTTTTGTTAACTATGAGCTTCCATAATGTTTCATGGGGTAGATCTTACCATCATGAAAATTTAATTAGTTAGATAATGTCCCAATAGGTTTCTTTCTCATAATTTTTCCTAACACATTGGATTTATGCACATCATTTCATAGTGGGATTCATAAGTAGTCATCTGAAAGCTTGAGTAAAAGGTACTGTTGTATGAAAATTATACCAATGTAATTTTTTGATCCCAACATCCATTAAAATGCATAGATAAATACCCTAAAAATTATTATATAGTATTAATAATCCTCTCAAATTGACCGTATGTCTAATTATGATAAGAATTAATAAAACTCATTGATAATTTTAATTAGATTTTTCTACCATGATAATGTTTTATCTAATGGTTATGATGTAATACTTGATGACATATTGATATGTTTTTCCATTATATGTAATTTGATCACACATTTCTTTGATGATATTATTTTCTCGCATTCTTATAATCTCACCCTGGATGTCATGTTGATATTCTCTTCCATTACTGAGCATTTTGGGCTCACCCATTTATTATGTATCCATTCCCAAGGGTATTGTAGTGAATATAAATTATAATAATCCCATAATGGACTTCTATGTAGTTTGGATATAGAGAAATGTTCACATGTATTTTAAAATATTTTTCTTAAGAAACTATTTTATAAAGAAAATAAATCCTTGGTTTGTGGGGTTGTGATATTGTTTATGAGATGTTCTTTTAAACTTATGGAAATAATTTTATAAAAAAAATATTTTAAGCATTTATTGCCTCATTACATCTGATAAAATGATAATTTTAATGAAAATTAATGACAATTATATTGTTATTAACTTCTTAGATAAGTATAAATCATAAAATTTATTTCTGGTTGATGATGAGATTAAATAAGATCTTGAGATAAAGTGTTAAATATAAGAGGGAAATTTCAAATAAAGATTTTTTTTTCAAAACACCTATGTCTATTGAGATATTTATATTGATTTTGAATTTTCAAAACATCATTTATATTCATTATGAATAAATAAAAACCATATGGAGTACTAAAACATAATTAGACATTATTTTAAGGGTTTAAAATAATAAATAATTTTTAGGAACTCCAATCCCACATGCTCACTTATGTAGGTTAATAGAAATGTTATGGGGAATCATTATTAAAAAAATAAATCTATTTCTATATAAGTGTAATTATATGAATTTTTTAAATAAATTAATATAATCTATTGTTACAACTATATAAAAATAATGATATTTGGAAAGAAATTAGTTCTTATAAATTAATATTATTGGAAAAGAGAATGAACATAAAACATATCTCATCTTATTTGCAAGATTAAATAATAATTTATTAAAAATCATATTGATGATACTTTTTATTCAATACAAATGCATGGAATTTTTATTATTTGTTTTACAATTTGTTCTAAAAAATTTGTAAATATTTTCAAATTGATATGAACTCAGTGCTCTAAAATAGAGAACCTATGTAGTCGGTATATATTGAATAATGAGAAGGATTTTTTATGGGGATAATAGCTCTTGAGTATGGTAATAGATTTTGGTGTTTTATTCTCATAAACATGATTCTTGATCATTATATTATAATTTTGATAAAAACATGAAGAGTATTAATTTCATGAATTGATTTGTTGAATGAAGTCTCTATGTTAATTGAGGTGGACCAAAGTCACTCGTTGTTATTATGTCTGTATATGAAGTGAATCAATATAGGAATAGAGTGATAGCTTGGGTAAAAACCAATTATAAATATAAAATACAATTTAAACTCCAATTATTATTAATACGTCAATCATTTTGGGTAACCAAGTTAAATATATATAAAATTACATTCTTCATTTACATGATATGTATACTAGAGAGTTATTGATAAAATTTTGAAATGAAAACCCATTATTTGTTTCAAATACTCATGCATGTGTGAATGAATTTTCCACAAATGAGGAAGGATGGATAATTAATTAAAAAGAGCTTTGATGGTTGATTGAAACCCTAAATTACATAAGAACATAAATATCTGATATTATGTTTATCATTTTACATTTTAAATGATTCCAATGTAACTAAATGGAGTTTAATCCAATAAATTAATTGTGGATCTTTTTTTATGAAAATATGAGCATTTAATATGGATTCAAGTATGTTGAAAAAACATAATTATATATTCATTGTTTTTTAATGGTGACGGGGATAGTGTTGTGGGAGTGTAAAAACATTCTTATGGGGAATCAATAATTATTAGTGGAAGATGAAATGTTCTCACTATAAAATGAAAAATTCAATTATGTTTTGAATAACAAATTATTAGTATGTTTCAACATCATAACCAAATCATAAATTATGTGGATGAAGTTATATATTAAATATGTGAGGCTCAATGTTGCATATATATAAATTATTGTGTGTTACAACCAAGCTGTAATCAATTTTTCAAAGAATTGCATTTATCTTTTGATGTTCAAAGATAATGATACCATGTAAATCATTAAGGAAAAGGGGTAAGACACATTTCATATCATGGTGTATATTTTAATGATATAGAATGTAGAAAATATCATAAAAAAACCCCTAAAAATGTATGTCTTCATGATGGTTTGATAGTTATTTGGAGGGTATTACTTCCCATCGTCTCTTTGAGATAATTAGTTTTTCTTTTCTTCTATTCCATTAAATTTATTAATATTGGGGGAAAGATTCATGTATTTTCTTCTTGAAAAATTGGTGTATCTATTCTTATAGTTATAATATGATGGTTTCAAAAATGTATTTCATTATAGTGGTGAACATGAGGTGGTTTGTTGCTAAAGAAAGAACTTTAAATGAGTTGGTTGGTTGGTGATGGTGGAACTCAAATCATGATTATATTAATTTGATAAAAATATCTATGGGTGTGATTAAACGTCCCTCATGAATTTAATTGAAAAATAGGGATTTTTCAGGTCCTAAATTATTACAATATCAATATAATTGAAATTTATACCATGGTTTGTAGTTTTCTCTAAAAAAATTACCCAATATGTTTATGTTTTTGGGAACATTCACAATACAAAGAACTGTATGACTATTTTATTGTTGTGGATATTCATCATCATCTAATTTTCTTAATTTTTTATTTACTATTTTAATTCTTACAGATTTGTTGGATATTGATTAGTATTGTGAATATGGTAATGGAATTGTGATTTCTTGTGTTCTAAAAAATCACAGTATTAATGGGTTTTCTCTACATCACGATGTAATATATGAAAATGATGTATTTACAATCATGAAAATAATTCCACAATACATTATTGGTTGTGTTATGAGTATATCATGAGGTATTATAGATTCACGATTGTACAAATTTTATGTTGTCAAAACTAGACCTGATTTCTTCATGTGGGGAGAGAAAATCATGGTCATTAATTTTTTTACTCACTAAATAGTAAAAAAAATTAATATATTGCTTTATATAACTTAATTACTTGTTATATCTTTTTTTACAAAGAATATTGAAATTTCTATCAAAATTTTTTTTAAAACCCACATTGTAATATTTCAGAAATCATATTCTACTGATTTTTTTTGAGATTTTAATAAAAAACTTACATTCAAAAATTTATGCAATGATGAAAATACTTCTTTACATAATATTTATAAAATATATCAAGGGTTTATGTATCTATTTTATGATATTAAATAATTAAATAAAATATTTTATCCTTAAATTATTTAATTAATCCTCACCATGAAATGTGATACAATCATGTGTGTTATGGTAGGTTTGATACATTCTTTTAAATATTTAATATTTTTCTTATTAAATTATGTTAAATCATTCAAATGGAAACATTAATATTTTAGGGAACATCCGAGAGATAAATTTGATGGGTTTTATGTGATAAATAGTGGTACATAGTGAATCTATATTTGATGATGCATGATGGCGATTGAACATAATCAAACATCTTTTTTGAATTTCATTTACTATATTTTTTATATAGGGTTTAAAAACAATATTCATTAAAATTGTCCCCTATTACATGTCACTAAAAAAAATGAAGTTTGATGATGATTACAATGGTTAATCACCAATAATGTATCAACTTGGTAAAAAAGGTTTAGTGAATCATGTAAAATTCATTTATGTATTGTGTTATTCTTTCTTTCTCTTTTTCTCCCTCTCTCTCATTCTCTCAATAACTGATTTTATTGGTTTTTTATGGACTATATTTATTAAAACAATTTGGGAATTATCTATTGAGAAATGGTTTATATAACACTATTTCTTCTCCCTTACAACAATCGATCATCTTTCCCTTGGGCCTTTTAACACTTTTGCGTAAAGGATGTACCTTGGGTCCTATGCATTGCATGAGATTAATGAAAAATAATCAAATGATTATATGTTGTAGAAATATTTTTAATAATAATGAGAAATAATAACTGATTTAATATGATTCAAAGTCATAAAATATTATAATATGAATTAATATCACTATGATTATATGATATATGTAATCATTAATATATTAATGTGATTTATAAATATAAAAGAAAATTATTAATTGATCATAATTTATATGTGATATTCAATTCACTATTTAAGGATGTGGTTATATACTATGAGTTATTTCTCCCCCAAGGTGCAGCTCAGTGGTAGCTACCCCTGTTGGTCATGGTGAGGTCTTGAATTTGAGTCTTGACGAATATATCTATACATTGTATGTTGCCTTCTTTTCATTGTAATGTAGTTCCTTTCCTTGATTAAATTGATTCTTCGACGTCTACTTTTATATACTATGAGTTATGATCTAGGTTCCGTGGATTATTATTATAGATCATATATTTGATTTGATATGGAAAATTGTTTTTTTTACTTAGGGTGACAATATCTTTTATTTAAGGATCCTTACTTCAGGATGGGGTGTCACGAATCCCCACTACCCATCATTAGTGACTCTGAATCCCCACTGCCCATCATTGGTGACTCTCTTAGGTTGGGAATGATGAGATGGAGTGACCCCTAAATCCTTTCTTCCAATAGTATATTGGTTAGAGATTAGAATGGAGTGTATAGAATGATATCAAATTTCATGCATGACCCTCATTATATAAATTTAAGGACAATAGATATCATGAAACCACTAATCAACAACATCACATTGATCAATAAACCATTCAAATACATTAATATAATTTCATCTAAGCATAAACTAGAAATACCATAAAAATCCTAGATACTGGTGAGGAAGGCCAAATGCTCTTAAGCATCCACTATTACCTATCGCCAATATCAATCACTAGCTAGATCATGTGGGCCTTAAAACACATTATACATATATGGTGTAAGTATATAACATGCATTTAGGAACTTATAAAATACACACTAAGTTGTGACATGCCAAGGTAGAACTAACACACTTTTTGGTGAAAAAATTAGAAATCCAAAGGCATAGTACATTGTATGATACAAGGAAACTTAATATTTTCTAGATGCTCTTTGATGGCTTCCCATGATGTTGGCCTTCTCCTTGAGAACAAATTTCTGTGCCTTCCCTGCTGAAGTCTTCGGAAAATATTTAACAAAAACAACGGATTTGGGGGCCATGAAGTGTGTCAAGCGATCCCGACAGAAGTCATTCATCTCCTTGGGGCTCAAAACACACCCATATTTCAATTTCACAAATGCACAGGGTGTCACACCCAAGTGATCATCCAGCCTTCCCACGACTGCGGCATCTTGGACCACTGGATGATTAAAAATCACTGATTCCACCATCATGGTGCTAATATTTTCACCCCTAGAGATTATGATGTCCTTCAAACGATACTTGATTTCTATGTACCCATTTGGGTGCCTCACACCCAAATCTTCACTGTGAAGCCAACCACCAATTAATACCTCATGTGTTGCCTTCATGTCTTTATAGTACCCATTCATCACGGTGTTGCCTCTGAACATAATCTCGCCCATGGTCATTGCATCCGGTGGCACACTATTCCCTTAATTGACATCCTTGACATCAATTTTGTCAATGCCAAGATGGTACACCCCTTGAAGAGCCTTGAGTTTTTCCCATTCCCCCATGGGAAGCAAGTCCCACTCAGGCTTCCATGCGCCGAATGTTCTGGGCCTGTAAGTTTCTGTTAGCTCATACCCATGTATTAGGACAAAGCCCTGATCCTCCATGGTGAGTAGCACCGGTGGTATTGGAGGAGCCCCGCCGATCACCATAGTAACCTTGCCTGGTAGCTACCTCTGGCTGATCATGGGGTATTGACGATCATACTTAAAATGGTGGGCGCCCCACCCATGCGCGTCACTCTGTGCCGAGCAATGGATTCAAACACATCTCTGATGAAAGAACATCAGCTAAAGAATTTAGATAAGCTCCTTCATGGCTATAAACAACCCCTTTTGGGGTGGATGTTGTCCCCGACGTGTAGTTCAGCGAGATGGGGTACCATTCATCCAGTGTTCGTCCAATGCTAAAATCAGGATACCCCTTGCTGATAAAATTTTCGCAATCTAGGGTTTCTACTGCAGACACAGAATCTGCAGTAGTGGTGGATGGTCTAGTGGATTCTGTAATCAAGACAAGAAGAGGCACCCAGGATCCATTCTTGGATATAATTTCAAATGGTCCCCATGTGACATCAAGATACTCATATTCCATGAAGATGATTTTGGCTTCTGAAAGCTCAAGTAATTCCGACACCAATGCAGAATTGTTTCATGTGTTGAGCATGCAAAGAACTGCGCCAGCCATTGGAACAGCAAAATGAAGATCGTACTATTAGGGTGCAGAGCCTGGTGCCATAGCGGAAGTAGTCATTGCAGAAAACACAGAAGAGGAGAAGATTTAACCCGAAGGCATTTTATCACCCAAAGGAATTTTACAATGCAACACCGACAACCATGAACATACCATTTTGATGTACTGCCAATCATCGCAACCGGGACATGCCGCTTGATCTCTGAAATCAAGAGGACTTTCGATACATGGCACCTCTATCGTTGTCATCTTCAATCATCATCTTCGTTGACACGCCATCATCATCGACATCAACACCTCTTCTCTATTCATCTTTATCATCTTCGCTTTGCACCGATTACCGCAAACGTGGCAACCCCTTCCTCATTTCTCTCTTGGCGTCTACATCTTTGTCAGCCCACATTCCAAAAAATGTTACCACATCCTCTTATATAGACATCATGTCCATATCTCCATTTAATGTGGTCAACATTCACAATTCCATAATTATTCCATCAATTATTATTGGGAATAACCCTTCATTAATGTTGGGATAAAATCCTCCATTAATGTTGATAAAATACCACCTCAATATTTAAATTTTAAATAAAAAATCCCAACACGTACATGGAGGGAACATTTGAAGCCAAAGAATCTACGACATCTCTATGGGTAATCCCTCACAGGATGAGAGAAGAATCCATTCTTCTGCATCTCTACAACGTCTCTCTCCAGGTGAACTTTACAGCATCCCCATAGATCAATGCTGCTCGATCCGCATACATGACAGCCGACCGCTCCAATAAGCTAATAGGAGACAACTGGACATGATTCACAACACATTTCAGAGTACCCTCCATGGATGCTAATGGTAGAATCTGACGACAGTGGATCCCAATCTCAATTGGAGAGATTCAGACACGGGTATGACCTCCTCTGTCAGTGCTTCTCCTAGAAGGCGAGTTTCATTTGTTTGGATGAAGGCATGTGATCCTCTTCCACCGTCTCCAGTGATGGCATCAATCATGTCTTGAATCTGGTAGCTGACTCTCGTGGGTTGACCAAAATCGCGCCCACTTCATCCATGAGATGAATCGGTCATCCGAAAAAGGGTAAAAAAATATGTTTTGAGTATATAGGATCCAACCTGAAACATTTCATGAAAAATGTTATTGAATAATATGATATTAAGTTAAAAAATAGTGAAAAAAAACTAATTTCAAAAGAATTTCAAGCTTCACCTTATCTTTAAAATGGATCCCTTACCATGTATTGCATGGAATAAGGTAACATAATATGAAAATAATATATATAAATTAAACAAGCCCCATATCAATTTTCCCACTACTATTTCTCTCTCAAACTAGGGCACCAAATTACATGTTCTCAAATCCCATCCATTTTTCATATTGCACTTAGTTCACAAATACATCAACCACTTCTCATTGTGTTCATAACCGGCATGAATTATGGAATCCATTACATCCTATGTATCATGTGATATACCTCAATCCACCATAGCACTTGCATGTACTCCAATGGGAAATTGTTACCACAATAACTGGATATATGTATGTGTAATAACCTCAAGCCTCTATAGCCCACATATACATATATCTGATAGCCATTATATCCCATTTAGACACATACCATATATGAAAACCCATCACAGATTAGGTATCCCTTCAAATTATGCAACAACGAATTGGGGGGCATGGAAGAGGGAGAAATCAGTTATCTATTCCATCACAAACATGGATGACAATGAAAACCCCCAAAAACCTTTGGTTATTCCATTCCCTATTGACATGGGTGGTGGAGTGTACGAAATCAGAAAATATGAGGAATATATCGCACAAAATATCACTAATGAAAACTTCATATATATTGACGAAACTTCATATATCGTCCAATAAGACACCTCACTACAACTGTTGCGGTATAGTAATCTAGATATCATATGATCAAACGAGAATAGTGATTCAATATCATTAATGATCGTTTCTTAAATATTTATCAATTTTCATTAATCGATGTATCTTTTCCCAATTCTCGTTAAATAATTTATTTTCAATACAATATAAGACATTTTTATAATTCACATTTGTATTCCTAATTTGAATCCCATTATTTCTGAGAATTTGTCCAACCATCCTATGTTTTCCAATATTAATCATTATCAGCATCCACACTAGTCAGTTTCATTCACTTATTATTCTATTTTCCATTCCATAACTTGTGTATCGTGGGACCCATCCTAAGCTACCACAAGGATGACACACTCGTGGTTAATAAACCAACCATAGTATGTGGTTGGAAAACACAACAAATAACCGTAAGGAAAAACAACCATAGTATGCGGTTGGAAAACACAAAAAATAACCATAAGGAAAAACAACCTTCAAGTTCATGATTCATGAATGAAAATAAATCCCATCTCTCCATATGTACCGATCATTCAACAAGAACCTAACAAAACACTATAGAAACCAGAAATCCCTATTCTAAACCTATCCCACCAATCCCAAAATCGACCATATCACCCTGGATAAGCAACAAAATAGAACAACTCTCAACTTCTATCATCAATTAATCTACAGGAATCCAATCAACACTAAGTCCAATACGATTCATATCATATTCTCAAATAGGATAAAGAACATGCATATCAATATTGTATTTTAACTATATAAATTAAAGGGTAAACCAATACTATAACTCTAAAGAATACAAGCCTTTAACAACAAGGATTCTCTTACACAACAACAATTATTTATTTTCCACAAACAACATTTTTGATACCTTCCTAAGTTAAATAATTTACTATGATAGTTTTGGAAAACAAGAATCCAAACATAAATAGATAAGAATAACCAATAATCAACCAGAAGAATGATTCCATCAATAATTTTGTCTTCAAAAGTTATATTGGAAGAAAGGTAGTTTAATTAAATGGATTCTTTCATTAATAATGTCATCATTACCATATCAACATTATATAATGAATTTTATTCATATTAATCATGTTCAAAAATAGAAATGATAATAATAATTTTATAGAAGACTATATATAAAATATCATTAGGCATCATCAATATAACAACACCATATGTGATCACAATAACACCCAGATTCATTCTTAATTTCATTTATTATCTTCCTTTATATAAATTCCACCACTGACCATAAAAACTATACCATGATAGTCTAACACATACACATAAAAGGAGAAACACAAAATCCTATACCTTGATTCAAGTATTTAAGGAATCACCACTCATGAATAGAAGAATTGAGGATTCAATCACAATGCTACTCAAAGGAAACCAACTCAGAATCTCACCACATAAAACCACCATCAATCAATACATGAATCAAGATTCATACCACTAAAATTACAAAAAAAAACTCTATAATGAAATAAGACATGGAAGAATAAGAGAATAGGTGATGTAATAATATCATGATTCATAATATTTTGACATTATTATCAATGGTTTTAAGACTCTTAAAGGAAGCAGTTGGGGGTGGTGAGAGGGCTAGAGGTAAGAAACTATTTAAAGGAAGGGGTTAAAAATCAAACCAAGGATGGCCCACCCTTTTTTATGGGGGAATCGTAGAAGGCCTCCACAATAGAATAATGACACCCACTACACACATTGTGCCCCAACGTCAATGAAGATCTAGTTTCATAGGACTTATAAACACCATATCACACACAAAAATCACATGTTTTAAAAAATACATTAAACACCATGAATTGACACCATTCCAAGCACTACAACATGGTGCATGGAATTTTCAGATCCTAGAATGCCACATGGCCTCTCACCACAAAATATAGACAATTTCAAATTATTTTTACCCACAATAGTAAGGAATATGATATGGAGAGACAATTTCAAAAAAGGAAATTTTTAAGACCTCAAGTGGATCCATTATATCAATTATTTCATGAATCCATTTCTCATATCCCACATGTAAACAATAAAAAAACACATGATAAAATGGATACCCCAGGATTTATAATCCCTGTGGTGAAACATGAAATTCATGACTACCTTGAAAATCCAATGCTCTAAAATAACCAAACTACAATGTCCTTCACTAACATAAATCTTAAAAAATAGTAACCACCACAACCAGTGCCACACAAAATACACTTTCATGGTGACCATAAAAATGGTAAAACTCCACTCTCACCACAAGAACACTTCAAAACATCAACACCTATGAAGCCCATGAAACCAATAAACATAGTAATCTAGTAAATCCATCGCATACATCAGAAACTAATAAAATAATACTCAAACTGGATAATTAAAACAAAAACCCTAGAATGGGAAAATATTATTCCATAAAACCACCCAATGAGATACCTCCCAATGATCTGACTATATAAAGAATACTACCATCACATCAGGATATTAGGATCCATTAACATCTAACATCATTAACCATACAATAAATCAATATCTATCTGATGATAAATGAATAAAATATCCCCTATAAATAAAACATAAAAAAACATGCGATATTGAGAATACATATTCTACTTCCATTCCCATGTACTTTCCTCTAAGACACCAAGTCCCCACTAGACACAATCCAATGGAATATAATGAGTGTGAAACACCTTCTCCAAATTATCCTAAATCAGAAAATTTCATTCCGTGAAGGGAAAACTATCTTCCACATCTATCTATCCCCAATATATGTTGTGAAAATAATCATAAACATATCAAAACTACTCTAAATCATGAAATACATCATGAAATAGACTCATTAGTAGGGGTATTACTAACTGATGTGCATGAGCTATATAATGTGTTAACACCTAAAAAGGTTTAAAAATTGAGGATATATCTTACTCAAACACAAGAAGAATTACTAACCATGATGAAGAGATACCTTAAAAACATAATATCTCTAAAATCATACATAATAGGTCTCCTATTATGATCATCCTTTTACTTTTGGCGATCTTACATGGATTCATTCCCTCTTGGATCACGTAGACCATCTATATAATGCTCTGAATCTATTACCATCCATGAATCTATAACTCCCAACCTCAATCTGAAACAATGAAGATCATAAAGGTTGACCATACATCGCTTTGAAAATGTCCATAAAATGGCATATTGATTGCTATTAATGTATGAAATTAGAACCAAGGGTAGGTTACTCACCCAAAATCCTTATAATTCTTGAATTCATGAAAAAACATGTCATATTAAATCTATATAGTTTTCTTTGTCTTTCCAACCATTTATGGATGAGAAATGGTTCTAAGTCATGGTTAATATAAAAAACCATGTTGCAGATCTTTCCAAAATTCATAGTATAAATAGGAATCATCATCATTGATGATCCTATATGGAACACCATGAAGCCTCACTACTATATCCAAACACTTCATTGATAAAAAATCAACTAAGCATTACTCCTTAATCAATATGAATTTAGTTGACTTATTCATGGGTTTCAAAATCAACCAAGTAGAATCAAAACCACCCAAAGATCAAGGAAAACTAATGATGATTTCCATAAAATTTACATCTCACTTAAAATGGGGAATGTCAGGTAGTAGATAAAACCCACCAAGAACATGGTGATCTACCTTAACTATCTAGATAACTGAACATTTAGAGATAAAGTTCGCAACTTATCTCTACATCCAAGACCATTAAAATTGACCTCTAAAGGCATTACACATCTTATCCATAATAGTAACTACCACTAAGGGGGTCATTGAAACTTGTAGAGAACAACATCATATATCATAGATGGAATGAAGATTCTTCCAAGATACAATATATCATGTTAACCTTACAAATGAAATCCTTTAATGGAATCACCACAAATGAATCATTCTCTCAAAACCATTAACTCATAATACAATAGTAGGGACTCCTCCACCTATTATACTAAAGAAGAGTGGATTGAAATGTTATAGATACACTATTTACCATAAAATTATCCCATATATAGGTTTTTAGTTGCAAGTAATTATATCACTATTCAAGTTTCTTGATTTTCAAACAAAATAACACCATACAACTTACCACTCAAGACAATATCTAGAAAATTCAATTTACTAGGTGTGTAAGATATCTCAAAGTCATAATTTAATAAAAATGAATTTAAACATTGATGATGTAAATTAAATTCACTCAAATAAAAAGATATAATTTGTTATCTAATTATCCATGAAGTCACCAAAGTGTTCACCAATAATGTAATTATTCTAAAATTTAATATAAAATACTACCAATATAAGATCATGATTGTGGGTGTCTTATTTATATTCTGGGATTTATAGATGAAAAGATCAATATGATATAACCACTCAAAATATTATAACAACAAAACACAAGAAAAGTTGTGATGCATAAAAATAAACATTGAATGAAACAAATTCATTTGGTAATTGAAGAATAGGATCATTGATCAGATTATACTTTATATAAGATAAATTAGAATGGATGTGGTTAGTCCTTACAAAAGGGGAATAATATAAGAACCTGATTCTTATTCTTGAGGTACGGGGTTCTTATTTTTCCTTTTTCCTTAAGTGTTTTTGAGAAAATAAGGAAAATAGGGAAAAATCCCAAATTTTGTGGGTACACGCTGTTTACTTTTCCACACACTGTGTACTTTGGCTGTGTGGGATGAGTACATAGGGCGTGTAGGCCTGTCGGCAATGAAGGGTGTAAAAAATGACTACACACTATGTACTTAGTATATACACGCCGTGTAATCAGTCGACAGGTGAATAGTAAGGTTGTGGGAGTAGCAGCCAGTGGAGAGATAGTACATGCCGTGTACTCAAAAATACACACCGTGTACTCATGTCGACAGATGAACAGTGCGACAGTGAAAAGTAGCCGGCAAAGG
The DNA here is from genome assembly GCA_963277665.1 of Viscum album. Classification (NCBI taxonomy): domain Eukaryota; kingdom Viridiplantae; phylum Streptophyta; class Magnoliopsida; order Santalales; family Viscaceae; genus Viscum; species Viscum album. Next base: position 1,966,628,817 of record OY728121.1, read on the forward strand.
AATAATTAAAAAATGAAAAGTACACGCCGTGTACTTGAGAGTACATGTCGTGTAGTTTTTTTTTCACATAAAATGGGAAGTAGCCTTCTCTTTCAATAGAGGAATCTTAGAATGTCGAGAGTCCATGGGAGAGATGTCCGAACCTTGGAAGAGTTCCCGACCGAACACCGAGACTCTGATTCCTTCGCCGACAATCACGTTTGGACCACGCGGGTAAGCCCTTCCCTCTTCTTGTGTTTCACCTTCAAATTATTTCTCAAAGGGAAGTTATTTGGGTTTGAATGGGTTATCATTCTTCCCAGATCTACGTTGTTCTCGGAAATTTCGGGAGGCATCGTTCGTGTATATCAATTAGTGGAGATCGAGGTAGGTGGTCTGGTGTTTATTTCTAACTATCGAGTTTTTTTGTGTATCATTGTGCTATGAACCCATGTTTGGGGTGTCGTATGGCTGAGGCCTTAGATTATAAGATATCTAGAATTACATAGATAATTTAATGATAAATATAAACTGCTATTTGGGATCGTTGCTTGGATCCAAGGCCACCCCGTGGGTGCGTTTCCATTGTTTAGTCATTTGACTAGGATACCCGTGGGTATGCCGTAATGATAGCATGTTTTGGGTTTTCTTAAGAGGAAACATATTTATTACTTGCTTATGCATTTGGCTCGACCTGGTTACTTTCTTATCCTAAGGGCAGTGTTTTGTTTAGCATGAGGGCATTGTTTTGTTTAGCCTGAGGGAAAGTGTTTGTTTAGCCTGAGGGAAATTTTTCTTATGCCTATGGGCAGAAGCTTCCATGCCTGAGGGAAATATCTCATACACCTGAGGGAAATATTAATTATGCCTATTGGAAATCACCTTAGGGTTTTGATTCTGATTACCTAAGGGTAAGTTTTTTCATGTCTGAGGACTTTGTTTACTTTGCATATTCATTGTGGTTATTTCACATGTTATATCTTCCAAGCTAAAGCACAGGCTTGGTATTAGTTTACCTTATACTTGTTGGGTAGTTGTTGTGGTTTAGCTGCGGAACTGTTTAGGAGATTGTTGGATGAGGCTGAGTCTCAAGAACTTATAATTCAATTATATTGAATTGTTAAATAATAATAATTAAATGTAAATGGAACTGGTAGAAATTTTTACTTTTGATTACTTCTTAGTTTACTAAATTTCATTACTGCACACTGTCGTTGCACAAATTCACTGACAGTTGGGCACAGGCCTTCAGTGTTTTCCTACTAGGATTTATTTCTCACACCCTTTTTGGGTCATGTCTTGGGCCCAAACAGATTATATTGTTGCCAGTGTCGATAAGGGAAAGGTTCCCTATACAGGTACATGATTGTTACGGAGGAGTATGAGAGCATGGGACCGAGCTTAGGCTTGTGATGATGTTGACTTCCTGTTACACTAATTTAGTTTTCTTTGTTGTACTTGGTACTTTATAATGTATTGTATTTGATTGCAGTGTATCCTATTTTGACTGCTTTCTTAGAAATATGACATATTGCATCATCATATATATATGACGGTTGGTTATCTTTTGCTTCAATATCGTTGTCCTTTCAGCTTTGTATTGTTACTGCCTCCGCTTTTGGTATGTTTATATTTTTTTGCTGCGCTACATTTTAACAAATGAGGGAATATTTTCCCCACTATCAGACATAGTCCCTCACTGCTAGTCAGCAGCCTCTGGCGTGTGGGGAAATGTGCTTGAGGTCATGGGACCAACCGGGTTCGGGGCACCCGTTGTGTGGCACCCGGATTCGGGACGTTACAAAGTGGTATTAGAGGTGTTTATTTTCTTTGACTTACTGATTGGAGCTCATAGTTAGGGATATGATGGAATTGGTAATTGGTAATAAACTATGCCCGGGAGTAGCTAACCCGTGTACAGGGAAAAGCCAATCTACATCGTAATTTCAATTTTTCTTGTTTTTCAATTTTACAGTTGATTTGATTTCACCATTTGGCGATGCACTTGTGGTGTGATATTTATATTTTTATATAATTGGGTTCTATTTAGTTGCAACCAGATGAGATGAGGGTATTCCATCTCATGCATCATTTAGGAACATGTTAAAATAACACGTCATGCATAGTTTCTATGCCATGTAGGTGCATTAGAAATTACATGTTGTTGTGATAGATGATGTGCAAGAAAATGCATGTTGTGGTGATAAGTACCTTGTTAGATACGCTTAATATTGATTGGGTATTAGTTCAAGTTACGGTTGGGTTGATGGACGCTAAACTTTGGTCCCTGAGAAGTATGGGCTCTCTTGGACCGGAATTTAGCGGATCATGATATAGCCTTTTGTTGCATTTTTTACTATAAATGGGAAAGTTTGGGTGCTAAGATTTGGTTTACGGGGAGTATGGGCCCCCACAGATCAAAATTTGGTATACCGATGCTTGAAATTTAAGGAAAAAAAGGTGCTCTAGAGTAGTTTCTATGTTCTATTGTCTAGAAACCCAGACAACACGGCATGTGGTTCTATGAACACAAGCCATGTACTCTTCTGTTCGGGAGGAAACAAAAAATTCTGAAGTACACGTCGTGTACCCTAAGTACACGCCTTTTACCCTAAGTAAATGCCGTATAGTTTCTAACCATGTCATAGGCCGTGTTGGTAGAAACATGGGATGAGAAAAATCTAGAGGGAATATGTCGTGTACCGATTATACACGTTGTTTCATGTTGACCATGTGACCACCGTGTGACTAATAACACGGACAGAGAAATATTTTCTTAAACACGCCATGTCAATGAAGAACACACCATGTAGTTTAATCCTGGGACCCGGTCGTGTATCCGGTCGTTTCTCGAACAACATGGGTCGGCGAAGCTCGTTTAGTGCACGTTGTGTACCTGTGGGACATACCGTGTAGTCTTGACCGGTGAGAGACCGTGTGGACTTGGTTGTGTGGATATAGAAACAGGGTGGTGTACACGCCGTGTGAGAGTGTAACATGTCGTGTAGTGTCAGCCGAGTAGCTGACCGTGTCACTAACAACACGGGCAGTTGGAATCTAAGCCGTACACGCCGTGTCTATATGGAACACGTCGTGTAGTGTGAGCTGTGTACCCGACTGTATCACGAACAACACGGGTCGGTGAAGCTCGTCTAGTACATGTCGTGTATACCTTATACATGTCATGTAGTCGCGTTCAAAATAGATTTGTGTGGCTAAACCATGTAGAAGGAATCGATTAGGGGAACACAATTCAAGTACACGCCATGTGTGTGGACAACACGTCGTGTGTTTGGGGTGTTACATGACCAGTTTTGGAAGAAGTATGCGCCCATGTGAAAGACTTAAGGGAACATGCCGTGTACTTATTATACACGTCATGTAGTCTTGTTTTGTAAAACTTGAATGTTTTCTGTTCCCTGTTCCCTTCTTACATTTCTAGTTCTTAGTCCTTGATGATCTTAATATAAGGTCTGTGTTTGACCTTTTAGAGTCATGCTGCCAAGACGACCATGAGTTGTTCACAAAGAGAGCAGCAACGATTATACTCCAGAGACAGTAGGCCATAGGCTACCAATGGATCCTCCAGCAGTGCCAGATGCGGCGCCAGCAATTCTACCAGACATAGGCATGGAGGCACAGTTCTGTGGAGGCTTTATGCGGTTCATGCAGACCTTCTAGGGAGCACCGTCGGCTGCCACATCTATAGAAGAGCTGACGCGTATATTCCAACAGCAGCATCCGCCTACATTTTCAGTGGATGGCGAACCACAGGATGCGGAGTCTTGGCTGGGTTCTATGCACACTATCTTCAAGCATCTGGAGACGCCTCCGGAGTGGTGGTTCAAGCTCGCTACATACATGTTGCGTGTTTCTGTCAAGAGATGGTGGGATGTTACCACCCAGACTGAGCATCACTGAGATATGGAGTGGGAATATTTTCAGGCAGTTTTCTATGACTTTTTCTTTCCAAAGACACTAAGGGAAGATCGAGCTCGAGAGTTCGTGAATCTACAGTAGGGAACCATGTCAGTGATGGATTATTATGTCTGCTTCACTGAGCATCATGGGTGAGGTGGAGTGACAGCCCAGATTGCGAATCTATATCTAGATGAACAAGGATCTAGTCAGAATGATTTCATTCCAGTGGTTAATCTTTTCAGGAATGTCTTCCCATATGACTTTTCAGGTCTACCTCCGGAATGAGAGGTGGATTTCTCTATTGATCTTGTGTCAGGAGTGGCACCGGTGTCCATTTCTCCTTACAGGATGGCTACACCAGAATTGCAGGAAATCAAGAGAAAGTTATAGGAGTTACAAGCAAAGGGTTTTATCCAACCCAGTACTTCTCCTTGGGGTTCACCTGTCTTGTTTGCAATTAAGGAAGATGGTACCCTCAGAATATGTTTGGATTATCAGAAGCTTAACCAATTGACAATTAATAATTGATATACCTTACCAAGGATTGACCATATTTTTGATCAACTTCGAGGAGCATGAGTGTTCTTGAAGATTTACTTGAGATCCGGATATCATTAGTTGCGCGTTAGACCATCAGACTTATCGCTTACAGCCTTTCAGAGTAGATATGGTCTATACGAGTACTTGGTCATGTCGTTCGGACTCATGAACGCACTAGCAGTTTTCATGGATCTGATGAATCGTGTGTTCCATCCATATTTGGATTCTTTTGTGGTAGTCTTCATGGATGATATCTTGGTGTACTCTCACACTCGACACGACCATGCCACCCATCTTGATATCGTACTGAGTACACTAAGAGAGCATCAGTTATATGCTAAGATCTCAAAGTGACACTTTTGGATGGACCAGATACACTTCCTGGGTCATATTATCTTAGAGGCAGGAGTTGCGGTAGACCCAGAGAAAGTGAGAGTAGTAGTTTCCTGGGAGCATCCTAAGAACATGTTTTAAATACAGAGTTTCTTGGGGCTGGATGGTTACTACAGGCACTTTGTATAGGACTTCTCCTACTTATCAGCGCTATTGATGGGTTTGACTAAGAAGGGTATGAAGTTCGTTTGGTCAGAAGCTTGTGAGACATCCTTTCAAGAGTTGAAGGGAAGGTTGGCATCAGCACCAGTCCTAATACTTCCAGAGAAAGGGAAGAGCTATACTGTTTACTGTGATGCATCTGGTATTGGGCTGGGAGTAGTGTTGATGCAGGGCAATCGAGTTGTTGCGTACGGGTCTCGGTAGTTGAGGCCACAAGAGAAGAATTACCCGATGCATGATCTCGAGTTGGCTACAGTTGTTCATGCGTTGAGCTGTTGGAGACATTATCTCTTGGGAGAACATTTTGTGGTGTTTATGGACCACAAAAGTCTTAAATACATCTTTTCCCAGCATGAATTGAATTTGATATGGCGAAGGTGGGTTGAATACCTTCAGTCCTTTGACTTTGAGCATGCCTATACACCTGGTAAGGGTAACGCAGTAGCTAATGCACTGAGTAGGAGGACTTAGATACAGGCAGTGCAGGGGGCCAATGGTGAGTGGCATCTTATGGATTTGTTCTCTAAGATTCATTTGGAGGTGTATGATAGTAAGGGGCGAACCTATATTTCATCCTTAGCTATGAATTCTACCCCCTTGAATAGAGTGAGGATGAGACAGCTATCAGATTCAGAAGTCCTAGTTCTACGGGAGTCTGTGGCAAGTGAGGACCCTCCTCCTAGTTGGACGATAGGTGATGATGAGGTACTGTGTATCAATGGACGGGTGTGGGTTCTAGGGGATATACATGAGGAGTTGATGTGGGAATTTCATACTTCAGCTTGGGAAGTGCATCCTGGAGTTACCAAAATGTATCGTGACTTGAGACGTCAGTATTGGTGGTCAGGTATGAAGAGAGAGGTAGCTGGTTTTGTTACGAGATGTTTCACCTATCAACAGGTGAAGGAGGAGCATCAGAGGCCATCCGGACTGTTACAACAGTTACCCATTCCAGAGTGGAAATAGGATGATGTCTCAATAGATTTTGTGACCAGGTTTCCGAGGTCACCTCGAGGCAATGATGTCTTATGGGTTGTTGTCGACAGACTTACGAAAGTAGCTCACTTTTTGCCGATCAAGGAGACCTTCTGTGTTGACGAGCTCTAAAAGTTGTATATTCGAGAGGTAGTATGTCTTCATGGGGTCCCTCGTTCTATAGTTTCATATTGGGACACTGTAGACGCCGGAAAAGTCCGTTGCTCCTTAAACGAAGTCCCGGATGAGGAAATCGAGGTCATATTTGGAGTCAAAAGCACGTTTCGGAGGTCCCGGAGGCCTTGCACGGAATTTTGGAGGCCCGCGCGCAAAGTTGAAGTATGGCGCGCAAGCCTCCCGGGATGCGCGCAAAGCGCCGGTCTGGCGCGCAGTTTTGCGCGCCCGCTGCCCGCGCGACTCCCTTGCGCGCCGGGCCCCGATTCTGCGCCCGCGAAGGAAATTGCGCGCCCGCGAACCGGATTCCGCGCCCGGGGTTGCCTATAAATATAAGGCGACCCCCGACGTTTTGAAGGTTTCCAGAATTCGAAGGGTCGCTCGTGCGCGCAATTCAACCCCCTCCGCGCGCAATGCCAATCTTCAGGTAACCCCTTTATTTCTCACAAGCAAGCCTCTGGGTTCGCCTTCGCGCGCAATCCCTCTGGCTCCTTTCCTTTGAACAAATCCTCACCCGAAGCCTTCCACGCGCAAAAGAAGCCTCTTGCGCGCAATTGCCCCCCGGGTGCGCGCAATCCAGCCCGATTGCGCGCACCCCCCTTCCTAAGTGGCCATTCATTAAGGAATGAGCCGTTGCCCCCGCGCGCTATCCGAAGCCCGGTGCGCGCAACCTCGATCATCCGCGCGCAAAGGGCTGGCCCAATTGCGCGCCAGCCCGCCCAATTGCGCGTCGACCCGCGGTATTGTGCGCCAAGCTCCTATTTTGCGCGCAAACCGCCAGGGTCGCCCCCTTTGACCCCCTGAGGGTACCCGCCTGTGTGGCGCCCGATGATCCTCATCACGGGTGCCCGCACCGTGCGTTGTCTTTCCGCACGGCCCTCCAGGCTCGCGCGAAGTGACACGGACCCATTGGCAGCACCACCTCGTCCGCGCAGCAAGACGTTAAACTGCCACGCATCCTCGTCCGCGCGGCAAGACGTTAAACTGCCATGCATCCTCGTCCGCGCGGCAAGACGTTAAACTGCCACGCATCCTCGTCCGCGCGGCAAGACGTTAAACTGCCACGCATCTACGTCCGAGCTACAAGACGTTAAACTATTCAGCATTTGTCCAACATGACGTTAAACTGTAATTCGTCCTGCATGACGCTAAACTGCACCACGTCCGCGCTGCAAGACGTTAAACTGCCAAGCATCTTCGTCCTCAACACACGACGTTAAACTGTACTTCGTCCGGCAAGACGTTAAACCGTCCGCTTCATCCTCAACACACGACGTTAAACTGTACTTCATCCGGCAAGACGTTAAACCGTCCGCATCGCCCGATCCCGTGCCCCGCACGCAGGGTCCTCCCCTCTGTTTGGATGTGGCCCCCACCCGCTCGTCTCTGCAGGGATGTCGGGGTTGGAGTGGCCTTCGCCCGCGGGGGTAGGGTATTACAAACCCCTAGTTTCTTGTGGGGGACTGCACATGTGTATCTCCATCGTGCTTCCCCACTGCCGAAGCCAGTAGAGGGTGTGACAGGGATCGAGGTCTCTCACCTTCGGCCCAAGTTCCCCCTCAGCTGAGCTTTGCCGCACTCGGGCTGCCTCAGTGTGTAAGTCCTGACAGAACGAACTACGTGGACTTTGATCCCTGTCTTCTAAACAGGGTACGTAGGAAGCCTCTCTGAGGTTCAAGCCCACCACCTGGTCGTCCCGGTCGTATTCACGTCGGTTCGTCCATCAGTGGACCCCTCCCGGGTTCACATTTGCGTCGATTCACCTATGAATCTGCCCTTGTGGGAGACTGCACATGTGTATCTCCATTGTGCTTCCCCACAGCCTCGACCTCCTCGTGAGTCGGCTATCCAACGTCCATCATGACGTAAAACTGTGATCCACCCGGCCGTCCCATCCCCCTCTGTGCGAGGTGGTTCGGTTCAATCCTCCGCCTGGCAGCCTCGACCTCCTTGTGAGTCGGCTTGCCATCGTCCAGCATGATGTTAAACTGTACATCCGAACTACGCTGACTTTGATCCGCGCTAACGCGCGGTACGTAGGAAGCCTCTATGAGGTCCAAGCTCTTCACTCCATCATCCATCCTGATCCTTACCCAGGTCGCCACATCCCGGTGGGGTCATGCCATTTCATTCCACTCCACTTCACTCGGGAAGCCGCCCATGTGCTGGCCCCAGCGTCGGAGGTTCCCCGCAAGGGGTTCTGTCATCTGATCCACTCCTCGTGTTGATCAGTCCGATGTCGTCCCTGCTGGACGTTAAACTCGCGGCATACCCCGTGTTAAACATGGGAAGCTGAGGAAAACCTCGGGTAACGCAGTTCCCCGCACCCAGCGCGGGATGCCTCAGGCCACCACGCCTTCGAGAAGCCCTATTAGGGACGGAAGGCAGACATGCAGAGCCGCAGTGTCAAGACACGCCCCCAACACCCAGAGCTATCCGGTCTCCCCACCGCAGTTTGCTGCCCCGACCAGACTCCTTGGAGCGTCCGGGCAGAAGCAGCGTAATTAACCGGTGTTCATGGAGACATGGCGCTGGGAACGAGATTCACGAACATTCTTAAATCTATGAGGGAGACCCGGATTAGGCGACGAGTTCCGAGGAGACGTCCACGGAAGGAGGAGCCGACATCCCATCATCCCGGTTTCGATCAAGGAGCAGACGTCCCTGAACAAGGGGCGGATTCCGCCCGCCTTTGGAAAGCGGGACTGCGGGGCCACAAGCCGCGCGTCCATCCCCTCGGGTCGACGGGCGCACGTGCGAACGCGCCCTGGCGGAACAGCGTTGGGACGGAAACCCGACGCACATCCGCACCGAAACAGAAAAAATGGTGAACCCGACGTGAATCTCTTCTCCTCAATGCGAAGACCGATGGCTTTCAGAGGTGTTGGAAGACCAGCATGTTGCTCGGCCGAGCATTCAGTTTTTACCCGCCAGGGGCTGGGGAAGGGAAATCGGGCACTCCGTCTCACGACGTCGATGGCCTGGGTCCCCCCCACGGAGGGCGTCGTGGCACTAACGGTTGGTTGTCGATTCCTTTTCCTGTCAGTGTTAATGGGTTTTTCTCCCTGCTTTTAGGAATCAGGTCGCCCGATCCAGTGCCCGATCGCCGCCCGCCCACTGGCGCAGGGGTGGGGGAAACACCGATGCGGCTACTCCGCGCAGTCCCGCCCGTTCCACAGTCGTCCCAGCAGCTGCAACTGTGGGACAACTACGCCCTCTCTCCCCCTCGGAGGTCATCCAGAGAAGGGTGATCAAAAACTTGGTGCGGAGATATGAGTAAGAGGGAGTCATCCCCACCAGAAACATGGCTCGCCTAGGCCTCGAGGAAGCTGCACCTTACCACCGACGCCGCCCCCGAGGGCCACGCAGGGAGGCACCGTTGCCTACCTCGACATCCAACCGCTTCGGGAGTTTATCCCCGGAACGCTCCGACAACTCCCTCCCCTATGCGGATGAGGTGGAGGATGTCCGGGACTACCCTGACCGAGGTCCGCTCCAGGGATCTACGATAAGGGCTCCCGCCAGGCCACGTCGACACCGCCGCCAGGCTTCTCAAGTCGAAGAGCGGGCTGTCCACATGCCTGCACCGCTGATCCCGACTCGTCTATCTCGACGCCAACGTCGGGCACGAGCGGAAGAGTATGCCCACCTTGGGGCCCTAGCATCAGCAGCCGCGTTGGCCCAAGCCACTGCTGGCTCCAGTCACCAGACCCCTGTGCATGCTGAGCAGGGGAACTTCTATGCCCGACCTGGATCGAGGCCCCGACCGCCCCAAAGGCAGGTTGGGTTGACTCTCCCGGTTGCTGGTACAAGCGATAGCCACCGCGGACCATCTCGCGGTAGCGCTATTCACCTGCAGGGTCTACTCCGTGTGGCCGATCCAAGAGGTATGGGTGATCCCACCTTTCGATCCCGGCCCGGAGGCCTGCCCGGAAGCACCTCTCCCCACGTCCCCTTTGATATCTGTCCCGGCGCTCCTCGCACCTTGGTTTCCAGTCCTCTTGGCCCCAGCACCGGTGCGGCCAGGGGACGCCAGGACAGAGATCAGCCATGCCCCGAAGAACCACCCAGGGGCAGGAGGGCGAGGCGTCGACGCCGAGGGATGAATGTTAGGGAATTCCGGACAGAGATCCGACCGGTCTGTTTCTCTGATACAGAGGCGGAGTATGATTCGGCGACAGAGCCCTCCGCCCAATCCCGCCAGTCAAGGGCAGGGGTAGGAATGCGGCGCGTCAGCCTCTTACTCCCCGAAAGCGAGATCGATATGATCCCCACTTCTCTCCGAAGGTATATCCGGAGTAGCGAGGGCCTGGTAGACCCCCAAGGATCAAGCTTGCGGTTGGTATCAGCCCCTCCGGAAGCGCCTTCCGCCTCGATCAGAGAATCCGGAGACTTTTTCTGGGGACCGACGGTCAAACCACAATCTAGTGCACCCCCGGCGAGCACCGACGCTATGGCAGGATGTTCGCCCGCCGGCCCGTCCTATCGTGATGTGGTAACTGGGGCACCGCTACCCTCAGAGGGCGGCCCGGGATATGGAGGCCAATCGGCCTGCTCGCCGTATTCACCGCCGGCCAGCCCGCCGGCCCAGCGGCCCGCCTCGGCACCACTGCCAGTTCCCCGTCCATTACCAATCGTTGTAGAGGACCAACGGGACTTGGGTCCCGAGTTTGAGTCATGGAGCTTCTGAACCGTCCTTGCAGAGTGCCACTTCCCTGAGAAGTTCTGGCCAGTCGCAGGACCGGACTTTGATGCACCCGAATCACTCACCCCGGATGAGTTCGAATGCTTCCGCCGAACTCTCCGGGAGACTCAATCCCGTCTTCACCGCCTACAAATGCCATATCCTGGGAGTCAAGTGCACCTGGAGGATCTTGGTGAGCAGTTCCGTCAGATCGACTTGGCCACGCTCCCCGTGGTTCGGCACCCCGGGTCATTTGGGCACCACGAGGCCCTCCAACAACGATGCGTTGAGTGTTTTCAAGAACTCCGCAAGGTTATCGAGGAAGCCACCCCCCACGTGTATATCCGTGGATGGGGGCAGTACGCTGCCCTACGCTTCAGTGCGATTCGCCGACAGCCCGATTCACTGGGTGGCCCTGAGGGTACATCCCCAGGGACGGAAACGGTCAATATGGCTGACCTGTCGGGAGAGGGGAACGACTTGGAACTTCTCGGCGGGGGCTCTCCCCCCGAAGACAAGCCGTCGTTGGATCCTTCAGTGAGAGTTAATCGTCACCAGAGGAACCTCCTGGGTCTCCCCATGCCCACTGAAGCACTGACGTTGAGCCGGAACGTCAGCAAAGGTAAAGAGCACGGAGGGGATATAAAGCCCGCCGACCCATCTGCCTCCATGCAGAGGGCGGATGAGGATCCCGAGAAGGCCACGCTACGTCAACAGCTCGCCGAGCAGAAGAAGCTAGTTGACCAGCTCCTCGCTGAGCATGCTGCAGAGCGGCGGCCTGACTACGGTGATCCTAGGCCAGGACAGCAGGGACAGGAACAGCCACTCCTCGACGAGACTCTCCCGGGAAACCGTGATTGTGCCGTGTTTGCCGACAGGGGAGAGGTCTTTGCCTATGTCAAGAGGGCGCGGTACGTTTCACCACACCCTCCCGGGCGGCGCGACTACCTGAGAGACCCCACTCGGATTCCTCCCGCTGCCCCAAGGGCCGCTCCGCCCGCCATCCCACGAGCTGCCGAGTTCGACGACCTGGTCAACGACCCGATTGAAGAGCCATGTAATGCGCTCGTGGTTAGAGATCCTCGCCAGGACTGGAACCCATGTCCGAATGATCCAATGGCGGCACTCATCGCCCGCTTGGAAGCCTTGGAGACTCGGAAAGTGGAGATCCCACCGGACGGCAAGCCATACCCAGCATGGGTGGATGACATGCCGGCACCTCCAGGATTTGGGAATCCCACTTTCGCCCCCTTCAACGGGACTGGAGATCCGCCACAGCATTTGGCCCATTTCAACTCAAGGTGCGGGCCTATGTTGGGAACTCCGGCGCAGCAGGAGGCCGCTAAGCTTCCCTGCTTTGTCCAGACACTGGAAGGGCCAGCATTTGTCTGGTACAGCCAGCTCCCCGTTGGGTCGATAACTAGCTGGGAGGACCTTCGTAGACAGTTCCTCTACCAGTTCAGTTCCACGACCCGGAAGACGAATATCGCAGACCTCTTCAAGTGCAAGCAAAGGCCTGATGAGCGAGTCATGGATTTCGTCGCCCGATGGAAGGGTCTCACGTATTCCCTTGACATGCCATTGACTCAGGAGCAGTTGCTGACAATGTGCGTCGGGAACGTCAAGACCGAGCTGGTCCCTTCCTTGATCACTCAGAATTACCCCGGAGGGTTCAGGGACTTCTCAGACAAAGCTCAACGTCTTGAGGAAGCTCTACAACAGGACAGTCAGGCACGCCCGCCGCCTCCTATGATTCCTGCAAGGAGATTCGGCAGGGCTGAGCCCGCTGCTGTTTCCCAGATAGAGGCCCCCAGGCAGTTGGAGCTACTTCCGGTGAGGCCAGCTCCACAGCCTCACAGGAATCCGCCTCCACGGGCTCAGTTCCCGGCCCAGCAGCGGCAGCCCTAGAACCGGCCGGCCCCTCCGCGTAATGTACCGCCACAACCCAAGCGAGATAATCAGGGTCCACCTCCTCGGCAGGCCCCTCCAGCCCCTCGTCAAGACCACGCTCCCAGGGGCCCGCGATACCTGACTTACTCATTCCGCGAGGATCAGGTCCCCGTTTATTTCCGGAGCGCCCTGGAGCAGAGGATTGTGAGACTGCCCGAGTGCTGGAGGCCAGAGGAGGCGCGTCTCACGGATAACCCCCGCTACTGCCCTTACCATCGGGCCCTGGGGCACACTATCCAGCGGTGCTACGTGTTTAAGGACTGGCTCCAAGACCAGATTAACAAAAATGTAATCAGGTTGGGCCCAGCTCCAGCACAAGTGGCGGGTGTGTTCGTAGGATCAGATGACGATAGTGGCGACGAGGACGAATGGCAGCTGGTCTCCGACCGCGGATCCCAGAAGTATAATAACTGGATGGCCCGCAAGACGGTCATTCGCGCCCATGGAATCATCCGTGCGCGCATGAATCAGCCTGAGCCCCCAAAATCTGCAGGTGTCGCTTCGGCATCGTCATCCCAGCCTGCCTCTTTCGAGAAGAGCAAACGGCGGCGGCGCAAGAAGGAAGAGCGCGCCCCGCCAGTTCCGCCACTATCCCGCACTCTCGGCGATTTCATGCCCCCGGGGATGGGGGTCCCTCCTCGGATCCGCCTGGTGATGCATGATTCGTCCGATGATAGTATTGGGTACGCTTCGGTTAATACCGTCGAGCTGGTAAATCCCTTTTCGGTTCCCGACGTTGAAGAACACCAGGTGGACCTCCCTAGTGTCCCCGGTTGTCGCCGCCGTCGGAGGAACCGCAACAACAGGAGTCGCTGGGGCACGGCAGTTGGCACCTCTAGCCAGGCCGTGCACGCTACTGAGACTAGGCAGCAGGCTCAAAACCGAGCTCAGCGCGCACAGCCCCCCCATCCGGGGATGACGGATTCGCCTCCGCCACCATTTGTGGTGTGGGACCAGGCAGAACCGCCTCGGTCGTGCCGCGACCAGCTTCGCCTTGCCACGAGTCCATCCCGGCCTCCTGGCCCCAGTACAGTGACCACTTTCCGGGCTTCAACCAGTGACCAGCGAGATGCGCCAAGCACCAGTCGGTCGCTGGTCCAACCGGTGAGGCCCATCATGCCTCCAACCGCAGAGCAACCTCCTGCAACCAGGGGCTCGCGCTTGGCCAAAAAGTATGATGTCCTAAAGCACTTGGCCGACATCCCAGAAAGGCTCTCCATCCTTGAGGCTCTGTGCATGTCACCTGAAATGTGCGAGGCACTCGCCGAAGCCCTGAAGAGCCCCCTCCAGTTTGAGACGGAGATTGCGGCTGCAGAGGCCTTTCACGCCGAAACGATTGAGGACGCCGAATGCCAGGCGGTTATCTCGTTATCTGGTAAGGATGAAGACCCTCCTATACAGGGTCACATTCGTCTGCTGTATGTCACTAGCCAGTTCAATGGACTTGAAGTCCGGCGCTGTCTTGTCGACACGGGGTCCGGGATTAACCTGATTCCAACTCGGACACTCCGGAGATTGAGGTTGTCAGAGGATGACTTGATTCCCTCCGACCTCAGGATCCAGGGGTACGACCGCACCGAGCAAACTCCGGTCGGCAAGATACGCTTGAAGACCCAGTTCGGTGGCCTGATTTCCAACACCGAATTTATGGTAGTCTCTCAGGACACTGCGTACAACGCATTGATGGGCAGTCCATGGCTCCACCTTCATGCGGCGGTTCCCTCGTCATACCACCAATGCCTTAAATACTCCCTCAATGGTCGATTAGGCGTGCTTCAGGGAGATTCCTCTCCTTTTGCCTCATGTGAAGCCCTCTATCTGGACGCAGACTATTACAAGAGCAAGGAAAAGCAGATCCTGGCAGGTGAGGTTGAGCATGTCGCTGTTGAAAGCGATCCCTGGGCAAGTTTGGATGACGCTTACGTCCTCCTGATCCATCGGTTGGACGTAGCCATGGTTTCGATGGCCTGTGAGTCTCCTGATGAGATGACCGCGACCGCCCATGCCAGCACCAGCGGCCCAGCAGGATCCGGTAGCCCCAATGCAGTTTCCAACGCAGTCTCTCCCGTGGACGATCCCTCCCCGAGTGGAGAGGACATGGAAGATGCACCCCCAGCCTTTGAGGAGGGCGTCTCCGCCACGGTCGATGAGTTAGTATAAGTGAACCTTGGAACTGAGGCAGATCCAAGACCCACATTGGTCAGCGCCGCCATGCCCTCTGAGGAGCGGCAGCAGTACGTGGACTTTCTCAGGCAGCACCGTGATGTGTTCGCTTGGGGCTATGACGAGATGTCGGTGCTAGATCCTCAGGTAGCCGTCCACTGCCTTGGTCTCCCGGCGAACCATCGCGGGTTTAAGCAGCCTCCCAGGAAGATGCACCCATCCCACGGTGCCATGGTTGAGGCCGAAGTTGACAAGCTTATCAAAGCCAACTTCGTGAGGGAAGTTCAGTACCCCAAATGGCTGGCCAACATTGTGCCGGTCAGGAAGAAGAACGGGCAGATCAGAGTCTGTATCGACTTCCGCGATCTCAACTGCCACTGTCCGAAGGATGACTTTCCCCTTTCGGTGACAGAGCTGTTGATTGATGCTATGGTAGGGTTCCAAGCCCTCTCCTTCATGGATGGATACTCCGGATACAACCAAATCCGGATGGCCCCTGAGGATGAGGAGTTCACTGCCTTCAGGGCCCCCCAAGGTATCTTTTGTTACCAGGTCATGCCCTTCGGCCTGAAGAATGCAGGTGCCACCTATCAATGGACAATGCACCGCATATTCAAGCCAATCATCGGCACACTGGTGGAATGCTACGTCGACGACTTGGTGGTCAAATCACGCCAGCGTCAGGACCATCTCAAAGATCTTGAGAAAGTGTTCGGCTTCCTCCGGTCTCGCCGCCTGAAGATGAACCCGTTGAAGTGTGACTTCGGGGTTACCTCTGGGAAGTTTCTTGGCTTTGTGGTAAGATACCGGGGTATTGAGATCGACCCAGAGAAGATCAGGGCGATTAGCCAGATGCGTCCCCCAGGTAACATTCGGGAACTACAAGGGTTCCAAGGCCACTTAGCCTATATACGCTGATTCATTGCGAATCTGGCCGGCAAGTGTAAGCCCTTTTCTCGGATCATGAAGAAAGGTGCCACCTATGTATGGGATAAGGAGTGTCAGACCGCTTTCGAGGAAATCAAGCGGTACTTGCTTCAAACTCCGGTTCTGATGTCTCCCGTATCCGGAAAGCCGCTGGTCCTTTATGTGACCGCCCTGGAACGGTCCCTTGGTGCCCTTCTCGCCCAGAAGAACAACGAGGGAACAGAGAATAGCCTCTATTACCTCAGTCGGATGCTCCTCGATGCGGAAGTTAGGTATTCCCCCATCGAGAAGAGCTGCCTGGCGCTCGTATTTTCCGTACAGAAATTACGACACTACTTGCAGCACCATGAGGTACAGTTGGTTTCTCGGGTAGACCCGTTGAAATATATCCTGAGCCGGCCTATGTTGACTGGCTGTATAGCGTGGTGGGATGTGATTCTCCAGCAGTTCGACATCAGGTACGTGTCTCAGAAGGCCATCAAAGGGAAAGCATTGGCGGACTTTCTGGCTGCTCACCCAACCTCCGCGGATCAGCCGCTGGATCTAGGCTTTCCTGATGAGGACATTCTCTCGGTCGATCATGCCGATCCATGCTGGCAGATGCACTTTGACGGTGCCTCCCGGAGCCCCACCGGTAAAAGACTTGATAATCCTAAGCTCAACAAAGTGGGTTTGGGTATCGTCTTCATTACCCCGGAGCAAGCCGTGCTGCCATATTCTTTCCTGTTGTCAGAGGGTTGTACCAACAATGAGGCGGAATACCATGCCCTCATCACTGGCCTCGAGTTAGCTCTTGAGATCGACGTGCCCCATCTGTGTGTGAAAGGGGACTCCGAGCTGGTCGTTAAACAGATCAATGGCGACTATGTTGTCAAGAAGCCGGAACTTGTGCCATTACTGGAGTGTACCCTCCTCCTGATGGCCCAGTTCCCTTCTCGGCCAGCAGTCATCCATATTCCCCGGTCGCAGAACGGTCGAGCAGATGCTTTGGCCAGCTTGGCTGCGTCACTCGCAGAGCCTGAACAGGACAACCTGATCATCCGTGTGACGCACCGAAGGCTCATCGCTCCCGTTATCCCGGAGGAAGATCGTGGCCCGTCGGTAAGTAATCTCACCACGGTTGCCCCTATTCCCAGAGCCCTGACTACCCCAGATATGGCAGTCGAATCAGCCCATGATTGGAGGACGTCTTTGGTTGAGTACCTCCAACATGGCATTCTCCCGTTGGATCGGGCCGAGCGTGAGCGAGTTCGACGCCGCGCATCGCAGTTTGTCCTCCAGAGCAGTCCCAGCCTGGAGAAGATCCTCTATAGACGCGGATTTGATGGTGTTCTCCTCTGTTGCCTTCAAGGAGTTGTGATCCCGCGAGTCATGCAAGAGGTTCATGCTGGTTCATGCGGCGCCCACCAGACTGGGCCGAAGCTGTCCCACCAGATTCGGAGGTTGGGATACTTCTGGCCCTCCATGATCCATGACTGCATCGAGTATGCCAGGAAGTGCCATGCGTGCCAGGTTCATGCGAACTTTCTGCATCAGCCGCCGGAGCCTCTCCATACCACCAGGTATTCTTGGACCTTTGCAGTCTGGGGGTTGGACGTTGTGGGACCTTCCCCGCCGGCGACGGCTCGCCAGTGCCGGTTCATTCTGACCGCCATGGACTTCTTCTCCAAATGGGCAGAGGCGATCCCGCTCAGAGAGTTCAAATCCTGTTCTGTCGCTGACTTCGTGACCCCCAACATCATTTTTCGATTTGGAGTGCCTCACGCTATCCTCACGGATAACGGAGCCAATTTCCGAGCAGCCGAGTTGAAGAAGTTTTACGCCAAGTACAACATTCGCTTGAACCATACATCTCGCTATCATGCGCGGGCGAATGGACAGATTGAGGCGTTTAACAAAACCCACTCGAACATTCTGCAAAAGATGGTTGGTCAGAACAAGAAGAGTTGGCCGGACAAGCTCCCCAACGCCCTCTGGGCTTATCGGACGACGACTCGCAATTCCACCCAGATGACCCCTTATTCCCTGGTGTATGGAGCTGAGGCTGTCCTGCCCATCGAGATCCAGTTACCGTCCTTGCGCACTGCGGTCTACGACCAGCAAGCGCCGGACAGGGCTGCTGAAGCCCGTCTGGTCGAGTTGGAAGCACTGGATGAGAATAGGCTTCGCGCCTTGCACAACTTGTAGAGGCATCAAAGCAGAATGGCTCGAGCTTTCAATAAGAAGGTTCGCCTCCGCTCCTTCCTGCAGGGTGACCTAGTACTAGCCCTGAGAGCGCCAATGATCCCCAGCAGGAAACCGCCCAAGTTGGAGCCCAAGTGGGAGGGACCTTTTGTCGTCCACAAAGTCTATCCCAATGGCGCGTACTCCCTAGCGACTATGGATGGTGAGCGTGTTAATCCTCCCACCAACGCTAGGTTCCTCAAGCAGTACTTTGCCTAAGTGCACCTCGTCCAAGCTACAAGATGTTAAACTGTTCAGCATTCGTCCTGCATGACGCTAAACTGCACCTCGTCCAAGATACAAGACGTTAAACTGTTCAGAATTCGTCCTGCATGACGCTAAACTGCACCTCGTCCAAGCTACAAGACGTTAAACTATTCAGCATTCGTCCTGCATGACGCTAAACTGCACCTCGTCTAAGCTACAAGACGTTAAACTGTTCAGCATTCGTCCCGCATGACGTTAAACCGTGCTTCAAACACTACGTGTGGCTTGATTCCCATCCTTATGGGATACGTAGGAACGCCCGGATGTTTGAAACTTCGGGTCCAGCCCCCCACCTCTTAAAGATTCCCTCTTCCCTTGGGAATCCGCCGCCTTCGGGTCACCCTCAAGGTGTGTCCCTCGACCCCTTGCAGTGGTCCACCGGTGTCAAGAGTACTCTAGTTTGTTGCCAGGAGGGTCAGGTTCGGCTTGGTCAGGTTCCTTCCACCTTTCAGGCTTCATGCCCCTTTTCATTCGGACCCATCGCCTACGCCCTGGGTGGAGCCCCCGTGAGCGGTCTGGACATAATGCCTCAGTACTCTCCCACCAACTCGGGCTAGTACCCCCAAGGGCCTCAGGCAGCAAGTCGATATGAATCCTGCGATTGAGCGGTTGATGCTCGTTTGCTGCCTCATTCCATCAACGGTCAGTGCGATATTGATGCTGCTTTTCCGCCACGGTCGGCAGTACTTCCATATCGTTACGCCGGTGTCCCCAGTCCTTGAGTGAATGGTCGCATGATTCACATTACATTTTCCACCTCCAATTCTGACCAGGAGAAACCTCGACACTCTTGAAACTATCCCTCAGTGCATCTTCGCATATCCAGGGGATAGGACCACGATGCGGCGTACTTCGAGGTTCTTATGGTCCGAGCTCTACGACCTTAAACTAAGATCTCCTTTTTCTCGTCCAACATGACGTTAAACTGTACATCGTCCTGCATGACGCTAAACTGCACCACGTCTGAGCTACAAGACGTTAAACTGTTCAGCATTCGTCCTGCATGACGCTAAACTGCACCTCAAGAACTACGTGCGGCTTGATTCCCATCCTTATGGGATACGTAGGACCGCCTGAACATTCATGTTTCAGGCCCAGCCCCATTTCCCGGGAATCTTTATCCCGCGTTGGGCCTCTGGCACAAGTTCCCCTCCTTTTTGTGCGAGGCGTAACGCGTGAGCGGGGGATTAGGTCCTCATTCACGTCGGTCTACTGGCCGCGCCGTACGCCTCCCCCGTGTGTGGGACTACCTCACACCCCTCATCGTCCTGCATGACATTAAACTGCCTCTCAAGAACTACGTACGGCTTGATTCCCATCCTTATGGGATACGTAGGACCGCCTGGATGCTTGTGTTTCAGGTCCAGCCCCGTCTCTTGGTTGATCACGGGGATCTGCCATCTTTTGGTTGCTCTCAGGGTGAGTCCTCCGACCCTTTCCGGTGATCTGTTAACATGTTTTGGGTACTCCGGTCTATGACCCGTAGTGTCAGATTCAATCCCGACAAGTCCTGTGTTACTTGTCAGGCCTCGCGCTTCCTCTTGTTCAAGCCTTCACTCAAAGGGATCCTCGTTAGCGGTTTGGACACAATGCCTCAGTGCTCTCCTGCCGCTCCGGGTCGATTTACCGGCGGGTCCTGGGCCGCAAATCGATATGAATCCTGTGCTTGAGCGGTTGATGCTCGTTTTCTTGCCTCATCCTAGGCTGACGCGATCGGATGTTGTGTTGCGAATATGGTCAGCGACATCCTTGATCGCCATGTCGGCTCTTTCAGGCTCTGAACGTTGGTTGCGCAGTCCTTATCACACTCCGCCTTTGTGCATTGTAATGGAATCTCGACACTCTCTTCATACTGACCTTCAGTACACCTCTACATGTTAGGCAGGCCAACTAGGGTAATGGTGTCTTTCGAGACTCCCACGATCTGAGCACCAAGGATATATGCTGATGTCCTCCCTAAGGGCCATGTGTAGCTAGACCCTCGTCCCCATAAGGATGAAGGAGTCGCCCGAACAATCGCGTTCTGGGCCCAGCATAGCTGGAGGCTAGCATCTCCGCCCCTCGGGTGATGGACATACGCAGGCCCCTATCCCAGGATCCTTCTCCTGGAATCGTGCGTGACCGCAGGGCTGGTATGTGTCCCCACCTCCGTTGGGTCCGCCATATCGCAATAAACGGATTCCTCCATGGTCCGAGCCACACGACCTTAAACTGTGTTGCCTGGTCTTACCACACGACCGTAAACTGTGATCGTCTTGGCCGCCCGACGAGAAACGGCACTGCATCGTGATGTTCTCCTCGGGGGACACTCACATTGGGCATTGGTTAATAACCACGCCATTTATCAATGCCTTTCATGGCTTGATTATTGTGGCGACGCTAGAGATTTCTTAATCACAGGCTTGTCGCTGCACAAAGAAAAACCATCCACTTTTAAGGACAAACAAGAAATATCAAATGCCGCTTCTTCTGGGTGTGAGGGCTAGACCCGCACCCCTCCCCGCGCTGGTGCCCGATTGTGTTGTTCCACGCTTCAAGAACTACGTGTGGCTTGATTCCCATCCTTATGGGATACGTAGGAACGCCCGGATGTTTGAAACTTCGGGTCCAGCCCCCCACCTCTTAGAGATCCCCCCTTCTCTGGGGAATTCGCTGCCTTCGGGTCAGCCTCAAGGCGTGTCCCTCGACCCCTTGCAGTGGTCCACCGGTGTCAAGAGTACTCTGGTTTATTGCCAGGAGGGTCAGGTTCAGCTTGGTCAGGTGCCTTCCACTTTTCAGGCTTCGTGCTCCCTTTCATTCGGACCCATCACCTACGCCCTGGGTGGAGCCCCCGTGAGCGGTCTGGACACAATGCCTCAGTGCTCTCCCACCGACTCGGGCTGGTGCCCCCAAGGGCCTTGGGCAGCAAATCGATATGAATCCTGCGATTGAGCGGTTGATGCTCGTTTGCTGCCTCATCCCATCAACGGTCAGTGCGATATTGATGCTGCTTTTCCGCCACGGTCGGCAGTACTCCCATATCGTTACGCCGGTGTCCCCAGTCCTTGAATGAATGGTCGCATGATTCACATTACATTTTCCACCCCCCATTCTGACCAGGCAAAATCTCGGCACTCTTGACACTATCCCTCAGTGCATCTTCGCATATCCAGGGGATAGGACCACGACGTGGCATACTTTGAGGTTCTTATGGTCCGAGCTCTAAGACCTTAAACTAAGATCTGCCCCTATGGTCTGAGCTCTACGACTTTAAACTAAGATCTCCCTAATCGGGGTTCTACGTCCTGCATGATGTTAAAACTGCACTCTCAGAACTACGTGTGGCTTGATCTCCAGCCCGATGGAGTACATAGGAACGCCCCGGCATTTCGACTCGGGTCCAGCCTCAGGGATCGCTAAGTCCCGCCCCTCCTCGTCGCCGACCGTCTGGCCTGGCTTCTAGTAGAGTGGTGCGTTTGTGATATTATCCCTGATTCAGCTCAGGATGCCCCATTGCAATGATGGGAAGCGACAGTTTCCTCGTCAAAGAGGTTCTGTCTGAGAATTGGGGTGATTCACGGCCAGATTAGTGCATCCGCCTAATACGCTTTCCCCACGGTGGCGTAATTTTGGGAGTGTTAGATTCTGTCTGAAAAAATCATCACTTCGCCCCACGCTTCACATGCCCTATTGATCCAGATTTCCACCCTTGTGTCTGAAGGAACCCCCAAAGCGGTATTGACGTTGACATGTGATCCGCCTCCTGCAATACGAATGATGACCTTCGGTCCGTCTATCGCAGTAGTATGGCCGATTGATCCATTGTCCTCTTTCCGTCTTGGGCATTTCCTGGAAGGCCGACCGTCATGGATTTCTGAATTCGGGACACGCGATTCACCCTTTCTCATTTCCCTATGTTCGGATGAAATCTCAACGCCGCTAGCATTGTCCCGCTCGTGTGTCGGAACAAGTTGGGGGGATGGTACATTGATTAGGTCTGAGGTCTCCTTTCCTAGGAATGACCTCCCTCTTTTCCTTAGAAAGCCAGGCCCAATTATGGATGCCTGAAGCTTGGTTAACGCTCCCGTGAGATAATAAATTGTGGTTGAGCATGTTAAGCCAAAAGATGCAGATAAATATGGCGATTCATACAAATGGATCGAAGTAGTGAGTAGCGGAAGCAAAATGTTCTGGAAATGGAAAAAACAGAGCCCCTAGGGATTGGCGTGCTGAATGAGTCTTTCCAATACCGCTACCCTTTGGCTGGCAGCCTCCAGAGCTGTTTCTCGCTCTCTGCATGCCCTCTCTTCGTCGGCGGCTGCAGCACGCAACTCGCCGATCCGGGCTTGTGCATGCTCCCGCTCGACCTGAAGTGTGACCATCTGGTGGCCCGCCTCCGTCAGCTGTACCTGAGCGTCATTCAGCTGGGTTGTCAATTGCTCCACAAGCTCAGTGCACGCTGCGACGAAGGCCTCCTTCCCTACCACCTGCCCTTCGAGGCGCCGGACTTCCTGCTCCGCCACAAGGAGCGCCCGCGTGTTCTCCGACATGTCCTGAAATTGTGCGACGTCGGCACGCCGGCAGCTCTCACGCATCTTTTCGGCCATGAAATCACGGACCGTTAGATGGAGGCGTTGAGCATCAGCTCCCCCGGCACACAGGAAGCGCAGCCAGGTTTGAAGCGATCCCATGCGCCCCAGCCACTCTGATGGGTCTCGCTTGAGGAAGCGCTGGATGCACTTCCACCCCCTACGGCGCGTTATCCGGCTCTCCTCGACCGCCTCCGCGTCCGAGTCGTCCATCTCCTCGGGGTCGGCAGGCCGGTAGGCAGGGAAGGCAGCCAGCAGGTCTGCTGCAGGGTCCGCCCCTGGGATGTCCTCACGGGGGATAGGTTCCCCAACATTTGGGCGACCTTCTTCTCTCACCCCAGCGGCGTTGACACCCTCGTCAACCCCCGACCTCTCTCCGATGGCAACACCGCCGGCGTCCGTTGCCCCCTGATCAGCAGTTGGTGGGGCCGACTCGGTGTGAGAAGCCTATTCTGGAGGAGGCGGTATGTCTGCCACTGGTCCACTCGTGGATGGCCCGGGT
This sequence comes from Viscum album, assembly GCA_963277665.1. Classification (NCBI taxonomy): domain Eukaryota; kingdom Viridiplantae; phylum Streptophyta; class Magnoliopsida; order Santalales; family Viscaceae; genus Viscum; species Viscum album. Next base: position 1,966,652,245 of record OY728121.1, read on the forward strand.
TCGACAGCTCGACGAGCCTCCAGTATTGAGATCACTGCGCAAGGCATGCCGTGGTTAGTCACGGATCGTCAACGGCAAACACCAACAGTGAAGGGAGAAGACTTACGGGAGTCCAGAGCGTCATCTTTCGCTGTCCCGGCCGCCGCAGGAGCAGTTGCAGCAGGGGACCCCTCGGTGCTTATCAATTCAATGATAGGTGTCTGGCCCCCGCCCTGTCCTGCTGGCGCCTCTCCTACTCCTGCTGAGGATGCCTGACCAGCATCTGTGCACTCCTGAGGAAGATGAAGAAATGGGTTAGAAGCTGCATAAGAGAATGGATGAAGCAGGTTGAGTAGGGATAGAAGCGGACCTCGAGGAGCTCAGTAATATCAATATTGTCAGAGCCGGCCACCTCGCCGCTCTCCCGCGGGCTCCCCGGATCGGACCTTCCCTCAGAGCCTTCATCCTCTCCTGCCTCCTCCTCTTCCTCGGAGTCCTCGTTACTATCACCTTCCTCCGGCGGCATCTGTTCTGGAGCAGGCTCTAGACCGAGCATCACCTTCACCAGAAGGGATGGCTCCGCACGCTGACCACGTTGGCGCGCATACTCGTCCATGGCCGTCAGATACACATACCGCCGGTGGAAGTTTACCCTGTCGGCGACCTGAAGGCGCCCGACCTCTGGCAGATGGATTCCTTCGCTGATTATCTTCTGCCAGATGGTTTCGGTCCCCAGCGACTGCCGCAGGGTCATCCAGGCCGACCACAGCGCCGGGAAGACAGCATCGCGGGAGGGTTCGAGCAGACGCCTTACTTGCTTCCCGGGCCGCTCCCCGACCGCCGCATGTGCCCCCTCTCCGGGCGCTGAAGTCGTGGCGGCAGCCTGCGATGTGCCCGCCGCCGAAGTCCCTGCTCGCACCGGCTCCGCTGCTTGGCGCGCCTCCGTTCTCCCCCGCGTAACGGCGCTTCGCCTCCTTCCTTGACGCCCGGTCTCCGTACGGGTGACCTCGAGCCGCCGAACTGGCTTCCGTAGAAGGCCCTCGGGGTACGCGATGGCCCAGTGTTCGGCGTACTCGGTTGCCAAGTCTGCGTCGACCCCGGTAGGAGGGAGAGTGATGACGTCACCAGAGCCGAAAGCGGCAAACATTAGCCACATCTGGCGAAGGACGCAAGGGTTCTTCTCCTCCCAGACGGCAGTGAATACCCTCTTCGGCATCCGTTGAAGGCACCCGAACTGCCTGGCAAACCGGGTTGGCACGTACGGCTCACAGATCACCTTCCCGTCGATCCGAGTCACGAGCACCCCGCCCCGCATGCTCAGGAAGTATTCGTGCTGCTCCAGCGGACCCTGCCCATTGTCGATCATCTGGCCAACGGGAGTGGGGAACGGGCCGAAGTTGAAATTGGCATGATTGCCAATCCTAATCCTCACGCCCTCCTCATTTAGGGTTATCTGAGCGACCCCTGCGATGTTCAGCAGGGAGGGTCGCAGTCCATTGCCCGGAGGAATGACGGCGTTTGGAAACGTGTACCCACCGATGTGAGCAGCCACCCAGCCGTGGAAGAATTGAAAGGGCCCCCAGATCCTTCGTGGTGACCCCCCTCGCGAGATGCGTCCTAGGATGGCGTACAGCTTAGCCAGCACTGGGACCCCGAGGCTGTATCTCTTGTTGGCTGCCATGGCGCCCGCCATCACCAGTGTCGCCGGGCGGACGCCCATCCTCGCGTCCCGCACTGGCAGGAGCCACCCACTCAGAAAGGCGGCCAGGAACGCCGCGTACCGGACATTTGGGTCCCGGGCCTCGATGACGTGGTACCCCCATGAGCGGTAGTCGCCCGTCTCCAGGACCCGCCAGTACGACCCGTTCCGGCTCCTCTGAGCCACGGTCGGGCACCGCTTCCCCCTACCTGGCATCCTGACCGCGGGGTCATGCTCCAAGAACTGGCTGAACCACTCCTTGTAGGCTATGTCCTTGTGGAAGTCCTTGACCCCGAGCCGCTGCGTAGCCAGGTCCAGTAGATGCCATGTCAGAATGGGAGTCCGTGACCTGTCTTCCCAGGTGTTCTTCGGAGGCAGGAACTCATCGTATTGGTAACCCTCCAGCGGGATACCTCCGATGCAGTGGATGTCCCAGAGACCGATGCTGACCTCCCCATGGTGAAGATGGAAGGTGTTGGTATCCGGGGACCAGCGGGTGAACAGCTCCGGCCCAAGTTCGGGCTGCTGATAGAAGTGGAACTGCGACGTCCACACCGCCTCAAACAGGCCGATGTACCGCAGTTCCTCCGCGAAGTGATCGCAAGTATGGCGTACCCAGAACGCCCAGGCCCACTCACTGGTGAAATTGCCCCCAGACCGCAAGTCTCAGTCCTTCAGCCAGCCCTTGGTGTCGTCAGTGACGCTCTGGCGGTATGTGCTCGAATATAGGGCTAGAGAGTTCTCCGCAGTAGGCTCACTCCCGACAATGGTTCACGTCCTCGGGTTCAGGACATAGACGTCTAAGTGCCTGGTCTCCCTGGCAAGATGCCCATTGTTGGTGATGTTATAGCGGGGAAGCTCATCCTCCCCGAGTCACCCAGGTCCGTGGCGCATCAACCTTGAACCCTGGCACCGGAACCTCATCCAGGATGCCATAGTTCCAGAGTGGCAGGTTGTCTGACAGCGGATATGTCTTCTGGGCCGGCGTCAGCAAGTCGAACAAAGATTAATTGTTGGAAACAATCTCCTTGGCTCCGTAGACCTCCCCGTTCGCTGCCATCTCATCCCTGCGAATGGCGGCATCCCCCTCATTCCCTTGATTCGCAGCCATCTCAGAAGCTCCGGGAGTCGTTTGGGTTAAGGGATGAAGCGTGCGGAATCGGAAGAGGCTGGTAAAGAAGTTTGAGGGTTGGCGCGCAATCCTAGTGGACGACGCGCAATCGGGAAGTCTGTCGCGTAAAACCCCGGGAGTTCGCGCAAAATCAAGCCGAAATTCGAATGGGTTTGCGCGCCGAACGGGCGAATTTCGCGCCGGCAAAGGCAATTTCGCGCACGAGAGCTCGGAGGCTTATCGCGCGGAAGGCCTGTGTACGGCCCGCGGAGCCTTTGGCCCCTATTTATAGGCGAGGCCGGTATTCCGCGCCGCGCGGAACGCGCTTTGCGCGACCGAGGCAGCGAATTTCGCGCCCGACGCCCTTTTTGCGCGCCCAAGTCCCGTGCCGCCCAGGACTTCGGCATTCCGGCGTCTCCCTCGGAACCCGATCGTTGCGACCTCTCGCCGATCAGATTCCGAGGGGGGGCTTTTGTAGACGCCGGAAAAGTCCGTTGCTCCTCAAACGAAGTCCCGGATGAGGAAAGCGAGGTCATATTTGGAGTCAGAAGCACGTTTCGGAGGTCCCGGAGGCCTTGCGCGGAATTTTGGAGGCCCGCGTGCAAAGTTGAAGTATGGCGCGCAAGCCTCCCGGGATGCGCGCAAAGCGCCAGTCCGGCGCGCAGTTTTGCGCGCCCGCTGCCCGCGCGACTCCCTTGTGCGCCGAGCCCCAATTCCGCGCCCACGAAGGAAATTGCGCGCCCGCGAACCGGATTCCGCGCCCGGGGTTGCCTATAAATATAAGGCGACCCCCGACGTTTTGAAGGTTGCCAGAATTCGAAGGGTCGCTCGTGCGCGCAATTCAACCCCCTCCGCGCGCAATGCCGATCTTCAGGTAACCCCTTTATTTCGCGCAAGCAAGCCTCTGGGTTCGCCTTCGCGCGCAATCCCTCTGGCTCCTTTCCTTTGAACAAATCCTCACCCGAAGCCTTCCGCGCGCAAAAGAAGCCTCTTGCGCGCAATTGCCCCCCGGGTGCACGCAATCCAGCCCGATTGCACGCACCCCCCTTCCTAAGTGGCCATTCGTTAAGGAATGAGCCATTGCCCCCGCGCGCTATCCGAAGCCCGGTGCGCGCAACCTCGATCATCCGCACACAAAGGGCTGGCCCAATTGCGCGCCAGCCCGCCCAATTGCGCGCCGACCCGCGGTATTGCGCGCCAAGCTCCTCTTTTGCGCGCAAACCGCCAGGGTCGCCCCCTTTGACCCCCTGAGGGTACCCGCCTGCATGGCGCCCGATGATCCTCATCCCGGGTGCCCGCACCGTGCGTTGTCTTTCCGCACGGCCCTCCAGGCTCGCATGAAGTGACACGGACCCATTGGCGGCACCACCTCGTCCACGCGGCAAGACGTTAAACTGCCACGCATCCTCGTCCGCGCGACAAGAAGTTAAACTGCCACGCATCCTCGTCCGTGCGGCAAGACGTTAAACTACCACGCATCCTCGTCCGCGCGGCAAGACGTTAAACTTCCACGCATCTACGTCCGAGCTACAAGACGTTAAACTGTTCAGCATTTGTCCAACATGACGTTAAACTGTAATTCGTCCTGCATGACGCTAAACTGCACCACGTCCGCGCTGCAAGACGTTAAACTGCCAAGCATCTTCGTCCTCAACACACGACGTTAAACTGTACTTCGTCCGGCAAGACGTTAAACCATCCGCTTCGTCCTCAACACACGACGTTAAACTGTACTTCGTCCGGCAAGATGTTAAACCGTCCGCATCGCCCGATCCCGTGCCCCGCATGCAGGGTCCTCCCCTCGGTTTGGATGTGGCCCCCACCCGCTCGTCTCTGCAGGGATGTCGGGGTTGGAGTGGCCTTCGCCCGCGGGGGTAGGGTATTACAAACCCCTGGTTTCTTGTGGGGGACTGCACATGTGTATCTCCATCGTGCTTCCCCACTGCCGAAGCCAGTAGAGGGTGTGACGGGGATAGAGGTCTCTCACCTTCGGCCCAAGTTCCCCCTCAGCTGAGCTTTTCCGCACTCAGGCTGCCTCAGTGCGTAAGTCCTGACAGAACGAACTATGTGGACTTTGATCCCTGTCTTCTAAACAGGGTACGTAGGAAGCCTCTCTGAGGTTCAAGCCCACCACCTGGTCATCCCGGTCATATTCACGTCGGTTCGTCCATCAATGGACCCCTCCCGGGTTCACATTTGCGTCGATTCACCTATGAATCCGCCCTTGTGGGAGACTGCACGTGTGTATCTCCATTGTACTTCCCCACAGCCTCGACCTCCTCGTGAGTCGGCTATCCAACGTCCAGCATGACGTAAAACTGTGATCCACCCGGCCGTCCCATCCCCCTCTGTGCGAGGTGGTTCGGTTCAATCCTCCGCCTGGCAGCCTCGACCTCCTTGTGAGTCGGCTTGCCATCGTCCAGCATGACGTTAAACTGTACATCCGAACTACGCTGACTTTGATCCGCGCTAACGCGCGGTACGTAGGAAGCCTCTACGAGGTCCAAGCTCTTCACTCCATCATCCATCCTGATCCTTACCCGGGCCGCCACATCCCGGTGGGGTCATGCCATTTCATTCCACTCCACTTCACTCGGGAAGCCGCCCATGTGCTGGCCCCAGCGTCGGAGGTTCCCCGCAAGGGGTTCTATCATCTGATCCACTCCTCGTGTTGATCAGTCTGATGTCGTCCCCGCTGGACGTTAAACTCGTGGCATACCCCGTGTTAAACATGGGAAGATGAGGAAAACCTCAGGTAACGCAGTTCCCCGCACCCAGCGCGGGATGCCTCAGGCCACCACGCCTTCGAGAAGCCCTATTAGGGACGGAAGGCAGACATGCAGAGCCGCAGTGTCAAGACACGCCCCCAACACCCCGAGCTATCCGGTCTCCCCACCGCAGGTTGCTGCCCCGACCAGACTCCTTGGAGCGTCTGGGCGGAAGCAGCGTAATTAACCGGTGTTCATGGAGACATGGCGCCGGGAACGAGATTCACGAACATTCTTAAATCTATGAGGGAGACCCGGATTAGGCGACGAGTTTCGAGGAGACGTCCACGGAAGGAGGAGCTGACATCCCATCATCCCGGTTTCGATCAAGGAGCAGACGTCCCTGAACAAGGGGCGGATGCCGCCCGCCTTTGGAAAGTGGGACTACAGGGCCACAAGCCGCGCGTCCATCCCCTCGGGTCGACGGGCGCACGCGCGAACGCGCCCTGGCGGAACAGCGTTGGGACGGAAACCCGACGCACATCCGCACCGAAACAGACACCCGTTTTACATCTCGTTTCTGATAGAGATTTCAAAGGGAACTAGGTATACAGGTGCTTCTGAGCACAGCTTACCACCCTCATACTAATGGCCAGTCAGATCGTACGATATAGGTGTTGGAGGACATGCTTCGTGCATGCATACTAAACTCTGGGGGCTCTTGGGAGAGGCACATATCCCTGGTTGATTTTTCCTACAATAATAGTTTTCAGGCAACTATTGAGATGGAACCTTACAAGGGTTTATATGGTAGTCCATGCCGATCACCCATGTGCTGGTTGGAGGAAAGTGAGGCAGCTTTACTAGGACCACGTCTCATGCAGGAGACTTCAGAGTAGGTCCAGTTGATACATAAGAGGATGGCTACTGCACAGTCTCGTCAGAAATCTTATGTTGATCGCCGCAGATGACCCTTGGAGTTCGTGGTTGGGTATTAGGTTTTCTTGCGTGTTTCATCGAGGTTGGTACACAGGCGGATGAGGAGACAGGGTAAACTTTCACTGAGGTAGGTAGGTCCATTTCAGATCCTGGAGAGAGTCAAGCTGGTTGCCTATTGGTTGTAGTTACCACAAATGTACTGGGCCATGCACGACGTCTTCCACGTATCTCAGCTGCACTGTTATCAATCAAACCTGTCTCACGTCTTTCCGCCCGATGAGGTCGCACTTCAGGCCGATGCATCCTTTGAGGATCATCTTATTCATATTGTGGATAGGATCACGAAGGTTCTCTAAGGCTGGTCAGTTCCTCTCGTACGGGTGCTACGGCAGCATGGCCAAGTGCAGGATGAAACCTGGGAGCGGGAGACCAACGTACGTGCTCATTGGCTAGATTTGTTCTCAGATGAACAGTGTGGTGGTGAAAAGTAGCTGCCAGCAGAGCGATAGTACATGCCATGTACTTAGAAATACATGTCGTGTACTCATGTTGACAGATGAACAGTGTGGTAGTGAAAAGTAGTCGGTAGAGGAACAGTTAAAAAATGAAAAGTACACACCGTGTACTTGAGTGTACATGCCATGTAGTTTGTTTTTTTCACTTAAAATGGGAAGTATCCTCTTCTTTCAATAGAGTAATCTTAAAACATCGGGAGGCCATGGGAGAGACGACCGAACATTGGAAGAGTTCCCAACCAAACACCGGGACTCTGATTCCTTCGCCGATGATCACGTTTGGACCGCGTAGGTAATTCCTTACCTCTTATTGTCTGTCTCCTTCCAATTATTTCTTGAGGGGAAGTTATTTTTGTTTGAATGGTTTGTCATTATTCCCAGATCTACGTTGTTCTCGAACGTTTCGGGAGGCTTCGTTTGCATATATCGATCGGTGGAGATCGAGGTAGGTGGTCTGGTGTTTATTTCCAACTGTCTAGTTGTTTTTGTGTACTGTTGTGATACGCGCCCATGTTTGGGGTGTCGTATGGCTGATGCCTTAGCTGATAAGATATCTAGAATTGAATAGATAATCTAATGATAAATATAAACTGCTGTTTGGGATCATTTCTTGGATCCAGGGCCACCCCGTGGGTGCATTTCCCTTGTTTAGCCATTTGACCAGGATACCTGTGGGTATGTCGTAATGATAGCATGTTTTGGGTTTTCTTGAGAGGAAACATATTTATTACTTTATTATGCATTGGGATCGGCCTGGTTACTTTCTTAGCATGAGCGTAGTGTTTTGTTTAGCCTGAGGGCAGTTCTTTTTTTAGCCTGAGGGAAAGTGTTTGTTTAGCCTGAGGGAAATTTTTCTTATGCCTGTGGGCAGTAGCTTCCGTACCTGAGGGAAATATCTCATACGCCTAAGGGAAATATTTTTTATGCCTGTGAGAAATCACCTGAGGGTTTCAATTCTGATTACCTGAGTGTAAGTTTTTACATGTCTGAGGACTCTATTTACTTTTAATATTCACTGTGGTGATCTCACATGTTATATTTTCCAAGCTAAAACATGTGATTGGTATTGTTTTACCTTCTACTTGTTGGGTAGCTGTTGTGGTTTAGATGTGGCACTGTTTAGGAGATTGTTGGATGAGGCTAAGTCATGATAACTTATAATTCAATTATATTGAATTGTAAAATAATAATAATTAAATGTAAATGGAACTGGTATAAATGTTTACTTTTGAGTACTTCCTAGTTTACTGCATTTCATTACTACACACTGTTGTTGCACAAATTCACTGACAGTTGGGCATGGGCCTTTGGTGGTTTCCTACTAGGATTTATTTCTCACACCCTATTTTGTTCATGTCCTGGGACCAAATAGATTATATTGCTGGGGGTGTCGATAAGGGAAAGAGTCCCTATACAGGTATATGATTGTTGTAGAGGGGTAAGAGAGCATGGGATTGAGCTTAGGATTGAGATGCTGCTGAGTTCCTGTTGCACTACTTTAGTTTTATTTATTGTACTTAGTACTTTGTACTGTATTGTATTTGATTGCAGTTTATCCTGTTTTGACTTCTTTCATAGAAATAGAACATATTGCATCATCATATATATATAACAGTTGGTTATCTTTTGCTTCAATATCATTGTCCCTTCAGCTTTGTATTGTTACTGCTTCTTCTTTTGGTATGTTTATATTTTTCCACTGCGCTACACTTTGACAAATAAAGGCATAGTTTCCCCACTATCAGACTTAGTCCCTTGCTACTAATCGGCAGCCTCTAGCATTTGGGGAAATGTGCTTGAGGTCATGTGACCAACCGGGTTCGGGTCACCTATTGTGTGGCACCCAGATTTGGGACGTTACAAATAATTAATGGTCAAATAATTCATTATAGTCAAAATATAAGAGAATTCAGATATAAAAATCAAATAATATCCTACAAATACCAATGAATCTTTGAACCTCTGTACCATTCATGGGTCACCTAAGAAACTACCGCCTTAATCATTGAAAGATCCATGACTACTCTATGCTGAGACAAAACATGTAGTGGGTAATTATCCTAACAAGCCCAAAAATACAATTTTATAGCTTCCCAAATAGATTATGACACTAAAGAACTCTAATTACAAATTATAGATACTCTATTATATCCTCCTCATACAATGAATACTCAATGAAGACATCAAGAGACACCTAAAGAGATGATCCATAATTACATGAAAAATAGTGTTCATAAGCCCTATAAAAACAAATAAATCATTTATCACAATGAAAATCATTATAACAGTATCATAATTCCCATAATGGCATCCCAATGTAGTATTTATGATATCCTCATCCTTTCCCCACATTTGACGATAACCTGATTGAAAATGAATCTTTGAGAACCATCTGTCTCTGTTCAACTAATAAAATTGATCACCAATAAGTGAAGGGGTATAGTGGATCTTTGTTGAAACCATTTTTATCTACAATAATCAATATGCAAACATAGACTTTCATATTCCTTCTTCACAAGTTGAACTTGAATATCCCATGTCAACACACAAGGCTGAATAAAACCTCACCATAGAACATCATCAATTTTAATGAACAAATCTCAAAAATGAAGATGTGTAGTCCTATAAAAGGACATAAATGTTGGATAGAATGATGTTTAAACATCATTCTATGAATTTATTTGACATCAAAGGGTACGTATCAAAACCTCTCCTAGAGATTCATCAAGGTATTCTTCTATGATGTTGGGAAACCCAACTGACTAATCCTCCAATGATGTCAATATTAGTCTAGTCGTCAAGTATGTAATGAACTTGAAAAACCTATAACACATATAAGTATCTCACTCACTAACATATAAGGCTTTATCTCCATCATAATCAAGAAATTTAATAAACCAATAGAAGTAATCGAAAATTTCTTATATTGGACACAACTAACGCAAACCAATGATGTTTTCATATGGATATATCTACAAACATAGGAAATATCACCAAGAGTGAGTCTACACCAACATAAACTCATAATCTTTGCATACATAATTTATGCCAGATTGACCAAAAACTGGAATATTCAATTCCTTTAACACTAGAATTATCACCAACACATTTCCTAATCCATAGACTAGTTGGAGATAAATTAAGTAGTGATTATCTCCTTAAACAAAAAATGTATACATGAAGGTGGAATATATGCAGATAAATACTCACATGATGCTTGGAATCCATATATCTTGGATCCCTAAGTCATACATATGACCATGATCTAATTTACATCATCTCTAGACCTAATATAATCTGCCTCCATGAAAACACATTAGATGCTCTCCTTGAGGACAAGATTCATCACCGATATACCATATTCCTACACCATCCAATATTTACTGATCAAAAGTATAACCTTGTATTACTATTTCCTTTAAGGTTAATACTACAATTATTGATTCACAAGAGGTCCAATATTAGTAAACTAACTAACAATGATGTTTGTGTACTCAATTTTCATTGAACATTACCTCTATAAAAATAAAATACAATGTAAAGTCAATTATAATAGGTCCATGAATTTCCATCCCTAGGTGGAATAATCTAAATAAGTCTAGAACTTGCACTCTACTATTTGAAAGATCCATAGACCAGGTATCTATGATCTTCTATAAAAAACTATTCTTAGTGAGGAGTCATGATGATTCCACTCCCATGATAATCCAAACCTATATATCCCCCTCTCAACAACCTCTTCCCTCAATAACATCATGAGATATATTGGAAACATGAATGTGATGACCTTGCACCGAATATATGGAGACAAATTCCCCATATAATTCCATTCCGAAGATAGTTCATCTTGATGATGTTATGGAGAATAATAAATGAGTTTCTTATATCAAATATTGTACTACTTAATGTTGAAATTCCATTTCTAGAGAGTATTCAACTCCTATTGACAAGAATCCTTCATGTTTGAAGTATGAAACTCTTCATGGAACTGAAAATTCTCTCACATACCATCCAATTCCTTAGGATCCCTACGGAATAATAACCAATACTTCCTAGCATCCCCACACATCATGGTCCCAAAAAATGATATATATTGATCCTTTCTATCATAGAAAAACTAAAGTTAATCTATACCTCCTAAAACTATGCCTCAGCCTCCAAATCTCAAACAAATCCCTTATAATTATATAGGGCCCAAAGCTGAAATTTTTAGTGTTCTCTCATCTTGGTGTAATTATCATCAACCTGCACCCTATAACGATCTACAAGAATATATTACTAAAAATATTCATCATGAACCTAATGATATCATAGTCCTAGATCTATAACTATAAAATTATATACATTAAGGACTTATAAATTAATATTTTTTAATACATAAGATTATTTAGTTCAAATTTTAACTAATTCCCATTGTCTATCCAATTTAAACACTATAATAGATAGTCATGATCCATGACCCTCACCAATGTATCTAACATGAAAGAAACATCAATTATATTAGTATGTTCATTAAAATATTGAACCATATTTCAAATCATTGGTAGTGGAAAATTTGAAATCAAAAATTATATGGAATATATTACACAAAACCAAAGTATGGGATACCACATAAAATTTTCCTCAACTGACACTTTTATCCAACTGGATACCAAGATTCCACAGATAGGGTCTATGAAACTATATATCTTATGTGAACATAAGCATCAGGATATAACATCTTTAATATTATTCATTTAGATATTTTAATATTACAATTAATTTATTTTTATCACCACAATTATAGTTTAATCATATTATTTTAACACTTACAATAATATTTTATAATTCAAATTTTAATTATATATTTTTATCCCATGTATTCCATGAATTATTTTATCCATCCTATGGTTACCGTTATTCAACATTACCAACATCATCTTTCATCCCATGAGTTCATATATCTTTCCATATTTAATTCCATAACCATGTATTATAGGACACCTCATAAGCTACCATAATGAAGATTAACCTATGTTGTATAAACCTAGTCTAACAAAGTGTTATACATCAAAATAATGAATCATGATTGATGGTAAATAACATCTCTAAATCGATACCAATCAACCAAAAATCGCCAAACACAATAATACAATAACATGAAATCCCTTCTCTCAACATGCTCCTCCAATCCCAAAAATCAATTGATTCTCATTTAATAAGAAACCTGAAATCCCATATCTCAACGTGTACCATCTATTACTCTCCTACCATTCCATAAGCACTTATACTAAAAAATGATAGAAAATACCAAACAAGGAACACCCATATTTGAAAACAATGTATTTTTAGTAAATGAATTCATAGGGCTTACATGGAAATAACTCTAAAGAAAATGAGCCATTAACAAAAAGGATTGGAATGCATAACCCCAAAAATTTATCATTAGATATAAAACTTTTGATAACCATATCAAATTAAATGATTCATTATTAATATTTTTTAGTAACATGAAACCCAACATCAATAACTAATACGAACCACCAAACAACCATAAGCATGCTTATAATAATAAATTCATATTTAATAATAAATTCATATTTAATTCATAAATCATTTTATTATGTCCCATTAGGTCAATTCAATCACAACACATAGAAACTTATGCATGATAAATACACAATTTCACATAAATGGATATGTCATGAATCCATTACGTCTTGTCAAAGATTCAAGGAGTCACTTCTCACTAATGAAAGAAAAAAGGAGTTAACCACCACCATACTCATAGGAAACAAAATTGAAATCTAATCACAACAAACCATGTATATTACAAGATTGAAAATTTACCCAAACAAGAGATACCCCAAAAAATCAACCTTATTAAATAATGAAGAAATAAATGGTGAATAAAAGAGGAGGAGAGAGAGTACCTTGATTAACAAGTATTCAATCAAATAATTTAAATTATTTAAGATATCAATGGATATGGATGGATGGTGGTGAGGGGTATATAATTCATATAGGGCTAAAATTAATATGATTAAATTCTTATAAAGGAAACCCCATATCTGTTTTTAAATAGGATGTTTGGAAAACCACAACCATGGGTATACGATGTCCACTACACCCAAGCAACCCCCTAATCCAAATAGATCTAGTTTCTTGAGGATTTGAAATTAAATATCCCCAAAAGCATCATCTATTTCAAAAAAAACCCTTAAAAACATTTAATCAACTTTTGTATTTACATTATGACATGGTGCATGGTGTTTTTGATTCCAAGATGGACACTACAGACACTCAACATGAAATATGTAAAAAAAATTGAAATACAAAAATCAAGACAATTACATGGATAGATCTTGATCATCGTTTCCTTAATCCCATATTATATCCTAATTCCTCTTCAACTAGATACCAACATTCCAATAAACATGTAATTTTAGTGGTCCCTATTTCTAAAAGGAAAATGATCGAACCCTTTAGTAACACAACACCCTTGACTACAACTAGGATCCCATACACATTCCCCATAGGGAAATATTATAATCAAAACAGATTCAAAAAATATTACCTTGGGTATTTCAATCCCCATGATGACAAAGAATCACATGAAAAGATAGAAACTCCCAGGCTGGAAAAAGACCATCCCAAGATGTCCTATGTTATGAAAAAAACTTTGAAATGAAAACAACATGGAAATTTACATGCCTAAAACCATGTTATGGTGACCCTAAAAATGTAAAAAAATAATGTATCATATCTATAAGACCTACAAACTTCCTTGTGAAACCTAAAAAACTTGGTAAAATAAAACAATAGAGGGTTCAATAAAACTAGGTCTTTATATGGAGAGGTTACCTATTGATAATGATATTTTCTACATGAGGGTTTATTTATCAATTGTTAATTGTACATTATTTCAAGATGACTATGTTAATTCATAATGATATAATTTTACATCTTGTGTGTCAGGATATTTATTTAAGTATTCCATATGGAGAAGAAATAAAATATGGTTTTAGATGACTATCTTGGTATAGTATATAATCTCTTATAATAATGTTTTTTATAGTATCACTTATCTATAATTACATATCCTTATTATATTTGATTGGGATTAGTTTGATTTATATAGATATATTGACTCATCTCCTTTTGGATCAGAGTGAGGTGGAAATATCATATTTTTTCCAATTGAATGATTAATGACTGGATTTAATAGAAATTTTTTATACAATTCAAATGAAACCATTTTGAGGTGATGGTTTTATGTATCATAAAAACATTCACATATGTATACTATATTCATAATATATCATTGGTGATGATGGACCATTTAGGATATCCTATTTTTTATAATCACCCTATATCTAGGAATTTTGTGGAATCTATTTGTACAAAAAAACAAATTCATTGGATATATATTTTTTAAAGAAAGCACATAGGGTTGTGATCTAGTATTATAGAGAATAGAAAATTCTTGTTAACTGAGTATTTAATAGTATTTTTGATATGTTTTTCAATATTAAAGTATAGTTATGAATTTTTATTCTTATTTTTATTTATTTCTATATTTATAACGTACATGTATTTTGAAAATTTTTATGTATTTATGAATTAATATATATGTGTATTTTCTTTCATGTTGTTTTATAGAGTCATGGAATATATGAGGAACATGGAATTTATTTAAATGTAATTTATCTTTTTCATGTTCATTTATTCAAATATATATAGTTATATCCCTATTATATAATTTTTTTACAATAATTTTGATTTAATTATTTGTATGTACATATAGTTTATAAAAACTTTTAAAATCATTTAACAACACTTATAATTTACCCTATACATGTATCGTTATATATATATTATTATGAAATGCACTATATTTCTATAGATATCTAGTTAAGGAATATTGGTATTTTTTATAGATTGTTGCAATATTAATCATTTTCTAAAAATAAATTCATTTGATTTATACTGATAACTAGATGCTAAATTTATATGATATATATTTGAATGAAAATTATTTTAGGAATCATTCATGTTTATGGGTGATTTAATATTTCAGGGTTTACAAACTAGTAGGGATATATTTCATTATCAACCAATAAAGATTAATATTTAGTTATAATTGGGTTTTTTAGAAAAGAGTCACTAAAAATGATATTGAACTCAATAATTTTGTATTTTTGATGGAAAACACTGAAATCAGATATAAAAAATAATTTGAAATTTATATGTATAAAATGACTATAAGTAATTTAATTATTGATCATGTTTTTTTGGAATGGATTGAGGATCGAAGGCCCCTTTTATTAAATAAAAAGAAGAAAAAAGTAGGAAGGAACATACAAAACCTCAATAGTCCTCTGGAAAACAACACAAAACACCAGCAGAGATTAAGAAGCATGAGATCTGGCACTCATTCTATGGTGAGAGGCACAACCATCCTGACCACGGGCATGTTTCCCCCTTCTCCATTTTTTGACCTGCATCCATGGTCCTACTCCATCATCTGGGATTTCATCATCACTGAGAGCCTTCCTCACATTAACATCAGTCACACGATCACTGTATTATGATTCTTATTCACTTATTATAGAGGTGATAAAATCAAAGGTATTACGAGTAAAACTAGTTGAAATAGTGCTTGTTGATGAGGGTCTAAAAATATCTTAACAGAGGCCACAACATCCCTATCCATGTTTGCACCTAGAGTAGTAGGCAAGGCAATGACCTTAATTCAGACCTCCTTGACTAGAGTAAGATCAGAAACAAAATTAGTCACCTACTATCTAATAGGGGACTTAAAACTTACATATTCATTAATTCTATACAAAGGGAAAAAAATACTACATGGTGAGCCTCATTTCTCGGTGAAAACCTTTTGACCATCCCACTCACCTATTGAGTGTTAAACTCTCTATAGTCGTGGTCATAAATTGCCTCTACATTAACACCATCCGAATAGAAATAATCTTCTACATGTTGAGAAATTCTTCTTAGAGCAGGTTTTGAAACCATCCCACTTTCCTACTAAGTTTTTTATTCCCTTTAGGCCAAGTCCATTCCCACCTATTGTGACCCTTCTGCTATATTTGTTTTTTCCATCTCAGACATGGGTAATGTCACGAACCGAATCTGGTTGCCATAAAAACTGGTATCAAACCTAGACCGTGACAAGGCCCGAAGGGAATTACCAATCCCCATGGGCTGGAACAAGTTCCCAGTATAATAAAATGAAATTTGGGAATTATTTACATGATTTTATAAACATACAACAACAACCAAATGCAATAAACCAAAACTGGATTTTTCAAACCAAACCATCTTTTACAAAAATTCAGAACTGAATTACATACTTTAAAACAACTCTCAAAGACTATAAAAAAGGTAAAAAACCAAAAATGACATCCCAATAACCTTTACATGGAAAGAGTCACCGCCCTTAATCCATCTCCACAACACCACATCACAAAGGACCACTAAACCTGGACCATTGGCACAAAAGATGTACCCAAACCTATGACAAAAAAACCTAGTCTACTTACACCCAAAGGTGTAAGTAGGGTGTGATCCAAAGCCCAGTAAAATAACACCACTAAGGTATTCCATGTGATAAACATTCAAAGATGAAAAGCATGAAAGTTTTCATAACATGAAGTGCTAGTAACATTTTTCTAAAAAGATGCAACTTTAAATAAATTTTTTTTCAAGTGGGCTATTTTAAAGAATCAACACTTTTTAAAAATAATTCCAATGATACTAAATTTTCCTTACAATCATACCGTATGTCGACAGTAATAAAAAATAATCCAATGATCACATGCAATAGGAAATAAACCCTAGGCACTAGCTCGTTGTGGGTCCCAAGTATTATGTATCTCGGTGAGAGTAACCATCACAATATTCGTTCTCGTACACACGATCCACTAGTAGAGAGCATGCCCATAACGTAGTGGTCCCCCATCATCATCATCATCATCATAATTATAGTTTAGTTAGTGTTGTGAGTGTCAAACTTTCTACGTGAAATTGAGGCCAAACCCCACAGGATCACTAGCATACTAGTACACGTCCACCCACCTAGATACTCATGTTTCCCTCTTGTGCTCAAACAAGTTTAAAAAGTCAAGAAATATAATTTTCACAAGAAAATATCACTTACACATCACAAATTCAATAAACATCCCACATGTATATCACAAAAGTCACATAATCCCCTTTTTCATTTAAATGCATTTTAAAATCATACTCACACAAAATAGCCAAAAACACAATTTACATATCTTTCACAATTCAACAAATCCTTTAAAAATTTTATAAAATCTTTCCCAAGATGAAAAACATTACATAACATCCCAATAAAATGTTACATACTACATTTTTCATGAACAAAATCCATTTTTCACATCACACTCACACAAAACAGCCAACAAACATGTTTCGTACCCACATCACAATTTCATAAATCACCTCAAAAAATTACAAAACATTATCAAAACGCTTGACATCACAACTAACCACTTTATATTTCAAAAACTCATTTTAGGTGAACACACTCACGAAATAGTTCATATACATTCTTTTCCCACTTTATTTAACCCAATAAAACATTTACAATTTTCATAAAACAAACCCAAGGGGTATAACTATGTTTTGCACACAAAACCTATTTTAAAACCCACTCTCAAGGAAAAAATCACACCAAGACCCTACCAAATCATAAATGGGCAGCCCTTTAAACATTTATTAAACCATTCTCAAGTGATATAAAATCAGCGAAAATTATACCACAAAAGATACATATGAAAAACACACATTTTCATAAAACACCTTCAAGGAGTGAAACAAGGTTTTACACATAAAACCTATTCAAAAAAACTCTATTAAACCCAAAAGAACACCAATACCCTAACAAGGTATAACTGTTAGCCCAAAAAATATTTAACAAACCAATTGCATAAGTTATAACATAAACACAATGATTACCACAAGATTTACACATGGAAAACACCCAATTTGAAAGAAAGTGCAACTATAAAATTAACCGCTTAACAAAATCCATAAAAAATGGTTTTCACACAATGAAAATAATATTAGGAACATTAAAAATAATTAAATAAAGCATGATAACTCCTCAAAAAATTATTATACATAGAATCACCTACCTTTTGTGTTAAAACCCTCAAATCTTGGTGAAAAACATCAAGCGCACCACCGCCGCACCACAAGGAAGTGAAGAGAAACCTAAAACCTCAAGATTTCTCCCAAAAGACAAGAAGTTAAACCCTTGGTAAGAAACCTAGTTGCTGAAAAATTTATAACTCAAGAAAGGGTGAAAGAAAGCCTAAGGAAAGGGAAAATATCAAAGAGAGGAAGACTTAATTTCATGATTTTGATGTTTCCCCTATCAAATCTCCCTTCAAATTTGAGAACCAAGGGAGGGGGAGAGACCTTGGAGGATTTCTATGGAGGTAGGGCACGAAATGGGGAAGAATGGGGTGGATTTGGGTTTATTCTGAAAGGGTAAAGTTGGAACTTCAAAATGTTTTTAATGACCTGGACACCCCTGCACAGTTTGCCTGCATGGTTTAGTAAATTGTGCAGCCAAACCGTGCAGCCTGTTCTAGGCACCCAAAAACCTTCCATAATCCTCCAAATTCAGGGGGGGTCCAAGGGGGAAACCAAGGGGAAAGATATGCCAAAGATAAGTTGAAATAATACCCAAAATAAAACCACATTTTCACCCTAAGACTCACCCAATTCAAGGGTACAAACCACCTCCACAACTTACCCCACAAGAGGTGTTACTGGGAGTGTCCCTAATCCAAATCCAAAAAACCACAACCTTACACCATCCCTTTGAAAAAATAGGAGGCCAAGTACCATACAATACCCCCAAGACCAAGGTCATAGATCAAGAACACCAGAAACACCAAAATTACAAACCCGGAACACCCAAAAACCAAGGGAAAGCTAAGAACCAAAAGAGAACTTCGAACAAAGCATGGAATTGAAAATCCAGGTGTGACTAGTAAAACAAGAGGTTCAATTTACATTATAGATTTTACACCACAAGAAATTGAAATTAATTTCATATCCTTTATACTATCATTTGAATAATTAAATCTCTTTCATAACAAGAAGAATCAAGAGATCCCATCTTACCTTTTGATCCAACTAACCCAAGATCTTTGTTAATAGAATGATAAAAAATATCCATAGGTTTCACCTATTATTCAATTCTAACAATATACCTAGAGATTTCAGATTGGTTTTATATAAATGATGGAGGATTCATTTTACATATGACCTTTATTAAAGTGGAAGATTCAACTTTGGACTTACCTATATAGTTTTTAGAAAAAAATCATCTTCCCTTTATTCCCAAAATTAAAATCCACCTCATCCTATTTTGAGTTTTACTTGGAAGCCTAGTTTTCATCAGATAATTCATCAACATTTTCATAAACTAGACCATTATACAAGGCATATTTAAAAGAAACCACTACAATAGGTACATTATCACCATCAATAGATTCCACCAAAATCATTTTGGTCTCAGAAAGATCCAATAGATTTGAAGCATCCTGTGGGGATGAAGAAAACTTAGAGTTATAATCCCTTTCACACCCCTACCCCCTATGAAATGATCCAACATTGTCCAACTGAGGATCCTCTTGTAAAGGAACCAAAATAAGATCTTGGTCCTTCTCTAATGTGGGTAGTGGTATAACAACATCAGCTTTGTTGTGGTCAAGATTAAAACACTAATCGAGGCCTTCAACGCTCCTTTTACGATAATGAAAAAGATCATGTCCTCTCATATGGAAGTTGGAACATACAAGATCACCCCTGCAAACGGATTTGAGGTGACCAATTATTCCATAAGAATAAAAAAATGTGGGATCCATTCATATTCAATATTCAATAAAACATTATCATGCGGTGTTGAAAGACCCACTTTGTTAATATGGGTAGAACTCAAATCTGTTTCAACCAAAACTCAAGCAAAGTGCCCAAAAGAAACCATTTTTGTAACATTGTCCATTATTATTGGTATCTTGATAGAGGAAGAAATACCATACAATATTTCAAGGTTCCAAAGAACCCAATTCAGTCCATGAATCTTGACCCAGACTTGAGCACAATTTTCTTTAAATTCATCTAAATTAAAATTCAAACTCCAATTGTGGATCTTCAGAATTCCTGGACTAAGATTGAGAAAACCCATACTTAATTATTATCCTTTCAACTCAAAATAGGGGAAAATCACATGGAATACACCCCAACCAACAGAGACACACTTAAAACTAGAAGACCCATAAATTAAAGTTAATCAGGTAACATGGTCAGAGATTTTCCAAGATTTCATAACTTTTGACAAAGTGATATGCATGATGAAGGAATGCTTGAATTGATCCATAATTTCAGAGATAACACCATCTAATGTTGATACATGAGTGGTATTTCCTTTCCTTGTCGCCTATTGCGGAACTTGTTCCTTGATTAGGGAAAATGAACCTCCTGAAAAACTAGAGAGCAATGAGAGTCTAATATAAACATCTCCATCTTTCTCCTTTGAGATATTAGACTCATGATGTGTAATTTGAAGGATAGATACATAGGATAACATATTAAGACTTCTTATATGATTGTGGAACACTCGATCTCTAGGGCTTTCTAGCAAGTTCTTCTCTCATTCCTCCATCTTCAATAAATTCATTGATCATGTTGATATATAAAAAAATTTATTAATATATAATCCTTAAAAAAGAAAAATTTCAATAAAATTCAATGGTATTAATCATTATCATGTATAAAACATTACAATAGATTTAGCCAAAAATTATTTTATTTAATTAAATGAGAATTGATATTATTTTATTCTTCTCTAGTTATTTTAAATTTTTATTATCGGTTATTTTTCATATATAAATATATGTGAAATGATATCATGTGACTGATATGTTTGAAAAAAAATTCAATGAAGAGGAATATATTTCACTATGTTGAAAAAATATTATATTCTATAATGAAATTAATAATAATTTTTAAATAGTAAAGCACTTATATATCTTAATAATGTGATATAATCATTACTGATAGAGTGACTAAATATTATGATAACAAAATATTTTTTTTATTTAAAATTATGGTTTGATAAAGAGTATAGTAAATTAATAATTATTTAATTAAAATAAATTTAGTTTAACAAATGTGTTTTATTTTTTTATGAAGAAAATTTTATTCTAGTCCATAATCGTGAGGTTGAAAAAAATTATATTATAATGAATTCATTATATTTCTATTTAATAGCGAGGAAATTATGAAAATAAGGGTAAATGATCAACCA
The DNA here is from genome assembly GCA_963277665.1 of Viscum album. Lineage (NCBI taxonomy): Eukaryota > Viridiplantae > Streptophyta > Magnoliopsida > Santalales > Viscaceae > Viscum > Viscum album. The sequence continues at coordinate 1,966,673,546 of OY728121.1, forward strand.
CTCTTAAATACAGTTATTTAAAAACATAATGAAACTCTATTGACTCTATGAGAATAGAAATTTTATATTTTTTGGTTTAAATATTTATACATGATTTATTTATTTTTCAATATGATGACTATTTATGTTATATAATAGCATTATTAGGACATGATTTTATCCATTTAATTATAATGTGATTCATTATTTTTTTAGTAGTCCTTATATACTTCCTAATTAAAAGGTATATTATTTTGGATGATGTTTATGTAAAAAAATAAACATAAAAATTGAAAACATATTACCTCTAAATATTATGAAAATTTTATATTACTAGAATGAATATAATAATAAATTGATCTATCTAAATGGAAAATCATTGTATATTAAAATTTTTAAATGAATAATGGTAAAAAATATTAAAGAAATGAGGAATATATATAAATAATATATGTTTAAATGGTTCCTTTTAATATAATATATGATCTTTGAAGGAAAATCCCCAATCATTGGATTGAAAATATCAAATATAAATTATGTTACCACAAATTATATAGGTTACATAAATATGAGGGGGTTTCATAGATATGGGATAAATTTTCCAATTAATTACACACTTAAATTTGATTACAAAAGGATTATAAAAAAATTTAATGGCCCCTTCCATCCATCAGATTAAAAAAATATATTCTAAAAATAAATTCTTTTATAATTGATATTTTATAATATTACATTATATTAAAAACTAATATAATAAATGTTAATAATAAATCTGATGAAATGTAAAAGAAGATAAAACATATAAAATGAGACCACGTGGAAAACACATTAATCTATTAAAAAAATAAAAATAATGATAATTATTATTCCATCCAACTAGACACTATTAAAGACTTAAATAAACCATAAATATAAATTGCACTAAAAGGTATAACTTATTATATATTTAACCATTATAATTATCATATAAATTTTTGGGTTTTTGTTTTTATTTTTAATGATTAAATTTTGAGGCTATGTAATAAAAATTGGTGTGATATCTCTATATCCAAAACACTGAATGATAGATGTGTATTTATTAAATGAATTTTATAATTTCGAAATAATTTCACTTATCCCCAAACATTATAATGTTTAAATTAAAATATAGGAGTATTTTTAGGCATTTATGGTCATAATATTTTATAACACATTATTCAAGGTATGTTCAATTCAATGTGTCATGATTCGACCAAATAAAATTATGAATTCTCTATGAATGAACCATGTTTATCAATCATTATAATCCATTCTCTAATAAAAACCTAAACCAATATCATATATGCTAATAATCTATGAGAATAAATAATTTTCTATTAACTAAACACAATATAAAAATCCATTCAACTCCCCCAATAAAATAAATTTTTTAGTATCACATAATTTGGAAGAAATTAGATATATACTCTTATAATGACCCCATCACCCCAAAGAGTACTCCTCTTGGACCTTCAATGAGGTAAGGGAGATGTTGAATGCCCTAATCCCGCCTCGAGTAGGCCCAAGGTAGTCGAAAAGAACCGATGATATAATAAACATTCATTAGGGATAATTACCCTCTAAGAGAAAATGTATAAGTGAGATAAACTATAGAACACGAATCAACACCTTCTCATATATATAAATGAAATGAAATGTGAATAAATGTAATAACATATAGTACTAAAACAAATGGATGAAAAAATACGTGTACAAGAAAGGTAAACTTTAAAGAGATCATGTAGCTAAAATTTCGCTTACAAAACACAAGGTAGTATTATCCATTCCATCCTAAAACCTGCTCCCAATGACATAGAAAATAGTTTATATGTATGTAGGGTGATCATATCATAATACTTAGTATGATTCTCTCTAGGGACTCTTGTATAGATGATAATGAAATAAAACTAAAGAATAGTGTATAAAAGTGAAACTAACTCATCACCTACAGAGGTATACTATGTTTATAGCCTCACTATGGTTATCTCTCACTAGGTATGAAATACAAGGGATCATATAATATAGTAATAAAACATCAACGGTACCCCACACCACTTCCCAACTTGTATGCTGCTCTACACCAATGTCGCACATCCAAAGTCATCTCTGTCCAAATGTATGTCAACCCACATACACCAGGGTTATGTATCACAACATACACCTCATTTATCATTTCATCACATAATACCATATGAAAACACAATATATATTAACCAAGTAGTTTTTGGGATCCACCACATCCCATATGATGTGTATCATACATTGGGTAATATACATCAAGTCATCACATCCCAGACACTGAGTAAGGTACCTCGAGTCATCACAACACACACATGTCATACCTATAATAATCATTTGAATACTATATCCTAAGATAAATGTGTCTAATATAACGAAAATCCATCACATCCCTATATACACACATATATGGGGAAACTATCCTCTATGAATACTAACACATAAAATTACCAAGAGAAGAGAGAAAGGATAGAGGGGATAGTTTTCCATCCATCCTCACATAGGGATAATGGTGAAACCACCCTCCTAGAGTCCACCGGGATTTAGTCTCCCTAACTGACATCAGTGGGGTAGCATATGGCATCATATAATATAAAATATAAAATATTGCTAACATCCACACTATGGGCAGAACCCAGTCCAATGATCAACTGCATTTATCATCACTTGAAAACCGATATTCCATTAATAGGGACTATATATCCTATAAGAACATAATAATTTTAGGAAGATTCATTAAATAAATTCTTCTTTTCATAATTATCCTTTCATTATTTAATTAATTTTCCATTAATTAACAAATAACATTATTCCAAATTACTTTTCATTAATCATTAGACTAAAGTCCATGCCTACAATGCATATTCCAAACCGAGTCTATTATTTCTAGAGATCCTCTATTTTTCATTATAGTAACAACCAACCCCATGGGTTAAACTTTAATTAAACATTAATAACCATTCCATTTTTCTTGTTACTCTAGTAAAACAATCCTAATATACCACTAAAAAAATTTAACCAAGCACATCTAGCTACCTCAAGCAGTAGGGAATGTCATAAAAATAAACATGAAACCCGACCTTCATCCATTAAACATATTCATAAAAAAGAAACCATCCAGATTTATCACTTCAATGGGGAAGAATATATTCAACCCATTACATCACCTTTGGTTCCATTCCCAATGCCCTCAAGAATATCCTAAAGCATCTCACTATTATAGGTGTCAACTGATGCCACATCATATGGGCCTCCCTGCCCATATCTCATCATCCATCCCAGGATAATCCATCAAAAGATCAAATCACATAGTGAGATCACATCTAGAGAACATCACAAGGAAGAATGAAAAAAATCATAGTCAATAGGGAAACCTAGGCCCTATAACAGGGCATTCAACCTTCGCATGCATACACGCTCTCATGGTCCCCAACACAAGGCATTCATCCTTCTTAATAAAATGATCTCTCTTTGCCTAAAGAATAACCTTTATCATACAACTATTTTATATTCCATCTTGAATTAATCTATTCAATATTAACAGGTTCCATCGATGGTCAACTTAAGGGATTGGCTATAACAAGATATGAAAACATTTAAACATGCTCTCTAGAATAAAAAACGTTTCAAAAAATAGAGATAAGAACTTTTCTAATTTTACATGACATTTTATTATTATTATCAACAAGCACTAACAATCTTTATGTTCTTTATAAATTCCACCTACACATGGAATAACATTTTCAATTAAACATGCACATTGCAACAATTTGAATTGCCATCAAATTCTAAGAAATACCAAATTAGAAACATGCCTCTTCTTAATTAATAATCCATTTATTCAATTTATTCCAACATTATGTTCTTTACCATTTTCAAGAAAAATCATCATGATAAAATGATCATAACAACGTGCTATAGAATAATAGTATAGATAACACATTATCTAGAAAATCATGAGGCAAACTTGTATCAAAGTATAAAACATCAACATGCGATCGCTAACCAATTTCAACATTGATCAAGTAAAAATAAAAATTGTGTTAATTTCATTTTCATCCAAAGGGATAAAACATGGTAAATTTACAATATTACATAAATAAAATAGAAGAAATGAATCCCCTGCCTCAAAATAATCTATGTTCTTCTCATTTTACATTTTAAATGATTATAATGTAACTAAATCCTCATGCATGTGTGAATTAATTTTCCACAGATGAGGAAGGATGGATAATTGATAAAAAGATTTGTGATGGTTGATTAAAAACCTAAATTACAAAAGAACATCAATATCTGGTATTATATTTATCATTTTACATTTTAAATGATTCCAATGTAACTAAATGGAGTTGAATCCAATGAATGAAACATGGATCTCTTTTATGAAAAGAATAACATTTAATATGGATTTAGTTATGTTGAAAAAACATCATTACATATTCATTGTTTTTTAAAGATGACAGGGATAGTGTTGTGGGAGAGTAAAAATCAGCTTATGGGGAATCAATCATTATTAGTGGAAGATGCAATGTTATCACTATAAGAAGAAAAATTCAATAATGTTTTGAATAACAGATTATTATTATGTTTCAACATCATAACATAAATAAAAAATTATGTGGATGAAGCTATATGTTAAATATTTGAGGCTTAGTGTTGCATATATATAAATGATTGGGTGTTACAACCAAAGTGTAATCAATTTTTCAAAGAATTACATTTATCTTTTGATGTTCAAAGATAATGATACCAAGTACCAAATCATTAAAGAAAAGGAGGAAGACACATTTCATATCATGGTGTATATTTTAATGATATAGAATGTAGAAAATATCATAACAAAACCCTTAATAATGCATGGCTTCAGAATGGTTTGACAGTTCTTTGGAGGGTATTACTTCCCATCATCTCTTTGAGATCATTAGTTTTTTCCTTTCTTCAATTATATTAAATTTATTAATAATGGGGGGAAATTTCATGGAATGTCTTCTTGAAAAATTGGTGTATCTGTTCTTATAGTTATAATATGATGGTGGCACAAATGTGTTTCATTATAGTGGGGAACAAGAGGTGGTTTGTTGCTAAAGCAAGAACTCGAAATGAGTTGGTTGGTAGGTGAAAGTGGAGCTCAAATCATGATTATAGTAATTTGATAACAATATCTAAGGGTGTGATTAAATATCCCACATGAATTTAATTGAAAAATATAGATTTATTAGGTCCTAAATTATTACACTATCGATATAATTTAAATTTTAACCATGGTTTATAATTTTCTCAAACAAATTACCCAATATGTTCAAGTTTTTGGGAACATTCACAATAGGAAGCACTGTATGACTATTTTCATGTTGTAGAGATTCATTATAATTGAATTTTATTCCTTTTTTATTTACTATTAACATTCTTTCAGATTTGTTGGAGATTGATTAGTATTGTGAATAGGGCAATGGAATGGTGATTTCTTGTGTTATAAAAATTCACATTATTAATGGGGTTTCACTGCATCATGAGGTAATATGTGAAGATGATGTGTTCACAATCATGAAAATAACTCCACAATACATTATTGGTTGTGTTATGAGTATATCAAAACTAGACCTGATTTCTTCATGTGGGTAGAGAAAAGCATGGTCATTAGTTTTTATTACGGACTAAATATTAAAACCAAAATGTAATATATTACTTTATAGAACTTAATTACTTACTATATATTTTTTAGATGGAAAATTGAAGTTGCTATAAGAATTCTTTTTAAACCCACAATGTAATATTTCGGGAATCATATTCTAATGATTTTTTTTGAGATTTTAATAAAAAAAATATGTTCAAAAATTTTTACAATGAAGAAAATACTTCTATCCATAATGTCCAAAATATATGATGGTTTTATGTATCTAGTTGGTGATATTCAGGAATTAAATTTAATATTTTATCCTTAAATTATTGATTTGAGTCTCACCATGAAATGTGATACCATCATGTGTGTTATTCTAGATTTAATAAATTCTTTTAAATATTTAATATTTTTCTTGTTAAATTATGTTAAATCATTCAGATAAAAACATTAATATTGTATGGAACATTCGAGAGATAAATTTGATGGGTTTTAGGTGATAAATGGTGGCACATAGTGAATCTATATTTGATGACGCATGAGGGCGATTGAACATGATCAAACATCTTTTTTGAATTTCATTTACTATCTTTTTTATATAGGGTTTAAAAACTATATTCATTAGAATCATCCCCTATTACATGTCACTAAAAACACAAGGAAGTTTGATGATGATTCCATTGGTTAATCACCAATAATGTATCAACTTGGTAAAAAAGGTTAAGTGAACCATGCAAAATTCACTTATGTATTGTGTTATTCTTTCTTTCTCTCTTTCTCTCTCTCTCATTCCCTCAATATCTAATTTTATTGGTTTTTTTATAGACTATATTGATTTAAAAATTTGGGAATTATCTACTAAGAAATGGTGTATAGAACACTATTTCTCCCCCCTTACAACAGTCAATCATCTTTCCCTTCGGCCTTTTAACACTTTTGCGTAAAGGATGTACCTTGGGTCCTATGCATTGCATGAGATTAATGAAATATAATCAAATGATTATATGCTCTTGAAATATTTTTATTAATAATGAGAAATAATAACGGATTTAATATGATTCAAAGTCATAAAATATTATAATATGAATTAATACCACTATGATTATAAGATATATCTAATCATTAATCTATTAACCTGGGTTATAAATATAAAAAAAAATTATTAATTGATCATAATTGATATGTGATATTCAATTCACTATTTAAAGATGTGGTTATATACTATGAGTTATGATGAGAGGGAGTGACCCTGAAGCCTTCGTCCAATAGGATATTGGTTGGAGATTAGAATGGAGTGTATAGAATGATATCAAATTTCATGCATTACCCTCATTATATAAATTTAAGGACAATAGACATGATGAAACCATTGATCAACAACATCACATTGATAAATAAACCATCCTAATACATTAATATAATTTCATCGAAGCATAAACTTGAAATACCATAACAAATCCTAGATAAGGATGAGGAAGGCCAAATGCTCTTAAGCAGCCACTATGAGTACGTATCGCCAAGCTCGATCACCAGTCAGCTCCTGTGGGCCTAAAAACAAATTACACATATATGGGGTGAGCATATAACATGCATTTAGGAACTTATAAAATACACAACAAGCTGTGACATGCAAAGGCAAAACTAACACACTTTCTGGTGAAAAAATTAGAAATCAAATGGCATAGTACGTTGTATGATACAAGGAAACTTGCAATTTGCTAGATGCTCTCGGAAGGCTTCCCATGGCTTTGGCCTTCTCCTTGAGAACAAATTTTCGTGTCTTCCCAGTTGAAGTCTTCGACAAATCTTCAACAAAAACGACAGTTTTGGGGGCCATGAAGCGTGGCAAGTGATCCCGACAGAAGTCGATCATCTCCTTGGAGCTCACACCACACCCATCTTTCAATTTCACAAACGCACAGGGTGTCTCCCCCCAGTGATCATCCGGCCTTCCCACGACCGCGACATCCAGAACGGCTGGATGATCAAAAATCACTGATTCCACCTTTATCGTGCTAATATTTTCACCCCCAGAGATTATGATGTCCTTCAAACGGTCCTTGATTTCTATGTATCCATTTGGGTGCCTCACACCCAAATCTCCACTGTGAAGCCACCCACCCATGAATACCTCCTGCGTTGCCTTCATGTCTTTGAAGTACCCATTCATCACGGTGTTGCCTCTGAACATAATCTCCCCCATAGTCATTGCATCCTGTGGCACACTATTCCCGGAATTGACATCTTTGACATCAATTTTGTCAATGCCAAGATGGTGCACCCCTTGAAGAGCCTTGAGTTTTGCCCGTTCCCCAGGGGGCAGCAAGTCCCACTCAGGCGTCCATGCGCAGACCGTTCCGGGCCCGTAAGTTTCTGTTAGCCCGTACCCATGTATTAGCTCAAACCCCTGCTCCTCCATGGTGAGTAGAACCGGTGGTACTGGAGGAGCCCCGCCGGTCACCACAGTAACCTTGCCCGGTAGCTGCCTCCGGCTGCTCATCGGGGTATTGACGATCATGCTTAAAATGGTGGGCGCCCCGCCCATGTGCGTCACTCTGTGCCGAGCAATGGCTTCATAGATGCCGCTCCCAGTAACATTCCTGAGGCAGATGTTAGTCCCGCCCTGAGCAGCAATACCCCAAGTGTAGCACCACCCGTTGCAATGAAACATCGGAACGGTCCACAAGAAAACTGGCATCGAACGCATCTCGGTTGAAAGAACAGCAGCTAAAGAATTGAGATAAGCTCCTCTGTGGCTATAAACAACCCCTTTTGGGGTGGATGTTGTCCCCGACGTGTAGTTCAGCGAGATGGGGTCCCATTCATCCAGCGGTCGCCCAATGCTGAAATCAGGCTTCCCCTTGCTGATAAAATGTTCGTAATCTAGGGTTTCTGCTGCAGAAACAGAATCTGCAGTGGGGGTGGAAGGTCCAGTGGATTCTGGAATCAGGGCAAGAAGAGGCACCATGGAGCCATTCTTGGATAGAATTTCAAATGCTCCCCGTGTGACATCAAGATACTCATAGTCCACGAAGATGATTTTGGCTTCTGAATGCTCAAGTAATGCCGACACCATTGCAGAATTGTGCCGTATGTTGAGCGTGCAAAGAACTGCGCCAGCCATTGGAACACCATAATGAAGCTCGTACATGGCGGGAACGTTTGGAGCCAAAGCGGCTACGACATCTCCGGGGGTAATCCCTCGCAGGCTGAGAGAAGAAGCCAGTCTTCTGCATCTCTGGAACGTCTCTCTCCAGGTGAACTTTACAGCATCCCCGTATATCAACGCCGCTCGATCCGCATACACGACGGCCGACCGCTCCAAGAAGCTAATAGGAGACAACGGGACGTGATTCGCAGCACATTTCAGCGTACCCTCCATGGATGCTGATGGTAGAATCCGACGACAGCGGATCCCAATCTCAATTGGAGAGATTCAGACACGGGTATGACCTCCTCCGTCAGTGCTTCTCCTAAAAGACGGGTTTCGTTTGGTTGGACGGAGGCACGTGATCCTCTTCCTCCGTCTCCAGCGGTGACATCGATCGTGTCTTGAAACTGGTAGCTGACACTCGTGGGTTGACCGAAAGCTCGCCCACTTCATCCATGAGATGAATCGGTCATCGGGAAAAGGGTAATATATATATATATATGTGATGAGTATATAGGATCCAACCTCAAACATTTCATGAAAAATGTTATTGAATAATATAATATTAAGTTAAAAAATAGTGAAACCAACTAATTTCCAAAGAATTTCAAGCTTCATCTTATCCTAAAAATGGATCCCTTTGTTGGGCAACTTTCTGGTTGGCGCATCGCGTAACGCCTCCTCAATTGGAGCACCACACTGTTTCTCTTTTAATGAGATGTTTTTAATGTGGGTCAAGACCGCGTGAATTAATTCACGCGGTGACACGCTTTTGACGCGGAAACATTATTTGACGCGGATTCTTTTTTCTATATTTGGAGGCAGTGACAAGGCATTTCACCAACACCAACACCAACAACACCAAGATCAAATCTCATTTGGTGATCGTCTTTCTTCGACAATCATCTTTCTTACACTCCATCTTTGATTCCCTACTTTTTATTCTTGAGTATTACTTTTGAGATCTCTTCCATTTTTTGGGAGTCTCTACCGTGTATCTCTTGATTTTAGTGAATTCCTCTTTCTGGACTAAATCGTGTGGTTTTTTCCTTTTAGGTTTTCCACATAAAAATTTTTAGTGTCAACTTTATTTTTCTGCACATAATTTTGTCGCTGCGCATCCGACTTTATTTTTTGAGAGAAAGATTTTATTTCCGCTACGCGTTCGCTTTTCGATTGTTTGTGCGTTCGTCGCTTTGTCGTCTTTCCCAACATCTGGTATCAGAGGGTTTGGTTTTTATTTCATATTTATTATGGATGTCAATTACAGTCGGATGATTTTGTTAAATGGTACCAACTACTACATGTTACGACTTAAAATGAAGGATCTACTTTTTGTCAAGCGAATCCATCTTCCAGTGTTTAGTACTCAGAAACCAGAGAAGATGTCAGATGAAGAATAGACGTTCGAGCATGAGATGGTTTGTGACTTCATTCGCCAATAGGTCGAAGATAACGTGATGAACCACATTGTCAACATCTTTCACGCCAGAACTTTGTGGGAGAAGTTTGAGACGACCTACGCTTCCATGACGGGAAACAATAAATTGCTTCTTCTCAAGAAAATGATGAACTTGAGGTACAGAGAAGGTACATCTATTTCTGATCATTTAAATGAATATCAATGATGTTTTGATCAGTTGTCTGACATGTGTATCATTTTTAAAGATGATGTTTTAGCTCTTTTGCTGCTTAACACATTACCCGATTAATGGGAGAATTTACATGTTACTATAACTGATTCTACTCCTAATGGTGCTATGACATTTAGTTTTGTAAGTCTGCTGTTTTTAAATGAAGAAGTTAGGAGACGCACTCAGGAGAAATCTTTTTCAGAGTTTTTAGTCACAGAGAACAGGGGAAGAAGCCAGGACTGGGAGCAGAGCGGCCGAGGTAAGTGCAGAGGCAAAAGCAAATCCAGACCGAAGCAGAGAGATTTTGAATGTCATCATTGTGGTAAGAAGGGGCATGTTAAGAAGTTTTGATATCAGCTGAAAAGAAAAAACAGATTGAAGGAAAATCCACAGAAGAAAAATGGCGATGAGGATGATCATGTCGCCGCCGCTACATGGGGTGATCTTGTTATTGTTTATGACTCCATTAACATTGCTTCTGATGATTCTTACTGGGCTGTTGATTGTGGTTCCTGTTTTCACGTGACATTGAAGAAGGAGTTCTTTACATCTTACAGCCCAGGTAATTTTGAGATTTTGAAGATGAGCAATGATGGTCATACTGGCGTTATAGGCATCTGGGCTGTTTGTTTAGAGACCAGTGCAGGAAGTAAGATGATTTTGAAGAATGTTCAACATGCGCCAGAGGTTCGCTTGAATCTTATTTCTACCAGCGTTCTTGATGATGAAGGGTTTATCAGTACTTTTGGTGATTGCCAATGGAAGCTTTCCAAGGGATCTTTAATTGTGGCTCGAGGGAAGAAACAATCCGGTTTGTACTGGACTAGAGATTTTATTTCTTGTGATACTACTTGTGTTGTTGAGTGTAGTGTTTCGTCCAAGTTGTGGCATAAGAGGCTCAGTCAAATCAGTGAGAAAGGTCTTGGTTGTTTGTGTAAGGACCTAACCTTAAACATTTCATAATCTTGAATTAAATGAATAATTCACATTGAGGATATTTTCAGGTTTAGAGTTTTAGAGAATTAGGCCATAATTATTACATTACATCTCAAAAAATTCAAAGTAGACACTTCTACTTAGTTTCTAATTTTTTTTCACAAAATAAAAACTCTTAAAAAGAAACATGTCTAGTTCCATGTTTTAGACAACATGAATTTTCCTTGATCCCATCCTTAACCCTATTCATCTTTAAGTCATATGGAAAACATTTCAAAAACATGGGATGAGCATAAAAATATCAGTAAGGGTTATAAAATAAGGAATGAAAACATTAGCCCATCCATAAATACAAATCAATGAAACCAATACTTTTCAATCATAACATACCTTACGAAATCATAAGATTTATGAATAACACATAGAAATCATAAATCATAAAGGTAACTTATGGCATTCATAACATATTTACATTGTAGCTATCACAACTATATAGGGAGTCACATTTGGAATACCCATCACAGTATATTCTCTAAATCTCTTAGGAGAAACATTAACGTTTACCTCCGTCACGTTACCCAATGCATTGGAGAGTTATCTCAGGCTCACCCGCCCTAGGTTTATCACAAAACCACCAGTATACGTAAACAATTCCCAATAACCATAACATAATCATAACACATAACACAAGCATAAAAGAAAGATAAGATTTCCATATTCCAATCACAATATATCATATCAAGATATTGAAATAAAAAACGCTTTATCAAACCATTTTCAAAACTATTTAAAACATTTAATAAAGAGATTTTTGAATCAAAGTGTTCCATAACACTTTGAAACTTTTAAAAGAATTATCATTTGAAAACATTAATGTCCATATAAATAAATCCAAAAACCCATTTTGAAAACATGGACATTAATGACAATTATTTAGAAGAATAAATCTTTAAAACATTTAAAATGATATTTTAGTTAAATAGTTTTTAACAAAATGAGAGATCCTTGAATAAAAATAACTGATGAATAACATTAATCGAAGCTTATAATATCATGAGAATAAAGGGATTCATGGTATAATATTCCAAAGGACAGTATATACACCATATAATAGTGAATTATTTCATAACAACAATGAAGTCTCAATGGAATGTAAATTGAGACGAAATCCCTTATAAAAACTATATCCTTAGATTAAGGATAAATCAATTACATAATAATGTGTGACAAATATAAATACACTCAATATGATTGGATATTCAGTTTAAATCAATCATAGAACATTCACACATATTTTTTGTAAAAACAACACCAATGAATTGCATGTTTAACTCAATGAATGGAAATTGAGTTAAAATTACTCTTATCAAGTTCATATTGATGACTTGGGAATTTATCAATGGAGTGATTATGTGTATCAAAAGTATATCTGCACAAAGGGGAGTGGAAATTACAACATAAATAAATAAATAGTGATTCCACACATAATCATAGCATGACATAATTAAGAATTAGAAGATTAACCCAAGGAATGGAAATTGGGTTAAACAGTTCCCTTACCGATTTGGTAACTTACAAAACATACACCACATGAAAGAAGGATCATACAATGAAGATTTAAATACCCATATATTAAAGTATATTACACAAATAATACAATCATGGGCATTACACACACCACACAAAAGGAAATAGTATCAAATATAGCATGAATCTCATGGGAATAAAAAGTGAGATGAAACCTCCTTAGCACGTTGTAATCAATCGAGTCATATGACCAAAAGTTAATAAACACCAAATTAATCACATATTACCATTAATATAAATATAATCATGATAATATATATCAAATGGTAGTACACAATACACCACATGCAATAAATAAGTGGTGATTAATGGAAATCTTACGGAATTAAAAGTGAGATAAGAAACTCCTTACCTCATGTCCGAATTGACTTGTTTGTTCCTTGTTCATCCTGAATAATAAACTTAGGTTAATTTATAATTGATTAATAACCCCTTTTCAAGTTTATTATTTCTTTTATATAACTTATTACCATGTTATAAACAATATGTAATCATTTAAGTTAATAATGGTCGTTTTGTCGATATTTGGTACTTGAGTCAAAAATGAACTTCTTATAATTACAAGTTGTTCATGTGGTAAAAATTCCATTATCTACATAATTATATTCATGATTTAGATATCATATATATCATATATATCCAGTATATGTATGTATTTATAATATTACATAACATTTTGAGTTAAGAAATGAAATGCACCGTTCATGGAGATGGTAAGCTGTACGGACGCATGAACGCTGCTTTAATTTCTATTTAATATTTAATGGAATAAAAACTTAATGATACATAGGTATATTATAATTACATTATAATATCATATTATATATATGTTACATAATTTAATTAACTCCATACTTTATGCGTTCCATGTATGTCATGAACGAATCATATCACCTTGAGGTGGCAGTTGTCCGCACTTCCTCAAATGAAATTATCATATGTACACATATTAGAAAACATAAAGGTATGTTTATAAAGAAAAATTATAGAAGAATAGAGAAAAAATAAGCATAATATATATCATATATAAATACAGTGTCATTATAATGGACACCATCAGAGGTGGCAGGAGAAGATTGAACAATCATCGTTTTGTGAGGCGTTAATTTGCCATCCATAGAAACAATATGTTCTTTACCCATTAGATAGAAGTGTGTGTAAGATTAGTTCAAATAATTCTCATAAAAACAACCTATTATATTGATTATACTGTTTTTTTATAAAATAAATTAGTAAATAGAGTTTAGGGGGTTGGAGAAGTAAAATAAAACAAAAGAACTTAAGAGAAGATGTTACATTTAAATCGGGTAACTCTCTTTGGTTTGAACCAAAAGGTTTTCTTGAAGTGCCTTCTGCCTAAGGTAAGGATTCTAGGAGGAATATAGGGATCTTGAGAGATTATTTGGGTAGAGTTTGGATGATCCAAGGGGCTTTAGAGGTGTGAGTAATGGGTTATAAGTGATGGCTTTTTATAAGGGGGAGGAGGGGATCTTTAGGAAAGTGTGAAAATATTATTTTATTATATAATGATTTTCAGTTTCTAAAGGTCCAAAACTCATTAAATTCGAAGATAAGACGACTCATGTTAGAAATAAAATCATAAAATAATAATTTTATAGGTTTTGGATATTGTTTTAATCTTTATAATATTATTTATTTAAATCATTTATTAATGAGGTAAACACTACATCATTATTGTGTCATAAATAATTTTATTTATTTGATGTATAAAAATTATAAAAAAATACCATGATGTAGGAAATATTTTTATATTTACAATGAATATTTATAGTTGAAAATATAACTTATATAACCCTATGTAAAAATTAATTTACTAAAAGATACTTTTTATATCATTTTTTCCTTTACTTTAAATTAATTAAAATAAAGTGTCATTATCACTCTTAAATGGATCCATGGGGTCCCAAAATAGACCCAAGGATACACATGGTTTTCCATGAATCATCCAATAAGGTTAGGAAAAGTGTTAAGGTAATTTTGAATTATTATGATATTCTTTTTACCTTGAATTACCCTATTTACCTTTAACCGTAGTAAATAAAAGTCAAAAGTTATTATTCACCAAAAATTATTTTCATCTTATTGAACCACATTTTACTTACTAATAACAACCATATATGTCAGATTTTCTAAATTCAATTCACAGAAGCGGTAAAATTTCATTTAAATGAAAAAGTCAATTTTTAACTACTACTTAGTGGTTTCACTATTTATCAAAAATTGAATTTTTTCAGAAAAATACCAAAAAATCAGACTAAGATATATTTGATATTATGAATTCAAAAATGATATCTATTTTACCAAATTAAAAACATAGATTTTTCATTAATTAATTTAAAATTAATTCTCGCTGTCAAAACAAAAAGTGCGTTTTTAAGAAATAATAACTATCAAAAGATTGAAACTTGTTTATGTCCAATTTTTAAAGTGAAATTAATTCCAATGACCAACATTAGATTAAATGGTAGAAATATAATCTAATTAAACCTTAAAACCAATTACAAAGATAATATAACCACATAAATAAATTACATTAAAAGGGAGTTTTGAATTAAAATACAGTATTTTTCACTATTCATTAAAAAATAAATTTTATCAGAAAAATACCAAAAATTTATCCAAATTAAATTTTGATGTTCTGATTCTAAATAGGAATTTTATTTTGTAGAATATAACATATAAAAGTGACCAAAACTAGATTTAAAGAGGTTTTTCCATTAAAAGGCGGTAAATATACCTTTTAAAGAATATTAGAGTATTTATGCTTAAAATTATATGAGTCCACATTTTACGCCTCTAACATTGATTAGATAAATGTAAAAAAATTTAACAAACATGTATAATTATATTTTAGTTAGTTATGTTCATTCCTGCCATTACAACGGCTAGGTGTTAACTACCATTTAAAATAAAAAAATTATATTATTATTTTTTTAGTATGACTCAGCCTTGTGTGCAACGTAAGATTTCAAAGAAACCTGTTGTTGCATATCGGGTACTCCATTGAACATAGAAACCCCTTTAAAGTAAAATTAATATTTAATTCACAAATATTAATAATTATGAAAATGTATTATTCTTTATTTACTTGGGATGTAAGAGTTTTCCCAAGAGAAATCTTATTCTGGATTTGAAGAGTTTCAAATTGGACACATGAGATCATTGCATGGCTGGGAAACAGAGCAGAGTGAGTTTCAGTAGTCATCCTCCACATAGGAAGTCACAGGTACTTGAATTGGTACATTATGACGTTTGTGGTCCTTTAAAATCTAAGACTTTTAGTGGCAGTCTTTATTTTGTGACATTTATTTATGACTACTCACGAAATCTATGGGTTTATGTTTTGAATGCCAAAAGTCAGGTGCTTAGTGTTTTTAAGCAATTTCATGTTTCTGCTGAGAGGGAATCAGGCAAGAAAATGAAATGTATTCTCACTAACAATGGGGGAGAGTATTGTGGTCAATTTGATCAGTATTGTTGGTAGGAAGGTATTCAGCATCAGAAGATGCCGCCCAAGACACCTCAGCTGAATGGTGTAGCTGAGGGGATAAACAAGACTTTGTTGGAAACAGTTCATTGTTTTCTTTTGGAAGAAAAGTTTCCTGGACATTTTTGGGGTGAGTCTTTACTTACTGATGCTTATATTATCAATTTATCACTTGCGGTTGCTTTGCAGACAGAAACTCCTGACAAATTTTGGTTTAGAAAAGAGATCAAGTACGATCACTTGCGTGTTTTTGGTTGCAAGGATTTTGTTCATGTGCCTAGAGATGAGATATCCAAGCTGGATGGTAAGACACTCAAGTGTATTTTTATTGGCTATGGACACGATGATTTTGTGTATAGGTTCTATGATCCTGTTTTGAATCAACTTATCATAAGCCGTGATGCAGTGTTTAAGGAGGATTAGACTATTACAGACATTGATAAGGGAGAAAAATATACTTCTCCAACTTCTTATGGCTTTGTCAGTACTAAGCCTAGTTCTGATTCACATTTACCTAATATTTTTGATTCTGATGATCACGTTGATGTAAATAATGATGCTCAAGGTGAATAGGTTGGAGTTTATGTTTCTGATGTACCTTTTGTTTCTGATGATCTGGTTCCAAGGGTTATTAATAAACCTGTAGTTCCACTCCAGAGGTTATCTCGACATCGCACCATTTCTACTGGATATTCACCTAATGAGAATGTGGTCCTTACTGAAGGGGGAGAAATAGAATCATTTGATGAGGCAATGGAAAGTGAACAGAAAGACAGATGGGTTGTGGAAGTGGATGATGAGATGAAATCATTTCATGACAACCACACTTTTGAGCTGGTGAAGTTACCGACAGGTAAGAGAGCTTTTCAAAATCGGTGGTTTTATTGGATTAAGAATGAAGAATCCAATTCTGTTCCATGGTACAAGGCAAGGTTAGTTGTTAAAGGCTTCCGTCAGAAGAAAGGTATCGATTTTGATGAGATTTTCTCGCATGTTGTCAAAATGTCTTCTATTTGGGTTGTTCTTGGTTTGGCTACTAGTTTGGATCTGCAGATTGAGTAGATGGGTGTGAAGAAAGCTTTCCTCCATGGAGATTTAGAGGAGAAGATTTATATAGAGCAGCCAAAAGGTTTTGTTGAAACAGGTAAAGAAAATCATGTTTGTAGGTTGAAGAAGAGTTTCTATGGTTTGTAGCAAGCTCTGAGGAGGTGGTATAAGAAGTTTGAATCTGTCATTTCTCATCAGGGTTTCAGGAAGACAACTTCTGATCATTGTTTTTTTGTTCAGAGATTTACTGATGATGATTTTATTATACTGCTGCTTTATGTTGATGATATGATAATTTTTGTCCATGATGCTTCTATAATTGACAAATTGAAGAAGGGTATTTGTCAATCTTTTTTTCAATGAAAGACTTGGGGCTAACACAACAGATTCCTGGCATGATGATCTCCCATGTTATTCACCTTCTACTAATGTAGAGAGAGAGTATATGCAACACATACCTTATTCATCATCCATTGGCTATTTGATGTATGCTATGGTATTTACTAGACCTGATATAGCTCATGCAATTGGTGTCGTCAGTCATTTTTTGTCAAATACAGGAAGAGAGCATTGGAGAGCAGTGAAGTACATTTTTCGTTATCTTCATGGTACTTATGATATGAGATTTTGTTTTGGAAAAGGGGAACCTATGAATTGTGGATTTATAAATTCAGATATGGTAGGAGATATCGATTCGAGGAAGTCTACTTCAGGCTATTTGATCACTTTTTCAGGGGGAGATGTATCTTGGAAGTATAGATTGTAGAGATGTGTTGATTTATCTACCACAAAGTCAGATTTTATTGCAGCTAATGAGGCATAAAAAGAATTGTTGTGGATGAAAAATTTTATTCAAGATCTCAGTTTAAATCAGGATAGGTATGTTTTATTTTGTGATAGTCAGAGTGCTATTTGTTTGGGAAATAATTACACTTTTCATGGTAGGTCGAAAAATATCGATGTTTGATATCATTGGATCCGCAATATCCTTGATTCAAGACAATTATACCTTGAGAAGATCCACACTGATGACAATGGGTTACACATGTTAACCAAGAGTTTACCTAGAGAAAAATTTGAGACTTGCTGACTGATTGCAGTGTCGGTGGTGATCCCCACTTGAGTCGGAGGGGGAGTTTGTTGGGCACCTTCCTGGTTGGCACACCGCATAATGCCTCCTCAATTAGAGCACCACACTGTTTCTCTTTTAATGAGATGTTTTTAATGTGGGTAAAGACTGCTTGGATTAATTCACGTGGTGACATGATTTTGATGCAGAGACATTATTTGACACGTATTCTTTTTCCTATATAAGGAGGTAGCGGCAAGGAATTTCAACAACACTGACACCAACAACACAGACAACAAATCCCATTTGGTGATTTCCTTTCTTTGATGATCATCTTTCTTGCTCTCCATCTTTGATTCACTACTTTTTATTCTTGAGTATTACTTTTGAGATCCCTTCTATTTTTGGGGAGTCTCTACCATATATATCTTGATTTTAGTGGATCCCTCTTTTTGGACTAGGTCCCGTGGTTTTTCCCTTTTGGGTTTTCCACGTATTTTTTTTTGGTGATAACTTTATTTTTCTGCACTAAATTTTGTCACTGTGTATCCGCCTTTATTTTTGGAGGGAAAGATTTTATTTTTTTCTACGTGTTCTATTTTCAATTATTTGTGAATTCTTTACTTTTCCATCTTTCCCAACCATGTATTTCATGGAATAAGGTAACATATTAAAAAAATAATATATATAAATGAAACGAGCCCCACATCGATTTTTCCACTACTATTTCTCTCTCAAAAAGAACACCAAATTCCATGTTCTCAAATCCCATCCATTTTTAATATTTCACTTAGTTCACAAATACCTCAAACACTTATCATTGTTTCCATAACCAACACGAATTATGGAATCCATTACATCCCATGTATCATGTGATATACCTCAATCCACCATAGCACTTGCATGTAATCTAATGGGAAACTGTTACCACAATAACTGGATATATGTATGCGTAATAACCTCAATCCTCTATATCCCACATATAAATATATCTTAGATCCATTATATCTCTTTTAGACACATATTATATTTAGATACAACTTCCAATGACGGATCACACACCTAACAACGAAAGTGCAAGTAAATCCGCTGGCCCGAGGACTTGACCCTACAACCCCACCCCAAACCCTAACCCACCTGTACACCTTCAAATTATATTATATTTAGACACATTCCATATATAAAAACCCATCATAGTTCAGGTATGAATTCAAATTATGCAACAAAAAATTGGAGAGCATGGAAGATAGAGAAATCAGTTATCTACTCCATCACAAACATGGATGGTGGTGAAAACCCCCCCAAAAAAATTTGACTATTGGATTCCCTATTGACATGGGTGGGGGATTGTATGAAATTAGAAAATATAAGGAATATATTACACAAAACTACACTAATAAAAACTTCATATATATCAACCAATCTGCATCTATCATCCAACAAGACACCTCACTACAACTGCTGTGCTATAGTAAACTAGATCTCATATATTCAAACAAGAATAATGATTCGAATTCATTAATAATCATTTCTTAAATATTTGGAAATTTTCATTAATCCATTTATCTTTTCTCAATTCTGGTTATATAATTTCTTTTCAATACAATATAATACATTTTTATAATTCTCATTTTTATTTCAGATTTCAATCCCATTATTTCCCAAAAAATTTCCAACCATCCAGTGTTTCCCAATATTAATAATTATCAACATCAACACCAGTCGGTTTCATTTATTTATTATTCCATTTATCATTCCATAATCTATGTATTTTGGGACCCATACAAAGCTACCACAAGTATGACACAATCATGGTTAATAAACCAACCATAAGAGGCAGTTGGAAAGCAAAAAAAATAACCATAAGGAAAAAAAACCTTCAAATTCATGATTCATGAATGAAAATAAATCCTATCTCTCAATATGCACCAACCATTCAACAACAACCCAAAAAAAAATATAAAAAATGGAATTCCCCGCTCTCAACTTATCCCACCAATCTCAAAATCAACCATATCACCATGAATAAGCAATAAAAAAGAACAACTCTCAACTTCTATCATCCATTTATCTCCAAGAATCCAATCTACACTTGGTCGAATATGATTCATATCACATTATAAAACAGGATAAAGAACAGAAATATCAATAATGTATTTTAACTATATAAATTAAAGAGGAAACCAATACTATAACTCTAATGCATATAATCCTTTAATAAAAAGGATTGTCTTGCACAACAAAAATCATTTATATTCCACAAACAAAATTTTTTATACTATCTTGAGTGAAATAATTAATTACAAATAGTTTTTAAATACAAGAACCTAAACATCCATAGATAACAATAACTAAGAATCAACCATAAAAATACTTCCATCAATACTTTTATCTAAAAATGTTTTCTTGGAAGAACTCCTGTTTAATTCAATGGATTCTTTCATTAATAATTTCATAATTACTAGCTCTATATTATATAATGAATTTCATGTAGTTTAGTCATGTTAAACAACACCAATTATAATAATAATATGATAAAAGAGTGTATATAAAATATCATGAGGCATCATCAAAATAAAAACAGTATATGTGAACATAATAACATTCAGATTCATTCTTAATTTCATATATTATATTCCTTTATATAAATTACATCACTAACCATATAAAATTTATCATGATAGTCTAAGACATGCACATAAAAGGAGAAGTACCAAATCCATTACCTCGATTCAATTATTTAAGGAATCACTACTCATGAACAGAAGAATGGAGGATTCGATCACAATGAAACTCAAAGGAAAACAACTCAAAATCTAACCACATAAAACCACCATCAATCCATACAAGAATCAAGACTCAAAACATTAAAATTAAAAAAAATGAACCTCTGTAAATAAAGAAGACATGGGAGAATAAGAGAAGAGGTGGGTAATAATACCTTGATTCATAAGACTTCAATTTGATTATCTATGGTTTTAATATTCTAAAAATAAGCGGATGGAGGGTGGTGAGAGGGTCAGAGGTCAGCAACTGTTTGAAGGAAGGGGATAAAATTCAAACCAAGGATGGACCTCCCTTTTTTATAGGGGTAGCATAGAAGTCCTCCAACATGGCATAATGACTCCCACTACACACATTGAACCCCTCCATCAATGAAGATCTAGTTTCACAAGAATTAGAAACACCATATCCCCCAAAAAATCACATGGTTTAAAAAATACATTAAACACCATTAATCAACACCATGCCATGCACTACGACATGGTTCATGGAATTTCAGGTGCATAGCATGCCGCATGGCTTCTCACTGTGATATATGGACAATTCCAAATAATTGTGACCCTCCACAATAAGGAATATGGTATGGAGAGATATAGATCTGTATTTCTTCCCAACCCTCACAGAACTCCATACTGACTCAACTTCATGATGTCATGCCCATCAGTAGGTTGTTTTGGTGGTCCTGGTTTCAAACAAGGAAAATCACAAGACCTCCTGAGGATCCATTATATCCACAATTTCATGATTCCATTCCTCATATACCACTTGTAAACAATAAAAAACATGCTAAAATGGATACCCTAGGAATTGTAATCCCTATGGTGAACTATAAACTTCATGACTTCCTTAAAAAGACAATGCTCTAAAATGACCAAACCAAAATGTCCTTCATAGAATTTTTTTAAAAAAATAGTAACCACCAAATCCAATTCAACACCTACTACACTAGAATGGTATCCATCAAAATGGTAAAACTCAACTATCACTGCTAAAACACTTCAAAGCTTCCTAAAAACACCTCTAAATCCCATGAAAATACGAAATAGTGGAATCTAGTAAATCAATCCCATACATTAGAAACCTATAAAATAATAATCAACCTCGATAATTAAAACAAAAACCATAGAAGGGATAAAAATATTCCATACAACCACCCTATGAGATACCACCCAATGATATCACTACGTCAAGAACACTACCATCACATTAGGATATTAAGATAAATTAACATCTAATATCATTACCCATACAATAAATTAATATCAATCAGATAAAAAATCAATAAAAAATTCCCTATAAATAAAACATAGAAAAACATGGGATATTGGGAATGCATATTCTACTTCCATTCCCATGTAATTTCCTCTAAGCCACTATGTCACCACCAGACATAATCCATTGGAATAGAATGAGTGTGAAACACCCTCTCCATATTTTACTAAATATAAAAAGGGAATTACATGAAGGTTTATCCATCTTTCACATCTATCAATCCCCAATATATGTTGTGGAAATAATAATGAAGATATCGATACTGAACTAAATCATGAAATACTTCATGAAATAGGCCCATTCAGTAGAGGTTATACTAACCAATATAAAAGAGTTACATAATGTGCTAACACCTAAAAAGGTCCAAAAACTGAGGAGATAGCTTACTCAAACACCTGAAACATTACTAACCATGGTAAAGGGATTCCTTAAAAACACAAGAACTCAAAAATCATACCTTAGAGGCCTCCTCTTATGATCATCCTTTGACTTCTGGTGATCCTACATGGAATCATTCCCTCTTAAATCACATGCACTATATATATATATATATATTTCTCTACAAATATTACATTCTATGAATCTATAACTCCTCCACCTCAATCTAACATAATGAAGATCATAAAGGTCGACTATACATCACTTTGAAAAAGTCCATAAAATTGGTAGATTGATTACTATTATTGTATGAAAACATCACCAATGGCAGGTGACTCACAAAAAGTCCTCTGAATTCTTGAATTCAAGCACAAAACATGTCTTTTTAAATCTTGATAGTTATCATTATATTTCCAACCATTTGGGGATGAAAAGTGGTTCTAAGGAATGTTTAATATCACAAACCATGTTGCAGATCTCTCCAAACTCTAGAGGATAAATAGGGGTCATCATCATTGATGTACCTATGTGGAACACCATGAAGCCTCAATACTATCTCCAAATACTTCATCGATAAAAAATTAATTAAGCATGGATCCTTAATCAATATGAATTTAGTTGACTTACTCATTGGTTTCAAAATCAACAAATTAGAATAAAAACCACCCTAAGATAAAGGAAAAATGATGATGATTTCCATATAATTTTCCTCCCACTTAAATTGGGAAATGTCATCCAGTATATGAAACCCACCAAGAAAATGGTGCTCTAAGTTAAATATCTAGATAAATAAACATTTAAATACAATGAATGTAACCTATATTTGCATCCAAGACCATAATAATTGAACTCTCAAGGCATGAAATGTCTTATCCACACTAGGAACTACCACCAAGAGTGATCATCAGAACACACAGAGAACAACATCATGTATCATATATAGAATGATGATTCTTCCTAAAAAAACACCTCATGTTAACATTAAAAACGAAATCCTTTAGGGGAATCACCACAAATGACTCGATCTCTCTAAACCGTTAACTCAAAATAAAATAATAGGGACTCCTCCACCTGTTGTACTAAGGAAAATTAGGTTGACATGTGATAAAGACACCATTTAAAATAAAATTATCCCATATCTAGGCATGTAGTTTCATGTAGTTATATCACTATTTAGGTGTCTTGGTAGTCACATAAAATAACCCCATACAACTTACTACTAAACACATTATCCACGATATTCCCTTTAATCGGTGCATAAGATATCTCAAATTAATAATTCAATAAGAATGCATTCAACCATTGATTATGTAAATTAAAATCATGCTAGGAAAAGATATAAATTATTATCTTGTTATCTGTGAATTCACCAAAGTGTTCACCCATAATGTAATTCCTCTAAAAAATAATAGAAAATACTACCACAATATGACTAGGATTGTATGTGTATTAGTTATATTTAAGTATTTATAAATGCTAAGATGAATATGATATAACAACTCCAAAAAATACAAAAACATCACCCAAGAAAAGTTGTGACGTATAAAAATAAAAATTAAATGAAACAAATTCCTCTAGTAATCGATGAATATGATCATTGACTAGATTATACTTCACATATGATAAATAAAAAAGTAAATAGTTAGTAATTACAAGATATGAATAATTAATGGTAAAATATTTCATTGTAGTGAAAATATAAGAGAATTTATTTGGGAAAATCCTAGAATAACCTACAATAACAATGAATCTTTGAACCTCCATAACATTATTGGGTCACCTAAGAAACTACCACCTCAATCATTGAAGGACCCATGACTACTCTATGCTGAGACAAAACATGCAATGATGAATAATCCTCACAAGCCCAAAAAATACACTTCGATAGCTTCAAAAGTATATTATGAAACCAAATAACACTAATTGTAACGCCCCGACCCCAGCTACCCAGAGTCGGTGCATTACTTCGTAACATTGGCATGATCACAAAGGATCAAGTCTCGAAAGACCGATTAGTTTAGTAGCCTTGGAAACACTAGATACATTCATAAATGTTACATTACATCACAACGTGAAAAACTATAACAACATAGTCTCCATAGTCCACACTTCTATGCTCTTCGGACTATCCCTGCAGGTCATTCATAAAATACTTCTTCACATCCTGGAAAATATTAAAACATTGAAAGGGGTGAGCTCAGATGCTCAGTAAGGATAACAATAATGCGGAAGCTTTCATAAATAAACATTAACATTTAAGGCAATGTATAACTAAAACAAAAGCCTTTTAAACATGAACTTCAACATAATATGGCAAAAGTAAAATGAGATAATGCCAATTACTTCTTCACATGGATATTCTACTGGTCGAATAATCACATGCAATATCAATAACCACTTTCATAATGATGGAATGCATAATGCCAGACTATCATAACCACGTAGTCAAGGCCTCGTGCCAAGACCACAAATAAGATTTTGTCAAGGCCTCGTGCCAAGACACTAGTTTGTCTCATGAGACCTGCCGATGCATCGAGGAGCTATAGCGGGCTCCACCCGTCACTTATTAAGTCCAATGCATTCCTCATATGAATAGGTTTAAACATATCATAAACCATAAAAATATCTGTATCACATAAAACATGCATAAAGGAAACATAACCTTTCCACATTTCAATCACAAGATATAAATACAACACATTGATATAATAAAAACGCTTTCAAAACAATTTTCAATAAAATAAAAGAAAGTTAAAACTTTGTATTTATTTTTCATTAAAAAAAATGATGGCTTGTAGAGGAAGCCGAAACTCAAATAATGGTCACGGCGGTGGAGAAGTCGTTGTCGCCGCATAAGTACGGAAAGAAAAACATTCCCTTTCTGTCGTTTAGTAAAACGCTTTGTATAAAAAAGATTCCTTTTGTACAAACGTAAAAGTCAAAGGGGTTTATACACCGTATAAATGAAAATTGTGTATAAAACCAAATATGCCTCAATGAAAGGAGATTGAGACGAAGTACTTTAAAAGATAATTTTTAAATAAAATATATCTATTATGTGTATTCACTATAGGTACACATAAATAATGTAAAAATACAAGATAGGACATAATAATATCATGACATAATTTGAAAGTAGGAGATTAACCCAAAGAATGGAAGTTGGGTTAAGAAGTTCCCTTACAAATATCATTTAAATAAAATATATCTATTATGTGTATTCACTATAATTACACATAAAGAAAGTACAAATACAAGATATGACATAACAATATCATGACATAATTTGAAAGTAGGAGATTAACCCAAAGAATAGAAATTGGGTTAAGAAGTTCCCTTACAAATATCATTTAAATAAAATATATCTATTATGTGTATTCACTATAATTACACATAAAGAAAGTACAAATACAAGATATGACATAACAATATCATGACATAATTTGAAAGTAGGAGATTAACCCAAAGAATAGAAATTGGGTTAAGAAGTTCCCTTACAAATATCATTTAAATAAAATATATCTATTATGTGTATTCACTATAATTACACATAAAGAAAGTACAAATACAAGATATGACATAACAATATCATGACATAATTTGAAAGTAGGAGATTAACCCAAAGAATAGAAATTGGGTTAAGAAGTTCCCTTACAAATATCATTTAAATAAAATATATCTATTATGTGTATTCACTATAATTACACATAAAGAAAGTACAAATACAAGATATGACATAACAATATCATGACATAATTTGAAAGTAGGAGATTAACCCAAAGAATAGAAATTGGGTTAAGAAGTTCCCTTACCTCGTGTCTGACTTGACTCAACCGTTCTTTAACCTCCTGAATAATAAACTAGAGTTAATATATACCTTATTAAGAACCATTTTCAATTTCATTATCCTTATTATATCACTTATTACAATGATATGAACATTATGTAATTATTTAAGTTAATAACGGTCGTTTTGTCGATCTTTGGTACTTGAGTCAACAATAAACTTCTTATAATTATAAGTTGTTCATGTGGTGAAATATCCATTATATCCAGAATTATATTAATGATGTAGATATCATATATATCATATATACAGTATATACATTCATTCATAATGTCACGTAACATTTAGAGGTAAGAAATGAAATGCACCGTTCATGGAGACGGTAAGCCGTACGTACGCATAAACGCTACTTTCATTTCAATTTCATATTTAATGGAAGTAAATCATAATGATATAAATGTATAATATAATTCCAGTATAATATAGTGTATAATACCATTTACTCCATCCTTTATACATCCCACATATGGCATTTACGATTCAAATCATTTTGAGGGGGCGGTAGTCCGCACTTCCTAAAATGAAATTATCGCGTTTTACCCATAATGGAAATCATAAAGTATGCCATAAATGAGAAATACAGAAGCATAAGTAAAACAAAAACATATTATATATCATATATAAAAATAGTGACATCTTAATGGCCACCTTTGAAGGTGTTATATGAGTGTTGAACAATCATCGCTTCGTGAGGCAGAAATTCGCCATCCACAGAAACCGTATGTTCTTTAACCATTAGATGTAGGTGTGTGTAAGTGTAGCTCGAATCCTTCTTATAAAAACATCCTAGTATATTGAGGATACTGGTGTTGTTACAAAAGAAATGAATAAAAAGAGTTTAGGGGGTTGGAGAAGAAAAATAAAACAAAACAACATTATAAAAGACATTACCTCAAAATCGGGTAACTCTTTTTGATTTGAGCCAAAGGCTTCCTTGGGAAGAGTTCTGCCCAAAGTGAGGATTCTAGGAGTAAGAGAGGGATGTTGGGAGAGTATTTGGGCAGAGTTTGGCCGAGCCAAATGGCTTGAAGGTGTGAATAAGGTGGGAGAGGTGGGGGCCTTTTATAAGTGGAGAGGAGGGGCACTTTTGGAAAGTAATGGAATGTTACATTATTTCAAAATGCTTTTCGGATTCTAAAGGTCCCACATCTATATAATTCGAGGCTAAGGTGATAAGGTTTCGAAATATCTTCATCCAATAGGCTTTTGACAAGTGTAGTTCATCGATTTTATATTACCTTTCCATTTTATTTAAATCGTCAAATAATGATGTCATCGCTGCATCATTATTATGTCATAAATAATTAAATTTATTTAATGTCTAAAAATTATAAAAAAAATACTATGATATAGGAAATCTTTTTATCTTTCCAATGACTATTTATAATCAAAATTTGGACTTGTGTAACCCTACTTAAAAATTGTTTTAGTAAAACACTTTATGTTAGTGTCATTTTCACTTTAACATTAAATAAAAAGTAATTTATGTTATTTCCCTACAAAAGTGGATCCATGGGGTCCCCAAGTTAGGCCATGGCTTGTCTTGGTCGGCCATGACACAACCAATGAGGTTGGGACATGTGTCTAGGTCATTTAATATTATTAAAGTATCATTTATACCTTAAACTACCCTAATTACCACTAATCGCGATTAAAACTTAATAAGTTACTATTCACCAAAAAATTATTTTTATCCCATTGAACCACATTTTACTTCTTAATGACAACCATGTATGTCGGATTTTTGAAAATCAAATCACAGAAGTGGTAATATTTCATTTAAACGAAAAATCAGTTATTTAACTACCACTTAGTGGTTTCACTATTCATCAAAAATTGAAGTTTTTCAGAACAATGCCAAAATTTCACCCTAAGCTATAATTGATATTCCGAATTCAAAAATGATGTCTATTTTACAAAATTCCAAACATATAAGTTGCATTAATTAATTTTATAATTAATTCCCGCTGTTACGACAAATAGCGTGTTTTCAAGAAACAATTTATATCAAAAGATTGGCAATTGTTTATGTCCAAATTCAATGTTAAATTAATTCTAATGACCACCATTGGATAAAATGGTAAAAATATATTCTAATTATACATTAAATCCACTCAATAGTATAACTTATCACTATAATTTATTTTGATTAAAAAAGTTGTTTTAAGTATTTTTCACTATTCATAAAAAATTAGAAGTTCTCAGAAAAATACCAAAAATTCAACATAGGCTAATTTCGATATTACGAATACAAAAATGAAGTCCATTTTGAAATATAAAATTTCTATAATTTTAAAAAGTGGTTATTACTATTCATAACGGCTAGTTTGATTTGTCGCGATGTTTTAGAACTCGAAGTTGCGTACAATGCAAGCTATTGTATTATTGAATGAGAAGCGTATCGTGGAAGCTCGGGGTGTTACATTCTCCCCTCCTTCAATAAATTGCGTCCTCGCAATTTGAAATTTTTCTTGGAAAATAAAAGGTTGAAAAGGGAAAATACCTTTGTGGAAAACCCACATCGGAAATAAGATTAATAAAATTTAGCCTTAATAAGAGGTAAATGGAAATAAGAAAGTCACCACCAAATTATAATCTCGATAAGGAGAACATTGGTGGCAATTAGAGACATATAATTGGAGGAAAAACGTAAATATTTGTAGGGAGTGATTGAGGTCATCAATAACAATCAACTGTCAAATTGAGGGCCTCAAAGCCTTCAATCTATATTGATTTAAAATATCATCAGTTCAACAAGACATAAGGTATTAGGATAACACATTTTTTTGTTTTAATATCCCTTTACTAAAGTTTAAGAATTAATTTATTCATTGAATAAGAGATAGGTATATATATATTTATGCTTGACAATTAGAGTTTCAACCTTCAACTCATCTTTCACTCAAAAAGATAATAGAACTCAAAAATATCATACTTATCCTAATTGTATAAGGTTCAAAATGTTAAAACATACCATTTAGATTAGTAAAATTATTTTGTAATAACCAGGGACTTCCTGTAGGCTAGTGGTAGGAAATAAAGGCTTGTCGCACTTTGATTGTGGGTTCGATTCCTACAGCTTTGTCCGACGCGACGGTTTATGCCCCACCCTACAGGTTGTCCTTTTCCTAAAACTATAGTGTTATAATATTCCAAAAATAATCTTCATAAATTTTTTAACCTTAAACCATACTATCCAAAGATCAACTTAATCCACTCCAACCTTTATAGTTATCCAAAATACCTCTGTCCAGACTTTCTCTAAAAGGTCTCTTAATTCCAAAATCAATTTATCAGATTCCCCAAACAAAGAAATGTTTCTCTTATTGTCACATACCAAAAATATGATTACCTTAATCATATTAAAACCTTACTGAAACCAACAAGTACTGCAGTACAATCCTTATATAGATCACATTATTCTAATAACCAGAATATAATCCATGAGTCCGAAAGCATCAATACATTAGTTATTCTGCTTCAACTGTAGTAATAGCATAAGATTGTCCTTGATCCCTTGGCCTTTTCTGAGGTAAGATTCCTTGACGCTTAGGACATTCATTTGCGTAATGACCCATTTCTCTACAATTGTAGCATTCAACTTTGACAGCCTCTTTCTTTCCCTTGCAATCACGTGCCTGGTGACCTTTTTCTCCACATTTATAACAGACTCCCATTCCTTTTAGGCAAGTACCAGGGTGATTCTTCCCACAATTATCACATAATGGAAAATCCTTCTTTCCCTTTTTCCCTTTATCTGTCTCTTGTTCCACCGTTCTCTTCTTCTCTTGCTTTACTTTGTTGTCATAAGACTTAGAGAATTCCTTTTCTGTCTTGATAGCACATGAGACTATATCTTCGTATGATGAGAAGGATTGTGATACTAAAGCTCGACGGAGAAATGGTTTTAACCCATCAAAGAAACGATCAATCTTACTCCTTGGGTTACGTATATAATCGGCAGCATGCCTCGCTAACCTTGTAAAGTTAGCCTCATACTTTGCGACATTCTCATCCTCCTTCTGCCTTAGACTCAGAAATTGCCTTTCCATATCTGCTCGATGGTCACGAGGAAAGTATTTTTCTAAGAAAAGCTCTTTGAACTCCCTCCATTCCATATTCGATACTTCATCATCTTCCTTTGTGTTTTGAATCAGCGACCACCACTGATCGGCATCTCCAGTGAGGCGGTAAACTACCATGACAACCTTCTCCCTTTCACTACTCCCCAAGGCATGGAATATTTTCTCTAAGGAATTTATCCATTGCTCAGCTACTATAGGATTTGTACTCCCATTGAAGGTTGGCGGTTGTTGCCTCATGAAACGGTCTAGCATTGATCCTCCACGTTGCGGATCAGGGTGCTCCATACGAGTCAGGTTGTTATTCATAACCTGCGTGAGTTGTCCCAGTATGGTAATAAGTTGATCAGCACCAGTTGTATCTCCAGGTCCACAATAATTATCTTGAGCAGGAGGGCAATCCCTACACGGAGTTCGTGCATTGATACAGTTTCCATTCCTTCTACTAGGCGCCATTTCTAAACAATGGCATAAACTAGATTAGTTTATGAATCAAAATACATAATTCCATACTTGTAAAACACTTAACATAAATTGACCTAATTATGGATATAATCCATAATTATAAAAAAGGTTTTATTTGAGGAAGTATATACTCATAACCGTTCATAGTGGTTTGTAAAGAAAATGAGAATTATCCTAAGCATATCCCCCGGGAGTGTCGTAACCAAGAGTGAAGCAAGGCCTGTTGTCGTGCACCAGTTCCCGTTCGAGTCTAGCTCAAAGCGGTGTTTTCGGGTTTTACCCCTAGGTACATCTGTGCCAGAGCCGCCTCTACCTGCTCGTATCCAGACAGGGATGTATTACTCGGAAAACTCATAACATCTCTATAATACCAAAATTCTAGGAAGTTCTTCTATACTAATCCTCAAAGTCTATCTTCGGGCTATGTGCTCTAATCAGAGTTTATCTAAATCTAGCTTCCAAGGTTAGTACTAAACTGCCTCTGATACCAACTGTAACGCCCCGACCCCAGCTACCCAGAGTCGGTGCATTACTTCGTAACATTGGCATGATCACAAAGGATCAAGTCTCGAAAGACCGATTAGTTTAGTAGCCTTGGAAACACTAGATACATTCATAAATGTTACATTACATCACAACGTGAAAAACTATAACAACATAGTCTCCATAGTCCACACTTCTATGCTCTTCGGACTATCCCTGCAGGTCATTCATAAAATACTTCTTCACATCCTGGAAAATATTAAAACATTGAAAGGGGTGAGCTCAGATGCTCAGTAAGGATAACAATAATGCGGAAGCTTTCATAAATAAACATTAACATTTAAGGCAATGTATAACTAAAACAAAAGCCTTTTAAACATGAACTTCAACATAATATGGCAAAAGTAAAATGAGATAATGCCAATTACTTCTTCACATGGATATTCTACTGGTCGAATAATCACATGCAATATCAATAACCACTTTCATAATGATGGAATGCATAATGCCAGACTATCATAACCACGTAGTCAAGGCCTCGTGCCAAGACCACAAATAAGATTTTGTCAAGGCCTCGTGCCAAGACACTAGTTTGTCTCATGAGACCTGCCGATGCATCGAGGAGCTATAGCGGGCTCCACCCGTCACTTATTAAGTCCAATGCATTCCTCATATGAATAGGTTTAAACATATCATAAACCATAAAAATATCTGTATCACATAAAACATGCATAAAGGAAACATAACCTTTCCACATTTCAATCACAAGATATAAATACAACACATTGATATAATAAAAACGCTTTCAAAACAATTTTCAATAAAATAAAAGAAAGTTAAAACTTTGTATTTATTTTTCATTAAAAAAAATGATGGCTTGTAGAGGAAGCCGAAACTCAAATAATGGTCACGGCGGTGGAGAAGTCGTTGTCGCCGCATAAGTACGGAAAGAAAAACATTCCCTTTCTGTCGTTTAGTAAAACGCTTTGTATAAAAAAGATTCCTTTTGTACAAACGTAAAAGTCAAAGGGGTTTATACACCGTATAAATGAAAATTGTGTATAAAACCAAATATGCCTCAATGAAAGGAGATTGAGACGAAGTACTTTAAAAGATAATTTTTAAATAAAATATATCTATTATGTGTATTCACTATAGGTACACATAAATAATGTAAAAATACAAGATAGGACATAATAATATCATGACATAATTTGAAAGTAGGAGATTAACCCAAAGAATGGAAGTTGGGTTAAGAAGTTCCCTTACAAATATCATTTAAATAAAATATATCTATTATGTGTATTCACTATAATTACACATAAAGAAAGTACAAATACAAGATATGACATAACAATATCATGACATAATTTGAAAGTAGGAGATTAACCCAAAGAATAGAAATTGGGTTAAGAAGTTCCCTTACAAATATCATTTAAATAAAATATATCTATTATGTGTATTCACTATAATTACACATAAAGAAAGTACAAATACAAGATATGACATAACAATATCATGACATAATTTGAAAGTAGGAGATTAACCCAAAGAATAGAAATTGGGTTAAGAAGTTCCCTTACAAATATCATTTAAATAAAATATATCTATTATGTGTATTCACTATAATTACACATAAAGAAAGTACAAATACAAGATATGACATAACAATATCATGACATAATTTGAAAGTAGGAGATTAACCCAAAGAATAGAAATTGGGTTAAGAAGTTCCCTTACAAATATCATTTAAATAAAATATATCTATTATGTGTATTCACTATAATTACACACAAAGAAAGTACAAATACAAGATATGACATAACAATATCATGACATAATTTGAAAGTAGGAGATTAACCCAAAGAATAGAAATTGGGTTAAGAAGTTCCCTTACCTCGTGTCTGACTTGACTCAACCGTTCTTTAACCTCCTGAATAATAAACTAGAGTTAATATATACCTTATTAAGAACCATTTTCAATTTCATTATCCTTATTATATCACTTATTACAATGATATGAACATTATGTAATTATTTAAGTTAATAACGGTCGTTTTGTCGATCTTTGGTACTTGAGTCAACAATAAACTTCTTATAATTATAAGTTGTTCATGTGGTGAAATATCCATTATATCCAGAATTATATTAATGATGTAGATATCATATATATCATATATACAGTATATACATTCATTCATAATGTCACGTAACATTTAGAGGTAAGAAATGAAATGCACCGTTCATGGAGACGGTAAGCCGTACGTACGCATGAACGCTACTTTCATTTCAATTTCATATTTAATGGAAGTAAATCATAATGATATAAATGTATAATATAATTCCAGTATAATATAGTGTATAATACCATTTACTCCATCCTTTATACATCCCACATATGGCATTTACGATTCAAATCATTTTGAGGGGGCGGTAGTCCGCACTTCCTAAAATGAAATTATCGCGTTTTACCCATAATGGAAATCATAAAGTATGCCATAAATGAGAAATACAGAAGCATAAGTAAAACAAAAACATATTATATATCATATATAAAAATAGTGACATCTTAATGGCCACCTTTGAAGGTGTTATATGAGTGTTGAACAATCATCGCTTCGTGAGGCAGAAATTCGCCATCCACAGAAACCGTATGTTCTTTAACCATTAGATGTAGGTGTGTGTAAGTGTAGCTCGAATCTTTCTTATAACAACATCCTAGTATATTGAGGATACTGGTGTTGTTACAAAAGAAATGAATAAAAAGAGTTTAGGGGGTTGGAGAAGAAAAATAAAACAAAACAACATTATAAAAGACATTACCTCAAAATCGGGTAACTCTTTTTGATTTGAGCCAAAGGCTTCCTTGGGAAGAGTTCTGCCCAAAGTGAGGATTCTAGGAGTAAGAGAGGGATGTTGGGAGAGTATTTGGGCAGAGGTTGGCCGAGCCAAATGGCTTGATGGTGTGAATAAGGTGGGAGAGGTGGGGGCCTTTTATAAGTGGAGAGGAGGGGCACTTTTGGAAAGTAATGGAATGTTACATTATTTCAAAATGCTTTTCGGATTCTAAAGGTCCCACATCTATATAATTCGAGGCTAAGGTGATAAGGTTTCGAAATATCTTCATCCAATAGGCTTTGGACAAGTGTAGTTCATCGATTTTATATTACCTTTCCATTTTATTTAAATCGTCAAATAATGATGTCATCGCTGCATCATTATTATGTCATAAATAATTAAATTTATTTAATGTCTAAAAATTATAAAAAAAATACTATGATATAGGAAATCTTTTTATCTTTCCAATGACTATTTATAATCAAAATTTGGACTTGTGTAACCCTACTTAAAAATTGTTTTAGTAAAACACTTTATGTTAGTGTCATTTTCACTTTAACATTAAATAAAAAGTAATTTATGTTATTTCCCTACAAAAGTGGATCCATGGGGTCCCCAAGTTAGGCCATGGCTTGTCTTGGTCGGCCATGACACAACCAATGAGGTTGGGACATGTGTCTAGGTCATTTAATATTATTAAAGTATTATTTATACCTTAAACCACCCTAATTACCACTAATCGCGATTAAAACTTAATAAGTTACTATTCACCAAAAAATTATTTTTATCCCATTGAACCACATTTTACTTCTTAATGACAACCATGTATGTCGGATTTTTGAAAATCAAATCACAGAAGTGGTAATATTTCATTTAAACGAAAAATCAGTTATTTAACTACCACTTAGTGGTTTCACTATTCATCAAAAATTGAAGTTTTTCAGAACAATGCCAAAATTTCACCCTAAGCTATAATTGATATTCCGAATTCAAAAATGATGTCTATTTTACAAAATTCCAAACATATAAGTTGCATTAATTAATTTTATAATTAATTCCCGCTGTTACGACAAATAGCGTGTTTTCAAGAAACAATTTATATCAAAAGATTGGCAATTGTTTATGTCCAAATTCAATGTTAAATTAATTCTAATGACCACCATTGGATAAAATGGTAAAAATATATTCTAATTATACATTAAATCCACTCAATAGTATAACTTATCACTATAATTTATTTTGATTAAAAAAGTTGTTTTAAGTATTTTTCACTATTCATAAAAAATTAGAAGTTCTCAGAAAAATACCAAAAATTCAACATAGGCTAATTTCGATATTACGAATACAAAAATGAAGTCCATTTTGAAATATAAAATTTCTATAATTTTAAAAAGTGGTTATTACTATTCATAACGGCTAGTTTGATTTGTCGCGATGTTTTAGAACTCGAAGTTGCGTACAATGCAAGCTATTGTATTATTGAATGAGAAGCGTATCGTGGAAGCTCGGGGTGTTACACTAATTACAGCTTATAGATGCTCTATTATATCCTCCTCGTATAATGAATACACAATTAAGACAACAAGAGACACCATAAAGAACTGATCCAAAATTTCATGACACTTAATGTTCATAAGCCCTATAAAAACTTATAAATCATTTATCATAATGAAAATAATTATAAAGGTATCATAATTCCCATAATGACATCTGAATGTAGCCTTTAAGATATCCTCATCCTTTACCCACATCTGATGATATACTAATTGAAAATGAATCATTGAGAACCATCTAGCTCCGTTCAAATAATAAAATAGATCACCAATAAGTGAAAGAGGACAGTGGATCTTCACCGAAACCATTATAAATCTACACTAATCAATATTCAAACATATAATTTCATATTCCTTCTTTATAAGTTGAACTAGAAAATCCTATGTTGACACATGAGGTTGAATAAAACCTCAATAATAAAAATAATCAATTTTAATGTGAAAATATCATAACTCAGTATGTGTCACCCTATATTGGGACATCGATATTGGATAGACTGTTGACTAAAAAATAGTCTATTTCATGAACCAGCCCAGGTACCTTGGTAATTTGATTACTGAGCAAGTCCTGACATAGCCTAAAGGGAATTCCTGATACCCATGGGTTGGCGACAAGAACCTATCACCATACAAAATTAATGCAGGAAAAAAATTTCCACAAAAAAAATGGAATCAAGATAAACAATTCAATATGTATACAAGGAAAAATCCATAAGGATAAGTGTACTAGAAGTCAAATAGGTACAATAGTGAAAATTACTACAAAAAAGTACTATAAAAAATGATAAGAACCCAAGTACCAATGGACGCAACTCACCAAGCCTAAGTATAAATAGTTACTACCACCTCCAAGTGACACCCTACCCTTTCTCAAACCTAGAATAAGATAATATAAAAACACTCGAAGACATAGGTAGAGTGTGATCTTAAATCCCAGTAGGGTCTCACCAAGAATTCCATAATAAGATGCCAACATTTAATTAACCAAATAAAGATTTCAAATTAAAATAAATAGGTATGGAATTTCTAAAGAATATTTAAACAAATCATGCTTTACATTTAAAATTATGGAAATAATTTAAACAAGTGGATCAATAAATATTTTATATAAATTCATAAGGAATATAAAATAGTTTACAAAAAAAATTAAATATATTTCAAATACAAAAAATGAGAAACATGGTCATGTGACTAAAGGTAAGATAGTTATAGGCTACGAGATCCTCACACAATTGAAGGTCAATCATGAAAATATGTGTTTAAAATAATCCCTTTTATACTGACCAAAGAGGACCCATCACCATCCCATTGGGGATGTGACCTACAACACTAGGTTTTATTTCAGTTTTAAGCGTTAAAAGAGTGTTATCCCAATAACTTACTAACTACCTAGGCTTTAATTTTCACTAATACAATTTTATGATGGGATATTTATTTTAAGACTACATAAAATACAATTCCCCCCATTCCCCATATCAAATATACCCATTTTCCATTTAAAACCTAAAATAGGGTTTTAATCAAAACATGTCTTTTTCCAAGATAAAACCA
Source organism: Viscum album (assembly GCA_963277665.1). Taxonomy (NCBI): domain Eukaryota; kingdom Viridiplantae; phylum Streptophyta; class Magnoliopsida; order Santalales; family Viscaceae; genus Viscum; species Viscum album. Next base: position 1,966,711,363 of record OY728121.1, read on the forward strand.
ATGGGTTTCTATCAAAACAATTTTAAGCCATTTTTTTTATCAAATACTAATTTGAAATAAATTTCATCAAATAAATTTCATAATTTAAATTCAATAATTTAAATTTCCCAAAATTCCATCAATTTCACAATTACACCCCAATTCATTGGAATTGGGGTTTTTCCCAAATTCATGCCAAATCCTAATTCAAAATCCCAATTATTTAAAGTTGGGTTTTTAATCAATCAATTGAAATAGATTTTATTTATATGAAGAAATTTAATTTAAATTGAAAAATTTAATTTAAATCAAGAAATTTAGGGATAATAAAAATTAGTTATCATAATGGAACCACCTACCTCGGGATCATGGGATCTCAAAACAATGAACCCTATATCAGGAAACTCCAAAAAAAAACATCAGCATCGAAAATTAGAGAATCAAATATAGATTCAATATCTAAAATAGAAGGGATTAGATCTTACAATAACATAAAGATATATAAAACTCTAGGGAGGAAATAGGAGAGAGCCGGAGAAAGAAAATCGAAAGAGGAAACCTACCGAAAGAAGATCGAACGTTGTTCACATAGCTCTGATTCACTTCTAGAATGGTGTAGAGGAGCCAAAATCACCTCTTGGGATTTCCCATAGAAGAAGAAAAATTTATTGGTAAAATTAGGTTTGTTGGAAACCAGGGGGGTTCATGATGTTTACAATTAATTTTTGTATTAGAAAACCCCATACACACTATTAGTTGGGAAGGGCCGCATGGTTTAGAAAAACCATACAACCTAATTGTGTGCCCCTTTTAATGTGGTTTTATGGTTTCTCCAAGGTGGTCACACAGTTTTTCAAACCATGTTCCAATCATGAAAAAACCCACTGTGTGTGTTTTCATGGTTTCATATGAGAGGGGACATGGTTTGGGGAAATCATGTTCCAACCTTGCACATCCCATAAACATTCAAAATTCCAAAAAATTTCACCTGAAGCATAAAAAAAACCCAACCTAGGAATGATAAAAATAGGGGTTTAGAAATACCTGAAAATAGTAAAATGATGTTATAAAATCCCTACTATAGAGACTTTCTATCCCTAGAAAGCCTAATAAGAAGATCCCATGTCAAAAAAGATGAGGCCCCTACTCTATCATCAGTGCCTCCCTCTCCCATGCCTCATGAAAACCAGAATCCTGCTACCATATCACTCAAACAAAAGGTTTCTCCTTCTCACAAAGTATGTTGGTTTTAGAATTAACTATCATAACTGGACGTTCAGTTATGGATAAATCATGTTCCACCTCAATATCACTCCAGCTCAGAACATGATATGGACAAGATAAATACTTTCGGAGCTATGATGCATGGAACATGTCATGTATTGATTTTAGCTGTAATGAAAGTGTTAAATGGTAAGAAACTATCCCCACATTCTCAACAATATCAAGAGGTCCAACAAAGTGAGGATAAAGTTTCCCTTTCCTCACAATACATCAATGACCCAACTGGGGTGAATCGTTCAAGAACACCTAGTCACAAATTGAAAATTCCAATAGTCTATGATGAAGATCAATATTAAACTTATAATGTCTCTATTCCATCAATATTATTTGAATAATAAACTAAATCATTACTATCGTCACATGAACCATGCTCTTTCCAACCAAGGAACTCTCACCAATCTCTAACAAACATAATGAATATATGCAAGGATGGTCATAGAAGGTCTCGAAGGGAGCCGTTATAATCATGGACTAGTAACTATTGTTATAATAAAACTCAACTAACCTCGGATGGTCAAACCAAGCCCCACCAATTGAAGGTTCCGGGCACAGTGGAAGCGCGTGGGTGGATGTTCCCACTTGGACTTTTGTCATTAACAATGATCAATCCGAGATCAATACGACGATAAATGCTAGTCTCCACGGATTGAATCACAGAAATAGAAAAAGAAAAGAAAAGTCTCAAAACCACAAAGTAGGATCGTTACAGGTTGATTATAATTAATTTAATCAATTAAAAAGAAGTACCTTTTGGGTGTTCTTTCTTCATTGATGTTCTTGATCAAGTTCCGATGTGATTCATCATTGCATCGCAGAATCCAAGTGTAGACTTCCTCTAGTGGTGATCCACACGTGCACCTCATATCTCTGGACGTTTCCAAAGGATTCTCTGGGTGCTAGCATGGAGAAACCTTTGCTTGGGTTTTCCGCCTTAGATCGTCTTGATCCGATGGAAGAGGATCTCTCTCGGTCTTGAGAGAGTTTTTGTAGGAAAAGGTTATTTCGTCCTTGAAAGAATTATTCAGAATTGTTGTGCAAAACGATTCTCTTATGTGTGTTAGGAAAAGAGTTGGGGTTGTGAGGATATTTATAATCGGGTTTGAGGTTGTAGAGTTATGAAAATAAATAAACATGTTAAGAGTTTTATTTATTTCATTAACTCTCTTTTGAAAACCCCATGTTGAGTCATTAATTCCTTGACATGCACCCACACTGATTATAATAAATATCATTTAATAAAATGATATTTTCCTCAAAATCCCGACTAAAAAAACTACACGGTGTTTATTAATAAATACACGACGTGTACTTGTTTTCATTGAAAACTACGCGGTGTGTACATTCAATGTACACAGAGTGTATATCTTGTTTTAATTTATTATTTTCTTTCCATAATGAAAACTACACAGCATGTACATTTAATAATACACGGCATGTACTTGTTTTCTAAATAAAACTACACAGCGTGTAATCATTGAGACACATCGTGTACTTGTTTTATTTTATTCTTCCTCAAACATTAAAACGATTTATGATTCCTTGAATAATTATTAAACCATGTATGAGAATAATCTTTATTCTACTTGAGATACTTGAATACACTTAGTGTGTGACCCTCTAGGCCTCTTTCTTGTTGGCATTAAGCGGGCTTGCCTAAAGTCCAAGATTACTGTCTAGCAACGGGTCAAGGCACCCAAGAGAAAGAAGTTGACACCGCATTGACATATCACCTCATATGAACGCTTACTGTGTAATTTAATCCCTATGTCTCAATATCTCATCAAGAAGGTTTCATGGAAGTGTCATAAACCTATATGCTTTATTCGTCGTTCTTTGACTACCTGAAATAAACTCGTCGTTTACACCATGACCATGGAATTTAATGCGACAATTCTATTTCAATCAAAGGGATGAGATATCAACTTCCATAAATGGAAGAGACAAATCTTTCTTCGACTTATCCATTAACAACATGTCATTTGTGACGCACCCAACGTACCCTACTTCTCACCAACTATCTGTGTGATGGTTTTTGTCATTAAATCTAAGTGCGCGAGTCATGACATGAGTTAATGATAATATTCCAGTCTAAGGACCATTACACATGCTCGTAGATAGAAATGTCCGATGACACCAAGACACGCGGAATTTATACTGGTGGGTCTGTTCTCATAATCTCCCATCTTGGAGATTACCAAGTGCGAACTCCATGAGAGAGAGTATCATCTTCTTACGAGTACTCGCACATGACGGTCTGTATACTATGTGTCCTATCATAGTATGTAATCTAACCATAGAACTTTATTTAAGAATATTTTTATAGCATTTCAAGGTTCTCATCATAGCGGGGATCTGCTATGACCTTATCAATGCAACAAATATTCCAGGACATTATTATATTATATTCATGTAGAAAAATGAACAATATATAATAAGAGTACATTCATGTAATCAAAGTAAAAAACAGTTGGTTCTCAGGACACCAACCCTTATAAACTCCCACTTGGACTAGAGCCAACTGCCTATGACTTTTAGTCCGCTAGACCTCACATGATGATCATGTTTTTGTTGAGTCAAGGCTTAGTAAAGGGGTACTCCACGTTGTCTTCCATGGAAATAATTCTCACTGCAACTTCGCCTCTCTGAAAAAAATCCCTCAAGAGATGATACTTCAGAAGTATGTGCTTTGTCCGCTGATGTGACCTTGGCTCTTTTGCAAGTGCCACCACTGCAGTATTATCACAATAGAGTGTGATAGGATCTTTACTACTAGGTACTACATCCAGATATTGGATGAAGCTTTGCATCCATACTGCTTCTTTAGCTGCCTCAGAAGCTGCGATATACTCAGACTCCGCTGTAGAATCTTCCACCACACTTTTCTTTGAGATCTTCCAGCTCACTACACCTCCATTCAAACTGAAGATGTATCCAGTCTGTGACTTCATGTCATCTTGGTTAGTCTGGAAACTAGCATCTACATGTCCTCTGATGACTAGTTCCTCATCTCCTTCATAAACTAGGAACATATCCTTAGTACGCCTCAGATAATTAAGGGTAGTCTTTACTGCATTCCGATGGCAGTCTCCTGGATTTGCTTGATATCTGCCTACCGCACTTAATGCGTAAGCAACATCTAGCCTCGTACATAGCATAACATACATGACTTAACCAATCACGATGCATAAGGGATCCTTTCCATTATCTTTCTTTCATCATGTGTTTGAGGACACATTTTCTTGGAAATATGAATGCCATGTGACACTGGTAATAATCCCCTCTTGGACTGTTCCATACTGAATCTATTTATTATCTTTTCAATGTATGTACTTTGACTTAGGCCCAAAATTCTCTTGGATCTATCACGATGGATTTTGATCCCAAGAATATATGATTCCTTTCCCAAGTCTTTCATGGGGTAGAATTTATCTAACCATTCCTTAACTAACTGTAAGAAAGGTACTTTTTTTCCAATTAGTAATATGTCATCAACATATACTATTAGGAAAACGACTGCACATCCACTAAACCACTTGTAGACACAAGGCTCACATTCATTCTTAAAAAATCCAAATTCTATTACAGCTTCATCAAAATGAATTTTCCATGACCTTGATGCTTGCTTTAATCTATAAATGGATTTCTGCAATTTTCATACCTTGTTGGCATCCTTTGGAGTCACAAAACCTTTAGGTTGTGTCATGTAGACATCTTCCTGGAGGTTCCCATTAAGGAATTCTATTTTGACATCCATTTTCCAAATTTCAAAGTCATGGTAAGCGAAAATGGCCAATAGGATTTTGATGGATTTCAGCATCACAACCGGTGAAAAGATTTTATCATAGTCAATTCGTTGACGCTGTCTAAAACCTTTTGAAACCAGTCGTGCCTTATAGGTGCTGACTTTCCCCTCCATGTCTTATTTCTTCTTAAATACCCATTTCTTACCAATAAGATTTACATCAACTGGAGGATCTACCAAAAACCAGACTTGGTTTTGGTACATGGAATCCATTTCAGAATTCATGGATTCTTGCTAGTTGGAAATGTCTATGCCTTCAACTGCTTCCTTGTAGGTAATAGGATCATAATTATCAACCAATAATGAGTCACCATCCTTGGTGACAAGAAAACCATATCATTCTGGTTCTCTCACCTCTCTCATGATTCTACGTAGTTCTTGTGTCTCTGGAATAGATTGTTCTTCCACGAGGCTTTGTGGAATCTGTTCTTGTACCAACTCTTGTGTATCTTGAGCCTCAACATCATCAAACTCTATCTCGATCCCACTATATCTTTTGGAGATGTTCTCCCTCTCAAGGAATATGGCATGTCTTGACACTGTAAACTTTTTTTTGAGGGGTTGTATAGGTAATATACCCTTGTTTCCTTGGGATATCCTATAAGGATATACTTTGTGCCTCGGGGTGAAAGTTTGTTACCTAAAGAGGCCTTAACAAATTCTTCGCTTCCCCACACATGTAAATTCGATAACATGGCCTTACGCCCACTCCATAACTTGCATGGAATACCATTTATCGATTTAGTTGGTACTTGGTTTAGTATGTGTGTTACTGTTTGTAATGCATATCCCCAAAAGGATAATGGAAGACTCGCATGACTCATCATTGATCTCACCATGTCCAACAGGGTGTGGTTACTCCTTTCACTTACACCATTCCACTAAGGTGTTTAAGGAGGAGTGAGTTGAGATAGAATCCCAAACTCCCGTAAGAAATCAATGAAGTCCTAATTAAGATATTCTCCTCCTATATCTGAGCAGAGTTTCTTAATATTCTTACCAAGCTAGTTCTCAACTTCATTCTTGTATTCTTTGAACCGATCAAAATAATCTGATTTATACCTAATTAAGTAAATATATCCATATCTACTAAAATCATCAGTAAAAGTTATGAATTTTGAGAACCCACCCCTTGCTTCAATTGGAAATGGTCGACACACATCTATGTGAACTAATTATAGATGCTCTTTAGCCCTTTCAAATTTCCCACTAAATGGGGCTTTGGTCATTTTGCCTTGTAGACACGCATGACATACACTAAGTGGTTTTAGTTCGAAAGAATCTAAATACCCATCTTGATGTAATTTTGTTAAACATTTCTCATTGACATGACCTAGCCGGTGATGCCAAAGTTGGGTGTGGTATGAGTCATGTGAATTGAATTTGTCATCGATTTCCATTACTTGGTTTGTGTAGTCTAACACATAAAGGCCATTATATAAATGTGCCCTACCAAAACAAATTCTATATTTATAAAAGTAGAAACATTCATTTCCAAAATTAAACATGAATCCATCAGTATATAATCTGGATATTGAAATAATGTTTTTAGTAACATAAGGAACATAATAACAACCCTTTAACAACAAGATCATTCCAGTTAGCAATGTGAGGTGGTAGTCCCTGACAGCTAGAATAACAAGTCTGGCTCCGTTGGCTGCTTGTAGATCTACCTCACCTCGATCAATCTTTCTGAATCTACTTGGTTCCTATATTTGGATACATATGTGAGCACCACAAGCTATATCTAATACCCAATTTTTATAAACAGATAGATTGCATTCGATGAAAAAAACACCTAAAGCTTCCCCTTGCTTCCTTTGCTGGGTGCAGTTTTTCTTCCAGTGGCCCTTCTTGCCACATGCGAAACAAACAACATCCTGTTCCCTTGCCTCCCCTTTGATCTTACTTTTCTTGGAAGGCCTTGAAGAATATTTGGTCTTAAAGCTCTTTGCCTTCCATTTCCTTTTATTCACCATAAGGAAAGAAGGTTTTTCACGCTTCATGTCATTATCCACTTGGCAAATGAGGATAAGAAGATCAGACAGAGAATTCTCAATGTTGTTCATGTTGAAGTTCACAACAATGTTTGAGAAGCTATGGGGGAGTGATGAAATAATGAGATCGGTACCCAGTTCTTCGGGGAGTTTAAACCCTAGAACCTCCAAGCACTCAACGTAGCCAATGAGCTTGACTACATGAGGCCCGGCTGGGGCACCCTCTCCAAGCTTGCTCTGGAATAGAGCCTTGGAGATCTCAAACCTTTCCTATCTTTCTCTCTCCTGGTATAGACCACGAAGGTGTTTGAGCATGCTATAGACATCCATGTCTTCATGAGACTTCATGAGCTCACTAGACATTGATGATAGCATCAAACATTAAACGTTGAGTGCATCGTTCAAATGTTGATCGTAGACCAGGAAATCTTCATCACTCGCCCCTTGGGCAGGAGAATCAGGAAGTGAGGACTCCAGCATGTAAAACTTTCATTCATGGTGTAGGATAACTCGAAGGCACCTAAAACATTCCTAAGAGTTACTGCCAGTGAGGATATTGTCTTTCTCCAGAATTGATCACAGAGAAAATGTGGTTGACGGGTTTTTCATTTCGATTCTACAATTGAAAAGAGCAGATTTATCAGTACTTTCTTGATTATATTTTTATGAGAAATAATAAATGAATTTATTAATTCTCCCACTATTTTATCAAGTCCCAATGGCCCTCACCATTGAAATTGGAATGTCCAGTTTCTTTGACATTATAGTGGTAAGGATCCATATTCCCCTTCGCATAACCCCAACAAGGGTTGGTCAAGCTATTTGACGGTATTTAGGAAGGCAGGTCTTTTGCCAACTATGAGCTTACAATTCCTTGATCTGTTGAGTGGACTCCCCAATCCTAAAATCCTGACTTGGATTTCCTCAAATCTTGCCTCCAATATTACATCAAGTATAGCAAGGGCTACTCCTCTTGATGTAATATGGTTAAGTCAACCCGAAACCTTTCATAAGGGATTCCTTTATAAAAATAAGTGTCTCAACAAGGGTTGGTCAAACACACAGTTTTATTGAGTCTTGCCCTTAATCAAGTAATGGAAGGCTTGGTATGACTTAATATGGTATTGAGGGATTTTAATCTTTTATGAATATTTTTGCATTATCACATGCTTTTTAATATTAATTGATGCTAGCTTAAGTGATTAACCATGTTCTGATAATGTTTATGCATATTCCGGTTTTTATTTTATTCCATCTTTGCATGATTGTTTATTTCATTAATTATGCGATCACGAAAACACATACATAATAAATAAACCATGAAATCAGATAGAAATAAAATAAGATGACATGATCATGAGTTTCTATTGGTTAACTTATCTATCGGTTTGATAAGCTAACCCTGACCTAGGGAAAAACACCTTGAATCGATGGTTCATGTTTTGCAGCTCCCACCTGTCCACCTTTGTATCTTCTTGGGTTGGTTTTGCCTCAACTTTGGGTTTTGAACCATCTCCTCTGGCATGGGAGATCCTCCATTACATGGGTTTACATTAAAGAAACCATGGGCACGTAGGCCCTACATTTTATTGGAAGAAGGATAGAAGGCCAAAAAATTTAAATTAAACAAATTTAAATGAAACCATACACACATAAAAAGGGTATTTTGGTCTAGATCATGATCATCCATAGCATGCAATGATATTTATGCATATTTAGAATTCAAATTCTTTTAATCGTTCTATTATTTAAGACAAGTCGTGCTTGAAATTAATTAATTATGATCTTATAATTAATCAATTCTTTATCTTAAATTCCTTTATGAATTTCCTTGAGATTCTTCTCATCCATATTTCTTGTATAGGTCTTTTTAATTTTGGAGGAAACCTGGTGAAATTCCATTTCTGTAAAGTACACGGTATGTAGTTTATATTTACATGGCGTGTATTTCTTTTCACCCTTTATCCAAAGTACGAGTTGAGGGCTTTGGCGTGTTTTCTCTACTTTGGAAATTTTGGAGTACACGGTGTGTAGATGAATCATACACGGTGTGTAGATGAATCATACACGATGTGTAATTCCTTATTACGTGGTAACCGGCCTAGGAATCCCGTGTACGTGGAACACGACTTCTCCTTGTACATGGTTTCACCTGGACTGGATCGGACTACACGGTGTGTTTCTACAACATACACGCTGTGTATTAATGTTTTCCATGCGCCATTCATTTTTGGTCAACACGGCGTAATCAATACTTAGGGATACTCAATTCACACAACATGGTTTGGCGGACCAGTGCTGATTCGTTGAACCTAAGAACACAGTGTGTAGTTTTTATTACACACCGTGTATTCCTGTGTTGTATAGACAGGAAGAGCAGCTCCTCCATATGAGTTCCTCATTTTTATTTTATTCAAAATTAAAATTAAAAGGCCTTTTATGTGATATGAATCGAGAAACAAAGAAGGAATAACAGATCTTTTTTATTCAGATTTATAGAATGATTTATTTCTAATTGAATCAAATATAAATGCATAAATTATCAACAAAAATTAAACAACTATAATCAATGTTGTAACCTCCCTCTGATACCAATTGAAGGTTCTGGGCGCAGCGGAAGTGTGTGGGTGGATGTTCCCACTTGGATTTTTGTCATTAACAATGATCAATCTGGGATCAATACGACGATAAACACCAGTCTCCACCGATCGAATCACAGAAATGGACAAAGAAAAAAAGTCCCGGAATTACAAAGTAGGATCATTACAGGTTGATTATAATTAATTTAATAAATTGAAAAGAAGTACCTTTTGGGTTTTATTTCTTCATTTATGTTCTTGATCACATTACGATGTGATTTGTCGTTGCGTCATAGACGCTAAGTGTAGACTTCCTCTAGCGGTGATCCACACGTGCACCTTGTATCCCTGGATGTCGCCAAAGGAGTCTCTCGGTGTAAGCATGGAGAAACCTTTTCTTGCGTTGTTCACCCTAGATCGTCTTGATCCGATGGAAGAGGATCTCTCTCGGTCTTGAGAGTGTTCTTGGAGGAAGAGGTTCTTTTGGCCTTGAAATAATTCTCCAAAATTGTTGTGCACAATGATTCTCTTGTGTGTGTTAGGAAAAGAGTTGGGGTTGTGATGATATTTATAATCGGGTTTGAGGTTGTAGAGTTATGACAATAAATAAATGCATTACGCGTTTTATTTATTTCATTAACTCCATTTTGAAAACCCCACGTCGGGTCATTAATTCCTTGACATGCGCCCACACTGATTATAATAAATATCATTTAATAAAATGATATTTTCCTCAAAATCCCAACTGGAAAAACTACACGGCGTGTATTAATAAATACACGGCGTGTACTTGTTTTTCATTGAAAACTACACGGCATGTACATTCAATGTACACAACGTGTATATCTTATTTTCATTTATTCATTTCTTTTCCATAATGAAAACTACATGATGTGTAAATTTAATAATACACGAAATGTACTTGTTTTCTAAATAAAACTACACAACATGTAATCATTGATACACAACGTGTACTTGTTTTATTTTATTCTTCCTCCAACATTAAAACGATTTAGGCTTCCTTGAATAATTATTGAACCACATACAAGAATAATCTTTATTCTACTTGAGTTAATTAAATACACTTAGTGTGTGACCCTGTAGGCCTCTTTCTCATTGGAATTAGGTAGACTTGCCTAAAGTCCAAGATTACTGTCTAGCAACGGGTCAAGGCACCCAAGAGAAAGAAGTTGACGCCACATTGACGTATCACTTCATACAAATGCTTACTGTGTAATTTAATCCCTTTGTCTCAATATATCATCAAGCATGTTTCATGGAAATGTCATAAACCTATATGCTTGATCTGTCGTTCTTTGACTACCTGAAATAAACTCATCTTTTACACCATGGACATGGAATTTAATGTGACAGTTCTATTTCAATCAAAGGACCGAGATATCAAATTCCATAAATGGAAGGTACAAATCCTTCCTCGAATTATCCATTAAAAACATGTCATTTGTGATGCACCCAACGTACCCTACTTCCACCAACTGTCTGCGTGACGGTTTTCATCAGTACATCTAAGTTCGTGAGTCATGACATGAGTTAATGATAATCTTCCAGTCTAAGGACCATTACATACACTCATAGATAGCGATGTCCGATGACACCAAGACATGCGAAATTGATACTAGCAGGTCTGTTCTCATAATCTCCCATCTTGGAGATTTCCAAGTGTGAACTTCATGAGAGAGAGTCTCGTCTAATTACGAGTACTCACGCATGACAGTCTGTATACTATGTGTCCTATCATAGTGTGTCATCCAACTATAGAAATTTATTTAAGAATATTGTTATATCATTTCAAGGTTCTCATCATAGCAGGGATCTGCCATGACTTTATCAATGCAAAAAATATTTCAGGACATTATTATATTATAGTCATGGAGAACAATGAACAATATATAATAAGAGTACATTAATGTAATAAAAGTACAAAACAGTTGGTTCTCAGGACACCAACCCTTACACCAATGTCAAGAAAACAAGACTAGAGAATATCCTCAAGAACCTATATAGAACTTTATGTATGTCCATATGACTGCGGATGGTATGGCATACTCAAACGAACATAAGATACTAGTATATCCTGAAGGCCTCTCTAAAAGTGAGAAGTGAACCGAGGATCCCCATCAAATACTATAACAGATGGAACTCTATGAAAATGAACAATCTCTTTCACATAGATATTTCTGAACTCCTCAACTTTGGTTGTACCTCAAATGGGTATAAAGTGAGATAATTTTTTCATCTGATTGATCACGAAAAATATAAAATTCTTCATTCTATGGGTATAAATAAACAAAACCACAAAGTACATAGAGATCTCAATTCAATTCCATATAGGTACTGGAAGTGGATGAAGTAAACCCAAAGTTTCTAGTGCTCGACCATGACCTGTTGGTATGTATAACAATGAGAGACAAATTCTTAAATTCCACATGTCATACATGGACACAAAAATCTATGTTTCATGTCATAGAACATCATTGTGGTTCATGGGTACACAACGCATTATGAATTATGTAAATCCACCATAAAATTTTTCCTTACTGATAATGGAACAAAAAAATAATTCTAGAATAATTGGATTCCCTCTTTGGAGAATGACCAATGAACCATGTTATCCCCAACATAAATAGGGTCTCTAATGCCGTAAAACTCATCATCAAGCTACTTATCCTAAAGAATAATCTCGAGAAGAGTGGATTTCAACTAATAAATTTCCAAATAAACCTCGTCCCCTAATTCTAGGACTTCGATATGTAACTGTGAAGAAAGAGCCACCAAGTTCCAATCTTCTAAAGATTCTTTCATGGCCTAGGTTGGAAATTTTCTACTCAAAGAATCTGTGATGACATTCCCTTTCCCCGGGGTATAGGTGATGTCAAAGTTTAAGGATGGTAGATATTCCACTTAATTCATATTACAGAGATTAAAATATTTCAGAGAGAAGATATAACATAAGCTCATGTGGTCAGAATACATGGTAAAAATTTATCCATAAAGGTAATACTACTAACTCATAAGTGTGTACACCATAGTTGCAAGTTCAAGGTCATGGGTCAAATAATTATTTTGATGTGGTCTAAGATGAATAGATCCATAAGAAATTACATGATCAACCTATATAAGAACGCATCCCAAAGATAAACCCGATGCATCATAGAAGACCATGTAGCCCTACCCATCCTCTAGAATAGTCAACACTAGAGAAGTTGTGAAAATATTTTTTAGCTCAACAAAATAATTTTTTTATTTTTCATCCTAAGAAAACTTTACTCCAACCTGATTTAGACCATTAATTAAAGAATCCAACTTTGATAAGTCCTTAACAAACCTACGATCATTCCTAAAAAAACCCATGAAGCTCTGAATCTCGAAAACATTTCATGATTGTTCCCATGTCATCACAAAATTAACCTTTTTAGGATGAAATAAAATACCATGCTTCGACACCACATGTACCAAGAACTTCAATTCAAAAATTTAAAAATCACATTTATATAGCTTGGAATAAAGTTAGTGATTTCTCAATAATTCCAAAACTTCTCTCAGTTGACACACATGATCCTCCTCAAACTTAGAGTAAATAAGGATTTCATCCAAAAAGATAACAATATAAGTATCAAGATACTCATGGAAACTCCTTTTCATTTAATCCATAAATACTATAAAATAATTAGTTAGAAAAAAAGGAATGAATATGTACTCATAATGGTAATGATTTCTTTAAAATGCTGCTGTCTAAATGTCAGATTATTTTATCCTCAACTGATAGTGGCCAGACTGAAGATCAATCTTTAAAAACCACTTGTCCCCTTAAAACTGATCAAAGAAATCATAAATCCATGGAAAAAGTTTTTTTTATTTACTATGACTCTATTTAGTTTTTGGTAATTGACACAAAGGTTAAGTGAACCATCAAATTTCATAACAAATAGAAAAGGAGACGCCAAAGGTGACACACTCGAGCGTATAAATCAATTATTTAGAAGATCATCAAACTGAGTCTTCATCTACTTCATTTTTGCTAGTTCCATGTAGTAATAGGGAATAAAAATTGATTAAGTACCATTCACTAAGTCAATAGAAAACTCTACCTCTCTTATCGGTGGAAAACCAGAGAAGTCATAAGGAAAACATAGGGAAAATAAAAAAACTAGAGGGTGATCACCTTTTAAAGATTATTACTCCAAATAAAAAATAAACATAGATATTAATTCCCCCAACTCCACATAAGAAGGTCCATATCCACTCAACCTTGGTTCCCACTCTTGAAAGATATGGCACACCCCATCGGGTGTTCGAAAGGAGACCCATCAAAGATAACAATAAATCCAGGCTTTATTAGCAATGATCAAATCCATACCAAATATTACATTAAGTAGTTTCATGTCAAGAACCAAAAATACAAATTCAATCTCAACATCTGATAAAGAGAACATACAGGCAGGACTAAGGAGACCCTTCTCTCTCTTTGTTCTAAGGGGTGTAGTAAAATCCATCAAATAATACAAAAGTTCTATAGGATGATTTAGTAGATTAAAAATATAGGTTGAAATAAATGAATGAGATGAAATAGTATCAAATAAATCAGTCACTAATGAAAAAGATATAGTGGTCCTACCTCTCCCAGTCGCTGGACATGTATCCTCTTCCTCTGGAGACACTTCCACTATGTGAAAAGGCTTCATTCCAAATGCCTATAGATGGAGCCCCTTTGTACATGAGTAATTTAATTTCCCCATAGTTTTAGAAGGTTCTGATGGTCCTATTATACCACGCAAAGTGGAAGTGATATGAGAGAACATTTTTAATTGACCCAAGTGTCTAAAGGAACCACATACCTTGAGTGCATTAGTGAAAACCAGATTTAAATACCTAGGCTTGCCACACTGTTAGAAAATCAAATGGAATTTTTCAGGCACTATAGGAGGTCTAGAAAACCCTGATTCTAGAAATAACTATAAGAATAATCATGCCTCCTCTTTCCTACAGAGAAATTCACACCGCCACAAAGAGAAAAGGAAAATCCCGTCAAACCTGACTTTCTATCCAGGCCCATTTTAATAATCAACACTCTATCTAGAACATCAGCATAAAAATGAATCTTTTACATGAAAACTTGAGAATGAATATATGATCAAAGTTACAAATTTAACTATCGAGTCTTCAGCTTCTCATTTGATACAATCTCAGGTGAAAACTGCATAGTCATAGAAAAACGAGATTCATACTCTTTCACATTCTTATCAGCTATCACAAGTTTGAAAAACTCATTAGCCTTGGAAAAAAACATCGAATTTGGATATAACTAGTCGGTGAAAAGATATTTTAAGTATTTACACTATAATCTATCATGAATCTTCATCAACACCATCATTTCCCACCATCTCCTGTTTAGTCCCTCTAGCACAAAGGTGGAACACTTCACTTTGATCTCTTCAAGCGTCTCTAATAACATAAAAAATGATCATTTCTTTTCAACCATTCCTCAACTTCTTGAGGATAATCGGATCCTTCGATTTATTTTGGATTTTGGTGAATGAAATATTGAGAAAGATTCCAAATAACATCCCTTTGAGTTTCCACAACTTGATCCTGAACGAGAACTAGTGGTGGTTCCTGTCCTAGAGCTTGGACAGTACTCAAAATCACTTCAACTAGACTCAGGCACATGAGAGGATTTTATCACTGTGGATCAGCAGAAGCTTCCTCCAAGATCTGATTCATATGTTTTCTCAGAGGTATGATGCTACAAAACATCATTAGAAAACATTGAAGAGATCAGATTACCACTCAAATAGAGAAACAAGGAAAAACTAATCCCAACAGATTGATATAACATATTTGTACTTAATCACATCGCAATAAAAAGAAAGTAAAAGAATATAACTAATCCTCAAGATGCCTTTCCCAAACCACCCCTAGTGACTTAAGGCTCCTTGAAGTGAAAGCTAACCGGGTACTTAATCTCAACTACCTTTTATGTCCTGAAAAGAATACACAACTGCATACTGACATCAAGGCAAGATGAAAAAAATATCTCTGATACCAATTTATCACAAACCATCTTGGGTACCTGGAAACCCAATAATTAATCTGGTCCTGACATAGAACGAAGGGTGTTACCGATCCCCATGGGTTGGTGACAATCACCTGGCATCATACAATATGAAAGTGGGAACCAATTTTCCACAAAAAAAACAAAAACAAGATAAACAAGTCAGTATGTATACAAGGAATATTCCATAGAGAGAAGTATACTAGAATTAAACTTGGTAAAACATGCCAAAGTACTATAGAAAAGTACCAAAAAACAAGATAACAACCCAATTATCAATGAAAACAACTCACCAACCCCAAGGATCAACAATTACTACCTCCTCCAAGTGGTGCATTACCCTTGGTCGATACTAGAAGAAGATAATCTACAAAAACTCGAAGGCATAGGTAGAGTGTGAGCTAAATTCATAGTAGGGTCTCACTAGGGATTCTATAATATGATTACAACATTTAATTAACCAAATAATTCTTTAAATTTAAAATAATTAGGTATGGAATTTCAAAATAATATTTAAAAAAATGATGCTTTACATTTCAAATGATGAAAATAATTTTAAAAAATTGCTCAATAATCATTTTATAAAAATAGTTTATATAAATTCATAAGGCATGGAAAATAGTTTAAAACAATAATGGAATATATTTCAAGAACAAAAAAATGAGAAACATGGTCATGTGAAAAAAGTTATAATATTTAAAGGCTATGAGATCCTTAATCACTTAAAGGTAAATCACAACAATATGTGTACACACACACCCCTTTGATACCTACAAAATAGGATGCATCAATATCCCATTGGGGATATGACCTTATGCACTAGGTTTTGTTTCAGTTATATGTGTTAAAAGAATACTATCCCAATAACTCACTAACAACATAGTATTTCATGTGTTCTAATACAAATCAATGATGACCAATTTATTTTAACACTTATTAAAATTAAATTCATCCTAATCCCCATTTCAAATATTCCAAATCTCCATTTAAAAACTGAAATGGGTTTTTAATCAAAACATACCTTTTTTTAAGCTAAAACCAATGGGTTTATTTAAAAAAAATTAATCCATTTTTCTGAAATACTAATTTGAAATCCATTTTTCTACATCAATTTCAAGATTTAAATTCAATAATTTAAATTTTATAAAATTTAATCAATTTCACAATTACACCCAAATTCAATGGAATTGGGTGGTTTTTCCCAAATTCGTGACAAATACAAATTGAAAACCATAATTCAATGGTATTGGGTTTTTATTCAACCAATTGAATGAAATTTAATTTATATCATGAAATTGAATTGAAATCAAAAAAATTAATTTAAATCATGCAATTTTGGGTTAATAAAAACTGGCCATTATAACAGAACCACCAACCTTGGGATCATGAGATCTCAAAACACCAAGCCCTTATCTAGAAACTCCAATGAAGAATATTGTAATTACAGATCGAAGAATCAAACCTAGATTAATGATCTGAAATAGTGGGTATTAGATCCTCCTATAACAGAAATATCTAAAAAACCCTAGGGAGGAAAGAGGGGAGAGTGGGAGAAAGAGAATGGGAGGAGGAAACATATAAGGAGAAGATCATAAACCATTATCCTATCTTCACTTTGATTATGGATAGGTGTACAAGGGCCAAAATCACCTCTTGGGAGCTCCCATATAATAATAAAATGTTATGGGTTGAATGAGTTCTATCAGGCACCTAAAAGGGGGGTTTTAGAATGTTTAAAATTAATTTCCGGATTAAAAAATCCCATGCACACAGTTATCTGGGAAGTGTCACATGGTTAAGATAAACTATGTAACCTAATAATTCACACATTTTTATGGGGTTTCATGGTTTCTCCTAGGTGGGGATCACAGTTTGTCAAACCATTTTCTATCCATGAAAAACCCCACTATCTGGGTTTGCACGATTTACCCTGAGAGGGCTCATGGTTTGGGAAAACTATCCACCAACTTCTCACATCCCATAAACATTAAAAATTTCAATTTTTTTAACATGAATCATAATAAAACGAAACCCAACCAAGGAATGATCAAAATATGGGTTTATTAATACGTAAAAACTGTAACAGGATGTTACAATCTAAGAATTTATCCCACGTTGAGGGGGAAGTATCAAAACCTCTTCTAGAGAGTCATCAGGGTATTATTATATGACGATGGGAAACCCAACTAACTAATCCTCCACCGATGTCAATATTATTCTATTCATAAAATATGTAATGAACTTGAAATTTTTTTAACACATATAAGGATCTTGGTCACTAACATATTAGGCATGAGTTCCATCATAATCATGAAATGTATTTCACCCCTATAAGTAATCAATAATTTATTATATTGGATGAAACTAATAAATAAAAAAGATGTTGTCATGTGGATATATCTATAATTATAAGAAATATCACAAAGAGTGATTCTACCCCAACATCAACTCAAAATCATTACAAACATAATTTATGCTAGCTTGACCACCAACTGGAATATTCAATTCCTTAAATAGTAGAAATCTCACCACCACATTCCCTATCCATGGAATAGTGGGGGGGGGGGAATTAAGTAGTGACTATCTCCAAAAATAAAAAATGTATATACCAACGAAGAATATATGAATATAATTCCTAACATGATGTTTGGAATTATAAGATCTTTAATCTCTATAGAATACATCTGATAATGATCTTCTTTACTTTCTCTCTAGCCCAAATGGAAACCACCTCCATGGAAAAAACTAGATTATATCCCTAAGGAAAAGAAACATCATTGAGATACCATATTCCTAGAGCATCTAATCTCTACCGATAAAAAGTAAGAGAACCTTGATATTACTATTTCCTTAAAGGGTACCACTACAATGACTAATCCAGAAGAGGGCCACCATCAGTACACTGACTTCCAAGGATGTTTTTGTACTCAATATTTAATTTTCCATTACCTCTATAAGAATAAAATACAATGTAAAATCAAATTTAAGAGGTACATGAATATCCATCTCTAGGTGGAATAATCTAAATAAGGATAGAACTAAAACTATACTACCTGAAACATCCACGAACCAAGTAAGTATGATATTTTATAAAAAACAATACTCCATGAAAGTCATGATGTGTCCGCTTTTATGACAATATGAATCTAGAAAACCCCCTCTCAACCACCACTTCCCTCACCAAAATCATGAGATATGTATCAGAAACATGAATTAGTTGACCTTGCACTTGATATATGGACACAAATGCCCAATATAATTCCATTCCCAATCTAGTTCATCTGTATGATGTTATAGAGAATAATAAATGAGTTTCATATACCAGATATTATACTACTGTATGTTGTAATTCCATTTCAAAATAGTATCCCACTCCTATTTATAGGAATCCTTTATGGTTGAAGAATGAAAATCTTCAAGGAACTAATTATAAAACTTATATCACATATCATCAATCTCCTTAGGATCCCTGAGGAACAATAAACAACACTTCCTAGAATCCCCACACATCAATGTATCAAAGAATTATATCTAGTTATCCTTTCTATCATAGAACAAAATATAGGTAATCTATAACTCCTCAAACCATGCCTCAACATCCTAATATCAAATAGAGCCATTATAATTCTATAGTCCGCAAAGATGAAACTGTCAGTGTTACCTCTTACTGGTATAATTATCATTAACCTCCACCCAGTAACGATCTGCTAGAATATATTACCGAACATATTCAACATGGACCCAATGATATTATCATCCTAGATTTATACCTAAAAAATATTATACATTAAGGACTATTAAAATCATATTTTTTTAATATATAATATTATTTAGTTCAAATTTTACCTAATTCCCATTTTTAGCCAATTTAAACATTGTAGTAGACAATCATGATCCATGATCCTCACAAATTTCTCTAACATGCAAGAAACACCAATTCAATTTCTATGTTAATTAAAATAACAAACCACATTCTAAATCATTGGAATTTGAAAATATGAAATCAAAAAGTATATGGAACATATCACACAAAACCATAGTATCAGATACAACATAGGATTTTCCTCAACTGACACTTTTATCTAACCCGATACAAGGATTTCACAAATAGGTTATATGAAACTATATCTCTTACATGAAAATAAGAATCAAGATAAAACATCATTAATATTATTTATTTAGAAATTTGACTATTACTATTCATTTATTTATCTCATCACAATTATAGTTTAATAATATTATTTTAACTCTTGAAATCATATTTTATAATTCACATTTCAATTCCATATTTTTATTCCATGCATTCAATAAATTATTATAGCCATCCTATGGTTCCTGTTATTCAACATTACTAACAAAAACTCTCATATCATGAGTTCAAACATCATTCCATATGTAATTCCATAATCCATGTATTCTAGGAAACATTGTAAGCTACCACAATAAAGATTCACCTATGTTGTATAAACCTAGTGTAACAATGTGTTATACATCTCCATATACTATTATCTAGCATACAAACCATAAAATGAAATAATCATTCTTGATGGTAAATCACATCTCTAAATCAATAAAAATCAAACAAAAATCACCAAACACAATAAAAAAGTAACATGAAATACCTTCTATCAACATGCTCCTATAATCCAAAAAATAAAACAATTCTAATTTAATTAGAAAAATGAAATTACATATTTCAACTTGTACTATATATTCCTCACCTCACATCCCAACAGCACTGAGACTATAGAAATAATAGAAAGGTCTCAAACAAGTTACACACATATATGAAAACAATGTATTTTTAGTAAATGAATTCATAGGGATTCTAACGCTATAACTATAAGGAAAATGAGCCTTTAACAACAAGGATGATAATGAATAAACCCAAAAATTTATAATTATATAGAAACATTTTCATAACCATCTTGAATTAACTGATTAATTATTCATATTTTTTAGTAACATGAAATCTAACATCAATAAATAATAATAACTGCCAAACAATTATAAACTTTCTTATAGTAATAAATTCATTTTTAATAGTTTTATTGGAAAAATTTTAGTTAAATTAAAATTAAAATCTCACTAATAATTTAATCTTTACCATGTTTATAATAATTGGTTAACCAATTTCATACATATCCATAATCTGAAACAACAACAATAATCATATTAATTTAGTAACACATGGTGTAAAAAATTTAAAGTGTAATCATCAAAGTAGCATCACTATATGGGACCATAATACCCATTTGATTAATTTATAAATCTTTTTATTAGGTACCATTAGGTCAATTTCATCACAACCCATAGATACATTTTCATGATAAATACAAAATTTCCCATAAATGGATATGTTATGAATCCATTACCTCAAGTCAAATATTCCAAGAGTCATTAATAAATAATTAAAGAAAAAAGGAGTCAACTTCCACCATAATCATAGAAAACAAGATTGAAATATAACAATAAAAAAATGTATATTGCAAGATTTAAAATTTATCCAAACTAGAGATAATCTAAAAAAACATCCTTATGAAAGAATGATGAAATAGATGATGAAGTAAAGAGGAGGAGAGAGAGTACCTTGATTAATGAGTCTTCAATCAAAAAATTCAAATTATTTAAACTATCAATGGACATGGTTGGATGGTGGTGAGGGTTATATAAGTAATATTATATTCAAATGAAGAGGCTTAAATTTATATGAAAGAAAACCCATACCTCTATTTAAGAAGGAAGTTCGGAAATCCACCACCATGGGGATGCGATGTCCGCTGCACCCATGGGGCCCCATGATCCAAAGAGATCTAGTTACTTAGAAATTTGAGATTACATATCCCTCCAAGAATCATCTATTTCAAAAAACGTCATTAAAAACATTTAATCAGCTTTAGGAATTACACTATGACATGGTGCATAGTGTTTTGGATTTTAAGATGCACACTACGACCTATCAACATGATATATGGAAAATTGTTTTTTCATTTTGAAATACCAAAATCAAGACAATTTCATAGAGATCTCCAGATTTCCATTTCTTTAATGTCATTATATATCCTAATTTCTCTTTTACTGCATACAACCATTCCCATCAGTATAAAATTTCAACAGTCCATATTTCCAATAGAAAAATTCCCAACCCCTATAGTTACAAAACATCCTTCACTACCACTAGGATCCCATACACATTCACCATAGGGAAATATTTTAATGAAAACACATTCCAAAACTATTACCCTAGGAATTTAAATCCCCATGATGCACTAAGAACTATATGAAAATATAGAATCTTGCAGGATGAAAAATGGCCAACCCGAGATGCCCTATGTCATGATAATAACATTGAAAGAACAACCACCATGGACAGTTCCATGACTACAACCATGTCATGGTAAACCTAAAAATGTTAAAAAATAATGTATCATCTCTATTAGACCTCAAAACTCCCTTGTGACACTTACACACCTTAGTAAAATAAAAAATAGAGGATTTAATAAAACTATGTCCTTATATGGGGATGTTTCAACTTGATAATGGTGTTTTTATACTTGAGGGTGTGTTTATAAATTGTTTATTATATATTATTTCAAGAGGAATAGGTTAATTCATAATGATAGAATTTTACATCCTGTGTGTGAGGATATTTATTGAATTATTCTAATTGGATAAGAAATATAGTATGGTTTTAGATGAGTGTCTTGGTATAGTATATAATATCTTATATTAATGTTTGTTATATTATCATTTATATATAATTTCACATCATTCTTATATTTTATTGGTATTAGTTTGATTTATATAGATATGTTGAATCATATCCTTGTAGATTAGAGTTGTGGAAATATAATATTGTTTTCAATTGAATTATTAATGATTGTATTTAATATAAAATATTTATATAATATAAATTAAATCATTTTGAGGTGATGATTTTGTGTATCATAAAAAAATTCACATATTTCTACTATCTTCACACTCACGCATTGGTGATGATGAACCATTTAGGACATCCTATTTTTTTATAATCACCATATATCTAGGAATGGTGTGGAATCTATGTGTACAAAGAAACAAATTAATTTGATACATATTTTTTAAATAACTATAGAGGATAATGATCTAGGATTATAGAGAATACAAAATTCATGATACCTAAGTAGTTAACAATATTTTTGATATGTTTTTCCATATGAAAGTATAGGTATTAATTTTCTTCTTATTTATATTTTTTTTCTATATTTATATTGTACATGTATTTTGAAATTTATGTTTTTTATGCATTAGTATATATGTGTATTATATTTCATGTTGTTTTATAGAGTCATGGAATAGGTGAGGAACATAGAATTTACTTAAATGTAATTTATATTTTTCATGTGAATTTATTCAAATATATATATATATATATAGGTATCTCCATTATATAGAAATTAATTACCATAATTTTGATTGAATTATATTTATGTACATATAGTTTATAAAAACTGTAAAAACCATTTAATAACATTAAAAATTCACCCTACACATGTTTCCTTTGAAATATATTATTATGAAATGCACCTAATTTCTATAGAGATGTAGTTATGGAATCATGTTATTTTTTATAGCATGTTATAATATTAATAATTTTCTAAAAAAAAATTTATTTGATTTATACTCATAACTAGATGGTAAATTTATATGATATATATATGATATGAAAATTATTTTAGTAATCATTCATGTTTATTGGTGATTTAAAATTCCATGGTTTATAAACTAGAAGGGATATATTTCATTATTAGCCTATAAATATTAATATTTAGTTATAATGAGTTTTTCACAATAGAGTCACTGAAAATGATCTGGAACTCAATAATTTAGGATTTTTGATGGAAAACATTGAAATAAAATATAAAAAATAATTTGAAATTTATATGTATAAAGTCTGATAAGTTATTTAATTATCGATCATGTTGGTGTATTATAACTTATATTAATATATAATCCTTAAAAGGGAAGAAATGTTAATGAAATTCAATGATATTAATCATTATCATGTATAAAACATTACAATAGATTTCTACATTAATTATTTTATTTAATTAAATGAGAATTTATATTATTTTATTCTTCTCCAATTATTTTAAATTTTTTATTATCAATTATTTTTCATTTAAATATATATATTAAATGATATCATGTTATTTATATGTTTTAAAAAGTTTTTCAATGAAGAGGAATAAATTTCACTATGTTAAAATAATATTATATTCTACAATTAAACTAATAATGATTTTTAAATGGGAAAACACTTATATATCTTAAGAATATGATATAATAATTACTTATGGATTGAATTCATATTATGATAACATAATATGTTTTTTATTTAATATTATAGTTTTATAAAGAGTATAGTAAATTAATAATTCTTTAATTAAAACAAATTAAGTTTAATAAATATGTTATTTTTTTATGAATAAAATTTAATTATATTCCACATTTTTGAAGATGAAAAAATTATATTAGAATGAATCCATTATATTTCTATTTAATAATGTGGAAATTATTAAAAGATGGTTAAATGATCAACCCAACCTAAATGTGGTTCTTTATAAACATATTGAAATAATGTTGAATCCCTGAGAATGAAAATATTATATTTTTAGGTTTAAATATTTTTACATGATTTATTTATTTTCTAATATAATGATCATAGATGTTACATAATAGCATTATGAGGGAATGATTTTATTCCTTGAATAATAAGTCGATTCATTATTTTTAAGTAGTCCTTATATATTTTTTAATTAAAAGGTATATATTTTTGGATTATGTTTATATAAAAAATAAATAGATAAATTGAAAAAATATTACCTATAAATATTATTAAAATATTATATTACTATAATAAATATAACAAAAAATTGATCTATCTAAATGGAAAAGTGTTTTATATTTTTTTTTTGAAATGAATAAGGGTAATATATATCAAAGAAATGTGGAATATATATCAATAATATATGATAAAATGGTTACCTTTTCTATAATAAATTATCTTCGAAGGCGAATCCCCACTCATTGGACTAAAAATATCAAATATAAATTAAGTTACTACTATTTATATAGGTTACAAAAATATAAGGGATGATTATAGATATGGGATAAATTTTCCCATTAATTAAACACAAAAAATTGATTACACGAGGCTTATAAACAATTTTCAAGGCACCTTCCATCCATTAGACTAAAATATATATCTAAAAATAAATTATTTTAAAATTAATATTTTATAATATTAAATTTTACTAAAAAATAATATAATAAATTTCAATAATAAATATGATGAAATGTAAAAGGAGATAAATAATATAAAATAAGTCCATATTGATAACACATTACTCTTTTAAAAAAATCAAAATAATGATAATTATTATTCCATATAACTAGACACTATTAACAAATTAAATAAACCATAAATATAAAGTAAACTAAAATGGATACCCTATTATATATTTAACAATTATAAATATCATATAATTTTATGTGTTTTTGTTTTAATATTTAATGATTAATTATCAGGGGGTTCTGTAAGAAAAATTGGAATGATATCTCTGTATCCAAAACACTCACTAATGAATGTGTATCCATTATATGAATTTTCTATTTTTAAAATCATTTATGGTGTCCCCAAACATGTGAATGTTGAAATAAAAATGTAAGAGTATTTGAAGGAATTTATGGTCATAATGTTTTATAACATGTTATTCAAGGTATATTAAATTCAACGTGTCATAATTAAAAAAAATCACATTTTGATTTCTCTAACAAAGAACCATGTTTATCAATCATTTTAATCCTTTAAATAATGAGTAACTGAAACCAATATCATATATGCTAATAATCTAGGGGAATAAAGAAATTTATATTAACTAAACACAATATGAAAATCCATTAAATGCTCCCAATAAAATAAATATTCTAATATACCCTTATTTGGAGGAAATTACATATATACTCATATCATGACACCCTCCCCCAAAAGATTACTCCTCCTAGATCATTAATGAGGGAAGGGAGATGGTGACTGCCCTAATCTTGTCTCTAGTAGGCCCAGAGTAGTTGACAAGCACTAAATATATAATAAACATTCAATGGGGAGAATTAACCTCTAAGAGAACATGCAGAAGTGAGAGATATGATATAAAACCAATCAAAATATGCTCATATATATATAAAAGAAATCCAATGTGCATATATATAACTTCATATAGTTCTAAAACAACTATATGGAAATATAAGCATACTAAAAAGGTAAACTCAATAGGGATCTTATAGCCCATGTTGCTCCTAAAAACCATGATGTAGTATTATCCATCCCGACCTCCAACCTACTTCTGCTGACCTAAAAAATAGTTTACATGTATGTTGGGTAATAATAAAAAAATACTTGATAGGATTTTCCATAGGGCCTCTCTTGAAAATGATAATGAAATCAAACTAAAGAACATTATACAAAAGTGAAACGAACTCATCACCTATAGCGGTATACTATATTCCTAGCCTCACCATGGTTATCTTTCACTAGGTATGGAGATCATGTAATATATTAATAAATCATAAATGGTATAAGACACCACTTTCCCACTTTTATTCCACTCTACAATATCATTACAAATCCAGACCCATCTCCCCCCAAAAGTAAGTCATCCCATATAAACATGGGTTATGTATCATAACATACACCTAATGTATCACGTCATCACATAATACCATATGAAAACACAATATATAGTAACCAAGTATTTTATGTGAGCCACTACAACTCATATGACATATATCAAACATTGGGTAATATACCCCAAGTCATCACTGCCCAGACATTGAGTAAGGTACTTCGAGCCATCATAACACACGCATTTCATACTTATAATAATCATTTGGATACTATATCTAGAGATAAATATGTTTAATATAACAATAATATATCAAATCCCCTTATACACAAGTATATAGGGAAATTATCCTATATGAATCCCAATGCATGAAACTACCAAGAGAAGAGAGAATGAATAGAGGGGTATTCAACCATCCATCCTCACACTTGGATAATTGGGAAACCACCCTCATAGAGTCCACCAGGTGTTAGTATCCCTAACCGAAATTTGTGGGGTAACTTATTAGATCATAGAATATACTAGATATAATATAGATAACATCCACACTATGGGAATAACCCAGTCCTAGGTTTGACAACATCTATTTTCACGTGGACACCTTACTACCACAACCAGGGATTATATATCCTATAAGAAAATAATAATATTAAGAAGATGAATTAAATAAATTATTTTCTTCTCAAAATTATCGTATCATTATTTAAATAATTTTCCATTAATTAACCATAAACATTATTCCAAATTACTTTTCATTAATCATTATAGAGATGTTCATTCCCTCAATGCATATTCCAAATCGAGTCTATTGTTTATAGAGATCATCTATTTCTCATTATACTAACAACTAACAATATGGGTTAAAATTTTATTAAACACTAATAACCATTAAATTTTAATAGGTACTATAGGAAAACCATACTATGATACCATTAAAAAATTTAACCAAGCACATCTAGCTACCTCAAATAGTAGAGAAAGTAATAAAAATAAACATGCAACCAGACCTTCAACCATTAAACATATTCATAAAAAGTAAACCATCCAAATTTATCACATTAATGGTTAAGAATATCTTTAACCCATTCCATCACCTCTGGTTCTATCCCCAACACGATCAATAATATCTTGATGCATCACACTATTATAGGCGTCAACTGATGCCACATCATCTGGGCCTCCTAGCACATATCTCATAATCCATATCAAGCTTATCCATCCTAAGATTAAATAATAGTATGATCTCACATATATAAAACATAACAAGGAATAAAAAAATAATCATAGTAAATAGGGGAAACTAAGACCTGTAATAGGGTATTCAACCTTCACATGCATATAGGCTCTCATGGACCCCAACACAAGGAATTTATCCTTCTCAAGAAAAAAATCACTCTTAGCCCTAAGAATAACCTTTATCAAAATACTATTTTTTTTATTTCATCTTGAATTAATTGATTCACTATTAACATGATTATTATATGTTTAACCCAATGGATTATCTACAACATTCTATGAAAAAATTTAAACATTCTATCTATAATTAAAAAAAGTTTCAACAAATAGAGAGAAAAACTTTTCTCATTTAACATGAAATTTTATTATTATTATCAATAAGATTTAACAAGATTCATGTTCATTATATATTCCAACAACACATGGAATAAAATATTTAACTAAACATATATATTTCATTAATTTTAATTACCATCAAATTTTAAGAAACAACAGATTAAAATTATACATATTATTTAATTCATAATACATTAATTAAATTTATTCACACATTATACTATTTACCATTTTGGGAAAAAAGAAACATAAAAAAACGATCATAACAACATGCTACAAAAGCATAGTATAGATAACAGACTATCTAGAAACTTAGGAGGCAATTTGTTATCATATTTTAAAACATAAACATGAAATAACTATCAAATTTCATCATTGATCAGGTAAAATAATTTTTATGTTAATTCCTATGTCATCCAAAGGGATAAAATGTGGTTTATTTATGATATTACATAAATAAATGATAATAAATGAATCCCCTACCCCAAAATAATCTATGTTCTATTTATGAGGATTGACTAATATTGTGGATCCTGATCACTTCTCTTGAATAAAACTGTATGAATCCAAGGAAAACATGGAACAAACATACAAAAAAATAACCAAAATTACTTATTAATATAGAGAGGAACCAATATAAAAAGGAAATAATAAAAATTTATCTATAATATTAAAGAAAAACAAGAGAAAGACATATAACTAACCTCAAATCACTTCAGATCTAACACTGGAAGATGATATTCATTTTCTTTTAAAGAGATCTCAAAATATCTAAAGAAACACCATTGGATAATAGGATATTTGGAATAAATCATAGGTTTTGAGAAAAATGAGGATAAGTGGGTTATAGAGGGTTCTAAATGAAGGATATTTAAGGCATAAACCCCTCATTAATTTCATAAAAACCTTAAATATTATGTTCCACTGAAAAACCCATCACCTTAAATAACACATACTATACTTAACATACACCATAAATTCCATGTTTATGATTTAATTCCCACTCACTAAGAAATATAATCCATAAAATCCCTTTATTCCATAATAATAACTTTTTTCATATAACACAATTATGTCTTACAACACTTGTTATGATTTAAATTCTTCCTTATTCTAGCTTTCAGTATATAAACACCACTATACCTCCACTAAACCTCTTCTAAGATCCATGAAATTTGTAAATAATAAAAGGGTCTGTAAATATGGATCTAAGATATTAAATAAGATACCTCTCAAACAATTATCATTCTTAAAAATTTAAAACCAATCCTAGAGGTAAAATAAAAGGGCCTCCTAAACAGCCACCGTACAAGATACTTATACAGGATATCTACCTTATAGGAGCTCAACCACCTCACTCAGACAAAAAAATTAAAAAACCATGAAATAATAATATCTATATTCAAAAGACTCTCTATGGAAAATTACTATCAAATGATAGAAAGTTCATAATAATAAAATAAGAGAAAATCATCTCATAACTAGGAAAGGATCAATATCCACAGTGAGAAATACAAAAATAGAATATATAAACATAAAATAGATCGTGGTTTTGAGTGTGTATCTATAACTCACATTACCAGATACTCTCTTTTACAGCACCGTTCCACCACAAGACACAAACTAAGGGAATAACACACCTACAAAACACCTTCTATTTATAGTCCTAGATCACTATATGACATTCCTTAAAGTAATCATATCATTAACATAGATCTCACCACAATAATTGGTGTTAGAGTCATCATGAAGGTAATGGTAGAGCTATAACATGTGAAATACATTAGGTATTTAGCTTATCTATAGGAAATGTTCTATCTAATAGGCTACGACTTGACCATTAAAGAACACATCAAAAGGCCTAATATCCCAGGGAGAAAGATTACTCCCATTAATAAACCATCAATTTCCACATCGAGGAGTCACCTATAGATACGTATGATCTAGGAAATAAAACTATAGAGGTATCCTCCAATGATCAAAAGGGGATTTATGATGTTCCAGTGATTCTTTCATCCTCATGTATATCTCGTTAACCTCCTCTGTCATATTCAATATTAGCTCCTAGATGAAAATTTTTGACTCTCCAAACATAGTCTAGCATAATAGAGAATGGAAAATGGATCTTAAAAAATCATCAAATGGAACCATACTGATGGTGGAGGGAATAATATTGTTGTAAGAAAACTGAACCAATGGAAGGTTCCTCATGTACAAAACTCCAAAAACATGGACATAATAAATAAACATGACTTCAAGGTGATCTAGTAACAATGTATATCAAGATATACTCCCACATAAACTAGGGAACATATAATGGATGTAGAGACCCCCCAAGAACATTGTGCTCAACCTTCACCCTCTGGTAGTCCAAACATTGAGACATAATCCCTACAACTGCAAGCTTTAGTCCATGCCACCAAAACTAACCTCTCAGATATTGGTACATCATTTCCATGTTGGGATGTACCGCTATGGTTGAGAAATGGATCTCTTAAGGAACTATCTCCCACATCATTAAAGGGAAAAAAATCCTCCACTGGAACAACATAGAGTGATTTCCATCCTTAGACTAAACATCAAGGGAATAACCAAATTCAAATCAATCCCTCCAGACCTCAATCTTAGAATCCCCCAACTATGTCTCCTCTACATTAAAAAAATATGACTACACTGTCATCTTGAAAATAAAACCTCTACCTCCACCCTCCCCCACATATAGATTCATCACCAAGGCCACATACATCACTCTCTAGGAATATCCATATTCACACACGACATCACTACATGACTTCCTACTCCCCACATCAGCTATAAAATTTACCATTACTTGTGTATACAAAATACGATAGTTGTAATCCTATAATAATTCCATCCAAGGTCACCGAAAAGGATAATACATGACTCATTCTCCTATTATCAGTCAAAACCACAAAATTGTCATCAATGAGTAAATCTCACCACAAAATCAAAGAATAAACATCTACTACCAACAAGAGATCATGAGTTGCATATATATGATCATGGGGAGGTAACTTCTGAGAACCATAGGAAACAACTGAACCCTACTACATTAAAACATAAACCAACCCAAGATGTCCATAATCATAGAAAATCTCAAACTAAACTCTAATTTATAGAAAACAATGAACTAGAGTGTTGACCGGATTCTCCTTTATGTACATGAAATATTCCTAAAACTTTTTATTCAGTAAGAATTACTAATACTATTTTATCAAGACTATCATATGAGTCACAAACTAAGAGAATTTGTTATGAACCACCTGTAATAGACTTTAAGACCAAGGAAACTTCTTAACATATCTATAGTCTTGGGAGATTCCCAAGAAAAAACTACCTCTATAATTGATGAATCCATTGACACACCTTGTTGGGACATAAAATTCCCAATTAAAATAACTTCATGATCCTGGAAGTAACTTATAAAAATCATCCAGAATATTTTCAAATGATGAAGAAATCCCAAAATAACACATAGGTACTCTCAATTATCCACCTCATTCATGGTGTATATAAGGTGTCATTAATGAAAACCACTACGAACCAATCTATAAACTCCATGAAAACTACATTCATCAACCACAAGAACATGGATGTAATGTTATTAAAACCAAAAGGTATCAAAATGAAAATGTAAGGTCCACAAAAACATAAAAATCTATATTCATAATATCCTCATCCTTTACCCAAATCTGATGATATCCTGATTGTAGATCAATCTTTGAGAAAAAACATGCTCCCTTCAGCTGATTGAATAAATCATTAATCAATGGAAGAGGATAGTGATTATTCACTATCAACTGGTTTAAATGATTAAAATATATAAAAATAATAAAATTTTGTCTTCATTCTTTATGAAAAATGTTGGTTCACCCCATGGTGACACACTTGGAAGGAGGAATACTCAATGAAAAAAATCATCAATATGTACTTGAAGATCTAAAAATTATAAGGTTCCATAATATATTTAGACATAAAGATATTAGATATAGTTGGATATAGCTCTATTCCAAACTTGATATACCATTCAGGGGGTAACAACACATCCTCCTTAAAAAATACCTCAGGGTAAAATTACAATACCCTAGAAAACACTGACCATTGAACATATGATGAACTAAACATCATCTCAGCCATCAAGGAAGACAAGGATAAAAAAATAATTTTCCCATTATAGGGTTGACTCTCTCCAATGAACACCACTAGATCTATATCTACATTATATAACACAACCTACCTCCTAAATTAATCCATGATAGTCTTCAACAAATACAACCAATCCATGCCAAGGATGATTCCATATGGATGTATTCATAAACATAGGATGTCCCCCAAATAGTGGTCTGGGCCTAAAAATAGCTCAAAATCTCTACATACTTATTATAGGTTAGCTTGAACTCCAACAGGTGTAGTCAACACTAGGGGTACTGGATTCCTATCCACCTGAAGAACCATGGAATGGATAATGGAAGGTGATATGAAGGATTTTATAGCTCCTAAATCAAAAAATGCATGAAACCATGTTGAAAACAATCAAAGGGTACCCTAAACGACATCTATATCCCATAGTGCTTGAAATACTAAAGAATGAAGCTGAACAAAACCTATTCCACAAAATATCTGACCCTATTGATGACCACCTCCATTGTTCCACTCTTATTTCCAAGGAAAAGTATCATCTCAGGAATTCCTCTACCTTTTTGTATCCTATTTAATAATCCCAAACTTGAACACCCTACTTCCACTACCTCCATTGAAACTACTTCAATAATTTAACCCGAAGTAGTGCACCTGGTGCATGGTGACTACTCAAAAGGTTCAGAAAAAACCACTGATAATGACCTCAACCTCTACTATAAAAACCCAAAAATTGATCTCTTAGAATACGCATGAGATCCATCACCCTCTGAGAAATGAGATGATGTGGGCTAGTACCTACACCCTTTTTTTCCTAAAACTCTTCATTCCATGCAACTAGGAATCTAGAACCACATATGTTCTTCAAGATAAATGATAAAGAATTGCCTCCCGTGACAATCTGGTTTAAGATGGTGTCCTCTTAACAACCAATTATCTCACTAGACCCTCATGATAATTTGATAACATAAATGGGGTGATTTGGTGCTAAATATTTGGATATAAATACTCCTCAAAATCCATCACCCCGGCCTCCCCATCTAGAAAAATTTATATGAATATCAAAATAGGGTCCTGGAATGGATTCCAAACTCATACACAGTGTAACATACATATTGAAGGGTACGAAGCTCTTAGAGACTGGCCGCCTTCACTATCAAAGAATTAAACTCATATTATAAAAGGTCTTAGAACATTTCCCATGAAAATAATGGCTCCTTACCATAATAGAGGAACAAAAATCACCACTTCTTTGCAACCCCATATAGCATTTTCATAACCAACACAACCCAATTTTCGTTATGATAAAAAATCGAACTAAAAGCTATCTCTAACTATAAATGGTTTTCTATGACCGAGTTTGAAATGGATCTATCATATATCAATAGAATATTGGGATAAAACTGTCAGAGTTTCCTCTACTATGTTTTGTATTCATTGTCTTATACTCATAGAGATCAAATAAAACATATTAGTAGACATATTTTCTATGAAACTGAAAAGGATGTCGAACTAAAGCCATTCCGACAAAAAGAACAAATAGTTAGAGCTCTTAAACATGTAATATGTAATATTTAATAGTTATTATGTATATATTTCATTATATTGTTTGATTTTTTAACCTATAAAAATGTCTACCCAATTCAAACAAAAACATAAAGAAAAATGATGCATGATATATTCATACACCATTACCCTATAAACAATATCAGTTAATTTATTTAGCTTAGTAAACATAATGTTTTGTGCATCATATCATAGGGTTACCTTAATACCCATGTATAATTTATCCTCCCAGATTCATATAGCTTACTAAACATAGTCGAAACTATTTCCCAACTAAGGTATGACTTCCCACCAATGCCTAACTCTAAACTCTTTCTTATCCCTCAACCTGATCCTCCAATACAACTCTATCACAACCCCCTCCTCCCAAAAATTATCCCTATAGGGACAACAATGAGAGAAGGGAGATGGTGGATGCCCAAGTCCCACCATCAGTAGAACTTAGGTTGGCGACTAGTATTGATGGTATAATAAACATACAATTGGATGAATTATCCTCTATGAGAGCATGTAGAATAGTGTGATATGAAAAAACACCAAACAACAAATTATTAGATATATAAAATGAATATAATGTGTATAATTTCAATTTCATTCACTACTAATACAACTAAAATGAAAAAAATAAAAGTAACAGAAAGGTAAACACATCAGTGACCAAAAATCCCAAACAGCTCCTATAAACCATGAGCTGGAAATATCCAGCTTAGTCTCTAACCTACTCTTAATAAACTGAAAAATAGTTTATATATACATAGGGTGATCATAATAGTATACTAAATAGGATCCTAGTAGGATATTCCAATGAAAGGGATAAATAAAACATACTAAGGCATAATGAACAATAGTGAAACTAACTCATCACCTAACATGTACACTATGTTCCATCCCTCACCATGGTTATCTATCACTATGAATAACATGAAAGAGATCATATAAGATATTAATAAGACAACAAGGGTACCTAGTTATCACTTACCCACTAGTTTTATGATCTACCCCAATGCTGCATGTCCTGATCCATCTCTCTACAAAATAATGATAGACTGCAGACACCTGTGATAAGTATAACAACATGAACTTCATGCATAACATCATCACCTCATCCCATATCACAAAAAAATATATTATAACCATGTATTTTATAAGATACACCACAAATCACATGATGTGTATCATAAATCATGCACTATACCTCAATTCATCACAAACCATACATCGATTATGGTACATTAAGCCATCAAAACCCACACACATCATACCTATAATAAACCTATGTACACTCCATCCACAGATAAATGTGTGAGAAATAACCACAAGACATCTTATCCCACTATAAACAAATATATAGGCAAACTAACCTCTTCTCATACCTTTACATGAATTTATCATGACAAGAGAGTCTGTCTAGATGTGGTAGTCATCCATCCATCTTCTCATCGTGATGTTGGGAAAACATGCTCCAAGAGTCAAATGTGTGTTAGTTTCTATAAATAGCATGGGTGGGGTAGTATATGAAATCACATAGCATACAAGATATAGTATAGCTCGTCACCACACTATTGGCATAACCTAGTCCTAGATTAACTGTAGTAATCATCACCTGAATACCAGGCATCCAATGTTAATGACTAGATATCCAATAAGAACACAATTATTTCAAGGTGATACATTAAACTATTTCATTAATTTTTTTATAGTTACCAATTCATTAGTTAGTTTAATATCTATTAATTAACCACAAAAATTATTCCAAACTACATTTATTAATCATCAGAGTGAAGTTTATTCCTTCCAAGCATATTACTACCCTATTCCAGGGTTTCTCTAAATATTCTATTTTCAATTCCAGCAACAACCAACCCTATAAGTTAAATTTTTATTAAAAATTATTAACCATTTCATTTTTCTAGGCACTCTAGGAAAACCATCATAATATACCACCAAAATAAATGCAACTAAGAACATCCAGCTACCTCAAGCATTGGGAAAATGAAAGTATATAAACAAGAAACCAATCCTCAAACCATTAAAAATATTCATTAACAAGAAAGAATCATGATTTATAAAATCAATGCGTAAGAAAAGATTCAATTTTTTTTCACCTCTAGTTCCATCCCCAAAACCCTCATGTATATCCTGATTCATCTGAACACTACATGAATCAATTGTTTTCACATCATCTGGGCCTCCCCATCCATATATTATTATATATCCTAAGCTCATATCACATAGAAATATCACATATAGATCACATAAAATAGTATAAATCAAACAAGAATAGTAAACAGGGAAAACTCAGCCTTAAAACATTGTATTTTGCTGTCACATGAAAATGGGCTCTCATGGCCCCCAACACAAGGAATTAACCCTTTTTAAGAATATAGGAACTCTCTTTAACACATATTATATTTATCAAACAATAAGTTTTTATCCCATCTTGAAATAACTAATTAATTATTCGTAGTTTATAACTATGGGAAAACTATGGAATCCACTATCATAATCTATAAGAACATTTAAACATGCTCTCTTGAATCAAAAGATATTCAACAAACTGAGAGAAGAACTATTCTTATTTAACATGATTTTTTGTTATTATTCTCAACAATCATTAACTTGATTCATGTTATTTATCAATCCCAACAAAACATGGAATAACAAATTCAAGTAAGCATATGCATTGCATAAATTTGAATTACCATGAAATTGTATGAGACACTAGATTAAAAACATGTATCTTATTTAATTTATAATATAATTAATCAATTATTTCCATCATTATAGTATTTACCATATTCCAATGAAAGAAACATTATAAACTATAAATAAAAACATTCTACATAAGTATAGTATAAATAGAACACTACCTACCAAATCATGTGGAAAACCATTATTAATGAATAAAACATCAATATGTGACTGATAAAAAATTTAATCTTTAATCCTCTTAAATCATTATTAGGTTTATTTCACTCTAATACAAAGTTATAAACCATAATGAATTTATGATTTCCTAGAAATAAAAGAGAAAAAATGAGTCCCCTACCTCAATAACACCAACAATATTCACATGTGAATCAACCCACATTGAAAATTGTAATCAAACATCCCGCAAGATAGTGCTTCCCTCTAAGAAAACCATTCCATAACCACAACAAAATGAAAACAAAAATTCTATAATAACATGGAGATGAACCACCATCACATTTTGAGAAAGACATGGGAGGAAAAATATCCAAAATACAAAATAAAAAGAGGTATAACTAACCTCAGATCACTGTGGAGCCATCACTGGATACTAGGAATCAATCCCCATCGATGGGATTCCAAAACACTTGAAAAAATACTACCTGACACCTGATGATTTGGGAGAAAGTATAGATTTTAAGAAAACCTAAGGTGATACAGATTATAAATCATGCTCTATAGGGGATATTTATTGTTTAAACAACTCGTTTACATCATATATACATCAATATTATGTTCTTATGAAAAATTCCTCACCTCAAAACATAAAAACTGTATTTAACATACACCATAAATTTCAGTTCCACAATATAATTCCAATGGAATCAACCACACAATCTATAAAACCACTTTATGTTATTAGACACACATAAACCGTAAAGCACACATATGATTTAAAACACTTCTTATGACATAAATTTTCCATTATTCTATATTTAAGAAACTAGACACCACTAGAACTCCAAAAAACACTTTTGATATCTCTAGGCTTTAGAATCACGTAAAGGGTCGAGTAGATGGATCTGGGCCTTTACACTTCCTCTCACAACCCAAGATAACTCTGGATGTGTCACTTATTACTTAATTGAATTATATAATTCCTCTCCTATATGAATGGGTATTGTAATTTAATGATAATTGATATTAATAAAATATGTTTTTACCCATTAATATTAAATATAGACATTTCAAATCACATTAATTTGAATTCTATCAGTTTCCACCTATTAGTGTTAAATAAATTACTGATGTCATCTGAAAATGAATTCCATTATTTACCACCCATAATATTTAATTATATACATATAATCTAAAAGTTTTTATTACTATACATTTTTCTACATATCTAAGAACATTTTCTTTTTTATATCACATAGGTTTGAGTTTTATAAAAAACATTTTATAATAGGAATTTTAATGCATAAAATATTATACGTGTAAAATATATACACATGGAATTATTATCCACTAAAAATATAATATATAACTGATATTGTATCCTCATATAACCATATTATAATAATTATTAAAATGATAATTACATTACACTTTTTTGAGATACATAATAATATATAAACCAAGATATAGAAATAAATGTAAATAATTTATCATGCAGAATACCAACACATGCTCTCATATATTATAAAAATTCAAAAATTATGGTTTAAAAATATATTCATGGTATATCATTCACAACAATTTCTATTTTTTTAAAATAATAATATTAAAAAGTTCATTTATATCATTTACATCATCCTGTTAAACCAAGAAACATATTCTAGTTTGAAAAAAATATATTTCATTAGAAAAATTTTAGTTCCCTTTTCATAATTAAATTCATGACCTCCCCCTCACCTTTATACTGATATATCATGTATGAAATTGATCAATTCTGATGTAAAAACCATCATTACCTAAAAATATCTTTTTCATTTTATTCATTATTCCCCTGATTCCATTATCTAATATTCATTATATTCCACCACACAAAAATCATCTTAATGGTTTTGGGGTAAAAAGTAGTGTCTAAATACTCATGAAATGATAGATGTTTCAGTCAATGACTAACATGGAAAACTTAATTAGAATATGAGTAAAAATAGACACCCTTATAATCATATTTCACAATTAGTTGTAGAAAACAACACATTACATGAACCATTCATAACCATAACTTCTTAGGAAGAGATGAATCTCAAACCTATCATAACCTAAACAGACATTTAAAGGGTGAATACTGTAGTGACAATGTTATTTCATGAGGTTTAATATTTTACATGGGAATATAGTAAAATAGATTATGAAATATGATCAATAACTAACCTATCTCCCATTAAATATGATTTCATATTTATTTTGATAGATCTTTTCTTATCCTTATTCATCTAGGATAATATGTTCTTATTCAAATAAAAAATATTATTTTATGTAGAAGGATTTTTTTATCAGACACTTCTTCCCCCATCATATAATAAGAATAAAAATATCCATACTCTAACTAATTGAAAAAGGAAAACATTCCCCAATTAAATTAACGAAGGAGAAGTATTCCCATCAGAAAAATATTTATTTTGTGGATGTAATATCAATTTATTATCCTTTATATCATATAAAACTATTATTCAATAGAACATTATAAAATCTATAATAAGGGAACATAATTAATGCTCAGTTGAATGTCACCCTCCAACTAGATCGCTCACTATAACATTGAGAATAAAATAAAAAAATTAGTTTATAGAAATTAATTCATTATCCCATATATAGTAAACTATTAAAATATCTTTGTAATTAATAGTCTATATGTTCTCTGAGTTATCCTATATGTTATGCTACTAAAAATTTAATTCTATAGTGTTCAATTTTTTTTACATTTTGTGATTTTTATGAATATTTATTTATTTTGACTAATATGAGTATATTTGAATCTTTTTTGTTCTTATAATTTTATTTTTATCAAGTTGTTTGATTTTAGACATGATGTTATAGATAATTTGGAGATATTTTAATTTTTTGAGATGATTGATTTATATAAGATATATTCATTGACTATTAGATTTAAAAATTATCAATAAAATATGAATTATATATCATGTAATAAATTATAATGGTTTTGTATAGCCTTGATATATTAGAGGATATGTGGAGTGAAATAGTTTTTTATGGAGTTGACATGTACTATTAAAGGAAATAAAGGGAATATTGAATTCATTAACTTATTATAAATTAAAAAAATGACCTAGTATAGGTTTAATAATGGGGTAAATGTTTGTATTTAATGGAATTTAGTAGGATACAATTTATTTTTCAACATTTTAATTTCATGGTAAATTCAATATTTTATATTATCAACAGGGAGATACCTCTTGGAGTTGTGTTATTTGGCATATTGATGAGATATGATTTTAGAATAAGATATATATGAATGATAAATGGTGACCTAAATTTAATTTATTTTTTCATCTAATGTTGAATAAATGTATTTTAATGATATTTTTAAGTATTTATAATAACATTGTCTATCTATGATGGTTATTATTTTTCCATGGCCCATGTAATTTTCCATTTTTTATTTCCCACCAAGGATCTCTAGAAAAGATCATGGGGACATGGTTTATATTCTACTAAACTAGATATTTTATGTATTTTGGAATGGAGTTTAGGATTTAACCTGTTTGAAATAAAAAATCCTTTTTCTCATGTTTGGGTTAAAATTTATAGATTTAACTATATATTGTGGCACCCTTAAATCTTATATTATATTTCTTATTCAATTGGTGTCCATATCAACATGGATAAAAAGATTAAACAATCTATATTTGGGTATTTTTCTTGGGTATTAGTTGAGGTGGATTTGAATTTGGTGCTTACTAAAAAATTAGTATTGGGAAAAAATGATGATGAATTAACTCTTAGGCTTGTTTATGAGAAGATTCTTGAATATTGTTCATTATTCATGATAATTTTCAACTTTAATAGTTAACATAGGATGGAAATTACATGTTCTATACATTATTTACTTGGGAACAATGAGGCTCACAACATGATAAATTATTCTAAAATAAAAGGAGTTCTAACACATTGGAATAATAGAAGTCCTAGTGCTAGTAATCGCTTTGATGAATCTGCTCATCTTACTTTGAACATTTGGAAGGATTATGTACATGTGCATCAATAAATTAAAGTAAATTCTCAAGGTGAGGTTGATGTAGATAATTTTGAATCCTCAGTCCCAGAGTAGTCTCTCCAAGTGGTTGTTGTTCATCAAGATGATACTGCAGCTACTATTGATGCCATTCAGTGATAGGGGAAGATCGTGGGAGTGATAACATAAGGGTTGAATTTCTAGTAAGACCTACAGTGGGTAGAAACTCAGCCCAAGGTGGATCATATCTAAATGAAAAATGCTCACAACATGCCCAAATTATTGGGACTTTTGTAAATAATCCTTTTAGTTCATAATAAAAAGGTAATGGTACTCAAGTAAATACAAGGGATCAATGAAATCAGGCCAGAGATATCTCTTTATGTAATTTATCAGAGGTTGAATACATCATTTTTAAGTAGGGGGATATTAACATAGGGTTTAAACTGGGGTAGGTTTCCCAAGTGGGAAAACAATGGGCCCTTTTGACCACTAACGAAAAGGGGCAGATACATGAATCTAGTTTGGCACTAATTTTAGGCACTTATTTTGAGATAATTAAACATAAGTGGATTAATGTTCACCCAGTGGAGGTAGAATTTAGTGACTCCTCTATTGAAGGTTCTAAATTCATGTAAATGATTTAAATTAAATGGATGCTTGACAAGATTTATGGAAAATGGATGTATATGAAGGATGATGACCCATAGAATAGATCCTTCAAAGATATTTTTATTAAAAGTAAGAAAAATGAGGATAAAGGTTTATTGTCATCCCCATTGAAGAAGTCAATACCATGGATTGATTAATCCCATATCAAACCCACCATGATAACTAGTTCGAAATCATTTGTAGATGGGTGGAAGCCTCAAGATAGATATTTTAGTTCGTTTGAAGATTATTATGACCGGTATGAGGACTTTGAAGATTGTAATCATTTGGAATATTATCTTTGATGTCTTCTTTCACTTTATTATTAGCATGAGGGAAGATTTTTCATGTCTACCACATATTCAACCTCTCAATTTTCCTATTTTTATTTTATTTAATAATGTTCCTAAACTTGACATTAAAAAAATCCAAATTGGAAAATGCATGAGTAATTGGTGGAATAGATATTCAAGATAATATTAGAAATGAAATTTTACTATTTTATATTAGATTATTATTTATATATTGATAAATTGTGTAAGATGAAATTTATAATTAAATTTAGATATAATTCAATGAAAGTATAATATAATATTCAATTATGGATAAATAATAATTTTGGAACATGAAATATGATGAATCTGAATATGAAATTAAGAAATTGGGTTATATTATAAAATATTATAATTGTAAAAAATTTATTAAGATGACCATGAGTAATATATGTATTAATAAATTTTATAAATATCTATAAAAATATTTGAAAAATGGTAAAATATAATGAAATATATTTTTGAAAAAATTATTAATGGGAATTTCTTTCTATGGATGTATTTTTATTTATATTAAATTAGATTATAGATTTTGGTTGTAAATAATGAATTTTTAGATATACATTTAGGAGAAGATGATTTTTAAAAAAATTAAATTGTGGGGTTATAATTCAGCATTGGGAATTCTAACTATATGTAATTTTTTATATATATTTTTTATAGAGACTTACACATTCTATGTGGTGGTCTAGTTCCACATTAATCAGGTAGAGGAAAAATTGAAGTGGTCTAATCTTCATTATGGAAATATTTCATAGATAATATTTTGTAAGTGAAGGGATAGTTAGGTGAATTAATTTCACGTCATTTACACATAAGGGATAGATTAGTTTATCAATTCCATTATCCCTCTTATGTCAGTAGATAATTTTTTATGTAGAAGTTTCTGATGTATAAAATGATTCAAGTGGTGAATTCTTGATTCTAATTTGATTTATATGTGGTTGAGGTACTTATCTATACCTATTATATGAGGAATGTTAGTTATGTAATAAACTACTCATTCTATGTAATGTTAGTGTACCTTGATAATATCATAGTATATGTATGTGTTGTGATTATATTTCATTGTAATATTTAATGTGTGGATCCTAGGTGGGAGATAAAATACATGGTGGAGATCTTATACCATTTACATTATATGGTAGTTATATAATAGTATTCTATAGTTATAATTTAGTTTTTTTAATAATACTTGTTATGATAGTGTGGATGATATGGAAATATATAGGGTATATATGATGTATGGTGGTGATCACATAAGTTTATAAGTAAATAATCACAGAGGGTGGAAAATAATTCATACAATAAGAGACCCTAAGGATAATATCCTAGAAAAATGATTAGGGTTGTGTTATGGATATTCTAAATGAGGGGAACCTAGAAAAATATTGACTAGCCAAATGGGCTGATATCATCCCAATATATATATGTTTTTGTTTTAAAAAAATCAATGTGGATAGATATATTCATGGTAATCATGATTCCAAAGTGTGATCCTTGTGGTCAGTTAGCTACATGATGATAGACATAATATAACATGACATATATTTGGTGTTAACTACTTCACATTGGTGATGTTATAGTGAGCTCCTATAATGTTGTAAACTAAATGAAAATATTATAGTGAGGGTATTATTGGTGGATATATATTGGATTTTTTATGTAGAATATAATTGGTTACACTATGACTTGTGATGATGGTTGTGATGGGAAAAGGAATGTGATAATTAAATTGTTTGGAAATTTAGTGGTATTTTTTTTTCTATTTCGATATTATTTTATATTGATTCTTCTATTCTATTCATTACATAAAATAATTTATTACAAATATTCATTTATATAATAACATGAGTGTTTTTTGGATACTTACTCAGTATATTTATATGTTATCACCTATTTTATATATACTATTGTTTATATTTTTATCAAAGAGTTATTGGTGGTGGTAGGAAAATTTATCTCCATGCACATGATCCTTTTTATTGAAGGTGAATTTCATCACTCCGTTTTTGAGGAATTGATTTTTTTGAGACCAAATTGATATTTTCCATTTATGTATTGTATTTTAATTATATTATTTGAATAGATATAGAGTAACCATGTATTACTATTGGTAATGTATGTTATTATTTATGATGTTGTGGAATTTTCAATTTTAACATGAAACACCTTATATATATATGTGGTTATATTAAAAGAGTTTTAATAAGAAAATCATGAAAAATTAATAGAAGTCATTGGGGGTCACAATCTAACTGATTATGATCACTAATGGGTTTTATTTTAGGTATATTCATAAAATAATGACATTAAAGTGTTGCATTTTATAAATTTAATTAGGATAGGAACTAGTGGGTATTATATAGGTTCTAAGGCAGTAATACTATATAAACCTAGTATGTGATGTAAACTAATGAATCTAGTTTGGAACATAAAAAAACCATTGATTAGGGGAATGAATATATAATGTATATATCAATAATTTGTGAATAGTATAATAATGATAATATGTCTTGATATGTGTGGATTTATGCACCATATATTTTTTGGTATCTAGGACCATTTATGTGTTATATATGGGGTTCTATAAATTATATGGGTAAAGGATATGGATGTTTGATTATACATCTCAATTATATGGTAATACATTAAGAAGTTCCTTATGTGTATCTATATATAAATATATATATATATATATAAATGGTCTATGTTATTTTTTATCATTATCAAAGTTGTTTTCTTCTATTATGATTTCTATAATAAAATGTGCATCAAGAATCTATCTATTCAATAGAGAGTAAATCTCGAGTAAATGTAGTCAAGTAAATTTCATTGAGTTAGTTTGAGATGAAAATGATAATGATCTTTAACTATAAGTGATGATAGTGATTATTAGTTAGAATATTTTGACAAATATTTTTTAATTGATATAGATTATATATTAGTACCAAGTTCATTTACCAATGAGACTATTTGAAGATATGGTTCTTTAGTGGTTTATTCTTAGCTTGGGTGATTTTGATGTGTATTGAAATTTATTTAATCAATTGTTGGAGTAGTTTGGGTAAGTGTTCTTATTTGATCCACTTAGGCTTGAGAGGTGACAACAATTAGTAATG
This sequence comes from Viscum album, assembly GCA_963277665.1. Taxonomy (NCBI): domain Eukaryota; kingdom Viridiplantae; phylum Streptophyta; class Magnoliopsida; order Santalales; family Viscaceae; genus Viscum; species Viscum album. The sequence continues at coordinate 1,966,756,037 of OY728121.1, forward strand.
ATATCATAGGGGAGTTATTCAAAAAACAACTACGTGATTTATGTATTTGTTTTCAATGTTTATAAATATGAAATAATTTTTAAAAAATTTAATTAAAAATACAGAAAAATATATTTTAAAATTAAACATGCAAGTGGGACAAGAAGTATTTTCCCAGTGAATTATTTTTTTTAATGAAAAGATGATTTTAAATTAACTCTTTTACAAGTAATCTTAATTATTTGAATCTCAATTAATTTAGATATATATTTTATAATTTTAATTTAAATAATTCTTTATTATGGTTTATTTCAATTAACTAACATGGATTAAATCTATTCAACTAAAAACCATTTTCATAAAAATGATTTTCTATGCATAAAAAAATACTTATACCATAATCATTAAAATTTATAATTAAAATAAATTAATTGTAATATTTTTTAAAAAATGGTTTATATATCTATATTTATGTAATAATACAAAATTGAATGTAAATTTCTTAAATGAATATAAATAAAATTATTTGAAAAACCAATAATTTTCACAATTCACTGAAAAGTCATTCATTTTAGAAAAATCAAAAAATTTCATAGTAATTTAATTTTTATATCAAGATTTTGATATTAATTTTCATTTAGTAAAATACAATTTATATAAATTATATAAAATTAATTATAATACTTTCTCACAAATTTTAATTAGAACAATATTTGATGAAAACATGTTTTTATAGAATAAAGTTACATTACTAAAATTTGAGTGATTATTTACTAAAAATTTATAAAAACATTTATATTATAATATAAATAAATATATATATATATTTATATATCATAAATAAAATCATTCTATACATACCAACGAATTTAACAAATAGGTTATAATGGTTATATTTTAACAAAAATATTTCATGGATTATTTATGATCGATGTTGCATGTCGTATAAACTATCAAATATTTTTACTTTTAAAAATATTTGGGTGTTATATTCTATCATTATTATAAATTGTGTCCTCACAATTTGAATATATTGTCAATAATAAACGGGTTTCCATCATAAAATTACTTATTTTTTGAAATCTCACTTCATACAATGGGTTAATAAAACTACCTCTTGATATGAGACAAATGTAAGTGTGATGGCTTTATAGAGTAGCACATAACTAGGATTCCAAGTAGGAAAAAATTAGTGGGATGTGAATATATGGACATGTAAGAGAAAAATAATTCCCAAAGGCTAATAGGGAGTGATAGAGAACATGGTTAACAGAAATATAACGACCATAAAGCCATAAATCTGGGATAGGTGATAAGACCATTTATTCTTTTGAAATGGAGGTAGAATTATAAAATTTAATTTCATGATCCATTTTTTAGAGTTCAGGGATGTTTTTACTATCTATGTGGATAACAACATAAAATGTATACACATTATATTTCTCAATATCATAAGCACAATTTCATCCTTTGGTTATGCATCGATCAATTTTCACTTCATTACTTACTCTAGGAAATGAATTTATATGATAAAATTTTTATTCCCTAATTACAAAAATTATCTTTTATAAGATCATAAGATCCATAAAAGAGTGTCATGTCATTCCGTTTTTCTCTAAATATTTAACCAAACCTTCGTAGTTAGAAAATGTTATTTAATATAATAAATTATTCTCTAAAACCTCAATTGAAACAATGAATGGACAAATTATTTAATTATGTAGGTATTTTTCCATTATACACTTCCAAAATATTTATGGCCAAATTTAATATTAAAAAATTTAGAAATAATGTCATTAAATATAAAAAAATATACTAAAACTTAACCCCTAAACATTATAAAGCAACTTTTAATGTTACATAACCAATATTTGAATATATTGATCACTATTAAAACTCAATGAAATGATAGATACATCCAATAATAACTATATGCTTATAAATTAAATAATGTCACAAATTATCAAATATTTTTCATGATTCTGAAAATGTTTTCAACTCCATAATAAAATACATTTTCAAAAAATAAATAATCATATTTAAGGTCAAAAATATTACATGATTCACTTAATCAAATTTAATATTCTCTTCATCCCAAAAAACATTATTACATAAACATCAGGAACATATTTAGGGTTAACTTTCCCCCAATCGTGTGTTTTCCATAAAATATCAACATACTATTTATTATCTTCTCTAGGTTATTTGTACCATTAAATATATTATTTCAAATACTTAAATAAAAACCACTATTATAAAATTGGTAGATTTTTCATGATTATTATAACCAATATATCATTTACATAACCCTTCTACAATATAATTCTCAAATTAGTATACATAAAAAACTCAATATTTTTATTTAGCAGTTGGCATAATGTAGGCTCTTCGATGGTCTAAGAATTAACTATTGGATTAGTTCATTGGCTTAGATAATTTCCATGTTCTCCACACATAAGAAAATGAACTCCTTGGAAATTTTTGGATCTATGTACTTTATTTTTACATGAAGAAAGACTTCTCATTAATTTTATACAATCCCCAAGGTTTCTTTTTCCACATTTCTGAAATGGATAAAATTGTGTATCATTTACTTTATCGTCTCCACTATTTGATATCTCATCATACTCTATTATTCTCTTAATTTCTAAGTCCTTTAGTTGTTTATTATTACATCCCATTACCATAGATTAGGTATTTCTCATATTTATATTCATTTCCCCCTTTTTTTAGTTTCATTTTATGGATCTTGAGGATAAAGAGCATTGTAGTGGAAAAATAAATAATGATTAGGGATGTATGTTTGTTGGAATTAACATATTCCAGGTATAAATGTGTCAATGGATTTACAAGGGTCTCTTAATGTTAGTAGAACACCAGATATGGTTTGGGTTCTTTCTTCAGAGTCTGTATTTTTCACTACCTTAAATTAATTTTTACATCTTGAATTGTTACATGTTGTGTATTAGTTTCTAGAAAAATGTTGTTAATTGGTTAGATCCATGAATGGTTTACATGTCATGAATTGGTTTCACATGGTAAAATGGTCAGATTCATGATTTTTAATCTACTATGATGTGTTTTTCAACACCTTTTGTTAATTATAAAATTAAAACCATGAAATGGTTTCATTTCATGAATGTTTTGGGATTAGTGTTTTTAGGGAACTTCACAAGAAGATTAATCATTGATTCCCTGTGTAGGATTTTATCTTGAGACCTAGGAAGTATTCTTGGTGATTTTTGGGGATCTCATCTCCTTCCTGATCATTTTATTTCGGTTATTTTCCATCATTATGGTTACACTATATTTATCTAGGTATGTTATAATTATTATTCATCATCTCCATTGATAAAAAAAGTGGCTTTGAGAAATGTTTGCAGACCTTTTGGTCTTTTAGTGATAATTATCTTGATCCCTTTTTAGATCTATTGTATGATATTACTCTATAGGATTATATTTGAGTTTTTTGTCATGTAGTGTGTGATTTTATTAAGGGATTTATTTTGTTATCTTCTCCACCGACCATTTTTCTTGTTGAGTTGATTATGAGATGTATGGATTGATTTTGGGGACTCTATTGTAATCCTTTTATTCATTCATGTTGGGGGATTTTTTTGTAGTCATGTGTAACTTTAGTTTGAGGAGGGTGGTACTGTCTTTAGCCTATCTTGGATGAACTTTATTACATTGTATTTAAAAATAATTTTGTAAATAAATTGGAATTATTAAATTGCATGTGTGGAAATAGGTTTTTGAGAAAATATACATTTCCCCTAATTTTGGTAAAGTAAAAGGTATTTTAAAATCATTATGAAATAGATTTAAGAAATGGGTTTCAAACCATGATTTTTATGTAGTTGTTTGGAAAACATATAACATAGGAAGCCTTTAGTACTTAGGTGGAAGGTGTAGAAATATTCCTCATATGTTGATACCATCAGGGGGTTCACTCATGGGGATTTCCTCTAATCCTTGGTCCTATTATTCTAGGGAATTGTTAGACACTTTTGGGAGGTTCAATTTCTAGGGTGTTTAACTACTCTCTAGATTTAATGAATATATCTAGAGACTTAATGAATTCTATTTTATATATCTGGGTATAAGTTTCCTAGACAGACTGACCTTTTTTGATCCTTGGTGTGATATTACCTATTATTTTGGTTTTTATTGGATTTGAAATGATATATGATATATGATTTGATTTAACTGCATTAATGTATATAAAATTATTTAAAATTTTTTTAACTAGATTATTTAGAACTGTGGAAAAATGTGAATTTTTTTACAATTATTTTGATCTAAAAGTTATTTAACTGATTATAATGCCTTATTTTTGTATAGATTATAATTTTTAGATTTTATAAAGAGACTTGATATGAAACACCTTGGTGGGACCCTACTGATCCTATTTAGATAACACCTTGTACACCCCTTCGGTGGTGTATAGACATTGTTATTTATTTTAATTCATAGAATGTAATGGAGATGAAGTGAGGCGGTGAGGTTACTGTTAGCTGTTCTTGGGTAGCTGATGGTGAGATTATGGGACTTTTTCCATGATATCACATGTAGTATTTGTTTTATTTTTTAGTTTTTCTTTTTCTATTGCACTTGTATTAGGGATATTCTTTAGCTTCATTTGAGTTGTATCGCTTATGTTGTTTCCATTTTGATTTGAAATATATTTATTATTTTACTCTTCAATTGTTTCTTCCCATCATTTATATATATATATTTCATTTTCATACTTCATTTTTGGTGAAAATGTTTCCTCTTGTTGTTTTTAATGTTCTGGATCTAGTTGTTAGCCTGTGGGGATGAGAAAAAACCTTCAGGTATGGGACAATTTAGGTTGGGTACCAGTTTGAGGGGGTATCCGGGATGAATTCATCATTGTTTGGTATCGGAGGGCTAGTTTTTCTCAGTTTTGTGATGTTGGTAGACTAGAAATATGATTTTTGGTACTTTAAAGGTATGTTATGGTGAGTTCTTGGAAAGATATTGCCAGTAAAAGACTCAAGTTACCATGAGATGTTGGGATGTGTGTCTCCAAATTTTTCTTCTTTATATTAATTTTAGTTTTTATAATTTTTTTCTTGTTTGAAATGAGATTTTCTTGTGGTCTAATCATTTATTCTGTTTTAATGTGCATTAGTATTCCTCTAAGACATCTTCCATGGATTCCTCATATGGGTTCAATGAATTCTCCTCAAGGGAACCCACCTCTAGATCAGAATATTATCAATGCTATCATGTGGATAGTTTTTGCTATCAACTATAATGTACTGCAAATACAAAACATAATTTTTAAGGTATATCAAGGAGATAGAAGGGATAGGGTTCAATCACATGAGTTTTTATGCATGAGGCCACCATACTTTATACATATGAATGAACCTCAAGAGGTGAAGGATTAGATAGAAAGATCTATCAGTTTTTGAACTTCTTGGATACCTGAGAGAATATTAAGGGAAAGTTATTGATGTTTAGACTCAAGGGTCCTAGCAAGTGATAGTATGATTCCATGTTGTAGGCGTATATATATGTGGTCTTGTATGAGAAGGGATTCAATAATATCTTCTTCTAGTAGTTTTTCTTGAGACTCTGATGATTGATATGACTATGGAGTTCCTCTATTTACAACAGGGAGAGCATTCGATGTCAGCATACACCAATTAGTTCACATAAATGGTTAGTTTTTCTCTAAATATAGTAAAGAATGACTAGATAAAGGATCAAAAGTACCAGTAGGGGTTGTGAATAGATATCAGATCACATATATTTATGCCGAATATTTTTATTTAAGTGGATAAAGTAGATAGGGAAATGATTGTAGAGATGGATATAGAAGGAATTTTTTTTATTCTTCCACTTCTCTTCCACCCTGTAGAAACATTAGTGGCCCTCAGGGGAGGAAGATGAAATGAAATAATCATCATAGGATTGGTTGGATGGTTCTCAATAGTGGTCCTTCTATACACTTTCCATTACATCTAGTAGTGTTCCACTAACCTTCTATCAGTGTGGAAAGGTTGGGAACACTCGAAATTGTTCTTAAAAACATATGAAGATGTGTAATAGTTTTTTTTGATATATTTTAATTTATAGAAATATTGTCAGGATATGTCTATGCCTTGTTATGTTCAAGGATCATCAGCTCCAAAGGAAACTACAACATAGTCAGATGATTCAAATACTACAGGGGTCCATCCACAAGCCTTGGACATGAAGCACCTTTACATAGTGGATGAGTTTATGATGGAGGTAAATTCAAGTCTACTGATAGTGATAGGTACCATATTTATTTCATCAACTATAGAAAATTCTTTATTTGATATAGGTTATTCCCACAAATATCGATATGTCCATTTTTTGGATATGTTTAAACATATAATTAATCTCATGTCCTTTATTATTGAGTTAGAAATACATCATGGAAATAGGAAAGAGTAGGGCTTAAGTGTCATTGTTCACTATCAATAACCGATGCGTATTTAGTCTGGTATTTCCTCATTCTCAAACTAAATCTATTTGAAATTATCACATGGATGGGATGAATTATTTCTCTGTATGATGATATTGATTGTTATCATTAGGGTGTTTTTTTATTTATTGCATATGGGAGCTCTTTAGTGTTTCATGGTTAGTGAGATATGAGGTCAGGTCATACAGTCCCTTCTTTCTCAGAGCTTAGAAGTTGGTTATTGATGTATCTATTGAGCATGATGATGTTACATTTGTTTTTGATCTTACCAATGTTTTTTGGAACTTTCCTTATTTTTTAGAATAATATTTATTTTGTTTTCATATAGAGAGTGAGGCAGAGTTTATGATTGACATGGTTACATGTATGTAGCCAGTATCGATAACCTCTTATTGTATGGAACTAGTGGGACTGAGAGAGATAAATATTTAGTTTTATGATCTGATGGAAAATTATTTTGTTCATTATAGTGTTTCTCCTTAAAATACCTTATCTTGTTTTACAAGAATGAAGATGGTTCTCTTTGATTATGTGTGGACTATAAGAAATTAAACTAGATAATGGGTAAGAATAAGTAACCTTTGTCTATTGTGGATTATTTTTTAACTATTTAATGGGGGAAAATGGTTTTAGAAGATAGATATTTGATGAGGTTATCATTAGTTCAGAGTTCAGGAGTCTGATATACTAAAGCCATCTTTTATGAGAAGGAATGACCATTATGAATATTATATGATGACCTTTGGTCAATCTAATTCTCCTGTAGTTTTCATGGAAATGATAAATCCAATATTCCATGTATATATCAACAATTTTTTGGTTGTGTTCATGGATGATATTTTTTTATTTGAGATCCAAGCATGGGCATGAGCACTAATTACGTTTGGTTCTTAAAATCCTAATGAGTCCCAGTTTGTTGGAAAGATTTAAAAATGAAAATTTTGGATCCATGAAGTACTATTATTGGGTCATATTATTTCTGATCATGGATTATCATTTTATCCTAATAAGGTTAATGTTTTACTATCATGGAATTAATCATGGAACACCTATGAGATTCAATGCTTCCTTAGTCTTATTGTATACTACTGAAGGTTCGTAAAGTATTTTTCAAAGTTTTAATCACCTTTGACTACACTAAATTAGAAAAGAGTAAAATTAATATGGGTAGAAATGTGTTAGTAATCATTCTATGAGAAGAAAAAAAATTCATACATTATCTCTTATTATGATCTAACTTGAGGCAAGTAAGGTGTATGTGGTTTTTTGTGATGTTTTTGGTGATTTTCTAGGTTATATGCATATTATGGATAATCATGTCCTGGCTTACAAATATATTTATCTTTGAATACATATGAATAATTACCCCACTCATGATTGAGAAATTTATTTAGTTATGCATGTGATTAAATGTTGGTGGCACTATCCTTTGGAAGAGAGTTTCACAATTTTTTTCCATAAGAGTATGAGCTATATATTTTCTTATGAAGACTTAAATATCAATAAGAGATGATAGGTGGAGTTACTTTATACACTTTAAATTGACATCACCTACACCACATGAAAGGGAAATATCATTACAGACACTCTCTGAAGGAAAGTACCATCACATGCTATTATGTGATTGAAGGAGGAGTGGAACCTTATGAGACTCTTTACTCAGTTTTAATTGGATGATTAGAAGGATATTTCAAATATCATCCTGAATAGTTTTCATTTATCATAATCTATCCTCAAGTATATTTTATAGGGTTAGTAGTAGGATGACATATTGATGGGAATTTGGGAAACCCTATATAGTGGGGAGACTATTTCTTATTATTCTCCCTCATCATATGATATTCTCTATTTTGGTGATATAATGATTATTCCATCTTTTTTAGGAGATTAGTTTTGTTTCAATATCATATTTTTTCATGGGAAATTAATCCAGGCCCTTGGAAGATATATTGTTACATGAGAAAATGATTCTGGGGGCCTAGTTTGAATAGTGACATTGTAGATTCTTTGTCCCCCTGTTACACCTACCAACAGATAAAGGTAGAGCATCTGAAACCTTATGGGTTACATCATCCTCTTCTACTACTAGTTTGTAAATGGGATGAGGTATCCATTGTCTTCATCATTATATTACCATTAACTCCATGAGAGAGAAATTCTATTTGGGTTGTTATTGATTTGTTGAAAAATTCATCTCACTTCATTCTAATCAGGGACACCACAAAAGTTAAAGAACTTGGTAAGTTGTATATATAGGAGGTTTTGAGGTTACCTAGGGTTCCCATGAAATTGTTTTGGAATGGGATCCAAGGATTACCTCATGATTATGGATAAGTCCACAAGAGGTGATGGGGACTCCAATTAGGTTGAGTACAGTTGACCATCCATAGAAAAATGTTCAAACAGACTGTTCTATTCATATCTTGGTGGATATTATTAGTTCACATCTCATATATTTTTATGTATCACGGGATATCCACATGAGACTGGTTTTGATTTCTTATAATAACAATTATATGTTTTCAATTAGAATGGATACTCTTTAGGATTTGTTTAGTCTCCCATGTAGGTCACCTCATTGTTGGGAAGAGGTGGGAAATGCCTCATTGGTAGGATCGAGTATCATTCAGGAGATGTTAGTGAGGATTAAAAATATACATCAATGTATAGTTATAGTCCATAGTTTATAGAAATTTTATGTAGATAGTTAGCATCATCCTTTGGTTTTTTTCATTGGTGACCTGGTTTTCTTGAATGTTTCCCCTCAGTTTGGTCACTATCAGCTTGAAAAACAAGGAAAGTTTTCGTTCAGATATGTTAGACCACATTAGTTCACTGAGAAGATTGGGAAGGTTTCTTATTGGGATTAATTTATAGTTAATTTTACATGTATTCAATATGTTTCCCAAATATAACCCCTTAGGAATTAACATCCTGATCTCTCTTACATTCAGAATTGGAAAGAGATCAAATTAGAGATAGAGGTTTCTATTGTAGAGAATCTAATAGAGATCATTGAATCTCTGGTGAATTTCTTGAGTGGTAAGTTGATTCCACTGGTCAAAGTTTTATGGTGATATAGATCATATTCTCATGAGGCATGGGAGCATGAGTTTTTGATGAGGGAGTAGTGGCCACATCTTTTTTCAGACCTCGATCTCCCACATGAATTTTTTCAAAAGGAAATTATTATGGTGGGGAGTTTGTAACATCCCATCACCTTCATTCAGGTCTTTTCATTGCTATATTCTTTCCCATCCATGTTTTAGTGCATTTTGGGGCACCCAGAGATGAAGAAAATTTCTAGAAAGAATAACCTAATGTTATGGGATGTATATTTTTTTATAACTAATGGACTCCATATATAAATATTTCAAAGGATTTGTGGGGTTCCCCATACGTTTGGATAAAAAATGAAATGGTTTGGGTTTTTTATTTATATTCTAGACTATTCACTGCCAATAGTGAATTTTGATGTCTTGAATGGTTACATGTCTTGTATTGGTTACCAGGAAGATATCATGAATTGATTCAAGGCATGAATGTTTTACATTCCATGAATCGGTTTTACATCATAAAATAGAAAAAGTCAGTATTTTTATTCTGAGGTGATGCATTTTTAAACATCTTTAGTTAATTAAGAATATTCATGACATGAGTGTTTCTAGATTAGTTATCATTAGGGAACTGAATGAATGATTAAGCCTCATTCCACATGTAATATTTTCTCTCAAGACCTATGATCTCTCCAAAATTATTTTCAGGATATACTCTCACTTTTTATCATTTCAATTGGTGATTTATATTTGTTGTGGTTGCGCTACATCTCTCTGGGTAAGTTATCATTCTTCTTCCTCATTAATATTGGACATAATAGTGCTATTGCACTACATTTTCAGATCCATTGGTTTTTTGGTGTTGATTACCTTGAACCTTTTTAGATATATTAAGGGATCTTTCTCTGGATTCTAACATTTTTGTTGGTTTTTGTGAGTCATGTGGGTTTCTTTTTGTATGTGTTGTGTTATCTTATCCAATGTCTATTTTTCTTATTAAATTGATTACTATTTCTATAGATTGATTCTAGAGCCTCAAATATCATCCATGAATCCTTTAATATTAACATCTTCCATTGCAATCATGCACGAATTGATTTTGAGGTAGATGGTTTCATATCTACCATTTGTTAGATGAAGTTTATTTCTATTTTTTTGAAAATTATTTTATAAATAAACCTAAATTATTTAATTATGGGTATGATTTTTTTGAGAAATGATAGTTTTTTCTTATTTTGTTAATTGAAAATTTATTCTTCCATTATTTTGAAATTGATTTTTTAAATGGTTTTAAATTCATGATTTTTATAATGTGGTTTGGATAACATAGAACATAAGAATTATTAGGTACTTAGGTTGAAGGTGTAGTAATAGGAGTATTCCATTGAAACAATCAAGGGGTTCCCTGATTGGGTGTTCCCCTACTCCCTAGGCCCATTGTTCTAGGGGATTTTTAGTCAATTTTGGGAGGTTTACTTTATGGGGTGTTCTTATGGTCTCTAGATTCATGAATATATATAGAGACTTGATGTGCACTATTATCTATGTATGGGTGTGAGTCTCCTAGATTTCCTGACATGTTTTAATTCTTAGAGTGATGTTACATGTTCATTAATTTGTATAGAAAATGATATGATATGATATACATGCTTTAATTTGACTTCATTGAAATATATGAAATGAAATAAAACAATTTTTACAAGATTATTAATAAATGTTGAAAAGGGGGAAAATATTTTACCACGATTTGGATAAAAAATTATATATCTGAATATCATTCCGTTATTTTCATTAAATATGAACATGATTGGATTTTTGTATAGATACATGATATGGAATAACTTGGTGGGATCCCACTGGTCATGTTTAGGTTACACCCTATGAACCCCTTTGGGGGTGTGTAGACAATGCTATATCATTTGTTGTAGGGAAAGGAAAGGCATCATAGTGTTGTTTTTGTCAACTATGTATATGTATATGGTTGTGAGATTGTAGGAGTTTTTCCATTATATCACACGGAGTAGTTGTTTTTGTTTTTAGTTCTCCTTTTCTAATATACATGTATCATGGATATTTCTTAGATACTATTGAGTTCTATCACTTATGATTTTTCAATTTTTATATCACATATATTTCTTGTTTTACTCTTCCATTATTTCTTCTTATTATGTATATATTTATGTAATGTTTTCTACTTCAGGTTGGGTGAAATTATTCCCTCTGGATGCTGTTGATTCTTTAGTACTTATAAGGACCCAAACTTAAACATTACATAATTTTTAATTAAGTTAATAATTCACATTGAGGATCTTTTCAGGTTTAGATTTTTAGAGAATTAGGCCATAACTATTACATTACATCTAAATTGTTACAAAGTAGAAACTTCTAATCAGTATCCATTTTTTCATAAAATAAAAACTCTAAAAAGAAAACAACAGTTCTTTTCTTGATACAAATCTTCTTGAATTATTCCTTTCTATTACCCTTCCTTATATCCTGTGAAAATCATTTCAAAAACTTGGGATGAGCATAAAAAGTCCAGTAAGGGTTATAAAATAATTAAAGAAAACATAATTCCATAAATACATACAAATAAATTAAATTATACTTTTTAATATTTAACATACCACAAAAAATCATAAGATTTATAAATAAAAATGGAAATCATAAATCATAAAGGTAACTTGTGGAATCTATAACTTACCTACATTGTAGCTTTCAAAAATACATTGGGAGTTAGATTTGGAATACCCATCATAGTATACTACCTAAATCTCTTAGGAGAAACATTTATGTTTACCTCTGTCATGTTACCCAATGCATTGGAGAGCTATCTCAGGCTCACCCACCCTAGGTTTATCACAGAATCACCCGTATACGTAAAAAATGCCCAAGAACCATAACATATAACACATAAAACAAACATAAAGGAAATATAACATTTCCACATTTTAATCACAATATATCATTTAAATATATTGAAATAATCAATCCATTATCAAAACCATTTTCAACACCAAAATATGTAAAATGAGTATATGGTATTTATTCTCCTTTTAAAAACACTATGGCTTGTAGAGTAAGCCAAATATCAAATAATGGTCGCGACGGCGGAAAGGTCGTCATCACCGTGTATGTTAAAAAGAAACATTCACTTTGTCATTTAGTAAAATGATACGTAGAAAAAGATTCCATTTGAATTAAATGAAAATTCAAAGGGATTTATACACCGTACAAAATAAAGTTATGTATAAATCAAAGTATGCCTCAATGAATGGATATTGAGATGAAGTCCCTTACCTCATGTCCGAGTTGAGTCGTTTGTTATTTAATATCCTGAATAATAAAATAAGGTTTATTTATACTTTATTAAGAACCTTTTTCATGTTTATTATTCCTTTAATATTACTTATTACCATGTTATAAAAATTACACAATCATTTAAGTTAATAATATTCGTTTTGTCGATATTTGGTACTTGAGTCAAAGTGAACTTCTTATAATTAAAAGTTATCCATGTGGTAAAAATTACATTTTCTCAAGAATGATATTCATAAATTAGATATCATATATGTCATATATATCCAGTATATATATATATATATATATGTATTTATAATAGTACATTACATTTGGAGATAAGAAATGAAATGCACCGTTCATGGAGACAGAAGTCGTACCTACGCATGAACACTACTTTCATTTCTATTTCGTATTTAATGGAATAAAAACTTAATTATACATAATTATATTAAAATTATAGTATAATATAATATATAATTTCAGTAACTCCATCCTTTATACATTCCACCCATGGCATGAATCAGTCATATCACTTTGAGGGGGCGGTAGTTTGCACTTCCTCAAATGAAATTATCATATTTAGCCATTATAGAAAGCATAAAGGTATGATATAAATAAAAAATACAGAAGCATAGAGAAAATATAAACATAATACATATCAAATATAAATACAGTTCCATCATAATGGCCACCATTAGATGCGGTAGGAGATAATCGAACAATCATCGTTTCGTGAGGCAACAGTTCGTCGTACACAGAAATAATATGTTCGTATCCATTAGATGGAGGTGTGTGTAAGTGTAGTTTTAATAATTTTCATAAAAACAACCTATTATATTTATTATACTGGTTTTCTAATGTAAACAAATAATAATAAGATCACAGGGAGTGAAGAAGTAAAATAAAAGAAGAGAACTAAAGGGAAGACGTTACCTTTAAATCGGGTAACTCCATTTGGTTTGAACCAAAAAGCTTCCTTGAAGTGCCTTATTACTAAGTTAAGGCTTCTAGGAGGAATATATAGATCTTGGGAGCTTATTTGGGTAGAGTTTGGACAATAAAAGGGGGTTTAGAGGTGTGTTTAATGGGTTATAGGTGATGACCTTTTATAAGGGAGAGGAGGGGCTCTTTAGGAATGTTTGAAAATATTATTTTGTTATAAAATGATTTTTGGTTTCAAAAGGAACAAAACTTATTTAATTCAAAGATAAGGTAAATATAAGTATAAATAAAATCATACAATAATAATTGGATAGGTTTTGTATATTTTTTAATCCTTATCTTTCTTATTTAACCCTTTATTAACTTATTTAACTTTTACCCTGTCTTATTGTATATTCAATAAATATGGTTAATATATTTACTATAAAATTACAAGAGACCAAAAATGGATAATTAATTACATTTTTAACATAATATATGGCACTTGGACGAATATTATATTTTTAGTAATATTTTATTATTTAATAAAATATTAATTTATTTAAAAACTCATTTATGTAAATTTTTATACTATTCATATCATGACTTTTTAAAAAATCCAAACTAACTTGATTCTTTTGAAAAATATTCATTAGTTAAAATATAACAAGTCATAATATTCTCTAAAATTCATGGATGAAATAAAAAGTTTCAAAAAGAATTTATTTTAATATTTATAATCTAATTTATTTAAAACATTCATTAATGAGGTAATCATTACATCATCATTGTGTCATAATTAAATTTATTTATTTAATGTCTAAAAATTCTAAATAAGATACCATTATGCAGGAAATATTTTTAAATTTTTGATGACAATTTATAGTCAAAGATACCAATTATATATCCCCAGATTAAAATTGTTTTGAAAAAACAATACATGTTTATGATATTTTTATTTTTACTATAAATAAAAAGTTATTAATGTCATTATCTTACCCAAATGAATTTCAAAGGCTGAAAGTATTACCTAAGGATTTTCTTGGTCGGAAATTACTCATCCAATAAGGTTATGACATGAGTTAAGGTAATTTTATATTATTATAATATTATTTTTAGCGTGAATTACCCTATTTACCTTTAACCGCAGTAAATAAAAGTCAAAAGTTACTATTCACAAAAAATTATTTTCAAATTATTGAACCAAATTTTACTTACTAATGACAACCATGTATTTCGGATTTTTTAAATTCAATTCACTAAAGCGGTAAAATTTCATTTAAATGAAAAAGTCGGGTTTAAACTACTCTGTAGTGTTTTTTCACTATACATAAAAAATTGAACGTTTTTTCAAAAAAATATCAAAAATTCACCTAAATATAATTTTAATATTCCGAATTCAAAAATGATGTCTATTTTACCAAATTCAAAACATATAAGTTTCATTAATTAATTTAAAATTAATATCCGTTGTCAAAACTAGAAATCGTGTTTTTAAGAAATAATAACTATCAAAAGATTGACATTTGTTTATATCCAATTTCAAAGTGAAATTACTTCTAATGACCAAAGTTGGATTAAATTGTAATAATATAATCCAATTAAACTTTAAAACCATTTAAAAATATAATCTAACCATATAAATAAATTATACTAAAAGGCATTTTTGAATTAAAATGTAGTATTTTTCTCTATTAATTAAAAAATTAATATTATCAGAAAAATACGAAAATTTCATCCAGAGTAAATTTTGATGTCTTGATTCTAAAGGAAAATTTTATTTTTTAAAATATAACATATAAAAGTGATAAAAACTAGATTTAAAAAGGGGTCACCGTCAAAAGGTGGTAAAACGACCTTTAAAGAATATTAGATTATTTCATGCTTAAAATATGACTCTTTCTTATCTTAAGCCTCTAAAATTTATTGGATAAATGTAAAGAAATTTAACAAACATGTATATTCATATTTTATTTAGTTCTTTTCATTCCCACCAATACAATGACTAGGTGTTAACTACTATTTAAAATAATATTATATTATTATTTTTCAGTATGACTCAGCCTTGTGTGCAACATGAGATTTCCGAGAAACCCATTGTTGCGTGCCGGGTACACCATCGAACATAGAATCCCATTTAAAGTAAAATAAATATTTAATTCAAAAATATTAATAAATATGAAAATGTCGTATTCTTTATTTACCTAGTATGTTAGAGTACTAGTCACTCGCCCATGAGGATCAATAAATCCATTAAGGTATGTATAGGTTTGTGTAGAATACCACTTTAAAGGTGTATCTAGGTCAGTTTTTCACATTTATGGTGTATGTTGTTAATCTAATATCCTGATAAATGAATTTAAAAAATAAATATATATTTTAATCCAATCATCATAATTTCTTTGCTAATAATCACCAAATTGTCCATAAAATTCAACATTAACATGATTATTTTTGGTTTTATCCATTGAATAAATCTAAATTGAATATTGTGAGAAACAAAAATCACTAAGAGAAACCACATAATCATGAAAAATAATTTATAGGATTTATAAATCATGACACCATATTTTCATTCTATGAATTATTAGGTTTGAACTAGGTTACGCATGGAAATAATCTATTCATATTATATATGATGGTTTTAATAGAGTTCGTGAATTTTCAAAAACAATATTCCCCAAGAGTGTCTAACCATGTGTGAAACAAGGAACATTGTCATGAACCAGGTGATGATCAATTCAAATCTGAATTCACCCTTTTCAAAGTTTTAACCCATAGGTATAACTGTGATAAAGATACATCCACTTGTAGTATCTATATAGGTAAGTAATAATTTAGAAACCACATACTATATCCTTCTACAAAATTTAAGTATATTTTCCATTACATTGAATTTTCCATTGGTTTCTCACTAATGTAATCTCATCCTAGTTCTTATAGAATAACTAAACATTTCCTCTAATAACAACTATAATGTCCCACAAATTTTATACATATATATTGTATCTTAATGGACAAATATTCAATTAAATTTCCTGAAGCACACATGATGGAAATAAAGGTTTATCATATTTGGAAACTTGGATACAAAAACAACTAGTTAATATGTGAACTACATAATCTCCCATTACATTCTTCATAACTATCACCCATCTTAAGAATATCATAAATAATAAATTTATTTAAAACATGGAGAAAATAAATATACCAAAGGGTTAACTTAGATTCCTATTAAGGGTAATCAAGGGAGATATCAACATACCATGGCCATAAAGGTATGATAACATGATAATTAAATTTAAAAACATACCTAGAATATCGTAGATCCTAAGCATGGGTCATGGAATAAATCATGGTAGTTCATAAGCCATGAATCATAATAAATCAGAGAACATAATCCATGAGAACAAAACATTGGCATAAGACATATATTCATGGAATATACTCAAAAATAAAACTTATTATGTCAATAATACCCCAAGACATTAATAATATGTTAGTATTGGGATAAAAACCCATATACCTACTTCAGGCTTGGGAAAACCTCCCATTTACCATCTTTTGGGATTGGTATAACCACCCATTCGCCCTATTCTGGGAATGGGATGACAACACATGTACCCTTTTTATTCTTCTAGATTGGGATAACCTCTGGTGTTAACATTTAGAACGTAGAAAATTAATCATAGGATAATTCATTGAAGGGATATATAATTATAGGCCCACTAGTAAAAAATTAAAATCATACATATGTGTGACATGAGATCATAAAATATTAATAATATCATAACCCTTTATAAAGAAACAGGTTTCATAAACATTTCTTTATAAAAAACTAATTGAATAGGAATTGGTTCAACAATTTTTTTTAAATCATAATAAAAAACCATCAATAGAAATAATAAGGCCAGTATCATTGTATCACATCCCATAGAAATTTTAGAAAACATAAAAGTATTTCATCATAGATAGAGGAATGTTTTATACGATCACTTTGAAAATTTCTTGAGGAAACTACCATTTTCACTATGAAGTCATATATTTAAAATCTAGAAAGTTCATAAAATATTAATATTAAATTTTTATTTGAAAATATCCTTGGAAATATGAAATGGAATATTTAAATCATCTAATAATCATGATAGTTTGAAATAATTTTCATTCCATACATGTTAAAATAATGATTCCCATTTTTGTAAAAAGTCAAAAGTAACTTTTTTTGTAAGTAGATAAGAATATTCCTTTTAAACAATTTTTTAAAAATTAAAAAATGTGTAGAAATGAATTCAATTTTTTTAATAATAATAAAAACATTCTTTATTTTTTTTTTGAAAATAGGGAAATTTATTACAAATGATTTTGAACTGGGGAGAGAAATTAAGAAATTTTCCTAAAGAATGATATTTAAATATCTTAAGTACTTAATGAAGGAAAAATTAAAGGAAAAAATTATTCTCAATAAATAATTAGTGGATAATAAAATTTAATAGCACCATGATAGATATATAATAATATTTTATCATGGGATGCATAATCATAAAAAATTACAAAAATAATGAGATTGTATTATAAAAACATTACCACTTTGGTAACAATGGTATCTTCTACCCCATGAAATAAATAACCTTATATGGATATGAATTTACCCAATAGTTTCCTAATAAAAATCATAAAATTCATTCATGGGAAGTATATACACTACATAAAATAAACAAGTAGTGAATATGACATGTGTCTCATAGAAGTAAAACTGAGACAAAAATCCCTTACCTAAATTCATCGTTATTCATACAGATTTAAAAATATAGTATAATAAATATAGTTATATTATATATATTTTATATAACCATATTCATATATATCATACCATATTTGATTCACTTATAACCTTTTACCACATTTTATTATAAATTATTCATTAAAATAACGTTTTTGGGTGATAATTGCTTAGTTTTTCTTATATGTTTTGGTTCATTAGTTTTGGTCCTTGTACATTGATAATGGTTAAATAATCACAATTTGGTTAATAATTTTATAAATATCATATATATTAATTATAAATTTATTTAGTTTCACCCAAAAGGGTACAGATAGAAAAATGAATTACATTATTCATGGAGATAGTAGGCTATACGAATACACAAACATTGTTTACATTAATTTTATAGGTGGAATAAAAGAATGGTATATAATATTTTCCCTTCACAGATTATTTTTTTTCATATAAATAATATTTAATCACTAAATCTTGCACTGTTTTGATACTTTTGGAAATTAAATAAAAGACATATCAGATAGATTCGTAGAGGGGGTAGTCCACATGTATGCATGAGAGAAGTTATCTTTTCCCAACATATTGGAAGTTTAGAAGGCATATTTTTTATTATTATCCCTATAGTATAATTATGTCATACATACCTTATATATACATTAAATCCATCATTATATCCATCTATGAGAGGTGGTGATGTAAAAATAATTACATCAGTTCGTGGGTTGGTAGTCTGCTGTAAACACGATCAATGGTTTTTCTATGATTTAATAGAAGATGATATTGATATAGGTTATTAAATTAACATAATAAAATATAAATATATGTGATATAATGATTTTATTATATTTTTTTAATATTTTAATGAGGTGTAAGAATAAAGAAAATAAGAATTATTGTTTAAGAATGATACATATTCTCTAGATAACCTATTTAGAGTTGCAACAAAATCCTTCCTAGAATGGATTTATAATAAAAATAAGGATTATAGGAATTGTGAATAGAATTAGGGAATGGATTTAGAAAGGGATTTGATGAACCAAATGTGTCATGAACCAACCCAGATACCCTGGTAACCTAATAACTGAGCTGATCTTCACATAACCCGAAGGGTGTTCTTAATCCCCATGGGTTGGTGACTAGAAGCCGACATCATACAATATAAACGTGATAATAGATTTTCCAGAAAAAAACATAATAAATATAAAGATGTCAATATTTACATATTAAAAAACACACATGGTGAAGTGTACCAAAAGTAAAACAGGTGTAAATAACCAAAAGTACACCATCAAAGAACCATAAAACAGGAAAGAAACCATATCCCAAAGGACACAACTCTCCAAGCCCAAGGATCAACAACTACTACCACCTCAAAGTGGAACCTTACCCTTGAACCTGGAAGGAGATAAACTATAAACATCTAAAGGCACAGGTTGGGTGTCAGTTAAAATACCAATTGGGTCACACCAATGATTTCATAAGAAGATAAAAACATTTAATTAACCAAATAAAGATTTCAATTGTAAATAAAAAGGAATGTAATTTCAAAATAATAATAATAAAAAAATCATAATTTACATTTTAATTGAAGGAAATACTTTAAAGAAATTTATTAACAAATATTTATAGAAAAAAGTTTATATAATTTCAAAAGGCAAGTGTAAAATAGTATACAATAATGGTATATCTTTTAAATACAAATAACGAACCACATGGTCATATTACAAGAGGTATGATAGTTTCAGGCTATGGGATCCTCACACACTCAAAGTTGAATCACAACAATATGTGTATACACATGTCCCTTGGGAACTTGTCAAAGAGGAATCATCACCATAACATCAGGGATGTGACCTGCTACACTAGGTTTTAGTTATAAAGCATCAAAAGAGTGTTATCCCAATAACTGACTAACTACCTAGGATTGAATGTTCTCTAAAAACAATAGAAAATGGGAATTTTTTTTCAAAATTTTTCAAAATAAAATTCAACCCATTTACTATTTCAATATTATATTTTCCATTTAAAAACCAAAACACAAGTTTCTAATCAAAACATGACTTTTCCAAGATAAAACCCATGGGTTTCTATCCAATCCATTTAAAACTATTTTCTCAAATACCAATTTGAAATCAATTTCACAATTCAAATTACATAATTAAATTCCATGATTTAATTTAAACAATTCTCTATCCAATTTCACTATACACCCCAATTTAATGGAATTGAGTGTTTTTCCCAATTTCATGCCAATTCCAATTTCAAACCCCACAATTCAATGGAATTGGGTTTTTAATAAACTAATTGAAAGTAATTATATTAAAATAAAAAATTTTAATTTAAATCATGAAATTAGGGTTAATTGAATTGACCATCATAAATGGAACCACCAACATTGAGATTATAGGATATCAAAATGCCAAACCCTAATCAGGAAACTCCAATAAAGAATGTCATAAAAAATTATCTAAGAATGAATCCTTGATTCATGATAAAAAATGGGTATTAGAAAATCCAAAAACACAAAGATCTAAAAAACCCTAGGGAGGAAATAGGATAGAATGGGAGAATGAGAATGAGAAGATGAAACTTTCCATGAAGATATCTAACTCCTTTCGCCTAGATTCAATTGGCTTACAGAGGGGTGTAGAGAGGCCAAATTCACCTATTGGGAGATTCCAAGGAAGAATAATTCTTAACTGGGTTTCAATGGACTTTGGTTATCTAAAAATAGTGTTATATGATTTTAAAAATAATTCTTGGATTAATTATTTTATGTATCCACGATTTCTTAGGAAGGGACGCACAGTTAGAAAAACTATTCTACCTAACCCTGAATCAATTTTAATAGTGTTTCATGGTTTATCATAGGTGAACTCATGTTTTTTCAAACTGTGTTCTAGCTATGAAAACCCCCACTATTTGGGTTTGCATGGTTTCCATTATGAGGGTACACAGTTTGGGAAAATTGTGCGCTAACTATACACAGCCCAAAAACTTGATTTTTTTTCCCGAATTTTCACGAAAAACATCCATAAACAAAACCCAAAAAATTAATGATAAAAGAGGGGGTTAGGAATACTAGAAAATAGTAACATTATTTTACAACATTACCACCATAGAATCTTTCTATCCCCATAAAGCCTATTAAGAAGCATTCATCTCAAAAAGACCAGGCCACTGCTCTCTCATCAGTGCCTCTATCTCCCACCTCTCATGAGAATAAGAAACATGATTACATAGAACTCAAACCAAAGGTATTGTAATCCCATGAAGTACCTTGGTTTTAGAATCAAGTATCCTGATTGGATGCTCCTCCATAGATAAATCAAGTTCAACCTCAAGATCACTCCAGCTATGAACATGAAACAGATCAGATAGATACTTTCACAATTAAGATACATAGAACATGTTAAGTATCAATATAATTTGTGGAGGAATTTATAACCGGTAATAAAATATCACCACCTTATCAATAACATCAAAAGGTCCCACAAAACAAGGAGCAATCTTCCCTTGCCTCCCCAACCATCGATGTGACAACCGAGGTGAAACTTTCAAGAACACCTGGTCACAAACATAAAATTACAATGATCTATGAAAACGTTCAGCAAAATACTTATACCATCCCCGTGCCATCAAAATTCAATGATGATTCAAATTAATCTTTTCTCTCATCTCTTGAACCATGATCATTAAAACCAAGGAACTTTTAGTAATCTCCGATCAACATAGTGGAGATTTATAAGGCCAATCATACAAGTCCTAAAAAGGAGTCATCCTGATCATAGAATAGTAACTGTTGTTAGAGGAAAACTCAACCAACACCATATAGTCATTCCAAGGCCCACAAAATTCAAGAATTAAGGAATAGAGAATATCCTCAAGAATTTGTATATCTCTTTCAATCTGGACATTAGATTGTGGATGGTATGTTGTGCTCAAATTGTCCTGAGATTCTAGTGACACCTGAAGGCCTCTCCAAAAGTGAGAAGTGAACTGGGATCCCTATGTGATACTATAGAAAATGGTGTACTCTGTGAAAACAAATAATATCTTTCACATAGAGATTTACCAACTCCTCAACATTGGTTGTATCTCTAATGGGTATAAAGTGATCATATTTGGCTAGCCTATCAGTCACAACACAAATCATATTCTTATTTCTCTGGGTGTGTGTAAACCCAACCAAAAAGTACATAGAGATCTCATCCCACTTCCAAGTTGGAACTCTAAGTGTGTGAAGAAAACCTGAATTTTTCTATATCTTAGACTTGACCTAATAAAACCTATAATAATGATGGAAAAAATTCAACAATTTCCCTTCTCATACATGGCCACCAGAATCATCGCCTCATGTCATATAACATTTTCATGGTTCTTGGATGCACAAGCCATTGATAATTATGGAAATACCCCATCACATATTTTTGGACCAATAATGGTGCAAGGAAATGATTCTGATAACATAGAATTCCCTACATGGAGAATAACCATCCAGTTATGGTCTCCCTACCATAAAGGGAGTCTCTAATTATATGGAAATCACCATCAATATGCTATTACTAAAGAGTCAACTAGAGAAGAGAAGATGTCAAATCAAAACTACCCAAAGAAACCTTATCCCTTGATTCCTGGACTCTGATATGCAACTGTACAAAGAGGGCCATCAAATTCTACTATTTTTATGATTCCTTCACAACCTAGGTTAGAAGATTCCTTCTCAAAGAATTTTCAAATACATTCTCTTTCCCTAGGGCATAGGTGATGTAAAAGTTAAAATATTGAAAATATTCCACCCAATGACTCTAGTAGTGATTCAAATATTTTTGAGAGAAGATATAACAAAAACTTTTTTTTTCTGAATACATTGAAAAAAATTCTCCAAATATGTAATTCCACTAACTCTTAATCCCATTCATCAAAGATATAAGTTCATGGTCATGGGATAGTTAATTATTAACTTTTGGCCTAAGCTAATTATATCCATAAGAAACAACATGATCCTCATGTACAATAACACAACAAAAACCTAATCTCGATGCATCACAGAAGACTGCATAGCCCTGCCCAGTCTCTAGAAGAGTCAACATCAGAGTTGTTTTAAAAAGTCTTCGTAGACAAAAAAAATTCTGACATATTTCATCCCACAAAAACTTTATTCCATACCGATTAAGAGTATTCCTTAGATAATACATCTTAAATAATTCCTTTACAAACTGGCTATAATAACCAAATAGACCCATGAAGCTTTGAATATTGAAAAAAATTCTTCGTTGTTCCCATGTCATAACAACTTTCACCTTTTTAGTATCAACTAAAAGACCATGTTTCGATACCATGTTCCCCAATAAATTCACTTTATAAATCCATAAATCACATTTTGATTGCATGGCATAAAGTTGGTGGTTTCTCAAAAATTCAAGAACTTCTCTATGTTGATGCACCTGATCCTACTCATACATAGAGAAAACAAAGATTTCATCCAAAAATAGAACCATAAAATCATAAAGATACTCAGGAGAAATCCTATTCATTAAAACCATAATGACTACAAGATAATTTGTTAATATAAATGGTTTGAGAAGGTACTCATAATGGTCATACTCTCTCTGAAAAGTGGTTTTCTAAATGTCATATTATTTTATCCTCAACTGATGGTAACCAGAACAAAGATCAATATTCAAGAACCAATTCTACAATTTTAAATAGTCAAAGAGATCAAAAATATGTGGAAATGAATAATTTTTTATTACTATAACTCAATTTGGTTTTTAGTTATCAACATAAAGGAGAAGTGACCCATAAAAGTTCATAGCAAAGAGATACAACATCGCCCAAGGTGATACACTCAAGCATGTGGATGCATTTTTCTAAAAAATAATCCATCTAAGTATTCAAATCTTTCATTTTATATGGTTCTATGTGGTAAGAAAGAATAGAAAATGGTTGAGTACCAGGATCCAAATCGATAGAAAATTATACCTTTCTTACCAGTGGAAAACCAGAGAAGTCAGAAGAAAGAAAATTGGGAAACTCGAAGACCACTAGATATAGATTACTGCTCAAATATTCTTACTCCATGTCAAAAGAAAACATAGATAATACCTTCCCTGACTTTGGATAAGAAAGTCCAGTTCTATGCGACCTCAGGTTACATTATCCTTGAATGATACAGAAACCCCATCTGGTGTTGTAAAACAGACACATTAAAGATAAGAATTAATACTAGATTTATTGATAATGATCCAATCTATCCCAGATATAATGTTAGGAGGTTTCATGTTGAGAACCAAAAAAATAAAAGCAAGTTCAAAATCTTATAGAGAGAAAATAGAAGTGGGACTATAAAGATCTTTCTCTGTATTCTTTCCAAGGGGTGTGGTAATATCCATCACATAAGATAAAATATCCATAGGAATATTAAGCATATTGAAAATAGGATCTGATATAAATTAATGAGATGCACCGAAATCAAATAAAGTAGTTACTAATGAAAAATATGTAGCGATGGTACCTCCCACAATCACTGGACCCATATCATCTTCCTCTAGAGACTCTTCCACTTTATAAATAAGCTTCATTCTAGATGTCTATGACCTGAATCCCATTGTATGTGAAGTATCTAATTGAACTGTAGTTTTAATAGGAACTGATGATTCTTTGTCACTGTATGAAGTAGAAAAACATGTAAGAACTTCTATTAATGATGCAAGTTTCAACAAGAACCACATACCTTGTGTGACTCAGCAGAATGATTCTTAGAATTCATAGGGTTGAAACAGTAGTAGAAAATCATAGAGCCTCTTCCATGCACTATAGTAGGATTAGAAAAAACATATGGTTGAGAACCACCATGAGAATCACCGTGGTTCCTCTTTCCTTTTAAGGAACTCCCAAAAACCCTAACTTACCAGCCATGTCCATTTCAATCATTAGCACTCTATCCAGCACATAAACATAAGAAGGATGACTTAGCAAGAAAACCTGAGAATGAATATTAGATATAAGTCCAATATCATACTGTTGATAATTCATATTTTTATTCAATACAATCTCAGGTGAAAACTGGAAAAGATTAAAAAAGTTATTTTTATACTCATTCATGGTCTTATCAGCCTGTTCTAGATTGAAAAACATTATAGCCTTAGAAAACACCACCAAATATGGATACAACTAGTTAGTGAAAATATCATTTAAGTATTTCCACTCTAGCCATTCATTCATATTTACCATAACCATCATGTTACACCATATCCTGATCAGTCCATCCATTATAAAGGTGGCACACTTCACCTTTATCTCATGAGGTGTCTTCACGAACTAAAAAGAAATTCTCAATCCTTCTCAACCATTCGTCATCCTCTTGAGGGTCATTTGATCCCTTGAATTCTAGTGTATTCTAAAGAGGGAACTTTAGGGAAAAATTCTACAAATTATCCCATTTTGGTCCCAAAATTAGAGCCTAAGCGAGAGTTGGAGATTATTCATGTCCCAAAGCATGGAAAGTATACAAAGTCACCTCAACCAGACTCAAGTCCACAAGTGGATTTTCACACTATGGTTCATTAAAAAATTTCTCTTGGATCCAATTTACATGTCTTCATAGGGGAATAGTGCTACAAAACATCATCAAACAAAAATGAAGACATAATATGAACCCTCAAATAGAGAAACGAGGGAAATAAATCCCAAAAGATAGGAAAACTAGATTTGGATTTCATTTTATCCAAATAAAAAGAATGGAAAATACTAGAACTAATCTGCAAGAATTCATTACCAAGACACCCCTAGTGACTTAAGGTTTATTGTGGTGATATCTAGCTAAGTAATCAATCACAACTACATCCTATGATCTAATAAGAATACACAACTGCATACTAACATCAAGGAAAGATGAAAAATCTGCATGTCTGACACCACTTTATCACAAACCAACCCATATACTCTGGTAACCAAGTAACATAGATGGTCCTAACATAGCTCAAAGGGTGTTCCCAATCCCCAAGTGTTGGGGACTAGCACCATACATCATACAATATTAAAGTGGGAACAAATTTTACACAAACACAATAGAATCATGATAAACAAGTCAGTATGCATACAATAAAAACTCCTTATGCAGAAGTGTACCAAAAGTCAAATAGGTGTAAACAACCCAATGTAAACTATAAAATAACTATAAAATAGGAATTAAAGAATGTTTCAATAGACAAAAATCTCCAATACCAATGATCAACAACTACTACCACCCCAAGTGGCACCTTAAACTTTTTTGAACCTGGAAGGAGATAAACTACAAACACCCAAAGGGATAGGTAGGGCATGAGATAAAATCCCAGTTGGGTCTCACCAATGATTAAATAAGAATACTCTATCATTTAATTAACCAAATAAATATTTCAATTTTAAATATATATATATATGAAATTGAAAAGTAAATTTAAAAAATTCATAAATTATATTACAAATTATGGAAATATATTAAACAAATGGCTTAATAAAAATTTATATAAAATATTTCAGACAATTTTACAAGGAATATGTAAAATAGTTTACAGCAATGGAATATTTTTCAAATACAAAAAATGAGAAATATATTCATTAGACTGGAGGTATATTAGTTCTAGGATATGTGATTATCACACACTCAAAGTTGAATCACAACAATTTGTGTATACACACGTCCCTCAGACACTGGTTAAATAGGACACATCACCATCCCATCGGGGTTGTGACCTACTGCACTAGGTTTTAGTTGTAAATCGTTAAAAGAGTGTTATCTCAATAACTCACTAACTATAGAGTCTTGCATGTGGTCTAACAGTATTAATAAATAGGCCATTTATTTCAAAATTGGTCAAAATAAAATACAACCTATCTACCATTTCAGTATTCCTATTCCCATTTAAATACCAAAACATGAGTTTTTAAACAAAACATGCCTTTCTAAAGATAAAACCACTATGTTTCAATCAAAAACTTTTTATGAAATTTTATCAAATTCATATATGAAATAAATTTCTTAAAATAAATTTCATAATTCAAATTCCACAATTAAATTCCACAATTTAATTTAAACAATTATCTATCCAATTTCACAACACACCCAAATTAAATGGAATTGAGGGTTTTCCCAATTTCATGCCAAATAAAATTTAAAATACCCAATTAAATGGAATTGAATTTTTAATAAACCAATTGAAAGAAATTACATTTAACTCAAAAAAATAAATTTAAATCAAGAAAATAGGGTTAATAAAATTGGCTATCATAAACAAAACCACCTACCTCGGTATCATAAGATCTCGAAATGCCAAACCCTAATCAGGAAAATCAAATAAAGAACATCGGAAATGTAGATCCAAGAATAAAAGATGGATTAAAGATCCTAAAAAATGGGGATTAGATCCTCCAAAAACATGGATACCTTCAATACCCTATGGTTTAAAGTGGAGAGACCAAGAGAAAGAGAACGGGAAGAGGAATATTATAGATAAGAGATTGAATGCTATTTACTTATATTTTATTCACTTTTAGAGGGGTGTAGATGAGACAAAATCAAATATATAGAGATTAAAAGGAAAAAGAATTTATAACGGGGTCTTACTGGCCTGTTAGGACCCTAAAAATAGGGTTTCATAATTTTAAAAATGTTTTTTGGAGTAATAATTTTCTGTACGCACAGTTTCCTGGGTAGGGCCACACGGTTAGACTAATCGTTTTCCCCTTTTAATGGTGCTTCATGGTTTCTACTAGATAGGTGTGTGGTTTTTAAAATAGTGGACTATCCATGTGAACCCCAACTATTTTGGTTTTCATAGTTTTCACTTAGGGGGCACACGATTTTGGAAAACCATGCACCAACCATGCACAACCCAGAAACATATAAATTTTCCAAATTTTCACCAGAAAATTTCTTGAACGAAACCCCAAAAAATCATGATTAAAAGAGGGGTCTAGGAATACATAAAAACAATAATATAATTCTAAAAATGATTTTTAATGTGTGTATATGAGAAGATAATATACGAACTTCTATAAGTGAGAAGGAGTATCAATTTTGTAAATAACCAAAACTCTTCAATATTGGGAAGTCACACTCAATCCATGAGCCTTGAAAATTTATAAATAATAGTTTGTATGGCAGGTATGATCATGGAACACCTCTAAAACTATAATAGACACATTTTTGAAATATTTTTTTCTCAAAAACTTTATGCTTTCATACTTTTACCATTTTAATTTTCACTATGGTAATAGTTTTTTTCAAGGTAATTTATCCATGAAGCCTAAAATGTAAAATGAGAATTAGTTGATAATTTTGACCTAATTATTATAAATATGAAATAAATATTTTCCTATAAAAATCTTATATCCATGGAAAATAAATTTTAACTCAATCACACCTAAAATGAAAAACCCTATTTTAACTTTAATTGTGGAAATTAACATTTTTAATATTTTGGATCCAAGGAAACATACAATAATAGGGTAAATATCTATAAATGGAATGTGGTTTATATTTTAAATAATTCTACATTCACTATTCTGGATATTATATTTTAATTAATATCAAATCATTTAATAAAAACATTATTTATTATAAAATATCAACAATGTCAATTTTAATAATTTTCATTTAGCTTTAAATTTATAAAATAAATAAAATTATGGAATTATAATCTATAAATTTAATAGTTACCTAACATGTAATATTTATATCATTTTTTGGAACATAATAATTTATTCAAATTATATTAATTTTAATATTCTTAACATTATTCATTTTATTTTGTTTTTCTTTCAATAATTACAACGTTAGTGTTGCATAAGAAATTAATATAATTATTTAATCATATAAATATTATAAATAAAATAACACGATAAATACAAATTATTTTCCTTAAAATTAATTTTTATAATCGGAAATTACACCTTCTTATCCCAAGTGAAAGCATAAATCATTTTTAAAATAGAGTGACATTTTTTCCTTTTCTAGACATCAATTATTATAAGGGTAATAATCATAGATATATAGCTCTAAAATGGGATATTTCAAGGAATTAGATGTTTTAGAGTTTATATATGGCCATCTAATAGAATTTTTACTTGTTTAATTAGAAAAAATAACATTATATTTTGTTTTAACCCACCAGTAAACCTGTTTTTCACTTAAACATGGTAATTGATTTTTATTGTTTTTAATATTCATTATCAAAAATAATTATGATTAAATTAATAAATAATATCAATTATGCAAATTAAAAGTATAGAATTCATTTTATAAAATTAAATTAACTATTGTGGAAGAAATTAATTTACATTTAAACTCACAAGAGTGAAGAAAAGATGTTTTCTAAAAAAATGGATTTTTTCAACTACAAATTGATTTTACATTAAATCTTAGACTAGAAGTTTTCAATAAATGAATTTAAATTAATATATATATATAATATAAATTTCTTATAAATTATACCTCATTAGGGTTTATTTTAATTAATTAAAATGGGTAAATATATGCTCTATAGAACATTTTGAAGAAAACTGTGTTTTTAAGTATACAAATAAACTTATTTCTAAATACTGAAAATTAATTACAATTGAAATGAAATTAATTATATTTCTCTAAATGAAATGTTCATATATAACCTTATGAAAAAATCTATAATATAATGTAAATTTATTTAATGAAATGAAATGACATTTTTTGATTTTTTTTAATTTTAACTACTCCTTGAATAACCAATCATTTTAGAAAAATAAAAAAAATATTCCTAATTAAATTTTAATATGATGATTTAAAAAAATATTTTATTTTTATAAATGTATATATCTAAAATGTATATATTTTTTTGTAACACCCTAAGCTTCTATGGTACGTTTCTCTTTGAATAATGCAATAGATTGCATTGTACGCAACTTCGAGTTCTAGCACCCCACGACCAATCAAACTAGCCGTTATGAATAGTAATACCATCTTTTTGAAATTTTATAAATTTTATTTTTAAAAATTTACTTCATTTTTGGATTTGGAATATCAAAATTAGCTTTTGGTTAATTTCTGGTATTTTTATGAAAACTTTCAATTTTTGATAAATAGTGAAAAACACTGTGTTATTATTTAAAACCAACTTTTTAATTTAAATTTATTTTAAGTCAAAATAGATACATAATACCTATATTAGCTCAATATAATTCACTAGATTCATTTTATAATAAAATTATATGTGTAAAATTTTATTGAACTTTTTAACGTCTTTTACCCACCTTCTAGGCACGTTAAGAAATTTGCATAAAACATAATTTTACCACTTTTTTGAATTGAATTTCAAAAATACGAAGGATACGATTGAAATCAGTAAGTAAAATATGGTTCAATAAGATGAAAATAGTTTTTGGTGAATAGTAACTTTTGAATTTTATTTACCACAGTTAAACGTAAATAGGGTAATTAAAGGTAAAAATGATATTATAATTACCCTAAAACATGTCCTAATTCTATTTGATAAGTTTATTTCAAAAAAAATCAACCTTAGTAATAAAATATGATCTTTTGGTCCCCTTTTATTATATTAGGACATTTATTTTTATTTTATTTAAAGAAGAGTTAAATGTGTTATATTCAAAGTTTAATAACTAAACCATTTTTAATATAGGGTTATACATAAGAAAAATTATAATATAAATATTAATTATAAAGATAACAATATTTCTTATATAATGGTATTTTATTTATAATTTTTAGACATTAAATAATTCAATTTATTTAAGACACAATGATGATGTAGTAATTACCTTATTATTGAAAGATTAAAATAATTGATATTATAAATATTAATATAATTGTAAATTGAGACTTTTGATGTATTAAATTTTTTTTATAGGTTAATATGACATGTTAGGGTTGATAAAATAAATTTATTCCAAAGCGATAAATTTGTTATAACTTTCACAAAAACAAAATACCAAATAGTTTCAAAATTGACCTAAATGAGTTTTTTAAACAAATACTATATTATTAAATGATATAATATTTCTAAACATATAAGGTTTAGAAAAAGGACATAGATATGGTTATATAAGTCAATAATGTAACACTTGGGGTTCACATGGGTTTTTATAGTATGTTTATTAACAATTTATTATAATAATACAAGAATACATGGTAAAAGCTAAACTAATTAACTAAGAGTTAAATATAAAAGATAAGGTTAATATGGTGACCTAAACCCATCTAAAACCTATTGGTTGAGATTTTTTAGACCCAAAAGCACCTTATCCTCTAAATAAATCCTTTTTGAGCCATTATAGACCAAATATTATTGTATAATAAACTTATATTTCAAGCTTTTCCTAAAGTGACCCTCACCTCTCTTATCAAAGGGTACCTCCCCTTCTCTCAAAATAACACCTCCAAATCCATTTGGCTCAGCCAAACCCTACTAAAATATATTCAAAACTTCCCTAAATTAAAACTAGATGCCTTAATTTGATCATAAAACCATCCTAAGGATCCCTTTTGATCAAATCAAAAGGAAGCACCTAAAGAAGAGGTAATATTTTCACCACCTCTTTCAAAGTTCTTTTCTTCTTCCACTTCCTATTTCTTTGTTTTTTCAACACCAAAATAATAACCCCCATACCTTATATATATTGTGATGTTATTATAAATATGGTACAACCATATTCATTATTCTATCCATCCTATGAATGACAAAGTCACCATACATGCGTACGTACGACTTAACGTCTCCACATCGTGGTGTAGTTTGTTATTCAACACTTTATCATTTAGATGGGTATAGTAATGAGTATAATTGTTGTAAATAATAAATATAAAATGTTAATGATTATTTATATATGATATAACATCTAATTACATATTATTTCACTATAAATAGAATGGTATTTTCACTCATGCGTACGTACAGATTGCCGTCTCCACGAACGCAATGAGATTCATTCCCCATCGTAACCATTCAAGAATAATTTTCAATTTATGATTAAAAACAATGTATAAGAAATTAATATCATTATTTATATGAATAAAATACATCATATATATAACAAACATGACTTACGTAACAAAAAATATAAAGTAAAACGAATCAGTTAACACCTGAAATAATGATACTACTGAAATATTATTAACAAATCAATATTAGAAGATAATATATGATATCATATTTATTTATGTGGTTATTGTATAATTCAATAATAATGATTTAAATATTATACATGAGGTTAATTTACCCCTGACCAAGGAAAATTTTAAGGTAAGGGTTAATTTTACAATCTATTTATTTATATGAGGATCTTTATACGTAAGTATCTACTAAGAATTCTTTATTGTCCACATCCGTGTTTCTTAAAGATATATTTCAAAAAAAATTTACTATTTATTATAATATGGTTTAGATTAATTTATAACCTTGTTTTACTTTTTATAAATTTTTTTGAAATAAATCTTTCCATCTTTTTCGAAACAAGGTACTTTATGACATTTTCAATAAATTAAGGTAAGAATGTTTTTTTAACTTATACGGCAGGTGCGGATAATTTTTTCCATTATAACACCATCTAGGCTTCCATTAAAATATTATAAGAATATTTTCAAAATAAATGTTTTGTTTTATAATTACGTGACTTTTGAATGATTTCAAAATAGAAATAGATATTTATCTCAAATAGATTTGATTTCATCTATGTCAACATCCTTTGATGGATTTTAAACTTGTTTGAAGTTGATTTATTATGATAAAATATTCCATATTGTATTGGAGGTTTTGTGATATGGTTGGCTGTGGATGTGTTATTTTTATACATTTCATGGTTTATGGTTAAAGTATTAACATTTCTTATTCTATTTTTAAAATTAATGTTTATGTTATGTTTCAATCTTTTCATATGAGGAATGCATTGGACTTAGTAAGTTATGGGTGGAGACCACTATAGATCCTCGATGAATCAGTAGGTCTCATGAGACAAACTGGTGTCTTGGAATAAGGCCTTGACAAAATCTTATTTGTAGTCTTGGAATGAGGCCTTGACTATGTGGTTATGTTGTCCGACATTATTCATTACATCATTATAAAATTAGCTATTGATATTTCATGTGATTATTCGACTAGTAGAATATCCATGTGAATAAGTAAATGGAATAATTTGATTTATCTTTTCCATATTGTGCTGAATTTTAAGTTTAAAAGGCTTGTGTTTTAGTCTTATACATTTCCTTAAATTTTTATGCTTATTTATGATAGTTTCTGCTATATTGTTATCCTTACTAAGCATATGAGATCACCCCTTTATATATTTTATTTTTTACCTGGATGTGAAGAAGTATATTACCATTAACCCGCAGAAATAAGCTAAGGGATATGAGTGTGTTTAAAGGGGACACAATTTTGTTGTTATTTTATATTTTATGATGTAATGAAAAACTTAAGTATGTATCTAGTACTTCTAAGGATACTAAACTGATCGGTCTTTCGGGACATGATTACTTGTATCATTCAAATTTTATCTAATAATGCACCAACTCTGGGTAACTGGGGTTAGGGTGTTACATTTTTTATAACATTTTCTCATAAAAAGAAATAAATACCATTTTTTATGAAAATATGTTATTGAAGAATAAAATTAATTTACTAAAATTTGAGGGGTAGTTTACTAAGAATTTATAAATTTATTTATAATGAGTATGGACTATATATATATATTTCATACAGTATTTAATCCTATTTAAAACATCCCATTTAGGGGCTAGTTTATAAAAGTCATATTTGAATAATAATATTTAATAGTTTTTTAGGATTGATGTTTAGTTTCATATAAACTATTAAATATAGTTTTATTTTAAATAACCAAGGTGAAATATTTATTTAGATATGAATTTACCCTCATGTAAACGATTTAAGTTGAATATTTACCTTATAAAACTATTTTTTACCTTAAATGAGTTCACTTATACATTTCATTACCCTTACTTGAGATACATATTAACCTCAAGTAACTTGTGAAAATGTTTGGTGACCCTTATCAAACTAATTATACCTTCATGCATCATATTTTTTACCCTTAAACAAGTATTATTGCCTTTATACCCCAAGTGTAAATATTTGTTTACCCTTATTCATGTTCTACAATATACTATTAATCATGGATTATGAAATGTGAAATACTATTTCATAAAGCGTTTTCACTTTTACACTACTCTTGAAACCATTATGCATAATGTTGAATTTCAAGTATACACTTTCATGTGTTACACTTATGCATTATTTAATTTGAGATAACATTAAAGAATATAAACTACCCTTACATGAGGTATATAATTCTGGTATTTTCTCCTTAGATTGATGAAAAATCTATAATTTTCCACTTTTAGTATGTCCTCAGTGAAACAATACTAGGATATGAATTATGAGTATTTTTTTTAATTTCTAGAACACCACATCAATTACATGAAATGGTAAGGTTTTTACAAATTTTATTTTCTATCTATTGGTTTTTATATTTTTAATAAATAGGAAACATATAAATATACATGGTTTATAGAAATATATTAAAGAATAGTAACCATTAGGGGTTTTACCATAAATGAGGATTGAGAAAGGTAGTGTAAAATATATATTAAGTAAAAAAATTACTAAATTTATGAATCATTTAGGCACAAAAAGTCCACTTGGATGATTTTTTGTTTCATTACTAGTTACCCAAAATTTCCATGTTTTACAGCAAATCCTGATGGGCCGCAGAACACTATCCTACACCAACCATCTTCATCAACACATATGTGAATCTTGTTAGTTTTATTATTTTTAATAAGTTTCTATATTATAGTGTTTTCACACATTGTTTATACCTACTTAAAAAGTTGGCTTCTTGTTATTATTTCTTGATAAAAAAATCAGCATCACATTGGTTTGAAATGTCATACCAAATAGCCTAGGTTTTGTCTTCAACTAATAAATATTGAGTGATTGTTTAGGTATAATCTAAAGTAATTAATGGTATCTTTCTATTTAAAAAAATGTATTAATGTTCTAGTCTTCCCATTAATAGGCAAGGTTGAGTCATTCGATAAATTTCTTATGCATTTGTTTCTAGTTAGTATTGGTCCAATCATTGTATTAAAGGAGAAAAAAGAGTAGGGTAGGTTCATAGTGAACTGAACAACTATGAAAATATGATTATTCTTAATAATAATTTTTATTTCACTACAAAAATGTTATTAGGTATATTTCAAATTCATTTATAATTTTTTTTAATGAACATTATTTATAAATGTTTTTTAATTATGTTTAGTAATTTTTAATAGACTATTAATACCATCCGATAGTCCATAATTCCATCCATATCTGGGCCAAAACTTCTATGGGAGAAGGTTATTCAAAGGATAATATTATTCTCTACTTTTTATTTTGATTTAACCATTTTTATTATGTCTATCAATTCTTGCACATTATATTCTATGGAATGATAATTTTTTTACAATAAAATGGCATGAAATTGAAGTCATTCAACCTAATGGACAACTAAATTTCAATGGTTTTGATTATGAAAAATACAAGGATCATATAGAGGAATATATATATAATTTTTGAATTTAATATATCAAATTATAATTAAACATTTTAAACTACTTAATGAATATTTAGAAACATTAATCAGAAATGATTCATCTAAATATGTGATAAATTATAAAATCATTAATTAACATTATTATTATTTATGTAGATATATGTAAAGAAATATTTTATCATATATAATTCTTTACGATATTTGGAGGAGTTTGAAAGTGAGTCATTAGGGAACTGATAATTTGTAGTGAAAAAAAGTCAAAATACATCATGCAGAATTTAAAGAATTTATAATGCATGATCATGAAAAAATTGGTGATATGTATAACTAGTTTACCATTATTGTGAATTATATGGTGGGTCTCAGGGAAAAATAAATAAATAAATAAATAAATATTTATAGAATATATCACAAATTTCCAAATATATGGAACTCAAATAGTGTTTTAATAGAATAATGTAAGGATATCACAAAGTATACTATAGATGAACTCATTAGATCTATTCTTCTAAATGAGCATGAAATTAAGAAAAATTATAGTGATTTTTTTCTGAAAAAAATAATACATTATCTTATTAATATTCTATGAATATTTATTTCTAATATTATAATAAATTTTTAGGATATTATTATAGTGGAAAAGTTAACGATTTGAATTAACTTGAATTTTTTTTGAAGGACCTTGTTATAAAGGAACAAAGATCAATGGAGTGAAGATCAATGATGATTAAGAAGATATTAAAAAGTAACTATATGTAAATAAAAAAATCTTATAAATAAACATTTTATGAATATAAGAAGATATGAAACATAAAAAAATAATATTCCCAAATTAATGAATCCATGGAAGGAAAATAATTTCAAAAAGAAGATGATTCAAACTTAATATGCTAGATGGAGTTTCACTAAGGCGGCAGGCTCATGCAGTGAGGAATCAATTTTTTTTAAAGAAAATAGATAATCTCAATTTTATGGATACACATTAAGAGGATCCTGAAACATTCTTTTCACCTTTATTAAATCTTTCCATTATTAATAAAAATTATTATAGTTATTATCTTTGAATCTGATTCATGTTTTAGAGATGAAACATAATCTAAAAGTGATTGTTATAAGTAATTAAAAATAGAAAATGAAAGATTAAAATATTTTTATTTGAAATATTTATAATTGTTTAATTAATTTTATGAGTAATATGTTATGTTGAAAAAGTAAAATAATTTTTTTGTTAAAGAGAATAGTAATTATAAACATTATTCTCAATGTTCTTAATGTAAAGAGATCAAATAACATGAAAAATAAGATTCTAAGTTAAGAAATGTAAATGAATGAGATTATGATTTTTTATATGAATAATAAATATAAAAAATATGATTCAAATTATATTTATAAAATTCTATTAAAAAAGATAATTAATTTAATAAGTTAAAGGTGTAATATAATAAAATATGAAATTCAGTTTCATGCTATATTAATAAAACCTAGAAAAATTAATAAAATGCTCGTAAACGAGAATGAGAAACATAGAAAAAAGGTAGCTGGTATGAAAGGAACACTATGTAAATTTTTTAATGGGAAAGAACAACTGGATAAAATGATTTCCATGAATAAACATAATAATGTTAAATGTGGATTAAATTATAACAATCAAATTTCTAAGATTTATAATACTATGTTTTCTTAAATTACTATTTGAAAGGGTTAGAAATTTTAATTATTTTATGTTTGGGACATTTATATCCTGTTCTTTAGATTTTTATTTAAATCATGTTCTATCATTATGATAAAAAATATTTATTTCACAGAATAATTTCAAAATTAATAGAAATAACACTGCTAAACCATTGGTTCCCAAATGATCATATTCAAATATAATAGGTACTTAATTGATCTATATACACAATTAATCATTTTTATTTTTTTTACAGCTAGAATATTATATTCTTTTTTATAATCTAGCATGATGGAATGCATTAAAATTGTCTATTCATAGGGCTTGAAAACTTATTTCTAGAGTTTTAATTTATGGACTTTATGTATGGACTTTAAATTCATTAATTATTTTGGGATAATTATATATTATTTGAAATATTTTTGAAGAAATTAATTTTTTTGGGGGAGTATATATATTTACTTATGGTTAAAATAAACTTAATCTAATTAGTTATATATTATCAATTTAGTGTGAGTTGAATATATATAGATTTATGTTAATTACATGCATCAAACTATTTATTTTATATATGGCTAGTGATCATGTTATTAATTATTATATTATGTTTTACATTCATATGTTTAATATATATTTTAAAATAAATTAAAATATATTTTAATTTTCATGAAATTTTTCTCAAGATATTCATAAATTTAAGATAGAATATATGGTTTATTTATATATATATTTTTTATATATTGAATTAAATTAGAGGGAGAATTCCCTTTTGTGATAAAATTATGTAACATGATAAAATAATTGGAAATATATATTTAGAGTGCATTTGATTTTTTATTTTTGGATTGGGAGTCTTTAAATTATATCTATAAATTTGTAATGAATCAATTTTTTTCCATGTAAGTATTTTGAATTTTTTAAATAATATTTTTGAAGTTAGGTGCTGAGTCAACATGAGATTTTAGGGCTTAGGAAGTATTGGTTTTGATGTTTCCTCATAGATGCTTTTTTATTTGGAGTGTTCAAAACATTCCAAATAATTGAATGATGGACAACCCATACAATGAATGATATTCAATTCTCACCTAGTTGTTTGTTCTTTTCTCTCCATTTTCTTCATTTGATCATCATTGGCATCTTGTTTGTCTGAAGGTTTGGAAAATACGCAAAAAATGATATTTATACATTTTTTTGGGGAGAAATATTGCTTCCATGTGTAAGGGATTGAGATAAAGGAAAAATCATGGTGTGATGATGAGTAAATGTGATTCATTGTTGGGTTGTGTATCCATGTTCATAGTTTTTGGAACACTCAAGATGCAACATGCAGATAGATTCTGTCAGATCATATTGTGTTTCTAGAATCTGGCCATCAATGATGGAATGGCTTAGTCAATGTTAGATATAGATTCTATTATAAGAATCAAAACTGTTCCAAATGCATTTAAGGTTTGGTATAAAGATTATTAAGGAACCTATAGGTTTTTAAAAAACCTCAAAAACATAGAGTGTAGTCCTATGAACAAAATTATTATTGTACCATGGATACAAATTCTAGGATTTTAGTGAAAATAAAGTTTTACAAGCCTTGTGGGACCAAAAAAATTCCATATTACCTATACCCAGTCACTCTACATGTACCCTTGGTGTACATGGGCATAAACAAAACCAAGTATATGGGCACAACCAAAGTACATGAGTACAATCCTTTACTTGGGCATTGGGCGGTAGATGGGAATGAATGAAGTACATGTTCATGATGAAAGTACCTATGCATTTATTGATAAAAACAATAGAATACTAGAGCATAGGGGTAAATACGGGGTATAAAAGATATACCTTTTACTCTTATCACATGTTGTGTACTTCCCCTAGGGTGTTTTTAAGAACATATTATCTTTATTGTGGAAACATTTCCTTAGATAATGTTCCCTTGGTCAATAACCATGATGGTAGAGTGAGGAATACCATCATGAGGATATAAAATAATAACCAATATAGTATAATCTTGTGATGGTGTTTTAAAAATCACTTAGGGTGGCCCGAGGTGGGATCATCTATCATATATATTTTTCCATATTTAGGGTTTTAGGAATTAGTGTGACTATAATACTTGGATTTTGATCCCCTATATAGTGTGTTATTCTAGATAGGGTCTAGTATACCCCACATTACATTATAGACATCCCCAATATATGTGTCAATCTCTTCTAAGTTCTAGCATTTTCCTCTTCAGGGATAACCTTGATGAGAATTATCTCTCATAAAAGCACAATATCTGTTACCAACCTCATGGTGTGAGTTCTCTAAAGAAAGAGTTACCATGATATAATGAGAATAATCCTATGATGGCAGTGTAGAAGTGACCTTACCTTTGTTCCTAGTTCTTATCTTTAGTATATCTGAGTTATTAGAATTATCTTTTATATTCTGATTGACATTCATTTTTAATGATGAGATGACTACTCTCTTTAATCCTTAAGTTTGGTGAATTGGGAGTGTCCTACTAGGTATTGTTATGCTTACCCCGTCATGGGATCTACCCACACATGTCATGCCTTATTCAGATGATGATCCTTTTGATGGAGACCTAATAAGACCATGAAAAAGTGGGTAATAGGCGGGATATATAGATTGTGGTTCATACCAGGTGTTTTATTTGGAATTGATACCCTACCTTCATAGTATGATGGACACTTTTATGGTTATTTTTGGGATTTTATTTTCTCCATTATCCATTCCATTAATATTTTAATAAACTGATTGATGGATTTAGATGTATTCATTTGAGTAGTAGTTTTATTTTTTTACTTCTGCATGTTTTTATGGATTGGAGATGTGTGAGTGCGTACGTGAATCTTAGGCTAATGCCACCAATTTTTGTGATATTCGTAATTGGTTCATGTTATCAGGAACTATCTTATTGGAGATGGGATTCGGGTGGCCTAATGATCTCATTGTCATCCAGGATGACCTCGGTGGGTTGGGCCCTTGAAAAAATAATTTTACGTTGAGGGTGATTTTTTATATTATTTTTATTTTCTATTCTTGATAAATAAGGATGTTTTATTTGTTTTATTTAATAATATTAATGTTTTATAAATTTAATACTTCCATTTCCAAATTTTATTATATCATAATCTTTTGATATTTCTGTTTTCATTAATTATAGGATGATGTTAAATTCAAAAAGATTGAAATTATTTAATTTTTTCTTAGAAATTTTAACAATGGGGAGATTATTTTTTGTATTTTTGAATTGAGAGTTACTTTTTATAATTTACAAATTTTTGGAGATAGTTAGTTTTTAGAAACAAGTGTTTTGGTAAATTAAGTTTTATTTTTTTAATAAATTAAAAACCCCTCTTATTTTTATTCAATTTCAATTTTATATTTTTTAATCTCATTAATGGAATTAATGTTATTATTTAGTTAATGAAATTCAAATTTTAATAATAATATCTTTATTTATTTAATTATATATTAGATATTTACATTTGATTAATTTTTTTGATCAAATGAATTTAGTTTAATTATATCATTTAAATTTAATTGTTTTATTTTTGGGTATAGTTTATTATTTTTTTTGTATACTAATATTTTGTGTTGAATTTATTTTTTTGATGGTTTTTAATTTATTATTATTATTTATATTATTATTTATAAATATGATTTTTTAAACATGGTAAAAAATTAATTTTCATATGATTAATTTTTCCTTTATATAATTATTACAATGTTATTATTACCTTTACATAAGTTAATCTTTACCCTTATATATATATTTTGTACCATTACATTGGTACCCATATTCTAGTCATTCCTATTACATGAGAAACATATTACCCTTATGTAACTAGGGAAAATGTATGCTCACACTTAAGCAACTATGTGTACGATTACGTAGTGCATGTTTTATCCATATACATGTCTTATTAACAGTAAAAATCATATATCAAATGTTGTTTTTTAGTATGGATGCTCTACAACTTACCATTACACATGATTTATGAAATTCAATATACCCTTAAATACATCTTATTTACCATTAAAAAACTCTTATTTCCTTTACAAAACATGTTTAATTTCATGGTTACACTTTTGTGAGTTACTTTAATGCATGTTTACCTTTATGTATGATTTAAAATTTATAAACTATCCATATAATGGCTATAGAATTCCCCTATTTTCCCCTTGAACATAATCATATTCACCCATATTATAGGTGTAGTAGGTCCTCTATGTAATGGTATCAAAATATTATTCACAAGGAATACATTTTTATTATGTGTCTGATACTTCAAAGACAAGAAACATTAATATGTTTCCATTTTTTTTCCTATCAATTAATTTTAAAATGTTGAAGAAATAGAAAACATCCATGTGGAGTTTTTTTTCATAATTTCCTTAAAAATTTTATCCATTAGGGGTTTCCAAGAAATAATGGTCGAGGAAGGTTTTAGAATATATATATGAGGAAAAAATAATTATAGATGTGATGAGTCACTGAGAGACAACAAGTCCATTCTATTGATTTTCTATGGAATTGTTGGTTTCCCAGAATTTACATATTCAGTTCTAAATCATAAATATCCAAATACCACTATTTTAAATATTCCATATTTAATGACATCATATAATAGTCTTGTTATTTTCACTATTTTGAAAAAGTGTCTTCATATCATAGTTTTAACACATGGGCTATACCTCCAATAAAATGTATTTTATTTTTATTCATAAATGATAAAAAAGACCACATAAGTTTGGTATGTTTAAAAGGATAGACTTGTTTCTATATACACTTAAAAAATAGTGTTTAATAGGTTAGGTATGCTCCTTATAAAATCATGGGATTATTATATTCCTAGAAAAGGTCAGAAAGGTATGACATTCCATGTAATAGGCTTCGATGATTCTACACCTGTAAAATAAAAATTTCTCTCTTCGATTTTATTAAGTACAAGTACTCTCAATGAGTTTGATTGGATTGATGGATATAGTAAGTTCATGGTGAACTCAACTACTATAAATATTCCATTGTTCTTAATCGTTATTTTTATTCTAATACCTATCAATTTGAACACCACATTCACATTCCTTTATTATTATTATTGAATACACATTAATATGTTAAATTTTATAATTTTTTATAATTTTTTTTGAAGGAATAATCACCCACCTCAAGTCCATCAATCGATCCATATATGGGCCTAAATTAATTATTTCTATAATTCAAGGCAATAAAACAAACATTGATTACAAGTATTTTTCCTCTTTTTAATTTAGTTATTTACTCCAAAACTATCACTGCATTTATTCTATATATAATTTCATGTTACAAATCCTCAAATAATTCTTTATAAAATTCCCATTCAAATACCCAATAAGAAAATATCATCTTCTCCTTCTTCATATGGTTCAGATTTATCAAATAGTATGAATCATTATTAAATCCTTATTATCACGGGTTTATTTCAATATTAAGAATCCAAAAAATTACTAATTATTTCAATAAAAATTAATCTCTAAAACATTTCATAATTCCTCATTTAAAATATCTAATTAATTCAGGTATTCTATTTCCTTATTTATATGGTTAATGGATAACATAATTCTCATTGTTTTATGAACTCATGTATTAAATCATAATTTATTGGGAGTAGAATTCTTTCATCAAACATATAACATGAATTAAATCAAGTAAATATTCACTATTCTTCCATAAATAAATGAAATCATCATGTTATTCTTTATTCATAACACATAATGCACATAGACATGTTATAAAGGAATTATGGATAGTGTGTGGATTCAGACGAACCATTGATGTTGTGGTTACTCATTTAGTTCATGCAATATCAAATATAATTCCTTCCTAAATTAAATAAAAAAATATTTATGTATTACTATTCTCATAGTATGTACACCCACAAATCATATTTCATATAAGACTCAAAATCAACTTTATTGAAATAAAAGGAAAATAATCTTGGAGACATCACACACTTAATTTATCATGTTCCCATCATCACTCGAGTTTAATGTATATAATTATATCTATATGCATGCCTTTAAAAATCATACTCACTCATCCCCATTCTCATTCATGGATAGATAATCTATTTTAAACCACACATAGAATCTTTATATCCATGTATAGTTGGTTCATCAATGGTCATTTGGTATGTTTGAAAAAAA
Organism: Viscum album; assembly: GCA_963277665.1. Lineage (NCBI taxonomy): Eukaryota > Viridiplantae > Streptophyta > Magnoliopsida > Santalales > Viscaceae > Viscum > Viscum album. The sequence goes on from OY728121.1 coordinate 1,966,800,019, forward strand.
TAGTTCATGATCTAATATATGGTATGGTATCTTCATTTCCATCATACTATAGGTTTCTCATAACTTTTTCTTTTCATAAAACTATTCTTGGTCATTCTATATAATCCTTGAGATTGATCTATAACATGATTTAGAAGTCAATTAGTATTTGGTCGTGTCATCGATCCTCATGGGTATAATCAATCTAAAATAATGTGTGTTTTATCTATGGTAAAATTTATAGTAAATCTTATTGGGAGAAGTTTAAAAAATAACATGTGGTCTATCAAAGTGTTTTCATGTAGGTATATCACAATGATAAAAGAGTCACTCTTTATCATGATCGAATGTTAGTCATGTGTTGACTGGAATATTGGTGTTAAATACAAAATCATAAAATGACAATATAATTTCTATTCTTCCCCTAATCCACATTAAAATTCCAATTACATTCCCTCCTCTTAATAATATATGTTTTTCTTCAAAACACTTGAGTGAACATCAATATTGACACTCATAAAGAGTTTCACACTTCAATCATGGTCTATAACACTCCATTTTGTGGTCCATTAGGGTACTGACCTATATGCCATCAAGGTATTATTTTCTCCAACATGTGTTATTTGTGGGTTATATGCATGCTCTCATACTCACCTACTTCTATGGTAGGACCAGCTTACCTACCCCCACCTCATAGTCCTAGGTCCCACATGTGTGGTTATTCTTGATCCTTAGTTGGATATGGATGGGATTTTTTAATAAAGGCCTCAAAATATAAAATAAAAAATAGAAACCCTTCTTAAAATATAATATTCCATCTGAAAAGTTTTTTTTAATTAATATTCCTGAAAAAATAAACAAAGTTCCTATGGGATTCAAAATAATTCCCCTTATTAAATAATAAAATATTATAAAGACTTATTAAAAGTATTTCTTCACCCAAATAATGAATGGTTTCTTCATTTTTAAATAATCAGTTGTCGTCAATATTTTGAAAACTCTAAACACAATAAGAACATGGATTAACCATTAACACTTTCTCAACACACACAAGGTAAAAAAGGAAAATTGCTCAAGAAGGGAAAATAATTCCAAATGAATCCATAACAATCCCCCCCAAAACATAAATTCATATTAAATCACCAAACATATATTAAATAATTGAAAAAATTAAAACACTTAGCCTCAAAAATCTGAATTCTCAATCAAAGTAACCATGTGAGATATTTCTATCAAGAAAATTAATAAAATGAAGAAAAGAAAATTAATAATGTTTAGAAAGGTATCATAAATGAATTATGAGTATCACTATTTGAAAGAAATCAATGCCAATGTATATCTATTACATATATTTTTTATTCTCCCCTTTATGATTATGAAATCATATACCTCCGGAGAAATTAGTGGATGCAGAATTAATCCCCATGTATTAAATCTTGATAGATTTTTTTTCATAGAGATGAATAATTTTTGGTTTAAAACACTACTAATGGTGTGGATAATAATTTAGCCTAATCTCTATATATATAAAGTATAAAAAATATAATGTATATATTTTCCTTCTTAAGAACAACATTTTATAAGGGGATGATAATAATTCTATAGATTCTCAAAATGATTAAATTTATTTAAAAAAAGGAATATTTTATAACTACCACATTGAAAATGTTTGGTATATCTGTGTAATTTTTTTAGTAATAGAAGGGGATCACCCACAATGTATATGAAAATTAATGGATGAAAATGTATTTTAATAAAAGTATAATGATATGTGTAAATCTCTATAACAATTCAAAGTAACATGTGTAATTAACTTGGAACATGAATAATGATGCTATAGATTTTATGATGAGTAACTCGATTTAATCACAGAGAACGATGAAGCCAATAAAATTCTTGAAGAGTATCCCCATCCATTAACATATTAAACTACTATTAAAGGAACCCAACTAGAGATTAAGGACAATAAGATTAAAGAGATTGATCATCTACTAAAATAAATTAGAAAAATATATTAAGATAAAATTAAAGACATGAGAACATATGGTGAAGAAAATTGAAATCAATGGATTGTTAGAAAAGAATAATCCAAATTAAATTCTTATATCTTGAATTAAAATCAATTAATCTAGATACAATTCAAAATTTATCTTCACAAAATTTTGAAAATAATTCTACTTCCACAAAAACAACAATGTATGAATTTTTTAATGACCTTTTTCTGGTGGAAATTTTTTTATATAATCATCTTCTGATTATCCAATAGCTACATCACAAAAGAATAAACCATCCACTTATAGATATAATTTCTATACAAGGACTATTTTCATGTCTTGTGGAAGTCATAAAGTAAAATAACTATAGATATGGATGAATAATGGTTATGAGAAATCTATAATAATATAATGGAGATATTTAAAATTTTTATAATAGAAGGATATCCAAATTGATCCCAAACAGATTAAGATAATTATAAAAATTATAAAGATTTAAGTTCTAAAAAATATTGATAACATGAATTTCAATGAAATAAACCATGGTTTATAGGATAAATATTTTATAAGTAACATATTTGGTCCCATTTTTTTTGGATTTTTAGTTAAATCCATATAATCAAAAGGGATAACATTTTTTTTGAGTGGTATAAATTCAAAAAATATGTAACATCCAAAGACTATATGGGAAAGTATACCAGAGTCAAACTAAAGTGAAATTCATGAATATAAATATGGAATTTTTAATATTAGTGGTCATAGAAATGAGGCATGCAATAATATATCATTCAAGCATGAAACAACAACCAACATGTTGAAAAGGCCATTGAAGATGATGAATAAAGAAAAGCCTACCTTGGTAATGAATTATTAAAATGATTCTAAAAAAATATCATAAAGTCTTTAAAGATGGATAGTGTGTTATCCTTGGGTAATAATTATATGGGGTATATTGATGTTTATAAAAATCCTAGGAAGTAAATGATAGAATCATTACCAAAAGAAAGAAAATATTTATTTTTTGAAAAAATATGGCACATCTAGAACAACTATAAAGAGAACATTAATATAATGGTTTAATAGAAAAAGAATCATCAATATAAATGGAGTTAGTTGGTGAATAACACATTTGTTAATCAACATGGAAAATAGAAAAGGGTTGATAATATTCCTAAGGTATGTCTGGAAATATTTCCTACTGATTTAAAAAAATAAATACATTTAGAAACATATGAAAATGAAAAATAAAAAGTTAATGATATGATTCCACATAAAGATAAAATATAAAGACATTAGAGTTTATAAAAATGGGTTATAATAAGATCTCACAAGGATCTATTTTGAATATCAAAAAAGGTTTTATAGAATTCAGAAAATTGTGTATCGTTTATTCAATCCCACAATAAATTCTTGGTTGACATGAAATATGCACTAGGAGATACATGTTCTTTGATGGAACATGCTAAAAGGAAAAAAACACACATTAATAAATACAAATAACACATGTCCCCAAATAAAAAAAAATAGTCAAAAAAATGATTAATAAATATAGATGAGTTCACCTGTAAATAGAGATAAAATTAATATAGAAAAATTTATTAGAATAAATTATTAATATAGCTACATAAATTAGAAAATAAGGAGGTCATAATTTATTCTTAAGTAATTTTTTTGTATTTACATGCTAACTGGGTAGATAATGGGAGGTGACATTGGTTTTCAAAATAAATACTAAAGATGAAAAGTTAGATGGAATAACTATTTTATACCTGAAAATTATTCACCATGGATTGATTTAACAAAATAATATAAATTAAAATATGAATAAAAAATCATCCTTGATGATGATATGATGGAGGGAATACATTAAGGGGGAGTTGTATGACTATATATTGAGTTTATAATTCATACAAATTTTATCCAATTAGGTGTTTATGATATTTTCATTGAATATGTTTTAAATAATATTTTATAATTATTAAATTTAATAAATAAAACTTAATAATAAATTAGAGAAAAATATTTTCTTTAATGATAAGAAAATTATATTTTATTGTGAAGTTATGGGGCTGTATGAAATAAAACCCTCTTGTTGAAAATGATATTATTAAAAAAAATTTCATTATGATCGAGTAAATTTAGATTGAAAATATATGAAAACATTAATATCAGGTGGTATAAAAATATTTCATCATAAATATATATGAATATTCATCAAGGAATAAATTCATGAAATTTTCATAAACATATTATGAGATCTTTTTTAATTAAAAAATTGATTTTATTGCTATATAAATCCATCCTTCTTGTTTTTTTCACAAAGCATTGATCAAGTAGAATTATAGTTTATTTATTCGTCTAATAATTATAAGAATAAATTGAAAACATTCCATTTATCAAATGATTTCATTTCTAATTAATAATGTGTAGAGAGAACAAAATGAAAATAATAAATAAAAAAAGTGGATAAGAGAAAAATAATATCTCTAGAGTGATAAAATATATTAACATTACATTTTATGATAGGTACTGAATATAAATATAAAGTATGAGATTATTAAACCCACATTGTGTAATGTTTTTTTAATTTGATTCAATATGTGTGGGGATACTTCTTTAAGTTCCCATGAATAAAGGTAAGAAGGAAGAACAAATAATTGGAGACATGGTCATTAATTAATATGAACATGTTATAATATTGTTTGATAAGTTCACATTGTCTAAAAAAAAGTAAATAATACATATTTAATCCCATGAAATATATTATTATTTCATAATGAGTTGAAAAGATATAACGTGATTTTTAATTTTTGATAAATATTTCATTGAGAAAAATACATCTCTCCTGAGATTAAATTTATTTAGAGGAATATTCAAATGGATAACAAAAAGTATTTTGAAAATTTTTTAGTTCACCAAAAAGATGATCTAGTCCCTACCTAGTCTTTCCTCATATCCCATATCTAGTTCATTCCATAATTAAATTTAAAACTACATAGGCCCCAAAATGAAGGAACAAAGTATTTTAGGGTGAACACATATGCGTGAGAAGGGGTGGATGTTGGAAATAATGGAGAGTCATAGACCGTGAGACCAATGCATGGGTTCTAAAATAATTTTAGGTGTAGAACCAAAAAATAAGTTTTGTTAGTATTTTAAATTATGGGTGCAAAGGATGACTAAACCATATTTTTGAAAAAAATAAGTTTTTAGCAGACATTTCTTTACCCTTTATGTGGTTTTGATTTTATTTATAATAAATAGATAATCAATGAACAGGTTTTTACATATGTAAACCATATACCTTTCATAATTTTGTTATTACTACTCATACCCTCCAAATTAATGATTATTTTATAATGATATAATATATTATAGTCCATTTAGACCAGAGGTTTCATGTTCTATAAGTTATCAGAGAGATAAATATATATAAATATATTTTGTTAGTTTTTTAACCTCAATTTCTCATGTCTCATATTCTATCAAATACAATGTTATTCTTTTATATTTTTGGGGTGTTATATGAAGCATGAATGGTTATGTGTTATTAATTAACATGTGTTGTCATGGAATTTTATTAAATTAAAAAATTACTAATAAATGATATAGTGATTTTCCCTATTTTTAATTATGGTTTAAGATTTATAACGAATAAATATTATAATGTATTTTTATGTATAGACATAAATATTTTAATTTTGACTGTTTTAATTATTTTTTAATTTTCATTTAATAAGTGTAAAATGAATATTTTACAACTTTATAAATTTTGTATTACATCCATCATTAGAATCAAGAAGTGATGATTAACCTTCAGTGTTAATTTTTTGGTTTTTTATATGGTTTATTTATAAAATATATGTCTTTTGGTAGTGGAAATAATTATTTATTTTTGATAAATTTAATATATAAAATATATTTCTTGTGTTAATGGAAATAATTATTTATTTTTTATGAATTTTATATTTTACTGAAAATTATTATAAAATAAATTATTTTGAATCAATTTTTTTATATGTTGTTGATAGATATTATATATTAGAGGGTAATTTTTAAATTTATAACTTATATGTTTTTAAAATTCAAATTTAGATGAATTAAAAGGAGTTTTGAGTGAGAATATTTAATATAATGTAACGAATGGGTTTAATGTGGTGATATGAAAAGTGATAATGGGGGAATTAATGGAATTTAGTGGGGGATAATTCATCTTAGTCTATTAAAAATTAAAATGAAACCAACTATTCAAGATTCTATTAATTAGGTGAACACTTGGAATTATATTTATTGGATGATAAAATTTAGATGATAGAAGAACGAGATGTAGATAAATAATTTTAAAGATCCATGGATAGAAAATATATGATTTCATCATTGGATTGTGTTGTATGAAACATAACTTTAATCTCATTAAAATATTTTTGCACATACACCATGCATATGATTTCCCATGATGGATCAATAATTCAAGATAATTTATATTGAAATTCATATAAAAAATAGAGTTACGAACTAATATATTAATGATTTATTAGTTTATAAAAAATAAAGATATTGTTTTATATGAAATAATATTATCTTATATTATATTATTAATAAAAAATCATAAATATTTTATGATAAACCATGAAAATGAATGGAAATATCATCCTTTGGTAATAAAATTTGAATTTTTAATGATAGAGGTAGAATAATGGTGGAAAATAAATAATGATGAATTTGAATATAAAATTATTGAATTAGGGTCGATTGATGATCTTAAAGAGCCAGTTTCCACTTTTTCTAATGTGATGATTTTTGGGAAATTTGATTCTCAGGTGTCTAAGATAAAAGGAAAGGGGTTTCTGGTGGATGAATCTATAGAGAGAGATTTTAGTGGCCCCTCGGATTCTAAGGTTGACTTGGTTGAAGAGGTTACTTCAGTTGGGGACACCCCTACATAGTTTTTGGGATTGATGATCCATGATCACTATCAGGTTGATGTCCCCAACCAGAATGATGCATATTAGTGTGTTGTTTTTCATTAGGAAATCTATAATCTTTTTTAGTCATCTGAATTATCTGAGAAATGGTGGAACATCTTTGAGGATGAAGGGGGGAATGATACCTCTATGAAGGATTAGATCAGTGTTGGGTGTATATTTTTCAAGGAGGTAATATTGAGTAGAATGAAAAATATGACTGACGGTGAGTGATTCAACTCTATTCCTGCAAAGTAGCAACCACACAGGGATTATTCTAACCTTCTTAGGAACGTTCCTATGAGACCATCTTCAAAGATGTCCAGGAAGATCGATATATACATCCTTATGATTTTTAATCAGGATAAATCTCAATATGAGTGAGAGGCTACTAGTGACTCTGATTATGGAAATTATATATCATATTATGATATCTATACCTGTTGTTAGGTGGATTAGAACATTTATTATTATTTAATTCCATCTTCCAATTACTGGTAATTTTTATTTCTTCTTAATAAATGGTCAAAATCTTTTCTTCTATCTAGACTTTCTGGGTAGGGTTGATTGATGAATAAAATTAATATGAATTATTTATTAGTTTTTTATGATGGAAATTGGTGTTTACATTTATTTATAAAAATATGTTATTGAATTTATAAAGGAGGTAGTTATCATGAAATGTGATTTTAATGACATTGACGTTGAAAATTATTAATGATAGATATGTTAACATTTAAAATAATTATTAGGATTATTTTTCACAATCAATAGTTATGTTTTAGTGAAAAAAAGATATGAACATGTCGTTTTTGTTTAAAATTTTTACTTTAAGGAGGGGTGCCAATTTGGTATAGAGGCATTCCACTGTCTATATTATTATACCAATAAATTCTAGATAATTACATAGTTATCATGGATGTTTTATACTAAATAAACTTAGGAGGTCCTCCCAAATTACACGTGGCCATGCAACATTATATAAATATTCCATAGATTATAGTTTATTAGTAAATGGGTAATATGGTGTGTGGTTTTTGAGGAATATTTTCATAGGGGCTTGAAAATTTATTTTAATCATTAGTATATCTAATGTAAAGGGCTAGTTAAATATTTGTATGGAGGTAATTTATATATACCCTATTCACGGTGAATGATTTATAATAGTTGGATAGTGAAGTGTTTATGGAATGTGTTTATGTCTAGGATATGAAAAATGATTTTAGCATTTTGACTTATTCTCACGGTTTTGGTAGTATTATACCTTTGTTATAGATATATATGTATCTAGTGTGATTATATTCCCTTGTACCATTGTATGTGTGGTTGAATAGGTATAGAGTAAATAGATGGTGGGAATTTGATTCCCTTTCTGATATGTGATAGTGATATTTATATTGTATCTTGTTATAGGATACGATTTATTAATTCATTGATAATTATGATAATATTTTGAATGAAATGAATATCTATAGTTGATATATGATGTGTTTCAGGTTTAATAAATTTTGAGGTTGAGAGAACTATAATGAACTAAAATTTTATACATAAATGTCACATCTTTTTTGATGAATATTCAATACATTTTAAAACACTTGACTGTGGACTGTAATAGTTTAGTGTATTTGGATACTAAAAACAAAATATTCTTATTTCATTAATGATATTAAATATCCCCCAAAATATCTTCTCACATAGCACTCCTCTTAGGATTACCCTACCTAAACATTTCCTCAACACATGGGGAAGGAAACATTGGAAAGGGTAAGATTAGATTCTCAATAGGGTAAATATAGGAGATATTAATATATGACCATAGAAAATCATAAGATAAATATAAGGTCATGTGATCATGAATATAACTTTGTATGTTCATACCCAACCAGTCAAAGATTAAATAGGAGTCATGGAATTAAAATTTATCATTTCAGAAAACATGACCAATAAGAATAAGAAATCATAATAAATAAATTATTAACCATAAGATCATTTCATAAATGTGTTGAAAAATCATAAATAAAAAAAATTCACATTTTAAGGTTAACTACCAATACAATAAACATAATGGATCAGAACTTATAACCTATTTCCCATTATGGACCAGGACACATATGTATTTTATAGTGGATCAGGACACACATACTTCCCATAGTGGATAAAGGCAATCAACTTGTTTTCCATTTTTATTTAATTAGATATAATTCTTTACCTAATTCATTGAATGGAGATATAAGTCCCACCCATATAATAATGAGAACCATACTTATGTGTTCCATAATATCATAAAGCATTCATTATATTATCACATAATAACGAATGAAAATAAAATATATTTCATAAAAATTTCATCTATTAACTATAGTATAATCCATGGAAAATAAATGGGTTATATTAAAATTATATGAATATATATTAACTATATAGATAATTAACAAGTATGGTATCATTAAATATTATCCCTAGTAAAGAATAAGTGATATCAAAAGATTTTATATTTGATTGAAAATGATTTTGAAATATAACTTGGAACATATCTTAATAAATATATCCTTTCCACTTTGAAAAACAAAATTCATATCATAAAACATATTCAAAATAATTTTCATTTAAAATAATGTTGGAAACTTATAACGTAAGATTTAAAAATCATTTAAAACATTTCGTGGGAAAAATATCATTTCCATTTTGAAAATAAATTTTCAAAAATAAAAATTCAACAAATACTTTATAAATCCTTTTAATTTAAAATATACATTGAAAATTATAAATGATACAATAAAATAATTATTTATTAAAGATTATGGAAAATACCATTTATGGAATGCATGTTAAAATAAACATTCCTTTCACATTTTCAGTAAAAGACAAATGGGAATTGTTTGGAAAATGAAATAAATATTCATTTCAAAAAAATTGATAAAATGTTTTAAATGGGTGAAAATTTCTATAAATAATAATTTTGGGGATTTTTTTTGAAATCATTTTTATAATACATGATTTTTGAAGAAAAAGAATTTTCAGCTGAAGAGATAAATAAAGTCACATTTCCTTATAAAAAATTAATTTGAACTCATGAGTACATAAATATATGAAAATTATTGGAATCCATGTATTCTACTAATATAACCAGAGGAGAATAAATGTCTTGTTTTTATTGAGAGACAGATAGTAATATTTCATCATCATAAGCATAAATATAAACAATCCTAATAAATTATGAGATTGTATCATATGACCCTTACCACTTTGATAAAAATTTCACCGTAAACCCCGAAGAAAGAGATATCCAAAAATAGATGTTTAAATCCAAAAGGTTTTTAGGAGAATAATATTAAAATAAATTCATGGGTAGTATATACACCACATAAAACTAAAACATGGTGAATATGACATGTGTTTCATAGAAAATAAAAGTGAGATAGAAATCCCTTACCATAAGTATCGAATTCCTTTGTACACATTATAACATCCTATATATTAAATATATGTTTATAATAAATCTATTATAGAACCATATTTATTTATATAATATCATTTATAATTTAATTATGACCTTATATTACCTTTTTATTAACAATTCCATGTTAACGTTATGTCGCAGGCAATAATTGATTTGTTTTTCACATATGTTTTCATTTTTTATTTTTGGTGATACTACATTAATAATGGTAACATAGTCTCCAGAATTTTAACTATTATATAGATATCATATATATTCAGAAAATATGTATTTATAGTGATCCCTAAAAATTAGAGAAAGAAAATTAAATACATCATTCATATAGATAGTAGGCTATACATGTGGATGAACATCATTTCCATTTTACCAATAGAAATAAATAAAGATAGGTAAATAATATATTAAAATTCAAGAATAATTTTTTATGTCATATATATCAGTTTTTTTTACTAAATACAACCTTATTACCATCTATGTAAAGCGTGAAAAAATCACATTGCTTTGTGAGGCGATAGTCCACCGTACAAACGAGCAACGTTATCATATTCTCATAGAATTAAATGTATGAAGAAAAAAGTGATATAATGATACAAAAAGAATAAAAATATCCAAAATTTCATAAATAAACAATAAATCCATCACTATATCTATCCGTGATTGGTGGTGATGAAAATAACATCGTTTTATGAGGCGGTAGTCCACCGTACACATGAATGATGAATTCATAAACCATTTGATATAGAAAAAGAATGATTAAGAATGTATCACTAAAACAATTACATATACATATAATGTTAATAGTGGTGTATTTATATAATTATGGTATAATTATAATTGATGGAGGTGGAGGAAGAAATATAATAAAACACTTGGTTAGGGATGTTACCTATTCTTCTGGGTTTTTTTGTTAAAAAAAGTATTCATAGGTTGGATTTATAACCAAAATAAGGCTTCAATGATGATATGATTGAAGTAAGGCTTTCATTTGAATTCCAATGATGAACTAATGGGTTTTGGAATTGTGAAGTGGAGAGGATAGGGGGTGACCTATTATAAGAGAGGTGAGTGGATCATTTGTAATTTTAAAAAACATGGTGTACCCATGTTTTTCACATTGAAAAATGATATATAATGGGAAATTATAGAAAATAAAAGATATAATGTCAAAATATGAATATAAAATGGGTGTTAGATATATTTTGGGTCATTTTTAAACCATAATATTTTAGTTTAACCCCAATGGTAAGCATATATTTACCTTAACTATGGTAAATAATTTGTACTATTTTTACCATTCAAAAATGTGAAAAATTAAGTTGTACTTATTATATAATATATAACATTATTATTCAAAATATGTAATCCATTTTTTGAAATTCTATTCATAGTTGTGGGAATAGTTATTTTAAAAATAATCTTGTAGACGTAATGAGAAAGTAGTTTTCCAAAGTGAAAATGTTCAAAGGTTTAATAAGTTTCTATATAAAAAAAATATGAAATTGATTAAAAAGATCTAAATTGTATTACTAGATTTATAATCAAAAAAATTTTACATTTAAAATCATCTTAAAACACATTGGATGATCTTAAATTCTTTAATAGGAATGTTAATTCTTAATAAAAACTGGTATTTTCACTATTCATCAAAAAATTTATCTTATTGGAAAATTCTATAAATTTACCCTAAGAAAATTTTAAAATTATCATTTCAAAAATTAAATACATTTTTAAATAATTTTTTTGAATTGGAAAAAATTATTTTAAAATATTTGCGCAAAACATGACAAAACATCTTTTTAGAAAGATACAGTTTCTAAGCATAAAATAGTATTTACTCTTATCCCTATTCTATAAAATAAGAAAGATAATTGGAAAAAATATTATTGAATAAATAATTTATAAATTTATTCAAAATCATTCTACAATATTGATTAATTTAAGTTTTTGTTACAAAAAATATTTTTGTGGATAAAAATGGATTTTTAAGAAAAAAATCCATTTATTTTTAAATGATTTCTACTTTTATTTAAAATAATTTGGTAATAATAGAATTCATTTTATATACATTTTTAAACCATAAAATTTCAATATTTAGTCTATCATATTCATACCCACCATTCCAATGTCTAGGTGATAACTATCATATTAAATAATTATATTTTTACACTATGTCATGTTTCTTTTAAACCTAGTGTTTCATATATCACAAGATAAACTTAGTGTTGCATGTAATTAAATCTAAACTTAGGGTCACATGTAACATAATACATAGAAAATATTAATTTTTCTGAAAAAAATATATTTCAAAAAATATCATGGTGTTGCAATCTACCCCTATTAAATTTAATTTTCCCTCAAAATTCATCAATTTAGTAACCAAAACTGAAGATACATATGTCTCATTAAAACCTCAGTTTTCCAAGTAGATTCATCAAGATGGTGGTTTTGTTACAAAACATTGACCAAGTTAGTATTCCTTTTTTATATAACTTTCCCTATATGGTCTAGAATCCCATCCAATTGTTCCTTATAGGAAAGATCATGCTTCAGTAGTACGACCTTAAAGTTGAAAACATGTGAATGATTATGAATGTACTTCCTAAGAAGTACAGTTAACAAAATATGAACTTGAGATAGGTTTAGTGGAAGAAACAATTGATAAAATAATATCCTGATATGAGGAAATATTTAAAAGGGATCGATATATATGGGGCTTAGTTTTCCATTCTTTCTTCCATAGTGGAATTCATAGAATGGATTTCTCACCTATATCAAATTATAGATCATGTTGATTACCAATAGAAAAAATTTCTATAATCATTATATCTTCTTGACATGTTACTAAATGGATCTATCCTTATCTTCCATATGATCAGGTTCCTCAGGTCCCAATGGCTTTCTTTCTTCAACTTTATTCTAGTAAGTTAGAGTTCTACACATATTTATATAAAGGGATTCATAAGGATCTATATTAATTCTTGAGTGAAAGATATTGTTTTATGAAAACTAAACTAGTACAATTTGTTGATCCCAACCACATTTGAAACCCAATGAACAATATCTTTTCATATCCTCTAGGGTTTTAATTATTGTCTTAGAGTGAAAAAATTTATGAGGATGATACATAGTTCTGAAACTCAACTATGTATCAAGAGATTGTTGAATACATTGCAGAAACATTGAGTTAGACTTTGGATCTTGATCAGATAAAATTTAATGTGTTACTCCATACAATGTTAAAACATCCTTAATATACATTATGGAAAGAGTTTGTAGAAAGATATCATTACTGATAGAAATTAAGTTTCCTAATATTGTAATGTGATCAACATAAAACAATAATTAACTCAATATTAATGATATTGTAAACCCTAAAGGTTACCATAACCTTTAATCATACGTCCAAAAAGTGTAAAGTCATTCATTTTAAAATAAATTTATCTATAAATATACAAAAAAATGCTTTTATTTCCCTAAATTCCACGTAAAATGTCACTAATCATGATAAAAACCCATCATCTAAAACCTAAAAAGGGGTGCGAATAAATATGAAATTATGATCAACCTTAAAATCATAAATCCATGATGTTTTCCCTAACACTTAATTTATTATTACATGGACACATATACATTTAAAAAAGTTAATTCACACATTTTTCCATATATATGAACTTATATTATTCAAAAAAATTCATTGGAAGCTTTATTTCATCATTGTATTAATAGAATATTAAATGTGATTTCAATTTTTTTATAATCCTTATAGAGGGAGATAATCAAAATAAATTTCACTTAAGGATTACCAATATGATTTTCATAGTGCTCATTCATAAAAAATTAAACATTAAATTCCCAAATATGTATGTAAGGATAGGTTTTCCCTAATTATAATGATTCACTTCATCGATTTTGATTCCATAAGAATTCCCTTTATCCTTTCTCTTTAGATGCTATTTTGGATTATCATCCACATTATCCCTTGGATTATGGTGTTGATTCTCAAAATTTCAAACTCCATGTGCTTAAAACAATGTAGTGTGGGTGGTGAATTATTTTTCTTCCTCTTATCCTATATTTAATTAAAAATACCATTAATTTAATTTTGACATTCAAAGGATTTATAACATGCCTTTACACATTTAATTCACCTTTATGTTCCATTAAATAAATTACCTTTATTCTTTCTTCCATATTTTCAGCTTGAAGATGGATGTAATTTCTTTCCACCATTTGAGTTTTCATGAGACCTTATCCTTATTTTATTATTAAAACAATTTGAATTAGGGAAATATCCAATTTTAATTTCTATCTTGAGTGCACATAGACCTACTTCTTCATTGCTACTAAGGTTTCTTATATACAAGGAATTTTTAATACATATTTTTAGGCCAACAAATAATCGATCAATTTTTCTTTCTAGGATGATGATTAAACATGAATAATTCCTTTTATGAAATTTAAAATTAGCTTCGTAGGTACTAATAGAACCATCATCCTTTTTATTAATCTCAAGGAATTAATTATAAAATATTTTTATAGAATAAGAGGGATGTACTTAGTAAGAAATATCCCCATAAACTCTTTACATTAAATAAATATAATTACTTCTTGTTCCCTCATATTATTGATAATATTCCACCACTGATCTGATTGACCTTAAGAGTGATAAAAATACAAATTTGTTTTCCCATTCTTTGATCACTGGAGAAAAGAAAATACTTTTTCATTGGTACTGATCCATTTCTCATAAAAATGTTGTTCCATGAAACCCCTAAAAGACGGTGGGAATTTCCTCATGAAGGTTTCATCTGAATTTTGTTCCCTCCTATGCTCATTTGTAAGTTAATTATGATTCATAACATGAGATATTTATGTGAGAATATCAATAATAATTTTTTATTTATTCTCCCATAACATTTGGTTTCTTAGGTGGATAATCATTGCATTTTATTTCCCACTCAGTATTAACATGATTTCTTCAGGTTCCATCCATTGACTAAAAATAGAAATCACAACATGAAAAACACTAATCATAATGAAAAACCACAAAATCATGAAAAATCATTTATAGGATGTCTAAATAATGAATCCTTATTTTCACTGTATAAAAAATTAGGTTTAAACTAGATCATTCATTATCCTTATTTAAATCCTTCCTGATTTTTCTTAAAGAGTTTGAGAATTTACAATTAATATCCCATAAAAATATCAAACCATGTATAGAAATTCCTATTACAGTGCACTAGGTGATGATAGAGTCCATATAAATGCGCCCATTTTAGAGTTATTACACATAGGTACCTCTGTGCTAGATGCACATCCACTTATACAATCCATATAAGGATGTTGTTTGGAAACCCCTTTATCTATCCTTTACCAAAATTCCAAGATATTTTCCTATAAATAGAACTATCCATAAAATTATCCTTAGAGATATCCCAAGAAATATATTTCGGAATATACCTAGTTATCTTAGTAAATATTTTCTAATTATAATCTCTAATGATTTAATAAACCTATCCAATGATACAATATATAATGAAAAATACATTTATACATAAATATCACATATTTTTAGATGAATATTAAATACATTTCATAAACACATTCTTGAGGTTCATAATAGTTTTGTGTATTTGGAGACTCTAAACACAAAATTATTATGTCATGAATGAACTTCAAAATCTCCCAAAAATATCTTCTCACATAATGTTCCTCTTAAGAATATACAAAAAATAATTATTCATCACTTATGTAAGGAAACACAATAAAGGGTGATCTTAGATGCTCAATAAGGGTAAATATAAGAGATATAAATCTATGTTCATATAAAATAATAAGATAATAATAAGGTTATTTGATCATTGAAATAACATAAGAAGTTAATAATAAACCTTTAATAGATCATAAACATGATTCATCATATAAAAATTTATCATTTTAGAAATCATGGACCATAAGAATAGAAAATCATTATAAATAAATAATTAAATATAAGATAATTTTGTAAAAGTGTATCATCATCATAAATATAAAAAAAAATCATATATCAAGGTTAACCACCAACACCATCAACAAAGTGGACCTGTACTTATTACCAATTTCCTATTGTTGATCAGGATGCAATTGTATCCCATATTGTATCCGGGCACACCTATTTCCCGTAGTGGGTTAATTACATCAATTTTCTTCCCATTGTTAGCTCATGAGATATAAAGATCTACCTAAAAAATTAGAGGGATATATAGGGCCTCTAACATATCATAATTAAAACCATTCTTATGTGATCCAAAATATCATAAAACATTCCTCATATCATCACATCATAAATCACGTTAAGAAAATGAGTTTTATAAACATTTTATCAATTCACTATAATATAAACCATGGAAAATTAAATTGTTTCATAAAAATTTCATCAAAATAAACATTAACCATATATATTAATAATACATATTGTATCATTCAATCTTACACCTATTAAATCATAAGTAACATCAAATCATGTAAACATTTATGGAAAATAATTTTGAAAGATCACGTAGAAATTTTATTGAGGTATATATAATTTCCACTAATAAAAAAAAATTTATAAAAAAATACCAAAATCATTTTCTTTAAAAACGTCCTTTTAAATTTATAATGGAACACTTAAAAATCATTTAAAACATTTCATTAGGAATAATTTTTTTCTATTTTGAAAATCACTTTTTAAAATTGAAAATACATAAAAACATTTTGGAAATATTTCTCTTTGAAAATATAATTTGAATAAATATTGGAAGATCCCAGATAATTATAGAGTATTGAATTTTCATATTTATTAATATTTGTGAATTAGATAGTAATTTTACCTTATGGAGACGCTATGTATGATATCATACCCAACATTCAATAATGGCTTTGTCCAAAATCTTACGTTGAACACAAGACTAATTTATACTAGAAAAAATTATATACATATTATTATTTTAAGTGATAGTTATCACATATCCTTTAGAATGGAAGGAATAAACAATGTTAACTAATTTATAAAAATATTTTTTACACATGATTATATAATGATTCATTGGTTACCAAATTAACAAGAAATGAAACTAAAAAACCAATTAAATATAAAGGATATATTTCTATGAAAAAATATTTAATTATGAACAATTATATTTATAAAATAATAAAAATAATTCTTTTTGGATTAAATTAATGAAATATAAATTCAATTTAATGTTTAAAATTCATCTTATGTGTTTTTATACATTATATAAGAACAAATTCAATTTTATGTATAGAAGAAGTATTTTTCAAAAAATGCAGTTTTGTCGCCTTTTGATGGTGAAAATATTTTTAAATATAGTTTTTGATACTCTTATATCTTATATTTGACAATATAAACTTATTATTTTGAATAAGGATAGAAAGATTTACTTTGGTTGAATTTTTGGTAATTTTTTGAATGGTGTTGTTTTTAATGAATAGTGAAAATACTGCATTATAGTTAAAAATTGATTTTTCATTTAAATAATTATTATAAATTAAACTTATTTTTAACATAATTATAGATTAATAATAAATGTATTAATATAATTTAGTTCATGGTATTAATTTTTATATTGAAAATAGATATAAAAACTTATTGAAATTTTGAACATCTCTTTTTCCCACCTTTTCGGCACATCTATGGGATTAGTGTTAAAGTTAATTTAGCCACATTTGTGAATTGAATTTTAAAAAATGGATATAATTTTTTTTAATATGTATGAAAATTTTGGTCCAATAGGATCAAATAATTTTTGGTGAATGATAATTTTAGTATTTTATTTACCACGATTAAGGGTAACTCGAATATTTAAAGGTAAAAATAATATTGTAATAATAAAAATTTATCTTAACACTTGTAATAATTTAATTATATAAGTGATTTTAGACCATAACCATCCTTAGGATGAAATTATAACCTTTTTAAGCCTCTTGGGTAATAATAAAACATTTAATATAGTTTATTTAAATATAAGTTAAAAGTGTCATACCTAATTTTTTAATAAGTAATTTTTTTAATATAGGGTTATATAATTGATATCTTCCATAATAAATAGTCATTATAAATATAAAATGATTACCTTCTTCATGGTAATTTTTTAAAAATTATTAGACATTAAATAATTAAATTTAATTGTTACAAAAAGATGATACCGTAATTGCTTCATTAATGAAAGAATCAAATAAATGATATTAATAATGTTAATATAAATATAAGTAGATTTAATTTATTCCATACACAAATTTTATGGATTAATTTGACATGTTTAATATGAGTAATGTTTTTTCAAGGAATCAATTTGTTATGATTTTATAAAAAAAAATTCATGTAATTAATAGTGTCAAAATTGACATAATTAATAGCTCAAAATATAAAATGTTTAATTAAATGTTATAAAATTTATAAAAATACAATATTTGGTAAAATAGTTTATGTAAGTCTCAAAATTTCATTAATGAATAATTAAGTGGTAGTTTGGAATGTTATGTTAATTATTTTGACTCTCAAAGAGTAAATTACTTGATAAAATGATAAGATTTAAAACGGGTTAAACAAATTATTAAGGATTAAAAAAATTATATACAATTATAATTTTCATTGGATGACTATATTTATAACTATATTTATCCTATATTCAAAATAAATTAATTTTGAACCATTTGTAACAAAAAATGAATTTATATTAATTTAATACTTTTAATAATTCTAAGAGTGCCCCTCCCCTCACTTATAAGTCACTCTTCTTATCTATTACTTAAACTTAAAAATTATTTTGGTTCATAAATTCCCTAACCTATACCATTATTAGATTACTAACTAAATTAGAGAGGGCTTATTTTAGGTAGAACACCATCCTTAGAGGTGTTAAGGCGTTAAGAAAGGTGACTATCAGAAGGAAAGGTAACATTTTAAATAATGTATTTCTATTTTGTTTCTTATTCATCATCATTAAAATCTTATTACACCATGATGAAATAATAACTCTATTATCCTCAATATAATGAGATGTTACTTTGTTAATACCATCACCTAAAACCTTCTCCAATTCCATGAAATGAGAAATGAACTTTTCTTTCGTGTGTACGACGGACTACCGCCTCGTGAAGCGATATAGTTCATATTTCACTAATATATTTAAAGATTGGTTATAATGATGGAATAAATGTTTATATATGAAAATATTCACATATTTATCATTATAATAGAATAATATATCTATTAAATTCTTAATTTCTATCCACATAAAAATGATAACGTTCTTCGTGCATATGTGTGAACTATCACCTCCACGAAGCGGTGTGATTCATTTTTATTCACCACATCACTTGTATGATTTATATAAGTATATTTAAATAATTAATATTATGGTAATAATTTTATTATAATGTTTTGAATATATAATAATAAATACCTTATTTCTATAATGATCAATGAAAAATGGAAACGTCACTCATGCATACGTACGACCTACCATATCCATGATTAAAACATTGTTCATTTTTCATAAATACATTTAATGGTTTGATTTAAATGTATAATTAATGTATAAAAGTGATAATTATTTAATGAATATTATTATGGAGATTATGGAATTATGACCACATGGACTATTGACATCATACCAAGTTCATTTTCGACTTAAGTAATTAATATCAACAAACACCCAATATAAACATAAATAATTATGTAATTTTTATAACATAATAATACATGATCTAAAAAGAATAATAAAAAAGAAAGAGGTTCTTAAGAATGTATAAATTAACCAATTTTTATTATTCAGGAAAATAAAGATTGTACGTGATGATTTCTACTCAAGGTAATGGAATCTTTAACTAAAACATCATTTTAAAAGTTTTAAAGATTTATTTTTATAAATAATTCCCATGAATTCTATATTTTTAAAATGGATTTTATGAATGTATTTCTAGGGACATGAATCCTTAAAAATGGGAAATTTTTATTTTCTCTCAAATGTTTTCATAAAGGGATCCTTGTAAGGGGATTCATCTCAATCTCATTTCATTGTTGCATATTTTGATAATATACACCACCTTATTTTATATGGTGTATAATCAACATCTTTTACTTTTAATTTCGTTGAAAGGTTTTCAAAAGGAATCTTTTTTATATGAATCATTTTAATAAATTACAAAAGGAATGTTTTTAACATATATAATGACAATGAATTTTCCGCCGCTGTGACCATTATTTGATATTTGGATTCCTATACAAGCGGTAATGTTTTAAAGAAAAATAAATACCATATCCCATTTTTTATTTATTTTGGTATTGAAAATGGTTTTTAGAATGGATTGATTATATCAGTATCTTGAAATGATATCTTTCGATTGCAAAGTGGAAATGTTATTTGTTCCTTTATTCTTGTTTTATATGTTATGATTATTTTAAGGTTCTTGGTCTTTGTTTATATATATGGGTGATTTTTTGATTAACAGAGGTCGTGTGTGACCGTGATAGATCTAAAATTCATTTGGTAATGAGATAGAGTTAAATGATGAGGTTTTTTCTATGATATTTAGTGAATATTGTAACACCCTCTAATGATAAAGGGTAAAATGACTAAATGATATGACTCATGTCAACAAGTTGCACCTTCCTTTTTGGGATCCTACTTGATTAGAAGTCCACAATTAAGCGTGCTTGGCCTGGAGTAGTGATCAGGATGGGTAACCATCTAGGATGTTTCCCAGTGTGTGTGCGAGTGATGAAAAAACATACTGTAAATGACATGTGTTGGTCTGTGGGGACTATCATTAGTCAAATGCCCTGTTCAGGCATGTGGGTGGGCCCCAGGGTGGGGACCACGTGTCTACGGGGAAACTGGTGGTACCCGGTGGCCCAAAACCAGACGACCATGTTAAAGTGAGGTGTCTGTGCTGTCACGAGGGCCCAATTGTCACATTTGGTATCAGAGCTGGTACCCAGCCTTAAGTGTGGTTTACTGCCTGGGTTGAGATGTAGGGCCCACAATGGGGATGTTTTTATCTAAAGGGGGGGGGGGGGTGATTATAAAACCCCCAAATGATAAAGGGTAAAATGACTAAATGATATGACTCATGTCAACAAGGTGGACCTTCCTTTTCAGGAGCTTACCTGATGAGAACTCCACAGTTAAGCATGCTTGGCCTGGAGTAGTAATCAGGATGGTTAACCTTCTGGGAAGTTTCCCAGGATGTGTGAGAGTGAGGAAAAAACATACTATAAAGGACATGTGTTGGCCTGTGGGGACTATCGTTAGTCAGATGACCCGTTCAGGCAGGTTGGTGGGCCCCAGGGTGGAGACCACGTGTCTGTGGGCAACTGGTGGTACCTAGTGGGCCAGGACCTGATGACCATGTTAAAGTAGGGTGTATGTGTTGTCACTGGGGACCAATTTTCACATTACTTTGTCATGACCCATCCCCTGGGGTACGTGCCGTGACTAACCCAAGACTTCCTTCCATAGGCCAGGGCCTATGGAAAAGACATGTGTTGTCCTGTGGATACTATAATTAATCAGATGACCCGTTCAGGCACGTGGGTGGGCCCCAGGGTGGGGAACACGTGTCTTCAGGGCAACTGGTGGTACCTGGTGTGCCAGGACCCGATGACCATGTTAAAGCGGGGTGTCTGTGTTGTCATTAGGGCCCAGTTGTCACATTACTTTGTCATGACCCATCCCCTGGGGCCCGTGCCATGACTAACCCAAGCCTTCCTTCCATTGGTTAGGGGCTGGCGACTAGCAACAAAAGGAATATTCCCTAAAATGGGAAGGCATTGCTTTTAAACATGTACAAACACACTATCCAAGAACAAAAAAATAAGCAACTGTGAAGTACACTATTGTAGTAAAAGAGTGCTGAAAGTAAAAAGGGGCCGGAATACATGCCCAACTGTAAAAGAACATGTACGACTGAAAGTAAAATATAACTGAAAAAAGGGAAACAACTATTGGTTCATCCTCTGAGGTTCTTACATGAAGGGTAGGTAGAGATTTCCTCCTCAACACTCCACATCCGTCCATCTTTTCCGCATACCACCAGGTCCTGGCTCCCTCAAACCTCATCCCAGCTGCTCGTCGTCTACACAAGACACAACATGGTGCGTGTGATGCCTGTGTAGGGGTGAGTATAACAATACTTAGTGGGTACCCTGAGACCCCAAAGGTCTCCTATAATTCCCCAAAGAAAAAACACAGTGTAACACCACAAAGGTAAAGTGCCACACATGTAAAGTACCACATAACATAACCTCAATCACAAGCACAAAGTAAAGATAGCTCATACTAGGATTTATTCTAGGGTTAGTAACAAGTAACATTCTCAGTCACGTCTTCGAACACCTCGGCTGCTGGAGAACTCCTCATCTATCGAGTACAGTGGGCCTAACACGTCACACATAGGAACTTTACACTAACCTTGAACTACTGATGTACTCCTCCCCATTGCGTACTGTGGGTCAGCCGGGTCACACAGAGCTGTGTCTCCCCACCGTGGTCTGCTAAGGTACTCCTCCCCATTGCATATTGCAGCTTATCCCCACTGTGGCCTACTGAGGTACTCCTCCCCATCGCGTACCGTGCCCGTCGAGTCCCTCCGAGTCAAAAAGTTAGAAGTCGTCAGTTCTCATCCAGTCGCACGGTTCCATATGTAGTGCGCTTGGGATAACTGCTCCCCAAGCCATCAATAATATATCAACTATCACAAAGTCTCACAAAGAGGCAACTCGATTATCCGCTATGTCATAAGGGTTCCAACGCAACAGATGACGCGTCAGTTGGACGCCTGGTTTGTGCGTTATTGGCATTTCAGTACCGAGGGCCCGGTTGGATTCACGTGCGATCCAACCCGGACATACTCTAAGTTTATTAAAAACTCTAATGGAGTAATTAAAAAGTACCGTCTCGCTCCAAGGGTTCTAGCACTGAAGATAGTTCATCAAATGGGCGTCCGGTTCTCAAGATAAGGTCCTTTGAGTGTTTCTGGACCCGGTGGGGCCTGGGATCGGTCCGACCCGGTCGGACCGACCAGGCTTGACCCAGTTTGGGCTAGGCTGAGGTAGTCTCGGCCTACTAGGCAGATGTTCGGTCCGGCCCACAAGAGGGGAGGCCCGACCCATGTGGGGCAGCAGCCCGGTCCGGGGGCGTCGGCCCATTGGGGTGGCTGCCCAATCTGAGGGCGGTGGTCTGGTGTGAGGGAGGTGGCCCGACTCAAGGGCGGCAACCCTGTATGAGGGAGGCGGCCTAGCTCGAGGGCAGAAGCCCACTCAGCGGGTGGCGACCTGGTGCGAGGGCGACGACCCACTCTGAGGGCGGCCGCCTAGTGCGAGGGAGGCGAACCGGTGCGAGGGTGACAGCCCGACTCGAGGGCAGCGGCTCGGTCTGAGGGCCTTCGCCTGGTGAAAGGGCGACAGTACGACTCAAGGGTGGCGGCCTGGTCCGATGGTGGCAGCCTGGTTCGGTCTGACGTGGGGCGTGTAACCCTCTAGTCTCCCGGATTCTTGAATAGCCTGGAGGCCATTCAGTTTACGAGGCAGCGGTGCCACATGGGCACCTCTCGGTTACCACGAAACCCACCAGAGGCGGGTTTGGACTCCGCCATGGCTTCAACCGCAGTTTCTGTTCACTGGCGGCACAATGGTCATGCCGCCTCTCTTCCCGCAATCAGCCGTCATGCCGGCCGCCTCCTCCGTTTGCCGTGGATAAGAGGCCGTGGCCCTCCTCTTGCGGCATGTGTCGATGTGCTCGCAGTCTTCCATTGAGGTGAAAGGATAGAAATATAGCATAGGGTTCGGGCTAGGTTAGTTTGGCCCACTCCCTCCGCGTTAGCTCGTATTATGGAGGATATTAAGGCAGTGCAATAAAATTCACATGAATTTAGAACTAGAATAAGAAACCCTTCCTTGAAACGTCATAGAAACATCTGTGCTTGAAGGAGGATCATGTTCTACGTTCCCGCGGCCGGTTCCCAAAGACTCCACACGCACTTCGCCCTTGGGTTTGGTGTCGTCCGTCACCTCCCGCCGGGTCAACTTCATCTTCTAAGGGTCTGGCGTCACAGTGTTTCTTCAGCACTTCGCTACTTGGTGAAGCTCTCTGATACCCCTTCCCAAGCACCATATATATAAGAGAGGGGGAGGGTAAGTAAATTTCATGGGGAAATAATGGGGCTCATTATTTAGAAAGCTTCCTAATTTTCCCCAACGTCGTCGTTACCCAAGGTTGTTAGGTCAAGCCATTTAATGTCTTGACACATCGCTGACCCCACCCTTTAATTGGTCCGTTGTAGGTTATGAAATAAAATAACAAAATTATTTTATTTCATTTCTTTTAAAAAGTTGCAAAAAATAACTTTTTCTATGGACCTACTTTGGTCAAAGTAAAGCCTCCCTGAAGTGAATCCCGACATTGCAGAGTCAACAACACCGACCGAGTTTTAATCCAATCAATGGTTAAATTGTTATAAAACACCACTAAGGTGGAGTAGACACAACTCATACCTCTATTCATCTCAGGAGCATCATGGTCATAGGCCTCACTTACCTGGAGCTGAGTTCGTCTCGGTCCTCCTGCTCCCTGTGGTCGGGGTGGACCACCTGGCGATGGTGGCGATAGAATTTTGAAACTTTTCCCACCACCTACTGCACGAACAACACCTCTGCCACATCCTCCACCCTACAGACCTCATCGATCAAACCTCTGCCTCTACATTGGAGATCACTCAACTGTTTGCGGGTCATCGGTACAGCGGGTCAAGCAGTCGCGATCCATATGACCCATCCTGCCGCACATGTAACACTGCGTGTACCTCACCTATCTTCTTATACACTATGAGCCTCACACCTCTGACCCTGCATCCCGAGGTGATCCACTAGAAGGTCTAGTCCACTTGGACCTCTGTTTCATCTGCCTACTGCCTCCTGCAGATGACTCGACTACCTATCATCTAGTGGTATCTATCGTTATCGGTGCCTACTCAACTAGGAAGATCTCCACCAAAAGTTCTCGCTTAAGCACCCCGGCATGCATCGGAATGCTGAGCGATACCATCTATGATATGATATTCCATCAGAGACCCTTCTAAATGGTCTAGGCGCTAAATAAAGGGTCCCATACCATATTGGTGGAGTTGCAGGAGAGATTAGTGAACCTTTCCGAGTACTGGGCCATTGTCATGTTGTCCTGCTATAAGTGCATTAGCTCTTGTATACGCACAGAGCGTAAGGTCGTTGGGAAGAACTCTTCCCTGAAAAAATCCCTCAATGTCCCCCCAGATGAGGGTTACCTCATCATGTATCTGGAGCACCAGGCTCCACCATCTCCCTACTACTTCCTAAAAAAGGCGGGCTGCCAGGATCACCATAAAATTAGCTGGTGTCCCAACTAAGCAAAAAACTCTGGCCACAGCCTCCAGCCAGTCCTCAACCGCATGTGGGTCCATCTTGCCTCAGAAACTCAGAGGCCTATACTACTGGAACTCATGCAATGCACTCAATTGGCATGCACCCTCTTCTGGTGGGGCTGATGGAAACGACTGTCCAATGGGTAGTGGTTCTGCTGGTACACCTCCCTAAGGTGCCAATGCCGTTAGGGGGCCCTGCACTGAGGCCTCATCGCTAAGTGGGCCATCATTGCGTACTCTCTGAGGAAACTTGGGTGGGTGTCTTCTTGGGTTAATCCTAAAAGGAAACATGTGTGTCACAGTTAAATGTTAAACCTGGTGATCTGACTAAAGAAAACAAAAGAAAGACTTTTCAAAACACACGAAATTTGTGTTTTTGTGCACTGAGTTGGAAATTAGAACTCAGGGTCCTGGTGTATGGATATGTCAGCTGCCTCACCAACACTAGACTCCCAAACTAAAAACCACACTCATTACACTTAACACTATTTCTGCATTGAAAAGATCAGAGTCCTAGTTCTTCTGTAGAACCGAACTCCTTTGATACCACTTTGTCACGAACCTTCCCCCGGGGCCCGTGCCGTGACTACCCCAAGCCCGCCTTCCATAGGCTAGGGGCTAGTGACTAGCACTGAAAGTCATATTTCCTAAAACGGGACGGTATTTCCTTTAAACTTATACAAACACATGGTCCAAGAACACAATAAGAAGCAATTGTGAAGTAAACTTCTATAGTAAAAGAGTGCTAAAAGTAAAAAGGGTCCGGAATACAATCTCAACTGTAAAAGTACAAGAATGGATGAAAGTAAAATATAACTGAAATAAAAAGGGAAATAGATACTGGGTCATCTTATGAGGTTCCTACCTGAATGGTAGGTACAGATCACCTCCTCAGCACTCCATGTTCGTCCGTCTCCTCCGCGTATCACCAGGTCCTAGCTCCCTCAAACCTTAGCCCAACTGCTCATCATCTGCACAAGACACAATAATGTGTTTGCAATGACCATGCAGGGGTGAGTATAACGATACTTAGTAGGGACCCTGAGACCCCGAAGGTCTCTTATTATTACATAAAGAAAAACCACAGGGTAACACCATGAAGGTAAAGTACCGCAGAGGTAAATTACCACATATCATAACCTCAATCACAAGTACAAAGTAAAGACAACTCACAACAAGATTTATTTTAGGGTTATTAACAAGTAACATCCCCAGTAATTCATCAAAACACCTCAGATTCATTATAAATCCTCTTCTATTGACTACAGTGGCGGTGCCACGTCACACAAAGGCACTTCCCACTAACCTTGAACTGCTGAGGTATCTGACCCATCGCATACCGTGGGTCTTCCAGGTCACACAGAGCTGTCCCTCCCTACTGTGGTCTGCTAAGGTAATTCTCAACATTGCATACTATGGCCGCTCCCCACCATGGCTTGTTGAGGTACTCCTCCACATCGCGTACTGTGGCCGTCGAGTCCCTCCGAGTCAAAAAGTCAGCAGTCATTAGGTCTCAGTTAGTCATAGGGTTCCGTACATAGTGCACTTGGGAGAACCAATCCCCAAGCCATCAGTCATATCTCAACCAAAACGAAGTCTCACAAAGAGGTAACCTGATGATCCTCCATGTCATAAGGGTTCAAACGCAATAGAAGACGCATTAGTCAAATGCCCGGTCTGTGCATTATTGGCATTTTAGTGCCGAGGGCCCAATTGGATTCAGGTGTGATCCAACTTGGAAGTAATCCAAGTTTCTATGAAACTCTAATGGAGTAAGTCAAAAGGATTATCTCTCACCAAGGGTCCCAACACCACAAACGATTTGTCAAACAGGCATCCGGTTCTCAAGAAAAGGTCCTTTGAGTGTTTTTGGGCCCGGTCAGACCGACCTAGCCCGACCCGGTCTGGGATGGACCAAGGTGGTCTCAGCCCATTGAGTTGATGTTTGGTACAGCCTACAAGAGGGACGGCCTGGCCCGCGTGGGGCAGCGGCCCGGTCCAGGGGAGGCAGCCCGCTGAGGCAGCGACCTAGTCTGAGGGTGGCGGCCCGCTCCGAGGTCGGCGGCCCAGTGCGAGGGTGGAAACTTGACTCGAGGGCGGTGGCCTAGTGGGAGGGAAGCATCCTGGCTTGAAGACGGTGACCCTGTCCGAGGGTGGTGGCCTGCTCCAAGGGTGGTGACCCGTTGCGACGACGACGACCCGACTTGAGGGTGACGACCCGATGTAAGGGTGGCGGCCCGACTCGAGGGTGGTGGCCCGGTTCGAGGGCAGTGGCCTGGTGCAAGGATGGTAACCCAGCTTGAGGGTGGAAGCCTGGTCTAAGGGAGATGGCCCGGTTCATTCCGACGTAGGGGGTGTAACCCCCTGATATCCTAGATTCTCAAATGGCCCGGAGGCCATTCGGTTTGTGAGGCGGCGGCGTTGCATGGACGTCATTCGGTCACAGCGGAACCTGCTGGAGGCTAGTTCTGCCTCCATCGCGGCTTCCATTTGCCAGCGGCACAATGGTTGTGCCACCTCCCTTCCTGTGGTCGGCTGTCGTGCTGGCAGCATCCTCCGTTCACCACGGTTGATGAGCCGCGACCCTCCTATTGTAGCATGCATCGATGCACTCACAGTCTTCCATGGAGGTGAAAGGATAGAAATATAGCGGAGGGTTCGGGCCGGGTTCATTTGGCCCACACTCTCTGCGTTAGCTCAGATTATGGTGGATATTAAGGGAGTTCAATAAAATTCACATGAATTTGAAATGAGAATCAAAAACCCTACCTCAAAACGTCAGAGAAATGTCCGTGTTTGATGGCGGATCATGTTATTCATTCCCGCTATAGGTTCCCAAAGACACCACATGCACATCACCCTTTGGTTCAGTGTTTTCCATCACCTCCTATTGGGTCGGCTTTTTCTTCTAAGGGCCTGGCATCGCGGTGTTCCTTCAACACTTCTCTTTTTTGTGAAGCTCTCTGATACCCCTTCCCTAGCTCTATTTATATATGAGAGAGGTGTAAGACCCCGGGACACCCTGAGAGGGGAGGGGTGAATAAGGGTGTCAACTTTTTCTTCTTAAAGTTGTGGATCTTGTTCCCACGTTGGTAGGAACTACTTAAACCTGCATGAAGGATATGATCAGCAATGATACATTCACATGCAGAGAGATGACACAATGATTTTTACTTGGTTCACCACTAAGGGCTACGTCCAAGGAGCATACGCCGATAGGTTGTCAGTCGTACCTGAATCCACTATGCTTCACTAGCTGTAGATTACAATTGTTCGGGCACAGTCACTATGTCCCAGGCTCACTGTCTTAACAAAGGTTCAGGGATAGCTCACTGCTTCCCTCGGGTCACTCCCGTTGACTCCCCCTGGCTCACTACCGTTGGTGAAGTCACACTCAGTTTATAGACGTGAAGGTCTCTTCAATAGATTTGCATTTAAGTCTTTGTCTCCTGTTCAGCATGAGACTTTTCTTGCATCAGAGTCATGAGTTGATGCTCTTTTGTATTCAACCTTTTACTTTAGTGCAATGACTGAATGCACTAGATCCCCTTGTCTTCGTTTTCCTGAATTACAATCACTTGTGTGATTGCTCAATAAATGATTCTCTGTTGAAGTCCAAATTTCATCCACCGATGAATACCCCTTTTCCCCTGTCCACAGGGCGAACAAACTTTGAAAGGGCCTTCACAAAGTACCCTACTTCTCAAGGCTCCCATTTTTGGAAAGCTCAAACAAGTCTTCGTAGAGCCCCTGCATTTTCACAAGGCTCAATCGCGAAGCACTCTCGCGATGCTCCAGCCTTCGCAATGTTGGTATATCGCGGAGCTCCTTCCTCTTCACGAAGCTCACCGAGCCAACGCGGGGCGCAAGACTTTCGCGAAGCTAGAATAGCCGCCGTGAAGCTCCTCTTTCGCGAAGCAGACTGCCTTCGCGAGTGACGTTTGCGAACCGAGAGCAAAGGATTTTCGTTGAGATCTCTCTCTTTCTCTTGAAGGGGTCAGCCTCTATTTATAGGAGATTCCACCGACCCTCGACCATTCCGCGCGAAGTCAACGCCACGTCATCTCAAATCGTGAAGCTCCAAATATTCCACCGGAATTCTGTCTAAATCGCAAAGCACCATGGCACTTTTCCGTTCACGAAGCTTGACGTAGTCTCGAAGAATCACCATCAACATACCTTCGTGCCTTCGCCGCGAAGCTCCCTCGCGAAGCCCTTCTCTACCGCGATGCGCTTCAGCCTCTGCCATTCGTGAAGATTGACATAATAACGAAGAATCACTGTCATCATTCCTTCGCGCATTCGCCACGAAGCTCCCTCGCAAAGCCCTTCATTTCCGTGAAGATCTCCAGCCTCTGCCGTTCGCGAAGCTTGACGTCATCGCGAAGCTTGACGTAATCGCAAAGACTCACCGCCTCCATTCTTATGGTCTTCGCAAAATCCAGTCCATGCATCCCATCTTCGTGAAACTCATGCCTTTTCCATATTAAATTATGATCTTCCTGGAAATCCACTTTTCGCGATGCTCAACAACCTCCAAATTTTGGACCCCAAAAAATTTGGCAAACACTGGAAAACGGATCCACCTTGTATCTACTCTTTTATTCCGCCTCCAGATCATCCATTCCTTTGTCGATGTTCCATGAATAAAACATGGATCATTATCCACAATCTTCTAACTCGACATGCCACCATGGAATCTCCTTTGTCAACAAATTTTTATGTCATCTGTTTGCTTTGTCAACAAGCACGGTCACCTCAACAACACTTCTTCTTGGTGATATGTATCCTTCAACAACTCTTATGCTTTTATCACAAACTCCTCCATTGTGATATGTATTCTTTTAAGGCATATATTTACCATTATCATCTTCTATGACAATGTGATGTGCATGGATATCTCAGAATTCCAATCCTTGCACGACCATCTTAGATTTCCAATCATTGGAACATTGTCTTCTTCATCAACCGTCATGATCATCTTCATGCAAACCATGTGAATCAATCTGTCAAGAAGTCTCTAGCATGGTTCTCATGCAATCATGTGTAATTGCATGGTCTTCATCAAAACCCATTGTTCTCATGCAATAATGAGGAATTTCATGGTCTTCATCAAAGCCCATGGTTCTTATGCAATAAGGAGGAATTGCATGGTCTTCATCCAAAAACACCATCATGCTTTAATCATCCTTGCATGGATTACTCCTCACATTATTCATTGTTTTAAACAATGTATCACCTTTGACACATGTTCTTTGAACTTACGATCAGCACAACAATCGTCTGAATCACTACTCCTCTACTTCATCGAAGTACTTCATGATATCCTTCATTGTGAGCTTTCATTCCTCCATTTTATTGGAGTACTTCTTGATCTCTTTCATTTTGATATTCCATTGACAACTATTGACAACAAATACAAACCTATACATAAAGTGGTTCCAACAAGAGGTAGGGTAAGTAATGGTGTGGGGAAATAATGAGGCTCATTAGTTGGGAAGCTTCCTAATTTCTCCCAATGTCATCATTACCTAAGGATGGAAGGTCAAGCCATTTAATGGCTTGACACACCATTGGCCCCACCCTTTAATTAGTCCATTAAAGGTTATGAAATAAAATTACAAAATTATTTTATTTCAATTCTTTTAAAAATTCACAAAACATAAATTTTTTAGGGCCTACTACGGTCAATGTAAATCCTCAAATAAGCGAATCTCAACATTGAAGATTCAACGATGCCCTCATATTTTTAATTAGAGCAACGTTTCAAAAGATAGAAAACACTTCTCACGCATTTACTGAACGTACCCAAAAAAAATTCAGAAATTCATTCTAGGCACCCCAATCCTCGAAATCGCACACCTTCAATTTTCACAGACTCATAATAATTCCATATAATTAAAAAAAATTACATGGAAATCTGGGTCTTTACAAATATACTTTGATGGGAATTCCAAATGTAACCTTGAAGGTTACTCCCTATGTATTTGTGAAGGCTATAATGTAATAATGATATAGATGCCAAAATATCACTTTATGATTTATGATTTCAATGAGTTTTTCAGGAGTCTTATGATTTCATAAGGCAAGATAAAAGCTTTATGTTTTATGGGTGAAAAGTATGATTTTGTGAAAATTCTTTCATGAGTTTAAAATATTCATGTATTAACAGTTTCTTTCGTTCTTTTTTCCCCTTACTGAGATTTTTTGTTCTCATCCCAATTTTTAAAATGTCTTTAACAATGTATAAGTTTGGGTAAGAGAACAAAGGATGTCATGATAAATGTTATAAATATTTTTATCAAGAAAAAAAATTCTTTATTTATTTTAAAATGTTTTAGATTATGAAAAAAATGGATATTGAGTTAAAGTTTCTACTTTGTAATATTTAAGTTCTTATATAATATTTATGGCCTTATTCTCTAAAAAAATAAACATGAAAAGATCTCCAATGTTAAAGAATGTAAATTATTTAATAAAACTCAATATTGTTTAATGTTTCAGGCTGTAACCTAATAGTTGGTATCGAAGTTTGGTTTAGATAACTTTAGAGGTTAGGGTGTTATTTAAGAATAAGTTACAATTTGTATATAAACACAAAGGATAGCTCCGTAGGAAGAGTTATAGATATTTTAGATAAATTGAATGAGTTTGAGATAAAATGGTTGAGTTTATATTAATGTTTACCATCCTCATAATATGTTATATGATATATTTTTTTCTTTGATGAACTCACACTGACCTTTTTGGTTTTAGAAAATGGATGGATGTAGCATGAACCCAAGTAACAATGGATGTGAAGGAAAATATAGTGGTTATTGGAATAAGAAACCAAATGAAATGTTAGCTACAATTATAACTCTATTGGTTACTATAAACCAAATATCAGGAGTAATGATTATCCACTTGAACCTTGGTGATTTTTCTGATGAATCATATATGAGAGAAATGAATCCCTATGGAAGTTCAAGTAATAATGTAACATCCCAGGTAAATAAATAATATAAAATTTTCATATATATTAATATTTTTGAATTAAATATTATTTTTAATTTATAGAGGATGATATGTTTGATGGCATACTCGATACAAAACAATGAGTTTCTTTGAAATCTTACGTTGCACACAACGTTGAGTTATATTAAAAAATAATATAATAATATAATTATTTTAAATGGTAGTTAACACATAGTCTTTGTATTGGCGGGAATGAATAGAACTAACTAAAATATTATTATATATGTTTTTTAAATGTTTTTACATTTATCCAATAAAAGTTAGAGGCTTAAAATGCGATTGAATCTAATTTTAAGCATAAATACTCTAATATTCATTAAAAGGTCGATTTACCGCATTTTGATGGAGAAACCTCTTTAAATATAGTTTTGGTCACTTTTATATGTTATATTTGATAAAATTAAATTCTTGTTTATAATCGGGCAACTAAATTTACTTTGGGTAAATTTTAGGTATTTTTCTAATAAAATTAATTTTTTAATGAATAGTGAAAAATACTGTATTTTAATTCAACATTGCCTTTTAATTTAATATATTTTTAAGGTTATATTATCTTTTTAATTGGTTTTTAAGTGTAATTATATTATTTTTTTTACCATTTATTCCAATTTTTATCATTGGAAGTAATTTCACTTTGAAATTCGACATAAATAAGTGTCAATATTTTGATAATTATTATTTCTTAAAAACACGCTTTTTGTTTTGACAGCGGGAATTAATTTTAAATTAATTTATACATCTTTTGTTTTTTGAATTTGTAAAATTTATTCCATATTTGGAATCATGATGTCCAAATTGTGTAAATAGGTAACTTTTATTTTTATACATTATGAATATTTACATCAATAAATATTTTATTTACCATGGTTAAAGGGTAAATATAGTAAATATGGCTAAAAAAATAATATTATAATAATATAAAATTATCCTAACATGTATCCTAATCATATTGGTTGATAAATTTCTGATCATGGTCATCCTTAGGGGTCGATTTTGGGACCCCATGGAGCCACTTGCGAGTGATAATGACACTTTATATTAATTAATTTAAAGTAAAGGAAAAATGACTTAAACATATATCTTTTTGTAAATCAATTCTTACATGGGGATATATAAGTTATCTCTTAGCCTATAAATATTAATTTTAAATATAAAAATATTTCCAACATCATTATATTTTTTTTATAATTTTTAGACATCAAATGAATAAAAATATTTATGACATAATAATGATGCAGTGTTTACCTCATTAATGAATGATTTAAATAAATAAAATTATAAAGATTAAAAAAATATCCAAAACCTGTAAAATTCGTATTTTATGATTTAATTAGAACATGAGTCATATTATCTTCGACTTTAATAAGTTTTGGACATTTAGAAACCAAAAATCATTATATAATAAAATGATATTTTTAAACTTTCCTAAAGAGCCCCTCCTCCCCCTTATATAGCCCTCAATTAGAACTCATTCCTCACAATTATAAAGCCACTTAGATCATCCAATTTCTACCCAATTAATCTTCATACATCCCTCTCCTCCTCTTATAAGCCTTCCCCTAGGCAGAAGAAATTCAATTAAACCTTTTGGTTCAAACCAAAGGGATATACCCGATTTAAAGGTAACATCTTCTCTTAAGTTATTTTGTTTTATTTTACTTATCCAACCCCATAAAATCTTTTTATTCCTTTATTTTATAATAGAAACAGTATTATAAATATACTAGATTGTTTTTATGAGAATTATTCGAACTACACTTACACACACCTCTATGTAATGGTTAAAGAATATACTGTTTATGTGGACGACGAACTACTGCCTCACTAAACGATGATTGTTCAATTATCTCATAACGCCTCTCATGGTGGCCATTATGATGGAACTATAATTATATGTGATATATATTTTATTTATATTTTTTATATGCTTATTTATTTTAAATTTACAGAATACCTTTATGGTTTCCATAGTGGGTAAATACGATAATTTTATTTGAGGAAGTGTAGACTACCACCCCCTCAAAGTGATATGACTCATTCATTCCATACATAGAATGTATAAATGATAGATAAAATTAAATTATATATGATATTATAATGTAATTATAATATACCTATTTATAATTACATTTTCATTACATTAAATATTAAATATAAATGAAAGTAGCGTTCATGCGTACATACGACTTGCCATCTCCATGAACAATGCATTTTATTTCTTATCTCCAAATGTTTTGTACTATTATAAATACATATATATAATGGATATATATGATATATATGAAATATAAATCATTAATATCATTCTGGAGATAATTTAATTTTGACCATATGGACAATTTATAATTATAAAAAGTTCATTTTTAACTCAAGTTTCGAAGATTGACAAAATGTACGATATGAACTCAAATAATTAACTAACTGTCATAGAAAAGTAATAATTGATATAAAAGGAATAATAAACTTAAAAAAGGTTATTAATAATTTAGAAATTAACTTATGTTTATTATTTAGGAAGAATAAGGAACAAAGGAGTTCTGTCGGACATGAGGTAAGGGGTTTCTTATCTCACTTTTAATTCTGTGAGATTTCCATTGTTCGCCAATTATTTATTTCATGTGGTGTACTGTGTACTGAAATTTGATATACATTATAATTATTCTATTTTTAATCATGGTATTCTATGATTCATTTTGTGGCTATTAACTTTTTTTCATACATCTTGATTGATTACAACGTGATAAGCGGTTTTCATCTAACTTTTTATTCCCATGAGATTCATGCTATATTTGCCACTATATACTTTTGTATGGTGGATGTACAACCCATGATTGTATTATTTGTGTAATATAATTTAATTTATGGGTATTTACATTTTCATTGAATTATTTTTCTTTCATGGGGTTTATGTTTCGTTTGTTACCAAATCAGTAAGGGAACCTTTCACCCTCCTCTTTTTAAAATAATTCTTTTTGTTATATCTTTTAATTTACATATTATTATGTTGGGATTTGTTATTATATATAATTATTGTGGTAAATTTTATGTCCAAGTGATGAGATACTATTTTCTCTCTCATCAACTCATTTTCTAAATTTTAAAGTGATGCTGTCAAGCGGTCGAATTTATGTAAGGGAACTTCTTCATCCAATTTCAATTCTTTGGGTTAAACTTCTACTTCTTGATTATGTCATGCTATGAATATGTGTGAATGACCTATGATTTATTTACACTTAATATCCAATTACTTTGGGTGTATTTTTATTTGTCACACATAATCATGCCATTTAGTTGTCCTTAATCTAAGGATATGATCTTTATAAGGGACTTTGTCTCAATTTACATTCCATTGAATCTTATTTGTTGTTATACACCAATTCACTTTTATATGGTGTATATACTGCCCTTTGACATATTATATCATGAATCTATTTATTCTCATGATATTATTATTTTTGATTAAATTTTATTCCTCCATTATTTGTATTCAAGCATCTCTCATTTGGTTAAGAACTCCATAACTAAAATATTGTTTTAAAGATTTATTCTTCTAAATAATTATCATTAATGTCCATGTTTTAAAAATGGTTTTAAGGATTTATTTATATGGAAATTAATTTTTAAAAATTTTAATTCCTTTAAAATCTTAAAAGTGGTATGGGACACTTTGATTCAAAAATATCTTTATTAAATGTTTTAAATGGTTTTGAAAATGGTTTGATAAAGCATTGTTTATTTCAATATCTTGATATGATATACTGTTATTGGAATGTAGAAATGTTATCTTTCCTTTATACTTTTGTTATGTATTTTGAATATGTTATGGTTCTTGGGAATTGTTACGTATATGGGTGGTTCCGTGATAAACCTAGGGCGGGTGAGGCTGAGGTAGCTCTCCAATGGATTGGGTAACGTGACGGGGGTAAACGTTAATGTTTCTCCTAATAGATTTAGTGAATATACTTTGATGGGTATTCCAACATAACTCCCTATGTAGCTGTTATAGCTAAAATTTAAGTTTGTTATGTATTCCATAAGTTACCTTTATGATCTATGATTTTTGTGTGTTATTCATAAATCTTATGATTTCATAAGGTATGTTATGATTTAAAATTATGGTTTCATTGTTTTGTATTTATTAATGGGATAATGTTTTCATTCCTTATTTTATAACCCTTACTGAGATTTTTAGGCTCATAACATGTTTTTGAAATGTTTTCCACATGACTTAAAAATGAATAAGGGTCAAATATGAGATCAAGTAAAAGTCATGGTGTCTAAAACATGTAACTAGACATGTTTCTTTTTAGTCTTTTTATTTTATGAAAAAAATGGATATTGAGTTGTAGTGTCTACATGTAATTTTCAAGTTGATATATAATAGTTATGGCCCAATTATCTAAAACTCTAAACCTAAAAATATCCTCAATGCGAATTATTTATTTAATTCATGATTATGTAATGTTTTAAGGCCGGGTACTTATAAATAATGTTCATAAAGGTAATAATATTCAATGACATATGTGACAAGGATATGGAAAGAAGCACCTAGGAAAATGTTTTAAATGAAAAATAAGAGGTTATTGATGTGGTAATGAAGGTTATAAAGCAATAACCAACAAAGGAAAAAGGATGTGTTTCTAAAGTTGATGCTAAAGGGGATTCCTGTGGGCTCTGCAGACATGGTTGATTTTGTCTGTGGAGCGAATGGTGATTTTGCGGTTGAGTTCTCGCCGGTGATGGTTGACGATGGTTTATTGTCGGATCTATTCTTCAGTGGAGTGCTTGATGGATGGTTGGGTGGCTTGATATGGCGGTGCATCATGAGCCGCGTGGTGTAAGGCGTATCAGTCAGAGATTTGTAGCTTCAATGGTGATGATGGCGGATGGCAGTGATAAGACCCCAGCTGACCCAATGAATCTCCTCGGGTTTGGTGTGGGTTTTGAATTTTAATTTCTGTATAGCCATCATGTTATTTTGGATTCCCACCCTGTGTAATATGGTTTACCTCTTTCCATAAATAGTCTTTCTATAAAATGAAAAAAAATAATTTTCATCCAAGGAAAAAGGAAGTG
This sequence comes from Viscum album, assembly GCA_963277665.1. Classification (NCBI taxonomy): domain Eukaryota; kingdom Viridiplantae; phylum Streptophyta; class Magnoliopsida; order Santalales; family Viscaceae; genus Viscum; species Viscum album. The sequence continues at coordinate 1,966,837,950 of OY728121.1, forward strand.
TTCAGTTAACACAATGAAAGGGAAAAAGGTTCTTTCAGAGTTATCAATTGAATTTTTTAAATGCGGGGAGTATGGTCCTTATGAAAATTGAAGTCATATGAAAATGGTTTGGGAATGGGATCAGTAGGACCATATAAATATATGTTTAGCTGTACCTAATGCTATTACAATTGAATATGAGGAAACTGAAAATGACATAAGAAAGGTATGAATTATTTCTTAACTCATGTTTTGACATTATTGAATCTTAAAACATAATTCATTTTATTTATTTATTGGAAATAAGTATTAGGGGAAAATATAGAAAATCATGGTTAAAGGAACATAAATAATGATGGGTGATTAAGATGTTTATATTTTTAGAATTCAAGAGTTGTGTTAGATATACGGATGATCAAATGTTTAAAAGTATTAATGCTCTTTTGATGATGGGATTATTTTTGAAGAAATTTTTTTAGTATGTATAACCATGAAGTTTATTATTTGAAAATTTTATTCAAGGAAGAATTATATTTTCTTGTGTGGACACAATTATAAAGGTATAAATAATCATTAGGGTTTATATGATCCTTGATTTTAAGGTAATTATGGGATATTACATTTTGGGATGAAAAATGAAAGGAATGAGATAAAATTTGGGGTTAAAATATTTTATGATTATTTTTGATGATTTTATCTCATTTTGGGAATTTTATAAGAGTTATATAGTTTTAAAAAAATGAAAAACCATAGGAAGGGTGAAAAACCTATCACGTGAGATAAGGATAAGTGAATGGAACCAACAAACAAAGGGTGATAAGGATTTATTACCTCCCGCAGGAATACATGGAGTCTCTGGTTAGTATGATGTTGTATTATTTTAAGTTAAAAAATTTATAGATTAGGAATAATTTTATTTTTGGAATATATATTTTATTGAATATATTAAAATGACATTGGAAAAGTGATTTGGTGATTAAGTGATAAATATTATTTTGGAAGACGTTCACTATTTTGGGAATCCAATCTGATCAAGGTAAATATAATACTATGGTATTTTATTTAAGATGTAAAGGAAGAAATATATTTTGAAATAATCTATGATTTTATTATGTACTAGGGTGATTTTCACTATTTATTAAAATAATTAGCATATCTTGGAGATTATATGATTTAGGAAATTATTATTTTTGGTATGAGACATTAAGTGTGATTGATGTTATTTGGAGATAAATGTTAAAATTTATATTGGAAGACCTTGTGATTAAACCCTTCTCATATATTGGGTTTGAATCTTAGTGATAATTTTTTAGGTATTTTAAGGAAGATTATTTTTGAATATCCTATGTTGATATTTGGGTAATACCTATGAATTGTTTATATTAAAAATATTTTTTCATCATACAATGATTTATACTTTTTGAAGAATTATTTTATCTTATCCTATTTTTTTATTTCAGTTAATATTTCATGGAAGGTGAAATATAAAGTTAATATTTTTTGGATCATGTTATTCTATAGAAGTTGATTCTAGTTCTATAGAAATGAAAAAATCATCATAAATACTTTTCATTTGTAAAAAAAGATGAGTTTGAGGTGGAAATTTATTAATGGATGAAAATTTACTTTTCAAGTATGTTTATTTCCTTTTGTTCTTATTCTATATAGTAAAATAATTTATCAAATTTAGAAACAGGATCTTAAAAAAAATTGTTTGCATTTCCTACTATGAAATCAAATACCCTATGACCCATCACAAATTTATGGTTTTGTGACTGTTAACTTTCTTTGGACAATGTTTTCCATCACTCTCCATCATAACATTATGGTTAGTTTTCTCTAATATATCCTTATTTTCCTATATAGAACCCTAATATTTGTTATCTTGAGTAACATTTTTTGTTCACTTTATTTATTTTAAAGAGGTGGTATTATTGAATCTTTCTCTGATGTGGGATTTCAAAGAAGTAATTTTGAAAAGTGAATCTATAGTTACCAAACCCAAATTTAAAATTGCATGGAAGAAATTTCCAAAAGGGGGAAGGATGTAACATCCCAGATAATTAGATAATATGTGTTTTTCATATTTATTAATATTAATGAATTAGATAATAATTTTACCTTAAAGGGATACTATGTCCGATATCATACCTAACACATAATAATGAGTTTCTTCGAAATATTATGTTGCACGCAAGATTGAGTTATACCAAAATAAATAATATATTGTAATATTATTATTTTAAGTGGTAGTTATCATATAGTCATTATAATGTAAAGAATAAACAATGTTAACTGAGTTATGGAAATATTTTTTACACATGCTTATATAATGATTCATTGGTTACCAAATTAACTAGAAATGAAACTAAAAAACAAATTGATTACGAAGGATGTATTTTTATGAAAAACTATTTAATTATGAAAAATTATGTTTATAAAATAATCAAAATAACTATTTTTGGATAAAAATAATGAAATATAAATTCAATATGATGTCTAAAAATCATATTATATGTTTTCTAGACATTATATAAGAACAAATTTAATTTTATGGATAAAAAAGTATTTTTCTAAAAATCCAGGTTTGTCACCTTTTGACAGAACACCTATTTTTAAATCTATTTTTGAAACATTTATATGTTTTAATTTACAAAATGAACTTATTATTTGGAATAAGGACATCAAAATTTACTTTGGTTGAATTTATTAGTATTTTTCTGAAAAGTTTCATTTTTTAATGAGTAGTGAAAAATACTGCATTATAATTAAAAATAGATTTTTCATTTAAATAATTTTTATATTTTAAAATAATTTTCAAAGTCATAATATATCAATAATACATGGATTAGTTAAATTTAGGTCATTGGAATAATTTTTATACTTAAATTATATTTAAAAACATATTGAAAATTTGAACGTCTCTTTTACCTGCCTTATCACCACATCTGCGAGATTGGTGTTAAAATTAATTTAGCCACTTATGTGAATTGAATTTTGAAAAAAATACATACATGGTTTTAATTAGTTTTATTTTTTTTCTAAATGGATCAAAATAGTTTTTGGTTAATATTAGCTTTAGTATTTTATTTACCATAGTTAAGGGTAAATCAGAAAATTAAAGGAAAATATAATATTATAATAATATAAAATTACCCTAAAACTTGTCCTAATTTCATTAGATAAGTTTTTTATAAAAAATGAAACCTTAGGTTGAAATTATAACTTTTTTATGATAGTTGGGTAAGAATATGACTTTTAATATAGTTTATTTAAAGATAAGTTAAAAATATCATAGTTATTTCCTTAATAATTAAAACAATTTTAATATGACTTTATAAGTGATATATTAGACTATAAATAGTCCATATAAAGATAAAAATGTTACCTACATCATGTAAATTTATTTATTATTTTTATAAATTAAATAATGAAATTTAATTATGACACAAAAATGATGTAGCAATTGCTTTATTAACAAAAGAATCAAATAAATGATATTAATAATGTTTAAATAAATATAATTAGACATAAATTATGACATAAATTAATTTTTTGGATTAAATTTACATGTTATGGATGAGTTAAAATAGTTTTTTCAAATGGATCAAGTTGTTATTTTTTTTAAAAAGTAATGTAATGAATAGTGTTAAAATTGACGTAATTCATATATCAAAATATAAAATATTTAATTAATTTTTATAAAATTTATAAAAATATAATATTTAGATAAAATAGTTGATTTAGGTTTCCAAATTTTATTAATTACACATTCTTTGGTCGTTCGACATGTTATCGTAATTATTTTAACTCTCAAATTGTAAATTACTTCATAAACCGGTAAGAGTTAAAATGGGTTAAAACAAAAAGATAAGGATTAAGAAAATATTCATAATTTTCTAATTATAATTGGAAGATTATATTTACACCCATATTCATCCTATATTATAACTAAATCAATTTGGACCCATTTTTAATATAAAATGAATTTATATTAATTTAATAATTTTAATAATTTCAAGAGTGCCCCTCCCCTATCCTATAAAAAAGAACTATTATTATCTATTATTTACACTTAAAAATCATTTTTTTAGAAAATAAATACCCAAAAAACTTCCAAAAACATCTCTTAAAATTATAGAGGTCTTATTTTAGGCATAAAACCCTCCTTAGAGTTGTTAAGGGGTTAATAAAGGTGATCATCTAAAGGAAAGGTAACGTTTTTAATTGAGTATTTCTATTTTGTTTATTATTTATCTTAGTTTAAATGTTCTTCCACAATGATGAAATAATAACTAAAGTATCATCAATATACTGAGATGTTATTATGTTAATATCATCACCTAAATCCTTCTCTAATTCAATCAAATGGGAAATGAACTTTTCATTCGTGTGTACGACATACTACCCCCTGTGAACTGATATAATTCGTTTTTTTCACTACCATCTCTCAAGAAAAGTTATAATGATGTAATAAATGTTTATATATGATACTAATGAAATATTTATCATTATAAGAGAGTAATATATCAATTACTTTCTTACTTTCTATGCACATAAAAATGATAACCTCATTCATGCGTATATGTAAAGTATCACATCCACAAAGCGATGTTATCCATTTTTATTCACCACATCACTTTTATGATTTCTATATGTATATTTAAATTATTAATATAATTTTAATAATTTTATTATAATTTTGGAAATTTAAAATAATAATTAACTTATTTCCATAATTATCAATGAAAAATAGAAATGTTACTCATGCGTATATACGACCTACCATCTGCATGATTATAATGTTGCTCATTTTTCATAACCATAATGAATTTTTTGATTTAAAAGTTTAATTAATGTATAAAATTCACCATTATTTTATGAATTTTATTCTGGAGATAATAGACTTATGACCATATGGACTGTTGACATCATACCAAGTTCATTTTGGACTCAAGTACCGAATATCGACAAAACATCCCATATGAACTTAAATAATTATGTAATTGTTATAACATGTTAATAAGTGATATAATAGAAATAATAAATAAGAAAAATGTTCTCAATAAAGTATAAATTAACCAATGTTTATTATTCAGAAAAATAAATATTTTACATGACGAGTTGGACTCAAGGTAAGGGAATCTTTAACTGAAACACCATTTTAAATGTTTTAAAGATATATTATTACAAATAATTCTATTTAATGTCCATGTTTTGAAAATGGGTTTTATGAGTGTATTTATATGTACATGAATGTTTTAAAATGGGTACTTTTTAATTTCTCTCAATTTTTTTCATAAAGGGATCCTCAAAAGGGACTTCGTCTCAATCTCTTTTCATTGAGACATATTTTGATAATACACACCACCTTATTTTATACAGTGAATAATCAAACCCCTTTAATTTTAATTTCATTCAAAAGTTTTCAAAATGATTATTTTTATATGATGTGTTTTACTAAAATAAATATGAATTTTGTTAATGTAAACAGTGACAATGACTTTTCGGCCACCATGACTATTATTTAATATTTTTATTCCTCTACAAGACATAATGGTTTTAATGAAAAATAAATAACATATTCCCTTTCCAGGTATTTTTTTATTGAAAATTATTTTGTGAATTAATTTACTATATAAATATCTTGAAATTATATCTTGTGATTTCAAAGTGGAGATGCTATTTTTCTTTTATGCTTGTTTTATGTGTTAGGATTATGTTAATGTTCTTAGGAATTGTTTATGTATACATGTGGTTACATGATAAACTAAGGGTTGGTGATCCCATGATTTCTCTCTAATGCATTGGATAATGAGATATAGTTAAACGATAAGGTTTATCCTAAGATATTTATTGAATATACTGTGATGGGTATTCCAAATGTAACCATGAATGTTACTCCATATGTAGTTGTGAAGGTTACAATGTATGAATGATATAGATTCCACAAGTTACCTTTATTATTTCTGATTTCTATGAGTTTTAATATAATATCATGTTTTCATGAGGTAAGATAAAGGGTTTATGTTTTATGGGTGAAAAGTATGATTTTTTGAATTTTTTTCATGAGGTTTAAATATTCATGGACTAACAATTTCTTTCCTTCTTTTATGCCCCTTACCAAGATTTTTGTGCTCATCCCAAGTATTATCATGTTTTTCATAGGGTATAAGGATGGGTAAGAGAAATTCAGATATCAAAATCAATGTTATTAAGATTTTTATCCATAAAAATAGATTATGTTTTATTTTAGAATTTTTTATTTGTGAATAAATTGATAGTTAGTAGAAGTGTCTACTTTGTAATATTTGAGTTCTTATGTAATAGTTAAGGAATAATTATTTAAAACTCTAAACTTGAAAATATAATCAATGTAAAAGAAATTAAATTCTTGAATAAAACTCAAGATTATGTAATTTTTAAGGTAGGGGACTTACAAATATGTAAAAATCATTAAACTAATGATTTTTTCCTGATGATTGAAAATAGAGTTCATTCCATACATGATAAAACAAAGATTTCTTTCATATTATTAGTAAATGAAAAATGGGAATTTTTTGGAAAATGACATGAATATTCCATTTTAAAAAATATAAGAAAGGTAAAACATATAAAAATGACTAATAAATCATTTAGAGGATTTAAAAAATTTTTTTAATTCATTTTTAGAAAACATTATTTTGGAAGAAAAACAATTTTCAGCTAAAGAGAGAATAAAGTCGATTTTCATTAAAAACATTATTTTGAACTCCTGAGTACATTAAGAGAGAAAAATGATGTAAAACCATATATTATAATTAAATAACCAAAGGATAATAAATTTCATGAGTTTCTAGAGATATAGATCATAATATTTCATCACTAGAAGCATAAACATAAATAATCCCTATAAATAATTAGCTTATATCATAAAATCCTTACCACTTTGATAACTTTTGTAATGTAATCCACCATGAAAGAGAAATACTAAAATGGAAATGAAATTACCAAAAATTTTCATGAGAATTATCATAAAATAAATTCATGGTAAATATATGAACAATATAAAAGAAAGACATAGCGAATATGAAACATGTCTCACATAAAATAAAAATGTGTGAGAAATCCCTTTCTATAAGTCTTGAATTCCTTAATACACATTATAATGTATTATATAATATATATAATTTATTTTAAATCTATTATGTAAACATAATAATATATATCAAACCATATTTTATTTACTTATGGTCTTTTATTACAATTTTATAAACAATTCCATGTTAAAGTAAGGTTTCAAACAATAACAACTTTGTTTTTGTGTATGTTTTGATTTTCTATTTCTGGTACTATTACATTAAACATGGTTCCAACATGAAAAATTGTTAAAATTTATTAAAATAAAATATGTATTCATTATATATGTATTTTTAGTGATCCATTAATGTTATATATATAAAATTAAATACACAGTTCATAGAGACGATAAGTTGTATGTACACATGAACATTGTTTCCTTTTTACCTAAGAAAAAAAAATAAAAACAGGGTAATTAATATATTAAAAATCAGGAGTAAATTTTCTATCATATAAATGAAATATTTTTATTAAATTCAGATATTTTACCTTCCATGTATAGCGTTAACAAATCACATCGCTTCGCAAGGTAGTAGACTCCCGTACACACCAACGATGATATCATATTCCCTCCGAATTGAATAGAAGATGGAAAATTTGATACAATATTATAGAAACATAATAATATCATGAATATAGTATATAAATAATAAATCCATCATTATATCCATCCATGAGATGTTGTGATGGAAAACGAATAACTTCAGTTCTCGAGGGGGTAGTCCATAGTACACGTGAATGATGATTTTATAACCCATTTGATGGAAAAAGGAGAAGGATTTAAGTAATTACTTGAATGTAATAATATATAATTATTTGAAATATGTTATGGTTATTATGTAATCATGGTTTAATAAATATTTTTGGAGTTGTAAGAATAAATAAATTAAAACATCTGCTAGAGATGTTAGCACTTTTTTCAGACAATATATCTTAGTTTGCAAGGAAATGATTCATTGGTTGAATATATGACCAAAAAAGGATTCAAGAATGATAAGAGTGAATTAAGGATGTTATTTGGTTTTTTTATTTTATATAAAAAGATATTTGGATGTGTGAAGAGTAGTGCAGAGTGGAAGACCTTTTATAAGTGAGGTTAGTGACACACTGATAATTTTTGAAATGAAAAAGGTGTACCAACATTTTTCAAATTAAAAAAGGATAAAAATGTGTTATTATAGAACCAAGATAATTTAAGGTAAAAAAACTGGTAAATACTTTTTTTGTATATATTTTCAATATATTTTAAAGCCTATATTTTTAGTATAATACCCCAGTAAATCCATATTTACCTTAACCGCGGTAAATAATTTTTAATATTTTTAGTATTTATTATGGTAAAAAATTAGTTTAAACATATTATATAATATAAATTATGATTAAAGAAAATATGGAATCCATTTTCAGTAATTCCATTCATATTATTTGAAAAAATTATTTTAAAATTAATCTCGTAGACGCGATGAGAAAGCAGTTTTCTAAAGATAAAAGGTTAAAAAAATTAAAGAGTTTTTATATTAAAATTCAATATGAAATTTATTAAAATAAAATAAATTTTACTAATATATATATATATATAATTGATCTAATTTTACCATGAAAACTCTTTTAATATAATTTTTATATTTTTAAATACATTAATAGAAATGCCAATTCTTAATGAAGGCTGGTATTTTTCATTATTCATTAAAAATTTTATCTTCATAGAAAATTATAAAAAACTAACAATACGATAAATTTAACATGATTATATAAAAAATTAAATCCGTTTTTTCAAATATATTTCCTAAAACTAAAAAATATTAATTTTAAATTATGTGTGCAAATGGTGTTAAAACTCCAGTTTAGAAAAGTATACTTTGTAAGTGTAAAATTGAATTTATTATTATCCATTTTATAAAATAACATAAGATGAACTAATTTTTTTATTGAATATAAAATAAGTAAATTGCATTAAAATAATACAAAAAAGTGATATGTTTAATTTTTTTAGATAAAACAAGTTTGTGTGCATAAAAATAGTTTTTTTAAAAAAAGGTTCCTTTTATTTTTGAATGTTTTTTAATTTAAATTATACTTAATTGGTCACCCTTGAATTAATTATATATACATCTATAAACAAAATATTTTCATAATTTAGATAATACTATTCATACCCTCCATTACAATGGTTATGTGATAACTATCATATGAAATAATTATATTTTGATAGTACGTCACGTTTCATTTAAAGTCATCATTGCATGAATCATATGCTACAATCAGTGTTGTATATGACAAAATAAATCAAAAATATTAAATTTATTAAAAAAATATAAATATCTCAGGGTTCTACTAGATCCGATGATGGTGTACACATTGTTATACAAATAGATTCCTCAAACATGGACCAGTAACAATCTAATGCCAATTTTAGTATTGGGGAGTCCTTATGTGTGGAAAACTGAAAAGGAAAATGTGAGTCCATGTTCATTGAAAAAATATATCAATTTTTGTTATAATAATGATGTCATTCATGAAACATCCCAATTTATCGATGAAAAGAGTACCTAAGTAGGGTCACAACATACTTGAGGGGAATCCTAGATCTTCATGGGATGATGATAGGCATCTAGGGAATCAAAAAATAATCGATGGATATTATTTCATCTAATTAATAAGTGAATTGAACATAATTACCCTAAAAAATCAAGTACGGGTATCCTATATAACATAAAAAACACATATGAACGTTTAAAGAATAAAAAATTAAAACATTCCTTATATGAAATATCAAATATAAATATACAAAATTTCATAAATAAATTGAACTTAAACAGGTTCCAGATACAAAAGGTTGAATAAACCTATAAAAATTCAATACTAAAAAAAACCCAAAATAACCAAATTGATCAATTTATGATCACTTAGACACACTATATCCATATATAAACCTACTTGACTGTAACATCATGATATTTAATGAATTATTATTTTTTAAATATCTATAATTTTTTGATAAATTGTGTTATACGCAACACTGAGTTTAAACAGACCATGATACATTTTTAAAATAATATAATGTGAGAATTATAACATAGTCATTAATTTGGTTGGTATGAATTTGATTAAACACTTTATGAGATATATAAAAATTATCTACAAAAATATAAATATGTTGAGTAATGATACATAATAAATATTTCAATTTTAGAAGAGCTTTATTATGCTTAAATAATAGATTTCATTCCAAATGATTTTATGGTTTTTTATTAAAAAATATTATATTTAATTATTTATTGTTCTAAAAAATTTATTTTATAAAATCAACTATAATTTTGAAATCATAATATCAAAATTATATTATAGTGAAAAAATTTAATTTTTCTAGAATTTTTGTTTTTCTAATGATAAGTGAAAAACAATAATTTTTATTGAAAAAAATATTTTTTTAATGTAATTAAAAAGGAAAATACTATTTTGAATTAGTTTTAAAATGGTATATGTTCCTTTATATTAATAATAGTCCAACTATGGTTTTTAAATGTGTTTTGAACATAAATTATGTAAAAAAATTATTTTTTTAAAAAGGAAATATTTCTAAAAAATAGTTTTTCATCGTGTTATTCCAATTTTATTTGAAATTAAATTTTCTACTTTTGTGTTTTTAATTTTAAAAAATAGGAACCATATTTGTAATCATGGGGTAATTTTTTTTTCAAATAAACCCTTTTATTTTTTTTCATCATGAATATTATCCTTAATATTTTTTTACCATGGTAATAGGGTAAATCTTGTAATTAAGTGTTAAAAAATAACAATACAAGGATTATAAAAAGACCCTAACACATGAATTAATTTTTTGTTTGATTTTATTTTTTCCTTATTCGTCCACAATTATTTTATATGATCATTTTTTTTAATTTGATCGTGATTATGAACTTTATATTGATTTATGTAAAAAAAGAAAAAACTGGCACACTTATGTGTTTCAAAATTTTAACATTCTTAACATGGTAATAAATAGAGTATATGTTATTTAAAAATATTTTTATGAAATATTAATTATTAATCTTTAAAATTATAATTTATTTTTTATTTTTTAGTGATAACATAATTATCTTAAATACTTACAAAACACTAATGCAATAATTATTCAAATAATTTAAAAATTAAATAAATGACAATAAATATATTTTAAGTAATATAATATGAGATAATTATTTTGGTCCCAAATTTTTATATATGAATATTACATTTGAGGGATTTATTAAAATATTTAATTCCATTTTTATATATTTACTTGAGTTAATTAAATTCGAATTAAATAAATAATTTCAAAATTGGAAAAAATTAAATTTTACCAAAATAATATTTTATTAAATTATTTCATAACCATAAAAATCACAACATAATAAAATTTGGACATTATATGGTCTAAAATTTTATTAAATGTACATTTATGGGAAAATATTATACTAATATGAAAAAATTACAACCCATTAATATTGAAAAAGTTGTTAGCTTAGGTAAAATTTAAATTGATTAACTAAGATTTAATAAAAATGATAAGGTTAAATATGTAATGAAGCTTTGATAAATTATATTGTATGATATTATATTAACCGTATCATAATTTATCTTTGAATACTTGACCATTTTGATAAATTTTGTTTCATAATGAATTTATTATATTTTAATATTTTTAGAATTTCTCAAAGTGCCCCTCACCTAAATTATAAAAGGGCACACCTACCTCACATATTAATACCAAATTGAATGTTATATCATGACCAAAATCATTAAATTTATATTATTAAATTAAATAGACACATTATAGAGTATTTTTTATTACAAAATGACTAACCCTAGTTCCCTTTAAATGTGATCTAACAGATTTGTTTCAATGAAGAGTTAGTTTCCTTAATCGATCACATTCTTTTCTACAGTCCTTTACCTCATATAAAAATATGGTATTCATCAGAAAATAATGAATTCAGCATCCTGAATAAGATTAAATGTTATTATGATTTTTAAAAAACAATTATAAACACTTTTTCCAATCAAATTAGAAGTGAATGTATCACCCATGCTTATGTACAACTTACCTTCTCTATGTAGAGAAAAAATTCATTTTTTATCACCATATTTTGTGGATGGATTATGATGGGTTTAATGTTTTGATATGATATTTATGAAATAATTATAGCTCTAGAATGATAATATCTTATCTACCATATTAATATAAAATAATTTTGTAAATGATAAATTCAATCATGCATATGTGTTTTGTAACAACATGAGATTTTAAAATAAAACACTCTATTCAATTTAAAACAAGATACACCACATCGAGCTTAAATAAATGACTACATATTATTTTTTAAATGTTATGGTTTCACCTAGCCACTGTAATGACAGGAATGATTGATATTTACTAAATTATGAAAATATAGTTTAATTATTTTTAAAAAATGAATTCATTGGTTATCAATTAATTATAAATAAAAATAGAAACGAATTGGATATAGAAGATATGTTTTTACAAAAAAAGCTATTATATTCCCATAATAAAATTTTATATTAATGAATTAAATTAATAAATTTTTTATATTATATTAAATAAATTTATTTATTTTTATATGCAATAAAATTATTTTAAAATCAAAACATATGTTTATAGTCTTAAGATAAGAATAAATTCAATTTTGAGCATAAAAAGCTACATTTTTCTAAAAGATAATTTTTCCGCCTTTTGATGGTTCACCTATTTTAAATATAAAATTTGAAACCCTAATAAATTTATTTTCAAAAAATAAACTTCATTTTTTAAAGTGAAATGTAAAAATTATATTAGGGTGATTTTTTGGTATTTTTTTGATAAGTTTCATTTTTTAAAGAATACATAAAATTACAACATATTAATTGAAAATTGCATTTTAATCTAATTTATTTATATAGTTAAATTATATTTTAAATTGATTTTAAAGTATAATTAATTAAATTATACATTACTAAATTCAATTTAGGTGATTTTAATCAATTTCATAATAAAATTTGATATAAAAACATTTCAAACTTTTGAACTTTTCATTTAAAAAACCTCTTTCCTGTTGCGCCAGCGAGATTAATTTTAAAACTAATTTTAAAAATTATTTGAATTAAATTAATTAAAATGGATTATATATTTATAAATATTAGGTAAAATTTATATTTTAAGGTAAATTTTATTCATAGTTATAAAATATTTATAGTGGAAAAGCATTTATTTACCACAGTATAGGTAAAACAACGAGAGGGGTTAATGTTAAAAGGTAAAAACATAACATACCTAAAAATTAAAAAATTTAATGATTTTTTTATGTATTAATCAACAATATACTTACTTTAAAAAATTAATTATCATATTTTCTTTGGAAATTAATTCCATCAAAATGTGGTTGGATTTAAACATAAAATAATTATTATTTAATCACTTAAATCCACCACTCCTCAAGTATAAATACTACCCCTCATCACCAAATTTTGATGTAAAAGGAATGTATATCCTAGAATATCTTCTAAACCCTCTAATACTCACTCTCCTTACATAAATGTTCTTCTGGTATCACTAAAATTCCAAATCCAAGGTCCTCAAGGGTCTATCAAGGAAGTGATATTCAAGATGTAATTTTCTCAAAGTACCTCTATTAATTTCTTTTCTTATTATATATTATACTCAACATATTTATCCATTAAGGAATGATAAATCTAGAATAATTTATAAATTGGTTTTTTATTTTTTTAATGGAATATCTCGTATCCATTTTTTTTCTCAACTCCTCTTATTGAAAGAAATGAAACTATTATCCAAATTATGGAATTTTAATGTCTTTGTGAAAAATGATTATCCATTTTACATTACTGCCTTCATGGATGGTTAAAAAAGCATCATTATGGTTGAATTAGATTTAAATATCTATATTATAAAATATTTCATGTTATGTAACTAATATAAACAAGTAATTTTAAATAAAACAAAACTAGTTCGTGGTGTTCGGAAAAACCACCTAAACAAACTGAACATTTTTCATTAACATTTTATCTAATGAATCAGCCTCATGTAAGAAATAAAAATGATATATTAGACCATTTATAATTATGAAAGTTCATTAATAATATTTAATTCTAATTCTATAGTTGTAATCCCATTTTACACGAACATCCATAATATTACACAAGTAAACCGACCATGAAACCATGAAATGAAAACACCGGAAACCATGAAAATAATAAAATATTATTAATGAATGGGTCAGAAGATGTTATAAAATCATCACATAAGGTATTATAAATATGAATATAGTTCTTTAATGAGTTAATAACATTATTTAAACCATTATATATGATATTAAATTATGAAAAAAACGGAAGCATGGTGTAAGGGATTTCTTAATCCCAATTTCCATTCCGTGGGTTAAACTTCAAATTCATTTATAATGTTTTTCTAAGATTATGTGTCAAAAGAATTACGATTTACTTGTGTTTATTTACAATTTTTATTTTAACTTTAAATATATACACATAATCAATTCATTTTATTAATGAGAGTTTCAATGATATGATATTTTTAAGGGACTTTTTAATTAAAAACCTCATTTTAAAGAATTAAAGATTTATTTTATAAATCATTATTTTTCATGAAAATGTTTTTAAAAATGATTTTTAAGAATGTATTTATATGGAAATGATTGTTTAAAAAATTTAATTTTCAAATTTCTCTCAAATGATATAAAAAAGTGGTCTTTTCAGGTTTTATGTATGGGAGTTTCTTTTATAAATAGTCTTTTAATGTTACTCTTTCAACTATTTTTAAAAATGTAAAAAGGAATGTTTTTTCACTTATATTATACAAATATATTTTCATTATATCATGATGCTTTATTTTTTTTAGATTTCATTACAATTTTACAATTTTATTTTAAAATAAAATATTTTCTTTTATGAGTGTGTGTCTTTTTAAAGTGATTTCAAAATAAAAAATTAATTCTTCTCAAGAATTATTCTTTTATAAATGATTTATATATTATCCATATGTTGTGGTTATTGGGAATTATTTTTGAGGATGGGGGGGGGGTTCCATGATAAACCGAGGGGAGGTTATCTCGTTATATCTCTTTAATGGAATGGGTAATGAGAATGATTTAACTGATTAGGTTTTTTCCTAAGATATTATAGGAATAATAATTTGGTGATTATTCCAAATGTAACTATGTTAGTTACTCCCTCTATAGTTGAAAGATCTTCTATATTTGTAATAGTTTTATGAAAAATGATGTACAAAGTTACCAAATTACATTTTGGATGTTTGATAATGCATCTTCATAAAAATAAATTATTTTTAAAAGGTAAGATATCAATCTTTTTGAAAATATTATTACTTTTTCTGAATATAAAAGGTATGTTTTTATGAAAATTTTTTATGGACTTTCAATGGACAAAATTTTTACCTTATTTTATGTGACTTACTAATATTATGTGATCATCCTGTGTTTTACTGTGTTTTTTAAAATATTTAAGGGATATTAGAGAAAATGATGTTAAAAATGAGAAAATTTTAAAAATTGGTCATCAAAAGAATTATTGAATTATTTTTAAGTTTTTTTTATTGAAGAAACATATACTGATAATAAATATAGAATTTTTATGTAAGGGTTTAATATGTATGTGTTTCGAAAAATTCTCTAAAATTAAGAACCTAAAATATATTTTGGAATGAAAGAAATTGAATTCTATTTTTATATCACTTGAATTTGTAATGTTTTAGGCTAGGCCCTTACTGATAGTATTAGAACAAGGTTTAGATAAATTTGGGGGTTAAGATTCTATTTGAGCATAAGATAAATATCCTCTATAAACATAAGGTTTATTATAATATTGAAGATTTTTGTGGCTTATGGTAATTTTTTTGGATCATATAAAAACCCAAATCAACTGAGAAATAAGATGGTTAAAGGATTAGAGTATTATGAAATTTTTACTATTATATTTAACCTATAGTGTATTATTCGTTTAATAATTCATTTCATGTTTAAGTGATTTTATTTTCACTAGAATAAAGATAATTTTTGAATATGGAAGGAAATAAATCATTCACAACCTTGTTATCCCTCCTCAATGATTTGATCATCCCTATTATAGAAAATCTTGTTCAAATAAATTTGATATCTTCTTGAAAATTCCAATAACCTGTAAGAAATTGTTTGATTTATCCAATATCTATTTAGTTATAAAAAAAAATATTCATCATGAAATCTTTTTATTTTTTATTTCAAGATCATAACTCTTCCAACTCTACTAAAAAGTTAAATACCCTATGTTGTGTGAACAATTACTTTTTTAATGTATGAAAACATGCCGAAAGATAAACAGAATATCAAGATTATCCTGAAATATGGATTTAATGTATGCAATATTTTCTTATCAATAATGTATGAAACATGATTGGATTTTTATTTTTGAATAATGTAGAAATAAATTCATATAATTGATTTTCAAGAATGAAGTATTAAGAATTGATATGGAAATTCAGGTTTAATGGATTATGAGAATGCCAAATGATTAAGGTTTCTACATATATGAGTTCAAGAATTGTGCTGTTATGGTATATTTAAGGATGACCATATGTTTAAAATCACTAATACTATTTTGATGTTTCATTTTATGGGGGTACTTTTGAGACTTTTTATTGTACCTTAATAGATGTTTTAGGCATATGTAACCCTTATGATGTACATGTGTTATAATTAATTGTTACTTGAGGAAGAATACTATTTTATTTTTTTATTGACATATGTTTAATAGAATGGATAACTTCTAGGATTTTCATGATCTCTAATTTTGATGTAATTATGGGTTATTAATTTTGGTACTGAAAAACGGAACATATGAGATAAAATTTGAGGTTATAATATATTAAGGTTATTTTAAGGATGTTTATGACATTTTTAGAATCTTATAAGGATTATGTTAATATAGTTTTAGAAAAAGGAAAACTCGTAGGATGGGTGAAAACCCATCGTATCCAGAAAGGCTGCGGGGATCAAACCCACAACTAAAGGGAGACAAGGGTGCATCAACTACCACTGGCCCACACAATGATTTTGTTAGTATTATTTTTTTTTTCGTTTTTAGATGAATTATTTAATCAATGAAAAAAATTTATTTTGGGATCATATGATTTATCCTAATCATTACCATGTGATTGGAAACTAATTTGCAGATTATGTGATTAATGTTATTTATGAATACATTCACTATTTTGGAAAAATTATAGAATAATATGGTATTATATTTGAGAAATAAAGGATGAATTATATTTTGGAATCATATTTTATTTATGGTGATTTGTGTTATTTATGGAAATGATTATGTTATAAGGGAAATTATATTTTTGTATTAAACTTTAAGAGAGACTAATATTATTTGAAGATAAATATTAAATTTATCTTGGATGACTATATGATCAAATCATTCTGGTATTTGGGGTTTATGCTTAGTATAGAATATTGTGGTTAGTTTTATGGTTGGTTATTTTTTGAATGATCCATGTTTAATTCTTGGTAATACTATTGAATTTTTTATATTTAAGTTATTTTTAATGATATAAAGATATATTATTTTTTGATAATTAAATTACCTTGTACTGACCATTTTGTTTTTGGTTAAAACTTTAAGATATTAGGAATATATAATTATACTTTTTTAGATTTTGTGATCTGTAGAAGTTGATTTTGATACTTTTTGTATGAAAATTCGTCTTGAATACACATTGTTTGAATAAAAGATGAGGATAAAAATATATATGTCAAGTAAGTATATTTTCTTATTTTATTTGTTCAGTTAGTAATGTAATTCATCCACTATAGGAAAAAAATTATTTTAAAAAAACAATATCCAATTTATTTTCATAATGGGAAATCAATTACCTTTTAACCCATCACAGATTTATAGTTTTGTAATAGTTAACTTTCTAATGACCATGTTTTCTATCACTCTTAATCAGAACATGATAGTTATAATTATCTTCAATGCCCATATTTTTCAACATGGAAACCTAGAACGTGTTATCTTAGGTGACATTCATACTCTCAATTCTCACTTTTCTAGTGTATGTTTTATTGACCCGTTTTCCGATGCGGGACTTCATAAAATGCATTTTGAAAAATTCAAACCCCTATATTTTTTTATCCCAAGTTCAAATTGTGAGGACACAATTTTTTAAAGGTGTGGGAGAATGTAACATCCCACTATTTGGAAAATGAAACACTATTTTCAATTTCAAACAAGATACACTACACCAAGCTTAAACAAACGACTAAATATTATTATATAAATTTGATAGTTATCACAAATCCGTTGTAATGGAGAGAATGAATGATATTAATTAAATTATGAAAATATATTTTACTCATGTTTATAAAATTAATTCATTGGTTACTAATTAATTATAAATTAAAATAAAAACCAATGGAATATAATAGATACGTTTTTATAAAAAAACTATTTTATACCTATAATGACATTTTATCTTAATAAATTAAATTAATCAATATTTTTAAAATATATTAATGGTAATTATATTTTTTTTATCTAATAAAATTATTTTAAATTCATCAAATAATTTTTATAGTATTATGGTAATAATAATTTTAATTTTGAGCATAAAAAACTATATTTTTTCTAAAAGACAATTTCTCCACCTTCTAATGACGCATCTATTTAAAATCAATATTTTAATAATTTTATATATTTATTTTTAAAAAATAAAATTAATTTTTGAAATCTTTATGTCAAAATTATCTTATGGTAATTTTATTTTATTTTCCAGATAAGTTTCGTTTTTTGATGAATAGTAAAAAATACATCATTTTAATTGAAAATGACATTTTCATATAATTTATTTATATAAGTAAATTAAAATTAAAATTTATTTTAAAGTTTAATTAGTTAAATTATAAATAAATAATTTTAATTTTATTTATTGGAATAAAATTCACATTAAAATTGGATATAAAAACATTTTAATCTTTTGAATATTTCTCTTAAAAAATACACTTTTTGATTATGTCTACAAGGATAATTATAAATATATTTTCCCAAACAATTTTAATTAAATTAAGTAAGATTGATTGAATATTTTGATTCATGTGTTCTAAATTAGGTTTTATGGTCAATTTCATTTTTAGGTATAAAAAAATTACTGTGGTAAAAAATTTATTTATGCAGTATAGGTAAAATAATGATAAGTGTTTATGTGGAATGGAGGTGCATGATACGAAACCCTCATCGACAGGAAATTTGGTAGATCTTTCCCACCCAAGAAGATTGATTCTCTCCTCATATGATGCTCAAAAAAATTTCTCTCCTTGGTTACCGATGGACATGTATAAGGCTCGAGATCTGGAAAATCAGCTCATCTCTTCCACTAGTTTTCCTACTAGATCTTTTATCTTTCCAGAGAATCGCATCCCGCAACGTATTATTTGATAGAGTTCCATGGCTCATGTCTCCCATCGAATGGAGTAATCATGCAAAGGATATAACTATGCAATAATTCTTTTATCTCACGTAATTCTCTTTCCAAAGGAATACAACCATGAATATTTTCTGACCTAGTTTCTTGTCTTTCTATAATATGGGGCTTCGGTGAGTTTAAATGCATCTTGTTAGGGAGGGGATTTTAAATTTTCTATTTCCTTCCTTTGAATTGAAAGGTTGCACCTAGGGTTGTGGGTCGGTAAACCTCAAACCAGGAACACTTAGGATCTCTGAATGGACACCTAACTTTAGTCTTGATGAATTTAAAGAAAAATTTCTACAAGTATAGATAAAGATATATGGATTAAATTGGGTTTTATGGAATTATAAAATTATCTTTGATATTGCCTCTATAATAAGAATCCCAATCTGTATGGAGCAAGGCACTAAGAAAGCTACTGTTGGTAATTTTTCCAGAATCATAGTAGAAGTTGACTTAAGATCCACTTTGATTGACAAAGTTGTTCTCTCCACCTCTAAGGATGAAATCAATTTGAGAATTATGTATGAAAAATGAACTATGTTTTGTGAAATATGTGGTCTGATAGGACAATCTATCTCTGTATGTCGATCAGGTACTAAATATACTAATTTCATGATAAGAGGACATGATGAAACATAATGCAGACGAAATAAAAAAATCAAACCCTCTCAAGGAAGTTATGCTATTCTGAATCCACACCCAGGGGAACCTTCAATACCTAAGAGCCTAATAAATTCTTCTGAAAATTCCTCGAATGTGCATCCCCAACCTGTGCTGAAGACCCTTGCTCAGCCACCAATTCAATGCTCTCACATGGAAAAGGGGGACCCTTCTTCCTCTCATCTACAATACTTGAAAATGAGGATATAGCCACGGTTATAAACAAAAACATGTCTATAGGGTGTAATTTCAAAGGCTATAGCCATAGTTTAGTGAAACCATTGCTATATGTTTTTTTTCGAAATCTATAGCCATGGTTTCACCCAAACCGTGGTTATAAGGTATTTTTCAAAGGGTTATAGCCACGGTTTGGTGAAACCGTGGCTATAGGGTTGGTCTATAGCCACGGTTTTGGTAAAACCGTGGCTATAGGGTATTTTTTCATGAACTATAGCCACGGTTCATCAAAACTGTGGCTATAGATCTCCCTCCCTTGCGCGGGAAACAAATTTACCCGCGAAAAAATGGCGGGAAGGTTTATAGCCACGATTTACATGCTATAGACACAGTTTTTATTAATATATTTAACAATATATATATATATATACATATATATATATATATATATATATATATCTGCAAAGACATATGTGGAGTAGTGGAAAGGTGTTTGTTCTACACAGTGAAGGTACAGAGATCGAATCTCGATGGAAGAAAATTAATTTTGGGCTATAGTCACAGTTTTATTGGGCTATAGCCATAGTTATAAATTGTGGCTATAACCCTGTTGCCACGGGGGACAACCATGGATATAGCCCAACTGCCATGGTGGATAGATATGGGGGTTATAGCCATGGTTTAGTGAAACCATGGTAATAGGTCCATAGCCACGGTTTAAAACCATGGATATAGCCTAATAAAACCGTGGATATATCTTTTAGCTATAGAAACTCCAATAGTTGCCACGGCTATCTGGAACCGTGGCTATAGGTTATAGCCACGGTTTTGACCCCTATAGAAGCTCAATGATTACCCTTTTTTTAACAAAACGATTACTATAAAGCCTATATAAAGCGACATATAACACATACAAGGTAACATGGGACATAAACATACTTAAATGGAATATCCATATTGTTAACTTCCACACATGTCACTAAATGGAATATATATATGGCCGACTTTCTTACCCAATGCATTGGAAGTTATAACATAACCATCCGTCATTGGTTTTTCACGGAACCACCCATCTTTGGTTTATCACATAACCAACCATATTTGGATTATCACATAACCACCCATAAAATTTCAAAGTACAATTTAATAATCATAACACATAAAACAAGCATAAAGTAAAAATAACATTTCCACACTACTACCACAAGAGATCATTTTAAGATATAGAAATATTCAACCCATTTCAAAAACAATTTAAAACATTTAATAAAGAGAATTTTGAATCAATGTGTCCTATAAAACTGTGAAACTTTTGAAATAAATTATCATTTTAAAATATTCATGTACATATAAATAAATTCATAAAAACAATTTTCAAAAACATGGACATTAAATAGAAGGTTTTAAATGAACAAATATTTAGAACATTTTAAAAGATGTTTTAGTTAAAGAGTCCCTTACCACTTGAGAAAAACTTGGATTAAAATAATTATGGAATAAAATTAAATAGAACTCTAAATATTATGAGAATATAATAATTCATGATATACAGAGTCAAGAGGATCATATATACACATTATAGGATAATAAGTGTGAATAACAACAATATATTCCTCAATGAAAGGAGATTGAGAAAAAATACCTTACAAAGATCGTATCTTTAGATTAAGGATAAATCAATGACCTAATTATGTGTGAAAAATATAAATACACCAAATATAAGTGGACATTCTGTGTAATACAATCAGAGGTAATTCACACATATTCTTGGAAAATCAATACCAATTACATGGATATTTAACTCAATTAAATGAGATTGAGTTAAGATTTCCCATAAAAAGTTCATATAAATGACTTAAGAATTTATTAATTGATTATTATGTGTAAAAAAAGTATATTAACACAAAGGGAAGTAGAAATTACATGTTAAATAAATAAACAATGATTCCACACATAATTATGGAAGAATATAATCAATTATGTATATGTAAAACCCAATGATTGGAAATTGAGTTTAGAAATTCCCTTACAAAGATAATTTTATTAATAAAATAGCTAAATTATGTGTATTAACTATAAATACACATAAATAAAGTATAAATACATGATTTTATATCAAAATTTATTTATCACATACTCATAGCATGACATAATAAAGAAGTAGAAGATTGACCCAAAGAATTGAAATTGGGTTACGAAGTTCCCTTACCTAGAGTCAGACTTGTCTCGTTCGTTCTTTATATTCATGAATTATAAAAATAGTTTAATTTATACTTTATTCAGAAAAATTTTCAGGTTTATTATTCATTTTATATTTCTTATCATCATGTTATAAAAATTACATAATTATTTAAGTTCATATTGGTCGGTTTGTCGATATTCGATACTTGAGTTGAAAATGAACTATTTTCATGTAAATTGTCCATGTGGAAAAAAATAAATAATCTCTAGAATATTATTCAAGATTTAAATATCATATATATCCAGTATATTTTTATTTATAATATCCATAAAATTTGGAGATAATAAATTAAATGCACTGTCTATGGAGATGGTAGACCGTACGTACGCATAATGCTACTTTCATTTTTTTCCATTTTAAAGGAATGATAATAAAATGATATAAATGTATATTATAATAAAATTATTATATATTTTTTTCATATATGTGTAATATGGTTAATAAAACTATCCTTTATGATTTCCATGTATAGTATGAACGAGTCATATCACTTTAAGGGGGCAGTAGTCCACACTTCCTCAAATGAAATTATCGTATTAACACATCATGGAAAGCATAAAGGTATGTTGTAAATAAAAATTAAATAAGCATATAGACACTAAAAATATTATATATATCATATTTATTCATTCCATTCATGTATATAATTGTGGTTTAATGAATATCATGTAGAATGAACCACATTGCATCGTGGAGATGGTAGGCCGTACGTACGCACAAGCCATGATATCAATCACTTAAATTTTAAAAGGTATATAATTCGATGGTATATTAATTATATATAATAATTATCATGTTATATTCAATATTAAAGTCTATTGTACTAATCATTATACCCATCCAAATTAAGTCTTGTTGAATAACAAATTGCACCATTGTGTGGAGACGGTAAGCCGTACATACACACACATGGTGATATTGTTATTCATAGGATGGAAAAAAGGAGGTATAAGGTTCTTCCATAATTATAATAACATATTAGAATGTATAAGATACTGTATTTATTACTTTAGTATGTAAATGGAGTAAGAATAAAAAGTATAATAAGAAATGAATTTTGAAAGAGGAGATAAAAGAAATAATTCTTTTTCGAGTATCTCCTTTTGATTTTCACAAAAGATATGTATAGGATGGATTTATGCGCAATGTGTGGCCTCTAGGAGGAGGGGAGGGATTTTGGGAGATTATGTGAGTAGAATTTAGATGATCCAAGGGCCTTTATATGTGTGAGTGAGTGGGTATAGGTGGTGTAATTTTATAAGATGAAGGAGGGGCACTTTAAGAAAGTCTTGAAATATTATTTTATTATAAATTTATTTTTTATTTATAATGGTTTAAAACTAATTTATTTGAAATATAAGATGATTTTTGGTCATGTACCTATAATTAAATTAAAATTAGGCAAGTTTAGGTCACAAAATGAACCTTATCTTTTAGATTTAACCGTTAGTAAAAAACTTTATCTCTTATCATGTCTTCTTGTATTTTCACCATATATGGTTAATATAGTTACTATAAAATTACAATAGAACCACAAGTGTATCCTTAATGAAAATTTAAAATTATATATTTCATTAGACAAATATTATATTTTTAAGACTATTATAACATTTAATAAAATTTTATTTTTTTAAAAAAAAAATCATTACTGTCAATTTTGACAGTATTTAGTAATTGATTATTGTTAAAGTCATAAAAAATTTATTAATTCAAACAAAAGGAATTAAATCAAAGATAATATGTCATAATCATCCTAAAAATTATTTTATGGCATCTAAATGTTAAAATTATATTTATTGTAATATTTATAATATCATTTATTTGAATCTTTCATTAATAAGGTAATCACTGCATCAACATTGTGTCATAAATAAATTTATTTATATTTGTCTAAAAATTATAAATAAAATATAATTATGTAAGAAATAGTTATATATTTATAATGAATAGTTATAATTTAAGTGATGAATTATATTACCCCATCTTAAAATTGTTTTAGTAAAAAGATACATGTTTATGTTATATTTTTCTTTACATTAAATTAATTATTATAACATGTCATTTTCACACCAAAGTTGATCAAAAATGACGAAAGTTCAGCCTAAGGATGCTCATTGTCAGAAATATCTCATAAAATAGGATTAGGACATGTTTTGGGTTAGTTTTATATTATTATAATATTATTTTAAACCCTTATTTACCTGATTTACCCTTTGGCCATGGTAAATAAAAAAAATTACTAAAGTTACTATTCATAATGTCCAAAAATAAAAGGCACCTATTTAAAAAATTCGAAAATTTTTATTCCAAATATAAAATCAATTTTTCCAAATTTAAAACACAAAATTGGAAGAAATTAATTTAAAATTAATTCTGGTTATCAAAACTAGAAAGTGGGTTTTTAAGAAGTAAAAACTATCAAAAGATTGCCATGTGTTTATGTCCAATTTAAAAATTAAATTACTTCCAATTACCAACATTGGATTTAATTATAAAAAATTAATCCAATTACACTTTAAAATAAATTAAAATGATAATCTAACTATATAAATAAATTATTTGAAAAGACAGTTTTGAATTAAAATGTAGTATTTTTCAATATTACTTAAAAAATGAGATTTATCAGAAAATTTCCAAAATTTTTACCAAAGTAAAATTTGATATATCGATTCTATAGAAAAAGTTTATTTTTTTCAAATATAATAAATCAAAGTTAAAAAAACTATATTTAAAAAGCGTTCTCCATCTAAAGGTAGTAAAAAAATCTTTTAAAAATATTAGAGTATTCTATGATTAAAATTGGATTAATTCCAATTTTAAGCCTATAAATTTATTAGATAAATGTAAAAACATTTAACAATAATTTAAAATAATAATATAGTTAATTATGTTCATTCCCACCAATAAAAAATCTTGGTGTTAACTAATATTTAAAATAATAATAATATTCTTTTATTTTTCGGTATAACTCAATGTTGTGTACAACATAAAATTTCGGAGAAACCCATTGTTGTGTGTCAGGTACAATATCAGAAAAAGTTTCCTCTTTAACACAAAATTAATATCTTATTTATAAATATTAATAGATATGAAAATGTATTATTCTATAAATACCTAGGACGCTACATTTCTACTCTATCAAACCTAGTGACAAACCCTTTGGACTAAGACATCCCAAGGTTCGATCTCCCTTGTTTCTATACTGTTTGGAGCATTTTTGGGTGAAGATCGAAGCTATAGGTGAATGAAACACTTATATTTACTCTCTTTTATAGATTATGGCTTGTATTTTTGTTCTTTTTCTTAATAATATCAAAAACCCTCTTTTTATAATGGATCATAGATTAAGGATTCAAGGGGTGCTTCAACATAGATCTATGAATATGGTTAAGAGGGTTTTCATTTGTAGATTTGAATTATGTGTTCTAAAATTCATATCCTATAGTCTTGCTGTCAATTTGTG
Organism: Viscum album; assembly: GCA_963277665.1. Classification (NCBI taxonomy): domain Eukaryota; kingdom Viridiplantae; phylum Streptophyta; class Magnoliopsida; order Santalales; family Viscaceae; genus Viscum; species Viscum album. The sequence continues at coordinate 1,966,864,131 of OY728121.1, forward strand.
CATGTATTATTATCTTATTGGTTCCTTATTATTGTTCATTCAATTACTTTAGTGATATATGGTAAAATGGTTCGCTAAATGATGAATCAAACCCCTTATGATCCTTATGGGAAGAATTGAGGAAAATTAAACTAGTTTAGGTCCACCCATAGGGTACTCCAATATCTCGAACATGGAAATATTGAAATGTTATGAAAATAGTCGATATGTGTTGAATTATAGAACATGGTAAATATATTGAATTGTTAGTTTTAATAATGAATAGGCACTAATTCTAATTGTAACTAGTTGTTATAATGGAATGAGGTATTGTTTGGTTTAATTTTAATAAGTTAACTGAGTCATGGATTATGAAGATTAATTGGTTGATTACTAAGGAATGTTAATGATAAATGGGTAATTTGGGTTAAGGTATGTAAATGAGAGTGTGTAAATGGGTTAAGGCATGTGAATTGATGAATGTGTTAAATGAGTTAATGAATGGGAATTTTTGAATATGCTAAGTGGGTTAAATTATGAGAAAGGGAATTGGGTTAAATGGGATATGCAATATAAATTGTAAATGTGCTAATGGGTCCGATCTTGATGATGGTTTACATGTTGAATGAATGTGAAATGTGAACGGTGTTTAATTGGTTAACATAGAATAAAAATGAAATTAATTTTCATGGAGATTTATTAATTATATAATCTAAGTAATATTTTGTAATAACATAAACATGTTAATGAGAAATTTATTGTAAATGGGAAATATTCCATCATGTTATTTCATGAGAATTATTTATGTATTGAATGATTTATGAATGGTGATTTATTTTCTGTATTGTTGAATATGGTTTTTATACTTGTTTATGTGGTAAATTTTAAAATAATAATGTTCACATGGCTTGGAATTTGTGGGATATTAGACATTTGGATCTACTCCCATGAGTAATGTTAGTCATAGGCTCTAAAACCACCCCGTAATGAATGGGTTAAGGAAGGGGACTCAGTCTTTATGCCCCTAATAGTCACATTTAATGAGACTTCATGGATTAAGGCTCCAAGGAAGGGGTGATGTATTTTTTTTATGAAATGATTATCACTAGTGAGATAGGTAACTTGAATTATTACCTTATGCATAGTAATTTATTGGATTAGGCCGTAGTGAAAATGATGTAAATACCTAACCCATGGAAAAAGTGATAAACATGGATTAAGTGATTAAAATGGTTAAAGTGATTATAGATAACTAATGGTACAAGTGTTTTACTCTTATTTACCATTTAATTTATTTATTAAAAAAAATTAACTATGTATTACACTTTATATTTTTTTGACACTATTTTTGGTGGCCTACTGAATTGTACTTACACCCTTCTCGGGCCTCCATTGGGTACCTGAGAAAATTTCATGGTTTTAGTTCAAGAAAAGGGAGAAGGACCTATGATTGGGAGTTTAGTTGTGATAGGGATGTTCATGGATGAGATTACAAACATGAAACTAGGAAATATTTTGGGGATTTATCTATTTGTCTTTATTTTGAGTTTTCTTAACTTTTGGCACTGTTTGCATGACATGGCATATTTACCATTTTTTTGGTTTGTAAATTGTTTGAGTAATGGTTGGTAATGCATGTTTTTGGTTTTTTTATTATTTTTTCATTTATTTAAAATGTTTTCTACCATGGCTTACTCTAGTAAATAAGGTATAGTCTCCCCATATGTCCCATTAGACCATCGCTGCTAGTTGGAAACCTCTGGCGTACTGGGAGGCGTGCTTGAGGTCATTTGTCGACCCAGCTCGGGGCACCCGTTTAGTTGATTCTGGGCCAGGGAAATTAAAAAGTAGTATATAAGAGGTTGTTTTCTATGAATTATTATTTGGGATGGTAGAAAGGAGGTTATGAAGTTTCAGGCCTTGGAAATGTGATCATGCGTGGGAGTAGCTGACCCAAGTATGGGGGAAAACACAATTTCCCACAATGAAAGTTGTTGTTCTTGATGTGTGTTGTTACAGTTGAATGATATCTTACCATTGGGTGATGCACTTGTTGTGTGATGTGACTATTTTATGATATTTTAATCATGTATATAAAGGAATTATATCATTTATTCATGAATCATTATTTGACCCTTGGTATATAGATGGCATACATCATAGTAGGAACACACAGGAAAGATGTGCGGGTCGTGAAGGATAGAATACATTTTAATTTCTTAAAATTTTTAAGTAAAACATGTCAAATAAATATGATGCAAATGGTTAAATGAAAATAATGTGAAATAATAGATAAAGAGTTTTGTTTAATGAAAAGTTATAAATGGGTTCAAAAATCATGTGGGGATAAGTTGAAAAATTTGGAAAGATGCTTAAATGGGGAAGGTATATGTTGTAATAGTGAAATAGATAAAAAGGGTGTTGGGTAAATGGTTCATGTCTATGTAAGATGGTTTACCCATGTTTACCAAGATCCTAGGTGGGTATGTTTGGGGGTAGTGTTAAAAATATGACTATGTACGTTAGGATAACGTATGCATATTTTTTGTTTATGGCTAATAGAGATCCTTATTTTTGTGAAAATTGTGGGAGTTTTATGTTAAGTTATTTGAGATGTGTGTTTGTCATTATAACAAAATTCCACCATTATTATGTGTTTTGGTGAAAAAATTTGAGGATATCACTGAAAATTCTCCTATAGTAGTGGAGAAAGAAACCTCTTCGATCCAGGATAAGTGAGGGGAGGAGAAGTTTCATGATATTTTTTCTTGTTTTATTCAGATAATGGAATGGGACCTATGGAGGGTCATTCTTAGTATGTTTGACCTTACTAGAGAGTTTAGTTTATAACACCCTATGATTTTTTATGGACTGGGTAGAATTTAGTTATGAACAAGTATTAGGTGGGAACATGAAAGGGACATAGAAGATAGGTATACCTAGTGTTGCGAACAGACCATGTGTATGGGTTGTTTAGGCAGTGAGAGTGCCTTAATTTGGAGTCCTTGATGATATTTATGCGTTTAGTGGATGGGTGTTCCTTGTTCTACCTTTGGTTATACTTTATATTTGATGTTTAAAGTAATAATTTGATAAAATAGATATAGAAACCATTGTTGGTTTTGATCGGGCGGGTTACATTGGGCTTTGGATTGGATGTCTTGGTTTATGTATCTGTTAGTGGTGGATGTGTTATTATCATCTTAGAACCTAGGGTAAATATTTTATTTGATGCATTGGACATAGTGTTCTAGGAAATGGTTAGGAGATCCACCTTTTAGTGGTGACATGTTATAATTTTGATGTATGTGTCATAGAGAGAGGTCTTAATGACATGTTACCCCTAACCTCAGTTTTGGAAGTTGAAATCATTCGACACTCAAGAATGAACTCTGAGTATGTTCAGCCATTTTGTGAGTTCTACTGGGTGTGTGAGACACATGTGGATGTCTTGGATTTTATATAGGTGTAGGTTTGTCATAGAGGTCCAAGTGGGAAGGTCAACAGTTTTGGGAGACGTGACTTGAGTTGTGACATTGAGTTGCCAATTTTTTGGAAAATAGAGGGTGACCTTGAGGGTGGTTATCCCAATGTTATAGCTTCCTTAGAATGTGAAGAATGTGATATGTTTTAGAGGTGGAATTCATAATGAGTATCATCAAGTTTCAGTAAATGGTATGGTTGTTCCCTATTTCCGAAAGGAACTTGAGTATTTATAGGTGGTTGTAGAGTTTTTTTAAGAGTAGTACCATTTGGATGTAAAAACTATCTATTTAGATGACTATTAATAGAGGGATCAATGTTTAAGGAGACACCCAAGGTGAGGGTGTCATATAGTTGGGATTGATTGTATAAATAGTTCGGTTCTTGGTGGAGATGTTGAGAATGCCTTTGAGATGATCAGGATGATGGACTAAGAGGAATTGTTAGGTGAGTAAGAGGGTGTTGGGATATGCTATGGTGATGTTTGGATAATGTGACCTAAATTAGGTCTTAATATGTGGTATCAGGAAAGTGTGATACCTTGAGGGCTTTGATGAGGTCAAGATGCGGGAACGTGCTGGTAAGGTGTGAATCTGATCGGGATGGGTGAATAAGTGACTCGAGATAATTACATTTTATTCACTATGAAACTAAAACAAGAATTTTTTCTATGTGTGAGACTATTGTATTTTGATTGGTGAGGAGGAAAACTGTCTTTTAGTTGTTAATAGTCAACGAAATGCTAGAAGAACTCAGGTTGTGTGGTGTTAGTGGTGCCAAATGAAATGTTTGGTCACGACTTCTTGGAAGAGGGTCATGGATCAGTGGTTATACCTCATTGGTAATCACGCATGAGTAGTGTTGGTTATGTGATGGTAAGATGTGAGTGGGTAGGAAAGCCCAAGGATTTAGGTAGGTCAAGGAATCCCATACTGAAGGTGACTTCATCAGTGGATAATTTGTGGCAGTGTTCATCGATGACTTCTCAGTGTACTTCTAGCCAGTGATGATCATGAACAACATCTAGAAATCATATCGGGTACACTGTGAAAGATATGGATTTATATATAGTGGCTAGAATTTTTTGTTTTCGATATGGGACTTTATGGAGGTGATTCTCTTTTGGGTTATATATGTTGAGATAGATTATGGGATGTACACCACTGATCATTTACCGATGAGGTTCTCAGAATGGAACAGGTTTAAATGAATGCCATAAGTGTTTTTATTATAAATTGGGAATATGTATCAAGTGATTTTTGTTTTGTTGTTCTAGGAAAACCTAGAAGCCATGTCTGAGTTTTGGGGTTCAGCTCATGATCAAATCATGATAGATGGTGGTTGAAATTTATTGCGAAAATTGTGGGTAACGATGCTCCTAAGGTTGGGAGTGATAATTAAATATTGGGTGTGTAGAGAAGAGTATCAAGTTGATTTGGTGGAATCAATATGTATGTGAGAAACCTATGAGGTGCATGTTGGGTTTCTCAGTGAGGCCAGGTGGGCCTTAATTTTGGTGGTTATTTGAACGAGGCATTGGATTGGGCTTATGGTGGAACCAAATGAAATTTGATATGTCTTTGTAAAAGTCATTTAAGGACATGGTGAGTCATGGAAATTATTTTTGGAAAGGGATGTTGGGTTCTAGAATCTCATAAAAAATTGGGCATGAACTGGGGTAGGTGTTTTTGGGTGAAATTGGAATGTCTTAAAGTGTGAAGACACCTTGGACATGTGATGTTGTGTCCTACCAACAGTGAAGCATGGTGTTCGAGAATGATTCAATCAGGGCATCAAAACTCTATTAGAAATTGGTTCAATATTGGTAAGTTGTAATCCAAATTCTATGGAAGTTTTAGAATGAAAAGTGAATTCCTATAATGGAAATTGTTTTTTAGAAGAACCTAGTCTACATCAGTCAACATAGAGATGATGAATTCATTTGTGTTGTGAATATTAATGGGTGTGGTGAAGCATGATTATGTTTTTGAATGTAGTTGATTCCTTGATGATAAATTTTATCAGATGTTGGGAATGACCCTGGTGCATGTGTCAGAAGGTGGTGGTATTACTTAAGTGATTGAGGCTCTATGAGATGATGTATGGAATAACATGACAATAGTGAAATAATTGTAGGTTTGTGATAAGCCTTTTGGAATGTCCCAACATAATAAAAAAAGGAATGAAAATGGTAATTTGTAAGCCACCACCAATTCAATATTTTAAGGAATGTGAATTTTAAAATGAAAGATGAATTGAGAGAGGTAAAGTTTTTCTTGGGATAAATTGGATGGTGGATTTATATCCATTTCATATAGTTTTGACAGCAAGGTTGGATTCTAATGTTGGGTAGAGTCCTCATGGATGTCTTAGTGCAGTGAGTTGGTAAACACATTAAGTATGTTGTGAAAGACGATTTGAGGTTATGGTGGACTTTTTCAATAGTGGGGGTGTCAACCAATGGATGATGGAGGTGGTGATTTAAAGTGAATGGTGGGGAGAACCATTATAGGCTAGGGGTCGATTGAAAATGTGACATGTGTTTGAGGTTGGATGGACTCGAGTAAATACCATTATAGTGTTTTGGCCTTAAAATTTAAAATTGACTCAGATATTGATTGGTTGAGTGCCCAAAGTGTTGGGGTTGTGTTTTGTATGTTCAATTATAGAATTGGATTATCAGGCCTCAAGTTGTGGATTGATGTAGGTCAGAAAATGTGGTTAAGAAAACCATGTGTTTCTTCAGGTGGTGTTGAGTTTGGGGTCACAATTGAAGTTTCTAAAATTGGGAAAGAATGAATCCATGTTATTTGGTCCATGAGTTGAGGTGAGGATCAGGATGATGGGGTTCTGATTTGATCTTCCACAATGAAATGATAATTCATTTGACACTTCATTGAATTTTAATTTAGGAAGAAGTTTATGGGGGTTCCCTACGTAGTTCTTTTGGTTGATGTTTTATATGAGGTTCATGTGTCCTTTGATAAGCATACAATTGCATTGTGGATCATAATGATAATGTCTTTTGGGGAAAGAAAGTGCCTTGGGTTTGAGTTTTATGGTAGAATAATAATGTTCAGAAAGAGACTTAGGAGATGAAGACGGATATTCGGGCCTAGTGGCATGATCCTTTCTCTGAAAAAGCTTAACAATTCTTTTATGTGTAGATCAAGGATAATACATTATAAGGTGGAGATATTGTAAAATATGGGACTTCAAAGAGGTATTTCCCCATTTAAATTTTGGTTTAATCCACTTAAAATTGGTTAATGGAATGCTTACTGAATGTATGAGGAGGACCAGGGGTGTCTTGAGGGTTTTGAAAACAAAAGAAATGTGAATTTGGACATCTCGTACATGTTTCATGGTTGTATCATGGTTAGAGGTAATTGTGCCCGCAAAATGTGCTATCCAAGAGGTGGGGATGCACAGTTAAGTAAACCGTGAAAAAGGGGGAGGCCAAACCATGTTAAATATTGGCAGATCCAATCCACAGAGTTGTCTTACAGTTTTTCAAGCCGTGTGGTCTCCCCAGGTAATCGTGTGACTTATACCCCTCTTGGATAGAGGTTATCACACTGTTGGCGCATGGTTTAGCAAACCCTGAGGCCAAACTATGAACCCTATTACAAAGGGGTATTTTACTATTTCCCCTTGAGGTTTTAAGGTTTCTTACCCGATTTATCCCCTCATTTATCTTCTATCAAACCTTGTGATGAACCATTTGAACCAATTATTCTCAAGGTTTGATCTCATTCGATTCTAAGCCAGTTGGAGCACCGTTGAGGGTGGATTAAAGATCAGGGTGATTCTAACTCCTCTCTTGTATCTATTTCCAAGTTAGGGCTTATAATTTTTTATTCTTCTTCAAAAGATGTAAAAACCTCTTTTTCTGGTGGATATTATGTTATGTATTAAAGGGGTTCATGAATTTGGATATATAGAAAAGGGTAAGGAAGTGATTGTTTATGGATTAATGGTAGGTGGTCCACGAGTTATTTTCCCTAGTGTTGATGTCTTTTTTTTCATGTGTGGTTGCATTATTGGTTCCTTCTTATTGTGTGTTTTATGAATTTTGTGAAATTTGGTAAAATGGTTGTCCAAATGGTGAATTGAATTCCTAATGATCCCTATGGGATGAATTGAGGATGATTAAACTCTTTTAGGGCCACCTATGTGGTGTGCTAAAATTTCTAAACTGGGAAAACTGTAATGTTATGCATAGAGTTGATTTGTGTTGAATTAGATCCCTTGGTAAATATGTTGACAAGTAAGTTTGAATGATAAAGAGGCAGTATTGGTAATTGTGTATATTTTTTAGCATGGAATAAGGGGTTGTTTGGTTTAATGTTAATGGGTTAAATGTGTAATGGATTGTGAAGGGTAATTGTTCGATTGTCTGAGGCAAGTGAATGATGAATTGGTAATTTGGGTTAAGGTTTGTAAATGAGAATGTGTAAATGTGTTAAGGAATATGAATCAGTGAATGTGTTAAATGTGTTAATAAATGGGAATTTTTTAATATTCTAAATTGATCAAGGTATGAGAAATGGAGTTGGGTTAAATGGGATACGCAATGTAAATGGTAAATGTGCTAATGGGTTAGATCTTGATGATGGTTTACATGTTGAATGAATATGAAATTTGAATGGTGATTAATTGGTTAATAATGAATGAAAATTAAATTTATGTTAATATAATTTTATTGATAATATGTAATAAGATAGATTTTGGAATAATATAAAATGTTTAATGATAAATTAATTCTAAATGGAAAATATTTCATCAAGTTATATAATGAAAATGATTTATGTATTGGCCAATTTATAAATAGTGATTTTCTTTGGGTGTTATTAAATACGGTTTGTATAATGGTTTATTTAGGAAATGGTTATATAATAATGTGCACATTTCTTAGTAGTTTTAAGGTATTGGAATTAAGGATCTACGCCCATGGGTCATGTTAGACTAAGGCTCCATACTCCACCCCATAATGCACTAGTTAGGGAAGGGGACCGAGGCTCTATGTCCCTAATAGTTTCATTTGATTTGACATCCTGACCTAAGGATCCAAGGTTAGTGTAATGTATTTTTTATGAAATTTTTATCCCTATTGAGATAGGAAAATTTACTAATTCCCTTATTCATAGTAATTGTTCATCTTAGGCTTTTGTGAAAAGGATGTAAATGCCTAACCCATGTAACAAGTATTTAACATGGATTAAGTGATTAAAATAGTTAAAGTAAACATGGTTAACTAATGGAACCTGAGTAATCCTTTTTTTACCCTACATTTATTTAGTACTTTCATGCACTATCATTTTGACTGAATATTTTGTAGACACCACTAGTGGTGGCCTATTTAGTTGTACTCATACCCTCCTTAGGACACTATTGGGTACCAGAGTAGATTTTATTGTTTCAGGTCAGGACAAAAGAAAAGGCCCTATTCTTGGGAGATGAGTTGGGCTTGGATATTCATGGATGAGGATCCATACATGGAGTTAGGACCCATTTTTGGGATTTCGATGTTTTTCTTAATTTTTGTTTGCCTTAAATTTTGGAACTATTTGCATGACATGACATATTTATCATTTGGTTATGGATTGTACCCAGTTTTGGAAATAGTTGTTAATGCATGTTTCTAGTTTTTCATTTATTGTTTCCTTTATTTCACATGTTATCAGTTGTGTATTACTCTGGTGAAGAGGGTTTAATATATCTAAATGTCCCATTAGACCCTCGATTCTAGTCATACACCTCTAGAATATGGGGAGAAACACTTGAGGTCTTATGGAAACCCGAATCGGGGAACCAGTTTAGTGGATTTTGATTCGGGGACGTTACCTCATCACATGTTTCATAAAGAAACATGGGTTATCACATCTAAGGAAATCACATCTAGAAAGAGGCACTTTTGACTTCTGAACATCAATGCCCATACATGTCTTTATCACAACCTACAAGAGGGATTAGAGAAGATAGGATGTTCAACCATCCATCCACCCAATGAGATGTTGGGAAAACACCCCTAAAACTTTTTATCATTGGTACTATGTAATAAACATGGGTGGGGAATGCATATAAAATCACATGAATATAAATGGAATATATATAATATCAAACAAAAAATCCTAATCCCCAGGGTTCACAACAAATTCATAATCTATCTTATAGGACTCCTTACTTATGAATCCAAAACTAAATGTACAACCCCATGTAAGAAAAACATAATATATAATTTCCTTTCAAATTTTAAACCCAAATTGTGGTAATTTTCATATTTTAGAGTAAAACTTAATCCCACTTGAATAAATACTTTCTTTCATTAATTTTTATAATCCCATTTTATCTAGAACAAAAATTTAATTAGACAATTTCCATCCCATTAATTCATATTTAACTACCCACTTTTTTAGCACACATCATGTCATAGTTTATTCCAATTATTTTTATTATTTAAATACCATTAGCCAAACCATGTTAATAAAAATAATAATTAGAAAAATAGAATAACATTACATAGAAAAATCATCACAACTCAATAGCCCAACTGCCATATCCACTTCCACCTTCCATCACATCCCAACCACCATCACAAACCTATTGTATAACCACACCACAACAACCATATTATCCCCACTACACAACCACATCACATCCACTTACCCCCACATACATCACAACACATACCACAACATTTTCCACAACATATTACATTTTAAGATTTACCAGGTGATGAGGGATTTTATCGCATTACACTTTATTTTATGGGAATTATCATAAAAGCCATATATCCAAGGGAAAAAATTTCATTAGTACAATATAAGTGATTAGATAATTAAATTTAGGGTGATATAAAAAATAATAAAAATAGAGGTTTTATAATGTCACCACTAAAACAAAAAAAATCCACCTACATTCATGAATTTCATCAATGTAGTATGCCTATACCATCAAAATATAAAAAATAGTAATAAATCATTAATTAACACAAGATTAACATTTCCATGCCCCGTTTTAAATTAATTTTATAAATTAATTTTCCATTATAATTTTTTATGGAGCTATCTCTACTTAGATAAACAAAATCAACACTCCCAGCATGATACACATAAAGATAATGAACGATAATTCCTACCAAGAAAGAGAGAAGCTTGAAAAAAATTTGTCACATAAAAGAAGTGAATTAAGCACAAGAGAAAACCACCCCTAGGGAAGAATTTGAACCAAAAAAAATAAATAGGGATCCATGACTCCCAGGGAATAGGATTGGGAGCCTTTTGTCTTAAGAGAATGTAATCCCAATGTAATGGATGAAAGGTCTTCCCTTTAGAATGAATAGACCCAAAACTAGTAGGATTTAACAGGGTTTAAATTGAACAATTATAGAAAATCTCATTAAATCCTTGTGGTATGACCATTAAAATGGATCCAAAATTTTTATAAATATCAGATATAATTATCCACCTTTAAAAAGGATTTTAAATTAATTAATTAAGACAACAAAACCATTTTTTGTCAAATAAAATATCAAAAGGGAAATGTCTAGATATTTTCATTAAAACAGGATTCAATATAGATTTAAAATTGAGATATACTACTAGGATGTTCTACCATTGTTGTTCTACCATCAAAGATCTTCTATGGGTGATATACTACCAAATATCCACTATTGGTGATCTACTGCAAGAATGATCTACCATTTGAAATTTACCGCTAGATATCTACTATGGTAGATATTCTCCTAAAATGATTTAACATGGGTGATATACCATTGAAATTATCTAACATTTTCCATAATTATCTACCATTAACGATCTACCACCAGATATTAACCATTTGTGATTTACCCCATAATGATCTACCATTGGTGATCTACTTTCAAAGATCTACCATTGTGGATCTGCCACAATAATGATCTTCCATTAGAGACCTACATCCAGAGATATACCATTGGTGATCTACAACTATAATGATATAATATTGGTAATATACCACTAGGATCTACAATTATCATCTAAAACACCCCTTTTTTCTTTAAAACACATAGAAAATCCCCCCTTACTTTACCGAACACCTATGGATATTCTTCAGATGTAACATCCCAAACCATCTTACCACTAAACCGAGAGCTGTAATAGTTTTCCACATAGCCTCAAGCACATTTCCCCAAACGCTAGAGGCTACTGACTAGTAGCAATGGACTAGGGTGTGATAGTGGGGAAACTATGCCCTCATTGGGAGAATGTAACATAGCAGAATAAATAGTAGAAAATAATGGAAGTAGTAAACAACATGCAACTAAAAAAAAGTATTATAGATAAATATCTATGTCTCATCCATATAAATGATAATGTATCATGTTAAATTTTCTAAGAAAAACTCCAAAATAGGATACACTAAAATCAAGTACAATACAATACCAAAGTACATTAAAAAAAATGAGACTCAGTAGCATCACTAGCAAAGGCTTGGTCCCATGCTCTCCTGCTCCTAAGAAACAATAAAGTACATGAAAATTGAGCCTTTCCCCTATCGACACCTACAAAAATATTGTCTGTTTGGTCCCAAAAACAAGACCCAAACATTATGTGAGAAATGAATCCCAGTAGGCAACCACCAAAAGTATTTTCCAATTTGTCAGTGAGTATATGCAGTAGTTGTGTATAGTAAAGAAATGGAGTAAGTAGTATGCACTCAAAAGGAAACAATAATAAAAAATACTAGTATTCATTTATAGAGTTTACTACATTAATTAGTAGTTAATTTACTTGAATCATTTAAATTTTTGGAATCCAGCCTAAGCCCAACATTCCCCATAATAAGGTAAGAACAATAGAGATCTCAGAAGACTTCCTAACAAGTAAGTAAATTATGAACTCAAGCTTGTGCTTTTCCATGGAAGACATGTCACAATTCCTTCTATTTAATCAATTAAGAATAACCTGAGTATGTTCTTGAGATTCTTAAGTTGGAATTCAAGTTTCACTATAGGTGTAATTCTACTAACACTCCATGAGTCCATTCTCAATGGTCCTAATAGGGAGCCTGAGTATCACTCTTGATGTTAGTATAAGTTCAAATGAGTCCATCCTCAGTGGTCCTAATAGGGAGCCCCAAGGTATCACTATATTTATAAGTTTATGTCAATTTATTCCATCCTTGGTGGTCCTACTAGGTAGCCCAAGTGTCACTAATGACATATAAATAAATACCTCTCGATTCCATACATTGATTTCTAATTTGAACCCATGTATCACCCAAGGTGCAAGGTACAATAGTAAAGAGAGTCTATTAATGGAATTCTAAGCTAAACCCATGTATCACCCAATGCTATTTACCATTTATCGATTAAAATTTTAATATAACATTCCAACCTTCTTATCAGGAAAAAATCTGCATGAGAAAGGGAAAACCACAAACCCAGATCCATAATCAAATACTCACAATTCAAACACAATTGCAATTTTAGATAATAACCAAGTTAATTTTAAAAAGCCCAAAAAGGGAAAATGAAATCATTCCCATCCAAATCCTTGGCTGAAACAACCAAATCTAAAACTAAGGGAAACACACTTGTGGGGTGGCCCTTAACCAACCAACAATGCTAAATTAGATTCAATTCATTGAATTTATTATCACAACAACATCTAATAATATGAATGATCTCTTTCCTTTTAAGGAAACAACCTAAACATGGGTTCATGGCACAATGACACATATAAAAATCTCGGCAATTAATGAGAGGAACGAGACCACCTACCTCGATGTCGAACGAGTGATATAACCCAACATTAGCCCTCAAATCAACCTAGAACAGTGTATATCTATGATAGAAGGTAATTCATTCAACCTTGAATAAATTCCTCAAGAATAAAAATAATTGAGAATGGATCAAGGAGAATAAATTTTTTACCAAGAGGAATCATACGAGGCCGATGACACTTGAATCGGGTTCCAGACGATGAAACAGGAGAAGGATTTGTTCCCACAACTCTTGGTTCTTCACCTGACGATTGTTATATTTAGGAGAAGAGAAAATGAGGCTCCTGCCCATTTTAATCCAAAATTTAGTAGTATATGGTATGTAAATCTATATACACGGTGTGTATATCATTTTAGTATTCATAACTTTTCCGACTTACTTTACACTTCCCACACCGACCTTTCCAACATTACTACACGGCATGTACTAAGGAGTAAACTGTGTGTAATGGCCTTTTCTTCTCTCCTAAGATAATAAACTCACACACTATATCTTCCCATCTTACACGGCTAGATTACATGGCGTATACATAGGAGTACACGATATGTTCTACTAAAAATTAACATTTTTCCAAATTTCCTTGTTTTCTCAAAAACAACACAAAGTAAAATAAAACGAAGAAACAATACCTCATAAGAAGAACCAGGTTCTTAAAAACTCCCCCTTAAAGAAATTCGTCCCAGAATTTCCCTTCCAAGGGTTGTGAAGGGATATATGAGAATAACTCTAACCACTGAGCATGTATGTCGGCCTCTCTCCCCCATGTCTCGTCTTGTACTCGGCTGTGCTGCCACAACACTTATACAAGAGGAACTGAACAGCCTTAGAGAACCTTCATGCTCCTATCGACAATACTAATCAGATGCTCCTCAAAAGATGCACCAACTTATAGATCAACCTGCTCGGGCTGAAAAACATGAGATGAGTCTGAGTGATAACGGCATAGGTGAGATATGTGGAAGACGTCATGCATGGATTGATACCTCTGTGGAAACTTTAACTGATAGGAAACCAACCCGACTCATTCCAGAATCTCAAATGGTCCAACATATCATGGTGAAAGCTTTACCTATCTCCTGATCCTCTTGTGTCCCAATATCAGTGTAACACGTAGGAAAACTCGATCCCCGACCTTGAACTCTGATGGTCATCTACAGAGAGCAGCATAATATTACTCAAAAGACTGTGTAGTAGCCACCCATCTCTGAATCAAGTGAACCTGCTCAGTAGTCTCTTGGACAAGATGTGGTCCTAGCATAGCTGCCTCTCCAACCTCCAGCCAACATAGGGGTGACCGGTATGGACTACCATACAAAGCTGCTTATGGAACCAAATGAATAGTAACCTAGAATCTATTAGTATATGAGAACTCAACCAGGGGTATATGTTTCTCCCAATATCCCCCAAAGGTCAAGGACATATTCATAGAACATGTACTCCAGCACCTGAATTGTATTCTCTGACAGAACATATGTCTGAGGGTGGTAAGCTGTGCTCAAAAGCACCTGTGTACCCAGTGCCCTCTAAAAACTATGCCAGAACAAAGATATAATGCAGGTTTCACTGAAATTATAGAATTAGGAACCCCATGAAGTCACACCACATCTCGAATATACAGTTTAAGGAGCTCATAAACATGAAATGTCTCCTAGATTGGAAAGAAGTGAGCGACCATCATGATCCTGTCAACTACAAACCACACAACATCATTGCCACTAGGAAAACCCAGTAACCCCTTCACGAAATCCATCACAACATCATCCCATTTCCACTAAGGAATGGAAAACTTATGAAAAATTCCCATCAACCGCTGATGTTCCCTATTCACCTGCTGATAGGTGGAAAAAACTCGTAACAAATCCATATACTTATCATTTAATCCCCGACCACCAGTACTGGCGGTGCAAGTCATAGTACAACTTGGTGACTTTAGGATGCACTTCCCAAGATGATACGTGAAACTACTGCATCAGATCCTTGCACATATCACCTGGAACCCACACACATCCATGGACATGCAGAACTTCATCCTTGCCTATCGTCCATCCAGGAGGAGGGTTCTTGTAACAACCCAAAGTTTTATCAATGCAATTCCATTCTTATAATTATTCCTTATAGTATAATCCCTTTAAAAAACACAATAACATATTATGATACTAAATACTATGTGATCATTAAACATAAATTTTCCACTTCTATGTTAGGAATTTCAAAAATCTGACATACACAATTGTGATCAGAAAGATGTTTGGAGTCTGATAGGAAAAACATAAATTTTCATGAATAGTAACCAACCCTTATAAATAGTAACCTACCCTTATCAATAGTAATATGACCCTTATGAATATTAAATCATCTAAAATAAGAGTAACCTTACCCATGAATAATTAAATAAAATTTGGGCATCTTATAAGGGACAATTTGAACATTGTAAAAGTATTTGTATTTTTGTAAGTCATAAATAAATAAATAAATAATTAATTTAAAAGAAAATTTATTTTCTTAAAATGTGTTCATAAATTAAAAAATATATGTCTTATATTTTTAATATAATTTTATAAGACGTTACGTAATATTTGAAAGCATTATAAAATCAGTTTTAATTTAAAAAACAGTATTTTTCAAGTAAATTATCATTTTAATTAAAAATTAAATTAATTATATTTATAAAATTATTTTTGAAAAATGGACTTCATTTTTGTATTATACATGTCAAAAAATGGTTGGGGTGAACTTTTGGTATTTTTCTGAAATACTTGATTTTTTGATGAATAGTGAAATACCATAATTTACAAAATAAGCAAAATAAGCTAATTATAGAGTCTTGCATGATGTTATGATTATGTAAGCCCAATTTTTTTGGGTTCACATGATTAAATTACTATTCTTGGTCATGTAAGACTCACTATTCCTTGTCTTGTGGGGAAATAATAAATTAATCAATTTTATATTGAGAAATCCCCTCTCCCCTCCACTATAAATACCACCCTTTACACCCTCATTTCCTCAAAAATCTAAAGCTTATAGACTTGTCTAAACTCTACTGAAAAATCTTCCCAAGTGACTCCCCCACATCCAAGATTTTTTTTTCTCATCAAAAGACCAATCCTATGTCTCTTAAAGAGTATCTCAAGAGGAGGATTTAAGAGGTAATTTCTCTCCCTCTTTTCCTTTAACTTCCTCTCAATTTCAAGTTCTATTCTTAATATCTCCCCACCTGACCACATCCACATGGTATGGAAACTAAATTATCATAAATATAATATAATTTTATGATAAAAATTGGATATTATATTATCCAACCCCCTTCTCCTCTTCTCTTTATTTTGGAAAGGAAAATGTTGTTCGTGAGGTGTTAAATTGTAACCTTCAACAACGACATGATTCCAATTTTATTTAACAACTTGATATATGATCCTAAAACCATTTTATTTTTTAAAAAGAATATTTTATATGTATTATATCCTATTTAATTTTCTGTCTCTAACTTATGTACATATTTCCAAATGATTAAACAAAACAAGTTTGTTGTGGTCGAAAAACAGCCCAAATTAATCCAAATAATCATCATTTAATTCATATCTAATGATTCATCCACATGGTATAAAATATAACTCATTATAAGATAATTTAATCTTTTATAATATCATTAATAACATTAAATATCAGTTCTATATGTTTATCCATGTTCTACATGGACATCTATTTATGAATACATGTGAACCACTCAAGAAAACCATAAAGACAAACATTCCCAAACAAGATTTTTTAAACTATATAACTAACTTAAAGGCCCATAAAATAACTTAATGAAACCATAATGAACCCTTTTCATATAAATGTTTTTCTGTAATTGTCAATTAATGAATCTAATGTGTGGTTATACATGACATTAAAGTGAAGAAAGCGTTCAGATACAAGGTAAGGGGAAAATCTTGAACCCAACTTTATTTATTCGGGTTCTCCCTCTTTCACTCCATTTTTGGTATGGAAAGTCATTAAAAATAGTTTTTTCATCATTATACTACCTTTTCAGGGATATACATGTTATCTACTGAAGTTTATGTCAAACAAAATGTTTTCCAAAAGAACTCTTCTTTCAAAAACACACCTTTTACTTCTCACTCAAGGTTGATGGTTATCATATCAAGTATGTTATTCCCACTTAATTTTGGGAACCCAATGTTTATGAATGTGTTATTATGAGATGAAACTCATTCCTTTTCAGGGGTTAGTTATGTTAATTTTTTATAAATGTTCATCATGGAATGCATGACAAATGATAATGTTATGATGTGATGGGTGCACCCAGAATTATATAGCATAATATGAATGTTTCAATGTGATGGGTATGACCAGAATTATACAGTGCTCCAATGCCTTGTGTAAAGTGATGAATCTCATGAGTTAATTTGAAATGTTGTGTTAACAATATTCTATCTTTTTTCACAATTATGTGTGGTATTTATTCACTAAGACATGATGTTTCATTTTTATGCATTTCCACATTTCAAGTCTCTTATCAATGCTTCCTATCATGTTCATGTTCCATTTCCTATGTTTTGGTTATGCTCAACCATTGTTATGTTTTTCTTATCTATCCTATTACTAGGATTTTAGATCACTCCTTTTGATTTATATCCTCAAGTGACTATATGTACTAAGGAGAGGTCAAGTGAAAATAAGAATCTAGAGAAGGAGGAATTAAATAAATGTTTATACTTGATGTTGTAATTGTTATGTATGGTCCAAGTTTTCCCAAGAAAATAATCCTTTATATCCTCTATGTATAATAATATTATTTTTTTTATCTTTAAAATGGTGTAATAGTAATTTAAGAAAAGGTTGGGCCGCTATTGTTGGTATCATAGGAAAGGTTTAGTTAATTTGGGAATTAGGATTAGTGAACCCTAGAGAAATCCTCTAGCATGAGACTAAGTAAAAATATGCACATAAGAATGTTTACCTTGGGATCTAATAAGTTATGATTTTAGTTAAAATTTTGAAAATTAATAATATATTTATTCATGACTTGTTGACTTATGTTTTTTTCTAACCATTTATATTTTAGAAAATGGTGGGAACTAGGAGAAACCAAGCCAACAACTCATGTGAGGGCCAGTGAAGCGATTGCCCGAATGACATACCCAATGATTTGGGAGGTGGAGTTCAAAAATTTATGGTGATTCTTACCCAAATATCATAGGTTATGAACAATAAAAATAATAATGGAGAACTCCATCCTTCACCAAAGAGGGAGCAACTGGCTATTGAGTGTTTTATGCGGCAACGGCCACCGGTGTTTAGTGGATCTTCTGATCCACTATTTTCAGAACAGTGGGTCAACTCTATGAAGAATATCTTTTCAGTTATTCACTGTTCTAATATGGAGAACTTGAAACTATCCATTTATCATCTAGATAGAGAGGCCAATAAATGGTGGTATTTTATTAGGAAAACCAAGCCAAGTGATGAAATTGAAGAGATGGAATGAGAATACTTTAATATCATATTTCTTAATAAGTATTTCCTATGAACTCTTCGTATGAAGATGGAGAGAGAATTCATAGAGCTCAATCAAAAATTAGGAGAATTTGTCACAAACTTTGAAGAGAATTTCACAAGGCATGTAAGGTACTATTTAGGTTTTGTTATCAACAATGATAACAAAATTGATAGATTCTTTAGTTGATTAAAACCACACCATAGAAAGCATCTTTTAATTAGAGACTTTGGGAGTTATGAAGAAGTGGTTCAATGTGATCACAAAGTAGACATGGAGTTTGGAGAATGGTCCTATGGAAATGGTGATAAGAAATGAAAGATGGATTTTCAAGCCAGTGGTTCTAATGACAAAGGTAGGAAGAAAACCCAACGAACCACATGCCAAAATTGTGGGAAGTTGCACCATGGGAACTGCCTCAAAGGGATAAGGAAGTGCTTCAAGTGTGGTAAAGAAGGAAACCATACTCAAGAGTGCCTAAAAGACATTAGAAGGAAGGATAATGTGTTGGAATAAAGGACATAACCCTCCATGGTTCAATGCTACAACTATAGGGAGAAAGGGTACTATGAATGCCAGTATTCTAAACACCAAGTTCTCAAAGGTAATCAGTGTTTGTAACCACCAAAGCCAAAGGAAAAAGGGAAGTATTATTCCATTACTAATATGTAAGTGAATAAATATAATAAAATCATACAAGGTAAAATTCCTATTCACTCAAGAACAGTAAAATTATTATTTGATTCTGGTTCTAAGCATTCATTTATATCTTGAAAGTTTTCTAGAACTATAGAATCGAATCCCTAAAACCTGAAGTAGAGATATATGCAAAAACACTAAGTGGTGCAATAATTGAACCCAAGTGTTTGACTATTCTCTTATTGGTGTATGTGGGAAGATTCTTCCAAAAAATCTCATAATACTTCCCTTGGTGGAATTATATGCCATAATGGGAATGGAATGGCTCTAGTTATATAGAGTATGTATCAGCTGTTGGGAAAAGGAAATATCTTTTCATATTCTAAACCATCCCATGCTCCTCTAAAATTGAAAGCAAGATCTTGAATCTCATTTGAAAAATCCTTAAATGTTGTGGGTGTTCATTCCCTATAAAGAATCATACCTATCCCAAATGGTTGAGTCAATGGATGGTACCAATTTTGTGGGAATTCCCATCATGAGTGAATATGGTGATGTATTTCCTGAAGAGTTACCCGTAATTCCCCCAGAACGTGAGTTAGAGTTCTCAATAGAACTCATACTTGGAGCTACTCCTATCTCAAAGTGTCCCTATAGGATGGATTCTATCGAACTGGAGGAGTTAAAGAAGTAGCTGCAAGAGCATCTATAAAAAAGTTTCATATGCCCTAGTGAATCACCTTGGGGTGTGCCAGTTATCTTTGTGAAGAAGAAGGATGGAACAATGCAGCTGTTTATCGATTATTGGGAACTCAAAAAGATCACCATAAAGAAAAAGTATCATCTTCTAAGGATTTCAAACTATTTCAATCTATTAAGAGGATATCACTTCTTCTCAAAGGTGGATCTTTGTTCTAGATATCAGTGGATAAAGGTGAAGAAGGAAGATATTTAGAAGCCTTCCTTCCATACAAGGTATGGGCACTATGATTTTATTGTGATTCCCTTCGGACTTACTAACACCCCTAAAATCATCATGGATTTGATGAATATAGTCTTTATACATTACATAGACAAATTTTTGGTAGTTTTTATTGACGATATTCTCATCTACTCCAAGAGTAAGGAGGAACATAAAGAACATCTAAGACTTGTGTTAGAGACATTGAGGAATGAGAAGTTGTATGCCAAGTTCAGAAAGTGTGACTTTTGGATGAAGCAAGTCACATTCTTGGGACATGTGATCACAAGGAAGGGAATTTATATAGACCCTTCAAAAACAAAGGGGATTAATGAATGGCCCAGACCCTCTAGTGTCAGAGAAATCTATAGTTTTCTTGTCTTATTTGGATACTACTGACGTTTTGTGAGAAATTTCTGACGATTATCAATCCTGCTAACTAGGTTAACAAGGAATGGGGTAAAGTATGTCTGGATGGAAGAATGTGAGGGAATATTCAAGGAGCTAAAGAGAAGGATGATCACTGCACCTATACACACATTACTGAAAAGTGGTGAATGTTTTGTGATATACAACGATGCTTCAAAGAAAGGCTTGGGTTGCATACTCATTAAAAATGATAATGTGATAGACTAAGCCTCATGGAAGTTTAAGATCCATGAACATAACTACCCAACACATGATCTATAGATTGAAACTATGTTTTTTTCCTAGAAAATCTAGCAGCACTACCTTTATGGCGAGAAGTGTGACATATACACCGACCACAATATCCTAAAGTATATATTCATACAAAAGGATATCAAGATGAATCAAAGTAGATGGATTTAGATAGTTAGGGATTACGATTTCCCTATTCACTATCATCCTAGAAAGGAGAACACAGTAGCTAGTTCTCTATGCAAAAAATAACATGCTACTCTATCCATGTTACAGATTGAGAAAGTCCCTATCTTCATGGATATGAAAAGGATGGATTTAGAAAACATAAGGGTAGGGGATACATCCTAAATTTCCCAAATGATTGTGGAATCATACATCCAAGAGATAATTAAGGAATCACAAAGGGATGATGTGGAGTTACAAAAGATGGTGAATATAGTAATGGAAGGGAAGCTGCAAGAGTTCCATATTAGCAGTGATGGTGTGATTCTGTTTGGAATTTATCTATGTGTGCCTTTATCACTAGGGATAGAGAAGGAGATATTGGAAAATGCACATATCTCGACATTCTCTATCCATATTGGGAGTACCAAGATGTATCATGATTTTCGAGAACACTTCTAGTAGGATAAAATAAAGGATATTGCAGAATATATATCAAGGTTCTTGGCATGTCAGCAAGTTAAATCAGAGCGAAAACAGTCCAAAGGGATGATTTAGGCATTGCCTATAACCATATGGAAATGGGAGAATTCCACAATGGACTTTGTCACAGGTCCCCCGAATACGTTGAAGGGAAATATTTTGATATGGGTTGTGGTTGACCGAATCAACAATACTACCCATTTTATCACTATTTGGGAAGACCTCTCACTTGAAAAACTTGAAAAGATATATGTGAAGGAAGTGGTGAGATGGCATAGAGTTCCACTCTCTATTGTTAACGATCATGAACCAAGGTTCACATCTAAATTCTGGAGGAGTCTTGAACATGATTTGAGTACTGAAATAAATTTCATAATGACCTATCACCCCCAAAATGATGGCCAATCTGAAAGGAATATTCAAACGCTTTAAGATATGCTAAGATCCAAATATTTAGAATTAAAAGGTGGATGGGATCATTATCTCTAATTGGTTGAGTTCTCATACAACTATATCTTTCACTTGAGTATTCAAATGGCTCCATATGAAGCTCTATATTGAAAGTGATGTAGAACTCCAACAGCTTGGGATGAAGTTGGAGAAAGAAAGCTACTTGGAACCGATCTTGTGCAAGAGATGACAGAGAAGATTCAAGTCATCTAGAAACACATCAAAGATGCTCAGAGTCGAAAAAAGAGCTACGCTGAAAACTGTCGAATGGACTTGGAGTTTGATGTAGGAGATAAATTCTTCCTTCGAACATCACCATGGAAGAGAGTCATGCAGTTTGGAAAGAAAGGGAAGATAAGTCCAAGGTACATTGGCCCATTTGAGATCCTTGACTACATAGGAGCCGTAGCCTATTGGCCTGAAATTCCACCAAATATGGCTCAAGTTCATGATTTTTTTCACATATCACTTTTGAGAAAGTAAATACCAGATCCCACACATGTACTGAACTCAGAGGTGGTACATCTGGAAGATGATCTCTCCTATGAGGAGCAACCGGTAGAGATTCTGGACTGGAGAGATATGATTCTAGGCAACAATAAAACCCCCCTTGTCAAAGTGTTATGGATGAACCATATGTTTGAAGAAGAACCTTGGGAACCGAAAGAGGTGATGAAGGAGAAGTACCCTCACCTGTTTGTGTAAATTGAAATTTCGAGGGTGAAATTTCATAAGGGGGGAAGAATGTAATAACCCAATGTTTTATCAATGGAATTTCCTTTTTATAATTATCCATTATAGTATAATCCCATTAGGAATCAAAATGATATATTATAATACTAAATACTATGTGATCATTAAACATAAGTTTCTCGCTTTTATGTTTTGAATTTCGAAAATCTGACATAAACAGTTGTGATCAATAAGATGTTTGGAGTCCGATAAAAAGAACCTAATTTTTTTTGGTGAATAGTAACCTACCCTTATGAATAGAAAGATACCCTTATGAATAGTAATATGATCCTTATGAATAGTAAATCTTCCAAAATAAGAATAACCATACCCATGAATAATTAAATAAAATTTAGGCATCTTATAAGTGACAATTTTACCATAGTAAAAGTATTTGTATTTTTTTAAGTCATAAATAAATAAATAAATAAATAATTTAAAATCATGTTTTTTTCTAAAAATGTGTTCATAAATTAAAAAATTTATGTGTTATTATTTTAAGATAATTTTATAAGACCTTACATAATTTTTGGAAGCATTATAAAATCAGTTTTCATTTTAAAAATTGTATTTTTCAAGTAAATTATGATTTTAATTAAAAATTAAATTAATCAAATTTTGAATTTTTTTTTGAAAAATTTACATCATTTTTAGATTATACACATTGAAAAATGGTTGGGGTTAATTTTTGTGATTTTTATGAAATACTTGAATTTTTGATGAATAGTGAAATACTATAATTTACAAAATAAGCTAAATAAGCTAATTATAGAGTCATGCATGATTTTCTGCTTATATAAGACCAATTGGTTCGCTTTCACAGGATGAAATTACTATTCTTGGTCATGGAAGACTCAATATTCCTTGTCTTGTGGGGAAATAATAAATTAATGAATTTTATATTGAGAAATCCCCTCTCCCCTCCACTATAAATACCACCCTTCACATGCTCATTTCCTCACAAATCTAAAGCTTCTATACTTGTCTAAACTCTGATGAAAAATATTCCAAAGTTCCTCCCTCACGTCCAAGATCTTTTGGTCTCATCAAAATACCAATCCTTGGTCCCTTAAGGAGGATCTAAAGAGGAGGATTTAAGAGGTAATTTCTCTCCCTCTTTTCCTTTAATTTCCTTTCAATTTGAAGTTCTATTCTTAATATCTATTCAACTAACCACATCCACATGGTATGGTTACTCTAGTATAATAAATATAATATA
Organism: Viscum album; assembly: GCA_963277665.1. Lineage (NCBI taxonomy): Eukaryota > Viridiplantae > Streptophyta > Magnoliopsida > Santalales > Viscaceae > Viscum > Viscum album. The sequence goes on from OY728121.1 coordinate 1,966,888,174, forward strand.
ATTATATGATACTAATGGCATATAATATCATCCAACCCCCTTCTCTCATTTTCTTTATTTTAGAAAGGAAAACATTGTTTGTGAGGTGTTAAATTATAACCTTCAAGAATGACATGATTCCAATTTCCTTCAGTACCTTCAGATCGTTCATGAAACCATTTTTATGATTGGAACAAAATATTTTATATGTATCATATCCTATTTAATGTTCTGGATCTAACTTATTTAAATATTACTAAATAATTAAACAAAACAAGTTTGTTGTTGTCAAAAAACCACCCAAATTAACCCAAACAATCATCATTTAATTCTTATCTAATGACTCATCCATGAGGTATATAATATAACTCATTATAAGATCATTTAAACTTATTGAATATCATTAATAACATGAAATATTATTTTTGTATGTTTATCCATTTTCTACATGAAAATCTATTTATGAATACATGTGGACTGCTCAATAAAACAATAAAAACAAACATTCCTGAACATAGTTCTTTAAAATTTATAACTCATAAAAAGGCCCATAAAATAAATTAATGAAGCCATAATAAACCATATTCATGTAAAAAAGGTTCTTTAATTTTCAATTAATGAACCTAATGTGGTTATACAAGACACTAAATTGAAGAAAGAATTCAGATTCAAGGTAAGGGGAAAATCTCGAACCTAACTTTCTTTCTTCTGGTTCTCCCTATTTCACTCCATTTTTGTATGGTCACTCCTTAAAAATAAATTTTTCATAATTATATTACATTTTATGGGATATACATGTTTTATACTGAAGTTTTTATCTAACAAATGTTTTCTAAAATAACTCTTCTTTAAAAAACACACCTTCTACTTCTCAATCAAGGTTGATGGTTATCGTATCATGTATGTTATTAGCACTTAATTTTGGGAACCCAATGTTTATGAATGTGTTCTTATGATATGAAACTCATTCCTTTTAATTGGTTAGTTATGTTCATTTTTTATATATGTTCATTGTGGCATGTATGATAAATGATAATGTTATGATGTGATGGGTGCGCCTAAAATTATATATCACAATATGAATGTTTCAATGTGACGGGTGCACCTGAAATTATAAATCTCTCCAATGAATTGGGTAAAGTAATGAATCTCATGAGATAATGTGAAATGATTTGTGAACAAGATGCTAGATTTGTTCACAAGTATGTGTGGTAGTGAACCACTAAGACTTGATGTTTCAATTTTATACATTGCCACATTTCAAGTCTATAATTAATGATTCCTCTCATGTTCATGATACTTTTCCTATGTTATGGTTATGCTCACCAATTTTTATATTTGTTCTTATCTATCCTTTTACTGTGATTTTATCGCACTAGTTTTTATGCATATCCTTAGGTGACTACATGTACTAAAGATACGTCAAGTTCCAATAATAAGCTAGAGAAGAAGGAATTAAATAAATGTTTATACATGATGTTGTAATTTTTCTGCATGGTCTTAGTTTTACTAAGACACTAAATATTTGGATCCTATATGTGTAATACTATTATGTTTTTTATCATTAAAACGTTTTAATAGTAATGTAAGAAAAGGATAGGTCATAATAGTTCTCACCTACCACACTCTCCTGTAGAACTAGGCCTTCAGAATATGATAGCAACACCATCCTCACTCTATCCAATAAGGTAGAGGTAACAGTCGAAGATGAAAGGTAAGCTTTTCCCGGACTCTTTTTCACCTCTAAATGTATCTCAGAGAAAAAGGCCATTAGCAGCCACTCACCACTGGACTCCTGCACTTCCTATATCTGAGTTCTCCTACTCAGTGCATCGGCCACTGCATTGCCTTTTCTAGGCATATAGGAAAGATCAAAGTTGAACGACTATAGGTATTACACCCTTTGTCACTACCTCCGATTCAAATCATGCTGAGTGAATATGTATTTGAGGCATTTTTGGTCTGTATACAACACAAAGCAGTCTCCCAATAAATATTGTCTCCAACAATGCAAGGGATGATAAACTGTAGCTAACTCAAGGTCATGTGTTAGGTAATTTCTCTCATGTGGCCTTCAAATGCTAAGACCCGTGCACAACTACTCAATATACCTACATAAGCACTACTCCCGGCCTGATAAATGATGCATCATAGTACACAGCGAAACTTTTTCCTAGCTCTAGAAATATCAGTATCTGCACTGATGTCAAACGTCCCTTCTACTCCTGAAAGGGTTTGTCACAAGAATCTGACCATTCAAACTACACACCATTCTTAGTCAAGCCTGTCATCTGTACTGGTAAGAATGAGAAGTACTATATAAAATGAATGTAGTAACCAGATATCCACAAGAAACTATGCAACTCAAAAACATTCTTAGGCTAATCCTAGGTAACTACTGCTCTCACCTTCAATGGGTCCACTAATACTCCAGTATCTGAGATGACGTGACCTAGGAAATGAATCTGATCCATCCAGAAGTGGAATTTTGTGAGATTATAATATAACTGATTCTACCTCAGTGTATTCAAAATGATCTCAAGATTTTTGGCATGGACATGTCGATTTCAAGAATACACCAAGATATTTTCCACGAAAACCACCACAAAGGAATCTAGGTAAGGATGGAATACTCAGTTCATTAGCACCATAAAAGTTGTTGGTGAATTTGTGAGACCAAACAAAATAACCAAGTACTCATAAAGACCATTACTTCTATAAAAGGTTGTATGAGGTATGTCTACTGATAGAACATGTACCTGGTGATATGCTGGCCTTAATTCAATATTTTAGAACACTCGATCTCCTCAAAGCTGATAAAAAAATTCATCAATCTGTGGTAAGGGATATCAGTTTTTAACTATCAAATAGTTTAGTTTTAGATAATCCATGCATAGCCTAAGAGTAATATCCGCCATTTTCACAAAAATTACTGGTGAACCACAAGGTGAAGTACTGGGTCGGATAAATACCTTAGCTTCCAGATCCTCCAACCGTCTCTTGAGATCTTTCAACTTCATCATAACCATCCTGTAAGGAGGAATGGATACTAGTGCAGCTCCTGGAACTAGCTTGATAGTGAACTCCACCTCTCAAACCAGAGCTAAGCCTGAGAAGTTGTCTGGGAAAATATCTCTAAAACGATCAACCATTGGAGGAAAATCTTCCAAAATTTTTCTTTAATCATATAGATATAAAATCAGAATTTGGGATATCATCTTACCCATTCCATGATGCTCGGGTCTATCTCGGCTCACCTGGACATCCCACTCGCCCTTGAATAAAAAAGGCCCACCTTCTGGTGACGTAAAACCCCCCCTGCGGTGATAGCAGTCAACAAAAGAATGAAAAGAAACCAGCTAGTCCATTCCAAGAATGACATCAAATCCTGTCATCTCTAAGACATAGAGGTTCTATAGAAAGTGACACCCATAAATCTCAAGGGGACACTCCTTGAACAGACGTACAACTGTTGTTATGATCCATAACAGAGTGTCTAGTGTCATAACATCATAAGTATTAAAAATACATAAACAAAGGATTTCCACATCAATAAAAGATATAAAAATATGTGTTTCACCAGAATCAAAAAGTGCAGAAGATAAAACAAAGGTGACTAGAATTGTACCTTTGACAATAGAAGGCCCAGGATCCATCTTATATTGGGTCTGTTTCACTGCATATGTCTGACATATACCACGGCCTTGTGACACAGCCTGGCTACCCTGAGCTGACCCGCCCTACTGTCACTGAGATCCTGGGGGCTACCTATTACAACCAAGACCACTGCCATGGCCCGCACACCTTGACATATTCTAGTTTCCAGACTAGTTAGAAGCTACCAAACCTACTCCGGTAATTGGAGTCTGTAAAAAACCTATCTCAATAGCCACTGGTGGAAACATCCTATAGAAGCACTGGAGATGGCCCATATTTCTGAAAGCTCGGCACTCAACTAGGTCTTTCAGACACTGCAACATCAGATTTCCCGAACTACCTCACTGGTAGTACATTTCCTGGATACCAGAATAAAAGTGTGGGTTTCTCGTATCCATTCAATAAAACTCCATACGTCGCTTCTTGATTACGGTCAAAACAGTACCAGATCCTGGTGTCGAATAGCCCTGTCTCGCACCACCTGATTCTCATAGGTTGCACTTGGTAATTAGTGCCTAGTTTACAATAACAGAAAAAGAAGGAATCCTAAATACATTCACATGTGATCAATTGTCATATTGAAGACCATCCTCAAATCATCTAGCTTTCAATTTGTCATCACCCATTATAATAGGTGTGAATTGTTGAAGCTCAGTAAATCGGGTATAATAATCCATAACTGACAATGTTCCATAATTCAAATGCATGAAATCCTGGGATCGGTTGTCCCTCAGCGTCTTAGGAAAATAATAATCCTAGAAGGCCATTTGAAATTCTTTCCATGTAATATCCCAGTGATTCCCTGCCTGAGTGACAATATCCCACCATATCTTGGAAGAATAACACAACATATACATCACGATCTTGAACCTCCTCTCAAGAGGTGTCTATAGATGGTCAAAGATAGTCAGCACTGATTCCAACCATGATTCAATAGATTTTGGTCCACCATCCCCTGAAAAGGTAGATGGATACAACTGTTGGAATATACGTGTCAGCTCTTCCATAGAGGCGGCAGCCTGCTCCCTATAAGGTCTACATGAACCTCAAAAAACCTTCTCGGAACTGTGAATCTACACCTGTGTCTGGTATAATGACTAGTGCAGAATATGGCATAACTGGAGGATCCATCAGAAGCCCATGTCCCACCAACTTCGGTTTATATTCACTGCCAATCTCTTGGTGCACTGCTCGAGGTTTTTGTGGTGGAATTGTTCTGTAAAGTCCAACACATACACCTCATCAAAAGGTTTACGAAAAGAAAACTGTAACTTATAAGTGAAAAGAGTAATAATGAAAGAAAAACTCTCATGTTTTTCAAAATAGGAGTACACGGTATGTATAAATCATTAGACAGTGTGTTCTCCTAGGCCTCTACTTGGGCGTGTACTTCTGCCCAACATGGTTTTGTAACATCCCATGTACATGGCATGTTTACCAAGAGGCACTGTGTGTACTTGAGTGTCCTTCCTGCCCAAGTAATTCTACATTGCAAGAACTACATGGTTATACTAGTGTAAGACTACACAGTGTGTTCACCCTAGACACAGTGTGTATATCAAAACTTTTCAGCTGCCCATGTCATTAGTCACACGGTCGGATACACGGTCTACATACACAAAATGTGTAATTTAGCTACACTATGTGTCCAAATCAAGTCTCAACAACCCATGTTCCCTCCTCACAAAAAAGGTTACACGATCAAACATTACACAACATGTATACAGAAGTAAACGATGTGTTCTTCTTAATATTTAGAACACATTATTCCCCAAACAGGAAGAACACACATCATGTTAGGCTAGAGTACATGCCGTGTATACTGGGTTTTTAGGGAAGAAACTCTAGATTTCTCAGAAAACCCCTACTCTGCAGAAAAACCAACCAATGGGATGCCAAATTCTAATATGTGAGGTCCCATACTCCCCAAGAATCAATGTTTGGCACCCATACAAAACATATCATAATACAAGTATGGATAAAAACAGAATCATGATCTACCAAATTCTAGTCCAAGAGAGCCCATACACCTCAGGAACCAAAGTTTGGTATCCATTGCATCCAAACCATAACACATATCAATACACCTATCATTATAGCAGGCATAACTATCACATCATCTATCATAAAAGCATGCGATAACTAGTGCATTCTAGATGTCATGGAATAATGAATGGTATGAGATTCTAATAGGTGCCTATATGATGCATGAGTTGGAATACCCTCATCTCATCAGGTTACAACTAAAATAGAACCCATAATTGCATCAATGGTAATAGTATAAATCAAGTGCATCACCCAATCTTGAAATTGAATCAACTATAATTTATCATAATCTAAAAAGAATAAGTCAATTTGAGGAAATTTGGATTTTCCCTATATGTGGGGTAGCTACTCCCGAGCAAATCTATTTACCAAATCCCCACTCCTTCATATCCAGTTTATTGGCTCCAAATTGCAATTCAAAGAAAAAAGAAACCCTCTAATACAACTTTGTAATGTCCTGACCCAACTTACCACTAAATTGATGGCCGGACCGGTTCTCAAAATGGCCTCAAGTTCATTTACTCAAACACCAGAGCCTGCTAAATAGTAGCGAGGGCCTGGGGTGTGATATTGAGGAAACTATTCCCTCATTAGTAGAGTGTAACATAACAAGATAAATAGTAACAAATAGCGGAACTAGTAAACATCATGCAACAAAAACAAAAAAGAGGAAGTATGAAAGATAAATATCCATGTCTCATCCATACAAATGATAATGCCTCATGTTATATGTTCTAGGAAATCAACCAATATAGGATACACTGCAATCAAGTATAATACAATACAAAATTTTAGTAAAAAAATTGAGACTCAGCAGCATTGTAAGCTAAGGCTTGGTCCCATGCTCTCCTTATCCTAAGAAACAATTAAGTACTTGAAAAATGATCCTTTCCCCTATCGACACCTACAAAAATATAGTCTGTTTGGTCCCAAAAAAATGATGCAAATAGGGTGTGATAAATGAATCCTAGTAGGCATCCACCAACAGTTTGTGCCAATCTATCAGTGAGTATATGAAGCAGTTTTTACAGTAAATAAATGTAGTAAGTAGTATGTAGTCAAAAGGAAACAACCCTAAAAATACTAGTATTCATTTATCGAGTTTACTACATTCATTAGTAGTTAATTTACTTGAATTATTTAAATTATGGAATCTGGCCTAAGCCTGTCATTCGTTGTAGCAAGTTAAGAACAATAGAAGTCTGAGAAGACTTCCTAACAAGTAAGTAATGTCTGAACTCAAGATTGTGGTTTGGATTGGTAGACATGTCACTATTCCTTTCATTTAATCATTTAAGTATAACATGAGTCCATTCTTGAGATTCATAAGTTGGAATTCAAGTATCACTATAGGTTTAATTCTACTGACATCTCATGAGTCTATTCTCATCATTCATACTAGGGAGCCTGAGTATCACTCTAGATGTTGGTATAAGTTCAAACGAGTCCATCCTCATTGGTCCTACTAGGGAGCCCCAAGGTATCAATCTATGTATAAGTTTATGTCAATTTAGTTTTTCCTTGGAAATCCTACTAGGGAGCCCAAGTGTTATTAATTACATATAAATAAATACCTCTCGAGTCCATCCATGGAATTCTAAGCGGAACCCATGTATCACTAAAGGTGAAAACTACAATAGTATAGTGAGTCCATTCATGGTGTTCTAAGATGAACCCATGTATCAACCAAGGCTATTTACCATTTATCCAATAATTTTTTTTTATAAAATTCCAACATTCTTATCAAGAAAAACTCTGCATGACAATGTGGAAACCACAAACCCAGATCCATAATCAAATACTAACAATTATAACACAATTGAAATTTCAGACAATAACGAAGTTCATTTTAAATAACCCAAAAATGGAAAATGAAATCATTCCCATCGACATCATTGAGAGAAATAACCAAACCCAAAACTAAAGGAAACACACCCGTAGGATGGCCCTTAACCAATTGAAAATGCTAAAGAAGATTCAATTCATTGAATTAATTATCACAACAACATTTTATAATAAGAAGGATCAATTCACTTTTAAGGAAACAACCTAAACATGGGTTCCTTGAACAATAGAACATATAAACGTCTCTAAAATTAATGAGAGGCATGAGACCACCTACCTCGATGTCGAATGAGCGATATAACCTGACACCGACCCTTAAATCATCCTATAACATCATATATCTACAATAGAAGATAATTAATTCAACCTTGAATAACTTCCTCAAGAATATAAATCATCAAGAATGGATCCTGGAGAAGAAATATCTTACCGAGAGGAATCCAATGAGACCAACGACACTCGAATCAGGTTTCATATGATGAAACGAGAGAAGGATTTATTCCCGCGGCTCTTGGTTCTTCACCCAGCGGCTGTTCTGTTCAGGAGAAGAGAAAATGAGGATACTGCACATTTTATGATGAAATTTAGTATTACAAGGTGTGTATATAATTTTACTGTTCATAACTTCTCTGACTTACTTTACATGCCCCACACCAACCTTGCCGACAGGACTACACATCATTTACTAAGGAGTACATGGCGTGTAGTGGCTTCTTCTTCTCTCCCAGGCCAAAAACCTCATACACCATGTATTACCATCATACACATCCAGATTACACAACATGTACATAAGAGTACATAACATGTTATACTAAAACATATCATTTTTTCAAATATCGTTGTTTTCTCAAAAACAACACAAAGTAAAAGAAAATGAAGAAACCGAAACTCATAAGAAGAATCAGGTTCTTACACCGGACACCTTAGTCATCATATTTCACAAAATGTAATGGTACCAAAGGTCTATAACTTTACATCAGATACCTATCAAACTATTCTCACCCTCATGAATTTAAAAAAACTAGATGGAAAGGAGAATGTTGGTACAAACATCCAACCTATTAAATAACTCTCAAGGAACTTGATATATTTGGAACACAATAACCACTAGGGAAAATAATTTTAAAAATACACAATAAAATAAGACAATATCTTGAGGGAGATACCTCTAAAATAGGAATGGGCCACATAGATGGTAATAAAAGATACATCAAGATATATATATATATATATATTAACTAATTATGAGAAAAATACACTTATTAAATAAATTCATAATTAGTTGTTGAAAAAATTACATGCCTATAAAAATGTTCCTTCATTTAAATATTATTTTATATAATAAAAATACTTTATATAATGACTTTTCATTATAAGTAATTATATTTTTTTTCAAACACCAAATAGTTTAAAAGGATTTAAAAGAATGTTTTATTTTACAATTCCATGATTTATTTTTTCAAGAAAAAACATTAAGTTTTTTTTAAAAATCATGATAATATTTTATAATCATCCCATATCAAATCATACTATTTTACACCATTTTCATTTCATCAAAATAATGGTTCAAATCATTATTTCAAAACATAGGAACTTTTTCATGAAATATGTTATTTTTAAAAAAAATAACTTTATATGGTTTTTATTATAGATTACATACCATTTCAAATCATTGATCAAGAGTCTCAAATTTTACATAGGAAATTTAAATTATTAAAAAAATAGCATAAGGCTTGAACATTCATTTTATCAATTTGTAAAATTTTCTAAGTATTTTAACACAAAATTATTTATAGGAGTATACCCATGGAATTTATTTACATTTCATTTCCCAACCTACAAAATAAATAATAGTAACATGGAAAGAGATATCACCAGCATATTAATAAAAGTAAATAATCAAATGAACCACAATATTTCCCACTTTGGGTAACACAGAATCATCCACATAATTTTAAAACGTGTCATAATATAAAACATCTTGATGATGTAAAGAGTTTCCCTCTATACATATTTTTAAGGTCATAACATGTGTAATCAATATAAGATCTATCATAGGAAACCTAACCAAAAAGTTAGTAGTGAAACATTCCCATAACTTACATTATAAAAATATTTAGGCCTGGGAGGAAATCCCATATTCAACAGTTTCAAGATTTTATATAAAACCATTTTTCTTTTATTAACAAAATTAATTGATTATTACTTTTAGGGGATATGGGGAATCCATTAATCAAAACCCATCACAACATAACACAATTCATAATTTTGAAAAAACCTCACATCTCAACTACCATACATCACTACATCTGCACAACACAACCACTAGCTACAATTACCAACCAAAGAAAACATCCAATAGACATTTCTCTGAACCACATCACATTACCACCTACCATCCATAAGAAACCACTATTTTCACATAACCACATGATCCATATAATCCTCTAAACCCCCCTAACCAATGACCACGACTACCATCATGTATCAAATCCCCAACCACAAAAATCAAGGAATCCTCCCTTGTTAAGATAGTATCATCTTTTAGTGGCACTGACTCGACTACATGGTATTAATTACATAAAAATATAATGTATATTGAATAGTGATCAAGTTTCCCCCTCTTCGTATACTGGATATTTTTAATTACACATCACAAAAGGATATACAAAAAGAATAACCACACATAACAGTAACATATTCCGGATTCCATAATAATTTAGGGTCTTAAATTACTTTATGTCATTATTTATCATGGGTATTATCACACAATTAAAATTTTTACATGGGAATCTGGTTTATTAACCATATATACGTGATTAATATTTTAATAAATTATGAGATTATTAAGGAAGTCAAATCAAGAGTCTCATAATCCAAATAAATTATAGAAAAAATATGGGTTTTCAACCACTATTATTTTCATCAAGGAATAAAAATACATCAAAAAAACAATAACATTACAACAAAAAACACTCAAAATTTGAATTTATTTCTAGTAAAACACCATTCCTTGAATTTAAATGGATCTATCATGTAGTTATATTAATAAAAAAACTACCCACACATCATCTCACACATCATGGTTAATATTATTAAACAAGAAATTCTATGTTCTCCATGTAATTGGAAAATTTATACATGTTGGGTTCTGGTGTTCAATTCAAATACCCCATTACATACACAACATGCTTTTAAATCATGAGAATAAAACATGATTTTTGATCAAGAAATTAAAACATCTCATGTTCTGTTACTATTTTTACTTCTTCATAATGATAAAACAAAAATTCTTTAATCATTATGTTTCTCAAGAAATCATGCATATATACTGCAATAAGTATTACATTATTCTACTTCCATATTTATATAAAAATCATTAAACATTCTACATTCTCATGAATCACATTAGAAATTACCTTAGTTACCAAAAAAATGTTTTCAAATTTATGAATTCCACCATAACAAACTAATCATGAATTAATCACTAAGGAAAGGTTATTTTATAACTTAAAAATTCCTATCAGTTATAAAAAGATTAATTTTAATCATTGTAACAGCTTCAGGTCTGAATAGGTTACCACAAATAATTATTATCATTTTACAAAGTTTATAAATAAATTTCACAAGAATATACACCCTAAAACATTATTAGAACATATGGTTAAATCAAAAATGAAAACAATTCACTCATTCGAAAATACGAAGAAAATTATTCTTATTATGGTTTCCAAATTCAATAGAATTGTCAGTAACCATGATGGAAATTTTTAGAAATTTATGAATTTAAATATTTGAAACATAGTTTATAATAATTCCATAACAAATAGAAATGATAAATTATGAATGAAAAAAACAAGGAATATTAACTCACATGGGAACTAGAATAATTTTATGCATGGTTTCAATATAATTGAATTTATCATGCAAGTATGAAATTTACTAAAGGCAACAAGATTCATATGGGGTTTCAAAAATAAATAGTTGTTTATAAAAAAATACACTAATCCCAATTCACTAACAAAATAAAACATTTTTGAAATCAAGATTTCATGTAATATAGTTTATGATAGGAAATGATATTCAATTCATGAACAACCATTTTATTACAATCTTGGAATCAACACATTAAAATTTCCACAAGGTTTTTGAAAAAATAGGTTGGAACATATAATCACTATTTTACTCTTTTCTATCATGATATACGATTTATTGTGAATACAATTATAGTTCATTAGAAACTAGAGTATGGTCACTATCAAAGAAACACACATAAAATTTAATTATTTATTTAATTAATTTCTAAAACTTCCCATACCAATCCGTTTAATCACAAGAACAATCAATAATGATGTAGGCATATTTCACAGGCCTATACAATTCAAGTGGTGCCAACTCACTTGGTCATTTGGTGGGCTCAGAGTAAATTCATTAGATCTCTAGGGGAACTAAAATATAATATCTTAGCTAGTTTTCCCTAACCTATGAAAAACAACAAGACCATATGACACTATTTCTCTACCAACCCATGAAATCCTCACTTTTTATAATAATAAAAAGATGGAAATAAATCATGTATGTTCTTAGGGAAAATTAAAATTTTGGTTAATGCAATGGATAATAATAATGGTCTCTTTAAGGTATCCTTGATGGTTGAATATTTTTAATATGGATTGTATAGGAATTATTGAATCCAATGCCATAGTGGTAAATGACAAGAAAATAATAAAAAAGTTTTTATGGGTAATAATAATGATTATGAATAGAAAAAAAATGATTTATGATTGTTATGGGATCTTTTAACAATATTACATATCCTTAATGTAATAAGCATGATTGAATTGAGAGTGAAGAATATTAAGACATGATTCAAATTTCATAATGTAGGAAAATATGTATTGAGGAGAATATTATGAATCTTATTTTATGGTTAAAGTTTGATTCAAGATGATTTAAGTGTTTTAGAATTTGAGTTCAATAATTATGTTGTATAAGTGTTATAGTAATGATATTATATATAAAAAATCATAAAATTTCTAACAATTTTCTACAGTAGTTATTCCTTAAGTATTTTAAATAATATATTGAATGGTACTTGTAACCAAGAAGAGTGTTTTAGTGGTAAGTTGATATTTTTGATGAATACATGAATAATGGAAAGGTAATCCATAATATTTTTCTAATGTCAAGTTAATAGAGCATTTTTGGGATAAAAACAAGTTTTGAATTGAATATGTATATGGGATAGTATTAGTCACCTTGGAAGAAGTTAGTTATTTGATAAAAATTTAATTCATGATGGATTTTAAAATATTTATATTTGATTTATGAAATATGTTCAATAATCAGATATTTTATTTCAGGAATAAGGAGAGATTTAATTCTTTGAATAATGCATGTTTTAAATATTGTTTTATGATGATTCATGTTCTTTAATTATATAGGTGAATATGTGATCAAGGTATTTATATTAACATTAAAAGAAACTTTATAGGGGATTAATGATAAGTTTATTTTTTAAATTCAATGACTATATTCCAATTTTTTTGGATTTCTGAATTTAGTCAGACATGTTTTGGAGGATATTTATGGTTAACTACTTATTGAATGGAATATGTTGACACTGAATATTATTGTTTGAGGTTAAAGTATAATTTATGATATTGGATAAAATATTTAAACTATTTTGGTTTTAGAAAATATTTACAGGAATAAGGAATGACTTATGGATTTTTTTTATTTGATAAATAGTGCTTTAAGCATAAAAAATTATTCTAAAATATTGATTTACTGTTATACTTGATTAAGTGGAAATAAAATGAATAACAAACAAAGTATTCAACTATTATAATTAAATATAATGAAATAATGTAAATTTATTTTATTAAGATATTTATTTTGATAATAAATGAATCTATAAACATTAGGAAAATTTCATTAAAATAAAAACATTTTTTGTTACGATTTATTACTAAGAAAATAATGTTTGCTTATACTTTTATAGATTTATGGTTTTATGATTGTTGAAATTCTCAGTAATATGTTTTCTCTAACTCTATATTAGTCATTGATTGTTAGATTTTTCATCCATGTCTATAATATCAATTCCTACTCTTGTTCGCCTATTCGGAAACCTAGTTATGTGGTGATCTTCATAATTTATTTTTCCACTTTTTAAGGGGATGGTTTATTAACACTTTTAATATGTGGGGTTTGATAAAGGAATTTTCAAATATAAACCATTAAAAACCAAGAACAAATGAGGGTTTTTATTTTATTTAATAGAGGGGGGATAATGTTGCACTATGAGATTTTATAAAAAAAATTAATTAAATTTAATTTCCTCAAGAGATAGTGTTATATGCATCATAGAGTTTAAATAAATAGTGACATATTATTAAAATATTATTACGTGATAATTATTACCATGACCTTAAAATTTTGGGTATCAATATGATTAATTATATTATGAGAGATATAAAAAAGATCTTATTAAATATAAATTTATTGATTAATTCTCTATAAGTAAGAATTAAATTTTTAGTAATATAATATTATAATAAAAAACTAGATTCAAATCTAAATAAATTTTATTGTTTTTTTGATATAATATTATATTTAGTTATTGAAACTAAAAAAATTTATTTTCTAAAGTAAACATAATTTTTGAAATCATCATATAAAAATTAACTTATGGTGAAAATTTGAGACTTTTCTGGAAATTTTGATTTTTTAATGAATATATAAAAATATTGATTTCAATTTTAAAAAATATTTTTCTTCTAAAGTATTTATTAAGACAAATTCTAATTAGGAGTAGTTTTAAAATGACATAATTTTATTTAAAATTTAATTAATCCAAATATGGGTTTTGAAAAGATTTATATACATTAATTATGTATAAAAGAATATTATATTTAAAAATATAATTTTTATGAAAAATCAACTCCTTATTTTTAATTAGGGGGTCCAAATTTTTTGAATATATCCATTTTATTTTTATTCATTATGAGTAGTAACCTTATTAATTCTTATTACCATGTTAAAAGGGAAAATCTAGTAATTGAGGGTTAAAAATAATAAGAGAATAACTATAAAATGACCCTAAAAATATTCCTTAATTTTATTAGATGATTACCCTTCTTATATATAAATCCAAGAATCTATTATATAGAATTTTGTTTAAATTTTAATGTGATTCTGAATCTTTAATAATTTATGTAAGAATAAGTGATTTTTTTTCAATCTTGTTTTAAATAAAAATTTTAATACAGGGATAAAGAGAGTATATTTTCTTTTATAAATAATTATTTCAAAGATAAAAAATATATTCTCAACATGATAATTTATTTCTAAATTTTAATGGAGAAATAATCACTTTAAATTCATACACAACACTGATGTCGTAAATAGTCCATTAATGGAAATTCTAATAAATTAAATTAAAAATATTAAATTTAATATAATTTTAGAAATTTAATTTGATCAATGAACTTTCTAGATGAATATAGTATTATTTGGGTGTATTAAAATATTATATTCAAAATTAATTTGTTATTATAATGTTATTAATGTCAAATTAAATGAATATTCTCAAAATTTACAATAAAGATATTTTATCATAATAATATTTTATGAAATTATTTAAAAATCATAAAAATCATGCAATAAGACATGGTGTATATAATCTGGTCAGAAATATTTTATCATGGCCATATAGGGTCCAATTATCATATTAAAAGAAAAAATTACAACCCATTAATATTGAAAAAATGTGTTCCCTTAGTTATAATTAAAATTGGTTATCTAAGGGTTCATTAGAATGAAATTGTTTAAAAGGACCCCAAAAATTTCCTGAATTCTATTTGTTGATGGTATTAGAAACCTATCACACCTTAGCATCAAATCCCTTTCTATTTAGAGAAATTTTATTGGAAAATAAATTTATTATAAATTTATATTTTTATAAATTCCAAAAGGTCCCCTCACCTAAATTATAAAAAGGAACACCCCCTACATATTTACATCACATAGATCCTTCAAGAGAAACAATCCAATAACAATTTATCTTCTAAAATTACTTATAATAATTATAGTGGTTCTAGTGTTCCCAAAAGGCTAACCCTAGAGGCCAGTAGAAGATATCTAAATGAGTCATTTAAAAGAAGAGTTAATCTCCTTAACAGATCACTTTCTTTTCTACTATTATTTACCTCATATAAATATATGTTATTTATAATAAAATAGTAACTTTATAATCCTAGATATTTTTAACTGTTAATATGAATATGAAAAAACTATTATACACCCGTTTCCCTATTAAATGTTAAGTTAATGTATCGATCAAGGTTACATAAAACTTACCGTCTCCATGTTGCGATATAATTCATTTTTCATCACCATAATTTATAGATGATTATTATGATTGGTTTAATATTTATATATTATATTAATTTCCATAATATACTTATGGAACTATAATATCTTATCTTCCTTTCTTACCATCTAATCTATTTAGAAACCATAACATCGCTTATGTGTTTATGTGGACTACCATCTTCAAATAGAAACGTGATTAGTTTTTCATTTATATTGTACTTGGATGGTAATAAGGATAAAATTGATGAATATGAAAGAATTATATATGATATAATAGTTATATTGGTAGGATTAATTAATATTTAATTTTATTTTATTCCATCCATTGAGAAATGAAAACATTAACCATTTATATGTTTGACGTACCATCTCCATGAATAGTGTAATTAATTTTTATACCTATAACTTTTATGGATGAATCTTAATATGTTTATAATGAATATATAAGAACCTATATTTTAGATAAGGTACATATCATTTTAAATTTGTCTTAATTATTTATTTCAAAGATAATATGGATTCCCATTGAGGTTATAAAGGTTTTAAGGGGTGTTTGGGGATTATTCGGAGCTCAAAACCCCAACCTGTGGAGAAATTACTAGGCCACATAGTTAGTAGAAATATTGAAACTCTATCTTTATATTCTCTCCTAACTGTGTGGGACTAGATAGTGGGGTGAAGTAGGGTGCATGGTTTTCCCTAACCTCGTACGAGGGGACACACAACCATAAAAAAACTGCAGACATTGTTGAAGTGGTGTTTGGTAGGTTTGGTGCATGGTTTCTCTAACTGTTCATACTAAACATGTGAAATGCCCCTCCCTATAGCAGATATCATAAGTTTGGGACACGGTTTGGCCAACCATGAAACAGAACCATGGGATAACTATATTTAGGTGATTTTACAAAAGCTACCTTAATGAAATATTTTAACTTTATTTTCTTTTCTCCTTTATTCATTCCATATATAGGTGGTCTCCCCTCTCCCATTTTTGAGCCCTACTCAAGCCTAACATAGAAATTTAGATAAATCCCCCATCCGATGTTCAATAGATATTTTGTTTTTATTTTTTGATCCATCTAATTAAGTTCTTCAAGAATTTTTAGTCAATCATAATTCTTATTTCCATTGAAGATTCTATTTACATGTAGGATCATATGAACTATTTTTTGGGACATTGGTCCATTCTTTAGGTATCTACTAATCTAGGCCAAACTAGAGGATGATACTAGATGAGGATAGTCATACTAGTACAAGGTTGGTGGTCTATAACTCATCCCTCAAGTTTCTTTATTTTATAAATTTCCATGTGGGAATTCCAATTTCATCAGGAATATTTTATTAAATTATATATCTTTATTATATTCATTAGAACCAGGTTATAAACCCTTTTTATAATTTTTAATGAATGTTGGAGGTTATAAAATCAATGATGACCACCCCATGTAGGGTGCTTTCCATATTTATTCTTTTAGTTGCTTGTTCAGCTTATCTATGCCACTGTTCATGTCTTCTTTGGCTTGAACCTACCAATGGTAAGACTTTAATTAATTTAAAAACTATTTTATTGAGTTTTGACTATCCCTTATATATTTTAGTGTCACTTGACCCCTATAAGGTATGTTTTCTATGTAATTAATCAATGAATATTGAATATAATTGGAAAACATATTATTGATATAACTTTACCTAGATTATTATAAATGAACCCCCCACAACTAATCATCATTAACCCACCTTTTCATGTTTATGAAAGGAAATGGAGATAACCATGTAATTAAATATGAAATTATCGAAATAGTTTCATGTATTCAAAATGACTTGTCACACTAATGAAAGGAAATTCCTTAAATCAAATGAATTAATAAAAGGAATGATTATTACATGATCTTAATTAATTAATGAAACAAGTATAAGGTGCATAATTGCATACAAACCTTGACATTATCATAGTATTGGTTAGAATTGAGATCACCTTGAATTATCAATGGAATTACTTGAGAACTTGTGGATTTCATTCCGATTTAGGGATACTAGTTTCCAAGGTTGATACCCACCTTGGAACCCGATCCTTGTCTTTCAGTGGAATCTTGGTATGACACCATAGGATCACTCTTTTATTATTATCGGATTCATTAGATACAATCTTGGGATCCAACATGACATCTATGGACATGAGGAACCTTGCATACACCCTTGGTACAAGTCATATCTAATCCCATTTTACATTGGATGAATTACTTGGACTCAGTTAGGATAAATTGGATGGAATTCCATTGGCATTTCCACTTGGGTTACAATCTTACCCCTATATCTAGGCTACATATTATTACTAGGTTGGATCAACCCCTGAGGTCATGGATGTCATGTTTATTATCTTGGATCTTCTTCATTATTAATATCAATAGGATCCCTTGTTATATCATGGATCCTTTATTATTATTTTTTCATTTCAAGATGATAGTACTGGTTATGCCTCACATGACTCACATATATAAACTAGAACATATTTAATTAATGAACTGGAAACATATTTAGACAACCACTAAGGCTGAAGCATGTAATTGGATATTTACATTACTACACTACTTCACTTTTATATTTGTATGATTTTACACTAGTTCGGTTTATATTACATGTAATGGATATTATAGAGGCCAATAGTGTGGGTCTATGGAGATTTATCTAACTCCCTATCCAGGCTATCATTGGTAGCCAGGAATATTCCATATATGTATATGTGAAAAACAGGAAGCACCCCGCTTTGAATGATTTATTTCTTGCTTTCATCAAATGATGCTTAGTAACAGCTGACCAAGATGGAGTTTGGGTTGGTTGAATAGTTTTTTGTTTCTCTGTTCTACTTTTGTATAGAATGTTATTCATGCTAATTTGTATCAATGTATTCTTGTTTTATAGATACATGAAATGTATAATCATCTTCTGTGTATGATTATCAGTTTTTTCAGTTGTTATCATTCTGGTTACTTTATATTTCACAAATTGTTTATCCTATATTACTTCAGCTACTAACTTGTTATCCTATTTATCCACTATGCTACACTCTAGTAAGAAGGGTATAGTTTTCACATAGACACACCCTATTCCATCCCAGCTAGTTGGAATCCTATGTAATTCTGGGAGATGTAATTAAGGCCTAGTGAAACATCAGGATCAGGGAACCTCTGAGTTGAATCCTAGTTCAGGATGTCATAATGTGGTATCAAAGATATATTTTCTTGCTTTACTATTTGTAGAAAATAGAAAATATATTAGGAACTCTTTGGAACATGGTTATATGCCATGATTGGGGGTAGCTAACCCATGTTCTGGTTAAATGCTAAGTTTCATGAATTATAATTATTGTTTTATTTTTTTCTTATTATAGATGTAATTATTTCACCATTTAGTAACAAACATTCTATGTGATTGTTAATGTTATTATTCTAATTGAGGATTTCATTTCATCGTTGGCACACTGATATGAGGGAAAGGAGCACTGTCACATGTATTATCCTTGGAACCTATAATTCACATGAAATTCATATTTCCATGCCATATAGTTTAATTTCATTACTTTATTTTTCCTGTATTGCTTTTCATTGTTGAGTGAGAATTTTGTATATATATACTTGTGGTTCTCTTTGTCTACAATTGAGTAATTTATAGTTTATATTAATGAGGTTTATGTACCCTCATGGGTTTTAATGGGTAGTTTACCATGTCATTCTATTATAATAAAATTAAATGAGTGTTTATTTCAGTGATAAGGTGTATAGGCCCTAATTCACCAGTAATGGAGGTCCATTTTAAATGAACCTTGATATATGAATATAATCAAATTTAATCTATAAAAGTGAAACTTGAATTATCTAATAAAATGGTTTCTTTTAAATGAAGAGGCAATGTGCTATTGACCCTTAATTTATTGGGACCCCTGTAATTTAATCTTCAACACTTACTAATACTTGGTATTATAAAGGGATAGTTGGGGTAGAATACCTTGGTTAGTGAGCCATTGTTTTTACATTCATATTCTGATATTTCTATCTATCTTTTTCAAATTTTTTTCTAAGGTGTGTTCTTAGAATATTTAAATAAATTCCTTCATGACATACTCATATCATGCTCCAGGAAGGTGGAGATGACCATGCTCTAGATGTGGTGGTCCCTGAGTCACCAGTCTTACTGTCAGGAGTGTCACTTGAGGCCCCACCTGCTAAAACTGATCTGAGAACTGATTCTTAAAATCATTATAGTTTCGTATTCCTGATGTAGTACATGAAAGATACTTCACGGTCTATACCTACAATGGCCAATCTGACTCATGAGTTCCAGAAGAAACATCCTCCCACTTTCTTATGGGATGGTGTTCCAAAGTCTATCGAGTCTTGGATGGAGGCCACCCAATCCATCTTCGAGTAACTGGAGATACCAACTGAGTGGAGGGTCATGGTTTCTATATATATACTGTGGGATCTAACCAAGAACTGGTGGGACATGGTTACATAGGGGGGTCGATATCAGGGCATAGTCTGGGCTGATTTTCAGATTTATTTCTATGATTAATTCCTTCCTTAGATGCTAAGAGCTGGCAGGGGTAGAGAGTTCATACATCTTGGGTAGGGTGCTGTGTTATTTAGTTAGTATTAAGCACATTTCATTGAGATATATAATTTTTCACCTCTTCAGGCCGAAAATGAGATTTTTTGTGATAGAAACTTTGAGGATGGGATTGTGTATGCCATCCGTTCTTAAGTGAATATGTTTCACCTACCTAATTTCTTTGATAGAGTCAATATGGATCTTATCAAAGAGAACAACCTGAGGGAAGGTGATAATATGAGGCAAATAGGATCAATGATGTGGAAGGACAATAGTTCTTCTGGTAGTAGGAAGATACCTGTCACATTTCCACAAAAGAGAAGTGGTGGTCAAAGTAACTACACTGGTAGCTCCATTGTATTCCATCAGTAAGGGTGGAAGGGGAATCTAATGGCTTAGTGCGATAGGGATACTTTGGAGTACTTGGGTTATAGCCATATGGGGCACCTACAAAGATTCTTTTGGACTTTTCCGTCTACTTACATTGGATTAAGATCCACACTAGATCCATCTTCAGGAGAAGGTTATTTTATGCCATGTTAGGCAGGGAGTTGGAGTAGCACCAAAATGACTATACATGAAGGTATTCATGGATATAGTATCCATACATCTGATTATCATTATTTTCAGAAGAACAATCATACTCAGGGTAGTCCGACTATAGAAAGGGGTTGCGGATTAGACCAGTTTCTTACTTTATAGAATATAAAAAAGGATCAGAGTATAGGACCATCTACATTCTGAGGTACTATTCTAGTAGCCTCTACTATAGTGTCTTCTTTGTTCGATACAGGTGATTCACACTCCTTCATCTATTTATCTATCATGAAAAGTATCAGGATAGAAATATGGCATTAATATGGTGTAATGACCCTATATACAAGGTTGGGAGTATGGTCAGAGGGAATACAAAATTGTAGGGGATTTCCCCTTGAGGGAGACATTTACCATTTCTCATAGGACCTCTTTGTTCTCGAGGTGATAAGATTTGATGTCATTATCGATATGGATTGGCTGTTCCCATATCATGCCTTTGTAGAATGATATCGTCGAAGGGTGTCGTTTACATCACCAGAGGGAAGTGTTGATCTACATAAGGCTGAGTGGCATGTCCAGGCTAAAATAACTAGAACAAAGCACCGTGGGATAGGTGGAGTGGCCACCTAGATTGCTAATCTATATTAGGACGAATTCCCTCTAGTAGTAGATCATTTCTGGGATGTCTTTCCCAATTATTTTTATGGCTTACATCCTGAGAGAGAGGTAGAGTTTATGATCAATAATATTCTAAGAGCGGTTCCATTGTCTAATCCTCCAAACAAGATGTCACCTACTGAGCTCTATGATATTAAGTTATAGTTGGAGGATTTAGTGTCCAAAGGGTTTATATGGACCAATACACCCTCTTGGTGTTTTCATTTCTTTTCACCAAAAAGAAAGATGTGAACCTTCTTATATGCATGGATTAGAAATTTTTGAACAATATTATGGTAGATAACCAGTATCTAATGCTTATAATAGTTAATATCTTTGGCCATATCCAAGGATATAGTGGTTTTTCAAATATTGAACTGATATCAGGATATCATTAAGTACGAGTGAGGACACGAGACATACCTCACACAACATTCCATAGTAGGTATTGTCTATATGAGTGTCTGGTTATGTCATTCAGTCTCACAAACACACCCACCATTTTTTGGGATATGATGAATAGGGTGTTGCATCCCTATCAAGATTATTTTGTCATAGTATTTGTGGATTACATCTTGGTGTATTATCACACTCATAGAGACCATGCTAAACATATTGAGTTTATTCTACATACATAGAGAGAGAGCATCATATTTATTCCAATCTTGTTATGTTATACTTTTGGATCTAAAAATTTCACTTCTTCGGTCATATTATTTCGGAATAATGAGTATTTTTTGACCTAGAGAAGGTGAGTGTTATGGTTTCTAATGAGTATCCCAAGAATGTGTTTGATATATAGAGCTTATTGGGGTTAGATTAATATGATAAGTATCTTATAAAGGACTTATCATGCCTTAATACACCTCTTACTACTATTACAAATAAGGGTGTTATGTTCATGTTGTTAGAAGTGTGCAAGAAATCCATTCAATATCTGAAGGAGAGGATTATCTCAACACCTATTATAATTCTTCTATATCCTAGAAGAGGCTATAAAGTTTTCTATGATGCATCTACAATTTTCCTAGGAGTGGTGCTGATATAGGAGGAAAATTCATTGCATATGATTCCCAGTATTTGAGGCCTCATAGACATATTACATGACATATGACCTCAAGCTAGCCTAAATTGTTCATGAATTATGTTTCTATATGAAATATAGGATGGGTGAGCACTTTTTGGGTTTTATGGGCTCCAAGAGCCACATATATATCTTCATACATCATTACTTGAATCTCAGACAATAGAGATGGGTTTAATACCTTATTTCCTTATATTTTGATCTTACCAATACATCTGAAAAGGTAAATATGATAGTGGATGAACTATGTTGGAATACTCAGAAATAGGTCATCTAGTGAGCTAGTGATGAATGGAAATAGATGGACCTCTTTTCTAAGATGCGTATTTAGTTTCACGATAGCCATGAGCGGTACAATATCTCAGCCTTGATAATTAAAACTTCTCTACTTGAAAAGGTGAAGAGTAGGAAAATTTGGAATCCCAAAGTCTTGGTTCTCTATGAGAGTATTTTAGGATATGACCCCACTATAGATTGGTCTGTGGGAACAGAAGACATACTACATATACGTGGATGTGTATGGGTTTCTATAGGTATGAGAGATAAACTGATTCTAGAGTCATGTTCTTCTCTATGGGAAGTTCATCTAGGAATATCCTAAATTTATCAAGATCTGTGATGCTTGTATTGGTGGAATGGGTTGAAACATAAGATATAAGACTTTATCGCAAGGTGTTCCACCTGTAACAAGGTGAAGGTAGAACACCAAGGAACTGAAGGCTTTTGACCACCACTTCTAGTACAAGAATGTAAATGGGAAGATGTTTCCATGGACTTTATCATCTTCTTACTAAGGTCAACTGGAGGTAGAGATGTTGTATGGGTAGTCATTGATTGACTAATATTGGTAACCCAAATCCTTCCTATCAGGGAGGCTCTCATAGTTGATGAGATGGGAAGATTATATGTATGTGAGATCATTCGACTACATGGGTTACCTTGTACTATCATTTCATATAGGGATTCTGGTTTAACATCATGGTTTTTTGAGGGGTTGGAGAAGGCTAGGGGTACACAGGTGGTTTTGAGAAAAAACATTCATCCTTAGACTACTGGTTAATCAGAATGTAAGATAAAAGTGTTAGAGGAGATTATTTGGGCATGTATACATGATTTTTATGGTTATTCATAGATTCATATCCCTCTTATCGAGTCCACCTACAATAATATATTTTAGGGGATGATCGTACCACGATTCACTGTTTTCTTCCACCCTTACACCGCTGTTTTACACTATTTTTGTAATGAATATTCCAAATATAATAATAAATTTCACATTATGTTTGAATAATTTAATTAATGTTAATAAACATTATAATGGTAAATGTTACTTTTTTTATTATTTCAATGTAGGTGGAGGTGTTTTGGAGGGCCCTTGATGAAGTGGAAGAAAAATGGGCCAAAATTGCATGGATCCATGGACATTTGTCCACTATTTTGCATAATACATGGAATCCGTGCATCCAAATGGTCTGAAATTTGTGGTCCTATCCAAAATTTAATATACTATATTTCATATTAATGAACCCAATACTGATTCGGCTTATATGGGGCCCATCCGAACTGATCTGTCCATGCCACTGAATTTGGACCAAGTCAAATGTGGTGTTCTGTATTTTATCAATATCATGAGCTGTAGTTGTCAAAATGATTCCAAACATTCGGTGGAGATAGTAAAGAGGTAGTGATAAAACTTTTCTATTTTATCCAATGCGAGATAAGGCTGTCTGAAGACCAAAACGCGTGATACAACTAGATTGATGAAATCTGTGTGCCTAAAACCACCTTCCAATTTTCCTATAAAAGGGCACCAAGGGATCCTCATTTTCAAGTTCGGACAAGGAGTGAAGTGCTTACAATTTGGAGTCCTAGAGGAGTCTACTAATAACCTTGGAGGTTCTAGAGGCCCCTATCCTCATAGGGGGATCAACAATGAAGAAGGAGTTCAACCCGAGCTTCCTCCTCCACCTGATGTCGGGCTAAACGGTGGGTGTTCGTTGTGAGGGAGATACACACATGTCAAGGGAGTTCCGATGCATAAAATAGCTACTGATTTGGAGTAATTTGGGTTTTTAAACATTTCATTCCATTTATCTTATTTTATTTCAGATTTGAATGCTTGATTTGATTCATGTGAGTGTTATGCTCTTATTTTCTAACCGATCGGTGTGAGGTTTTGAGTACGTGACTTGTGTTGTTCCGATTGGACATCACAAGAATCCTTTTCATACCCACTTTATTAAGATTTCAATCTGATATTGAATCTCTTATTCCATACATAAGTACTGGACCTTGACAATATGATTGTTACATCAAGGTTTGGTCCTTAAAGCATTGAAATAAAAGCTTAGGAATTAATCGAGATTCCAATTAACTCCAACCAAAGAATTACTCTAAACCTAAGATGAATCTCTATGAACAATGAACTTGATATGTGTGTAGTGAAATCACACAGACAATTTTATTTCATATTTTTCAAAATCCACTAGTTCACTCAACTTTTAAGCTATTTCAACTAAGTCATTGTTTTAAACTCTTTTCAAAACCACCCCTCTCTTAGTCATTTTTATTAAAAATACACACTCTAAACCTACCAACGCTCCTTGAGAGATGACGTAGGGTCTAACCAAGACTATAAATCAACCTTAAAAACGTAATCAATTTGACGTTTCATGACAACGTGGTAAAATTTTTGCGTCGTTGACGGGGATCACTTTGGTTTTTTGTGCGTGTTTTTGATATTTTTTTTGTAATTTTTGTGAATATTTGTTTGTTTTATCTTCTACCTTTGAATTTATTTTTCTGTTCTAATTTATTTATTATGTATGTTCTGTGTATGATGAATTCTACTCCAGGAGAAATACAAACTTTTGAACCCGAACTAGAGAGTATCCTACATCAATGAAACCGAGACACACAAGACAACACTTTGAAGAAGGAGACATCACATCTTTAAATTCTTCTTGATACTTCTTATTCATCTGAAACCAAAGTTAAAACTGAACATAACTTGTATAACATGGATGAAAATAAAAGAACACTAAAAGAACTCACCTCACCTGATGTTGATATCCGACCCACTTACATTCAATTATAAGGCGAGGCACCCAATTTTGAACTAAAATCTGGTTTAATTCATTTATTACCAAGATTTCATGGACTGCCTAGAGAAGATCCACATAAGCATTTAAAAGAATTTCATACTGTGTGTTCAATATTAAAACCTACTAATGTGGATGAAGAACAAGTAAAACTTAGGGAATTTCCATTTTCATTAGAAGACATGGCTAAAGATTGGCTGTATTATGTTAATTCACCTATTAGAGGTTGGTCGGACATGAAATGAATTTTTCTTGAAAAATACTTCCCTGCCTCTAGAACTACAACAATAAGGAAAGAAATATGTGGGATAAGACAATCTCAAGGATAAACCCTTCATGAATATTGGGAACACTTTAAAATATTATGTTCAAGTTGTCCACACCACCAAATAAGCGATCAACTTTTAATACAATATTTTTATGAAGGTTTAATTCCAATAGATCGTAACATGATTGATGTTGCTGCAGGTGGTGCACTAGTGGATAAAACCCCAATCACTGCAAGTACCCTAATTGAGACTATGGCACAAAACACTAAACAATTCAGTTCAAGGTCCAGTGTACCCATTCGAGGTGTCCATGAGGTGCAAAGTACTTAATTCGAGAAGAAGGTTGACACAAAGTTTGAAGAGGTGAGTAACCTTCTACGACAACTTGCTCTTTCCCAAGAGAAATTCCAATATCCTCCTCCCATACATTGTGGTATATGCTCTTCTGATACCCACTATTCTGATAAATTCCCCCAATTGAGAGAAACTTTTGAGAGTTGTGAGGCAATATTCCCAGGACACCCCTATAACCAACCCATTAGGCAAGAACCTTACTATCCATCCAACCCTGTGTGGAAAGAAAACCAAGACTATAGGAAAGGGGGGTATTCAAACTAGCCTCATCAACCATGGAACCAAGTAGGGAAAAGTAGTCATCAACCACCACCACCTAGAAATTTGCAACCACCCCAAAGGCTTTTCCAACAACCCCCTACAAAACCCGAGCCTAGCCTAGAAGATATGATGAAACAAATGGCTGCCAATAATATCTAGTTCCAGAAAACCACCCAAGCATCCATAAAAGACCTCAAAACCCAATTAGGCCAACTAGCTAACTCAGTGGGTTAAATCGAAAGCCATGGGTCTGGTAAACTACCATCTCAACCACTTTTCAACCCTAGGGATAAGGGAAATGTTAGTACCATCACCCTTAGGAGTAGAAATCAAATTAAAATCCAAATAACACCTCCATTAGAGTTATCCCCTCCTAAGGAAACCACCATCCCAACCATTGAAAAAGGTTCAAATGAGGTGAACCTTGTCTTGAGAGAAGTCCTACCAAAGGAAAGAGTGTGTCTGTTGATGAGTTACCAAGCCCAAGCATTCCTCTTCCATTTCCCCAAATATCCACCCAACCAATGAAACAAAAGGAAACTGAACTTGATAAATAAATCTTGGAGACTTTTAAAAAAGTGCAGGTTAACATACCATTGATTGATGCCATCAAGAAAATTCCGAGATATGCCAAGTTTCTGAAGGATATGTATACCCACCGAAGGTGACTTAGAGGTGATGAGAAGGTGAGCCTGGGGAGGAACGTCTCAGCATTGATACAACCATCACTTCCCACCAAGTGAAACGATCCTGGAAAATTCTCAATTCCATGAACCATAGGGGAGTATTCTTTTTCTAATAATATGTTTGATTTGGGTGCTTCTATTAATGTAACGCTTCACTCCATATACTCTTCTTTGTAGGTCGGTGAACTAAAGCCCACAGGAATAGTTGTTCAGCTAGAAAATCGGAGTATGACACACCCTTATGGTGTGTTAGAGGATGTTCTTGTGAGGGCTAAAAATTTAATATTTCCTGCTTATTTTTATGTGCTAAAAATGGAAGATGATTGGATGAATAGACATTCCACAATTATATTGGGGAGACCATTCTTGAAAACCGCCAAATCCATAATTAATGTTTATAATGGTACATTATCTATAGAATTTCGTGGTGACATAGTCCATTTCAGCACCCTTGATGCCATGAAGCACCCCTTAGAAGAACATTCCTATCTCTTGGTAAATTCAATTGATGTACTCCCTTCCCCTAAAATCACTTCATTTGTTTCCCCTGATCCTCTTTCTAAATTTTCCTCTTTGATTGAAATTCTTGGAAATGAATCATGTCTTGATTGTTGTAGTGGTCTAGAAAAGTGTCATGCATGTTTATTAATTGATAATTTATTGAACACGGAGGATCACGTGACCATCGATGATATTTCTACGCTTGTAAAAGCTAATTCCTCATCAGAGGATGATACCATTGAGTAGTTAGATGAGATTAGTGACCTCTCACTTTCACACACACTCCCATCAATCCAAAATCCACCTGAATTGGAACTAAAGAAACTGCCTCAAGATTTAAAATATTCATATCTTGAGAATGGAAACAATTTTCCCGTCATCATTTCTAGTTCACTCCCTCATGAGCATGAATTGTGACTGCTTGAACTTTTGAGGGAGCATAAACAAGCATTGGGATGGACACTTTCATACATTCCTGGTATTAGCCCATCAATTTGTACACATCATATTATTAACTGATGAGGCTAAACCAGTGAGGCAAGCACAACGTTGACTGAACCCAAACCTCTTAGAAGTAGTTAAAAAGGAAGTAACAAAATTATTGGATGCTGGAATCATTTACCCTATCTCTGACAGCCAATGGGTCAGTCCCGTTTGAGTAGTTCGTAAAAAAACTGGCCTAACGATAATTAAAAATGAAAATAATGAATTGGTTCCAACTCGTGTGCAGAATAGTTGGTGTGTCTGTATAGATTATTGCTGACTAAACCAACACACTAGGAAGGACCATTTCCCATTGCCATTCATTGACCAAATGCTAGAGAGGCTAGCGGGGAAGTCCCATTACTATTTTCTTGATGGGTATTCTAGATACTTTCAGATCCATATTACCCCCGAGGATCAAGAAAAGACAACCTTCACTTGCCCCTTAGGCACATTTTCCTATAGAAGGATGTAATTTGGCCTATGCAATGCTCTGGGTACTTTCCAACGATGTATGGTTAGTGTTTTTTCAGATTACCTGGAGAATTTCATGGAATTTTTCATTGATGATTTTACTATTTATGGATCCTCTTTTGATGAATGTTTAAGTAGTCTTGGTTCCATCCTACGTCACTGTATTGAAAATAATCTTGTATTAAATTATGGGAAATTCCATTTCATAGTGAGATAAGGTATAGTTTTGGGACATGTCATTTCTGGGACTGGTATCCAAGTAGATAAATCGAAAGTGGATGTCATTTCTTCCCTACCATTCCCTAAAAATGTACGTGATGTGCGGTCTTTCCTAGGTCATGATGTATTTTACCGATGTTTCATTCAAGACTTCAGTAAAATTTCACTTCCCCTCTCCTCCTTACTCCAAGACGAAAAAGATTTTGTTTTTGATAAAGAATATGAAGAAGATTTCAATAAATTAAAATGGAGTCTCACATCACCCCCGATAATCCAACCACCTAGGTGGGATTTACCATTTAATCTCATGTGTGACACCTCTAACTATGCAGTTGGGGCAGTCTTGTCACAAAGGGTCAACTGAGCTCCACATGTCATAGCCTATGCCTCACGTACTTTGGACCCTGCCCAAGAAAAATGCACCACCACTGAAAAAGAATTTCTTTCCATTGTGTTTACCTTGGATAAATTTAGTTCATACCTTTTAAGGTCCAAAGTCATTGTGTTCTCAGACCATGCAGACCTCCAGTATCTCCTAAAGAAACTGGAAGCCAAACCACGTCTAATTATTTGGATGCTCCTCCTTCAGGAATTAAATCTAGAAATTATAGATAAAAAAGGAGCAGATAATGTGGTGGCAGACCATATCAGTAGGATCACCCCATCCTCGGACACTGTCTCATACCCCTGTATTCCCATTAATGACTTTTTTCCTGATGAGAAATTGTACAAAGTGCAATATGTTATTCCCTGGTATGCTGAAATTGTGAATTATTTGGTAGCATCTTGTATTCCTACTGATTTCAACAAAAACCAAGCCAGTCATCTAAAACACAAGTCTCGTTGGTACATTTGGGATGACCCCTACCTTTGGTGCACATGTAGCGATCACGTCCTTAGGCATTGTGTTCCGGATAGAGAGTTTCAGTTTGTTCTTATATTATGCCACACTCTTGCTTGTGGGGTCCACTTTGGTCCCCAATGGACTGCTCGCAAAGTTCTTGATTCTGGTCTCTTTTGGCCAACACTATTTCGGGATACCCATGAATTTTGTAAATATTTTCCTCGTTGTCAAAGAATGGGGAATGTCTCTAAAAGGAATGAAATTCCACAACAATCCTTTCTCTTTCATGACATTTTTGATGTTTGGGGCATTAACTTTATGGGGCCATTTCCCAATTCATTTGACAACTTGTACATTCTTTTTGCCGTTGATTATGTATCAAAATGGGTAGAGGCACGATCCACAAGGACAGATGATTCCAAAAAATTTGTAGAATTTTTTAGAACATAGATCTTTTGTAGGTTTGGATTACCTAGGTTCATCATCAGTGACCAGGGTTCTCATTTCTGCAACCGAACAATGTAATCACTTTTGCGTCGGTATGGGGTTAGTCATCGAGTATCTACTGCGTATCACCCACAGACTAATGGTCAATCCGAGGTGTCAAATAGATAGGTAAAAAAAATTATTGAAAAAACGGTGAAACCCAACAGGAAAGATTGGAGTTTTAGACTCGATGATTCATTATGGGCTTACCATACTGCTTTAAAAACTCCCATTGGAATTTCACCTTATAGGATAGTTTTTGGAAAGAGTTTTCACCTCCCTATTGAGATTGAGAACCGGGCCTACTGGGCCATCAAACAATGCAATTATAATCATTCTGGTGCAGGTGCTCAAAGGAAGTTGCAGATTCAAGAGCTAGAGGAAATGAGAAGAGATGCATATGAAAACTCCAGGATTTATAAGGAGAGAACAAAGGCTGAACATGACCGTCTTATCCTTCATTGTTAGTTCCATATTGGGTAGAAGGTCCTCCTCTACAATTCAAGGATGAAATTACATCCCGGTAAGCTTATTTCCTGCTGGTTTGGACCATAAATTGTTACTAATGTCTCTAATTTTTGGTGTTATTCAGGTTCAAAATGAAGAAACCAAGCAAACCTTCACTATCAATGGGCAGCGGCTGAAGCACTTTCATGAACTCGTTCTGGAGTCCCTGATGGAGGAACTCCAAGTTCAAGAAGCAAACTATGAATGACATCCACCAGGTTTTATCCTTCCTTCCCACATTCTCTTTTACTACAGTGAGGACACTGCATACTCTAGGTGTGGGGGGGGGGGGGTGGATACATTCCTGGGTTAGTTAGGAATTTTCATCGTTTTCTCCTTTTGTTTTCTCTTTTTGTCCTTCTTTATGGTATTTTCATTTTTCCCCATCAACAATTTCAAAGTTCCATGATTTGGATACCATTAAGTGGGGAATGTAAAAATACCATAAAGAAGGCTAAAAAGAATTTGTGTATGAGTTTACCAT
Source organism: Viscum album (assembly GCA_963277665.1). NCBI lineage: Eukaryota > Viridiplantae > Streptophyta > Magnoliopsida > Santalales > Viscaceae > Viscum > Viscum album. The sequence continues at coordinate 1,966,919,632 of OY728121.1, forward strand.
CAAGGAGTGATTTTTTTAGTGAATTGGTTTTATGTCAATGATATAAATGGTTGTATCACTGTGAAAAATTTTAGATGATTGATGACCCCTGTGTGAGTAGTTTTGGGAAAACTGTTTCACTAATATCTCCATACATTTTTGCACCAAACCACAAAGTGTGAAAATTTCTTACTTAATATAAGGTAAATCTTTGTTGGGTTAATATTTTTCAGCTTGAAATGATATTTACATACATTCATTCCTTATACGATCTGTTTCATTACTGTACCAGATTGACCTATGAATGTGTACCTAATGTCTGACTGTTGTACGCCATCAAAAAAAATTATTGTGTCTTGGGTAGGTTAAAAACCACTCATCCTCAACCTTTGATTTTGTTATAACTATTTCAATTAGTGCCGTGAGGAGATCAAACAAGGGTTGAGAGATGAGTGTGAGATTTGTTCCAATTGACACTTCAAAAAAAAATATAATAAATGAAGGGAGTGATGAAATGTGCAAAATATGGGGATATCTAGGTCAGGAGCTTATGGTTTAAGTTCTGGGAATTCTTAAATGAGTGGGTATTGAAATATTATTGCAAAGGATGTAGGACAGGTTCGGTGACAAAATCATTTAAGCTGAAAAATGTTAAAATAACATATATTTATTGGATATCAAGAGGAAAGAATAGAATGGAATGGTTTTCACACACACACATGGAGAGTTAGTTTCAGGGTTTACTTCTGAATTCCTTTCACAATTGGATATCGTGAATCTTTTTGAATTTCGCTATGATATGATTATGAGACATCTTTTTCTATTTTCACTAGGAAGAACTCCTTGGTGTGGTCCATGCATTGATCACTTTACTTTAAATACAATTTCCTGAAATGTTAAATCTTAATTATGTTGGAAATATATATATATATATATATATATGCATGATTTCATTTGGATATGTGATTTTGCCCAGGAGTACAAATGTTTAGGTGTGGGGGTGTGATCGTACCAGGATTCACTGTTTTATTCCACCCTTACACCGCTGTTTTAAACTAGTTTTGTAATGAATATTCAAAATATAATAATAAATTTCACTTTATGCTTGAGTCATTTAATTAATTTTAATCAACATTATAATGGGAAATGTTACTTGTTTTTATAATTTCAATGTAGGTGGAGGTGATTTGGAGGGCCCTTGATAAAGTGGAAGAAAAATGTGCCAAAATTGCATGGATCCATGGACATCTGTCCACTGTTTTGCATATTAAAAGAAATAGGTGCATCCAAATGGGATGAAATTTTGTGGTCCTGTCAAAAATTTAATAGGATACATTTCATATTAAGGAACCCAATCCTGATTTGGCTTCTATGGGTCCCATACTAACTAATCTATCCAAGACACTGAATTTGGACCAAGTCAAATGCGGTGTTCTGTATTTTATCAATATCTTGAGATGTAGTTGTCCAAATGGTTCCAAAAGTTTAGTGGAGATACTCAAGAGGTAGGGATAAAACTTTTCTATTTTCTCCAAAGCGAGATAAGGCTTTTTGAAGACCAAAACGTGTGGTACAACTAAATTGATGAAATTTTTGTGCCTAAAACCACCTTCCAATTTTCCTATAAAAGGTAAACAAGGGAACCTCATTTGAAAGTTTGTACAAGGAGTGAAGTGCTGCCAATTTTGAGTCTTAGAGGAGTCTCCTAATCACCTTTGAGGTTCTAGAGGCCCCTATCCTCATAGGGGGATCAACGATGAGGAAGGAGTTCAACCCGAGCTTCCTCCTCCACCCGATGTCGGGCTAAACGGTGGGTGTTTGTTGTGAGGGAGCTACACACATGTCAAGGGAGTTCCGATGCATAAAATAGATACTGGTTTGGATTAATTTTGGTGTATAAAAATTTTATTCCATGTATCTTATTTTATTTCAGATTTGAATGCTTTATTTGATGCATGTGAGTGTTATGCTCTTAATTTCTAGCAGATCGGTGTGAGGTTTTGAGTGCGTGACTTTTGTTGTTCCAATTGGACATCACAAGAATCCTTTTCATACCCACATTATTGAGATTTAAATATTATTTGGATTCTCTTATTCCATTCATAAGTACTGGACCTTTACAATATGATTGTTACGTCAAGGTTTGGTCCTTAAAGCATTGAAATAAAAGCTTAGGAATTAATCGGGATTCCAATTAACTCCAACCAAAGAATTAATCTAAACCTAAGAGGAATCTCTATGAACAATGAACTTTATATGTGTGTAATGAAATCACATTGACCCTTTTATCTCATATTTTTCAAAATCCACTAGGTCACTCAACTTTTAATCTATTTTAACTAATTCATTGTTTTAAACTCTTTTCAAAACAACCCCCTCTCTTAGTCATTTTTATTAAAAATACACAGCCTAAACCGACCAATGTTCCTTGAGAGATGACCTAGGGTCTACACTAGACTATAAATCAACCTTAAAAACATAATCAATTTGACGTGTCATGAAAATGCTGTCAGGGGATAATTTAGATGGATCCCTTTGAGGCATGTTATGGTAGGCCGTGTCCTTCACCCATGTACTGGCTAGGGGTAGGAAAAGTTTCCCTACTAGGTCCTCATATCATGACAGAGAATTTAGAGCATGTTCAACTACTTAAGGAAATGTATGTCTACTGATCAATATAGATAAAAATATTAGGTCTATCACTATCAATGACCTATGGAGTTTGAAGTCAGGGACCTTGTTTTCCTACAGTTATCACCCAAGCTAGGGAATATATGGATACAAAGGAAAGGGAAGTTATCTCCTCATTATGTAGGGTAATTTGATATTATAGAGATATTAGGGATGATAGAATATTAGTTTTCACTACCTTATAGGTACCATACCATGCACAACATCTTCTAATATTTTCAGCTTCACTGTTATATGCCGACCCATCTCATAATTTTGATCTTAAGGAGGTTGAGTTAGACATTGATAATTTGTTTGAGGAGTTTCTATACACATCGTTTACTAGAGAGAAAATGATCTCTGAGGTTGTTCTGTCTATTTTGTACGGGTGATATAGAAGTACAACCATGTAAAGGATGAGACCTAGGAGTGGGAGGCTAAGATACATTCATAGTGACCAGAGTGTTTCTCAGAAATTGTTTGATTACTCTAGGAAGTTGAACTCAAGGATGAGTTCCTTTAAGGGGGGAAGAATGTAAGAAATTGGTTTTTATCTCAAGCATGAATCCTTTAAAATTTTTCCTCATTATTTTTTTGGGACCTAATAGGGATTCCCTTTTGAGGTTATAATGTTTTTGGGAGTGTCCAGGGATTGTTCAGAGCTTGAAACCTCGGTTGGTAGAGAATTCACTAGGTCACATGGTTATTAGAAACCATACCACCCAGCCCATATGGTCACTCCTAACCATGAAGGTCTAGAAAATGGGGTGAATTAGGTCACACAGTTTTCCCTAACTATGCTCCAGGGTCCGCATTCCCATTCAAAAAACTAGAAACATTGTTGCAGAGGTTTTTTTGATGATTAGAACATAGTTTCAATAACCGTGCATTTAAACCATGAAAAATTCACTTACATACACTTTATGCAACACAATTGGTGCATGAAATATCCCACCATGTGGCCAAACATGTGATGCCTATTTTTGGGTGATTTTACAAAATACCCCTTAATGAAATTTTTTAACCTTATTTTCTTTCATCTGTTCATTCCATCGCTAGGAGATCTCCCCTCAAATTTTTTTGAGCCCTCTTGAAGACTAACCTATTAGTTAAGGGAAATCCTCCATCTGAAGTCATATTGAGCTCATATTCATCAAGTTGGATTCCTCTCTGTATGGTATTCATTCCTTTTTATCCCTTTTCTTTCTTTTTTTATATCGATGATGCTATTTAGATTCAATATCTTATGCCCTATTTTCAGGGTGTTGATCCGTTATTCATATATCTTCCAATATAGTCCAAAATAGAGGCTAATATTGGATGAGGGGAGTTTTATGAATATGTGGTAGGTGTTTTATAACCCATCCCCCAAGTTTTATTGTTTTACTAATAGCCACGTGGGCACATCTATTTCTTCAGGTGTATTTTATTAAATTCATATACCTTGATTATAGTATTTAGAATTGTGTTCTAAGACCCTTTTAATAAATGTTATTCAATGTTTGAGGTTATAACCTCAATAAAGGGCACCTTATATAGGGTTTTTTCCATATTTATTAATTTAATATCTTGTTCAACGTATCTCCGCCACTGTTTGGGCATGATTTGGCATGACCTTGATAATGTAAAGCCTTTAAATAATTAAATAAATATTCAATTGAGTTCTTACTAGACCTTTTATATTTTAGAGTCACTTGACCCTTCTATTTTAATTCTTATATGTAATTAATTAATGAATCTTGAATGTAATTGGAAAGTATATTACTGACATAACATGGCCTATCTTACTATTAATTAATTCCCCATGGTTTCTATACTTATCTAACATTTTAATTTTTATGAAAGTTAAAGGAGAGAACTAAGTAACTAAAAATGAAATTATAGGAATTGTTTCATATCCTTGAACTTCCTTGTCACACTAATTATAAGAAATAGGTTTAACCAAATGAATTAATAAAAGTAATGATTATTACATTACCTTAATTAGTTAATAAAATAAGTATAATGTACCTAATTTCATATGTACATTGAAATTATCATTGGATTCATCAGACTTGAGATTGCCTTAGATTCTTAAGGTAATACCATTTGCACTCATGGATGCTATTCTGAATCAGGGATTCCTGTTGCCAAGGTTGATACCCACCTTGGAACCTGATCCTTGTCTATCACTGGATTCCTAGTATGACACCATAGGATCCCTCCCTTATATTATATGATGAATTGGATTAACTCCTTGGATCTAGCATTACATCTATGGACATGAGGTTCCTAGGATACACCATTGGGCCTAGTCATACCTTATTCGCATTTACCTAGGATGAATTCCTTTGAATTAGTAAGAATAATTATTATAGAATGACTTGGGAGATGCCACATGGATTACAATGTTACCCCTATATCTAGGATATATATTATTACTGAGTCGGCTTGACCCATAAGGTATAGGATGCCTTTGTTATTAAATTGGGCCCTCTTCCTTATTACCATCAATAAGATACCATGTCATATATTGGATCCTTTATTCATTATTTTTATTATGTTGGGATGTTAGTGCTGGTTATACCATATGTGAATTATATGTATAAACTAGAACATAGTTTATTAATGAAATGGTTACATGTTCAGACACCATCTTAGGATGAATAATTTACTTGGGTATTTACATCACAGTACAACTACACTTTAATATATGTATGATTTCACACTATTTTAATTTATATTACATGGTCTAGATGTTATATAAGATGTTGGTGGTGTCCTAATTAGATTTATCTCACACCCTATCTAGTATTTCATTGGTACCCTAGAATATTACATGTATGAATGTGTTGAAAAAGAGAAACATACAGCTTTGGACACTTGCTTGCTTATGTTGGAGCTTGGTAGAAGATGACTGGGATGGAACTCAAGATGAATGGATAGTTTTTGATTTCTTTTTTCTACTTTTTTATAGGATGTTATTCCTGATTATTTGTCTCCATTTTTTCCAATTTTATAGAGTCATGACATGTATAATCATCTTTTGTGTATGATTATTAGCTGTTTCAGTTTTTATCATTCATGTCTCCTTCTTATTCACCATCTATTTATTGTATATTTCTTCTGCTACTTATATTTTATCTTATTTAACTTCCCTAATAAATTATGGTAATTAGGGAATAGTCTCCCCACAAACACACCCTAATCAATCACTACTAGTGGGAAATCACTAGCATTTGGGGAGATATGCTTGAGGCCTAGTGATTGATTAGGATCAGGGAACATCTGAGTGGAATTCAGGCCCGTGATGTCACAATATATATATATATATATATATAATATCTTTTTCATGTTTGAAATTATGGATATCATGTAACCATGATTAAAATAAAAATAAAAAAAACCCTAAACCAAAACTTACATGAAAAACGAAGTAGATATCAATATAAATGGTGATTTTAATAAATATGTGTTAATAAATGGGTGATAAAAGATTATAAGTAAATCATATATAGTACTATAAATGTTATTTATTTTACTTTTTTGTTTCATAATAAATATATATTTATTCTATTGGAGGTTATAATGTTTATAAAAGATGTTTAACCTTTGTTAATGAATTTTAGTCTCAATTTTATTTTTGTTGGACACATGAAATATTCAACATTTGTTTTTTCATACTATATATAATACCCATGAATTTATTTTATGATGGTTTTATGAAATTAATGAGGATGTAAATATTCATCTAATTTTAGTTATTTCATGTGGATTACTATTTAAATGATACCAAATTGGAATGGGTTATATGTGACAAACTATTTGTTTATCAAGATTGATTATGAATATTCCTCTATTAATGATATATAATAATATAAATCCAAATAAACATATTTATTTTATTTTAATATGTTTATTTTTTAAAAATACATATTTTATTTTCATTTTTCTCATCTTATGTACTAAATATAAGAATAATGTTTTTATGGAAAAATGACTTCATTTATATATTCAGTTGAGAAAACTTTTTTCTTCCATATATAAGTTTTCTAAAAAAAATTCAAATAATATTTTCACTATACTTATATGATTGTATAATGTATTTTAACCATGTTTTAATTTTTTTAATAAATTTTTGAATGGAATCTTCTTTTACTTTTCCAAAGAGGGAACTTCTTGAACTTTTTAGAAAAAAGTATAGAAGGAATGTTTTTAACTTATATGACATGAATAGATTTGGACCCCATCATTAATAATTTATTCTTTTAAAATTAAATTAAATTTTTATGTGGTTATTTTTATATAACTTTTTTTCCATTATATTTACATTCTTTTGTTATGTGATTGTAAAATGTAAAGATATTTTCTTAAAGAATATTTTAATGATATTTTTATTATATTTCTTGCCATCAAAGCCAATAATCCTTGATTTAACTTATTCATTTATGGGGATATATTCCAAATAATCCATCGTTATTCTTTCTATGAATGGTATATGAATATGATTACACATTGTTTATGAAACATTTTTCTTTTAAATAAGTTATGTTGTGATAAAATGTTTATAAAATACATTTCTTTTCATGGGATCTGATATGACGAAAGATTTATGATCTTGTGGAACACATATGTATGATTTTCATTATATGATAGGTGGGACGCTTATCTCCCTCCAATGAATTTTTTAAATATAGATTTTTCATTAGTTAAATATTTCTGGAATGGGGAGTGAACCCAATTCAGTATGTTAATTTGTCCATAATAATAGCCTTAGGAGTGAAACTTGAATACTATTACTATTTGGAATGTGAAACTTATTTTAAAATACCCTTGAATAATAAGAATGTTGTTTTCTATACTTATGTGTGTGCCAGAATTCTAGGTCTTAGGCTAATGTTTTTCTCTCATTGGTCATTTTCATTTATTCATTTTTTATTCATGTTTATAAACTGCCATGATTTACACCATGAACCAAGATTATAGACTATGATATGAAGGGTATGGTTTTAAAATGTTATTATCATGTTATCATACCCTTTTTATCATTTCATGCTTATATGATCATTGAAATCTCCCTTATTTACCATTACTGAGCATCTGATCCCACCCGATTCTCACGTTTCTTTTCCCCATGTTATGAAGAAAGGTATTTCTTAAGATATGAATAGGAATGGAGATAATTATGATGAAATAAGTGGGAGACAAAGTATAAATTTCATGAAATAGTTTACTATGTTTCAGTATTTCCAAATACATTTGACCGAAATGATTCTGAAGTGGATTGAAATGTTTTGTAATGAATATTCATATATTAATATTTAATATATATGTATGAAAATACTGGGTCTCTATATCAACAAGTGATCAAAAACTAGAATATGATCCTTTAAAATAGATTGATTCTTCTAATGATGAGTGACATATATAAGGTGTCATCATAAACATATCTTTAGGAAAGCACTAACGAATCAATATAATTAAATTCCTAATGTAGGACCTAAACACTATTTTGAAAATATAGACATGGAATAGTGTTTCATCAATATAAATAAAAAATTACAATCTAAACAGAATCTTATCATTAAATCTGAATCATGTTTAAAAAAATATTTAAAAAGCTTCAATAGGATTTCATTACTAAAAATCCTTTTTTTAAAACTATACATTTACGTGATAATAATATATTAACGAATGTTTTAATTATATAACATTCCTAGATAAATAATAAATAATTTACTAAAAGAAAAATAACCGATGTAATTATATAAAAATGAAATTCATGATACATAATGTATATAGTTGGGAATATCATATATAGATCTCAATAAATAAATGTTTTTTTAGAAACAACCCATCATTGTGATATTTTATAATTTTTGTGGTTGGTTATTTTTTTTGAAAAATCCGGTTAATATGGTCATTTGTGAGGTTCCAGTATACTTATTTTCAATTTATGTTGGAAATTCACATTTATAGAGTAGCAATATTCTTAGAATGTGTACAAAAGTTCAGAGGAAGGGAAAAGTATTTTTTTGGAATGGATTTGTTTTTTTGAAAATGTTAATGTTTCCTGAAAGGGTAATGGAGTTTCATAATGTTTCTTGATAGAAACCATTCATGTAATACTCACCAAAATATTGAAGAGGAAAGTGTTTCATGATATTTTTTATGTTTCTCAAAATATAGAAGTTATAGGATATATATTGGGTTCAATGAAGTCAAAAAATACATATGGGATTTGCATAGATATGAAGAGTTCTATACCTAAATGGAATTAAAATTATTGGATTTCATTGAGAGAAAAATGTATGGTGAATTATATTTTCTTGTGAGGTATCTGTGTGAAGGGTTGATTATTCTAATAAATAGGCCACTGTGCACCTACACTGTGTTGTCTAAATCCTGAACATTATCTTTTTATTATAAATATACAAGATAAACAAAATAAAAGATGATGGGAGTGATTGTGGCCAAGGGAATAACCTATAATAATTACCTTAAAATTTATCCTAAGTTTACCTGTACAAAAGTAAAGGATGATACTCTCACCATATTTCCCTTTTCTTGTGAAAACATCTGTTGCAATGTTTCCTTCTCTCCACCAGTGACAAACCTATATACTTGGACCAGTGATCATCCTATACTTCAAAATAATATAATAAAATTCATAAGGAGAGACGGTCTTACCATGGATGATACTCACCAACACTTAGGAATCTGATTCCACCACCACAATTTTTATTTTGAAAATTATGCACATCATGAATATGATTACCATGGCTCTCACATTTTCTCCCCTTGAGTTACCTGGTCCATAAAAACATGTAAAAACAAAAATTATAGACCCAATATAATATCTCACAAGGAATCCTCATATCATAACACCTAATATTCAGGATCCATCAACATTGTGTTTCAACCCTATCCATGGAGGTTTCCACCTATCTCATGAAACCTGATTGACTTATTCTCTTCTTTCAACATGACACACCACTATTGGAATGAATCATCTTATATAAGATTAGGAAATCCAATTAAAAATTAATGATCCATGTTTTTCCACTTATGATTTCATGCATAATATAAGAAAAGGTTGTGAACTACATTTACCTTCCCTTGACTTGTTTTTAGCATCCCAGATCACTTATCATGGCATAGAAAATGTAGTACTACATGCACTAACCTACACAATTTTTTCATCCACTCCCAGAAACCAAGAGACGATAAAATCCATCATTGAAACCCCTTCCAATAAATACCTATACATTTTTCAATGAAACTATAATTACATGTTACCCAATCACCTATGAAAAAAATTGTATGTTTCTATACTCAGTGATGTGAAACACTAGTATCATGATTCTATAATAACCTATTTCTTCTACACGTTATCATATTTGGGAAGGATGTAGTTCCTCAACCACAAAAAAATTCATCTTCGATGAGAACTCTTTAAAAATATTTATCACAAATAATATGATCCATTAATTATAAGAAACATGTCATGAAAGACCCAACTACAGAACTGACTAGATGTTTATTTAGTCAAGATTCATCTTCCCAGTTCCTCATTCAAAAAGATATTGTTGTATTTGATCTTCTTTTGGAAATAAAGAGATTATTTGATAAAATTTGGGAACAATATGGATTACCTAAACAATATATATAGATTTGGAAATATTGGAAATAAGATCAGTTATTTATCCTCATTCACTTTCTAGTATCTAATCTCTCCATGAACCACAACCAATATTTAATTCTATCCTAGAACTTATAGATGATTAATCATGACCATTTCCAAACATAAAAATTTACTTGAAATTTCAACCCACTCATTTTAGTGCTTATTATTTCTATTTCTCATCACTCTCACCCATAGGGTATTAATATCAATAATCACCCATGCCACTTTAGCCAGCATGGATTGTATAATGTCCATTAAATTTTAGGGAATAATTACACCTTCCCCTATAATCCCCACAATCCTCTACCATGACACATAGTGTCATATTAAATTCTTATTTTCCTACAATATAAATTTTTCATGGTCTTTTTTATTCTCCCTATCCCCCCTTAGGTTACTTGATGGTCGAAAAGACCTGTATTGGAATTGTGGTGAGAAAACTATTCAGAAGTGTAATGTATCATGTAAAAAGGAGAAAATGGATTTTCCTGTACCAAATTCACCCCTTGATTTTATTAATTATTTCTTAAAATATATAATATCTTATTTTAACATATGAAATGGGATCTCCCATATACTCTATTTTGAAGTAGAACCACTACATGATGAGCTAGTTTTCATACTCCTATTGCGTCAATTGGACATTTTTTTGGAAATGTAGACTTTGCTCTTCCCTTGATTAACCTGTTTTCCACTTTGAGAGCCATACTCGAGAATTATCTTATTCATCCCATTAATTTATTTTGACCTACCATTCATGAAAAAATATCTTTAGTGAAAACAATATGAGATATAATAATATATCTTGACCTATTCCTATTTGAAAAAATGATCCCCTCTAAACAAAATTTAAGCTTCCTTATGAAAGATTCTATAGCTATAAAAAATATATTTTGTGATACAGGGCCACCTTGAATTAATCTAATCATATATTTAAATAAACCAAACCCTTTTACCATTATAGATATGGAGATACCTGGGGAGGAGTAGCATGTAAATAATAATCCACAACCCCACTTTTTGAACCCAAATTTTCTCATGAATCTAATGATGAATCTCTATTCAAGCCTAGCATGTTCATTTTTCAAATAAATTTGAATAATAAAATTGGGTCCAATTGTGTTATTATTAATATCTTCATCCATTCCCTTAAATATCCCCACCACTCTATAGATACTCCTACCATATATGAAGCCATGTTATTCCTTAAATACAAGTCTTAGAATAATCCAGCTGATTATTCTCTTTATGAGGCTTGCAAGGATCTTGTACATGATATTTGATAGACAGATAGTGGAATACTAATTGATTGAGTTGGGATACTAGACATCCATTACAATAAATACTCTCTAAGGACACACTACCCTCAAAAGTTCCCCACCTATGAGAAAATAAAAAAAATTCCTTACCTGTTCATTAATAACTTCCCAAGTGGCCATGAAGAATGAACCAGGAAACCCATTTGGACCAGGTGCACTATCTGGTTTCATGCTACACACTAATTCTTTAATTTTATCCTCTTATTGAATGATTTCAATTTTATCAATATATTTATCTTCTAAGAGCCTTGGAATATAGTGCATGATGTTATCCACTCTTGGAATCTCATCCGTAAATATATGATTAATAAACCCTGGCCATACCAGAGGACCCATAAAACGATCGAGGTCCATATTCTCTATAACCTCAATATGTATAGTATATATACCATCTTGTAAACTCATTTTGATCTTCCTAGACACCCACTTTTACTTTAAACAAACTTCAAAATAGGCTATATTTTAGTCCCCCTCCTTGAACTAGATCACCCTTGATCTATTTCTATAAAATCTTTCAAATTCTATCATTTTTGAGCTAAGTCACTTTATTTATCATTAAATCTGATGAAGGTATAATATTTCCAGTTCCATTATAATCTCTATTCATCTTTATCAATTTCAAAATTGATACTTTCCAAATTGGTATCATAGTTTGGTCTGATAGAGACAAATTCTTGTAGATATTTCTTTAAATTCTTGATCTTGTAGTTTAATCCCACCCATTGATTTTAGTTTATTGATTGGTTCTAAGAGTTTCTAACAATTTTTTGAATCTTATTCAAATTTGAATAGTAACATGACTAAAAAACTATTTATTCCTTCTAATATACTTCCTATGAATCACACCTAAAGGAGAATGATCCTATAAGTATCGAGTAATATGGGTGACATAAGATTGAGGAAAACAATTCATACCTTCCAAGTTTTATAGACAACAATCCAATCATCACCATATGCACTTAATCCTTTTGTGTTTGTTAGACCAGGTAAACTTACTACCCAAGAAACCAAGGTCGATAATATCATTTAAGGACATAATTTTTTTAAATATTGGATAGAATTTCTTGGATAATCAACCCTGACATTTTTGTCTCAAATAGCCACTATAGTGTTGAATTCACCCCCGATATACCATACATGGATACCCATTTGGAAGTTAGATAAAATTTTCCCCAATGTAAATCTACTTGAAGAATCACATTTGGAATAAACAAAACAATAATATAACCTCAATTCCCCTTGAGTTCACATTCATTGTAATATGATATGTTGAGGCATTCGTTCATTCCACTTTAACACTATAGTTCATGAATATCCAAATAAAGTGGGTTCATGTACTAAAATTAATAAAATACAAAAATCCCATATGCATTTCAAATTCAGATATAAAATCTGAATTTATTGTGTTCTATAATAGCTATAATGGATAAATATAAAAGTCAAGATTAAAAAAAATTATGCACTTTTAACCCTCACACCCATGCCTCAAGAATTCCAAATCATAACCAAGGTTAATGAATAATGGATAGATTTACCTTGTAGAATGAAGTAGGACTATCTCTTGCTCCCAAACTACTTTTGAGACATCATTTAGAACTAGAATGGGTTACCTAAATTCAATTCACTAGGTTCATGCATACCTTCATGATTCCATTCTATTTAGACCCCATACCATCCATGGTACACTATTTTATTTCTATTTCTTATAGTTCCAAAAAACAATACGGGGAGAGCACTAATGTTGGAAGAGTATCGAGGAGTCCCACTTAAAAATCATGAGACATAGAGGTATATTATTGTATGAACACTAGATGGAACTAGATCTATCCTAGTTTTTCACTTTTTAAAAGAAAATATGCTCTGTTATTTCCATTGGAACATGCATCCCTCCTTTATCATAACAAAAAATTATTGATTTATCAAATCTTAAAGAGATTGTTTCCAACACCATTGAATCCAAAAAACCCGGTGAAGATACATGTCGATTTTTCATCCTTGAAAGATATTACTTATCCTCTATTCTAACATGATTCCTACATCTACAATATTCCACTACATGGATCTTCTAGAAACAGTGAACAAAAATGAGGTATAACCAGAAGCAATGATGGGTAGTGTAATAGTAAGGTGATACAATGAAATCTTACCCACATAGCCTCCAAGACAAAATCATATCATAGTGATTGTCCCTAGACCACTGATACAACATAAACATATAAGAGTCACATGATCATTCTACACTGTACTGAGAATTAATAATGTATTCCGATGAAACCAAATGAATGAAAAAAGTCATACTTGAAAAGCATTGAAATCACCTCCTGCTGTTGAAGTCCCCAAGAACCAACGAAACCCCTAAAAAGTCAAGGGGTAATTTTTCACAACTAAAGCTAGGAATCAGCCTCATGTTTTGGAATGAAGATTACTTTAAAAGTTAATATTTTGAGAAATCCACTATTAGGAATCCTTCGACCAGCCCCAAGCACTGTAGAGCTATAAAAAACACGGGAAATAGATCTCTAAATTAGGACGAGCTTTTCCAGATAACCTAGAAAGTTCTTATAATATTGATTTCTATCATGAAACTCCCAATTTTTATTCATTTGAATATTATAAGGAAAATAATATTATTGAATGAGGAATAAAGAAGACTGGTAGTGATAGAAAAAATCATGCCACCATGATATTGTTCATAAAATAAGATGGAAAGCGGGGAAGAGTAGGAGGTTCATGAACCACATTCTCTTCTGTAGGATATATCCCAATACTTTTTTCTAAATCATATTTAATATTAGTTCTCTTTAAATTTTATAATAGTATCCAAATGGGATTTCATGCTCTATATAGAGATTGAAACAATAGTTCTGTGTAGAAAATGGAAAACAATTAAATTCATGAAAGACAAAAAGGTTATGTGTATTTTCGAATTTTGTGTAATATTCATACAATGGTTGTGAACAAGTGAATTTTGTGCCACCTAGAAGTCATTACCATTAAATTTGGTGGTAATATTCTACTATTCAGGTGGATGAAAGTTGATAGTCTTGAGGAACAAAATGGTTTGTTAATGAAATTTATTCATGTAATTAATGGAACAATCATATTAAGGATATGTGATTACACTTTAGTTGAGAGATCAGTGAGGATTCAAAGAGTGACATATATTTAATGTTCATAGATAGTGAGTCTGCGCAAAAATTGGAAGAAATATTGAAAATTATGCGATTTATTACATATGAACATTTCCTTTGTCTACTTCTTAGAGTACCCCAATCTAGGGTTGACCAAGTATAACTTTTGTGTCTCGTTAATTTTTTCATTTATGCAATAACACATCTATGTGAAGTAGAGATAAAAACAATAGATTAATGATGGAAAAAAAGATAAATGTGGGGAGTGTTTTATTTTTTCATACTGTGATGAAGCCACTCTCTTAGGGTATTAAACAATTTGGTATAAAAATTGGTATTAGATCCAACAGATAAAATTATTATTTCTCTCTCAATTGAAGTAAAAGAGTCATTTAATCTGAAAGAAATAATGATCATTGATGGATTTTGTTTTCTTTAGTTTTTTAAGAATTAGATAAAAAACTAATTCATATGATTAGGAATGTATGTTTTTATAGTTTTGATAAATATTATTTCATTCAAAATGGATAAATTTTATTTATCATAAGTAAAAAAATAGAAGTTCATATTTACATAAGAGGAAATAATTATTTAGTGGGATATTTCTCTAATGTAATATACATGAAGGTGATGTTGTTTAAGTCATCATGTTCAATAAAGGAAATTATTCTCAATTTATAAAAATTATAATAATAGGACAATGATGACAATATTCATGTTATGTGGAATTTGTAGGACCTGAGAATACACCGTAATGAGTTGGATGAATCATTCATTGATCAGGTGAATTTTTATTTGGAGGAAAAGTCTAGTCATATAAAAATCATTGATGATGTAATGATCATCAAGAACATGAAAAGAATACTAAAAAATTATTTTAATTTAAATTTCTCTATGTTAGATAAGAAATATATAAAGAAATTTGAATTTGATAGATTTCAAAACACACATTTTTCATTGAAGATGATAAAAGTTTATAATGAGTATATATAAATAGGAAAAAACAAATAGGTGGAAATAAATGACATGCAGAATCTAACCATTGATGATAGAAGGGAAGAATAAGAGGTGGATGAAGTCATTCTATTAATTTCCACAATATAGAAAGAAAGAATTGAATGATTTAAGGGAAACATCCACTAACCTATTTTTATTGTGGAATGGATCTATATGTTACAAAAAGGTGTCCAAAGTTACTTAAATATGATTATGAGGTTTATTATGAAATTTCTTAGAATATTCCTATAGAACATGTAAAATATAAGAATAGAAATTAGTGAAATTTCATGAAAAATATTAATCTGCATTCAAATAAAAATTAAATTTCTGATGAGACTATGCAATATGAAATTCAAAATTGAAAATACCACAATAATAATGTTATGATGGATACTATAAGAATTTGATATATAATTGAAGAGAATGAAACTAATAATATAGAATAGGAATGAAGATTTTATGTCTTAGTCATACATATGGACACTTATGGGGAGATATATGTTCAATGATCCAAAATAAATAAATGCAATACAATTGTTAGTGATTCAAAAATCTAAACACACAAGTCAGAAGATAAGATGTCTGATCCAAATAAATATATTGGAAACCAAAAGTATACAATGAAATAGAGAATAACAATTTCATTGATAAAAAATTAATTATTGAAGAATAAACCAAATCTATCAATTGTATAAATTGCACAGTGAATGGTCAAGTAAAATGTTCTAAAGAAAATGTTATATTTTTTATCCTATGAGGATAAGTAAAAAATAAATAGAGACACTTGTGTCCCATTATAAAATTGGAAATCTAGATCAATTAAGTGATTAAAATTTATAATTTGGAAAATAGGGGTCAAGAAAAACAAAATTAGAGATAAATATTCAAATGAAAAATATAGTTTAGGTCATGATCACAAAAAGGTTATAATGATTGATACCAAACCACACGAACCCATAGTAAGGTTTACTGTTCATCTATGTACAAATCATAGTTAGAATATTCAGATAACATAAAGAAAAACCGGTCCTACAAAATTAACATACCTAAATCCACTATGTTTTAGGTGTTATTTTTGAGGAATGGTGGCATATTTTAAAAATTTATATTCCATTGACAATAAGTACTAATGTAAACTTTAACATATGATACAACTAAACATAATTACATATACAAAAAATTATATTACTTTTTTCTATTTCTGGTTTGGATTAATTTTCCACATGGCGTAATATTATTCATCAATTAAACATATCAATGTGATGAAGCATACACAATGCGGTTTAAAAAACTATCTCATGGAATCATTAAATTAGCTAGAAATAGAAAATAAACATATAACTTTTCAAGATGAAGATAGTCCATCATTCTATAAATAATATCAATAAAACAATGGAACTTCAAGTATAATGGTAAATATATCGGTGATAATTAATATATTTGAGTAAGATTTATTTGTAGATATTACCATTAAATAATCATATCACACTAGAATATGAATCCTAAATAGTGGGTGAAACTCCCATATTATAGGAAATTAGTATCTAGTGATATGAATCAGGAATTATAAAGAAGGTGTCATCATATTTGGCAATGGTGAAGGTTCTTAGATTATTATCCCTGATAAATACATGTTTGGGGGAAATGATATAATACACACTAATTTCTTAGTTATTTAATGTCTCACTCACATTTTTTTATATGTCAGTAAACTATGTGAATCATGGAATGTTATAAAAAGAAATCAAACATTGAAATACGATCAAATAACTAGAAGTAATAGATATATCTTTAATAACGAGAACCATAGGAACTTTAAATAATCTGGAGATATAGATATATTTAATTTATACTCATGAGAAATCATATAATATAAATTATTTAACAAGATCCAGTGATAAAAGGTAAAAAGAAATGATGTCACTATTATAAAAAATTATTAGATTCTTCTATAATGTAATGAATTTTTTCATAATGATAGTGATGATGAGGTATAGAACTAAGGGGTGGGGGAGATTTAGTTAATACTATTTTATAGAAAGTTAATGATGATGATCATAATAAATTTATAAATGTACCTACCTAATATCAAAAGATTCATGCTAAAATTTATAGAAAAAATCTCATCATATAATATGAATCTCTAGTTTAATCATGGATAAGAAATTATATTCATAAAACATTAATTTAATCTCAAGTAGAGACAATGTTTTTTGAATAAGTCACTAGTAAAGAATATTAGGCTTAGGATAGAAAAGTAGATATTTATAAAATTTATAATAATTTTACATTGGAGTTTTTTTGAGGAAAATTAATAATAATTTCATTGCTACCAAATGGGTATTATAGAATAGATGGAATTAATATGGTATGGTAGTTCAAAACATATCACAAATAGATTAAAATAGATAAACCTATAATTAAGGAACTTGTGTAGATGAGACACATTCATCTTTTCCAAGGTTGGAGATGATTTGATTCTTCTTGGCCACATTAGTGAAAGATATATGAAACTTTTTCCTGATTGATGTCATATAAGAGTTTATTAATAGATTTATATAATTATAAGGATATACTAAACATCCAGATGTCCTTCCTATTCATAAAAATGAGAAATAATCTTTTTGTATTGAGGAATTATTTTTACATATTAATATTGTAACCAAGTCCATGATATTAATGACTTGATTAATATTCGAAGAGTATAGGAATCTAATGTTGTGGTGTTGATTATAATCTATATGTTATTAATGACAATAATAAATGGTTTTATAGTTTGGGTATATTTCAATTAAATAATATTTTGTGAATTGAAAAATGTGTAGGAAATTTTTTTCATAATTTATAAAATATCCATTTGAAACTCTTGATTGGGGAGAAGAAAATATTCCTTTGTTTTTATGTTATACAAGGAGGTCATGGGAAATTATCCTCTTAATCCGATTACAACAAAGAGGTTCAAATAATATTTGGAAATTAAAATTAAAGGTTTTGAAAAATATGTTTGAAAACATGATGAAACTTTCAAGATATTATTAATTTAATGTGTTAATATAAGAGAATAAAGGAAAAAAATTAGAAACCTATTGTAAAAAATAGTGACATGACCCGATAATGTTTTTATCAAATTCCATGTGGGACGAGGTAAAGAAATACAAATAAAATACTCTAACTTAAGGTTAAAATAATACAAATGTATATAAATGAAACTATGGATTTATGTTTGTTTGAAATGAAAAATTGCATCATGAGAAATCGGGTTATATAGAAGTATATTTGTCCAATTTATTAGATTATAGAAAGTCAATGTTAGTTGGTTAATTTTATCATGGTGGTTTTTTATATCTAGATAATAATGAAATAAAATATCTTATATCGATGAACTTTAAAAGATTAATATATTTTGGATAATAAATATTTCACATAATATTTTTAGATAAATTTGGATTTTTTTGGTTTGGTATTTTAATTGTGGTCTCATATAATAATCAATTATGATAATACATGTTCTATAAATCATAGAAAAAATAATTTCCATCACTCAGAAATGAACTACAGTAAAATAAATTATCATTTTATGAAGGTAAATGTGAATAATGGTTTGGGGAATTTAGAATATGTACATACAGGACATCATGTTGCAAACATTTAAAAAAAATACATTACCCATAATAGAATTTGAAAGACACCAACTAGATGTTAAAATCTAATTGAACCCCAACACATAAACAATGTTTATCTGGGCCACCCTTAACAAAAGGTATGGTGTGATTTTCTTTAGGTTGTAACAAGTGTTCTATTACTTGTTATAGACCACAAAGGAGTGACCTTTACATTCATGGAAAAAAATGGAGAAGTATTATTTGCGAAAGTGATAAAAGGTGAGAGAGAGTTCTGTGGAATAGGGAGTGTTAAAATTTTTAAATAATTATGAGGATTATTTCATGATTTTAAATTATGGATAGAGTTTTTAATGAATTAATTTTAGGATGTGTGGATGAAAAAATAGGTATTCTCATGCACCAAACTTTGTGTAATAGTCAGATCAATTTCCATAATAATAAACAATTTTTATTTTCTATTAATTATATTTGGTATTAAAAGATTCTCATTAAGTTATTTCATGAATGAAACGACTAATTAAAAATCACTTCATGGTATTTTATTTTCATATTTCATGAATGTATCATTTTAGCTTAGTCTCTTTATTGAGTAAATACTTAATAACTATATAGAGTTGCAAGATGAAAATTGTGGTTTTAGAATGAAGAGAATATAATTATTTCATTGATATTAAAATATGAGGGTTTTATATGTTTCAATGATTTATTACTTTTTAAAAAACAGTTAGGGGATATATTTGGGAAAAAATCCATCATTTTTACAATGCATTATTTTTTTGGGTTGGTTGTGTTTGTTGAAAAATATAGTTGACATGTTATATTATTATTTTCCAGTGTATTTGGGTTAATGTTTCTTTGAAAATTCTTGAGGAAAGGGTAATGGAATTTATGAAAGGTTTATATAAGGTTACATATATATAGTGGTTGTGTTTCATTGTGTTTGAATTTTTTTTGGCTAAAAAATTGGATGAAGGGAAATATTTATTAAAAAAGGAATTATTTTCATGAACATTAAGAAGATGAATAAATGGGTGATGGTTGTTTGTTTAGTTGTAGGAATTTGGTTATTCAATGATACCTTACCAAAATATAACAAATGAAAGTGTTTCAAAAATATAGTTGAGAGTTTAGTTATGGTAGATAGTTACACAAAAAAAGTGATGTCAAATAATTTATTTTACTATACAGGGAATATGGTGTACATGGTTAGTGTGCATGAGGTAGTTAAGTGACTTTTCAAACATTAATATAAATATGCTACCACCCCACTCATTTTTCCCTTCCATAGAGGATATTAAGGATATAAATATCATGTATGGGTTGCACAATATAATTTATTTCATGACACAAGGACTCGAAAAAAATTTCTACATATAAAGTATACGTTTGTCTATATGACATTAATTGGTCTATGAAAACCCAAAATGTATAGTGAATATTTTGTTAGATGGTTCTAATCCATGAAAATATTGAAATCAGGTGAATGTTTTTGAGAACTTGAAGGTATTGAAAAAAATATGGTAAACTGATATTCATCACGTGGATGAAAATTGAGATTTATGAAACAAAAATGGGGTTTAAAAAATTATTTCATGTAATCAAAAGAAGAATATTTAGAAAGAGTAGTGAGGATACTTTAGTTAAGAGATTCATGAGATTTCAAATTGTGACTGATAGTGAAAAAGAAGGGTAGTGAGTCCAGTCTAATATTTTTAATAGTTGTGAACATTGTTAGATTGGTTACATCATCAAACTTTTTTATTCTCCTTAGAAAATACCAGTTATTAGAGAACTAATTAAAATTTATTTTCCTTATTCAATATTTCATTTCAATTAATAAATTTTAATAGTAAGGATACATAAAGATATTTTTTTTAATAATGAAATATGATTAAAAACAAGGGAGTGTTTTAATATGTGATACCCTGATTCAACCATGCCACTCATAGGGTGTTTAGCCTAGTAGGGTATATAAATTGAAGCAGCATATAAAAAAATGGGAAACTAATTAGGAAAAGAATAAAATATGTAATCATGTACAAGAAAACATGTGAGGATTCACTATACTTACTCATTATTAGAAACATCCAATATTCTATCAATAAAGTTTGTGAGTCCATAGTCGACTCTATTTATCTCCACTAACCTCACTAGTGACACAAAATTCTTATGTTCTCCTAGGAAAAAGGGGATCAAGTTCTTCACATTAGGTAAAGGTAGAGATATCCCCATCCATTAATGTCATTATTAATATCTAATGAAAATATTATCATTGGGTGCTGCAATACCCTTACATAAAGTGTCTCAATTATGAACGGACCCAACCATTCACAATTTACTAGCCTACCTCCCAACATGAACCCATAGAATATCCCTACATTAAATAAAAATATTATATGGTGGTTTATATATTAAGAGGAAAACATTAAATAACTCTAACAGGGACATAATATTTGAAATTAATAATTATTTTTTATGAAAAAATAATAATTAAAATTCTGTTTTAAGGAAAAATGAAATTAAAAATAAATATTCACAATGTCAAAAATGCTCTAAAAATATTTCTTTGAAAAAAACTCATTTGAATCCTCTTTTAGAAAATTATTTAGGTTCTAAGAATAAATTTGAGAAGATTAAGGTTTTTAAAAAATAAGTCCCTAGGATTTATATTTATGTAGATGTACACATCTCTATATACACATCCATGTATATATTGATATGCTCATATCAAAAACATATATAAATTAGTACCTATTGAATCACAGGTGTTAAAAAAATACAAATATTGTTTCATGTCAATGCATATGTGTTTTATAATTAAGTGAAACAAATCCATAAAAGGGAATAACCCATCCAAAGAACAATTAAAATTGAAATAAATTCAGCATATATATAATTGATAAATAAATTATAACATTAGAAATAACCTATAAATGACTATTAATATTTTAAAAAATATATAGAAGATTTAATATTTAAGTAAATATTAATAACCATTATAAACCTAAGAAACTCCCATTTACAATCAAATTATTAACATGAAATGAATTTATAAATAAATTTATTAGATTTTTAACATTAAGAATAAAATAAAATAAATTTTAATGTATATAAAGATCATACAAAATATTATAGAAGGGAAAAATATGGGAATACTTACCTTGGATGTGTGAGGATTTGTTGAAACACTCAAATATATAATGAAGAAATGTATAAGGTTTCATTATAACACATACTAATCAAAGGAAAAAATATACATAATATATCCATTACCTTAGTTTTCAACTAAGATATCATGCAAAAAATATAAATAATAAAAATAAGGATGAAAGAAGAGAATAGGGAAGAAGAATCCTTACATAGTATGGAACTAAAAAAATAAAATAAGAATCCTCAAGGATTGATGGGAATCCAAGGGGAATCTCTATAAGGCTCCCCCACATGCATGTTTCCTTAATGGGGGGGGGGCGATGAAATGAGGTCTCATTTTACATGGAAAATGTGAAGACCATAATTTTATGCATCATGGATAGGCCACATGATTTGACTGTATAGTTTTCTAAACTATAGTATCACTGCTAGAAAGACAAACCACCATTTCATGGTTCTCCAAAATCATTTAGAAACCATGGTAGAAACATCCATAAATTTCGGTTTTTTTAATTTTAAACACAATAATAATCTTGTTTCATAGTTTATATTATCCTTCTAAAATATATAAACTAACTCCTAGATGCATAAAATATCCTGTAGTTTATCCCGGGATTCACAATGCATGGACTCAATCATATTATATACATGTATACTAAATAATGGCAGATGAAAATGAACTTATTACACTCCATGGGTTCATGTTTTAAAACATTTCTTTTTAAATCTTTAACCCTAAATGTTCACAAAAGAAAAAACTATTAAAAATATCAAAAACATAAAATGTTAGGGGGAATTATACGTAAAACTATACTATGAGAGTTAATAACATGAAAGATAAAAAAAATAATTTTAAATGTCCAGGTTTGGATTGAACTCCCCACCCTAATAATTTCTTCCCCTATAAAGTCTTTTAGTTGAAAATTAAACAATGAATACAGAAACCCATCTCAAAAAAATAACATCTAGAACAAAAATACTCATACCAGACCAAAAAACCAAATTATACTACTCACTATAATGTGTATCCTACCTATAAAAACTACACCTATCGCAAAAAAGATAAATAATAAGGATAAGTCCCAAAATAGAACCCCCCCATTTATGAATTGAATTGGGATGGTGTGTTAGTGAAACAGATCTATGGTTGATCTCAACACCAAAGAAAACACCAGTTTTCTACTAATAATACTCATCCCAAAAGGAAATTATTTATACCCTAGGAGTAAAATCACCCAATATCTATAAAATATTTAAATAAAATCATGAAACAAATGAAAATAAAAAAAAATAAAAGGCATCGTTTGTTAATTCTATGGACTTAATAGTAGAGAAAGTTAGTTTATAGAGTCATAATGAGTTTATTTTTCTTCTATAAAGATCCCAACATATGATATTTGTTAATTTTACATATCTAACCATAATTCTAAAACGACTTCATAGATTTATGTTACAAAAATTTGGAATTTTTGAACTAACCACACTGGAAGCACAAACATGATAGCTTCCATTTAGGAAAATTAATTGTAAATAAAGGGGACTAATCCAAAATGGATTCCTCTAGTTATCACCCATCAAAATATAGGGAAACTTCACCATCATACAATAATATTGGGAAACCACTCAACATAGTTTAAAAAATTGAATCCAACTAGGAAAAACAATTTCATTTCCAACTAGTACCTTAAAACAAATCAACCTAGATGATATAACTTGAAAAAAGATCTCAAGATAAAGAACCTTTACTAAAATATGAGCCTTTGATGAATTAATTGACACCAACTACACATAATATATAAATATATAAGTGAATCATTCAACTTACCACTTCACCATTCATTATACCATTTTAATATCCATAATCTCTTCCAATATTTTTAGTTTCACTTCCCATGTAAATAGAATCTAAATAAAGATAGTATTGAAGAACTTTTAAATTAGTTGAACATTCAATGGGGATGAAATGAAAATGTTCTACTAATCTAGCAATTGTCTGTTGAATAGTACCAAGGTGTCTCTCACCAAGAAGGTTTCTAAGTTATTAATGACATGAATATTTTTTCCATTTTCTCTAACCACTCTAAATCTTGAAGTAGAACTATATCACTATGAAAGATAAGAAATGACTAAGAATTTTCCATACCATACACTCTAGTATGATTTTAGTAATATTTATCCATAAGAATCTACTTTTGATTCTTGTTTATAATCATTCTAGGAATCATAATCTAAAAAACATGAAAATATAAAATATAATAAACAATAAAAAAATAAATCAAACCTAGTTGGAAATGAATCATCAAAACAAAAAACAAATCCAACTTGGTAAATCAAAAATTAAATTAATATATACAATAAAATGTAGAAAACGCATCCATCCTTTTAATATCATTTCAAAATTTCTAATTTTACTATCAGTTGCCAAAAATATTACATTGAAAATAATTTAAATTCCTATATTTTACTTATGAAATTCATAATTTATTTCATAACCAAATTCACAATTCAAATGAATATTTCTCAAATAACTCATCTCATTTATAATAAAATTTACATCATAATATTTTTTTTTAAATTTTTTCAAAAACGAAAATAACATTCAATTAAAACAAAATGATGATAAATAAAAAACTAAACAATAGAATCACAAATAATCAATTCAACATAATTATGAACTATTTTTGGTGCATGATTTGTCAAAATTGTTTTGTAGACCATAGGCTGAGCATCCATCAGCCACATGGAGTATTATTTTCACCTGGGATCCACAAGGTTCATTAAGAAAATCTTGCTCATCATTTGATTCCAGTTCACTATTCTTTTTATTCCAAAAATAAAATAAAGGAATAAAAAAATTCAAAGAACAAAAAATGAACATAAAAACAATAAATAAAGACTCAAAAAAAAATTGTTAGCAAGTTAATGCTTAAGGAAAGTAGGAATTCATGATACATTTTCAAGACCTGCCTATTAGGTTGTAATGACCCTAATACAAAATAATTGATAGAAAAATATCAAAGGTACACTCCAACACATAGGCCCTTTTAGGAACCTAACCCTTGATAAATGTTTTTAACAAACCGAACTAGGTCATCCCTAAATCAGACAACTGATATGGGAAAATAATAATTATGGTGTGTCTAAGATCTCCATAGGATAATGAAATGCATTTAGAGAGTCAAAAAACAATTTTTTGGATGATTTCAACCAATATACATGTTAATGGTTCAGGATCCAACTGTTAATCCATGTTTTGGAAACTTTTTTTTATTATAGTCCATGTGTAGAATAATTTCTAGAGTCATAAAAAAAGAAGAAGAAGTGATAAACAAAAAAACCACACTCAACATGTCATAAATAGTGTGAACAAAAATAGGATCTAGATATAAAAGGATTATTATGTTGATACAACTATGATTCAAAAAACCCTAAGTGCCCAAAATTTTCTCTATTTTAACTCTTTATCACAATCCATCTATAAATAAACCATACCATAGAGTGATGAAGAACCAAAACCCAAGTCTTCAAAAATGATCGGGTTTACTAAAGCTAAGTGGAACAAGTAGGGTGTGAGCATAAAAATCGTATTATGTGAGAACAATATAATCCATAATTTTTTTCTCAAAATAATTCACTAACACAATTTCAAAAAAAGTGATAAAAAATACGTTTTAGTCATATTAGAGAAGAAAACATAAGATTCAAGGAGCATTAAAAATACAACTGTAACATTTTTTAAGGATTATTAAAATAATTAAAAACCATTACTTTTTAATGTATCCTTTTAAAAAAACTCATCCAATAAATTTTACTATTTTAATTCATATTTTTTCCTTTAAATACATATATATAATAACAATGAAAAAATGAATATAGGGGAATGAATCATGTAATATTATTAGCTAAAATCACCAAATATACAAAGTAAGCAATATGAGAGAACACATATATAACCCAATAAATTAGTATAAAGAATATTATAAGAAAATGGGAATGTATGAAACCAAATTATAGAATAATTATTCATGATAAATTTATATACACCCTATGTAGATAACCTAGATATACGTTCTTTGGAAGTATTTTTAGGAATGATGATAATGTCCCTAAGTCCATAACCAACAAGGCTTTTCTCAACTATAAACACCTTTAGAAAAACATTATATAGTCTCCAACACAATTAAAAATATATAACAACATACTAAAGCTATATTGAAATATATATCAACCCTCACTAATACAAATAGTATCCCATGAAAATATCAATAATGGGTGGTGAGGTGGCCTTTAAAAAAATTATCTCAATCAAGAAGTGAACCATCCACAATCAATTTCCTGGCCAACATTTCTAGTCTCAAAGCTGGGAAATCCATACATACAATAGTGAGATTCCATGTAGATTTATATTTTAAAAGGAAAATATTTAATGATTCCCATAATTCCATCACATTTAAAATTCATAATCATTTTCTATGGAAACAAATTTTTATCAAATTCCATTTTCGGACCAATGGTAATTTCCAATCCACATTCTCAAGGGAGAAAATGTTCCTTAATGAATACATTAGAAACCCCAAATTTGATACCTCTTATATAAAACCATTTTGGAGCCAGGAAACTGAAGTGAAATACTATGAAAATATATTAAATACTATATTTTGTATCATGATTTAAATATTGCATCTCACAAATAGTCATATATCTCAAGGAAAAAATGATTTAGTGTCTTAGTTATTAGCTACACAAAAATCATAATCTATAATATTTTATCCATAATAAAACTCTTTGATAATACATTATATAATTCTCAAAAATTACACTTATCTTCTTATCCTAAGGGAATTCAAAGATAATAATGGGATGAGGTCAGACACTCATTAATAAAAATCATATCAATATGTGGTCAAGGGTTAGATCATAAGAATATGAAAAATAATGGGTTGTGGAGAAAAGTATTATTATAAATAACATAGAACAATATCATTTTATATAAATCATATTATAAGGATATATAATCTCAATGTAAAAAAATCATATACCTTATAAAATGTGTGTCTAATTACAATACAATAAACATTTTTCATGGAAAATTACCATAATCATATATAAATAGGATATTCCATAAAATAATGAATTATTATAATTTTTTTTGAAATTATATAATTATAAAAAATATCCCATGCTACATATTGTGAAAAAAGAATATGCCCACACTGCATCTTGTGAAAAAACAAAAATCCAGCACTTCATATTGTGAACAAACAAAATGCACAGACTCCATATTTAGAAAAATCAATTTTCCCAAACATTAATCAAATATGATCTTCAATGTGTTAATTTAATTTAAAAAATAATTTGTATCATGTTAGTTCTTGTTAATAATAATAATAAAAGGAATTTTAAATGATATTTTTCTATTCATTGTTTGAAAAAATTGGATTTGAATGCTTGGGATCATGTTTAATAATTTGATATATTGTTATAAACGATGAATTATTTTTCCCAAAGTTAGATACTAAGAATAATAAATTGGTTAATTAAACATGAATTTAGAACAAGTTGTTTGATAATGATAAATATATGGTACTAGAGGTACCCAGTTCTATAAATAATGAAATACTTTTATTGGGATCTAAGATTTCTCATTCGATTTGAAGGATGAATGCCTTATTTTAGGGATAAATTTCCCTTTTGATTATGATAAATTTCTTTCTACCTTGTGATGTGATATTGATACAAAAATTGTGATGTTATCTAAATTTTTTCCTTATGAGTTGGTCTGGATATGATCCTTGTGATGTGATCTTGGGGTGGCTATGCCTACAATGGATGATGTGATATATTGCGGGGAGGCCCAATTGATGTGGAAGCAGTTGATGCTTGTGATGGAGAGATACATCAGGATATGCATGAGGCTGTTAAGGTTGAAATTGGATATGATCAATGAGGTTGATTCGGGGATCACCTATTGATGTGATAAAGTTGGATACTTTTATGAAATGGTTATATTTAATGGTCAATGGATGAGTTTCTTATTTTATCTTCAATCCTTTACCCATTCCTTGAGGTAATTGAATATGTTAGGTTCCAATTATCTTGGTGGTAGAATAATATGGTTTTTCTATATTACCAAGATATATGTAATGGATTTTTTATTATTAATAAGTTTTTAACCTATAAGGATGGTTGATGTTGTAATGAAATGAGTTGATCTTAGGAAACAGTGGAATTTGTATGGATTATGCCTATAGGGCAAGGAATTTATTCAGATGTGTAATGTAATGTGAAGAGGAATAATATTAATTGTTAATTAATGGATTTAATTTATTTAATTTAAGTAAGTTAAAAAAAGGAATATGTTGTTAATATAGCTATTTAAAATGATTCTGTTCTTATTGGATATATTTTTATAGTAGTGGAATCTGAGAGTCTGAGCGACATTATCTATCGTTGAGTTTAATACCAGGTCATTCCCCTTGTGTGGGTTTAAGCTACATTATATCATTTAGATTATATGATTTCATATGATAACCCAACCATGTTATCTATGGTGACTAACACCCATTGGAATATGGGAGGGTGTTTTCCTTAACATCCCGATGGGAGGTTGGATGGAAGGATTCCCCCTCTAGACCTTCTCGCTTATATTGGTAGTTATATGTGATTATATGCACAAAGGTTAATTTTAAAATATGTGTTTATAAAGTTGTGTGATGGATTATGGTTATTTTACACACATGTATCCATGAATATTGTCTCCAAAGGATTATTAATGGTATTATGTGATGATTTAGGTACCTTACTCCCTGTATGGGTGGTGACACGTTCAGGTATAATTCTTGATGCATTAAACACATCATATGGGACATAGTGGATCATGATAATTACTTCATTAATATATGGGGATATTATATGGGATGATGTGATGATGTGATTCATGATGTTCATGTTTTTATACTTATCCCAGGTGTTTACAGAATGTATTACTTTGGGAGAGAGATGGATTGTGATGTATAATGTTGGGGAAGAGTGTAAAATGAGTAGAGAAGTGGGATATAGGTTCCCTTGATGTTTCATTACTATATTTTATTATCTCTATAATGTGATAATGGGTGATAATTAGTTATAATTTTTCTAGGAATATAGTATACCTATTTAAGGGATGAGTTAGTTTCACTATTTTTCACTTTGCTTTAGAATTATTTCTTTATATTTTTCATTAGAGGATCTGGGGATGATCAGATAAGGTATACTACTATTCTCACCCCATGTATTTATATATACTATTTACAGGTAATCTAGAGAAGTTTGGAGACCAAGCTGGATATTACTAGTACATGGTTTTGTAGGAGCTGTTTGGGAGTTATGATCATTTTTGTGTTTTAGTTTTTAGTACATGTACTTTCCCTTTTTGTAATTTTTTTAATCTATAACATTACATTTATGTACATGATATTTATTATATATATATATATATGTCTAAAAAGTTATTTATTGGTGCATCTATATTATCTCTTTCTCTTCGTCATGTTCTTTTAGAGATGAATGGCTCCCATTGTATGTTTATTATATCCTCAATGTAGGTTAACAACCCAGGACCTACGAGATGTAGAACTTAGACAGTCACCATCTCCCTAATCTCATTTCCAAACCCATATGGGTGGCCTTTGGGGGGAGGGATTCATGATATTATAGAACATCTGAAAACACCATTGACTAATCCCAACATACAAAAGCTATTTTGGGTTGTTTTACCAAAGAATACCAAATAATTGACTTGAGTAATATCAATATTGTAAATTAAAACCATAAAACTGTAAAACCATAAAATAATAATATATATATGAAATAAATATTATTGAGGTTTTATATTATTAAAAATTCAAATATAATTTAACTATTCAATAGGATAGATGAGAATTTATAGATATCAAGACTCGTGGTAAGGGAACTCATATTATTTCTTTTTACACGAGAGTGTTCCCCCTATACTCACTTTCATAATGCCCTTTATCTAATAGAATTAAATTATTCCAATTTTATATAAAAATATTTCTCTCTCATAGTACCATTTCTCTCATGGAATTATATATTCTAATTTTCTATAAAAATATTTAGATGATATGTATTGGATCATTATTCCATTTATTTATGGTGATAGGTATGTTTTTTATATTTTGATTCCAATATCTTATAAAATAAAACAAGATTAAGGGAATACTTTATATTTATTTTTAAATTTTAAGGCTTCATTAATATGAACTTATTAATTTATATAAATTAATTATTTAAAAATATATATATTATTTTTAACTTCTAATTTTGACAAATAACCTATTCATTCATATCAAATTAATGTTTTTACCTATTTTATAAGAAAAATATTAACGAGTATGTTTCTATAAATTCATTATTATAGTTTTATATTATTTTCCATTCATAATTAGATATTTCATCCTGAACAATACATCATTATTATGATGAAAAAATTTAAACAAATACTTATATTATTAGTAATCATGAAGATAAATCCTTTTATTAATCTTTATGTCATGATTATTCAAACCATTTACTTTTTCATTGGGGTTTAAAGATTTTGATCTATATATAATTTATCCTATTTCTAGAATAAATAAAAATGGAATATTATGATTTTTTTTGGGTGGGAATGTAACTATACAATGCCCAACTGAATGGATATTGTTTAAATCTTAGCTAAAACTATTTATAGTGCACCGACTGGGAGGCTATTAAAATTTTCAATCAAATAATTGAAGATAGCTGCAATATATGATTATAATAACATTTTATATTTGTGTTTCAATGTAATATAATATTCATGACTATGATTTTTATAGGGAATAATATCTCATAATCCATATATCTTGTTTTGATTTATGATCTTCATATATTATGATTCAATGTTTTGATTATTGAAGTTTTCTGGTATCACCCTTACACCTATCAGGAATATTCCCTTGTAGGGATTATTATCCCTCTCATTATTTTATTTATATCTCCAAAATATTGTTGACATTAGAGTAATATTTGATATAAGAGGATATAATGAATATGTAAATAATGGATCATAATGTTAATGTATATGTTGGAAAATTAAATAGTTAATCATCTGAATGTAATCAACATTTAATTTTTTCTCTTATTTAAGGACATTTATGGAAAAAATGATTTAAAATTAAATTTTTGAGTTTGAAATATGTCACGACCCGCCTTCACCAAGATCAAAGAAGGGACAGCAGGTTGCTAGACCCTTCCTTCTTCAAGTTGAAGGAGATATAATGACCCCCGAGACCCGCCTTCAATAGGTCCCGGAGTGGTGACTAGCACCAATGGTATAGAATCACACACAAGATGGAATGCATTACTCTTTTTATTTAATAGAATCGGGAGATAAGATAGTAAATCCCAACAACACCAAAAGTGGAAGTACAGGTAAATCCAAAACAAACCATTCTCATATGCATTTTCTAAAAGGAAATGATACAAAAGTAAAAAGAAAACCCCAAAAAGAAGTACCAAAAGAAGGAAAAACAGCAACAGAAACTATCCCAACATCTGAACTAGTATGACCCTGCACGATCCCTGAAGTCCTCGTGGAAACCTGAAAACAGTTTTATATATGTAGGGTGAGAATACAAGTATACTTAGTAGGGAAAACCAAATGATCTTGTGCACAAGTGGGGTGGCATTCTAATGCCCCGTGAGAAAAGAGATAACCAAAACACCTAGCAAGGAAAACTGCCCACCCAAGCCTCACCAAGGCACTCTCCCCAAATAATTCAAGCAATAAATATAATAGTAATAACACATCAATGTTTGGGTACCCCATTCCACTTCCCCACTGGTCATTAAAGAAATCCTATGCATCGAACCTCTCCCACCATTCTCACCGCATTCCCACATCCACACCCCGCCCGCACACACATGGGCCAAAACCACACATCCCACCCACAAACACATGGGCCACAATAACAACGCATAACCATGCCCACAAACACCTGGTCCAGAACAACTACTTCCACGCCCGAAGACACCTGGGCCTCATCCCAAAGACACGTGGGAACAACCTGCCTGCACACACCTGGGAAACTACCACAACTACCCTGCCCAATGATTCTTGGGCTATAATAAACCTCAGGCCATCACAGCCTGCCTGATGAAACTTGGGCTATTCAGGAAAGGGAGCATAAATGGAGCTAATAAACAGCCACTCATAAGAGTGTTTGGAAAAACACCCTTTCTCGTGAAATGAGGGTGTTCGACACTAGGTTCTCAACTTGGGTGGGGAACGAATAAGAAACATATGAAGTAAAAATATGTAATATATATAACAAGAACTCATCCAAACCTAAAAGTTCCAAAACCAACTTAAGCACAAACACCCTCCTTACAATTCATTCACAAGAAACACTGAACCCACGACCATGTCACCACTCATCCTGGAAAACAATTACCCATTTATCCCATTCTTGTTTTCATGTTCAAGTGATCCCATTTAAGTAAATTTTGCACTAATGGGCAACTAACAGGCATAACCACAAGCCAGAGAAAGAGAAACAGCCAAAAAGCAATTTAAGCATTCAAACCCAGTTACCCTATAAAGTCACAACAACAAAGGGATTAGTGAGATCCCTCAAAGTACTTGAACCAAACCAAGCCTCGAGATACATCCCCACACACCTTCAGATTCACAACCAACAACCATTCCATAATAGAGGATCCCATCCCCATCCACATAACCTCATAAGAATAAAACAGAACAACACACTTACTACCAAACCAGAGTAAGTAAACTTCCAGGTTCAAGCACATCATTCATTAGGTTCTTCTTTCTATTGGTTAATTGGGGTGACCACACAAGGATTGATGTTCACCGGGTATCTATTTAACCAACCGAGTTTAGGTGATTAACCAATTTCCATGTTATAGATATTTAATCATCATAGAAGACAAGGGTTCATTAGTGAACAAGGAAACACCACCAATGACCATGATTTTCAGTGAGAATAATCCCATACAGTTCAAAACATATAGAAATTATAAAAGAGTACAACCGAATTATCAAACGCACCCCATCATTCTTTAACATTCTGTTTGTTATGTTTGTTATGGTTTGGTTTCATCAATTCCCATAGAAACAGTGGCGTACCCACCCCGCATGATACATAGTAAGGAGATACAAAGGAAAATACCTACTTGGTTGATCAAGGATCGACGTTCTTCTCCACGCGCCAAGAACTGGGGATGTGTGACTTGCTGGGGAGGAACGTCGGGGACTCCTAGGGTGAGCAGAAATGCTCTGGCACAGGCGCACCACTTTTCTCGGGAAGGGGAACTCCAAATGCACCATGAAGAAAATGAGACCATCCAAGAGGAAGAAGAAGAAGGAATTATCATGCAATATAAGTATGAGATCCCGTTGTTATGGGATATGGAAATTAGAATGGATTTAAAGTCTGTTCGTGGTTCCCCATGCATTTAGGAAGTTACGCATTATGGAATTAATTGTCATTTAACAATTCTCCTAGGAGGGTTGGTCATAACGGCTATGCATTAAACAATTTTCTTTAATCATAAGGAAATGCGTAACAAGGGAGGATCTGGATGGTATGGGGAAGGGTGTGACATCGAGGAAAAACCGCATGTTTTGGTATGTTAAGGGTTTCCCGACTCTTGGGGAATTTTAGATATTATTTATGGGCTTTAAATGGCTTTAAAGAGAGAATTAAATCATTTTCACTTTAAAAGATATGTTACGGGAATGGAAAATGTGGGAACTGGGAAAGAACAAAGACCACTCGGTGAGGAAATGGTGCCATCGTCACAGTTCCACCCTCATAGTGCCACCGTCATGGTGCCACCATCATGGTGCCACCATCACCTTAGAGCCGTGTTTTGGAAAAGTAATGGATTGGTGGGTCTAGGCCATTGCATCAGATACCTCTCAAACTATTCTCACCCTCGAGAATCAAAACTAGACCCGAAGAAAATATACGTTCTGAAAAACCCCCTCGAAAGATACCTCTCAGGAGTGAACCTCATTGACATCTAGGAACACCTATCCCTCAAGTAACCAGGCAACATTCGAGGGTCAAAATATCCAGTCATATGGGTTAGGGAGTTTCTTCCCCCATGTCAAGATACCATCCTCTTTGGGTGGCACTGACTCGCCTGAACAGGTTTAATCACATCCACCTTAATGCGACTTGATTAGGGATCAGGTCCTCCCCTCCCCATAGTCAGGAATCTTAACACACATCCACAGAATTAGGAAAAATGCACATTCCATAGTTAACAAGGTAAAGCATTCCATTACAAATAAGTACAAACAAAATAGAACAAAACTCAAAAATAGCTCTGGGTACTGGGCGCATAGCTGCGTCTCCTGTTCCCAAGTACTTTCCTCGAGCTCTCCATGCCTCCAAAACACACGAACCAAAGGGATGGTTCATCCACAGAACACCTTCTCCTCACGATCCTTGATCCACACTGGCCTTTCCACAAAATTCACACCGTCTTCAATATCCATCTTTCCCCAGTCGAGGACGTGTGAATCGTCATGTAGATATCATCGTAGCTGAGATACATGGAAGACATAATGCATTCTCAGTGTCGGTGGTGGTAGCTCTAGCTGATAAGACACTTCGCTGACCTGCCGTAGTACTTCAAATGGTCCGATGAACCTAGGAGAAAGCTTACTCCCCTTGTCGAACCTCCATTGCCCATGCTGAGGGGAGACCTTCAAGAACACATAGTCCCCGACCTCGAACTCCAAGGGTCTCCTCCTATTATCAGCATATAACTTTTTCGGTCTTGGGACACCTTCATCCTCTCCCGTATAAGCTGAACCTTCTCCATCGTGTTCTGCACCACCTCTGGGCCAAGAACACCAGCCCCCTAACCTCTGTCCATCACACGGGTGAGCAACACGACCTCCCATACAAATCTTCTAATGGAGTCATGCCAATGGTAGAGTGATATCTATTATTGTAGGAAAACTCCACCGGAGGAAAGTGTCATTTCCACGATCCCCCATAGTCTATAATACATGATCGTAGCATATCCTCCAATGTCTGGATGGTGTGCTCTATCTGTCCATTTGTCTGGGGATGGAAATCAGTGCTAAGATGTAGCTGTGATCCAAAAGCATACTGCAATCCTCTCCAGACTTGTGATGTAAACCGTGCATCCCTATCTGAGAATATGGACCTCATAACTCCATGAAACCACACCACCTCATCCACGTACCTTCGTGTTAAGGCATCCAATGCACCTGACTCCTTGATCACCAAAAAGTGATCTAATTTTGTTGACCGGTCCACCACTACCCAGATAGCATCGCAGCCTCCTTGAACCTTGGGTAGACCTATGACTAAATCCATCGATATTTCATCCCACTTCCACTCAGGGATGCCTAAAGTATACAAAACACCGCCTAGAGCATGGTTTTCAGCCTTCACCTGTTGACACACTAGGCACCTGGTCACGAACTCTACCACCACCCGCTTTACCCCGGGCCACCAAAACTGACCTCTCAAGCCCCGGTACATTTTGGAAGCTCATGTGTGTACTGCCAGGGGTGAGTTGTGGAACTCACGACGAACTCTCTCGTGCATCGCCTCTAGAGGAAACAACTTACCTTGGAAAATCATTTGATTCTGACAATCCTCAGTCCACCCTTCTAGAGCATCGCCTTGGTTAGCCCAATCATGCATCACTTCAATTTCCGAGTCTCCCCATTGAGACTCATATACCTGCCGCAACAGAGAAGACTAAACTATCATATGATACAGGAAAACTCTACCACCATCCATCCTCGCATCCAGGTGCAGGGCAGCCAACTCATCCATCGCCTTCCAAGCATCTGCCGACTCTCGAACCACATTCTTTTGTGACTTCCTGCTCAAGGAATCCGCCACCACATTCCATTTTCCTAAGGTGTAGGAAATATAGAAGTTGTAGTCCTAAAGTAACTCCATCAACATTCGTTGACGTAAGTTCAGGTCCCGTTTGGAGAAGATATACTTCAAGATTTTGTGATCCGTGAAGACCACGAAGCGATCACCGATGAGGTAATGCTGCCACAACTTCAGTGCGAACATGACCGCTGCATGCTCCAGATCGTGGTTGGAATAATTACGCTCATGAGGATGTAACTGTCTAGACCAATAAGAGATCACCCCTTGTCGTTACATGAGCACACACACGAGGCCTTGTCCTGAAGCATCACAAAACAACTCATACGCCACCCCTTCTTCTAGAAACCTCAACACTGGGGCACTTACCAGATTCTCCTTCAGATAGCTAAAGGCTGCCTCACACTACCCATTCCACACGAAAGCCTGGTCCTTCTTGGTCAAGGCTGTCAAAGGTGCTGCAACTCGGGAGAAGTTGGGAACGAACCACCGATAGTAGCTTGCTAGTCCAAGGAAACTACAAACTTCTTCCACATTCTTGGGCACTGCCCAAGAAACAACCGCCTCGACCTTTGATGGGTCCACCGCTATTCCCTGCTTGGACACCACGTGCCCAAGGAAGTGCACTTCTCACATCTAGAACTTGCACATGGACAACTTACCATAGAGTTGGTGCTGTCGGAGGACCTATTAAACCGTTCTTAGGTGCTCAGCATGATCCTCCTCTGATCTTGAGTAGATCAGGATGTTGTCAATAAACACGACTATGAACTGGTCCAGGTATTCCCAGATGATGGTGTTCATGAGTCCCATGAACACAGCTAGTGCATTCGTAACGCCGAACGACATGACTAAAAACTCAAAGTGTAAATACCTACATCTGAAGGTAGTATTTGAGATTTCGCCCTCCTTCACCCTCAACTGGTGATATCCAGACCACAGATTGATATTAGAGAACCAACTTCCCCTTTTATATAACATCCCTCCTTTTTATCACATAAACATTCATTGCATTACACAAAACTGATCATCTTTAAGGTTTAGTTTCTTCGAAACCAGGAACATAATACATGAAAACAACAAAAAACATTCTTCTTAAACAATTGAAAAGATTCTCCTTAAGTTCATCCTATGTTCATTACAACATCTCATAACCTGGGGACATACATCAAAAGAAAGGGTGAGCAGAAGGCCTAGTAAGGGAAACAAGAGAAACATTTTACATGTGAACTTGAGATACTTCAATAAGGTCATGAAAAGAACTTTAAGGCATGAGAAAGAAATCATGAGATATATCATAATAAAAATAACATTTTTCATAAATTGAAGATGTGGCTAAAACATTTAATATTGACAATCATTTCGTTTCACCATGGTCCATCCCCAAGGTGTCATTAAAAATTACCAAGGTTATTCACCAAGGTATCAGTCTAAATGGTCATCTCTAGAGATTAAGTCTTTACCCAATGCATTGAAGCGCTATCAGGGTGCACCCTTGACATGTATTTGTTATCATGTGATCCACATATATCATCATCAATCATTTAACAAACAACCCATATAGCATAAAAGGAATGGGTTTCATTTCATAATCATAATGTTTTAAAAACTGCTTTAAAGACATGATCTTTGTGTCACTTTAAAACCCACAGAAAAGGAAGGTGGGTATCATGTATATAAATCCCAGAATATAAAATAGAACATTTTGGTATATATGTGAATAACCCTATAGAAGAGAGATATTTGAGTATTCACTTAATAAAATAAAATAACTTTAGAATAAGCGAGAGAGAGACATTTTGAGATGGTAATTCTGCAGCATAACGACTATGTTTCCGGGTTTTAGAAAGCTTTGAAAAGAGAGGGGACATTGGTCAAACATTCATAAATGACCCATAAAACAGTATAGGGACAGAATATGAAGGATATATGAACATGGTATCGAAATTTCAAAGATATACCATATGAAATGAATAACATGAAAGGAAGACAAAAATAAGATTTCTCTTATGAAAATTCAGCAGCCTAATGGCGTCACTTAAACTTCAAAAAAAGAATTGATGTGATAAAATAGGGTCTCTCATAATATGAACATAAAATATAATTATGATAGATATATATATCATACCCCAACATAATAAAAGGGAACTTTAAAGACTTGACATGAAAGTAGAACTTTGAAAAATGAGAAAGGTGAACGAATCCCTTAAAAATTCGGCATCCTAACAACACCACTTAAAACTTCCAAATACTGAATTGAAGAAATAAAATAGGGTCTCTCATTATATGAACATAAAAGATCAGTATGATAGATATATAGATCATACCCCAAAAAAATAAAAAGGAACTTGAAAGACATGACATGAAAGTAGAACATTGAAAAATGAGAAAGGTGAACGAATCCCTTGAAAATTCGACAGCCTAACGACGCCACTTAGAACTTCAAAATACTGAATTGAAGAGATCAAATAGGGTCTCTCATAATATGAACATAAAATATCAGTATGATAGATATAGAGATCATACCCCAAAAAAATAAAAAGGAACTTGAAATGCTTGACATGAAAATAGAACTTGAAAACGAGAATGGTGAAAGAATCTCTTAAAAATTTGGCAGCCTAACATCGCCACTTAAACATTCTTAAAATGAATTGATGAGAGAAAGAGGGGGTCTCTAATCATATGAAAATGAAAAGGGAAGTAAAAAGAGTATAAAATAAAATCCTTCAACATAAGAAAATGGAGCATAAAAGAAATGACTTAAAAGAGATTACTTGAAAAGAAAGAGGGAGGTAGGATCCCTTACCTTAAAACGTAGCTCTTAAAACTCAAGGGCTGGGACCTTGAGGGCATGGGGGAACCTTGGGAGGACTACTTGGGATGTAATGAGACTATATTTTCTTTGGGGGAGATTTGGGAGTCGAAAGGATGAGAGGATTTCTTGGTATTTATAGGGAAAGTGAGGGGACAAGGCATTAATGGCCAAGGGACACCTCATTGGTGGTTTTGGCAAAACCATGGGCTTGACCATGGTATTTGCCCAAGTTATTGGCCAATTGGGACACCTCATACAATAATTCATCCCCTTTAGTTTACCATCCCTTAAAATATCTCATGGAACCATCATGACACAGTTATGATGTCATTAAACATACCGAAACCATAAAACTGTATTTTTACTATTCACTGGAAATTCAACTTTCTCAGAAAAATCCCAAAATTTCACATTAACCAAATATCAATGCTCTAATTTCAAAAATGAACTCCATTTTAAAACAATAATTTTTTAAATATTTTTAATTTAATTTTTAACTAAATACACTATTCACCGAAAATTCATTTTTTCAGAAAAAAACCCCAAAAATTACCTTAACGTAATATCGATGCTTTGAGTTCAAAAATGAAATTAATTTTATAAAAATAATTTTCTAAATATATTAAATTTAATTTTTAATTAAAAAACACTATTCACCCGAAAAAACTAATACTTGAATAATAATTTATTAAACCGTTATTTAACCATTTTATTGAATCACATTACTTAATCACGGTGCCTAGATTATATTAATACTTTCTTTAAGTGAGATTAGTAATCCATTTGGACACATTACTAATCCTAATCATAAAATCACTATTCATAATTTACTATTCATCAAAAATTAAGTTGATCTTATTAGACTCTAAAATTTGTACTGAACATAATTGTAGGAGACCATTTTTTGAAAATCATTACACATTTTTATTTATTTAAGGTTTACATAAAAAATTTTAAAATATAATTTCTCTAAAATTCATCAAAAATATGCATACTATATTTATCCGGACATTTGAAAATTCATAAACTTCATCATAAGAAGAAATCAAAATTTTTATTTAAAATAAAGGGTTACACAAGGCAGTTACGGTCTCCTTACATAGCCCCTTATCACACCAGCATAGGACCTAAGTGTAAGGTGTGCTAAGGTGAGAGAATCCAAGGGAGGCTCGACCAACATCGCACGAGTAGTAATTTCTACCAGTTTCAACTTCTCACGAAGGTGATTCCATTATAGCTTCACACAACAAAGTTCGGCTTGGGTTTGGTCCAGAGAAAATCCCAGTGGTACTACCTCCTTCCCAAGTTCTGTTAGATGGGATTCGATCGGTCCAAGACTACTGGGTGAGACCATCGAATCTTCTTTCTATATTAATTAACCAAGATCACTGTTATTTAGACACAAAAAATGAAACGTTTAGTTTCCAGCAGTCATATTGACCAATGGTCATATAACAGTCAAAACCCAATGGTCTCATTTTAATTATACTCATGTTATCAAATGAAACAATTTTGTTGAGTATCAAAAATAAAATAACACACAAAATTAGGAAACAAGATTTATTCAAAATTTTTGGTCGTTACAATCTTCCCCCCTTAAGAAATTGCATCCTCGAAATTTTTTTAAAATCGGGTTTTGAAATTTCATTGAAAGTCCCACATCGGAAAAGGAGTCATTAAAAATATTACTTTAAAAGAAAGAAAGGAAAGTACAAAGGTCACCCGAGTTAACCCATACTAGGATTCCATGTGGGAAAACATGGATATGGAAGAAAAAACAAAGGGTCAAGTTCTGGGGGAGAGTGATAGAAAACATGTTTAGGAGAAAGTTGACCACGAGAAAATCCCAAACTTATGATGTGTGTAAACGGTCTTTGATTACCTAGTAGAAAACAGAAACCAACAACATTTTTTTTACGTTTCTTTTCATAATTTTGAGGAATTCATTTACTACATAGAACAAAAACATAAGTAAATATACCTTCCTTCATGTAGAGTTTCATCCTTTAATAAGTTTCTACCAAAACTAATCTTTTCTCCAAACGATGAGCATTCAAAAACATTTGGTCTCATCAAAAAACAAGAATCATCTTCTTGAGAGTCACTTAATCCACAAAAGATTAACTATAAATTTCTTCTATCTTTAAACATTATCCCAAAAACATAAAGGGTAAGATAAAACAACTCTTCAAAAAGAAAGAATCCCATAGGAAGGGAAACTACTTTTAAATCTTCAAAGTTCCATAGTACTACCCAAAGTTCATCATAGAGAATTCCATAAATAACTATCCTTAAAATTCCTTGAAATAAACCAAACTAATATTGAAACCCAAGTATAAGAATAATTTTGATAACATAGTCTTCCAAAATAAACTTCATCTTTCATCTCCAAACAACATAAACCACTCCTAACATCTTATAACAAAAGTAACTAACCTAAACATATTTTCCCCAAGACAGGTTAATCATTTCCATAAGTAACCTATATTACCCTAAGTTCACATTAAATTCATTGATTAATCAAAATATAAGTCAACATTTACTCCTCAAAGAAAATACCGTAGTAATCTATTTACCTCGATCAAATAGGGTTCCAAAAATAATGAACGTCTTCCAAAATAATAATCATCTTTTAATCCCCTAATCATCTCTGTCATATTAATATAGCAGTCATCACATTTCCTATCACATTGGTTCTTGGGACATGTCCTTCAATTTCCCTCCATTAACTAAGAAAACAAAGTACAATTAGGGGCTTAAATACTTAGCCAATAATCATGAAAAGGAACTTAAAGCATATAAGGATAACTTGTAGAAGAAAAGTATACCCTAACTTGTGATCCCCTAGGTTTCAAACTAGGTTATCCATGATCATATATTCTTATGTGAATAATTATTTTATTTTATCTTTGTTCCTTTAATAATGGTTCACACTAAGCTTATGAATTTACCAAAGCATATTCCCCGGGAGTGTCGTAACCAAGAGTGCAGCAAGGCCCGTTGTTGTGTACCAGTTCCTATTCGAGTCTAGCTCAAAGCGGTGTTTTCGGGTTTTACCCCTATGTACATCTATGCCAGAGCCACCTCTACCTTCTCATATCCAAACAGGGATGTATTTGCTTGGCAACCCCTTACTCAATACACACCAAAATACCAGGAAGATTTCCTAAATTTAAACTTTTCTATAGGTTTATTCCTACAGTTTTCATATCCTAATTTCCACAAATAAATAAACCATAATTTTATACCAACTATGACATCCCTCCTTTTTATCACATAAACTTTTATTACATTACACAAAACTGAGGATCTTTAAGGTTTACTTTCTTGGAAACCAGGAACATAATACATGAAAACAACAAAAAACATTCTTCTTAAACACTTGAAAGGATTATCCTTAAGTTCATCCTAGGTTCATTACTGCATCTCCAAACCTGGGGACATACATCAAAAGAAAGGGTGAGCAGAAGGCCTAGTGAGGGAATCAAGAGAAACATTTTACATGTGAACTTGAGATACTTCAATAAGGTCATGAAAAGAACTTTAAGGCATGAGAAAGAAATCATGAGATATATCATAATAAAAATGAAATTTTTAATAACTTGAAGATGTGGCTACAAAATATAATATTGAAAATAATTTCGTTTCACCAAGGTCCATCCCCAAGGTGTCATTAAAAATTACCAAGGTTATTCACCAAGGTATCAGTCTAAATGGTCATCTCTAGAGATTAAGTATTTACCCAATGCATTGGAGTGCTATCAGGAAGAACCCTTGAAATGTCATTATTATAATGTGAGCCACATATATAATCATCAATCATTTCAAAAACAACCCATATAGAATAAAATAAATGGGTTTCATTTCATAATCATAACGTTTTAAAAACTGCTTTAAAGACATGATCTTTGTGTCACTTTAAAACCCACAGAAAAAGAAGGTGGGTCTCATGTATATAAATCCCAGAATTTAAAATAGAAAATTTTGGTATATATGTGAATACCCCTATAGGAAAGATATCTTTGAGTATTCACTTAATAAAATAAAATAACTTTAGAACAAGAGAGAGAGACATTTTGAGACGTAAATTCTGAAGCATAACGACTATGTTTCGGGGTTTTAGAAAACATTGAAAAGAGAGGGGACGTTGGTCAAACATTTATAAATGACCCATAAAATAGTAGAAGGACAGAATATAAAGGATATATGAACATGGTAATGAAATTTGAAAGATATACCATATGAAATGAATAACATTAAAGAAAGACAAAAATAAGATTTCTCTTATGAAAATTCGGCAGCCTAACGACGTCACTTAAACTTAAAAAAAAAGAATTGACGAGATAGAATAGGTTTTATCATCATAAGAACATAAAAAATCAGTATGATAGATATATAGATCATACCCCAACATAATAAAAATGAAATTGAAAGGCTTGACATGAAAGTAGAACTTTGAAAAATGAGAAAGGTGAACGAATCCCTTAAAAATTCGGCAGCCTAACGGCGCCACTTAAAACATCAAAATAATGAATTGAAGAGATCAAATAGGGTCTCTCATAATATGAACATAAAAGATAAGTATGATATATATATATATCATACCCCAACAAAATAAAAAGGAACTTGAAATACTTGACATGAAAGTAGAACTTTGAAAAATGAGAAAGGTGAACGAATCCCTTAAAAATTTGGCAGCCTAACGGCGCCACTTAAAACTTCAAAATACTGAATTGAAGAGATCAAATAGGGTCTCTCATAATATTAACATAAAATATCAGTATGATAGATATAGAGATCATACCCCAAAAAAATAAAAAGGAACTTGAAATACTTGACATGAAAATAGAACTTGAAAATGAGAATGGTGAAAGAATCTCTTAAAAATTCGGCAGCCTAACGACGCCACTTAAATATTCATAAAATTAATTGATGAGAGAAATAGGGGGTATCTCATCATATGAAAATTAAAAGGGAAGTAATAATAATATAAAATAACATCATCCAACATGAGAACATGGATCATAAAAGAAATGACTTAAAAGAGATAACTTGAAAAGAAAGAGGGAGGTAGGATCCCTTACCTTAAAACGTAGCTCTTAAAACTCAAAGGTTGGGACCTTGAGGGCTTGGGGGCACCTTGGGAGGACTCCTTGGGAGGTAATGAGACCAGAGCTTCGTTGGGGGAGAGTTGGGAGTCGAAAGGATGAGAGTATTGCTTGGTATTTATAGGGAAAGTGAGGGGACAAGGCATTAATGGCCAAGGGACACCTCATTGGTGGTTTTGGAAAAACCATTGGCTTTCCCAGGGTATTTTCCCATGGTATTGGCCACTTGGGACACCTAATACAATAATTCATCCCCTTTAGTTAAAAATCCCTTAAAATATCTCATGTAATCATCATGACACATTTATGATGTCCTTAAACATACCGAAACCCTAAAATGTATTTTTACTATTCACTGAAAATTCAACTTTCTCAGAAAAATCCCAAAATTTCACATTAAAAAAATATAAATGATCTGATTTCAAAAATGAAATCCATTTTATAAAAAT
The DNA here is from genome assembly GCA_963277665.1 of Viscum album. Taxonomy (NCBI): domain Eukaryota; kingdom Viridiplantae; phylum Streptophyta; class Magnoliopsida; order Santalales; family Viscaceae; genus Viscum; species Viscum album. The sequence goes on from OY728121.1 coordinate 1,966,964,478, forward strand.
AATTTTCTAAATATTTTTAATTTAATTTTTAAATAAATACACTATTCACTGAAAATTCATTTTTTCAGAAAAAACCCCAAAAATTACCTTAACATAATATCGATGCTCTGAGTTCAAAAATGAAATCCATTTTATAAAAATAATTTTATAAATATATTTAATTTAATTTTTAATTAAAAAACACTCTTCACCCGAAAAAACTAATACTTGAATAATAATTTATAAAACCGTTATTTAACCATTTTATTGAATCACATTACTTAATCAAGGTGTCTAGATTATATTAATAATTTATTTAAGTGAGATTACTAATCCATTTGGAAACATTACTAATCCTAATCATAAAATCACTATTCATAATTTACTATTCATAAAAAATTATGTTGTTCTTATTAGTCTCTTAATTTTGTACTGAACATAATTGTAGAAGACCATTTTTTGAAAATCATTACACATTTTTATTTATTTAAGGTTTACATAAACATTTTTAAAATATACTTTCTCTAAAATTCATCAAAAATATGAATACTATATTTATCCGGACATTTGAAAATTCTTAAACTTCATCATAGGAAGAAATCAAAATTTTTATTTAAAACAAAGGGTTACACAAGGCAGTTACGGTCTCCTTACATAGCCCCTTATCACACCAGCATATGACCTAAGTTTTAGGTGTGCTAAGGTGAGATAATCCAAGGGAGGCTCGGCCAACATCGCACGAGTAGTAATTTCTATTAGTTTGAACTTCTCGCGAAGGAGATTCCATTCTAGCTTCACACAATGAAGTTCGGCTTGAGTTTGGTATAGAGAAAAGCCCAGTGGTGCTACCTCCTTCCCAAGTTCTATTAGATGGGCTTCAATTAGTCCAAGACTACTGGGTGAGGCCATCGAATCTTCATTCTATATTAATTAACCAAGATCACTTTTATTTAGAGATAAAAAATGAAACGTTTAGTTTCCAACGGTCATATTGACCAATGGTCATATAACAGTCAAAACTCAACGGTATCATTTTAATTATACTCATGTTATAAAATGAAACAGTTTTTTTGAGTACCAAAAATAAAATAACACACAAAATTAGGAAACAAGATTTATTCAAAATTTTGGGTCGTTACATTTTAACTGGTCGAAAAGGTCGTCTATTCTTGGAAGAGGGTAACGGTTCTTGACCGTTACCTGATTTAGTCTCCGGTAGTCTATGCACTGCCTGAGACCAACATCTGCCTTCTTTGAAAATAATACTAGAGCACCCCATGGTGATGCACTTGGATGAACAAAACCCTTCTTCATCAGATCGTCAATCTGAATCCGCAACTCCCACAACTCAGAAGGCGCCATCTGGTAGGGAGCCATCGAAATCGGACGGGAACCAGGTTTATAGTCTATCCTGAACTCAACATCACGTTGAGGGGGTAGAGTCTCCACCTATTCAGGGAAGACATCCATAAACTCACCGACGATCCCTGGGACTTCCACCATTTCTGTATCCGCCGACTCCACTGACAGTTCAACTAACAAGGAAAGGAGGGGCTCCACTAGCCGATTACCTTCCTGGTAACCCTGCTCGCCGATGAATGTTACACGTCGGCCACCCAAATATGAAAACATGACCCTTCCTCAGAAGTAGTCAATGATGACACATACATAGAATAGCCAATCAATACCTAGGATGACATCGTATGGATGTATCTACAAAAGTAGAAGATACCTGATTGACTGATGTGGCCCTATCATCAGTCTACACCCTCGACAAACATAAAACAAGTCGGTATGACCTCCGACTGGTGTACTCAACACCAGGGGAACTGGAAGTCTCTCAACATTTAGACCCAGAGCATGGGCCATACTGGATGCAACAAAGGAGTGAGAAGCTTCTGTATCAAACAAGGCATAGGCAAGAGTACTAAACACGCTGATCGTACCTCGAACGATTCCCGGCCCTGCTGGAGCTACTGGCTCCATGGCATGTAACTGCCCACGCCCTACTCCCCTACCCCTCGGTTGTCAGCTTCCTCCCCGACCACGCCCTGTTTGAGGTCCTTGAGGAACACCATGAGGTCAGCCTCCTCCTGCGACGTCTGCCCTTGGAGGAGCGGGAGCTCGCTGTCCCTGCTGTTGCTGCTGAAAGGGCCTCACTAGAAACTATTGCGGTTGGGGCGGGTGCTGCACTGGTCTACACCCATTGTACTATACTCGGTCCGGGCACTGATTCTAAAGGTTCCCATGGCTTTCACAGATGAAGCACCTCGGTCCTGGGCCCAAAAGTAAAGGGAGAGGACCGGGAGATCGGAACCGGAACTTTTGGAGCCTTCTCCCTATTGGCCAAAACCTAGAGGGCCCTAATGCTGGAGGCCTGCTACTGATGGCCTCCCCCTTCGATGATCCCAACTGGATTCCTCTCGTGATACACCTCCCAGCGTGTGCATCCTCTATACTACTTTATCCTTCTTCTGGACCTCTAAGTATGTCAGTAGGGTGAAGGGAGTAACAAAATACTGGAGAGAAGGTCGAAGTGCCTCCTCCAAAAGTCTCACCCGAGACTCCTCATCCGGAAAGAGGTTAGGAGAAAAGTGGAGGAGATCCTTGAACTTGATCCCCAACTATCTCACTAGAATGCTCCCCTGCTGGAGGGAGCTCTTCTCAGCCTTCATCGTGGAAGAGATGAATTCCGCCCGGAACTCCCTCTCGAAGTCAGCCCACGTAACCTCAGCCTCCCTCTTCTCCCCAAGATAAAGCATCCACCACTGGCACGCTACTCCCCACATCTAACTTACATCCAGAAGAACCCAGTATTCCATCGGAGCTCAGATCAAGCTAAAATCTATCACCAAATCTTCTAGCCAGCTCTCTATCTCTACGTCTAAGATGTTTCCCTCATACTTTCTGAGGGTCTGCCACTAAAAGGAACAAAGTGTCTTCTACCACTGATCATTCTCCTCCTCTCGGTCGGCCCTCGGTCGATCATCCAAGTCAACCTCCGGGGCCTCGATTGACCGTACTACCCTTGGTCGTCATCCGGGTGCCATAGCTGCAAGGTAAACAAGGAATGCCTAAGCCCGAGTAGTGTAGAAGATTTCTTTTAAATTTTCTTATACTTATTAGTCATTTTAAATACCCAAAAAAAATTCCCATGAAACATAATAACACAAGTCATTATAATGAATGTAACTTCCCTAGGGTCTCTACCCTGCAATCAGTGCAGCCTCACTTGGTCGTTCGGTAGGCCCAGAGTCCTTGAATCGGATCACGAGGGGCCCTAAAATACCATGTCCTAGACGGTCTTCCCTAGCATATTTCATGCACCAAGATCACCTAAAACTGTTTCCCTACCATCCCATGCAATTCACACTGTGCCTAACCCCAGACTCCATCCTATCTCTCAACCTCACTTCCTTTGATACCACTCTGTAATGACCTGCCTTCACCAAGATTATAGAAGGGACAACAGGTTTCCAGACCCTTCCTTCTTCAAGTTTTTGGAGAGATAATGACCCCCGAGACCCGCCTTCAATAGGTCCCAGAGTGGTGACTAGCACCAAGGGTATAGAATCACACACAAGATGGAAGGTATTACCCTTTTTATTTAATATGATCGAGAGATAAGATAGTAAATCCCAACAACACCAAAAGTGGAAGTATAGGTAAAGACAAAACAAACCATTCTAATATGAATGTTCCAAAAGTAAATGTTACAAAATTAAAAGAAAATTCCAAAAAGAAGTACCAAAAGAAAGAAAAATAGCAACAGAAACTGTCCCAACGTCTAAACTAGTATGACCCTTCAAGATCGCTGAAGTCCTCCTGGAAACCTGAAAACAGTTTTATATACGTAGGGTGAGCATACAAGTATACTTAGTAGGGAAAACCAAAATATCTCGTGCACAAGTGGGGAGGCATTCTAATTCCCCATGAGAAAAGAGATAACTGAAACACCTAGAAAGGAAAAATACCCACCCAAGAATCACCAAGGCACGCTCCCCAAATAACGCAAGTCAAGAAATATAATAGTAATAACACATCGATGTTTGGGTACCCCACGCCACTTCCCCACTGGTTATTGAATAAATCCTATGCATCAAACCTCTCCTGCCATTCTTACCGTAGTCCCACTGCCACACCCCGTCCATACACACCTGGGCCACAACCACACATCCTGCCTGCAAACACCTGGGCCACAACAATAATGCATAACCACACCCGCAAACACCTAGGCCAGAACTACTACTGCCACGCCCGAAGACACCTGGGCCTCATCCCAAAGACACTTGGGAAACAACCTGCCTGCACACACCTGGGAAACCACCAAAACTACCCTGCCTGAAGAATCTTGGGCTATAATGGACCTCAGGCCATCACAGCCTACGCGATGAGTCTTGGGATATTCGAGAAAGGGAGCAGAAAAGGAGCTAATAACCAGCCACTCATAGGAGTGTTTGGAAAAACACCCTCCCCCATGAAATGGGGGTGTTCAGCACTAGGTGCTAAACATGGGTGGGGCACGAATAAGAAACATAATAACTATAATTATATAATATATATAATAGGAACTCATCCCAACCTAGGAGTTCCAAAACCAACTTAAGCACAAACACCCCCGTTACTATTCATTCACAAGAAACACCGAACCCACGACCACGTCACCACTCATCCCGGAAAACATTTCCCCATTGAGCACAATCTTGTTTTCATGTTCGAGTGATCCCATTTAAGTAAATTTTGAACTACTGGGAAACTAACAGGCATAACCACAAGACAAATAAAGAGAAACAACCAAAAAACAATTTAAGGATTCACACCTGGTTCTCTTGTAAAGTCACAACAACAAAGGGATCAGTGAGATCCCTCAAAGTACTAGAACCAAAACAAGCCTCGAGATACAACCCCATACAGCTTCAGATTCACAACCAACAACTGTGCCACAACAGAGGATCCCATCCCCATCCACATCACCCCATAAGCATCAAACAAAACAACACACTTACTACCAAACCAGAGTAGGGAAACTTCCAGGTTCAAGCACATCATTCATTAGGTTCTTCTTTTTGTTGGTTAACCGGGGTGACCACACAAGGATTGATGTTCACTGGGTATCCATTTAACCAACCGAGTTTAGGTGATTAACCAATTTCCATGTTACAGTTATTTAATCATCATATAAGACAAGGGTTCATTATTGCACAAGGAAAAACCACCGACGGCCATGATTTTCAGTGAGAATAAGCCCATAATGTTCACAACATATAGAAATTATTAAAGAGTATAACAGAATTGTCACACACACCCCATAATTATTTAACAGTCTGTTTATTATCATTGATAAGTTTTGGTTTCATCCATTCCCACAGAAACAGTGGCGTACCCACCCTTCATGACACACAGTAAGGAGAGATGAAGGAAATCCCTACTTGGTTGATCAAGGATCGAAGTTCTTCTCCACACGCCAAGAACTGAGGATGCGTGACTTGCTGGGGAGGAACATCGGGGACTCCAAGGGTGAGAAGAAAGGCTCTGGCACAGGTCCACCACTTGCCTCGGGAAGGGGAACTACAAACACACCTGGAAGAAAAGGAGACCACCCATGAGGAAGAATAAGAAGGAATTCTTATGCAATATAAGGATTATACCCCATTTTTACGAGATATGGAAATTTGAACAGCATTAAAGTCAGATCGTGGTTCCCCACGCGGTTGGGAATTTACGCATGATGTAATTAATTGTCATTTAACAATTCTCCTATGAGGGGTGGTCATAACAGATATGCGTTAAAAAGTTTTCTTTAATCATAAGGAAATGCGTAACAGGGGCGGATCTGAAAGGTACGAGGAAGGGAATGACACTGAGGAAAAACCACACATTTTGGTAAGTTAAGGGTTGCCCAACTCTTGGGGGATTTTAGATATTATTTAAGGGATTTAAATGGATTGAAAGAGGGAATTAAATCATTTTCATGTCAAAAGATATATTGCGGGAGCGGAAAAGTTAGGAACTGTGAAAGAAGAAAGACTGATTGGTGAGGACATGGTACCACCATCATGGTGCCACCCTCATAGTGCCACCCTCACGGTGCCACCCTCACGGTGCCACCGTCACGGTGCCACCCTCATAGTGCCACCATCACAGTTGAGTCGTGTTTTGACAAAGTAATATACCAGGTGGTTCCGGACCATTAAAAAAAATATTTTTTATTATATCCATCTGTAGTTATTTTTATTGATATTGGTTTTTATACTAATAGGAATACAAGATGATTAAAATAAAATGAAACAAAGAAGGTAAAATTTTAATATATATTATTATTTTCTGATTTACATTTTATTGTTTTAAAATTCACATTTATATTATTATTATTTAGAGTATTCCAATTTACTAAATTAAAATTTCATAATAAATTAATGGATCTAATATGTTTCATCTTAAAAGAAAAGTTCTCTAAAATATAATAATTTCTCGAACAAGATTCCCAATATAAGGGGAGTGAGAATTGAGAACCTCATAGAGGTAATTTCTGAAATCACTCAAGTTATTAATAATGTAAAGAAGAATTTTGAGTTCCCTTATTCCCCCCCAAAAATTTGTTTTAGTTTATTTTAATACAAAAAATGACCTCACTCTTTTAGTGGATATTTGGATAATGTAATCAACTCATAATATATTAATTTCATTTATATGGTATTTATTGGGCACTAATTCTATAAGAATGGGTATATATTCCTTATTCCATATATATTATAGTGTGAAGCCAATTTATGATGATAATTGATAAGGGAACTAAATACTAAATATGACATTGAACCAATAAAATGAGAATATTTATTAAAAATATATTTCAATAGATATTTTCCATGTAATATATGTATAAGATGTAAATGAATATGCATTTTTTCAATAAAATAGTTTGTGATTGAAATGCATTCTATGACGAAAACATCAAAACGATTCTATGTAATTCCTTTGGATTATTAATTAACATTGACATCATTATCAATATTTTCATTATTTATTTAAATCCAAGCATCATATAATAATTACTAATCATAGATGCTGATTTCCACTAAAATACAATTAATTTAAAATTTAAATTAATGATAGATATTGTTGATTATAAATGTTATCATAGGGATATAGATAAAAATATATAAAAGGGTCTTAATTTTATATGTTCAATTGATAAATATGATAGAGGGAAGAATATTTAGCTTTCTATATATCAAAAGTGTGGGATGAAGCAACCCAGAAACTACCCAAAAGGTATATAAAATGTATCTAAGTGTAGTAATGAATGGAATCAAACTCAATATTACTAAAGGAAAATATAGGATCTAATTAACACATTGAATGAATATGAAGTTACAATCAATATGAAAACCATGATCTAATGATTAAAATATATGAAAAATATTCAATATGCATACCAATGTACAATGAAAATTTTCATTTCAATTAATTGATTATAATAAAAACTATTATAATGGAGAATTGATTAACTGAGGATATCAATAATGCCACAACGGATGTTAAAAATATATAAGTGATAGGTATATGAGTTATTAATTAAATTTTAGTAAATATATTTTTTCATGTTCTCAAAAATCATTCATATCATAAGAATTTTATTAGAAATATTAAAATTAAAAATTATTTAAAAGTGGAAGAGTTAAATTAAAAAACACTAAATAATTTAGTAATAATATCTCAGGTAAATATAATTTTTTCAGTTATCAATTTTAGGATGAATCTCTTTGAAGTTCCTGATTTACTTCCTTGGATAGAAATCAATGTTATATATAGAATGGGTTGACTATCATTATATAAAATGAACACTATATTTAGGGATATGGAAAATAAATTCAAATATTAGACCATCCATATATGTTTAATTTGTGTAAAGATATTTATAAATCAACATTGGAAAATTAATATGATATACAAATATTATTTTCTGATGAGAAAATTTATTCATTTGAAATTATTTTGTTAAATGAATAGATTATCCTAATAGAAATACCTACTGTAAGGGAATAAATTTATTTATTCCCCACTGAGATTCTTATTAATCCCCCTAATTAGTTTGATTAGTTCTCATTATAACATATTTTTACTATGTTTCCAATGTATATTATTCCTTATAAAAGGAAAACATTAAATGGGATGAGTTTATGAGGAAAGAGAAAGAATAATTTTATAATGGTTTTATTCTCCGAGGTCCATCCAAATGGGGTTCAACAACTATCTTTGTAATTATGGAAAATAGTCAATTTATCATTGTATTGATTATATATCACTCTAAAAAATCACATGAAGGAAAAAAAATCACATATAATGAATTGATTAATTATTTTCTTAACTATATAGGTAATAATATTTTTATAAGTATGATCTTTAATTACTATATAATTAATAAATGGTTTTTTTATATTCTATATATTTCTATTTGAACTAGATATGGACACTATGATATCATTGTAGTGCTATTAAGACTCAAAAATACTTAATTAATCCCCATAGAACTTTTTTTGGTCGAATGAGAACATCCCACAATGGAAAACTCTCCTTTATTAATGAAAATAAAAGTCACAAAATTCTGGGCAAATATTTTTTACAAAATCCAGGATTTTAAAAAGAGAAAAGTACATCCGGAAGAGAATTGAACCTTGTGAACTTAGGAGAAATAATTCATTTATTTTAAAGTCCATCAGCTAATTGATTTTATTCGTGATATTTATGTGTAATGATATAATACATAGATGAAAGATCATCCATGAAATTACTTCACATGGTAATTAGATTCCATGAATGATGAATAGTAACACTTCTGATTGCTTGAACCATAGTTATTGAATCAAATTTAATCCATAAATTGAGGTTTACCTTATGGTAAGAAAAATCCACCACATTAATAATACCAATAAATCCAGCATCAAGAGATTTTTTAAAACCACAAGGTCCGAAAAGGAATCCCATAGTTTCCCCACATTGATTTATGAAAATAGCTCCATAATAAGAAGGAACCACATTTCCCCTTGATGCACAATCCATGTTAAACTTGATCTAGCATATAAATATAGGAAACCACATAAATTCTATGTTTCCATAAGGAGGATAATTATTACTTGCAATACCAAGATGCTTTAGCATAGTGAAATCATGAATTGAGTTATCACAATATCCATTTTGAAGATCATTTTCATGTTTAACTTTAGAAAAAATGTGCCAATGATGACTGAAAATTTAAGTTATTTCCTCTATGAACCCATTTATTCTGGATGGGACATACGTGATTTATAGACTCCATGATGGCCACAATGAAGAGGTTGAGAAGTTGGGGTGAAGAGACAGATTCATGCAAGTAAGAAGATGATCCCTTATACAATATGATACTGGAATAACAATTTAAAAACAATCCAAAATAGTAGTACACAAGGATGAGGATATACCATGGCCCAAGAAAATATTAACAAGGCCATACTTATGCTAAAAACATAGAGCACATCTAGAAAAATGGATAATTATAAAACCATTCAAAAAACATAGATATGAAATTTTAAATACATGTCTCTCAAAGCAAGAGGGAACCTAAAAGGTATAATAAAAGTTATTTTCAAATACTTTGCCCAATTATTGGAATAAAATTGAATAAATTCCAAATATAACGAATTTGAAGATAGCCTAACATTATAAGTAGATTCCAAAATAATAATATCATCTTCATTGATGAAATTATAATTAAGAACCACTTCCTTGATATTAAGAGAGAGAATATCCCTTGAAATCTCCACTTTCTCTTTTATCAATATATTATTTCAAAATAAATATCACTGGATTTGGGAAAATTGAGAAGAGGAATTTCGATTCAATTACCATGCTAGAAATTTAAGGAGGAACTTCTATTACCTAACCATTGATAATTCATGGAAATGTTGAAGAAATAATCTTTGTGGCCATACCAAATTAAAGAATCTATATAATTTAAATTCTCAATTTTTATATTATTTAAGAACCTTGATATAAAAAAAGGAAGTGACTCTGATATCCAAATAATAAGTCTCCAAAAAAATTAATTATACGATGCTTCATTAAAATTACAGATATTTCTAATACCCAACCAACCTTGATTAATTTTCTTACAACAATGCTTCTAAGGAATATTATTATTTTTCCTCTGTAGAATGTATCTACTCCAAAAAAATTAATAGAGGTGTTAATACTATTAATGAGAGAAATAAACCATCTATAAACAATAAAGTAATAATTTTTTTGACACCATCACTGATTTGAAAATAGTAACCCTTCCAGCTATAGAGAGAGTGTTACCTTTCTAGGAATCCAACTATTTTCTGATATAGCTAACAATTTTGGAAAAATTCCCAACATGTGGTTTTCACCAAAACATAGGTACACCAAAGTAGTTTTACGGAAACATACCTTCACTAATTCCCATATCTCTAATGATAACAAATTTTTTATATTTAGTGATGTTTTTTTCCAAAATAAACAAAATACTTATTCCAAATGATCTCTTGTCCTGAGACTTTCTCATAATGAAGAAGGGAATTTAGGGTGTTCTTGATATTTATTTTGTCCCCTTGAGTGAAGATAATGACGTCATCAGCATATAATAAATTATTGGGGCTGGCATGGCCTCTGTAACTAATGGAATTACATTTGTTATTATGTTCCACAATAAGAAGGAGCCTACTCAAGTAATCTTCATCAATAGAAAAAATAATGGTTGAAAGAGGATAACCTTGCCTAACACCAATGGTATATTTCAAGTATCCCTAATGGGATCAAATAATAAAAACTGAAATATATGATGAACATAGAAGTATTTTTATCCAATTAATAATGATATCATCAAATCCAAAACTACTTAAGACCTTGAAAATGATTCCTCGGTCGAAGGTGTCAAAGGATTTTTTTAACATCAATATTGAGAGAAATATTACCTCCCATGGTGGATTTCGTGAGAATATTTTTGTATTTAGATGTAGTAATAAGACAATATTGAAAAGTATGACCGTTTATAAAGACAAAAAGATTTGGGTTAACAATTTCATTGAAAATACTAGAGGGCTTGTTTGCATGAATTTAACCAACAATTTTATAAATGGTGTTTACAAGATCCACTAATCTGAATATTTGAATCTCATTATTTACTTTCCACTTTGGGAATGAGATAAATGAACTGATCATTGATGCCCGGTGTTAACTGACTAACCTTGAAAAAATGATTAACTGGCCTCCAAACATCCCAATTAAATGGTATTCAAATATACAATGAATGGATGGATGAATACGACGAGAATTAGAGTAATACTCAAAGAATGTTATCAAAGGAGAATATATATGAATACTACATTTGAAGTGATTTCTTAATGGAGAAAGCTCAATTAATTAGGAATATAATAATAACAAAAATATATGTGGATACATTATAGACACTATTGACAAATTAGTGGTATGGAAAAACATCATTAATAATTATTCAATGATCCAATTAATTTGATATATAATTTTGGTGGTTTGTTATAAATTTTCCTTAATAATTAATTTTGATAAAAAAATAAAAAATGTGTCATATTTCTCTAAAATATGAATCTAAAGAGATATTTAAGAGTTGAATATGAGAATATTCAATACACCTATAATCAAACAACACCCTTGAGGGGAAGTATTTGTGATATAAAATGATACATTAAAGAGATTATTCAATTATGGGTCTTTGTAAATTATAATCTTATAGCATATTCCACACCATAATTGAAGCTCTATTTGAAACATTAACAAACACAAAACATGTAGTACAATTTTTTACTTTTGTAATTTCTTTTTTTAATCCTCCCTAATGATGAAGAAATAAAATATATATTTATAATAAATTTCTAAAGTATATATTCACCTAGAAGAAACACAATATATGTAAATGTAGATAGTTAGAGTGGATCGAATTCTAATACTTCCCAATCATTTTCAATTTTAAGATGGTAATAAATGCTGAATAATATCTATGTATATATTATCATTCAACCCTTTCCATGATGAGGATTGAAAGGTATCTAATCATACCAGACGTTGAAATGATGAAAATGAAAAATATAAAAGGGTATAAGAATTATAAAGTTATCTAATGATTTTATACCACATATTCTATATAGATTAATGATTGTAAAATTTATGTTGATGAGATATAGATGATAATGAAATAAATAATAAAGAACAAAACCATATAGTTCAAAATTGATATAGAAAATGTTAAACGTATTGGGAGATGAATTTATGTAACCTAAAATCATATTATATGGAATTTGGTATTATATGATACTTATAAATAAAGGTTCCAAATCCACAATGGAAGCATAATGATGAAAAATGATTAATAAAATAACTACTACTAATAAAATATGACGAATGATATTACTTAATATACATCAAATTACATAATATAAAAATAAATTTATAGTGAAGCAATTGAAGTCCAAGGGGATTATACATCACTTAACCTTAAATATATGGAAATGGGAGAACATCAGAATATATTTTTTATAAGATGTACAAATTAATCAAAAAAGAATGATTATCTATAGATTTTTTTGGATTATATTATATAAAGTACATTATTCATCACCATGTGTAAAGACATATCACTCAATCAATTTTCAAGGATATACATAAGATAAGTGTTAAAGTAACTTGGAAAACTACTAAATGTATTATATAGATGAAATTTAAGATTATATTAATATTTTGAAAGATACATCAAAATGACTTGAATAGTGTGTTCAACATCATAAATTCATAAAATACATAGAAAATGATAAAATATTATAGGACCATCAAAAATTTGTAAGACAAGCTCAAAACCATTTATGTGGTCTTAAAAAGTGGTTGTGATCAAAATAAACCACAAATAAATTTCTTCTACAATATTAATTTTCACTCAATAAATCTGAAGGATCCTTATTATTCCTTGTATGGGGATATGTTTATAATAGATAAATTATCTAATGGATTTAGATCATGTAATTGTTTTTAAATACAAGTCTTCGATGGATTGAAAAAAAATGTATGAAAACCCTTGTATTTAATACAAATTATTTCATGATTTACTGAATAAAGGTACACATTAAAAAACCAAAACAGAACATGAATCCTAGTGTGTTTTGGAAATTAGGTACATAGAACTTAAAATTTATATATGGATAAAAAAATTATTGAAAAAATCTTTAACATGCTCCTATTATTCCATCGTTCTTATAAAATTGTATAAGATAACCTGGGGATGTACATAAGAAATGGGTGAGCTAGAATACCCAATTAGGGAATAAAAAAAGAATTGAATAATGTATTTCATTAAATGTGATCCAATAGGCATAAAAAACTAACATAATAGGGGTTAAGATCAAAATCCATAACAATGAAGCATGACATAACATGATAGCATAAAGGAAACATGGAAATGTAGAGACAACATTAAACATGACATCATAAACATTGGTCAAAGATAACCACCATGAAATCATTACGCGACAGAAAATTCCCATTATGGATTATTCTTTATCCCTAATAAAAAACATGAAATATCATAGGAATAAAAAATTATCCAATGTATTGTAGTTCTATATGGATGCACCCATCATTTTCATTTCATTTACATGCATTAATTATCCAAATGAATAATCCAACATAAGGATTCCATTAATTTATATAAATATGATGATAAATGATTATCGTTTATATACATTTAATTCTATAGGAAATTAATAATAGGTATATCTAGGTGAATACACTTAAGTGGAAATAAGGATGGGTGTTTAAAATAAAAATTTTGGCATGAAAAAATCACAGGATAATTCCGACAGCATAACAAGGGTATGTAAAGGTTAATGGGTGATTAATGAGAGTGAAAGGGGTACCTTATCACTTTTAAATAGTAATGAAAATATTATTAATGTTTTGAATCATATCCAAACATTGAAAAATGAGATAAATGCATAATATAAAAAACATTATTGAATAATAAGTAAAAGGATGTGATCCCTTACCTTGAGTGGGTGCTTCCAAAAGATTGGGAGGAGTTTCTTAAGAGCATGGGGACACCACAGGAGGGAAATAGAGATGAGATTTTAGATTAATTTCAATATCCATATGTTTTTAGTGAATAGTGATGTTAGTATTGGTTGGTTTATATAGAAAAATGGAGGGGAGTTTTTTATTAGATTCTAAATGAAGGTTTTAGACAATATATGATAATATAATCTGAATAAAAAACCATGCCATTATTTTTCACCTAGTCTCTAAAAAATTGGAGTGGTTTTAATTATTTTACATGTTTACTAAGTGAAAATTTTCAAACAATACCCTTATTTATGTGGAACTGAATCATATTTAAAATGAATTGATTTTAAAATCATATAATATAATATAGGTTTAGAAAGATTCATTAAGGTTCTATAAAATTAATCATGAATCCTTAAAATAAATTATCTTAAAGTTGAAATATATTTTTATTCATGGATACCTTTTATGAAATAAATTAATTTAATTTTGGGTCCTTATGATGTCATAATACCCACCGTATATTTATACTATATATAATTATGATTTTTTTACTATCTCCAAAAATTATGAAAAAATCAATATTAGAAATTTTTTGCATATTGATTTAAAAAATCGTAGTTTTTAAAAAAAAATTATATTAATGATAAATTATTATTTTAAAAAAGAATTCTAGTTTATTTAAAAATAATGGTTTTTTTGAAAATTACAGTATTATGACCCTTATAAAAATTATATATGATATCATAGAATTATATAATCATTTATTTTTAATAAATATTATTTAATAATAATAATTTTTTAAAATATAATTTATTTAAAAAAATCATGAATTCATAATATTGAGTGTCTTCATTGGAACTATATAATTATAAGGAAAATAAATTTTTTGTTTCATCATATCATAATCTAATTTTTATGAAACCCAATATTTAATAATATAAAAATTAATACTAAAAATGAATAAATATAATCATTATTTTATTAAAATAAAATAAAAAATTCATTCTATAAATGGTGATATCTCTCTCATAATTTATGATAAATTGTGTAACACCATGTGTTTTTGTGCAATTTTTCTTCAAATAAATTTAATCTTTTAAATAATTTTCATTATATGTAACCCTGAGTTTAGCTTGCATTACACAAAAAATTATCTTTAAAGTAAAATTTTCGTATTATTAAAATATTATGTTATGATATTTATCACCGAGCCATTATAATGGAAGGTATGAATATGATTAATAAAATTTTGAAAATATGTGGTTTCAACATATAACAACCCTGACCTTTATTTATTATTTAAACATGATTTATTACATAAAATTTCACATAGTAAAACTCAAAACATTGTTAGGTATAGTGTAATTGGGAAATTATGTACAATACATAAAACATAATACATGAAAAACAATATCTTTATTGAAAACATCTTTTACATGACCACAACATCCCTTCATACATAACACTCTATGGGATAAAAAAGGACATAAATAAGAAAGGGGTGATATATAAATACATTTAAGGGAATAAACATGGAATAAAATAAGGATAATAATACATGTTAGATAAGTCATATCAAGGATTCATAAAGGAACTTGATTATTAAGGCATAATATAGCATGAAAATCATAAAATGGAAATGTGGAAACAACTTAAAACACTTCAACATAATCATAAGTCATAACTAAACTTCCAATAAATCATGGTGGAAAAAGTCCCATTAATTAATTAGGTAAACCCCTATCCCAACATGACATGTCATGATACTAAACATTATCTAATGCATTGAAGCACTACTAGGGAACACCCTTCGTAAACATTTCAATTTCATGCTTAAGTGTGTCATATAGATCATATAACATGGGTTAATTAAAATTCATAATTTATTACATGATCAAGGGATGTGGAATAAATACATTTATGTCCTCATTAAATAAATATATGTTTATAATAGTGAATACCCTTGATTGAGAAATGGGCATGGTATTCACGACACAGGTTTGGTAAATCGTGGTGTAATTTCAGCAGCATAACGACATCATATAGAAATTAATAAAATGGTTTGATGAGATAGAAAGGGGTATCTAATCATTTATACATGAAATGGACAGTAATAGGGATATGTAAGGAAATTTTCCCACATAAGTAATTGAAAATATAGGGAATAACATAATAAATAATCTTGAAGAAATAAGAGAAAGGAAAAGAACCCTTATAAAATTTTGGCACGGTAACAGGTATATATAAAGGTTATTAGGAGGGTTAAATGGGAGGGAAAGGGTATGTCATCATTTATAAGTCAATTGGAAAGTTTTGGGATAATTAAGAATGTATCCTAACATAATTAAATGGAAATTACAAAGGCATATCATAAATGAAGTGGTTGATTAAAAGAGGAGAGAGAGAATCCCTTACGAAATTTTGGCATAGTAACGGCTTAGGTAAGGGTCCAAATGAGTGGGGGTAAATCATACCTGATATAAATAAAATAAATTTTAAATTAAGGTAATAATTACAGATTAATGGTACTATAAGAAATTGAAATTAAAAGAACTAATCTCAAAGAAGGTGCTTCAATTCAAAAGTGAGGAGAGAAATCCCTTACTTGGATGTGTGACTCCAAAGGCTTCGGAGAGGCTTCTTGGGAGCTTTGAGGCACATTGGGAGGACTATAGGGAGTGTAGATAAGAGTTTTTATGCGATTAAAGAAGTTTTATTGAAGGATTGGGTGGGTTTAAATATGAAAGGATGAGGATTTCATTATTATTTTGGTTTTGGACACTTCAAAATAAAATATTTAATACGAAAAACCATCCCATGGATTTATCCCATGGTTTCTAGAAACGGGTAGTGGTATAAATTTTTTATGAGTCCAAGGGATGAAGATAATGAAATATTTCCATTTCTTATGTGGAGGTGAGTCATACTTTCAAATAAATGATTTAAATATCATAAAATATATTATAAGTATTAGAGTATTCACTAAGGCATTATAAAATAAATAAAATAAACCTAAAATCAAATTATTTTAAATATGAAACATAAATTTGGATGAATATATATTTTATAGTATTTATTTCATCATTATTGTTCCATTATGAGGTCATAAAACACACAGTATATTTATAAAATATTTAATTTTTACTCAAAAATTCGACTCTCTCAAAAAATTATGAAAAATTAACTATTGGATAAATTTGACATCATGATTCAAAAAATAATATTCATTTTATCTAAATAATTTTTTATTTTTTTGAATTTTCAATTTTAAAATAAAAATAGAAATTTATTGAAAATTGATGGGTTTTTTGACAATATGATTTATCAAACCCTAATAAAAAATTAATTTGACTTCCTAAAAATTATATGATCATTTCAATTTTAAAAATTAAATTAAAAATATTATTTTATTAAAATATTTATTACTTAAAAAATCCATTAATTCATCATAATAGATTTTTTAATTGAATTGGAATATTAACCAAAAATACTATTTGTGCTTAAAAAAATTATTTACAAAGTAACAATAATAGGATGAAAATATATAAATTATTCAATAAAAAAATCATGTACATAAAACTATTACTAGGTTCTTGATACATATCAATTTATTACACATTCATACACCATACGAGTAAGGTTCACAATGGTGGGGCTATCATGGGGTCTTTCAGTGAACATGGTTTGGGTCATGATCTTAAGGATCTTGAACTTCTCCCATAAATAGTTTCACTCATTATTAAGTTGTTGGATCTCAACTTGGTCTTGGTCTAGATAAAATCACATAAATGTAATCTCACTTAGAATCTCTGATAATTGGGATTTATAGGGTACAATCCTACTGGTTGAGGCAATCACTTCCTTTTCCTTTGCCAAAAGGATTTGTTAAAAACCCATATTTATACTAGTGATTTGATCACTGTTCGATGGATATATTATAAATGGTAAAGATACTTAATGGTCATTTAAAATATAATTTTATATAATAAAATAATTGTTTATTTTTTGTACATCCATAAGAAATTTAACTAAATTAAAAGAAATGGAATTTTTTTCACAAATATTCAGGCTGTTATAACCTTCATCCATTAAAAAATTTCACTATCGAATTTTCATTTTCATACACTAAAACAAACGAGGGTAACTCTACTTTATCACCACCTCTAGTTCCCATGTTTCTTCATTAAATATGTGGTTTCTCTACAACACTTTGATGAGGGGAATTATCTTATTTCGTAGAAATTTTTATCTATGATTTAAGATCTTCACTAGTAGATCCTCATATGAAATGTAATTCTCTAATGATACAATCTTTAGATTGAGTACATGTGACAGATCTGGTATGTACTATCTTAATAGGGACACATGTAATACATCTTGTACTTGAGATAGGTTTAGTGGGAATTCTAGTCGATAGGACCCTGCTCCAACGTGATTAGGGATCTCAAAAGGGCCAATTTACCATAGAATAATCTTTATATTCTTCAAAAATCTGATCACTCTATTCCATGGAGATATAAAGTGGGATACCATATCTTCATCATTTAAATATAGTCCATATTGATGATTGTCAATATAGATCCATTTTCGATTATGAGAAATGTTGATGTGCTACTGGATTGTCTTAATCTTCTCCCCCATTTCTTCAACCATTTATAGATCTAGAAGTTTTAATTCCCTAACTTTATCCCACCAGGCCGGTGTTCTACACCTCTTCCAATAAAGGGATTCACATGGGGCATTTGGATGATTAAATGGAAACTTTTATTAATGATAACTCGACTAAAGGAAGATGTTGGTCCCATCCACCAATGAAGTCTATTGATAAAGCTCTCAACATGTCCTCAAGTGTTTGGATAGTATGCTTAGATTATCCATCAGTTTGGGGATGATAAGTATAAGGACCCAGCCTTAAACATTACAGAATCCTGAATTAAGTTAAAAATTTACATGGAGGATCCTTCAAGGTTTAGACCTTTAGAGAATAGGTCATAAAATAAACAAAACAACTTGAATATTAAATATAGACACTTCTACTCAGTATCTATTTTTTTCATAAAATAAAAACACTTGAAAAAAAGAGTCATGTCTGGTTCCATATTTTATAAATCATGACTTTTCCTTGATCCCATACTTGACCCTATTAATCTTTAAGTCCTGTGAAAAACATTTCCAAAAAACTTGGGATGAGCATAAAAAGATCAGTAACGGATACACAAAGAAAGAGAAATGTTAGTTTTTCAAAACAAAAAAGTAAATCATGAATACTTTATCATAAGAAATACTTTTCACCTTTGTGAAGTAGTAAATACTCTTCACTAAATCAAATATCATTTCTTACCCATTTGTTACCAAAATATTACCATAAAACCCATATAAATCACATAACATCTGAAGGAAACAAGGGACATAAACATACTTAAATGGAATAACCATAAGGTCGACTACCACACATATAAATAAATAGAATACCCATATGGACGACATCCATACCCAATGCATTGGATGTTATAATGTAACCAACTATACTAGTTTATCACGACACCACCTGTCATTTGGTTTATCATGTAACCACTCATCAAATGTCCAAGTACCATTATAAAATCATAACACATAAGATATTGAAAATATAAAATTTTCACTAATAACATTTCATTTGCAAAAAAAATATATCATTTCAAGATATTGAAATAATAAATCGATTTCAAAAACCTTTTTCAATTCCAAAACACCCAAAAAATAGAAGAAGGGGTTTCTTTTTCATTTTAAAAATATTAAGGCTTATAGAGGAGGCCAACTAATGATTACGGCAGCGGAGAGGTCATTGTCACTGCAAACATTAAAAGCATTCCTTTTGTCATTTAGTAAAACACATCATATAAAAAATATTCCCTTTGAATGAAATTAGAAGTCAGAGGGTTTTATTATATATCAGATAAAAGAATGTCATGTATAAATCAAATTATGCGTCAATGAAACTAGATTGAGACGAAGTCCCTTACCTCGTGTCCGACATGACCCATTCATTCTTTAATTTCCAGAATAATAAACCTAAGTTAATTTATAAATTCTTTAGAACCATTTTCAAGTTTATTATTCCTTTTATATCACTTATTACCTTTCTATAACACTTAGTTAATTTTTTGAGTTCATATCGGACATTTTGTCGATATTTGGAAGTTGAGTTAAAAATGAACTTATTATAATTACAAGTTGTTCATATGGTCAAATTTCAATTATATACAGAATTATATTCATGATTTAGATATCATATATATAATATATATCATATATATATATTTATAACAGTACATAACATTTGGATATAAGAAATGAAATGCACCATTCATGGAGACGGTAAGCCGTACGTACGTAAGAACACTAATTTCATTTCTATTTTGAATTTTAATGGAATGAAGACTTAATTATACAAAGGTATATTATAATTAAAGTATAATACAATATATAATTTCATTAAATCCATCCTTTATATGTCTCTTGTATTGAATGAATGAGTCATATAACTTTGAGGGGGCGGTAGTCCGCACTTCCTCAAATGAAATTATCACGTTTACCCATAAAGTAAATCATAAAAGTATGATATAAATGAAAAATACATAAGAATAGAGACAATATAAATATAATATAAATCACATATAAATATAGTTTCATCATAATGTCCACCATGACAGTCAGTTGGAGATAATTGAACAATAATCGTTTCATGAGGCATTAGTTTAATGTCCATAGAAACAATATGTTCTTTACCCATTAGACGGAGGTGTGTGTAAGTGTAGTTATAATCCTTCTCATAAAAACAACCTATTATATTGATGATACTGGTTTTTCTATAAAATAAAGTAATAAAAAGAGTTTATGGATCAGAGAAGGAAAATTAAATAAAAGAATATAAAAGAAGACGTTACCTTTAAATCAGGTAACTTTATTTGGTTTGAACCAAAAAGATTTCTTGAAGTGACATCTGCCTAAGGTATGACTTCTAGGTGGAAGAGAGGGTTGTAGGGAGCTTAATTGGGTAGAGGTTGGATGATACAAGGGGCTTGAGATGTGTGAGTAATGAGTTAGAGGTGAGGGCTTTTTATAAGGGGGTGGAGGAGCTCTTCTGGAATGTTTAAAAATATTATTTTATTATATAGTGATATTTAGTTTCTAAAGGTTCAAAACTCATTAAAGTCGAAGATAATATGACTCATGTTTGAAAAAAATCATACAATAATAATTGGACATGTTTTAGATATTATTTTAATTTTAATAATCTTATTTATTTAAATCATTCTTTAATGAGGTAAACACAACATCATTATTGTGTCATAAATAATTTTCTTTATTTGATGTCTAAAAAATATAAAAAAATATTGTGATGTAGGAAATCGATAACAACTGGGCCTCTCCCACCAGTTTCCCTACAAACACATGGTCCCCACCCTGTGGCCCACCCATGTTCCCGAATGGGTCAGCTAACTAAGGATTGTCCCCATAAGCCAACACATGTCCTTTCCAGTGTGCTTTGTCCTCACTCACACACACCCTAGGAAATCGGTAACAACTGGACTCCACCCACCAGTTGCCCTGCAAACACGTGGTCTCCACCATAGGGCCCACCCATGTTCCTGAATGGGTAATCTGACTAATGAATGTCCCCACAGGCTAACACATGTCCTTTCCAGTGTGCTTTGTCCTCACTCACACACACCCTAGGAAACTTCCCAGAAGGTCACCTATCCTGATCAGTACTCCAGGACAAGCACACTTAACTGTGGAGTTCTAATCAGGTAGGATCCTGAAAAAGAAGGTGCACCTTGTTGACATGAGTCATATCATTTATCCATTTAACCCTGTATCATTTGGGGTTGTTACAATCACCCCCTCTTTAGAGCATAATGCCCTCATTGTGGGCCCAACATCTCAACCCAGGCAGTGCACCTTACTTAAGGCTGGGTTCCTCCTCTAATACCAAATGTAACAACTAGTCTCCACGCACCAATTACCCCGAAAACACGTGGTCCCCACCCGGGGGCCCACCCACGTGTCTGAATGGGTCATCTAACTAATGAATTTTCCCACAGGCCAACACATGCCCTTTCCAGTGTGCTTTTTCCTCACTCAGACACATCCTAGGAAACTTCCTAGAGGGTCACCCATCCTGATCACTACTCCAGGACAAGCACACTTAACTGTACAGTTCTAATCAGGTAGGCTCCTGAAAAGTAAGGTACACCTTTTTGACATGAGACATATTATTTTTCTATTTAACCCTGTATCATTTGGGGATGTAAGAATCACCCCCTCTTTAGAGAACAACACCCTCATTGTGGGCCCTACATCTCAACCTAGCCAGTGCACCGCACTTAAGGCTGGGTTCCTCCTCTGATACCAAATGTAACAAATGGGTCCCACCCACCAGTTTCCCCGAAACCATGTGGTCCCCACCCTGGGGCCCACCCCACGTGCTCGAATGGGTCATCTGACTAATGACTATCACCACAGGCCAACACATGTCCTTTCCAATGTGCTTTGTCCTCACTCACACACACCCTAGGAAACTTCCCATAAGGCCACTCATCTTGATCACTACTTGATTAGCCAATAAATATACATATTTTAATTACATTTTAATGGTATTACATGTTCATTTTTGATCTTATGGGCCTGAGTTAGTGGATTTTAATTTTGAACATCCATTCTTCTCATTTGTGCACTTCATGCCTAATGTACACCAATTTTGGCCCAATAATTCATCTGATTTTAAGGATAGTAATTATCTATATTTTTATTTTCTATTATGGTAACAGTATCTACACTTAAATATGAACATTTTTCATTTATGGATCAATGGAGGATTCCTAAAGGATGATGGAGATATTTGGAGATGAATGGAAGAAATTCTACAGAAGGCATATTGGACACCGGCCCACTGATGAGAATGTGGGGCCCACAATATAGGCCCAATGAATCCCTAATTTAGTGGGATGATATAAAACATATATAGTAACAAATAATTATACATGAGATAGTGCTAATTCGGCCTCCATGATGGAAATTAAGGTGGCCCAAATATAATATCAAAATATGGGCCAGAATCTATGGCCCATAATATTATCTCACTAAATCGGCCCTAACTCTCGATTCACAACTCCAAATATGCCCACATTTTACAAGAAGTTAGGAGACATCAGGTGATTCACTTTTTTCTTCTATTGACCACTCTAAGTCGGCAATCAAGAATGCCATTCAGACGCATCTGTTCGCTGGATGAAAGCTGGATTCCACCTCAGGTCAACGGTGGAAAAATCAACACTCCCTCAACTTTCCACCCAACTATGGCCTACCACAATTAATTTAGGAGACTTGTACTATTGAAGTATCTACCCAAGGTTTCAAAAATTCATATTTAAGGCCGTGGTGGTGGATGAGTTGATCATCTTTGAGCTTTGTTTCATCTTAATGTTATGCTGCCAATTTGTCTTTGTAACATTCTTCCTTCACATGTAAGTTGTTTTAATTAATCCTAGTTTCTTAATAAAATTTCTTCTTATACTATTATTCTGTTATTATCCTTATCAATTTTATACCATTTCCTCATGGTTTGAATTTATTTACACCAAACATTGTGAAATTATTCACACAACGGTGGAGTGATCATTTTCTTTTTATCATTTTCTTTACTTCTTCAATTCCTCCCTCATGAGTCTACTTACCGCTTCCATTGAAACCATATCATCAATGGAGGGCTAAAACACTTATGGGTTGATCCAAGGGATTATAAATGGGCTGTATTGGATGTTATTTATTATCCCATAAATGTATACTCACTTATTTTAATTGAGATTTTTATTGGATGATTTTAAGACTTCTTCATCCTTGTTGAATTTTAAGGCCACATACTTCAAGTGATAATACAAACCTTTACCTTAGAGTGCTCATAAATTTGATCCTCCAAGTTTATAGGTGATTATTATTATGGTGTTTTGGTATAAAATCAATAAGTTATGAAGTTTTTTGATCTTATTAAATGAACTAAACTCAAATATAATAAATTGAAATAATTGAAAAGGGAATACGTCCAATCCACCCCAAGTGATAACCTCAGATCAAATCATTATTTTAAATTGAATTCACTTAAATCTGATAGAGTTAATTTAAAACCATCTTAAATAAACCCATGTTTGCCACTTCATATCCAAAAACAATCCATTGAATATACGTGTCTATAGGTACTTCTTAGGTCTCTGAGGATTCGACAACCCAAGATAGACTACAAGGACTGTCCTACCTTCTTCTTTTGGGTAAATTTGAGTGTGAATAAAATTTTGGTACCATTTCTAGGGACCCAAGTAAGTCATATAAACACCCATTCTATTCTCCCCCATTTATTCTTTTATCATCAAAATTCTCTTATCTTGTCCCTTTCTCGTTTTTTTCTTTTGGCGCATGTCCGCCTATAGATGTGATCAATCAAACAGTCTAGTTAGGGTGGATAGTCCTGGGGTTGGGGAGTCAAGTACACCAAGGAAAATAATTCCATTAGATCATAATATTCCAAATACTCCAGAGTCCAAAATTGTGCCCATTTTAATGGAATGTATTTAAAGAAACCGACTCATAAACCCGGGTGGAAACCAAAATGGAAACCCAAATGAGGCAGCCCCAAACTTGGGGAATGCAGTTGATCAAACCATGAATGCCTACCTCACACCTTCCTGGACCAATGAACCCTCATCAATTAGACACAACTCCCTAGGAGATGCCACCTACATCTTTAAACCACATGTCCTAAACCATCTTCCCACATTCCATGGAATGGAGTCTGAGATGACCTACCTTCACATTAAGGAGTTCAATGACATTGTAGAAACCATGTGTCCCCCACATCAACTAGAATCAGCTAGGATTAGGATATTTCCTTTTTCTTTAAAGGATCGAGATAAAAATTGGCTAAAAATTTTGAGACTATCATCCATCAACTCTTGGGACTAAATACAAAGATAATTCTACAAAAAATACTTTCCCCACCACAAAACAATGGCACTTAAAAAGAGTATCCAAAACTCTTTTGAAAAGAGGGAGAGTAATTTTATGAAACATGGGAGTGGTTAAAAGACACTCTAAACATGGTTTCACACCATTGTGTTTCTATTACTGAACATTTGTGAATTTTTTATGAAGTGTTGGGTCCAGGGAACAAACAATTCATTGACATGATGTGTAATGGAACCCTTAAAAACAAAGCCCCAAATGATGCTTATGAGTATCTAGAAATCCTTTCTGAACAAAAAAAAAACATGGGGAACTTCACCTTATTCTAAAAATCCACAAATAACTACTATAATTCATAAAATTAGAGAAGAGTAAATCCTTAGGGACAAACCCACAACACTCTCTAGGAAGTTTTAAGAGATAGGCCTTAGGAAAGTCCAAGAAATCCAAACTGTTGACCTTGTTTTCACAATTTGTGACAAACATGACCATAAGAAAGACAACTTCCCAACCATTCCATCCATCAAGGATGTTCTTTTTGGAGGACCCCCAGCAGAAGTAAATTCTTTGAACTTTCAAAAGCCTTAATACCAAAACAACTTCAACCCAGGGTATAGTGACCACCCAGAATTCTGCTGGAAAGATAACCAACAACCTATCCAACCACAAGGAATATATCCTTACCCCCATCAGAACTACCAAATCCATAACCAGTTCCAAAACCAACCTATCCAATACCAATAGCCACTGTTCCATTTTCAACAAACCATCCCTCCTCCAAAATATCTCCCTGGGATAAACCAATCTTCTCAAGCACCAACCCAAACTGTTCCACAAAGACTACTAGAACAACAAATGGAAAGGATGAACTCGGAAGTATCTTCCATTAAAAAATAAATTCAAACCATAAAAACTGGAAATATAGACATGCCTACTCAGGAGGTTCCATACTCAACTTCAAGGGGAGAGTCAAGTCGTACTCAAACAACTCATGAACAACTAAAAGTTGTGACAGTTTTAAGAAGTGGGAAATCAATTAAGAAACCTGAACAACTAATTTAGAACCCATCTGAAGATTCAAACTTGGATTAAAATTCAACTGAACCACATGATCAAACTGAGGAAACAGATAACAATGTGAAAGAAACAACTCTTTTACAAATAACCCCACAACCTGCACCATTTCCTCAACGCATGAGCGGGGAAACCAAGCCTGAATTGAGTGAAACATTGAGGAAAATCATCTCACAAGTCAAGTTGAACATTCCCCTTATCGATGCCATCGAAACCATACCTACCTAATCAAAGTACCTTGAGGACTTATGAACTTTTAAAAGAAAATTTTCAAATAAAAACCAAGTCCTTTTGGATTCTATTGTGAGTTCCACCATTCAAGGGACCATTCCTCCTAAGATGAAAGACCTAGGTTGCCCTTACATCAATGTTGAACTAGGAGAAAGAAATATAGCGACCTGAACTTTTCTTACACTACTATTAAATAATTTCAAATGTAAACAACATAATAGTATTACACATAGAGAATCCAAAGGTTTAGTGTCTTGTGAAAACTAGGACCACACATAATAAATTCAACATAAACCATAAACATTATTTAATTTCTTCTTCACTAGCTTCTTAGTGGCACTTGTCCTCTCCTTAGTACATGTATCCACCTGAGGATATACATCAAAAGGGGTGATATAGAAGCCCAGTAATAGGATTTATAAGAATAATATAGCATGGGGTGAGCATAATCATAACATGGGAAAAAGATCATGAACATGAGAGGAATCATAAATATAAGACTTGAAATATGGCAAAGCATAAAAATGAAACATCATGTCTTAGTGGTTAACTACCACACATACTTGTGAACCAAGATAGAATCTTGTTTACACATCATTTCACATTTACTCATGAGATTCATCACTTTAACCAATGCATTGGAGCACTGTATAATTCTGGACGCACCCTTCACTTTGAAACATTCATAATTGCGCTATATAATTCCGGTCGCACCCATCACATTATAACATTATCATTTATCATGCATGACACAATGAAAATATAACATAAATGAACATAAATAACCCATGAAAAGGAATTTATTTCATCTCATAAGAACACATTCATAAACTTTGGGTTCCCAAAAGAAATAGGGAACAAAATACTTGATATAAGAACCATCAACCTTGAATGAGAGGTAAAAGTTGAGTTCTTAAGAGAAGAGTTCTTTCAGAAAACATTTGGATTGACATTAACATCATTAGAAAACATGTATATCCCAGAAAAGGAAATAAAATTATAAACAAATGATCTTTATGGAGTGACCATATCATAAAAATGGAGTGAAAGAGGTAGAACCCGATGGATGAAAGTTGGGTTCGAGAATTTCCCATTACCTTGCACTCGAATGACTCCTTCTCTTTAATGTCCAGTATAATGACATTATATTAATTAATTAGAAATTACAGAACCTTTTATACATTAATAGGGTTCATTATGGTTTAATTATGTCATATTATTTTCCTTTGGATGACTTATAGAGTTTTAAAACATTGTTCAGGGATGTTCGTTTTTATGGTTTTCTTGAGTGGTTCACTTGTATTTTTAAATTGGTGTTTGGGTAGAACATGGGTAAACATCCAGAACTGATATTACATGTTATTAATGATATTACAGGAGTTTTAATGATCAAATTATATCCATGTGGATGAATCATTATCTAAGAATTAAATGATGATTATTTGGGTTAATTTGAGCGGTTTTTGAATCACAACAAACTTGGTTTAACTTTTCACTTATTAATATGGCCATAGGTTATTTACAGAACATTAAATAGAAAATAATACATATAAAATATCCTGGTTCAACCACAAAAATGGTTTCATGGCCAGATCTGAAAATATAAATGGAAGAAGAAGGCATGTTGTTATTGAAGGTGATAAATTAACACCTCACGAACAATGTTCTATTTAATAAAAAAAGGAAGAGGGAAAGGGGATTGGATGATATAACATCCAATTAGAATCATAGAATTACATTATATGTATAGTAATGGAGTTAAAACACAATTTGGATGAAGATAGGTGGGGATGAGATCAAGAAATGAACTTGAACTTGAAAGGGATTAAAGGAGAAGAGGGAGGGAAATTACCTCTAGAATCCTCCTCTTGAGATCCTCCTTAAGAAAGCTAGTCTTGGTCTTTTGATGAGACCAGAAGCTTTTGGACGTGGTGGAGGGGCTAGGGAAGATGTTTGGGTAGAGTTTAGAGAAGTCTTGGATCTTGAGAGGTGTGAGGAAATGAGGGAGTGAAGGGTGGTATTTATAGTGGAGGGGAGAGGGGTTTCGTTAATATAAAATTCATTATTTTATTATTTCCCCACAAGACAAGGAACAGTGAGTCTTCAATGACCAATAATAGTAATTTTATAATATAATCCCGAAATAAGTGAGATTACATCAGCAGAACATCATCGATGACTGAATTAATACATTATTTAGCATTTATTGTGAATTATCAGATTCTACTATTCATAAAAATTCAAGTATCTCAGAAAAATCCCAAAAATTTACCCCAACCATTTTTTGACGTGTATGATCCAAAAATGAAGTCCATTTTTTAAATTTTTTTTTCTAAATATTAATAATTTAATATTTAATTAAAATCATAATTTACTTAAAAACAGTTTTTAAGATTAAAACTGATTTTATAGTTCTTTCAAAAATTACGTAGGGTCTTATAAAATTATCTAAAAACTATTAGACATTGATTCAATAATTTATGTATAAATTTTAGGGAAATAAATATTCTTTTAAATTAATTAATTAATTATAATTAATTATTTATGACTTATAAAATACCAAAAATGTTTACTAAGGTCAAATTGTCACTTTCTAAGATGTATAAATTTTATGTTATTATTCTTAGGTAATGTTACTCTTATCTTGGATGATTTACTATTCATAAGGTTCATATTACTATTCATAAGGGTATGTTACTATTCCTAAGGGTACGTTACTATTCACCAAAAATTATTTTTTTCATTAGACTCCAAAAATCATCTTGAACACAACTGTGTATGTCGGATTTTCAAAATTTCAAACATAGAAGTGAAAAAATTATGATTAAAGGTCACTTATCACTTATTAGTTCATTATTTTGTGTTTTCATGTTATTTTATGACATAAATATAAGAAGGTAGTTTTCCATTGAAAAACTTTGGGTTGTTACATTCTTCCCCCCTTGAGAAATTTCACCCCCGAAATTTCACTTTACTCAAACATGTGAGAGTACTTCTTCATTGCCTCTTCTAGTTCCCAAGTTGCTTCCTCAAAATTATGGTTCCTCTACATCATTTTGACAATATGGGTTGTCTTGTTGCGTAGAACATTATCTCTCCGATCTAGAATCTTTACTGGCCGCTCATCATATGAGAGATCATCTTCCAGCTGCACCACCTCTGAGTTTAGTACATGTGAGGGGTCTGGTATGTACTTCCTCAGTAGTGATACATGAAACACATCATGAACTTGAGCCAAATTCAGTGTAAGTGATAGACAATAGGCCACGACTCCTATACGGTCAAGGATCTCAACGAGTCCAATATACCTTGGGCTTAGCTTCCCTTTCTTCCCAAATCACATGACTCTCTTCCATGGAGATATTCTAAGGAATACATTATCTCTAACTTCGAACTCCAAGTCCCTTCGACGGTTGTCATCATAGACATTTTTCCGACTTTGAGAAGCTTCGATGTGTTTCTGGATGACTTGAACCTTCTCTGTCATCTCTTGAACAAGATCGGGTCCAAGTAGCTTTCTTTCTCAAACTTCATCCCAACAGGTTGGAGTTCTACATTGCTTTCCATAAAGAGCTTTATACAGAGCCATTTGAATACTCGAGGGGAAGCTATTGTTGTATAAGAACTCAATCAATGAGAGATGCTGATACCAACCACCTTTTAATTCAAGAGATCAGGCTCTTAGCATATCTTCAAGCGTATAAACAGTCCTTTTAGATTGGGCATCGGTTTGGGGGTGATAGGCCATGCTGAAATTTAATTCAGTAATCAACGCATGTTTAAGGCTCCTCCAGAATTAAGATGTGAACCTTGGATCACGGTCAGAGACAATTGAGAGTGGAACACCGTGCATTATCACCAATTCCTTCACATATATCTTTGCAAGTTGTTCAAGAGAAAGGTCTTCCCAAATAACGATAAAATGGGCAGTCTTTGTGAGGCGGTCAATGACAACCCATATCATATTATTTCCCTTGGATGTCTTCGGGAGACCCGTGACAAAGTCCATAGTAACGTTTTCCCATTTCCACATGGGTATAGGCAATGGCTTCATCATACCCTTGGACTTTTGTCTCCCAGCTTTAACTTGATGACATACCAAGCACCTTGATATATATTCTGCAATCTCTTTCTTCATGTTATCCCACCAAAAGTGTTCCCGGAGATCATGGTACATCTTGGTACTCCCAGGATGGATAGAGAATGTTGAGCTCTGTGCATTGTCCAATAGCTCATTCTTTATCCCGGGTGATGAAGGTACACAAATCCGTATTCCAAACCGAATCACACCATCATCGTCGATATGGAACTCTTGCAGCTTCCCTCCCCTTACTGGATTCACCCTCTTTTGTATCTCCACATCATCCCTTTCTCCTTCCTTAATCTTCTCTTGGATGGATGGTTGCACAATCATTTGGGCAAGGTAGGGTGTATCCCACGACCTTATGATTTCCAAATCCATTCTTTTCATATCCAAGAATATAGGGTCTTTCTCAATCCGCAACATGGATAGAGTAGCAAGTTCTTTTCTTCTTAGAGCATCAGCTATCCTGTTCACCTTTCCAGGATGATAGTGGATATAGAAATCATAATCCTTGATTATCTCTAACCATCTCCTTTGACACATGTTGATCTCCTTTTGTGTGAATATATACTTTAGGCTCTTTTGGTCGGTGTATATGTCACACTTCTCGCCATAAAGGCAGTGCTGCTAGATTTTCAAGGAAAAAATCACGGCTTCCAACTCTAGATCATGCGTCGGGTAGTTCTGCTCATGGATCTTCAACTGTCGTGAGGAATACGCTATCACATTATCATTTTGCATGAGTACACAACCCAAGACTTTCTTTGAAGCATCACTGTATATCACAAAACATTCTCTATTTTTCGGTAGTGTGAGTACAGGTGCAGTGATCAGCCTTCTCTTTATCTCCTTGAAGCTTCCCTCACATTCTTCCGTCCAGACATACTTTACCCCTTTCCTTGTTAACTTAGTTAGCGGGCTTGACAATCGTGAGAATTTTCTCACAAAACATTGGTAGTACCCAGCTAATCCAAGAAAACTATGCATTTCTGTGACACTAGAGGGCCTGCCCCATTCCTCAATCACCTTTTTCTTTGAAAGGTCCACAGAAATTCCCTCGCTTGTGATCACATG
The DNA here is from genome assembly GCA_963277665.1 of Viscum album. Classification (NCBI taxonomy): domain Eukaryota; kingdom Viridiplantae; phylum Streptophyta; class Magnoliopsida; order Santalales; family Viscaceae; genus Viscum; species Viscum album. Next base: position 1,966,996,000 of record OY728121.1, read on the forward strand.
TCCCAAGAACATGACTTGATTCATCCAAAATTCACACTTTCTGAACATGGTGTACAAATTCTCCTATCTCAATGTCGCCAACACAAGTCTTAGATATTCTTCATGTTCCTCCTTTCTCTAGGATTAGATGAGAATATCATCGATAAACACTACCACAAATTTGTCGAGGTAATGTCTAAAGACTCTATTCATCAAATCCATAAAGATTGTAGGGGGATTAGTAAGTCCGAAGGGCATCACCAAAAACTCATAGTGCCCATACCTTGTACGGAAGGCAGTCTTCTGAATATCTTCCTTCTTCACCATTACCTAATGATATCCAGAATGAAGATTCACCTTTGAGAAGTATTGATCTCCTCTTAACTGATCAAACAAGTCATCAATCCTTATTATAGGATACTTGTTCTTTATGGTTATCTTGTTGAGTTCCCGATAATCGATACATAGGCGCATGGTTCCATCCTTCTTCTTCACAAAGAGCACTGGTGCACCCCAAGGTGATGCACTAGGGCATATGAACCCTTTGTCTAGATGCTCTTGCAACTACTTCTTTAACTCCTCCAGTTCGATATAAGCTATCCTATAGGGACACTTCGAGATAGGAGTAGCTCCGGGTATGAGTTCAATTGGGAACTCTACCTCACGATCCAGGGGAATTCCAGGTAACTCTTTGGGAAATACATTATCGTATTCCCTAACGATGGGAATTTCCTCAAGGTTGGAACCTTCCTTCGACTCAACCATTTGGGCGAGGTATTCTTCTTCATAGGGAATCAACACCCACACCATTGAAGGATTTTTCAAAGGATATTTATGATCTTCCTTTAATTTGTAAAGGAGCATGGAATGGTTTGGAATATGAAAAGATATTTCCTTTTCCCGACAGTTGATATGTGCTCTATATAACGAGAGCCAATCCATTCCCATTATAGCGTCGAATTCCACCAAGGGAAGAATTACAAGATTTTCCAGAAGAATATTCCCACATACGCCAACAGGATAATAGTAAAACACTTGGGTTTTAATTATTGCACCACTTGGTATTTTTATAGATATCTATACTTCAAGGTTTCGGGGCTTCGATTCTATAGTTCTAGAAAACTTGCAAGATATAAAGGAATGCGTCGAACAAGAATCAAATAATACTTTTTCCATTATTGAATGAATAGTAAGTGTACCTTGTACGACTTAATTATCATGCTCTACCTCCACAGTAGTGATGGCATATTCCCTCCCTTGTTCCTTTGGATTTGGTGGTTACTGACGTTGATTACCCTCGAGTGCTCGAGGTTTATTGCACCGGTTTTCATAGTGCCCTAGCTCCTTACAGTTGTAGCATTGAACCATGAGTGGTTCTCTCCTTTCATCGGCTAGATTATCTTCCTTTTCGTGTCTTTTCGACACTCATGAGCATGGTGTCCTTATTTCCTACACTTGAAGCATTTCCCCGTCCCTTTGAGGCAGTTCCCATTATGCAACTTTCCACATTTTTGGCATGTGGGTCGTTGAGTTTTCTTCCCACCTTTATCATTAGATCCACCTAATTGAAACTCCATCTTTCGTTTCTTATCCCCATATACATGGGACCATTCTCCAAACATCATCTCCACTTTGAGAGCACACCGAAAAACTTCTTCATAACTCCCAAAGTCTCAAATTGCAAGAGCCTTTCAAAGCTGTGGTTTTAATCCACTAAATAATCTATCAATATTGCTATCATTGTTGATAAAAAAACCCAAAGCGTACCTTGTAAGCCTTGTGAAATTCGCTTCATAGGTTGTGATCGATTCTCTTTATTTTTTCTTGAGCTCTATGAATTCTCTCTCCATCTTCGTGCGAAGAGTTCTTGGGAAATACTTGTTAAGAAACATTATCTTAAAGTCTTCCCATTCCATCTCTTCAATTTCCTCCCTTGGATTGGTGTTCTTAATCAAATCCCACCATTGATAGGCTTCTCCATTTAGACGATAAACGGCTAGAGTCACCTTCTCTGTCTCAGAACAGTGAAGAACATAAAAGATCTTCTCCATGGAGTTGACCCACTGTTTCACAACTAGTGGATCAGAAGATCCACTAAACGTCGGTGGTCATTGCCACATAAGACATTCAATAACCAGTTTCTCCCTCTTTGGTGAAGGAGGATGTTCCCCATTATTATGTTTATTGTTCATAACCTGAGATAATTGGGTAAACATCACCATGAAGTTTTGAACTCCACATCCAAAATCATTGGGGATGTCGTTCGGGAAATTGTTGCATTGGCCCTCGCATGATTTGTTGGACTGATTTCTCCTGGTTCCCACTATTTTCTAAAATAGAAAAGGATAGAACAAAACATAACTAAACAAGTCATGAATAACTTATTATTTTAAACAATTATACAAAAAACATAACATATGGGATCCCTAGGTAAGTATTCTTGTGTGCATTTTTGTACTTAGTCTCATGGAAGAGGTTTTCTTTAGGCTTCACTAATCCTAATTCCCAAATTAACTAAACCTTCCCTCTGATACCAACTATAGAAACCCAAACTTTTCTTACATTACTATTACATCATTTCAAATATAAACAACATAATAGTATTACAAATATAGGATCCAAAGGTTTAGTGTCTTGGGAAAACTAGGACCACACATAAAAAATTCAACATCAACCATAAACATTTATTTAATTTCTTCTTCACTAGCATTTTAGTGGAACTTGTCCTCTCCTTAGTACATGTAGCCACCTGAGGATATACATCAAAATGGGTGAGCTAGAAGCACAGTAAGAGGATAGATAATAATAATATAGCATGGGGTGAGCATAATCCTAACATGGGAAAAAGATCATGAACATGAGATGAATCATAAATATAAGACTTGAAATGTGGCAAAGAATAAAAATGAAACATCATGTCTTAGTGGTTAACTACCACACATACTTGTGAACCAAGATAGAATATTTTTTCACACATAATTTAACATTTACTCATGAAATTCATCACTTTACCCAATTAATTGGAGCGCTGTATAATTCTAGGCGCACCCGTCACTTTGAAACATTCATAATTGCGCTATATAATTCCGGGCGCACCTGTCACATTATTACATTATCATTTATCATGCATTCCACAATGAAAATATAACATAAATGAACATAAATAACCCATGAAAAGTAATTTATTTCATCTCATAAGAACACATTCATAAACGTTGGGTTCCCAAAATAAAGAGGGAACAAAATACTTGATACAAGAACCATCAACCTTGAATGAGAGGTAAACGTTGTGTTCTTAAGAGAAGAGTTCTTTAGTAAAACATTTGGATTGACATAACCTTAATTATGAAACATTTATATCCCAAAAAAGGAAAGACAATGATGAACAAATGATCTTTATGGAGTGACCATATCAGAAAAATGGAGTGAAAGAGGTAGAACCTGAAGGATGAAAGTTGGGTTTGAGAATTTCCCCTTACCTTGTACTCGAATGCCTCCTTCTATTTAATGTCCTGTATAATGGCATTGTATTCATTATTTATAAATTACAGAAACCTTTTATACATTAATAGGGTTTATTCTGGTTTCATTATTTCATATTATGTTTCTTTGGATGACTTATAGAGTTTAAAAACATTGTTCAGGGATGTTCATTTTTATGGTTTTCTTGAGTGGTTCACTTGTAGTTTTAAATTGATGTTTGGGTAGAACATAGGTAAACATTCAGAACAGATATTAAATGTAATTAATGATATTACAGGAGTTTTAATGATCAAATTAGATCCATGGGGATGAATCATTAGCTAATAATTAAATAATGATTATTTGGGTTAATTTGAGCGGTTTTTGGATCACAACGAACTTGTTTTAACTTTTCACTTAGTAATATGGACATAGGTTATTTACAGAACTTTAAATAGAACATAATAAAAATAATAAATCATTTTTCAACCATAAAAATGGTTTCATGACCAGATCTGAAGGTATAAATGGAAGAAGAAGTCATGTTGTTCTTGAAGGTGATAAATTAACACCTCACAAACAACGTTCTCTTTAATAAAATAAAAGGAAGAGGGAAAGGGGGTTGGATGACATAATATACAATTAGAATAATAAAATTACATTATATGTATAGTCCTAAAGTTACAACACAATTTGTATGAAGATAGGTTGGGAGAGATCATGAAATGAACATGAACTTGAAATGAATTAAAGGAGAAGAGGGGGGGAAATTACCTATAGAATCCTTCTATTGAGATCATCCTTAAAGAAGTTAGTCTTGTTATTTTGATGAGACCAGAAGCTTTTGGACGTGGGGGAGGGGCTAGGGAAGAAGTCTGGGCAGAGTGTAGAGAAGGCTTGGTGCTTGAGAGGTGTGAGGAAATGAGGGAGTGAAGGGTGGTATTTATAATGGAGGGGAGAGGGGTTTCCTTAACATAAAATTCATTATTTTATTTTTCCCCACAAGACAAGGAATAGTGAGTCTTGAACGACCAATAATAGTAATTTTATAATGTAATCCCAAACCAAGTGGGCTTACATCATCATAACATCATCAATGACTCAATTAATACATTATTTAGCATTTATTGTGAATTATCAGATTCTACTATTCATAAAAAATTCAAGTATCTCAGAAAAATCCCAAAAATTTACCCCAACCATTTTTCGACGTGTAGAATCCAAAAATGAAGTTCATTTTTTAAAAATAATTTTCTAAATATTATTAATTTAATATTTAATTAAAATCATAATTTGCTTTAAAAAACAGTTTTTAAGATTAAAACTGATTTTATAGTTCTTTCAAAAATTACGTAGGGTATTATAAAATTATCTAAAAACTATTAGACATTGATTAAAAAATTTATGAATAATATTCAGGGAAATAAATATTCTTTTAAATTAATTAATTAATTATTATTAATTATTTATGACTTATAAAATACCAAAAATGTCTACTAAGGTCTAATTGTCACATTCTAAGATGTCAAAATTTTATTTTATTATTCTTAGGTAATGTTACTCTTATGTTGGATGATTTAATATTAATAAGGGTCATATTACTATTCATAAGGTATGTTACTATTCCTAAGGGTACGTTACTATTCACCAAAAATTATTTTTGTTTCATTAGACTCCAAAAATCATCTTGAACACAACTGTGTATGTCGGATTTTCAAAATTCCAAAAATAGGAGTGAAAATTTTTTTTTAAAGGTCACTTATCACTTAGGAGTTCATTATTTTTTGTTTTCATGTTATTTTATGACATAAATATAAGAAGGGAATTCTCCATTGAAAAAATTTGGGTCGTTACAAGCAAATTTTTGAAGGCCTTGTATGACCTAGGTGCTAGTATTAATCTCATCCCATATGTTGTGTACTGCCAGTTAGGCCTAGAAGATTTCTAACCAACATCTGTCACACATCAACTTATTGATCGTAGCATTAGGGTTACAAAGGAGATTTTAATGGACATTCTGGTAAAGGATGAAAACTTCATCTGCCCTACCGAATTCATTGTCCTTGAAAACCATCCAAACTTAGGAAATAAGAAACAAACCCCAATTATCCTTGGTCTTCCTTTCCTTGCAACAATCAACTCTGTTATCCGAGTCCAAAATGGGAACATGACCATCACATTTGGAAACATGAGTCTAGACTTGAACATCTATAATTCAAGCTCACAAATAGGGGATGATGAAGACATTAATGAATTAAACATGATAGGAATAATTGATAATGAATCCATAGAACATCAAGGAATATTTGATGGACGTTTAATTCCGGATGAGATTGATTTCCTTTGTTCACATAAAGTAATTCTATCTTCTTGGATTGAATCATTTTCAAATAACTCTTATGATGAAGTCTTAGGTCCAACAACCAGTAAAACCTTTCAGGAAACCACATTCATGGAGACCAATCAAACTTCCTTCCCTAAATATGATTAAACCAATCTTATAGTTGAAACTTATATATGTGGGGAATCAATCCTATCAGAAACTCTAAAAAAGAAATTGATATTGATCTAATGTCCCAATATTCTGCTGAAATTCTGAACCAACCTAATCTTGAATTGAAGGAACTTCCCGCTGCACTCATGTATGCCTTCATAGGGGACAATCAAACACATCCTATTTTCATTTCTTCTTCTCTTGAATCTAATCATGAGAGGATACTTCTAGATTTCCTTAGGAAATATAGGAAAGCCAATGGTTGGACCCTATCTGATATCCCTGGGATTAGCCCACTTATCGGGACTCATAGGATTGTTCTGAAATCTGATTCAAATCCACGTCGTCAACCTCAATGGTTACTAAATCCTAATCTCATGGAGGTAGTAAGGAAGGAACTTCTGAAAATATTAAAAGCTGGTATCATATATCCCATAGCTGAGAGTGAGTGGGTTAGCCCAATCCATTGGTTCCCAAGAAGGCCGGAATCATAGTGATAACCAATAAGTATGGAGTGATTCATCTAACCTGGGTGAGTAGTGTGTTGAGGGTCTGCATTGACTATAGGAAGCTAAACTCATTCACAAAGAAGGTCCAGTTCCCCTTACCATTCATTGACCAAGTCCTTGAGAGAGTGGTAGGTCATGCCTTCTACTATTTCTTAGATGGGTACTCAGGGTATAACAACATTGAGTTCTCCCTATAGGATCAAAGGAAGACTACATTCAGCTATCCATTCAGAACCTTTTCTTTCAAATGCATGCCATTTGGTTTATACAATTCCCCTGGAACCATCTAGTTGTGCATGATAAGAATCTTCTTAGACATGGTAGGGGATTTTCTAGTATTCTTCATGGATGACTTCTCTGTGTTTGGGGATACATTTGAGGGATGTCTGTTGAATGTAGAGAGAGTCTTCTCAAGATGTGAAGAAAATAATCTGGTCATAAACTGGGAAAAATTCCATTTCATGGTTAAAGAGGGACTAGTTCTAGGACATCTGGTCTCAGGTAGGGGGATTGATGTTGATAAAGACAAGGTTGACATCATTCGTCGCCTTCCATCACCCAAAACATTCAAGGAAGTGAGGTCTTTCTTAGGACATGTTTGTTTCTATAGAAGATTCATCATGGACTTTAGTTCAATCTCCCATCCCCTTTGGGCTATCCTAGTAAAGGATTCTCCATTTGTTTGGACAGAAAGCTGTGAGGGTTCATTCTCAACCATCAAATCCTCTCTCACCTCTACTCCCATTATGAAATCTCCAAATTGGAACCTTCTTTTCTAAATTATGTGTGATTCCAGTGACTTTTTTTTAGGAGCTGTGTTCGTACACCGTTGTAATAAAACTCCGTATGTCATTTCTTATGAAAGAAAATCCTTAAATGATGCCCAAATAAACTACACCACCACTGAAAAGGAGTTAATTGATATTGTGTTTTCCTTAGAGAATTTTAGGTCCTACCTCTTATGATCCCCCATCACTGTGTTCACTGACCATTCTGTACTAAAATACCTCTTCCAAAAACAAGATGCTAAGGCTAGACTAATTAGGTGGTTCCTTCTCTTACAGGAATTTGACCTCACAATCAAGGATAAAAAGGGAGTTGAAAATGTTGTAGATGATCACCTCTCTAGGATGGAATTCAAAGACAACTCAAAAAACCTTTTTGTGTCTGATTCATTTCCTGATGAACACCTATACTCTATGAGTGACTGCCCTTGGTATGCTGACATAGCCAATTTCTTAGTTGCAAGAGTCATTCCAAAATTCTTAGGGACTCAATCTCGAAGGAAATTCCTTTCTGATGTTAGAAACTATGTTTTTGATGATCCATACGTCTATAAGTTCTCCCCTGACCAAGTCATTTAGAGGTGTGTCCTAGAATCTGAACAAGATTCCATCCATAAATTATGTCATAGTGAGGAATGTGTTGGTCACTTTTCCACTAAGAAAACATCTTCTAAGATTATTCAGTGTGGTCTATTCTGGACCAACCTTTCAAGAGACTCCTACAAATTTTATCAAAGCTATCCTAGGTGTCAAAAAGTATGGTCCATCATAAAAAGGAATCAAATTCCACACACTCCTATCTTAGTGACTGAAATCTTTGACTGGTGGGGATTTGATTTCATGGGTCCTTTCAAAAACTCTAGGGGATAACTCTACATTCTCTTAGCTGTTGATTATGTATCAAAATGGGTTGAGGCCATTCCCAAAAAATCCAATGATCATCAAACTGTGATTAGATTTTTAAAAGAAAACATCTTTTCTAAATTTGGAATTCCTAGAGCTATCATTAGTGATCATGGAACTCATTTTTGCAATTGTCCATTCTCATCACTCATAGAAAATTATGGAATTTCTTATAAAGTATCCACTGCTTACCACCCATAGACCAATGGACAAGCTGAGTTAGCCAATCAAGAAATCAAACAAATTATTGAGAAAACTGTTAATCCATATAGGAAAGATTTGTCAAGAAAACTTTTAGATTTCCTTTGGGAATATCATATAGCATAAAAAACCATCCTAGTAATGTCACCATATAGGTTGGTTTATAGAAAATCATGCCATTTAGCTGTTGAAATTGAGCATAAGTCTTTTTGGGAAATTAAGAAAATAAATTTTGACCTCTCATTGGCCAGAAAAAAATGGAAATTAGATCTCAATGAAATTGAGGAACTAAGGATGGAGGCTTATGAAAATTCAATGATCAATAAAGCTAGAGTTCAAGCCTACCAATCTAGGAATATGAAAGTCAAACATTTTGAACTGGGAAAATTTGTGCTCTTGTATAGTTCAAAACTTCATTTACACCTGGGAAAATTAAGGTCTAGATGGTCAGGTCCTTTTATAGTGCATCATATGTACCCCCATGGGGCAGTAGAGATTCAAGATCCCACTAGTGGTCACATTTTCAAGGTCAATGGTCATAGGTTAAAACAATTCATTGAATCATTCAATAAACATGAAATAGAGGTTGAGTTAACAGAGCCAACCTATAAACTAATAAAACTTTAATAGATTAAGGATCTATTTCGGGTTAACGACATTAAATAAAACGGTGTGTGGGAGGGAACCCATGGTTTTCAAGTTTCCAATCATTTTATTGTTTTAATAAAATTTATATTTCAAATAAGATTAATGAACCATTTTGATATTTAAAAATAAAAAAAATAGATTGTTTACATGTTCTTCTATTATGAGTATGGATGGGTACGAAAGGGGAGCACCATATTCATACGTGTCATGTGGTGTAATCCTTGTGTAATACCTTACCCAAAAATTTAAAAAGAATACAATGTATCATCAGTTTATTTTATTTTATTTTTATGTGTTTGTAGTTTAAAAAAATAAAAAAAATAAAAAGAATATAATAATAATAATAAAAAGGCCACATCATAGGTCGTGGGTCAAACCCCATCACAACCAGCAAAGCCGCAGTGATTCGAACTTGGGACCGAAGGGAGACAGCAGTGCACACTTACCACTGACCTACAGCTTTTTTGTGCTTCCTTATTCTATAATTTTTATATATATTCTTATATTTTACTTTCTTTATTATATAAATATATATATATAGATTTTTTCACTAGGTAATTCTCAGAGTGACATTGAGATCAAGGGACTAAATTGGAGCAGTAAAAACTTCAACTTCAACCACCAGGTGACTTCATTCCATGATTCTCATATTTTAATTTCCTTTTTGAACTTCCCTTATCTGCCTCTACTCCTTCTAAATTTTCATTTCTTCAAAAACTGTGGACAGTGTTATTTTAATTTGTGGGGGAGATAAAATAAAAAATGATTTTGTGTCAAAAAATGAATTATTTAAAAAAAATTGTGTAAATGGAAGGAAAAATTCCTTTAACTTTGAACATGGTAATACACATTGCACACTTTGAAACTAAATATCAAATAATTTAGCATTCCCTGATTCTGATTTTAATCCTTGTATAATTTCATGAGCATATATTTTGTAAAGTGTGGTTGTCCAATGTGCAATTTCATCGTTTATATTTTCATCCAAATAAAAAAAATATCACAATGCACATCCTTTGGATAGTGGGGTATTAGTTTGAGTTCATGGGGTCCCCCAAATAAATAGCATAGGTTTGGTGATAATTTTAGTTTTAATATGAGAATTCAATAAAAAATAAAAAAACAATAAATTTGCGCGTAGAGCAATGAAATGACCTAATTCATGGATTTCGGTACTTGGGGATCGTGACTACATAGTTGTCTGGCCTAGAGTTTGTAATTTTATCTCTATTTTTGGTAATTTGAATTTTTTTTGACTGAATTAAATCGAGATGATGCCCGAGTATGTGTGCTTCACTTGGTGCCCTAAGGTCTTTGAGCCTAGGAGTCATTGGCAAAGTCTCACTACAGGGGTTGACTCTTTTGAGTGCAATTTCAATTACCATGGAAAAATTGAAAAAAAAATTAATACAATAAAAAAAATTGAATAGTCATCTTAATATTGAAATGTGATTTCACCTAGTGCTTCTATTATTTCCCCCTTGAATAAAGATGAACCCTCGTGCTTATTGTGATGCACAAAACATCCTAATACTTAATTGATATTGGATGAAATATAGAAATGAATTTGCACAAAGGAATGGGCTTAGGATTGGGATCTGATTATGAAACTATCTTTTATTAAAATATTTTTATGGGTTTCATGATTGTTTGGTATAAGGGTTTCTGGTGATCATTGTGTATTAAAATGTTATTGGAAAAGGGAATTCGAATTTCATATTATTGAGATATATTTTTCTCAGGACTAGAAAATCTCAAGTTGGAGGTGTGATTATCCAATAAAAATACATATTTTAATTAAATTTTAGTGGTATTAATTGTGAATTTTTGATCTTATGGGCCTGATTTGGTGGATTTTAATTTTGAACATCCATTCTTATCATTTGTGCACTTCATGCCTAATGTACACCAATTTAGGCCCAATAATTCATCTGATTTTAAGGATTTTAATTATCCATATTTTGATTTGATATTTTCGTAACTATATATACACTAAAATATGAACATTTTTCATTTAGGGATCAATGGAGGATTCATAAAGGATGATGGGGATATTTTGAGATGAATAGAAGCAATTCTAGAGAAGGCATATTGGACACCATCCCACTGATGAGAATGTGGGGCCCACCATACAGGCCCAATGAATCCCAAATTTCGTGGGATTCTAGAAGAAATATAGAGGAACAAATAATTCTTCATGAGCTAGTGCTAATTCGGCCTCCATAATGGCAATTAATGCGTAAAAATTATAATATCAAAATCTGGGCCAGAATCTGTGGCCCATAATATTATCTCACTAAATCGGACATAACACCCGATTCACAACTCCAAATGGACCCAAATTTTACAGGAAGTTAGGAAACATCAGGATATTAAATTTTTTATTATATGGAACACTCTAATTCGGCTATATATAATTCCATTCAGATGTTTCTGTTCGGTGGATGAAAGTTGGATGTCACCTCAGGTCAAGGGTGGAAAAATGAACTCTCCCTCAACATTCCCCCCACCTATGGTCTACCAAAATTAATTGAGGAGACTTGGACATTTGAAGGTTCGACCCAAGTCTTCAAAAATTCCTATTTAAGGCAGTGTTAGTGGAATATTTGATCATCTTTGATCTTTGTTTTCATCTTAATGTTATGCTTCCAATTTGTCTTTGTAACGTTGTTCCTTCACATGTAAGTTGTTTTAATTCATCCTAGTTTCTCAAAAAAAGTTCTTCTACTACTATTATTATGTTATTATCCATATCAATCTGATACCATTTCCTCAAGGTGTGAATTTATTCACACCAAACATTGTGAAATTATTCATTCAACGGTGGAGTGATCATTTTCTTTTTATTGTTTTCATTACTTCTTCAATTCCACACTCATGAGTCTACTTCCCGCTTCCATTGAAACCATAGCATCAATGTAGGTCTAACCCACTTATGGGTTGATCCAAAGGAGTATAAATTGGATTTATTAGATGTTATTTATCACCCCATTAATGTATATTCACCTATTTTAATTGAGATTTTTATTTGATGATTTTAAAACATCTTCGTCCTTGTTGAATTATAAGGCCACATACTTCAAGTGATTATACAAACCTTTACCTTGGAGTGCTCATAAATTTGACCCTCTAAGTGTATAGGTAATTAGTATTATGGTGTGTTGGTATAAAATCAGTAATTGATGAAGTTTTTTGATCTCCTTAAATGAACTCAACTCAAATATAAGAAATTTAAATAATTGAAAAGGGAATACGTCCAATCCACCCCAAGTGATAACCTAGGATCATATCATTAATTTAAATTGAATTCACTTAAGTCTCTTAGATTTCATTTAAAACCATCTTAAATCAACCCAAGTTGGCCACTTCATAGCCAAAAAAATCCATAGAATGTACGTGTCTGTAGGTACTTCTTAGGTCTCTGAAGATTCGACAACCCAAGATATACTACAAGGACTGTCCTACCTTCTTCTTTTGGGTAAATTTGAGCATAAATCACTACTCTTGGCCAAGAACACTTAACTGTGAAGTTCTAATCAGTAGGCTCTCGAAAAGGAAGTTGCACCTTATTGACATGAGTTATATCATTTTTCCATTTAACCCTGTATCATTTAGGGATGTTAGAAAATATTTTATAGATTTGAAATGAATATTTATAGTCTAAGTGATAACTTATATAACCCCATGTAAAAATTGATTTACTAAAATATATATGTTTATGTCATTTTTATCTTTACTTTAAATTAAATAATATAAAGTGTCATTATCACTCTTAAGTGGCTCCATGGGGTCCCAAAATCGACCCAAGGATACCCATGGTTGTAACTGTATCGACCAATAATATTAGGACACATGTTAGGGTAAATTATTATTAATATAATATTATTTTTACCTTGAATTACCCTATTTACCTTTAACCGTGGTAAATAAAAGTCAAAAGTTACTATTCACTAAAAATTATTTTCATGTTATTGAACCACATTTTACATACTAATAACAACCATGTATGTCATATTTTCAAAATTCAATTCACAGATGTGGTAAAATTTCATTTAAATGAAAGTCTTCTTTTTAACCACTACTCAGTGATTTCACTATTCCTCAAAAATTGAAGGTTTTCAGAAAAATACCGAAATTTCAGCCTAAGCTATATTTGATATTCTGAATTCAAAAATGATGTTTATTTTACCAAATTAAAAACATAGAAGTTGTATTAATTAATTTAAAATTAATTCCTGTTGTTAAAACAAAAAACGTGTTTTTAAGAAATAATAACTACCAAAAGATTGACACTTGTTTATGTCAAATTTCAAAGTGAAATTACTTCCAATGACCAGCATTGAATTACATGGTAAAAATATAATCTAATAAAACATTAAAACCAATTAAAAATATAATCTTCCCATATAAATACATTAGATTAAAAGACATTTTTGAATTAAAATACACTATTTTCACTATTCATTAAAAAAATGAATTTTATCAGAAAAATACCAAAAATTTACCCAAACTAAATTTTGATATCCCGATTATAAAGAAGAATTTTATTTTGTCAAATAAGAAATATAAATGTGTCTAAAACTATATTTAAGGAGGGTTCTCCATTAAAAGGTGGTAAATCGACCTTTTAAAAAATATTAGAGTATTTATGCTTAAAATTAAATTAATTCACATTTTAAGCCTCTAAATGTTATTGGATAAATGTAAAAAACATTTAACAAACATGTGAAATAATATTATAATTAGTTCTATTTATTCCCGCCAATACAACAGTTAGGCATTAACTACCATTTAAAATAATATTATATTTTTATTTTTAAGTATGACTCAGCATTGTGTGTAACATTAGGCTTCAAAGAAAACCATTATTGTGTATCAGGTATGCCATCGAACATAACATCCCATTTAAAGTAAAATTAATATTTAATTTAAAAATATTAATAAATATTAAAATGTATTAATCTTTATTTACCTGGGATGTTACATCCTTCCCCCTTCTGAAAAGTGCGTCCTCACAATTCTATTCACTTATCAAATAAATGGGGGTATTTATCCCACATAGTATTTTCAGATTCAAACATTTCCACTTCAACCATATGGGTTTTCCATAGAACTTTTACCTGATGAATTACATTATTCTGCAACACTTGCTCTCTTCGGTCAAGAATCTGGACTGGTTGTTCCTTATAAGAGAGATTATCTTCCAGTTGAACTAACTCTAGGCTCAAAACATGAGATGGATCCGGAATATAATTTCTCAACATTGAAACATGAAAAACATTGTGAACCTGGGATAAACATGGAGGTAAAGACACTCTGTATGAAACTGATCCAACTTTCTCCCGGATTTCATAAGGTCCAATGAACCTCGGAATCAAGTTTACCTTCTTTCCAAAATGCATCCCAATTTTCCATGGAGAAACTTTGAGAAAGACATGATCACCCATCTCAAAATAAATATCCTTCCTCCAGTTATCCACATAACTTTTCTGCCTGCACTAAGATGTTCTCATGTTCTTCTGAATCAACTGAACCTTTTCTACCATCTCTTCTACCAATTCTGGTCCCATCAACTTTCTTTCACCTACTTTATCCTAAAAAGCTGAAGTTCAACATAGATTCCCATATAATGCCTCAAATGGAGCCATATGTATGCTAGAATGAAAACTGTTATTATAAGAAAACTCAACCAAAGAAAGATGTTGGTCCCAAATTCCCTGGTAATCCATTGAGAAAGCACGTAACTTATCCTCCAAGGTCCGGATTGTTCGTTCTGAGTACCCATCTGATTGAGTATGAAAAGTCATACTAAAATTTAATTTAGTACCCAACGACTTTTGGAGGCCTTTCCCAAAGTTAGAAGTAAACCGAGGATCACGATCAGATATAATGGATAGGGGTACTCCACACAGCCTCACTATCTCTTTAACATACAACCAAGAAAGTTGATCTAGAGACAAAGTATCTCAAATAGGAAGGAAATGAGAAAATTTAGTCAATCGATCAACAATAAACCATATTTAATTATTCCCTCAAGATGCCTTTGGTAATCCCACAAAAAATTCCATGGATAAAATTTCCCATTTCCACTATAACACCGGTAAAGACAGAAGCATCTATTTTGGTAACTACCGCTCTACTTTAACCTATTGATATGTCAAACACTTCACAATAAAGTCAGCAATATCTCTTTGCATTCTATCCCACTATTAATACTCCCGAATATCTCTTTACATCTTAGTACTGCCAGGATGAACCAAAAACAAAGAACTATGAGCTTCACATAACAACTCATTCTTCAACTGTGAATCACAAGGCACACATAATCTCTTCCAAAATCTCAGAATAAAATCATTACCAATGTTAAATTTGGGAAACTTAACCTTCTGAACCAACTCTACATTTTTCTGCAACTCACTATCTTCCTTCTACGCTTGATTAATTTTGTCTAATATAGATGATTTCACTGACACCTAAAACAAAATAGAGGAATTTCCTACACCAACAACTTCTATGCCAAATTTCATCAAGTCTTTAATCAAAGGATCTTGTTCCAAATGTAACAAGGTTAATGAAGCATTACTTTTTTTTTTCTCAAAGCATCATCCAATTTATTTTATTTTCCCAGATGGTAATGGATCATGCAATCATAATCCTTGATTAATTCCCACTATCTCCTCTATCTCATGTTTAATTCTTTCTGAGTGAATAAATACTTCAAACTTTTTTGGTCAGTATATATTTCACATTTTACTCCATACAGATGATGCCCCCAAATTTTTAAAGAAAAAAAATTGTAGCTAATTACAAATCATGTATAGGGTAATTTAACTCATGAGGTTTCAACTAACGTGAATCATAAACAATTACCTGATCATTCTGCATAAGGAAACATACAAGTCCTTTCAATTAATCATCAATGTAGATAAAAAACTCACCATCTTTGGACATTAATTACAAAACCAGAGAATTCACCAATCTTATTTTAAATTTTTGAAAACAATAATCACATTAATTTGTGCCAATAAACTTAACAACTTTTCGTGTTAACATAGTCATTGGGATATATAACCATGAAAATATTTCAAAAAAACTCTGGTAATAACCTGATAAACTAAGAAACCAATGGATCTTGGTTATATTTGTGGGTTTGGTCCGTTCTTCAACAACTTTTGTTTTAGCATGATCAACAATAATGCTATTTTTTGAAACAATGTGACCATGGAATGAATTTTTTTGTAACCAAAAATCATACTTGATGAATTTTCTATACAGTTTATTTTATTTTATGTTTTTCAAGACAACCCTTAAATGAATTTCATGATCCTCTTTACTTTTAGAATAATCCAAAATATCATCAATGAACACAACCAAAATATTATCCAAGAACTCAAGAAAAATTCTGTTCATAAGATCCATGAATATAGCAGGTGCATTGGTTAAAACAAAAGGCATAACTACAAATTCATAATGGCCATATCTAGTATGGAACACAATATTCTAAATGTTTTCTTCCTTTAATTTCAACTGATGGTACCCCAAACTCAAGTCAATCTTTGAAAAATACTAATCTCCCTAGTGCTAATCAGAAAAATCATTGATATGAGGAGAAGGATAGTTTTTCTTCACAATGATGTTATTTAATGCTCTATAATCAATGTAAAGTATCATTAGACCATTTTTATTTTTAACAAACAAGACAGGATCACCCCATGGTGATGTGCTAGTTTTAATGAAACCTTTATCTAATAACTGCTGCAATTTCTTCTTTTACTCTAAAAGTTAAATTTGATCTATTCTCTAAGGGGTTTTCAAATTGGATTAGCATCAGGAACAAAGTTAATAGTAAATTCAAATTCTCAATTAGGTATTATACTAAGAAACTCATCAGAAAAAACATAAAGATACTCATTTAGCACTGGTACATCATTAATCCGAACAGTTCCTTTTTTCAACAATATGTGCAAGGTAACAATAATTTCCATCTTTTACTAGTTTCTCAGCTTCCTAATATGTTATCAAAATTAAGGGTTAATTCTTGTAAAAAAACTGAAAATCATTCTAAAAAGAAAAATCATTAGCTCTACAGTCAATATTAGCATGATAAATGGAAATCCAATCCATGCCCAAAATAACATCAAACTCTACTAGAGGAAAAAATATAAGTTCTGCAGGTAGATTCTTTCTACACGCAAGGACAAGAAGGTTCTTATAATTTCTTTTTTTCTCAAAATTTCCGCCGGTGTTTTTAACACAAGTTTATGATTCATATATTAATATGGAATTATCAATTTACTAGAAAACTTCTCAGAAATGAATGAATATGTAGACCCTGAATCAAACAACACATTGACATAATCTAAACAAAAAACAGTGTACCAGATACTACTTCATTTGATGGCCCAACATCTGATGAAGTAGTTTCAAAGGATTTCACCACCCCTTTCTGTTTGTAGTTTGGATACTTTCCCTCAGTTGAGTTCTTTGTTGGACACTCATTTTCATAATGACTCATTTCATTGCAATGAGAACATCTTACCATTGGATTTTAATATCATTCATGATAATCTTCCTTACAGTTATGAGAAATATGACCAGACTTACCACATTGGAAGCACTTTCCAAAATTTGATAAACATTCTCTAGGATGGTTTTTACCACACTTATCACAAGATGGATATTTAATTTTCTTACCTCCTGGATTCTTTGATGAATTATTTCCCTTTTCCTTCCAAATGAACCTCTTCTTTTGTTTACTCTCTTGGAACACCTGATCATCAGAAAACTCCATTTCTACCTTCTCGGCACATTTAACAAGTTTTTCATAGAATTTTAATTCATGAGAGGCTAATGATCTTTGATATTACTACTTCAGTCCTGAGTAAAATCTATTTATTGTACTATCAAAATCTCAGATGAAATTTGGATCATACCTTACCATTTGAGTGAGTTTTTGTTCATAAATAGCCACTGAGTCATCCTCCTAAATCAATTCCAAGAATTGTTTTTCCATCCTAATAAGAACCACCTTAGGAAAATATTTCTCAAGAAGCATACCTTTGAATTCATCCCAATCAAGAGCATAAATCTCCTCACTATACCTGATATTTTTCACCATCAACCACCACTGATCAGCTTCACCTTAAAAACAGTAAATAGCAAGACAAATCTTCTGATGTTCTGAACACCCCATGACATCAAAAATATTCTCCAGTTCTTTAATCCACCCTTCAACTAGAATATGGTCAGATAATCTTCTAAATGATGGGGGATGTTGCCTCATGAAATGATCCACTATCGACATGTTACTCTATGGTTGTTCTGGTTTATCTCATGCATGGATACCACCACCATTTATAGCTCGAGTCAATTGTTCCATCACTGCAACAAACTATTCAGTTCGGATTCTGACCATCTCAGGTTGCTGATTTGGAAGGTTGTATTTCTCCGGATGTCATCCCATCATAGCTGCCCTATTTACTCTGCAAAAAACCATTCTAAACAGAGAAATATCTTAGATGAAGCAACATGGTAATCTTTAAATGCTATATCATTTCAATCTTAACATAAATTAATTTCTAGATATTAATATAACAATATCTTAACTCCTAAATTTATATAAATAGACCTCTGATACCAACTATACAGACCTGGAATTAAACATTACAAAATATTGAATTAAGATGATAATTCACATTGAAGATAATTTCAGGTTTAGAGTTTTAGAGAATTAGGTCATAACATAAACAAAACAAATTCAATATTACATGTAAACACTTCTACTCAGTATCCATTTTTTTAATAATATAAATACTCTTGAAAAAAAGATTCAATTATAGTTCCATATTTTAAACATCTTGAATCTTCCTTGATCCCATCCTTGACCCTATTTATCTTTATGTATTGTGAAAAACATTTCAAAAAAACTTGGGATGAGAATAGAAATCATAGTAAGGGATACACAAAGAAAGAAAACTATTAGTTTTTCAAAACAACAAATAAATTTTGAATACTTTATCATAAGTAATAATTTTCACTTTTATGAAGTAGTAAATACTCTTCCCTGAATAAATGATTATTGCTTACCCATTTTAACCCAAATATTACCATAAAATCCATATAAACACATAATATATAAATATAAATTGGGACATTAACATACTTAAATGGAATAACCATACAGTCAACTTCCACACATATCACTAAATGGAATACCCACATGGCTGAATTCCATAACCAATGCATTGGAGGTTATAACGTAACCACCCATCATGGTTTATCACGACACCACCCATCATTTGGTTTATCATGTAACCACCCATCAAATGTCCAAGTACCATTATAAAATCATAACACATAAAATATTGAAAATAAAAATATTTCAATAGTAACATTTCAATTGAAATAAAAAAAAATTATTTCAAGATAATGAAATAATAAATCAATTTAAAAAACCATTTTCAATACCAAAACACCAGAAAAATAGAATAAGGGGTTTCTTTTTCATTTTAAAAACATTAAGGCTTATATAGGAATCCAACTAACGATTACGGCGGCGGATAAGTCATTGTCACGGAAAACGTTAAAAACATTCCTTTTTAATTTACTAAAATGATTTGTAGAAAAAATATTCCCTTTGAAATAAATTAAATTTCAAATGGTTTTATTATATATTGTATAAAATAAAGTCATGTATAAATCATAGTATGCCTCAATGAAAGGATATTGAGATGAAGTCCCTTACCTTGTGTCCGACTTGACCTGTTCGTTGTTTAATTTCCTGAATAATAAAATTATGTAAATTTATAACTTATTAAGATCCATTTTCACGTTTATTATGCCTTTTATATCACTTATTACCTTTCTATAACAATTGTATAATTATTTGAGTTTATATCAGACATATTGTTGATGATCAGAACTTGAGTTAAAAATGAACTTATTATAATGACAAGTTGTTCATGCGGTCAAAAGTCTATTATCTGCAAAATGATATTCATGATTTATATATCATATATATATATATATATATTTATTAATAATAATACATAACATTTGGATATAAGAAATGAAATGCACCGTTCATGAAGACGACAAGCCTTACGTACGCAAGAACGCTACTTTCATTTCTATTTTGTATTTTAATGGAATGAAAACATAATTATACTTAGGTATATTATAATTATAGTATAATATCATATATAATTTCATTAAATCCATCCTTTATATGTCCCACGTATGGAATGAATGAGTCATATCACTTTGAGGGGGTGGTAGTCCGCACTTCCTCAAATAAAATTATCACGTTTACCCATAATGGAAACCAAAAAGGTATGATATAAATGAAAAATACAGAAGCATAGAGATAATATAAATATAATATATATCACATATAAATATAGTTCCATTATAATGGCCACCATGAGAGGTGGTAAGAGATAATTGAACAATCATTGTTTCATGAGGTGTTAGTTTGTCGTCCATAGAAACAGTATGTTCTTTACCCATTAGGTGGAGGTGTGTGAAATTGTAGTTCTAATACTTCTCATAAAAAACCTAGTATATTGAGTATACTAGTTTTTCTATAAAATAATGTAATAAAAAGAGTTAATGGGGTTGGAGAAGGAAAATAAAAGAAAAGAACATAAAAGAAGATGTTACCTTTAAATTGGGTAACTTCCTTTCGTTTGAACCAAAAGGGTTTCTTGAAGTGCCTTATTCCTAAGGTAAGGATTGTAGGTAGAATAGAGGGATTTAGGGAGATTAATTGGGCATAGGTTGGATAATCCAAGGGTCTTGAGAGGTGTGAGTAATGAGTTAGAGGTGAATGGTTTTTTATAAGGGGGAGGAGGGGCTCTTTAGGAATGTTTAAAAATATTATCTTATTATATAATGATATTCGGTTTATAAAGGTCCAAATATCCTTAAATTTGAATATAAGATGACTCATGTTCGAAATAAATTCATCCAATAATAATTGGATATTTTTTAGATATTTTTTTAATTTTTATAATCTTATTTATTTAAAACATTCCTTAATGATGTAAACACTACATCATTATTGGGTTATAAATAATTTTCTTTATTTGATGTCTAAAAATTATAAAATAATACCATGATATAGTAAATATATATATCTTTCAAATGAATATTTATATTCTAAGAGATAACTTATATAACACCATTTTAAAATTGATTTACTAAAAGATATATGTTTATGTTATTTTTGCCTTTACTTTAAATTAATTAATATAAAGTGTCATTATCTCTCTTAAGTGGCATTATGGCGTCCCAAAATAGACCCAAGGATTTCCATGGTCATAAATGCATCAACCAATAGGATTAGAAAGCATGTCAGGGAAATTAATATTATTATGATATTATTTTTACCTTCAATTACCATATTTACCTTTAACCGCAGTAAATAAAAGTCAAAAGTTATTATTCACCAAAAATTATTTTCATCTTATTGAACCAAATTTTACTTACTAATAACAAACATGTATGTCGGATTTTAAAAATTCAATTCACAGAAGTGGTAAAATTTCATTTAAATGACAAAGTCAGTGTTTTAACAATTACTTAGTGTTTTCACTATTCATCCAAAATTGAAGGTGTTTAGAAAAATACCAAAAATTGATCCTAAGTTATATTTGATATTTAAAATTCAAAAATGATGTCTATTTTACCAAATTAAAAACATAAAAGTTGGATTAATTAATTAAAAATTAATTCCCGTTGTCAAAACAAAAAATGTGTTTTAAGAAATAACAACTATCAAAAGATTTAAACTTATTTATGTCCAATTTCAAAGTAAAATTACTTCCAATGACAAAAATTGGATTAAATTGTTAAAATATAATCGAATTAAACTTTAAAACCAATTAAAAAGATAATCTATCCATATAAATAAATTATATTAAAACACAGTTTTAAATGAAAATACAATATTTTTCTCTATTCATTAAAAAATGAATTTTATCAGAAAAATACCAGAAAATTACCCAAAGGAAATTTTGATGTCCCAATTCTAAAGAAGAATTTTATTTTGTCAAATAGAATATATGAAAGTGGACAAAACTAGATTTAAAGAGGGTTCCCCATTAAAAGGTGGTAAATCGACCTTTTAAAGAATATTAGAGTATTTATACTTAAAATTAGATTCATTCACATTTTAAGCCTCTAAATTTTATTGGATAAATGTAAAAACATTTAACCAACATGTATAATCATATTTTAGTTATTTCTATTTATTCCTAACAATACAAAAACTTGGAATTAACTACCATTTAAAATAATATTATATTATTATTATTCAGTATGACTCGGCATTGTGTGTAACATTAGACTTCAAATAAACCCGTTGTTGCGTATCGGGTACGCCATTGAACAAAGTATACCCTTTAAATTAAAATTAATATTTAATTTACAAATATTAATAAATATGAAAATGTAGTATTTTTTATTTACCTGGGATGTTAAAATAAGCCGTACTGAAGTTCAACTTAGTGTATTGAGCAAGTTGGAGACTCTTCCAAAACACTAAGGTGAATCATGGATCTATATCAAACACAATCGATAATGGTACTCCATACAACCTTACAATTTTTCTGATGTATATTTGTGCCAGTTAATCTAGTGATAAATCCTCTGGAATCACAATGAAGTGTGTATTCTTTGTAAGACGATCCACAATAACCCAAATAGCATTGTTTCCTTTGGGTGTCCAGTGAAAAAGTATATGGTGATGTTTTTCCCATTTCCATGTTGTTGTGGGTAATGGTTTATCATCTCCTTAGTCCTTTTCCTTTTATCCTTCACTTGATGACATACCAGACACTATGATATATATTCTGCGATCTCCTTCTTTATGTTATCCCACCAATAGTGTTCTCAGAGATCTTGATACATCTATGTATTTCATGGGTGAAAGAATAATGTCAAACTATGTGAATCATACAAAATTTCTTTCTTTAACTTATGATTTGATAGAACACATATAATTTAAAAAATCTTACAATTTCTTCATCATTAACATTGACCTTTGAGGATTTCCCTTTTCTGATAGTTTCCACATTCTTATGAATTCTTGCGTCATCATTTTGAGCATCCTTTAACCTTTACAAAATATATGGTTGGATAATAATTTATGAAAGGATTTATTATCTTCCTTTATTTATAATTACAATGTCCATATTATTCAAGTCTAAGATGATCAAATCATTCTCAATTCTCTTTAATGATAGAATTACTGGGTTCTTTCTACATAGAGCCTCTGACACCTTGTTCACTTTTTCAGGATGGTAATATATTGAGTAGTCATAATCCATGATAAGATCTAACTACCTTCATTGGATCATATTCATATCTTTATATGTGAATATATATTTTAGACTTTGGCGACCCATATATATTTCACACTTATCCACAAATACATTATTCCACCATATTTTTAACACAAAGATCACAACTGGTAACTCTAAATAATGTGTGGGATAGTTTTTCTCAATAATTTTAAACTAACTTTAGGAAAATGAAATGAATTTGTCATTTTTCATCAACACACATCCCAATCCATTCTTTGAAGCATTTTTGGAAATTACAAAAATATCCCCACTTGTGGGTAGTGTGAGAACATGGGTATTGATAAGCCTCCTTTTTAACTCAATTAATCTTTCTTCACATTCATCATTCTAATAAAATTTGACTCTCTTTCAAGTTAACTTGGTAAGAGGGTTTCATAATCCTGATAAATTTCTCACAAATCTATGATAATATTGAGCTAACCAAAGGAATCTACGTATATCTGTCATAGATGTTGGCTTCAAAAATACCTCAATTTCTTTTTTCTTGGAAGGATTCACATATATCCTATTTCTTGTGTTGATATGCGCCAAGAATGAGACTTCCTTCAACTAAAACTCACACTTGCTGTACTTTTCATAGAAATTATCCTTTCGCATGGTCTTTAGAACAGTGCTCAGATAATCCTCATGCTCCTCCTTGGTTTTGGAGTATATTAGAATATCATCTATAAATACTACCACAAATTTATCTAGGAAATATATAAATACTATATTCATCAAGTACATGATAATTTCTAGAGTATAAGTGATTTTCAATGGAATCACTATGAAGTTATAATGCCCATACCTTATACAAAAAGCAGTCTTGGGGATATCCTTCTTCTTAACCATTAATTGGTAATATCCCAACCATATAACCACCATAGAGAAGTATTGTTCTCCACATAGTTGATTGAAAAAGTCATCAATCTATGGAAAAGGATACTTGTTCATTATCATGATCTTGTTGATATCACAATAATCTATTCTAAGGTGCATTTACAAATCCTTCTTCTTGATGATGGGGACTTGGTCACCCAATGGTGAGCACTTGGGCCTATAAACCCTTTATCCAGATTATCCTGTAATTGTTTCTTCCATTCCCCATGTTCCACAAAAATAATTTTATATAGAGTCTTGGATATTTGAAATGCCCCAGGTATAAGATCGATCGAGAACTCAATCTCTATACTTGGATAAAGACAAGGCAATTTTCCAGGAAACACATCTGTGAATTCCCTCACAATAGGAATGTCTTTGAGAATGGTTCTTTCCTTGAACTCAATAATTTGAGCTAGATAATCCTACTAGTAGGGAAATAAAATTCTTTCTTGAGATGATGGTGATAAATAAGATTCATCCTTTTCCTGGAACATGAATAGAACTGAGGATCGATTATCCATACAAAAAGTGATTTCGCACTCGTAGAAATTTATGTTGGTGCTATATAGGGAAATCCAATACTTGCCCAGAATTGCATCAAATTACACCAAGGGAAGTATGAAAAGGTTCACCAAGAAGTTAAATTCCCAAATTGTGACATTAGAGAATTTATATACCTGGGATGCAATAATTTTCCCATTTTCTATTTTCACTAAAATATATAGTACCATGCTTTGTGGTGGTGTTTGAATAGTTATATGAAACTTTAATGATATAAATGAATACGTAGAACTATGGATGATAACACTACCTTTAAAATTTTGATTACAGTTATACTTTATCTAATATAGACTTATGGATGAGTACCTTTAATATATTAAAAAAAATAATGTGGAATCCAATTACAATAAAGGGATAACTTATAAGTTACATTTATCTCCTTTACTTATGAGTTTATAGCCTTCAGTCTATCTTATCCAAGATCTACATCCTAACATATATTCTTATGGTATTTTTTGTTTTGTTCCATTCATAATGGTTTGTAACGATCTTATGAATTTACCAAAGCAAATCCCTTAAGAGTTTCTAACCAGGTGTATAGTAAGACCCATTTTTATGTATCAGGTTACCCTGAGTGAATCCTGAAACACCTTGTCAGAGTTCTTACCCCTAAGTAAATCTGTGCCAGAACTAAATCCACTTTTAGTATCCAGAAAAGGATGTATTTCATGGAAAAACCGATTACTCTATACATACCAAAATTTAGGTATGTTTTCTTACACATAGTCTTATCCATAAGGGTTTCCACCAGGTCTTTCAAATCATAATCCCACAAATAACAAGACCTACCCAATGATACCAAATATAACAACCATGTTATTTATTTTTCATTTAAACATGATTTATAAAATAAAATTGAATTTAATAAAACATATAAGATCAAGAGTTCCAGTGTCATTGGGAAATTTGGTGCATTACATAACAACTTAAGACTTGAAAAGAATCTCTATTATTGAAAACTTCTTTTATCGGACCACAACATTCCTTCGTACTTAACACTGCATGGGATAACCTGAGGACATACATAAGAAAGGGGTGAGATATAAATCCCAGTAAGGGAATAAACATGGAATAGAATGAATAAAATAATACATGCTAGAAAAGGAATATCAGTGAGTCACAAAGGAACATGAATAAAAAAACATGATATTGCATAATAATCATAACATGGAAATGTGGAAACATCTGAAAACACTGCATCACAAACATAAGTCAAAGCTAAAACACCAAGACTTCATGGTGTAAAAAAGTCCCATAATTGAATAAGGTAAACCCCTATCCCAACATGATGTATCATGATACTAAACATTACCCAACGCATTATAGTGTTATCAGGGCGCACCATTCATAAATATTTTAATCTCATGCTTAAGTGTGCCACATAGATCATAAAAAAAGGTTTTATTCAAAATAAAAATTTATTCCACAATAAAGGGACGTGGAATACATACATGTAAGTCATTAATCAATAATTATATGTGCATACTGGTGAATACCCTTGATAGAGAAATGGGCATGGTATTCACTACACATGCATGGTAAATTGTGGTACAATTTCAGAAGTATAACGACATCATATAGAAATTAAAAAAATGAGTTTATGAGAGATAAATTGGACTCTCATAATTTATACTTGAAATGGATAATAATAGGTACATGTAAGAACATTAACCATCATAAGTAATCATAAATAGAAGAAGAAACATAATAAAGAATCTTGAAGAAAGAGGAGGAAGAAAAAGAACCCTTATAAAATTTCAACACGGTAATTGGTGTACGTAAAGGTTCTTAGGAGGGTTAAATGAGAGTTAATGTAACACCCTAAGCGTCCATGATACGTTTCTCCTTCAATAATGCAATATCTTGCACTGTATGCAAATTTGAGATTCTAACACACCACGACCAATCAAAATAGCCATTACGAATAGTAATACCCACCTTTTGAAATTATATATATATTATATTTCAAAATGGACTTCATTTTTGGATTTGGAATATCGAAATTAGCCTATGTTGAATTTTTGGTATTTTTCTGAGAACTTCCAATTTTTATGAATAGTGAAAAATACTTAAAAACAACATTTTTAATCAAAATAATTTATAGTGATAAATTATACTCTTGAGTGGTTTCAAAGTACAATTAGAATATATTTTTACCATTTTATCCAATGGTGGTTATTATAATTAATTTAACTTTGAAATTGAACATAAACAATTGTCAATCTTTTGATGTATATTGTTTCTTAAAAACACGATATTTGTTGTGAAAGAGGGAATTAATTATAAAATTAATTAATTCAACTTATATGTTTGTAATTTTGTAAAATAGACATCATTTTTTAATTCAAAATATCAATTATAGCTTAGGGTGAATTTTTGGCATTGTTCTGAAAAACTTCAATTTTTGATGAATAGTGAAACCACTAAGTGGTAGTTAAAAAAATAATTTTTCATTTAAATGAAACATTACCACTTCTGTGATTTTATTTTCAAAAATACAACATACATGGTTGTCATTAGGAAGTAAAATTTGGTTCAATGGGATTAAAATAATTTTTTGGGGAATAGTAACGTTTAAGTTTAATTAATCGCGATTAAAGGTAATTAGTGAAATTTAAGGTAAAAATGATATTATAAAAATATGAAAATACATTTACACTTGTCATACCCCTATTGTATGAGTTATGGCCGACCAATACAATCCATGGGTAAACTTGGGTACCCCATGGAGCCACTTTGGTAGGAAAATGACACTAAAAACTTTTTATTTAATGTTAAAATAAAAATGTCACAAACATGAGTTGTTTTACGAAAAAAAATTAAAAAGGGGTTATTAAAGTCATATTTTTTACTATAAATATTCATTAGAAAGATAAAAATATTTCATACATCATGATAATTTTTTTATAATTTTTAGACATTAAATAAATTAAATTATTTATGACACCATGATGATGCATCAATTACCTAATTAATTAACGATTTAAATAAAATAAAAAGATAATGTAAAATCTAAGAATTACACTTGTAAAAAACCTATTTGATGAGTATATTTAGAACCCTTATCACCTTATCCTCGAAATATATAAGTTTGGGACCTTTAAAATCCGAAACTCATTATATAATAAAGTAACATTTCTGGACTTTCCAAGAGTGCCCCTCCTCTCCTCTTATAAAAGGCCCCCACCTCTACCACTTTATTCACACCTTCCAAGACATTTGGCTCGGCCAACGTCTGCCCAAATACTCTCCCAACATCCCTATATTACTCATAGAAGCCTTAATTTGGGCAGAAGTCTTCCCAAGGAAGCCTTTGGCTCAAATCAAAAAGAGTTACCCATTTTAAAGGTAGTGTTTTCTCTTGCGTTCTTATGTTTTATTTTGCTTCTCCAACCCCATAAACTCTTTTTATTCATTTATTTTGTAACAAAAACAGTATCATAAATATACTATGATTTTGTTATAAGAAGTATTAAAGCTACAGTTACACACACCTATATCTAATGGTTAAAGAACATACTGTTTCTATGGATGGAGAATTTCTACCTCACGAAACGATGATTGTTCAACACTCATATAACACCTTCAAAGGTGGCCATTAATATGTCACTATATTTATATATGATATATAATATGTTAATGTTTTACTTAAGATTCTGTATTTTTCATTTATGGAATACCTTTATGGTTTCCATTTTGGGTAAACGCGACATTTTTATTTTAGGAAGTGCGGACTACCGCCCCCTCAAAGAGATTTGAATCGTTAATTCCATATGTGGGATGTATAAAGGATGGAGTAAATGGTATTATACATTATATTATACTGGAATTATATTATACCTTTATATAATTATAACTTCATTCCATTAAATATGAAATAGAAATGAAAGTATCCTTCATGCGTACATACGACTTACCGTCTCCATGAACGGTGCATT
This sequence comes from Viscum album, assembly GCA_963277665.1. NCBI lineage: Eukaryota > Viridiplantae > Streptophyta > Magnoliopsida > Santalales > Viscaceae > Viscum > Viscum album. The sequence goes on from OY728121.1 coordinate 1,967,024,707, forward strand.
TCATTTATTACCTCTAAATGTTATGTAATATTATAAATGAATGTATATACTAGATATATATGATGTATATGATATATAAATCATGAATATAATTATGGATATAATGGATATTTTACCACATGAACAATGTGTAATTATAAGAAGTTTATTTTTGACTCAAGTACCTAAGATCGACAAAAATGACCATTATTTACTTAAATAATTACATAATGTTAATAACAAGGTAATAAGTGATATAAAAGGAATAATGAACATGAAAAAGGTTCTTAAGAAAATAGAAATTAACTCTAGTTTATTATTCAGGATATTAGAGAACGATCGAGTCAAGTCGGACATGAGGTAAGGGAATTTCTTAACCCAATTTCAATTCTATGGGTTAATCTCCTACATTCAAATTATGTCATGATATTATTATGTCCTATCTTGTATTTGTACTTTCTTTATGTGTAATTATAGTAAATACACATAATAGATCTATTTTATTTTAAAAATGATCTTTATAAGGACTTCGTCTCAATCTCCTTTCATTGAGGCATATTTGGTGTTATACACAGCTTTCATTTATACGGTGTATAAACCCCTTTGACATTTAATTTTATTTAAAAGAAATCTTTTTATGTGAAGTGTTTTTACTAAATGACAAAAGGAATGTTTTTTTCTTACGTATGCGGTGACAACGACTTCTCCGCCGCTGTGACTATTATTTGAGTTTCGGATTCCTCTATAAGCCATACCTTTTTTTAAAAAGAAAAATAAATACCATGTTTTAATTTTCTTTTATTTTGGTATTGAAAATGGTTTTGATAAAGTTTATATTATATCAATGTGTTGTATTGATATATTATGATCAATGTGTGGAAATCTTATGTTTCCTTTATGCATGTTTTATGTGATACAATTATGTTATGGTTTATGATATGTTTAAACATGTTCATATGAGAATGCATTGGACTTAATAAGTGATGGGTGGAGCCCGCTATATCTCCTCGATGCATCGGTAGGTCTCATGAGACAAACTAGTGTCTTGGCATAAGGCCTTGACAAAATCTTATTTGTTGTCTTTGCACGAGGCCTTTTCTATGTGGTTATGATAGTCCGGTATTATGCATTCCATCATTATGAAAGTGATTATTGATATTGCCTGTAATTATTCGACTAGTAGAATATCCATGTGAGTAAGTAAATGGCATTATTTAATTTTATTTTTTCCATATTATGCTGAAGTTCAAGTTTAAAAAGGCTTTTGTTTTAGTTATACATTGACTTAAATGTTAATGTTTATTTATGGAAGCTTCCACAATATTGTTATCCTTACTGAGCATCTGAGCTCACCTCTTTCAATGTTTTAATATTTTCCAAGATGTGAAGAAGTATTTTATGAATGACCTGCAGGGATAGTCAGAAGAGGATATGAGTGTAGACTATGGAGAATTTGTTATTTTAGTTTTTCACTTTATGATGTGATGTAACATTTATGAGTGTATCTAGTGTTTCCAAGGATACTAAACTAATAGGTCTTTCGAGACTTGATCTCTTGTGATCATGCCAATGTTATGAAGTAATGCACCGACTCTGGGTAACTGGGGTCGGGGCATTATAGTTTGTATTAGAGGCAGTTTAGTACTAACCTTGGAAGTTAGATTTAGATAATCTCTGATTAGAGCAGATAGCCCTAAGATAGACTTTGAGGATTAATATAGAAGAACTTTCTAGAATTTTGGTATTATAGAGATTTTGTGAGTTTTCCGAGCCATAAATCCCTGTCTGGATACAAGCAGGTAGAGGCGGCTCTGGCACAGATGTACCTAGGGGTAAAACTCGAAAACACCGCTTTGAGCTGGACTCGAACGGGAACTGGTGCACAACAACGGGCCTTACTACACTCTTGGTTACGACACTCCCGGGGGATATGCTTAGGATAATTCACATTTTCTTTACAAAACACTATGAATGGTTATGAGTATATAATTCCTCAAAGAAAACATTTTTATGAATATGGATTATATCCATAAATAGTTCAATTTATGTTAAGTATTTTACAAGTATGTAATTATTTATTTTGATTCATGAACTAATCTAGTTTATGCCATTGTTTAGAAATGGCGCCTTGTGGAAGGAATGGAAACCGTATCAATGCACGCACTCTATGTAGGGATTTTCCTCCTGCTCAAGATAATTATTGTGGATATGGAGATACAACTGGTGCTGATCAACTTATTACCATACTGGGACAACTCACTCAGGTTATGAATAATAACCTTACTCGTATGGAGCACCCTGATCTCCAACGTGGAGGATCAATGTTAGACCACTTCATGAGGAAACAACCACCAACATTCAATGGAATTAAAAATCCCTTAGTAGCTTATCAATGGATAAATTCCTTAGAGAAAATATTCCATGCCTTGGGGAGTAGTGAAAGGGAAAGGTTATCATGGCAGTTTATCGCCTCACCGGAGATGCTGATCAATGGTGGTCATTGATTCAAAATACAAAGAATGATGAAGAAGTATCAAGTATGGAATGGAGAGAGTTCAAAGATCTTTTCTTAGAAAAATACATTCCTCGTGACCATCGAGCAGATATGGAAAGGCAATTTTTGAGTCTGAGACAAAAGGAGGATGAGAATGTCGCAAAGTATGAGGCCAACTATACAAGGTTAGCGAGACATGCTACAGATTATATACGTAACCCAAGAAGTAATATTGACCGTTTATTTTATGGGTTAAAACCATTTCTCCGTCGAGATTTAGTATCATAATATTTCTCAACATATGAAGATATAGTCTCGTGTGCTATCAAGACAGAAAAGGAATTCTCTAAGTCTTATGACAACAAAGTAATGCAAGAGAAGAAGAGAACGGTGGAACAAGAGATAGATAAAGGAAAAAAGGGAAAGAATGATTTTCCATTATGTGATAATTGTGGGAAGAATCACCCCGGTACTTGCCTAAAAGGAATGGGAGTTTGTTATAAATGTGGAGAAAAAGGTCAACAGGCTCGTGATTGCAAGGGAAACAAAGAGGCTATCAATGTTGAATGCTAAAATTGTAGGGAAATGGGGAATTAAGCAAATGAATGTCCTATGAGTCAGGGAAACTTACCCCAGAAAAGGCCAAGGGATCAAGGACAATATTATGCTGTTACTACATTTGAAGCGGAATAATTAATGTATTGGTGCTTTTGGACTCAAGGATTATATTCTGGTTATAAGGATAATGTGATATATATATATATAAGGATTGTACTACAGTACTTGTTGTCTTCATTAAGGATTTAATATGATTAATGTAATCATATTTTTATTATGTGACAATAAGAGAAACTTTACTTTGTTTGGGTAATCTGATGTTACAATTGATTTTGGAATTTAAATTCCTCTTAGAAAAGTTCTGGAAAGAGGTATTTTGGATAACTATAAAGGTTGGAATGGATTAAGTTGATCTTTGGATTGTATTGTTTACAGTTAAAATATTTCTAAAGAATGAAAGATGGGTTCGTGGTAAAAAATTTATTAAAGAATGAAAGTCTATATGACAAGTAAGTATATTTCCTTATGTTCTTAGTAAATCTCTTAAATAAATTGCTCAACTTTATGAAAGGTAACTTAAAACAAAAACGTTGTTGGTTAACTTTTCCAACTGGGGATTCAATAACCGTTTAACCAATCACAAGTTTGTGATTTTCTTGTAGTTAAATTTCCCCTAATCCAGTTTTCTACAACTCTCCATCAGACCTTGATGGTTTGTTTTTCCTCCATATCCATATTTTCATATAATCTTAGTATGGGCTATCTCGGGTGACCTTTGTACCTCTCTTTCATTCTTTTAATGTTATATTTTTATTAACCCTATTTTCGATGTGGGTTTTCCACAAAGGTATTTTATATTTTCAACCTTTTATTTTCAAAGAAAAATTTAAAATTGCGAGGACACAATTTATTGAAGGAGGGGAGAATGTAACACCCCAAGCTTCCACGATACGTTTCTCTTTCAATAATGCAATAGCTTGCATTGTACGCAAGTTTGAGAATCTAACACACCGCGACCAATCAAAATAGCCATTATGAATATTAATACCCACTTTTTGAAATTATATATATTTTATATTTCAAAATGGACTTCATTTTTGGATTCGTAATATCACTTATAGCTTAGGGTGAAATTTTGGCATTGTTCTGAAAAACATCAATTTTTGATGAATAGTGAAACCACTAAGTGGTAGTTAAAAAACTAATTTTTCATTTAAATGAAACATTAACACTTCTGTGATTTGATTTTCAAAAATCTGAAATACATGGTTGTCATTAGGAAGTAAAATGTTCTTCAATGGGATTAAAATAATTTTTTTGTGAATAGTAACTTTTAAGTTTAATTAATCGTGATTAAAGGTAATTAGTGAAATTTAAGGTAAAAATGATATTATAAAAATATGAAAACACCTTTACACTTGACCTAACCCTATTGGATGAGTCATGGCCGACCAAGAAAATCCATGGGTCAACTTGGGGACCCCATGGAGCCACTTTGGTAGGAAAATGACATTAAAAACTTTTTATTTAATGTTAAAATAAAAATGTCACAAACATGAGTTGTTTTACTAAAACAATTTTTAAATTGGGTTATACAAGTCATGTTTTTGACTATAAATATTAATTAGAAAGATAAAATGATTTCCTACATCATGATAATTATTTTATAATTTTTAGACATTAAATAAATTAAATTATTTAGGACACCATGATGATGGAGCAATTACCTCATTAAGTAACGATTTAAATAAAATAAACAGATAATGTAAAATATAAGACTTACACTTGTCAAAAACCTATTGGATGAGTATATTTAGAACCCTTATCACCTTATACTAGAAATATATAAGTGTGGGACCTTTAAAATCCGAAACTCGTTATATAATAAAGTAACATTTCATGACTTTCCAAGAGTGCCCCTCCACTCCTCTTATAAAAGGCCCCCAACTCCACCACTTTATTCACACCTTCCAAGCCATTTGGCTCGGCCATCCTCTGCCCAAATACTCTCCCAAATTACCTCTATTACTCATAGAAGCCTCACTTTGGACAGAAGTCTTCCCAAGGAAGCCTTTGGCTCAAATCAAAAAGATTTACCCGTTTTAAAGGTAGTGTTTTCTCTTGTGTTCTTATGTTTTATTTTGCTTATCCAACACCCTAAAATATTTTTATTAATTTCTTTTGTAACAAAACCAGTATCCTCAATATACTAGGATGTTGTTATAAGATGTATTCGAGCTACACTTACACACACCTACATCTAATGGTTAAAGAACATAATGTTTCTGTGGATGGTGAATTTCTACCTCACGAAACGATGATTGTTCAACACTCATATAACACCTTAAAAGGTGGCCATTAAGATGTGTATATATTTATATATGATATATAATATGTTTATGTTTTACTTAAGATTATGTATTTTTAATTTATGTCATACCTTTATGGTTTCCATTATGGGTAAACGCGATATTTTCATTTTAGGAAGTGCGGACTACCGCCCCCTCAAAGAGATTTGAATCGTTAATGCCATATGTGGGATGTATAAAGGATGGAGTAAATGGTATTATACATTATATTATAATGGAATTATATTATACCTTTATATAATTATAACTTCATTCCATTAAATACGAAATAGAAATGAAAGTAGCGTTCATGCGTACGTACAACTTACCGTCTCCATGAACAGTGCATTTCATTTCTTACCTCTAAATGTTATGTAATATTATAAATGAATGTATATACTGGATATATATGATTTATATGATATCTAAATCCTGAATATAATTATGGATATAATGGATATTTTACCACATGAACAATGTGTAATTATAAGAAGATTATTTTTGACTCAAGTACCTAAGATCGACAAAAATGACCGTTATTAACTTAAATAATTACATAATGTTCATAACATGGTAAAAATTGATATAAAAGGACTAATGAACATGAAAAGGGGTCTTAAGAAAATATAAATTAACTCTAGTTTATTATTCAGGAGATTAAAGAACGATCGAGTCAAGTCGGACACGAGGTAAGGGAATTTCTTAACCCAATTTCCATTCTTTGGGTTAATCTCCTACTTTCAAATTATGTCATGATATTATTATGTCCTATCTTGTATTTGTACTTTATTTATGTGTAATTATAGTAAATACACATAATAGATCTATTTTATTTTAAAAATGATCTTTGTAAGGACTTCGTCTCAATCTCCTTTCATTGAGGCATATTTTGTTTTTTACACAACATTCATTTATACGGTGTGTAAACTCCTTTGACTTTTACTTTTATTCAAAAGGAATCTTTTTATACGAAGCATTTTTACTAAATGACAAAAGGAATGTTTTTTTTCTTATTTGTGCGGCGACAATGACTTCTCCGCCGCCATGACTATTATTTGAGTTTCGGCTTCCTCTATAAGCTATAACATTTTTTAAAAAGAAAAATAAATACCATGTTTTACTTTTCTTTTATTTTGGTATTGAAAATGGTTTTGATAAAGTTTTTATTATATCAATGTATTGTATTGATATCTTGTGATTTAAGTGTGGAAATATTATGTTTCCTTTATGCATGTTTTATGTGATACAATTATGTTATGGTTTATGATATGTTTAAACCTGTTCATATGAGGAATGCATTGGAATTAATAAGTGACGGGTGGAGCCCGCTATAGCTCCTCGATGCATCGGTAGGTATCATGAGATAAACTAGTGTCTTGGAATGAGGCCTTGACAAAATATTATTTGTAATCTTGGCACGAGACCTTGGCTACGTGGTTATGATAGTCTGGCATTATGCATTCCATCATTATGAAAGTGGTTATTGATATTTCATGTGATTATTCGACTAGTAGAATATCCATGTGAGTAAGTAAATGGAATTTTTTAATTTTATTTTTTTCCATATTATGCTGAAGTTCAAGTTTAAAAAGGCTTTTGTTTTAGTTATACATTTCATTAAATGTTAATGATTATTTATGAAAGCTTCCACAATATTGTTATCCTTACTGAGCATCTGAGCCCACCCCTTTCAATGTTATAATATTTTCCAGGATGTGAAGAAGTATTTTATGAATGAACTGTAGGGATAGTTAGAAGAGGATATGAGTATAGACTATGGAGACTTTGTTATTGTATTTTTTCACTTAATGATGTAATGTAACATTTATGAGTGTATCTAGTGTTTCTAAGGCTACTAAAATAATCAGTCTTTTGAGACTTGATCTTTTGTGATCATGCCAATGTTACGAATTAATGCACCGACTCTGGGTAACTGTGGTCGGGGCGTTACAGTTAAAGGTTCTATAATAATTTATAAATCAATTTTATATTAAGGGGGATATATAATAATGTATCACAACATAATAAAATGGAAATTAAAATGACACATCATAAATTAAGTGCTTGATTAAATTGGGAGAGAGAGAATCTCTTACCGAATTTCTCCACAGTAACATCTTAGGTAAGGATCCAAATGGGGGGCGGATAAATGATACCTAATAAAAATAACATCACCAAGACAGTAAGGTAATCAATAAAAATTAATGGAACTATATGAAAATGATATTAATATAACTAAACTTCATGAAGGTGATTGAATTCAATGGTGAGGAGAGAAATACCTTACTTGGATGTGTGACTCCAATGTAATTTGAGAGGCTTCTTGGGAGCTTGGGGGAACATTTGGAGGACTTTAGGGAGTATAGATAAGAGTGTGGATGAGATAAAAGTATTTTTAGTAAAGATAAATGGAATATTGGGAGGGTTTATATATTAAAGGAGTGAGATTTCATTATTATTTTGGTTTTTGACACTTCATAATAAAATATTTAAAACCACAAACCATCCAATGGTTTTTGAAAAAGAGGAGTGGTATAAAATATTTTATGATTCCATGTTCTGAAGGTAATAAAATATTTCTCTTTCTTATGTAGAGGTGAGTCACACTTTCAAAGAACTGATTTTAAAATCTTAAAATATACTTTAAGTCCTGGAGGATTCACTAAGGATTTATAAAATAAATAAAATAAACTTAAAATCACATTTTTTAAAAGGTAAAACATAAATTTTCCTGAAATACCTTTTATAATATCTATCACATCATTATTTTTCCATCATTATGTCATTAAACACCCCGTATATTTATACAGTATTTAATATTCACCCTAAAATTCGATTGTCTAAAAAAATTATGAAAAATTCCCCATTGAATAATTTTCACATCCTGATTCCAAAAAAATATTCTTCTTTTCTAAATAATATCTTATAATATGTGAATATTCACTTTCAAAAAATGGCTATTTATTGAAAATTGATAGGTTTTTTATATAATACAAGATTCTAAACCCTAATGAAAATTACATTTTATTTAAAAAATATATTATCATTTACATTTTAAAAAGTAATTTTATAATAATATTTTATTACAATATTATTTATTTCAAAAATCCATTAATTAATCAAAATATATTTCTTTATTTAATTTGAATATTAACCAAAAATACTATTTGTGCTTTAAAAACGTCAATTACAAAGGAACAATAATTGGTTGATAATATATTCATTATTCTATATAAAAAAAATAACATACATAATCATATTACTAGGGTATTGATACATATCCATTTATTACACCAGTATAGGCCCTACGAATACTGTTCATGGTGGTGGGGCTTTCATGGGTCCATTCAGTGAACATGGTTTGGGTCATGATCTCTATGAGCATGAAATTATCTCGAAAATGGTTTCAATCATGCTTATGTTATTGGCTCTTAACTTGGAATTGGTCTAGGGAACAACCCAGAAATTCTATCTCCCACAGAATCTATGATAAATGGGCTTCATAGGGTATGATTTTACTGGTTGAGGCTATCACTTCCTTTTTTGTGCCAAAAGGATTTTCTAAAACCCCATATTTATTGTAGTCACGTGGTAACTATTCAATATCTATATTACTAGCACTAAAGATAATTAATAGTCATTTAAAATACAATTGGATATAATAAAATAAGTGCATGTGTTTTCTATATCCATAATACTTTTAACTAAATCAAAATAAAGGGAATTTTATTTATAAATTTTCAGGTCATTACAAAACATGTATAAAAGAAAAAAATTTGGTTTCAAATTAATTACAAATGAATTTTAAAAACAATTTGAAAATAAAGGGATTTTTTGTTATTTATTTATGAAAACAAATATATTTTACCATAATAAATTAAATAAATTTTTTAGAGCATTATTTTAATGAAACTTATATATTATATATTTAGTAAACAATATAACATTGTCTTACGTGTTTTCTAGACAAGATATTAAAATAAATCAAATTTTACTCTTAAAAACCACATTATTATAAAAAGAACTTTTGTTTCATTTTTAGACACATATTTAAAAAAAATCAAAACATTTATAAAAATTAATTTAAAAAATAATGTTCATTTTTAAATAATAATTTTATATTATAAAAATTTTTTTTTGGGAATTTTCTAAAAAGATTAATTTGTTGATTAATAGTGCAAAATACTAAATTTAAATTGAAAACTGCCTTTTCATTTATGAATATTTATAAATTAATATTTTATTATAAATTAGGATTTAAATAAAATTAGTTCAACTATATATCTTTAAATAAAATTTATTTCATTGTAACCTTTTCCAAATGGTATTTTTATATAAATCATTGTAAACTTTCGAACATTTTCACTTTTAAAACACACTTTATCATTGCGTCTATGGGATTAATTTTAAATTAATTTTTAGCTATTATTTTAATTAAATTTCAAAAAATTAATTAAATATTTTTATCAATAATAATTAATATTATATAATAAGTTCAACTTATTTTTTTACCACAATGAATAGTAAAAATATTAAAAATTATTTACTTCGTTTATGGGAAAAAATGGTTTAGCGAGGGTTAAAATAAAAAGATATTGGTTGAAATGACCTAATTACTTATATAATATATAATAGAGGTATATATAAATTCCCTATAATTAAACATACATAAATTTTAAAAGGAAACACTATTTTCAGTATTATACAATATATGCCACATCATTCTTAAACCGACAACTAAATAATATTATTTTAATGTGATAGATATCACCTAGCTATTGGAATGGTTCGATTGAATAAGATTAAATAAATTATGAAAAATATACTTTAAGAGTGTTTATAAAATGAATTCATTATTTACCAATTAATTATAAATTAAAATTAAAACCAAATGAATATAAAGGATGTGTTTTTATTAAAAAAAATTTTTTCTAACCACAATGGAATTTTATCTTAATAAATTATATTAATCACTACTACTGAAATATGTTGATGAAATATGTAATGACTCATATTTATCTTTAGTTTTATTTTTATAAATTATTTTGGGAAATTTAGAGACTAGGGGCGAAGACGACATGAGATTCCGAGGCCCATTGTGCCTAGGAAAATAAATGAAATTTTTTCAGTTTTTAATAAAGAACGTGGGCTGTTTTTTTAAATTAAATTTTAAACAGGTGCTCGGATAAAAAATATGAAGGCATCTCTACATTCAGAACAACAACATTACCTTAGGTGGGGCCTAACCTTGATCAACGTGTGTCAAGGGTGGAAGTTAGTTTTTAGACGTAAACATCATTAAAATATTTAATAAAAATATTTTATTTGAAGTTTCATTGGTTTATTTTAAGTATGAACTATTGTTAGGAATCTAGGGCTAAAATATTAGGTTGGAAGTCTTCTGAGGAAAGGATACATAGATTTTTCCAATGAACATCAACAGATTGTCGAATCACGATCGACGAACCTCAGCTATGCCAGATTAACCAACGATGACAACACAACTTCACCCTTTGTCAATGATCAATCCCATACTTGTAGTAAGATTATGATCCCTCTGTGATTTACTCCTCCCCTATTATATTCAATGATGAATGAATAATAAACAAAGAATATGTTGATCAGTTGTTTGATCATTTTTGCGGGATGATTAATTTATTGTGGGTTTGTCAGATGATAGATCATAGTGATTATCCTCCCCTTTTTTATTTCCAACAAGGATATCTCAAGGCCGAAACAAAAAAGAAAAAGATTCATTATTTGGGAATCCTATTTGTTCTTACTATACCTGTTCTTGGCTTTATTCACTATAGGAAACTCGTGGTCACAATTGTTTTTCAGGAGGCTCAAAATGTGATTGGACCCCTAGAGTACTAGCAAGATGGGTCAAAGCCCAAGGTAGTGATGGTAATAACCTGAGGATCAAGTATGTGGATCCATTTAAAAAATAGAGCATCGGAGCAATGGGGGAGACCTACAGAACAAAAGCTAGTGGTTGCCAGTACGGGCGGTGCTAGTGGCATGCATCAGTGGCCACATGCGGGTGTGGAAGAGGATGGAGACGGCCCGCGTTGGTGGCTGTAGGAGCAGGTGGTGATAGTATAACTACACAGGTGGAATGGTCGGACCGTGGGGAGATACGGAAGCAGGGTACATGGTAGAGATCAGGGGCACAACGGCTGACCAGATGGAATGCGGCAGCGAAGCATTTACCAGGCCCCATGGGGGGAGGGATGCTGTTGGGGAGGACCATGCGGACTAAAGGGGCCAGGATAGTGTGGACCATGTCTAGCGAAGAAAACTGGACCACATGTAGTGATCCTGACAAGGGTGTTTATTCCGTTCTAGTAGCCTGGTGGGTTGGGTCATACCGGGCCAATGGGCTGAGCCTAGTAGATCAGAATGGACCGGATCAGGCTTAGGTGGGTCGGTCGGATTAGGTCGGGTCACCGGTAGTTCAGTTGGGGTTCGGTAGGTTAGATCAGACGCGAACCAGATCCAGGTCATATCTTTTCAGTAAAATAGTTGTATCATTCAAATCGTGTGTTTATTTGAAGATATGTTTTCATTATTTGGACCATTGGAACAAGACAGTCATTTTGAGATACTATAAGTGAGTCTTTGTTAATGTTGGCATACAACCTTTTGGATTGAGGTGTTGGACCTCCTAGAACAAGCATGCTACGAGTGTAATCCTGTCACTAGATGTGATCTTGAGACTATGTGACTTGGGGACTATGTGATTTAAGGGCTGAATGACATATCAACACTCTATTTTTTATCAACACTCTATGTGTTATCGATACTCTATGTGTTATTGACACTCCGTATGTTATAGAGACTCTTTCTGTTGTCAAAACTCCATGTGTTATTGACACTCTGTGTTTTATTGAAACTTCATGTGTTATTGACACTCCATGAGTTATTGAAACTTTGTGTCTTATCGATACTGTGTGTTCTATGGACTACATCTAATAATCCTTATTTTTTTCTATAGCTTGATACCTATGTGAGATGACTATACTTAATGTATTTTATTGTGATATACTTCGTGTATTTTCTTATGGTGCAATTTGTGTCTTTTATAGTGTTATGCCACTGTGGTTTTGGGATGTCCTACTCAGTATTGTTTTAATCACCTCTAGATAGGATTTTCCCACATGTGTCATGACACTTGTAGATAATTGATGCTTTGACGGAGTCCTAGGTGAACCAAGACCATGTAGTGATTAGGGTGATCAGAAAAATGAGATGTGATCATATGAAATTAGATAGATATCCTACACCTACCCTTCCGGTATGGTTTTCGAGGGATGAGTTTCATGAACATGTGAATTAACTTTTGCAGACTCTTTCTTTTGGTGGGCTTATATTCTTCCCCTATCTACTTTCTAGTTTTCCTTCTGGAATAATTTGTGGTATGTATCATAGTGTATGAATGTTTTTTCTACATATTGTTTTTACATTAAAAAAATTCTAGGATTAGATATTTGTGTGTGTATATAGGTACTTAGACAAATGCCTCACATTTGTGGGATATGCCTAGTCAGTGCTAGTTTCCAGCCCATTGAATATCAGAGGCAAGATTTGGGTAGTCATAGCATGAGCCACTCTAGGGTGGGTTCCGAAAAAATATGTTTTGTAACAAATAAAATGTTTTTAAATTCACCCAATAAGTTTTATAGGCTCAAAATAAGAATAGATCAAATTTTAATCATAAAAACCTATATTTTTTTAAAAGGTAATTCTACCACCTTTTAATGGCACACATTTTTTAAAAGTAAATTTCGAAACTTATGAATTTTATTTTAAAAATAAAATTAATTTTTTAAATAGTATTATAAAGATTACATTAGCATTATATTTTTTAATTTTTTGGAGAATTTTCATTTTTTTATTAGTTGTGAGAAATACTGAATTTTAATTAAAAACTGCATCTTAATATAATTTACTTATATAGTTAAATTATATTTTAAATTGTTTTTAAATTATAATTAATGAAATTATACACAGATAAATCTAATTTATTTAATTTTAATCAATATCACATTGAAATTGGATGAAAAAACATTTCAATCTTTTGAACTTTTCACTTTAAAAACCCGCATTCCCACTATGACTGTGAGATTAATTTCAATTTTAATTTTTCAAATTATGTGAATTGAATTTATTAAAATGGATTATATATTTTTAATAATAATGTAAAAATTATTTAGTAAGCTTTTTATAATTTTTATCATAAAAAAGTTACTGTGGTAAAAAAAGATTTACCATGGTATGGGTAAAATAATGAAACGAGTTAAAGTTAAAAGGTAAAAGATTAAAATACCAAAAATATAAAAAATTTAAGGGATGTATAATGTATTTATACACTAAAAAATACATTAAAAACTTAATAAATTTTTTAATTCTTGGAAATTAATTCCACCTCAATGTAGTATCCTTTAAATATAAAATAATTATTATTTAACCACTTAAAACCACCCGACCTCAAGTTTAAATACCACCCCTTACAACCCCATTTATCCTCACATTCCATGATGATCCTTAAATATCTAAACTAATCTACTCCTAACTATCCTAACATCAAATTTCTCCTTGTCTAACCGAGATACCTTTTCCAAGGACTCTAAGGGATCCTTCAAAGAGGTGTTATTCAAGAGTTAATTTTCTCAAAGTACCTTTCTTAATTTGTTTTCTTCTTCTACTTTATCCTAAATCATTTCATAGAAAAAATAATTGTAACTCTATAATTATTTATATAATATTGTTTTATGTTTATAATTGAATTTATCAGATAAATTTCATTTCTCATCTCCTCTCATTCGAAGAAATTAAACCATTGTCCAAATTATGGTGCTTTATTATCTACATTAATCACGATTTTGTTATTTTTCCATTACCGTCTTCATGGATGGTCTTAAAAGTATAGTAATTGTTAAATAATATTTTAATAGATATATTATTTCATATTTAATGTAATTTAACTAATATATACTCATAATATTAAATAAAACAAAACATGTTATTGATGTCCGAAAGAACCGCCAAAATAAACAAAACATTTATCATTAACATTATATGAAATGAATCATACTCATAAATGAAATAAAAATTATATATGTTACAAATAATAAATATTTAATTTCATTAATACTATTTCATTCCACTTCTATAGTTAAAATACCATTTTAAAAGAACATCCATAATTACGTACAAATGAAAAAATCATGAAATCTTGAAACAAAAGCACCCAAAACCATGAAAATAATTAAATATTATTAATTATTGGGTCATAAGTTTTTAAAAAATCATCACAAAATATATTATAAATTTTAATATAATTCTATAAAGTTTTAATAACATTACTTAAATCATTATACATGAGGATACTGTATGAAAAAATAAATTGAATCAAGAGGTAAGAGTTTCTCATATCACTTTTACTTCTTTGAGATACATAACTTATTCATAACTTATTTGTTGTGTGTGGTGTATATATACTACCATTTGTTATATAATATCATCAATACCATTATCTTCATGGTATTAAATGTTTTATTTTATAATTATTATTTTTATGGTGCATACGATTTGAATAATTTCAAAGTGTAAGTTGATCTGTTAACCCAATTCCCATTATTTAAGTATAACTTCTACATATTGATGTTGTGATAATATTTTGTGTGAAATGATATTTTAATATGTTATATTTTATTTCCAATTATTTTTTCGGGATCTAAATAAAATAAATAGAATCAATTTAGTTAATTATTTCTCACTTCGATGATATGATATTTGTAATGGATATTCTCTTAAAAATCACATATAAATGTTTCTTTTTCAAAACAAGTCTTTTCTATATATATGGAATGAATAGAATTTACCATATTTATGTCAATTTAATATTTTTAAGTCTTAATTACAGGTTTATGTGGTTACTTTCAATGAATATGTTTTCTATTGTACATGCACAATTTTTCAAAATGAGTGGTTTCAAAATGAAAAGTTCATTTTCTTCAATGAGTGTTTTTATTAAGAAATATTTATTGATTTATGTTCATGTTATGTTTATTGGTAATTTTTTCTGATTAAGGATGTTTATGTCATAAATAAATGAAATTTGGTTACATGATAACCCAATTATGGGTGGTTACGTGACAATACAATGATGGGTGGTACCCTGATACACCGTAAACGTGTGGTTATGTTATAATCTCCAATGCATTGGGTATATCAGAGATGGAGGTTGGAAATATTGGTTACTAAATTTATAAGAGTGATATTTAAAATGATTTCCTATTTTAATTAATTATATTTTACTTTTTTCCTAATTACTTTTCATAAAAATCTATTGATTTTCAAAAGGTAAGATATTGATGATTTTAAAAATTCATTTCTTTTTATGAATAATTTTTTTTAATGAAAATGTTATTATTTATTTCTAATAAACTAATGTTTTACCTTATTTTATATCCATTAATAAAATTTTATTCTCATCCCAGGCTTTAAATATTTTTCATAGGATTTAGAGAAGAATAGTCATAAGAATGGGAATAAGGGGAAAATTTTGAAGATTGATCTTGAAAATAATTATTATTTTCAAAGATTTATTTTTATGGAAGAAGTGGATGATAGGAATAAGTTTAAACTTTTTATGTAAGTGTTTAAAATGTAATTGGTAGTTCTTATTATCTAAAACTATAAACCCAAAATATTTTTGGGAATGTTAATATGTGAATTCATGATTCAAATAACTAGAATATGTAATGTTTAATGTCGGTTCCTTATACTTGGTATCAAATAATGATTAAAAAAACATTGGATACTATGATGTTTCCTTGTATGGTTTTATTAATATTTATATATATCAACATCATTTTACAATTTTATATATTATTATATTTTCAAAGTCTTATAAACCCTTTTTGTGTTTTAAAGTGATGGATTTTTAAGACATTAATGATATTTTTTGTGATCAAATTTTGAAAGGTAATAATTTTGGTATAAATGATTTGAGGGTTATAATATTATATCATTTAAATGGTTATTATCTTTAAAAATAATATTTTAAAGTTAATTACTAATAATTCATTTCATTTTTAATGATGTTTTTTTCTACATATTATGGATCATTTATCAAGATGGAAGGAAAATGATATCTCACAACCTTATTTTCCCTTCCAGATGACTGTATTGTCACTATTATTGAAAAATATTGTTCAAATGATTTTGAAATCATTTTGAGTATTCAGATCACCTGAAAGAAACTGTTTTACTTATCTAATAAATTTTATTTTCTCTATATAATTTATGGGTCATGGTATATTTTTCATTTGATTTAAAAATTACATCTTTATCATCTGTCATGAAAAGGAAATTTTTAAAAAGGATATGACCACTTAATTTTTCATATTTGGTCATGATGACAAAATATAAATGGTATATCAAAGAAATCTTGATCTCTAGATTTATGTATTGAATTATATTTTATGTGTGCAACATTTTTGTGTTGATATTGACTAATGATATGGATATAATTCAAATATTTGATTGTAAGAATGAAGTATTAAGGTATAAGATGATGAATCATGGTTAATTGTTTAAGAAGGATGTGTTTATGTATTTGAGTTTTCAAATTAATGATATAGTAGTATTTTATAAATATTTCTTGAATCATGGAACACCTATGGATTTTTCAAATGTTTTTTTTATATTTATAAATTTGGAAACATATGTTAGATTGAATCGATACCTTTGAAAAGAGATGAAAAGGTGATAATTATTAGAGGACATTTATTGTGTTTTCATAAAATTTTGAGGTACATGATACTCTTATGTTTTTTATATTAATAATGTTATTTGAGGAACAATTCCATTTCTTTTTGTGGATTTATGTTTAAAGTTTTTGGTTTTCCTTTTTGTTTAAATGATCTTTGAATTTAATGTAATCATGTATTCTTACATTTTAGGATGAGAAATGAAAGGTATGAGATATAATTTGATTTTGAATATATTAAGGTTATTTTTGAGTATTTTTCATATATTTCTAAAATTTTATAAGGATAATGTTAATATATTTTTAGAAAAGGATAACCAGAAGGATGGGTGATAACCCATCACATTTGGCAAGGCGATGGGGATTGAACCCATAACTAATGTTTAACAAGTGTGAATTTATTACCACTGGCCTATACAATGTTCATGCCATTATGAAGTTTTCTTCTTTATTTTAACTATCTTATAGATAAAAGTTATGTTCATTTTGGGAACATATGTTTTATTATATTTATAACCATGGTAGTATAATTTTATTTAGTGATTAAGTGAACATTGTTATTTCAGAAGACATTCACTATTTTGGAAATTCTATATGATAAAGATAAAAACAATATTATGTAATTGTTTTTAGTCATAATGTTTGAATTGGATTTTAGAAAATATATGATCTTATTGTTTATTTATTGTAATTAAAGAATAATTATCATATCCTAGAGATTATTATATTTGGGAAATTACTTTTTCGGATTGATACTATTAGAGAAATAGATACAATTTTTTGATAAATAATAAATTTATCTAGGAAGACTTGGTGATCAAGTCCTTCTAATTTTTTTGTTTCAAATTTTATTCTATAATATTTAAAGAAAATTTAAGTATTGTTATTTTTTAAATAATCTATCTTGAAATTTGGGTATTGATTTATAATTTTGGAGATTAATTTTTTTTTCATCATATAATGGATTATTATTTTTCATTATTTACATTATATAATCTTCTCATTTTGTGGTTTTTGGTAATTTATAAAGAATGGAGGAATAGAGAGTAATAATTTTGTGGATTTTTTTATCCTTAAAAATTTATTATGATGCTTCAGGTATAGAAAATTCATCGTGAATACTCATCATTTAGTGAAAAGATGAAATTATGGTGAAAATTTATTGAAGGATGAAATTATACTTGTCATGTTAGTATTTTTTCCTTATGTTCTTATTCAAGATAGTACAAGACTTCCTCAATTTTAGTAAAAGTTTTTTTGAAAAAAAATTATTTATTTACTTTTCTTACTAGGAAATCAATGGCCTTTTAATCTATCCAAGATTTTTGGTTTTATGGTGGTTAATATTCTCACAATAATGTTTTCTATCACCCAATTTTTTTGGTGTGGCGGTTTTTAGGATTGTTGGGATGGTTTTCACTATCGGTGCTCACTATTGAGAACCTTTTTCTTTTCTCCTCTACTCTTTTATTATGATCGTTCATTATCTACCCCATCGGGTCTGGAATTATGGCCCCCAAGGTGTCTTGGGATTGTGCAGGTGAAAGATGGAATGTGATCCCTAAGAGCCCAATTTGCGTTGCCATTTTCTTTTTCATTCATGGAATTGCGAGATTGTTGCGGTTCCCATGGAGATAGTGCGTCGAAGGTGTTTTCCAGTTTCTCTAGAGGTTTTCTTTTGTGGTGGTATATTGCTCGAAGAGAAAATTTTGTAGGTTGTTGTTATTTTCTTGTTTGTGGTTCTAATGGAAGGGTTAGGTGGTCATGGTGAGGGTTGTGCTCACTTATCAGGCCTTAGTCCTCTCCATACTCTGGTTTTTTACCTAAATTCTGACACTCTTATCCAAGTTGGACTTTCGTGGTGGTTTCCAAGGTGTTTTGGGATCTGATGTTCAAGAAATAGATGGATCTCCAGTAGTTCTCTCTCATAGTGTATCTTTTTTATGGTGGTATTCATGTTCAGGGTGATAGTTCCTGCTCTAGGGTAGCTCAATCTACTGTGTTCTGTTGTTAAAGTGATGAAGGTGTTTTGGGAATTTTCTCTGTTAGATTTTGGGGAGTGTTTTTGTGTTCTTCTACGGCATCTGTGACCAGTTTCCGACAGTTTATCCCTGGAATGAGGGTTATAACAATGGTTTCTCATCTTTCAATTGGAGTGGTTCTATGAGGACGAAATTTCAGAATCATGCGACCCAAGGATTTTATGGTGTTGGGTTCAATGCATGGTTTCATTGGAATTTTGAATTTTGACTATTCTCTTATTTACTTTCATCGATCCATTGAACATGTGATGGTGTGATGTTCTATCGCTTTTAACACCTTTCCTGGCTATTGCGGTTCCATTGAATTTTGAATTTTACGGAAAAAAAACAGTAGTGATGGTTGATGACATTCAGGCGGGTAATCTAGTGATGGTGGTTTTATGTATGTTGATGCATTTGTTTTTTATATTTGGTATGTTTTTATTTGTATTATGATGTGTAAAATTACCACTAAGAAAAAAAATTGATTTTAGAAAATAAAAATATATTTTGAGGGTTTATTAACCCTTGTTCTGATGAGTGATTTCAACAAATGTATTTCGAAAAGTAAAAACCCAAGTTATTTGATCTTGAGTAAAAATTTAAATTAATAAATTTATTAATTTTTTTGGGAGAATATAAGAACCCAATATTTTTTAAATGAAACAGTATGTTCAATATTATACAAGATATGCCGCATCAAGATTTAAAAAACTACTAGATCTTATTATTTTAATGTGATAGTTATCGCCTAGAAATTGGAAATACAAGAATGAATGAGATTAACTAAATTATAAAAATAAAGTTTACACATGTTTATCATATGAATTCATTGGTTACTAATTAATTATAAATTAAAATATAAATCGAATGTATATAAAGTATGTGTTTTCATTAAAAAAACTATTTTTATTCCCACAATAGAATATTAATTTAATAAATTAAATTAATCACTATTAGTGAAATATATTAATTAAATTTATATATTTTATATCTAATAAAATGTTTTATAATTCATCCAATAAGTTTTATAGGATTTTGGTAATAATAAATCCATTTTTGAGCACACGAAGCTATATTTTTTCAAAAGGTAATTTTCTGAATTTTAATAGATCATTTGTTTTAAAAATAAATGTTGAAATTTTTATAAATATTATTTGTAAAAATAAAATTAGTTTTTGGAAATATTAATATAAAAATAATCTCAGGTTGAAAGTTTGGTATATTTCATAGAAGATTCATTTTTTGATGAATATTAAAAAATATTGAATTTTAATTAAAAACGTCTTTTTCATATAATTTATTTAAATAGTTAAATTATATTTCAAATTTGTTTAAAAGTATAATTAGTTAAACTATACATAAATAAATCCAATTTAGGTCATTAGATTCAATATCACATTGAAATTGGGTATAAAAACATTTCCATATTTTGAACGTTTTCACTTTTCAAACCTTCATTCCCATTGCGTCTGTAAGATTAAATTGAAATTAAATTTGGATTTTATTTGAATTTAAATTGGTAAAATTGATTTAATATGTAGATTAATAAGGTCCAAAATAGTTAGTATGTTCATTTTAATTTTTTATGGCATAAAAAATTACTCTGGTAAAAAAGTATTTACAACATTGTAGGTAAAATAATGAAACATGTTAATGTTAAAAGGTAAAGTATTAAAATACCTAAATACTATAAAATTTAATGGGTATTTGAGGTTTTTATTTAACCCAATGATTCATAAAAAATTAATAATCATCCAAATTAATTAAAATTTATGTCACCTTAATGTGGATGGCTTTAAATATTAAAAAATCATTATTTAATAACTTAAAACCACCCTTCTCATGTATAAATACCACCCTCACCAACCCATTTATCCTAAAAAATTTAATATACTAAATTATCCTCAAACTTATCTCCTCATAACTATCCCCACCGCCAAGTGCTTCTGTACTAGCTGAGATACACTTTATAAGGTCATTAATAGATCCTTCCAGGAGGTGATATTCTAGAGGTAATTTTCTCAAAGTACCTCTCTTAATTTCTTTTCTTATTAAATGTTATCCTCACCACCTTAATACATAAAGGAATTATAACTAAATAATAATTTATATAATTTATTTTTAGGTTCTTAAGGTAATATATCATATCCATAAAAGTTCCCATCTCCTCTTATTCAAAGAAGTGAAACTATTGTCCAAATTAGGGCGGTTTACTGTCTCTATGAATAATAATTTTGTTAGTTTTCCATTACCACCTTCATGGATGGTCATAAAAGTATAATTATGGATAAATAATGTTTTTATAGATATATTATGACCTATTAAATTTTTTTAACTGATATATACTCATTATATTAAATAAAATGATACTAGTTTGTGATGTTTGAAAAAACAACAAAAATAAACTAAACATCTATCATTAACATTTTATAAATTGAATAATCATAATAAAAGAAATAAAAATTATATATGGGATAATTAATATTTATATAAGTTAAAACATACTATTTCATTACACTTCTATAGTTTTAAAAACATTTTACATGAAAATCCATAATTATACCCAAATGAACAAATCATGAAATCATGCAACGAACACACTCGAAACCAGAATATAAAGAAATATTATTAATTATTTGGTCATAAAATATTATAAAATCATATCATTTGGTATTATAAATATGAATATAGTTCTTTAATTAGTTAATATCATTTTTCAAACCATTATATATGAGGTTAATATATGCAAAACTAATGGGAAGAAAGAGGAAAGGGTTTCGCATCTCACTTTTAGTTCTGTGGGATATATGCCTTATTCACCACTTATTTCTTGTTTTGGGTGTGTATATACTTCAATTTGATATATAATATAATTAATTTCATTATATGTTAAGGTATTTAATATTTAATTTGATAATTATTAGTTTTATGGTTCATTTGATTCGACCGATTGCAATGTCTAAGGGGGATTTCTTAACCCAATTTCCATTCCATGAGTTAAAATTCTATATATTGATTATTTTGTGTTCAGATTATGTGTGAAATAACTTTATAATATCTTATTTTTTATTTATAATTGTTTTATGTGTATTTAAAGATAATATACAAAATCAATTAATTTTATTAACACTCACTTCAATAATATGACATTTTTAAAGGGATTTCTTTTAAAAAACATCTTTTATAAGTCATTTTAACAAAAGAATGTTTTTAATATACATTCAATGAAAATAATTATCCAGTTCATGTTGATTTAATATTTTTAATCATACATACCAATTTTATATGAGTACTTTCCGTGAAAATGTTTTCTGTTGTATGTGCATTGTTTTTCAACATGAGTAATTTCTAAATGAAATGTTCATTTTCTTCAATGAGTGTTTTTATGATACAATATTTAATGCGATATGTTTATAATATGGTTATTTTTAATTTATTATAGTGATTGGTCTTTTTGTGATAAACATGTTATGGGTGGTTATGTGATAAATCTATGAATGGTGGTTATGTAAAAAACAAATGATGGGTGGTTCCACGATAAACCAAGGATGGGTTGTTGTGTTATAACCTCCAATGAAATGGGTAATCGAGAGTAGGAGGTTAAAAATATTGGTTACTCCATTTTTATAATTAAGATGTAAAATGATGTCCCAAGTCACTGAATTATATTTTAGATACATACTATTGAGTTTTCATGAAAATTGATTGATTTTTAAAAGGTAATATATTGATCTTTTTTAAAAGATGATTCCATTTATAAATAAAAAGGTACGTTTTCAGGAAATTTTTTTATGGATTTTAAATGGACTAATGTTTTACCTTATTTTATGTTCTTTACTTTTATTTTGTTCTTATAACAAGTAGTAAAATGCTTTTCACATGATTTTAAGAAGAATAGAGATAATGATGAGAAACATGGGAGACTTTTGAAGATTGATCATGAAAATAATTTATGATTTACTTTTATGATATTTTTTTATAGAAGAAGTGGATATTTTTAATAAGTGTCCATTTTTTATAAGGGTTTCATATGTAATATTTAGTCTTAAATATTGAAAACAAAAAATTTAAAAGATTATTGGGATTGTAATAATGTAAATTATAGTTTAAAATCCCAATAATATGTAATTATTAAGGATAAGACCTTATATACAATGTCTATTATCTAGATTAATATATTTATACCCTTTTTTCATGTGAAAAACATGGTTACACATTTTTATTTTCAAAAAAATACAAGTGTTCCACTCTCCTCAATTATATTAGGCAACCCCATTTTCTATCCAATTCACACCTTCAATCCATTTTTGTTCGACCATGAATAGACCAAATCACCTCTAAAATTCCATAATATCTTCCTATAATCCTTATTTTGGGATGAATAATAAACTAGGAAAGATTTTGGTGAAATCCCAACGAGGATATCCAAAGAAGATGTAATGTTTATCAACGAGCATTTTTATTTTATTTCTTACTCCACCTCCTTAAATTATTTTTAAACCATATTGATATAATAACATTAGTATCATCCATATACATAAATGTAGTTATATTAAGATAATGACCTAAAACCATCATCACTTTTATTAAATGTGTTATTAAATCATCATTTTTATATGGAGGACTAATGCCTCGCGGTCGATGTCATTCATTTTTCCATTACCACCTCTCATAGTTGGTTATGATGATGGAAATGATGTGTATATATGTTATTTATAAAATAATTACACTTTTTTAGTCATTATATCATATATACTTTTTGTATTTATCTTTTAAGGGGATATGATAACATCTATTGTGTTTATGGTGGACTACTGCCTCATGAAGAGATGTTATTTGTTTTTCACTAACTCTTTACATGGATGATAGTAAGGATAATGTTAATAAATATATGTGATATTGATAAAATATTTATGATATTAATTAAATATTTATTATTATTAAAATATATAATATCATTTTATTTTATACCTTTTAACTTACTAAAATATGATAACATCGTTCATGTACCTGTGAACTACCACCTTCACAAATTGATGTGACTCTCCCTATTCAGAACCAAAAAAAATAAATGATATTAATAATTATAGTTAATGAATAATATGTTATTTATTTTATTATGATCATTATTTAAATATAAAATATTAATCAATATTTTCTATAAATATAATTGAAAAATGGAAAAATTACCCATTTGTACGTATGGCCCACTATATCCACGATTATAAAATAATTCATTTATCCAAACCATCATCCATGACTGGTATTAAAATTATAATTTATGTATAAATAAGATAATTATTTAATATTTTTTATTCTGTATATGATTTAAATATTATAAATGTAAGAGGACCAAAAATAAAAACTCAAAGCATATACCAAAAAATCGATTATTACTCAGAAAATGATTTTAACAATGAATTGTTAAATAACTAGTTATGAATTGTCCTAAGTAAATCATATATGGGATCATATATATAAGTATGGTAATATTATAAATATATAATAAAATTATAAATATATATATATATAATATATGATGTTTGAACATTTATAAAGGAAGTCGAGACTTAAGGTAAGGGGTTTATAGTCTCTATTTCATTTTTGGGAGGCATATGCAAATTCACCATGTGTTTCTTTTTTGTGGTGTATATAATAATCCTTTGACATGTTATTCAATTAATATCCTTATGTTCATTATATTTAATGTATAATTTGATGTTATTCCTTATTGGGTAAGATGATTCAAACTATTATTAATGGTGTATGGGATTTCCGTCTCACTTTATACTTTTGTGAGACATGCACCATATTTAACACCAATTTATATTTTGTGGTGTATACAATTCCCATTTTAAATATTTTTTTGTTAAAATAATTATTTTATTTATGTTTAAATTTTTATTTGATTTTATGATTTATTGACGATTATGATTTAAAAGATTGCTAAAGCGGTATGAGATTTGTATCTCATGATTATTTTTTGTGATATTCATGTGATATTCAACATGTGTTTTTTATTTGGTGTATATAATTACAATTAATATATTTTATGATTATTGTAAAGAGAATTATGGGTATTTACATATCCATTTTAGTATTTCTCTGATATGGGTAATGAAATTCAGTTTTACCAAATTAGTAAGGGTTTTTTATATTAAAATATAATAGTTTGTTTAGATTAATCATGAATATTATTCTAATGATTAAATATTTTTATATAAATTTAAATAAACTAATGAATTTTTTATCATATGATTATGTATTAATAATAACTGTTTTCCATTAATTTTCCCCCTTTTTTTACTCAAGTGTTCAATATATTTTTTTTAAGAAAAATCATCATTATATCTCTTTGGCAGACAAAAAATTTCGACTAAAACCTTATTTTCTAAATTTTTTTTCAAGAATGATTTTAACATTATTAAAATGAATATTTAAAGGAATTTAACCCATGTTTTACTTATTTATATAATGTTATTAATGTAATCTTCATGTCATTTCCAAAAAAATTCCCATTAGGTTTTTAATAAAAATGTTAGTGGAATCTTTATATTATTGTGTATGAAAGAGATAGGATTTACCAACATCAGTACCATAATTTACCTTAATACCTCATTGAAAAATTTTAAAGGTTATTTTAAATGAAAATTAATTTCATTATTTTTTATTTTTTATTTTTTCAATGAGAAATATATATTTTCCTCATGAAATGTTTTAAATGATTTTTAAATCTTTCTATATAAATTTTAATTTTTTTTTAAAGTAAATGGATTCTCAAAATGATTTATGATATAAAAAGTGTTTTTAATTGATGAATGAATATTTTTCACAAGAAATTTTTTAAATGATTTTAATGCTTCCTTTATAATATTCAGAAATTATTTTGAAAAAAAAGAATTTCAAAAACTATTTTCAAATATTTAGTTTTAAAAAGAAATTTTTGAAGAAATTTTGTATTACAAAAGAAATATTTTAAATGATTTTTAGATATACCATTGTTAATTTCAATGTTTATTTTAAATAAATGGATTTCTAAAATGTCTTTTGAATATTAACATTTAAAAGGTTAATTTTAATGAAATGTTGTTTTTCTTAAGAAATGTTCCATGTATCTTTTCAAAATTATTTTTCCATATAAGATAAAATCCTTTGATGATACGATTTCTTTAATGGGTATATGATCTATGGATAATATTCTTATTCTTTTTTAATGGTGTTTATTTTTGATAAATAGATGTTTATGAAACCTGTTTCTCTTCCATTGGCTATACAGTGATAAAAATCTTATGAAAACTGAATATTTCAATATGATTTAGGCTATGATGAATTGATGAAATCATCAAGAATCATATCTCTTTTCCACAGGTTATGAGATGATAAATTATTTATGAACCCCATTTCATTTCATAGGTAAATATTTGTTGAATTTTTTTTAATATTATGGAACACATATGTATGATTTTATTTATATTATAGGTGTGACATATATCTACCTCTATAGAATATTTTAATGATTTAGTTATAATGAGATAGATAGGATTGGAATGGGGAGTGATCCCAGTTTATTAAGGTTCTTTTCCCCTATTATTTTCATGGGAGTAAACCATTACTACAATGATGGTTTGGGGAGTAGACCTATTCATTAATGATAGCCTTGGTAGTGAGGAATGAATAATTTGTATGTGATTTTTAGGCTTTTGTGTATGCCACCTTTCTATATATTATATGAAAGTTATTCTCCCTAAGCTCAGGAACATTAATCTCATTATGCTTCATGTCTTATTAAAATACAATATTAATGTCATGAATCAATATTATGATCATTGATATGCATGGTATGGTTTTAAAATGGTGTTCTCACATTCTCATACACTTTTCTTCATGTTATACTTACATATATCCATTTTTTACCCATTATGACCTTTTAATATCACCCTTTCATATGTTTCCTTTCCCAAATTATGTTGAAACATTTTATGTAGGGTATGTTTGTGAAGAGTAATATAATTTAAGACAACTATGGGAAATGTTGAATATATTTCAAAAAATTTAGAGATTGTGCAGTTAGTATCTAAAGACACAAAAATATTATGGTCTACTTGTGTTTTTTTGTACAATGTACAGAATATTAATCTATTATGTTGTAATATCTATGAAAAAAACCATGGGTCAGTCGCTATAGTTGGTATTAGATGATATGATTAGTTATCCTTTGGATACTAGGATGATAAAACTTTAGTTAGATCTCTAAGGAAATGTCTATGTATAAATCTAAGGTTTATTAAATGTATATGAAATTTTCATAGAATTTTTTTAAAGGATAGAATGAGTGGTTTCCATGAAATTACATCCATATATAGATTCTACATGTGGATGTGGGTCTAAAAAAGTGCTAAATATGGGTAATGACTCTTAATAGGGCACATTGATCATGACTCAATCATCACCTAGTGCATAAAAACGAGCCTTTAAACACACCTGGTTCAACACTCTTAGAGGGATATTTTTTTGAAATTCACAAACTATTTATGATATATCATAAAGGATTTTAATAGATGATGACTATGAATAACCTAGGAAAAAAATATTGGTTCATAGTTTAAAATGAAGTTGTCACGATTCAGACATCCTATAAGTGATTCATTCTTGATTATGTGGTTTTCCATTATGATTAGTTTTTTCCACACTATGAATTTTGGTTTTAATCAATGGAATGAACCAGAAGGAACTAAGTTAACATTGAATGTGCTTGATAATTTTTTTGATATGAATATATTTAGGATGATAACTAGAGTTATGGATGTTGTGATTATGCCTTATCATCTATCATGATACATGTTTAAAAATGTGAACCTTAACCAAAACTCAGACTCACTAATAAAGTGATGGATAGAGGTTTTGGAGTGTTTATATAGTGGAGACCATGGAGGAAAGTAGATTTAGTTTCATAAATGTCAAAAATATGGGAAAAATAACTCAAGGGAATGTATTAGATATATGAGAAGATGTTTTGGTTGTGGTAAATAAGTACACAAACAATTAAATATTAATTAAATATTAAAATTTAGGTTAACAAAATGAATGATAGTAATGATATCCCAAATGAATAATAAACTATTTAATGTTTTAAATATAGACTTTATGGGAATTAGAAAAATTAGTTCTTTAAGGGGAAATCTCCAAAAGATAATTAACAATGTTTTACGTGTTATATTTTTTCTATTGGTGATGAATATATGATGAATGAAAAATGAAAGAAAAAAGGTATTAATGATCAAGATGATGAATCCTAGATAATTTTTGTAAAAGTAAGTGGGATGATTGAACTATTAAGGTATTGGAATTCAGGTATTACGAAATATATAAGGGATTTTAAATATATTTTTTTCCTTAAGGATATGAAAAAATATAATAAATGCAATTGATATCCTAGAAATGTTATTTAATGGAAATGTGATATTTTTTAAGGTAAAATAACTAATAATATGTTTCATATGATGAGATAATGATGTTTGGATAAAGATATTTTGGATATGGATAAGTAAATTGGATAGTATTGATTAACTTGTAACTGATAAATGATTTTCTAAAAAAGTGGTTTATTCTATCAATGATGGAGCTTAAAATATTTGTTTATTTTAAGAATATATCCAATTAACTATTATTTATGATTGGAATGAGGAATAATGTGGGTTATCAATAACGTTTTATGATTATACATGATATAACCATGTTTCAAGAGAATACTTGATAAAGTAATTCACATGTTTGGTATGTGAAAATTAAGAGATACATTAGGTTTTTTAAGTATTAATGATAAGTTTATTTCTGAAATTTAGTGTCATTATTTATAAATCTACAATTTTTGGATGGGTTATAAGGTTAAACATTTATGGAATGGTTTATGTTGAAATTTTTATGAGGTTTGAGAGATTAATGTATTATTTCACCATATAGTGATTTATCCATATTTAATAACCAAAGTTATTATTTTTTACTAGATCTAGAAGGAATAAAGTATCATTATTTTATGGATCAAATATTGTTCTTCAGATATGAGAAATTCATCTCTTAGTGTAAAAGATGAAGTCTTAATTGGTAAATGCATAAAAAAAAGATAAAATTATGCCTATGAAATTAAAAGATATAAAATAAGTAAATTTTCATATGTTCTCTGTCTTTATGGAAAAAGAAATTCCCCAACATTGGGAAAAATATCTCAAAATACAGATTTTTCTCTTTATAATCATTTTTCATGATATTAACAAAAAATTTCATGCCTCATTCGTTTATGGCATTGTGGTTGTCAACATTCTCCTATAGATGTTATATATCACTCTTCATAAGTATTTAGATGTTATTATTCTCTTAGATGTCCATGTTTTAACTTCCCACATAAGTTTTCCTATTGGGAAACTGAGTTTGTGTCATTCTAGATGAAATTATCACATCCCACTATCTTTTTCAAGTGGATTTGTTATCATTAATTTTTACGATGTGGGTTTCTATGAAGGAATTTTCAAATGTTAAACCATTGATTACAGGGAAGAAGTTCAAAGGAGAAATGATTTTTTAGGAGTTAGAATATTACAACATGATATTTTGTAATTTTTTTCATATGAATATAATCTTTTAGATATTTCTAGTTACACATAACAATGACTTAAACTTAGATACATATACCCCAGAGTTCAAAATAAAAATATCATATTATTAAAATATTATTATATTATAATTATCACATGAAAATTAGAATGGTGGTTATGAATAGTAATATCTAAATTATGAAAATATATGTTTTACACATGCATATAAAATTAATTACTTGGTAATAAATTAATTAAAAATGGTCATGAAAAACAATTTTAAATAAAGGAATTTTTTTCTTCTGAAAAACTATTTTTATGAAAAAAAAATTCTACATAAATAAAGTTAAAAAATTACGTTTAGTGACCGATTTTAATTAAATTTATTTAATATATATTCAATCTATTATTTAATATTTATCTTATGTTCTTTCTAGAAAGTGATAAGAATAAATCCAATATCACACTTAAAAACTATAATTTTCTAATGAGATGTTTTTGTCGCACTTTTTCACACTTATTTTAAAACTAATTTTTAAAACTTTTATAAAACTTTTGTTCAAAAAATTATTCTTATGTTTAAAATAATAATTAAAAAAACTAAATATGGCTGATTTTTTGGGAATTTTTTGGAAAGATTTTTTTTGATGAATAGTAAAAATTACTGAATTATAATTAAAAACTACCATTTCATTTAGATAATTTTTAAAGTTAAATTATTTATAAAATTATTTAATAATTAAAATTACATTAATAATATATAAATTAATCCAATTTTTTTTCATTTGAATCATTTTTATATTGACTTTTGATATAAAAACCTTATAATCTTTCGAGTATTTTATCTTAAAAAATATTCTTTCTTGCTGTGTCTGTGAGATTAATTTTAAATTAAATATTTGAACTTATGTAATATTAATTTGGAAAAATATATTCCTTATTTAGAATAATAATAAAAATTTATATTATCTAATAATTAAAAATTAAATTTTTACACTAATGAATAGAAAAATATATAAAAATTATTTACCACAGTTAAGGTAATAATGGGATTATAGGGGGTTAAACAAAGAAGATAAGGGTTAAAATTAAATAAAAACATGGATGAAGATATTTCAATTGTATAATGTCTAGTTATATATACTACTTCATATGGGACCTATTTCCATTAGAAAAATGTTGGTACACATTTTTCTTTTTGAAAAATTACAAGTGTGCCACTCACCACACTTATGAAAGGCCACCCTCTCTCCTCTCCACTTCACACCATGAAAAACATTTATTTCGGACAATAAAATAACAAATATATTCTAAAATTCACTCCTATAATCATAGAATATTTATTTTGGTCATAAATCATCCCCAGGATGGATTTTTGTGTAATCTTATGGAAGATACCCAAAGAATAGGTATCATTCCCCAATGAGCGTTTTTTTTTCTTCCTCCATGTACTTCAATTACTATCAAATCAAGTTGATATAATAAAAAAGTATCATAAATATAATTAAGTGTTTTTATTATAAGGTAATGACCAAAAAATATATACACATTCATCAAATGGGTTACGAAATCATCATTCTTGTGTATGGATGACTACAACCATGTGAATCAATGTCATCCATTTTTTCACTACCACCTATCAGGGTTTGGTATGATGATATATGTAAAGTATATATATTATATTTAAATAAAAAATTAACCTCTTGAGTCATTATGTAATATATAATATTTTAATATCTATTTCATAAGGGATATAATGACATCACTCGGGTGTATGGTGAACTACCGCCTCACAAAGCTATGTGATTTGTTTTTCACTAATGCTTCATAAGGAAGATAATAAGGATACTTTTAATGAAAATTTGTTGTATAAATTAAATATTAATTATATTAATTACATAATTATCATTCTTAAAAATAATATATCATTTTATTTCTTACCATTTCACTGATTGAAAGATAATAACATAATTCATGTACGTGTGGACTACCTCCATCACGAAGAGATGTGACTCTCTCTTTTCATCACCAAACCACATGGATGATATTTATATATATATATATAATGGAATAATTTTTTAATTATATAATTATAATTATTTAATGATAAAATATTAATTAACAACTTTCTATAATGATCGTTGAAAAATTTAAATGTAACTCCTACATACGTATGACCTACAATCTCTAGGATGGAAACATACTTCATTTATAAAAACAATATATCAGGATTGTTCATAAGAGTATTATTTATGTATAAATATTATAATTATATCATGATTATTATTCTGTATATTATTGAACAATTATCAATTTAATGGGACCAAAAATAATAGATCAAAACATATACAAAAAACAAAGCAGTTATTAACTAAAACTAGATTTTAATAAGGAATTTTAGATAAATATGTATTAAATGGTCATAATTAAAAAAATGGTATTATATATAAAAATATTTCTCTATATAAAATTAATAAAAAATAATACTTAGTTTACTAGATTTTATAACATGTAAGAAAAAAATTCAAGACTAATGGTAAGGTATTATTAGTCTCTATTTTATTTTTGGGAGACATATAGTAATTCCACTCTCATTTAATTGGTGGGGTGTTTATAAATACCATTTGATAAGTTATATCATGAATATAATTATTTTCATTATATTTAATATTTCATTTTATGTTTTTATTTTTTGGGGATTATGATTCAAAATATTACTAAAGTGGTAAGGGATTTCTGTTTCACTTTTCACTTCTGTGAGACACATGCCATATTCACCATCTATTTCTTTTTTGTGGTGTATATAATAAATATTTGAAATGTTAGATAAAGAAACCTCTTAATTTAAGGAAATTTAATGTTTTATTTGAAGTTATTATTTACATGGGATTACGATTCAACATATTACTAGAGTGGTAACAGATTTTCATCTCACTTTTTTTATGAGTCAAATGAAATATTCCCCACATATTTATTTTATGTGGTGTATGTACTTCCCATGAATTAATTTTATTATTATACTCAAGAAAATCATGTATATTTACATATACATTTTATTATTTCTCTTTCAGGGGTCTTTAAATTAGAATTTCATCTTTTATCGAGATTGCTCATGATTACGCTCTCAATGATGAAATATTATTATCTATCTCTCAAGAAACTAATTAATTTTTTTTCTGATATGGTAATTTGTGAAGAATATATTTTTCATTCATTTTACCCTCTTTATTTAATCATGATTTCAAAATATTGTTTTATGAAAGATTATATTTATTTATCTCTTAGGTCGAAAATCCCTCTTCAACCAAAACCATGTCTTCTAAAAATAATTTCAAAAATGTTTTTAAGATTCTTAAAATGATTTATTAAATAAATTTTTAACCAATCTTAACTCTTTAATTTTTTTAAATGGAATATTTTCGTTGTTTTTCAAACAATAGTCGTTTGGATTTACTGAAAATGTGAAATGAATCTTTGTATTCACATGTATAAAATGAATAAAATTTTCCAACATCATAACAAATATTTTCAATAAATCATTATTTATTATTTGTAAAGGTTATTTTAAGAGAATATTATTTTACATTTTTTTATATTTAATTTTTTCATTGTGGAAAGGATATTTTCCTCCTTAATTATTTAAAATTATTTTTGAAGGTTCCTTTATAATTTATCACGTTGTTTTAAATAAAAATATTTTTTAAATAATTTATGTTTTAAAAGGATTTTTTTCCAAATTGTAAATGATATTTCCCTAAAAATATTATTAAATTATTTTTAAATCTTCTGTTTTAAGATTTAAATTTTATTTTCTAAGAAGAGGATTTCCATAATTTTTTATTAATATTTAATTTTCAAATGATAAATTCTAGGAAATATTATTTTCTTCAAGAAATATTTTAAATAATTTATAGAGGAATTATTATAAGATTCAATGTTTATTTTCAAAGAATATTATTTCCAAAATGTTTTCTGAATATTAAATTTTAAAAAGTGATTTTTAAATGAAATTTATCTTCCCCATGAAATGTTCCAAATGACTTTTCAAAATAATTTTACATCCAAGATGACATCCTTCAATGTAATTTTTTTTACTTGGGATATAATCATTGGGTAGTATTCTTATTTTATCTGTTAATGGTTTATTTTTAGGATTAAAATATGTTTATGAAATCCATTTCTATTCCTTGGTTTATACCATGGGTGAATTTTTATGAATCTCTCTTATTTTTTCATGGGTTATACAGGAGGAAATGATGAAATGATTATTAAAACTACATTTTTTATAGTTAATTATATGATGAAATATTTATAAAACTCATTTCATTTCATGGGTTATAATTTTATTATTGTTTTATCAACCTGTTGCAAACATATGTATAATTTTCATTATATTATGGGTGGGAAATATATCTCCCTCCAATGAATTGGGTAAAGATTTATATTTCATGAGATATACGTGACTGGAATGTGGAGTATATCCTATTTAGTAATAGACCTTGGCCGTTATGATGGTCTTGTGAGTTAACCTTGACTAATATGAAGGTTTGGAGAGCTAACACATTCCAAAATGATAGCTTTGGCAGTGAACCTTTACTACTATGTAATTGATTTTTTATTCTTATGTGTATTTCACTTTTCTTAGTCTTATGCCAATGTTATGATCTATTGGATAATATTATTTTCTTTACTTATGATTCATTTCTTATGAACTACCAATATTTATGTCAAGACTTAATATTATTATCATTGATATGTAGGTTATGTTTTTCAATTGTTATTCCCATGTTATCTTAACCTTACTCTCATATTATTCTTTTATATATCTCGTATTTACCCTTATTGATCATTTGAGATCAAAATTTCTTATGTTTCATTTACCAAGGTTTAAGAGAAATGTTTTAAGTAGTGTATGTGTGCAAATAGTACAAAAGGAGAATATGTTTTTACGAGATGTTGAGGATATTTCTGAAAATTAGGATATTGTGTATCTGGTCTCCAATGTCACTAATATGCTATAGTTTTTAGTAATTTTTTTTCATAATATATTGAAAATTCATTCAAAAAAGGATATATTATCTTTGTATAAATATATTCACTCGATATAAATGGGCCTCATGGGGTATGATCCTACAGTTTGGTGCTGTCAATTCTTTTATCTATACCGATTAGAAATTGTCTTAACCCTTAAAAATACTAGTCATGTGATAATTGTAAAAATTATTTTATAAATGATTTTTATTCTTAATATAATTTTAAATTTTATAGGATATAAATTATAATGGTCTAAAATAACCAAATTAGTGCACGTGTTTTGAAAAAACATTACATGAATTGGAATTTCATTTAATCACAAAGGGAAGATCATTTTTAAAAATTTGGGATGTTAAATTATTTCCCTATCAGAAATTTTCCCCCTGAAATTTACATTTAATAAATTAACATAGATGGGGTGCATCTATTTCATCACCTCTTATAGTTCCCATGTTGCATACTCAAACTTGTGGTTTTGTCACACACTTTGACTAGATCAGTTGTCTTATTACATAGAACTCTATCTCTATGATCCAATATTTTAATAGACTACTCCTCATATAAAAGATAATTCTATAATGGTATTTCCTTTAGATTCATTACATGTGAGTAGTTCAGTATGTATTTTCTCATGAGGGATACATAGAACATATAATGTACTTGAGATAGGTTTGGTGGGAGTGTTAGTCTATTGGTAACCAATCTAATGTGATAAAGGATCTGAAAGGGGCCAATGTATCATGGAATATGATTTCCCTTCTTCCAAAAACTAATGAATTTCTTCCATGGACATATACAAAGGAACACACTATCTCTAACATTATTCTTTAAGACTCATCGATGATAATCTAAATAGATTTTCTATACAATTTTCATAGATTTTAAATTATTCTATATGATTTGAACTTTCTATATAAGCTCTTAGATATGATGTGTTCATGTTAAAACTGACCTCGGTTGCCCTCAAACCTGGCACTTAACCCGATCCGTCACAAACCTGAAGGGCATTCCTGATCCCCACAGGCTGGTGACAAGCACCTAGGCATCAAACTACAAAACTGAGGGAATGATTTCACCCAACTTGAATAACCACATGACATAAATATATAGATAACGAAAGGAAAAATGTAATAAAAACAACATATATATTCCATAATTATTATAAAACATCAGAAAAAAACACTAACAGTAGCTAAAAACACCAAAAGACAAGTTCAACTACAAGGGAATCAAAACCAACAACTACTCCAATGATGGCTTAGATGAACTCCAACCATCTCACCATCAGCTACCCATCCTAGTTGACATGAATCTCATCACCTAACTACAACACCTTTCCTTTCTTTACACTAGAAGACAAACAAAGGTCTACGCACTAACGAAGCAGTGCATAGGGTGTGAGATAATAGGCTTAGTAGGATCCCACCTAGGTGTACCGCAAAAATTCTCTATATAATAAATCCCATATGCTCATTTTTAAAATAAAAAATGGAATGATAATAAGTATTTCAGTTTTATAGAAAACGTGGTAGAAATGTCCATTTTTTTCCATAGTTCTAAAAAAAAGAAGGTAAATCAGTTTCAAATCATATTTTTCATAACATTTTTCTAAAATCATTAACATTCATATAAATCCTAACTCAGAAATCCTAGAAATATAAAACAAAATCACAGGTATCACACACCAAGGAATACTACAATTATAGGTATCATACTACTCATACCATAGGAATAAAGGGCACAAAAATAATTATAGAACAACAGGCCTAAAAAGTAGTGGAAAACCCTAAGAGTAATCCCCCAAAAATAATAATATCCGTCCCCTATGACAAAGGGACTAGAAAATAGAGGAAATACACAAGACAAACCTCCTTGATAACAACAACAATGGATGATGTCCTCAAGATAAACCTTCCACATAAGTATCCAAGGTAACCTGTGTGCTCAATTTCCCAAACCCATTTTAGTGCCTTAAAATTCATTCAATTCCATTTTTAATTCATTTATCAAAATCCAATGAAAACCATTATTCATTAAAAACCCTTTTTCAACACAAAAACCAATCATTCCAATTTCATAATTAGTTTATAAAGTAATTTTCAAAGAAAAATAGGAAGGTTCATTATCATAGGCTAGATATGGAACCACCTACATCAATGTTCAGTTCACAGAAGCCCATAATGGAATCCAAAGGTAAAAAAATCCAAAAATTCCATCAATGAAGGCTCTAGAATCAAAACCGCACCTCAAAAGACAAATTCAAAATAGGAGACAAGGGGTTAGAGGACAAAAGAAAACCCATGTACCTCAAGAATGAAAGTCTGCTTCACCACAGCTAGTCAAGGAATGGACTTTGAGACAAGATCCCACAATGGATCTGGAGAGACACACCATAGATGAAACAAAGATCCAAAGCTGATTGGATCAATCCAGAAGGAGGGGAACCTATGAAAATCACCTAGGACTAGACTAGGGTCGAGAGTAATTATGTCTTAAAATAATAGATCGAAAAAGGTTCCAAAATCATGACATTAACCTGGGAACAGGTTGAGTCATGAAATCTACACTTTGGTCATGACGTATAGGCCACACTAGATAAGTACACCAAAAAACCCATCACCTTTGGTTAAAAATTATCTATTTAACCCCTATAAAACATGTAACATAGGTACAAAATGTGTACCAGATCACAAAATGATCTCTCTATTCATGACATGATCTCCCAGTTCATGACATGAAACAAGAACCATGTATATAATGTGTACTTGAGGTACATGGTGTGTACCTATTCTGAAGTATGTAGTAAACCAATAAAAAACACATAAAAGGATTTAAAAACTAGAGAGGAACTTCAAAAATTGAAAAACATAGTCGATCATGGAAACGAGCTATTAAAAACTCCCCACTATAAGGACTTTATATCCATGGGAATTTATGTGGAAGATGTAATCCCTAAAAAAAATGAGGCCCCTACTCCCTCTTCAATGACTCGCATTCCCAAATCTCGTTAAAATTTGATCCTTGTTTCTATAGAGCATGGACCAACAGAATAAAATTTCCATGCAATACTTTATCTTGAGAGTCAATAATATTCATAGTTTTCTCCAAAACAGAAGCATCTAGTTCTAACTCAATTTTTTCCCAACTCAGAATGTGAGCAGGATCATGGTGATACTTCCTGAGATGAGATATATTGATAACATCATGAATTCCGATCAACTGAGCTATCAATTCTAATAGATAAGAAATTTTCCCAAGATGTTCAGTGATCTCAAATGATAAAACATATGTCGAAGCCAACTTTCCTTGTTTTCCAAGTCGGTAGTGACCCAAACAAGGAGAAACTTTCATGAAAACCCAATCACCTATAGAAAAATCCAAAGGCCAACACTGCTGATCTACAAACAATTTCTTTCAACTCTAGGTTGTAAACAGACATTTTTGAACCTCTTGAATCTTTTCCGACATCTCCTGAACTAGACTTGGCCCAACCAAATCTACTTCACCCACATCTTCCCAAAAATGAGGTGATATAAACAGGAAACCATAAAATGATTTAAAGGGGTCTATTTTGATCAATGAATGATAAATTTTGTCATAAAAAAACTCCACCACTACTATATTTCTATCACACAATCCACTGAAATCCAAGATTCAGGGACCAAGAATATCCTCTATGATCTAAATTACACGCTCTGTCTGCCCATCTGTTTGTGGATGGTAAGCCATGCTCAACATGACTTGAGTATCCATTTACTCTTGAATATTCCACTATAACCTTGAGGTAAACCTAGGATCCCTATATTAAACAATGGAATAAGGACCCCCATGTAACATCATGATCTTCTGCACATACAGTTTCCCCAAATCCTGAACTTTAGTAGTGTCATTGATTAGAACGAAGTGAGTAGACTTCATTAACTGATCAACAAACACCTAGATAGAATTTACCCTCAGTGTTTCCCTGGAAACCCAACAAAACAAATCCATGGAAACCTCATCCCATTTCCAAACATTCACTAGGAGAGGCTGAAGAAAACTATAGGGCTTCATGTGCAATCCCTTTATTTATTGTTAGGTGTAATAGCATGACACATAATTTACAATGTCACGATTCATACCCGGCCACCAAAACCATCTTCTAATGTCATAATAAATCTTTGTATTGATTGAATAATGGACCATGAAGAGATATGAAAATAAAATAAATCCAAACATCTCACAGATGCTAGGATGATAACTCACTTTCTGTCGAAAAGTATGCCATCTAAAGAAAAATACTGACCATGAACTATCTCCCCACCATAATGGTTTTACTAAATCTACTGAAACTCATCATATTATTGTCTAAATTGTATGATATACTCTAGGAGAGATGATTCTAACTAAAAACTAGTCAGAACCATCCCAAAAACATCCTCTTTAGTATCCAAGTGCAAATGAGTGAAAATCCCTATAAGATTCCACTCCAACATCGACTCTAGAATAGCTTGTGATGGTACCTTCCCTCTTAAAGAGTATGAAACTACATTCCCTTTCCACAGGGTGTAAGTGATGTCAGAGTAATAAGTATGAAGTTATTATATATGTCGCCTCTATCTGAGAATAATGTCTTTATGGGAAAATATATAGCGTAGAATCATATGACTAGAGAAGACTGTGAACTTCTCC
The DNA here is from genome assembly GCA_963277665.1 of Viscum album. Classification (NCBI taxonomy): domain Eukaryota; kingdom Viridiplantae; phylum Streptophyta; class Magnoliopsida; order Santalales; family Viscaceae; genus Viscum; species Viscum album. The sequence continues at coordinate 1,967,064,183 of OY728121.1, forward strand.
CCAAAGAGATAGTTCTTCGAACATTTAAGCATATGAATCACCAAAACAATTTCTCAATCATGAGTGAGGTAGTTCATCTCATGTGGTCTGAGCTGACAAGGTCCATAAGATACCACATGATCATCATGTATAATAACACTTCCTAAACTAACACTCGATGGATTACAGAACACCACATACCCCTTACTGGGCTTAGGTAAGATCAGAACCAGTGTGAATGTTAGAAGTATTTCAGTTCATCAAAATAAGACTAAAACATCTCATCCCTTAATAATTTTATCCCTTTCTTGGTAAGAGAAGTCAATGGTGACACTGGACTAGAGAAATACATGACAAACTGTCATTAGTATCCATCAAGACTAAGAAAACATCATATCTCGAAGAAATTCTATGGTTCCTTCCATAAAAAAATGGATTTTCCCTTCTCTGACTGAAAATTTCCTTTTTATTTGATTTTCAAAGAAGCCGATTTAAGGGAGAGTGGAAACCGGCGGGAAAAAAATCAAACCATGCATATTCGAAATTCAAAATTCAAAAAACTGATAGGACACAAAACCCAACACTATCAGATCATCACGGCAATCACCTACCAAGCACACTGTAGAACATCATCACCAAGTCATCAGCCAAAATCACATCGCCTGTGACCAACATCATCACCAGCATAGTCTCCATCACCATCCAATACCCACCACCGTCACCAACGTCAGAGACCATCGTTGACCATAAATCCATCGTAGAACATTATCACTAAGAAAACAAATACTGCCCCCATCGTCACTGACCGAACAACACCAGTCTCCAGATAACTTCAAAGTCCGTAGCCACCAGAAAACAATAGCACCAGAAATTCTGTTCCCCAAGAACTTCACTTCTCAAATCCTGAATCTACATTTTGAAAGCATTCCATACAGATGGTGACTTCTCAGAATCTCTAAAACCAAATTCAATTGGTGATCGTGCTCACACTCAGACTTTGAATAAACTAGAATATAATCAATGAAAAATACCAAAAAAGTTTCAAGATATTCGTGTAATATCTGATTCATCAAGGCCATAAAAACTGAAGGAGCATTAGTCAAACCAAAATGCATCCCAAGATATTCATAATTGTCATACCTTCTCCTTAAGGTAGTATTTGATATATCAAACTTCTGAACTTTGAGGTGATGATAACTCGACCGAAGATCAATATTTGAGAACCACATTCCCCCCTTTAATTGATCAATAAAATCATACCACAAGGTAAAGGATATTTGTTCTTAATCGCTACCTAGTTCAGCTTTCAACAGTCAACACATAATCCAAGTGAACCATCCTCTTTCTTAGAAAATAACATAATGGATTCCCAAGGAGAAACAATAGGGTGAATGAAACATTTCTTTAAGAGGTCGTACAACTAAATCTTGATCTATTTCAACTTCATTGGTTCCATATGATAAAAAGACATTGATAGAAGAAGCATACCTGGAACCATGTCAGTCGTGAACTCTACCACTCTCTCTGGACGAAGACTAGAGATGTAATATGTGAAAATGTTAGGAAAGTATCAGACATCAACTTTAAGATTATTAATAGAAGAAATACCATTAAGATCAAACACAATGATAGACAACAAACTCCTAAGCTCCAGGTGGGAAGGCCCTGTATGACCTGATGTAGGATCCCACTCCCCTAAACCACATGGGAGATCCCATTTAAAGTAAGAAACAAAGCACTCTATTGATAAAAATCAACCTCAACATGATGAGAAATTAGCCAAACCATACCGATGATGATGTCTAATAGATCCATATCAAGAATGGGAAAAATCCCAGACTAACTTCTTGTCAGCTATCGTGAATGAAAAAGAAGTACACCAGAACCACTACTCTTTCCTATTTTAATGAGGTGTCACTAAATCCATTGTAAAGGTTATAAGATCCATTGGAAGTTTATGAATATCAATATAACTTGTAGATACAAATGAATGGGAGGCACCAGTATCAAACAAAGCAGTATCTACTGATGTTGTAATAAGGAGCATACCTCTCACTATTTCTGGACCTGGATTAACTTCTTTTGGAAACTCATCTACTATGCATAAATGCTTCACTACAGAGTCCTATATATAGAACCCTATAGTCTTTGAAGCTTCTGACTACTCCACAGTATCCGTTGGATTAGAAAAACACTGACCATAATGAGGCATATTCATTTCCTAACAGAAACGTTGTAGATTACCAACAAGTCTATAGCTATTGCAGGTCCTCATAGCAATAGGAAAAGAATGTATGGTGTGACCCACCTTGCTACACTGGTAGTAGGTTAGAGGTACACTTCCAGCTGCAATGGATGGTGTAGTGAAGGCTTTCTATTGAGACCCACCTCCACCACTCCTGCCATGGTCCTAACACACCCTCAAATTCACATCAATTCTACTGAAACTATCACCAATTTCAAGTGAATAGGTGGTAAATCCGACCATTCCTTCCATGTATAACTCTTCCAAAATTTCTCTATACACTATCTCTACATAAGTATAGAGATTCAACTTGAACACCTACAATTTATTGTCTGGTCGCAAACCTTGTAGGTACCTCTGTGCCTTCAGTATTTCATTTCCTACCACACCCAGAGAAAAAAAGACAATCTCAGCAAACTGGTTGGTGTAGGTTGATAATGAAAACAGTCTCCCTACTAAAACGATAAGGACTCCACATATTTTGATGAAATTAGATACTCTAGACAAAACTGCTGAAGAAAGAGGGTTTTTAAACCCTTCCAGTCCAAGTTCATATGTCATTCTACTTGGACTATAGAGTCCCACCAACGCATGCCAGAACCCTTGAGTCTAAATTCTACACACATAACCATGATATTCTAAGGTTTCTCTAATAATTCAAATATTTTATCAATATTTTCTAGCCAATCCTCCACCCCTTGTGGTTTAATTGTCCCTTTAAAGGATGATGGATTCTCACACAAGAACTCTCACTATCGATCTCTTTCTCCTCCAACTCTTGGTTGTACTTCAAACATTGCGTTTTGAACTCATGGAACATCCTCATTGATAGCATAAACTGCTTGTATGATAGTCTTGATGATATTCTGATCCATAGGTTGATTTCCTTGAGGTTCATCAGTTTCACATTCCTGAGGAACTTGTGGAAGACATCTCAGATGCCTACAGCTGCACATAGAATCATAAGAATGATTAAACACCAAACAAATATTTGTTTGAACTAGAAAACCCATAAGTAATAACTGATATTTTTAAAAACAAAAACCAAAACTAGAGACACATATCCTAACATACTATAGTAACTTGAGCCTCATTACAAAAAGAGCTATCCATACACTCATCATAACATACATTTCAAGTCCCAAAATTTTATCTCTAATCTAAATGACATCCTAAGAAAATATTCTTGAGGGAATACCTACCTATGATACCAAACTATAATGAACCGACCTAGTTTTCCCCCAAACCCGACACCTGACCATATCCATCACATACCCGAAGGTAATTTCGGATCCCCATGGGCTAGCAACATGCACCTGGGCATCAAATGAAAAAACTGAGGGGATGATTTCACCCAACCTGAATAACCACATGGAATACATATATTGAGAAATAAAGGGACAATAGGAGACTTAAAAAATTATATAACTATTAGAAAATAATGGAAAAACAACTATAACGGTAGCTAAAGACACCAAAAGACAAGTCTAACTACAAGGTACTCAAAACCAATAATTACTCTAATGAAGGCATGGACAAAATCCAACCATCTCACCATCAACTACCCATCCTAGCTGACATGAACCTCACCACCTCACTATAGTGCCTTGCCATTCCCTGCACTAGAAGAAAAAAAAGGTCTACGAACCACCAAAGTAGTGCAAAAGGTGTGATCTAACACGATTAATAGTATCCCACCCAGCTGTTTCACAAAAAGTATCTATATAATAAATCATGTATGCTCATTTTTAAAAAAAACATGGAATGATAAGCAATAAATAATTTTTATAGAAAACATGGTAAAAATTTCCTTTTTTCCATAGTTCTAAACAAAAGCAGGTATATTAGTTTCAAATCATATTTCCATAACATTTTCCACTAGAATAAACATGTATATCTAGGCTAACTCAGAAAGAAAATAAATACCAAACAAGGGAATATGTATCACACACCAAGGGATACTAAAGATCTAGGAAATATTCTACTCGTACTATAAGAATCAAGTGCACAAAATCGATCCTTGAATAACGGGCCTATGAAGAAGAGGAAAACCCCAAGAGTAATCCCCCAAAAATGTCAATATCGGTCTCCTAGAACAACGGTTCTAGGAAACAGAGAAAATACCCCAGAAAAAACTCTTTGATAATAACAACAATATATTATGTACTCAAGATAAACCTTTTACTTAGGTACCCAAGGTAAACCACAAACCCATTTCATTACCTTAAAATTCATTCAAAACCATTTATAATCCGTTTATCAAAAGAAAGGGAAACCCATTTTTTTCAAAACCCATTTTCAACACATACAAAAATCATTTCAATTTCATAATAAACATATAATTAAATTTCCAAAGCAAAGCATGGAGGTTCATTATCACAGGATGGAGACAAAACCACCTACCTTAATGTTCAGGTCGCACATACCCACAACAGAATAAAAAAGAAACTAAATCCAACAACATCATCAAAAAAGGCCCTAGAATCAAACCCGAACTTTAAAGGATTGATTAAAAATAGGATACAAGGGGTTGTAAGATAGAATAAATCCCACGTACCTCAAGAAAAAATGTCTGTTGTACTACAAGTAGCCACGGAATTACCTTCGAGACAAGATCCCACAATGGATCTGAAGAGACGTACCGCAGACGCAATGATGATCCAAAGTTGATCCGATCAATCTCAAAGGAGGGTGTCTATAAAAATAACCTAGGAGAATCCTAGGGTTGATAAAAATGAATTCTATAAATAATAGACTGAGAAAAAGTTCCAAACATGTGACTTTAACCTCAGCGTGGGAAAATTCACGATGTGTACCCTTCAGTCATGGTGTGTAGGCCACACTTGATAAGTATGAAAAAAAAACAAATTACATCTAGTTAAAAATCCTCTATTTAACCCTTACACAACATGTACCTCAGGTACACGACATGTACTAGCTCACCACATGATCCCCCATTCACAACATGATTTCTCAGTTCATGACATGCAACCAACACCAATTACACGACATGTACTTCAGGTACACGGTGTGTACATGTTCTGTAGTCTGCAGTAAACCTAGAAAAATCACATAAAAGGATTTTAAAACCATAGTGGAACTTATAAAATGGGAAAACATACTTGATCAAGGTAACATGATGTTTAAAACTCCCCACTATAAGGACTTTCTATCCCCGAGAAGTCATGTGGAGGATGTAATCCCTAGAAAAAGATGAGGCCACTGCTCCCTCATCAAGGAATCGTGTTCCCAAGTCGTATGAGAATACAATCCTTATTTCCATAAAACTCTGACCAACATAATCAAATTTCCATGAATGTCTTTATATTGAGAGTTAACAACCTCCAGTAGTTTCCCCAAAATAGATGCATCTAGTCCTAACTCAATTCCATCCCAACTCAGAATGTGAGTGCGATCACAATGATACTTCTTGAGCTAAGATATTTGGAAAACGTCATGAATTATTATCAAATGATCTACCAATTGTAATCGATAATAAACCTTCCCAAGATGTTTAGTGATCTGAATTGGTAAAACATATCTTAGAGCCAAATTTCCTTGTTTTCTAAGCCAATGGAAATCCAAATGAGGAGAAACTTTCAAGAAAATCCAGTGACCTATGGAAAACTCCAAAGGTTAACATTGCTGGTCTGCATACAATTTTTGTCGACTCTAGGATATAAACATACATTGTCACAAATCTTGAATCATTATCGACATCTCCTAAACCAAACTTGGTCTAACCAAAGATACTTTTCCCATTTCTTCCCAACAAAGAGGCGATCTGCATGGGTGACCATACAATGCTTCGAAGGGGGACATTATAATCGATGACTAATAACCGTTGTTGTAAAAAAACTCAACCAGTCCTAGATGGATATCCCATGATCAACCGAAATTCAAGACGTAGGCACATATCTTATCCTTTTGGATCTCAATTATACACTCTATCTATCCATCTATTTGTGGATGGTAAGTCATTCTTAACTTGACTTGATTTCCCATTTCCTCATGAAGACTCCTCTAGAACCCTGAGGTAAACCTAGGATCCCTATATAAAACAATAAGAAATTTACTCTCATGTAAGCTCAAAATCTCTTTCACATACATCTTACCTAGATCTTTAACTTTAATGGTGTCTTTGATTATAACAAAGTGAGTAGAATTCGTCAACCAATCAACAACCACCCATATTGCATTTTTCCTTCAAGGAGTCCATGGAAACCCCAAAAAAAATCCATGGACAACTCATGCCACTTTCAAACTGGCACTGGGAGAGGCTGAATCTAACTTGAGGTCTTCAAGTGATATTCATATATCCATTGGTTGGTGTAACAATGGGATACATACTTTTCAATGTCATTCTTCACACCCGGGTTCCATAACTGTCTTCAAATGTCTTAATACATCCTTGTAGTGACTGGATGAACAGTCCATAAAGAGATATGGTAATAAAAAAAATCTAAAATTCTCATAGATGATGGGATGACAACTCATTTTCTGAAGTGAATTATTCTATTTGAAGAAAGAGACCAACCAGGAACTATCTCCCCACCATAAAGGTTTTCACGAATCTACTGAAACTAGTCATCTTGTTTTTGAATTTGCAATATAGACTCTGAGAGAGACGATGACAACTAAAAATTGGTCAGAACCATACCTCTCTTGAGAATCCAAGTGAAACTAAATTAAAATCCACATAGGATTCCACTACTCCTTCAACTCTAAAATATCCTATGATGGTACCTTCCTGCTTAAAGAGTCTAAAACTAAATCCCCTTTCCCCAGGGTGTAAGTGATGTAAAATACAAAATAATGATGGTATTATATCCATAATATCTATCTAATATTCAAGTATTTCTAGGAAAATATATATCTCAAACTCTTATGATCAGATAAGAATGTGAACTTTTCCCCAAATAGATATTTCCACCAACATTTATGCGTATCAATCACTGTGAAAAGCTCTAAATCATGAGTGGGGAAGTTCTTATCATGTGATCCGAGCTGACAAGATCCATAAGCTACCACATGATCATCTTGTATATTCACACATCCCAAACCAACCCTCAATGCATCAAAGAACACCACGTACCCTTTACTGGGCTCTGGAAGGATCTGAATAGTTGTGAATGTCAGAATTCATTTCAGCTCAATGAAGGAATACTGACACTTTTCATCTGATAATAATTTCACCACTTTCTTGGTAAGACCAGTCAATGGTGACACCATCATAGAGAAATAATTGATGAACCATCGGTAGTATCTATAAAGACCAAGGAAGATTCATATCTCCAAGACATTCTATGGTTCCTTAAGGAAAAACAACATTCACCTTATCTAGATCAACTGATAAGGCATGCTCAGAAATTATGTGCCCTAATGTAACACCCCACCCCTACCTCATTGGATTGAGGAGGCGATGAGGGATACATGGCTTTAAGCGACATCCCCAAGGTGCCAAAGGCTGGCAATAAATGTCGAAGGGTTTCAAAACAAGTTGGGGACAATTTACCCTTTTTGAACATACCGCAGAACAAACAACCACAACCAAACTAATCAACTAAATGATGCATGATAAAATCTAAATGAACTCACCATTTATTTTATCAAAAACCAACCAAGATTAACATAACAGAGACCAACACTAAATCAAAGTAAATAGTGTAAATAAAAACTGAAAGACTATAAGACAACAACCCAACTTCATTCTCCATAAGCTCCAAGATACAACATCACGAACCAGACGAAGTATCACAAAGTAGTGCTATAAACATGTGACACTTTACCTTTTCCAACATCCTGGTATATGACATCTGCAAAAGCACCAAAGTTCCAAAGCAGGGGGTGGGTAAATAAACTCAGTAGGTTTTCCCTAATGACTTCCCAACCCATGCCTCTAGGATAAAACATGTTAGCAAATTTATATAAAACAATTTAAATAAAACAAATTCCAAAACAGTTCACAATGTAACAAGTTCCATGGCAAAACCATTTTCCAGAAAAAACCATCTTTCTCAAGAAAATCAACCAAGGAAAGTTTCCAAACAAATTCACATTTCCATTTCACAAAATCCCTTTTTGGCACACCCAACCATTTCACAACCCGTGAAATCAACCATGCATGCTTCGTTATGACAGTTCCATACTCCTAAGTGGTCTCTCGTCGATCTACCAAGTCATCACAAGGTAATTATTCCCCATGTGCCATTACACCTTTGGCACTGAGCACAAGGTCATATTTCAACCAAGACTCGTAAATACAATATGAACACACACACCAAGTATGCCCAAAAACCACACCATTCCAACCATGCCAAAGACATTTCAATAAAATAACCCTTTTATTGAAAACCTTTTTCCTGCAAACAATTTTCTAAATCTAGAAAATCCATATTTTAAAATCACTATTTTAAAATCAAGAAACCAAAACACTTTGCACAAAACATTCTTTCAATTTCCACAATTCCATCGAAACCCAAAAAAATCATCACTAAAGAAGATTTATAAAATGATTTGCACCACAATTTCACAATAAAAACAAAGAAATTAAATCAATTTGAACTAATCCTTCAAGTTCTAAGAAAGATCTATCGAGAGTGAAGCCACGTACCTCAAAAACATATGCGAAACCAACCAAGAACCGGGTCTAAACACCACAAAACCTCCTTATATTCCTTCCCCTATCTCCAACTAGACCAAAACCCGACTTAAAGGTTATCCACTAACTTAGATATACCCACCTTGGGTGTAGATCTAAGGATCCATCAAGAGGGAAGAAGGAGATCTATGAAAACTAAAGGAAACGAGACTTACCTAGATCAATCGGCCTCTAAACGCCAAGGCAAGCCTCCAGATCGCTTCCAAAATGCCTGGTATGCGTTCTCCCACCTTCACTGGAGAGAAATCCCAAGATAGGGACATCTAGAAGAAAAAACAAGTGGGTTTAAAGATAAAATGTATTAGATCCTTAAAAATAGGATCTATATTGACTTCGGGCACGATTAGTCCGCACGGTTAGTCAAATCATGCGCTAACCATGCGGTATTCACTTCTTGGAAGAGGAGCTCCACATAGCCTCCACGCACGGTTTTCCCAAACCGTGCACATACTGTGCGGTCTCCTCTGTCCAGGTGACCACTACCTATACGGTTTCTGCACGGTTTGGGAAAACCATGCGAAGCCCGTGCGTCACCACCTTTTTTTCCTTTAACACCTTAAAAGTCTCCAAACATTCCCAACCATTTCCCACATGCTTCACGCACTTAAAAAGCATTAAAAAAGTGTTACTTACCAGAAATCGATAGTACTACATTCTCCCAAACATTGGCCTTTCCATCCCTAGAAAGTAGAAAATCATCGCTTGCCTGAAAGAGTTCTGGCCACTGCTCTTTCATTTCTTTCTCTCGTTCCCAAGTATGTTCCTGAATCTGACCATGTTTCCACAAACCCCGCACTAGACCGATGATTTTTCCATGCAAGACTTTATCTTTCCTATCCACAATCCGCACTGGAATTTTTACCAATGAAGAATCCGACTCTAGGTCAACATGATCCCATCTGATCACTTGGTCAAGTTCAGGTTGATAGTTCTTCAACTGAGATACATGGAACACATTATGAACTGCACTGAACCATGGTGGTAATGCCAACTGATATTCCACCTCTCCAACCCATTAAAGTATCTCAAAAGGGACTATATATCGAGGAGATAATTTTCCCTGCTTCCCAAAATGACGATTTCTAAGCCTTGGAGAGATTCTCAAAAGGACATGATCACTCACCGCAAATGACAACGGTCTTCGGCGATGATCTGCATAAGATTTCTGATGACTCTGTGCCATCTCCATCCTTTTTTTATCAACTTAATCTTCTCCATTGTTTGTTGGACAAGTCTCATCCTAACTAGTGAAGTCTCACCTATTTCCACCCAGTATAGTGGAGAACAATAAGGATGCCCATACAATGATTCAAACATAGCCATGTGTATCGAGGCCTGATAGCTGTTATTGTATGAGAACTCCACTAAGGGTATATGATCCTCCCATGAGCCCCCAAAATCCATTACACAAGCCTGAAACATATCTTCCAACGTCTGTATCATCCTTTAGGATTGTCCATCCATCTGAGGATGATACGCCGTACTCATATTCAACTGAGTTCCCAGGGCTTTCTGTAAGGATTTCCAGAAATGAGATGTGAACCTCAGATCTCTATCTGAGACGATAAATACTAGTACACTATACCTCTTTACCACTTCTCGAATATAGATTTTTGAATTATCATCCACTATATGAGTTTCACAAATAGGGATGAAATGGGCCGACTTGGTTAGACGATCCACTGTCACCCAAATGGAATCGTGTTTCTAGACTGATCTTGGAAGAGCTGTAACAAATTCCATTGCTATCTGATCCCATTTCCACACTGGGATAGGTTAATATTGTAACATACCAGCTGGTCTCTGGTGCTCAGCTTCTCCCCACCACTGAGTTTTGAAATCATTGCAAAACAGTCTACATCAGATGTCTCTGCCTCCTTTACTATCTCCACCAAATTAGTAACAAGCACAATTGGAAATAAAACCGCAACATCAGCTTGGCCTTCACATTCTATACGCATGTCGTCTAGGACCGACATCAACTGCCATTCATCTGAATCTTCTTTCTCCAACTGAGCATATGACTTTCTTCTTAATTCATCAGCCACCGAATTTACCTTACTCGATGTATATATCAAGTCAAAGTCGAACATTTGAAGATACTCTATCCATATCCTCTTCCTCAGATTCAAATCTCGTTGTGAGAAAATATGCTTCAAACTCTTATGATCCGTAAACATAGTGAATTTCTCACCAAAGAGATAATGTCTCCATGTTTTTAAATCATGGGCGACTGCAGCAAACACCAAATCATGTGTTAGGTAATTTTTCTCATGCACTCTCAACTTCCATGAACCATAAGCAACCAAATGATCTCTTTTCATGAGAACACAACCCAACCCTGATCCTGAAGCATCACAATACACCACATACCCCCATCCTGATTCTGGAAAGATCAAGATAGGTGCCGATGTAAGGCGAAATTTCAACTCTTTAAAAGATCTCTGACATTTCTCAGTCCATTAAAATACACTGTTCTTCTTTGTCAATGCTGTCATAGGTGAAGCTAGTCGTGAGAAGTCACGCACAAAGAGACAGTAATAACTAGCTAGACCAAGAAAATATTGTATTTCAAAGACATTATTTCGTGGTTTCCAAGAAAGAATAGCTTCTATCTTTTCTGGATCCACTAAAACACCTTTCTCAAAAACAACATGGCCCAGAAAGCGTACTTATTGTATCCAAAAATCACACATTGATAATTATTCATACAACTGATGGCCTCTCATGATTTACAACACTATCTTCAAGTGTTGCTCGTGCTCAGAACTTGTTCTTGAATACACCAATATGTCGTCCACAAACACCACAACAAAAGAATCGAGATATCACTGAAATATTTGATTCATCAATGACATAAAGACTGTTGGTGCATTCATAATACCAAAAAGCATGATTACATATTCGTAGTGGCCATATCTGCTTCTGAAAGATGTCTTTTGAATATCCTCCTTCCGAACTCACAATTGGTGATATCCTGGTTGTAAGTCAATCTTGGAGAACCACTGATCTCTCCTCAATTGATCAAACATGTTATCAATGCGTGGAAGTAGATATCTATTATTTATTGTAACTTGGTTGAGTATATGATAATACACACATAGCCTCAAAGTTCCATCTGCTTTCTTTATAAACAAAACTGGTGCTGCCCACAGAGACACGCTTGGCCAAATAAAACCTTTTTTTTCCAATTCTTCCAACTGCACTTTCAATTCCTTTAACTCCATTGGTTCCATCCAATAAGATGGAAGTGAGATATGACTGGTCCCCAGAATGAGATAAATCGTAAACTCCACTTCTCTTACAGGTGTAAACCCTAAGATGTTTTCAAGAAATACATCAGGAAATTGATCCAAGACTATTGGAAAACTGTTATTCATGATCTCATTCATCGATTCCAAGTTTAACGCAGCCAACTGGTAAGAGATCGTTTACACTACTGGTGCCAACAAGCCCATTTCACCTACCTTCACCACTCTTTCTTCTCTAAAGAGATGCACGATTCCATCCTCAGTTGTGAAACTGGTTGTTCTACTATAACAGTCGATGTGAGCCTTGAAATCTATCAACCAATCCATAACCAGGATTATATCATAGACATCCATCTCCATTATAGAGAAATCCCATTTCATCTCAGCTTCATCAATAGTTATAGAACATGGTCTACACACGAAGCTCTACACTCTCTTTCATCGAGAGAAGATTTATGTTTTATCACAGGAGGCATCATTTCAAGTTCTAAGTTCAGCAAATCAGCAATACAGGACGAAATAAAGGAATTCGATGCACCAGTATTGAACAACACTTGTTCGAGGGTAGAATTCAAAAGAATCATACCTCTCACCATAGATTGTCCAGACTGGTCATCCACAATCACCTGTTCTGCTCCATAAAATTTCTTTGTTGCTACACTTTACTCCTTATTTCCTTGTTGAGATTTCCCTGCTTGAGGAGTCATGGTATTCCTGGAATCACCATAGCTAGCTCGGTTCTTCTGAAGAGACTGATTTTTCTATCCTCACCCTATCGAAGCATAAGATGATTCTGACACCTGAGAAGTGTCATGAACACCCGATCGTGGAGCACTGCGACAATATCACTGAAGATGCCCCATATTATTGAAATTGTGGCATGATCTCGGTGGTTCTATACATTCTCGTTTCATGTGATCAATCGAGCCACTTTGAAAACATCCGGAATTCATCATGGTTCGTGGAGGAAGACTCACCTATCCAGCCGTCTGATTCTGATTCGCACTACCACCTTGGAAGTAGGTGTCCCTCTTCCGCTTGTTCCCAGTATTAGAGTTCCCGCCAGTTCCTGTGGGTATCATCATACTTCCTCCTCCCATAACTCCTGAGATGTCTCTTTCAGCTACTGTTTCTTTGTTTACCATCTCTGTATAATCTGTAATATAGAGCACAACTATCATCGAATGAATCTCCTATCGCATCCCTGATTCAAAGATGCGTGCCTTCCGCGACACACTTGCAGCAACTTCTGGTGAAAATCGCACTAAATTCATGAATTTAGCTGAATACTCCGTGATAGAGAGATTATCCTACTTCAGGATGAAAAATTACATCGTCCTCTGGATCTTGAACATGTGAGGATATAATTTTTTATAGAATAATTCCTAAAATTCTTCCAAGCCCAGGCCTTTATCCACCTTAGCCTACACCACTAGCTCCCACCACTGTCATGCAAGATCCTCCAGTATATATATCACCAACTTTACTTTTAGTTCTTCTGGTGTGCCGATGAAATTGAAGATACGATTCATCCTACTCAGCCACACCTCCACCCTTTTGGGTTCAAAATCATCCTGAAACATGGGTGGATTCTACTTCTGGAACTGAACGGAATGGTCTACATGGCTTGACTCATCCCTCTTATTCCCCGTGTCCATAGGCTGAAATGCTTGAACTAAACTTTGGACTAGTTGCTGGTTCACATGTGGCTCAGGTGCGACCACATTCTCCGCAGCCTCTTCCGTTTGGTATCTACGACGCCTAACATGTTCCATTTTCTATCCAACAACGCACGCCGTTAGTCTAACATTCTAGAAACTGAAGGCTTATCATTTCAATTTATATCACATCACTTTCACAACATTGATTTCCAACCATCAAGCTTTTCCACATTTACCCATTTCTAAAAAGAAATATTTTATTTCTTTTGAAAATCAATATATTTTCAAAATACATCAACCATTCTATTTTCAAAATCTTGCATTTGAAAACAAGTTTAAAATTTTCAGAAATCACACTTTTGCATCAAACCATAATCCATTTCTCAAAATGATATATGCACTCCTAGTGGGAAGTCATTCCTCTAATGCATGTCATGATCATCTCATTGGCTAAATCCATGACAATGAGGTTTGTTATCCTATAAGTGTCTCCAAAACACTTATGTACCCAACTCCCTAGTAACTTGAAGTTCAATATAAAAAGGTTAGCTATGTCTTTTTATGCTCTACATTCCAAGTTCTAAAAATCCTACTCCTTCCTAAGATGACCACCCAATGAATAGACACATAAAAATTCAACGCCAAGACCAACAAAAACTGATCACTACTTGTTCCACAAATAAAGGAATAAGATGATTGCATTTATACCCCAAGGATCGAACAAACTGATACCATTTGTAACACCCCACCCCTACCTCATTGGCTTGAGGAGGCGATGAGGGATACTTGGCCTTAAGCAACATCCCCAAGGTGCCAAAGGCTGGCAATAAATGCCGAATGGTTTCAAAAAAAGTGGGGGATGATTTAATCTTTTTGAACATACCACAGAACCAACAACCACAACCAAACTAATCAACTAAATGATGCATGATAAAAGATAAAACAACTCACCATTTATTTTATCAAAAACCAACCAAGAGTACCACAATGGAGACCAACACTAAATCAGAGTAAATAGCGGAAAGAAAAACTGAAAGACTATAAGACGAAAACCCAACTCCATGCTCCACAAGATCCATGCTCCAATGTCACGAACCAGCCCAAGTGTCATGAAGTATTGTTGTAAACATGTGAAACTTTACCTTCGCCAACATCCCAGTATATGACATCTACAAAATCACCAACGTGCTAAAGCATGGGGTCAGTAATGAAACTCAGTAGGTTTTCCCCGATGACTTCCCAACCCATGCCTCTAGGATAAAACATGTTAGCACATTTATATAAAACAATTTAAATAAAACAAATTCCAAAACAGTTCACAATGTAAAATGTTCCATGTCAAAACCATTTTTCAACAAAAACCATCTTTCTCAAGAAAAGCAACCAAGAAAAGTTTCCAATCAAATTCACATTTCCATTTCATGAAATCCATTTTCAGAACACCCAAACATTTCACAACCCATGAAATCAACCATGCATGCTTCATTATGACAGTTCCATACTCATGAGCAGTCTCTTGTCGATCTACCAAGTCGTCAAAAGGTAATTATTCCCCATGTTCCATTACACCTTTGGCACCGAGCACAAGGTCATATTTCAACCAAGCCTCGTAAATGCAATATGAATGTACACACCAAGTATTCCCAAAAACCACATCATTCCAACCATCCCAAAACCATTTCAATAAAACAAACCTTTTATTGAAAACCTTTTTCCTACAATCCATTTTCCAAATCCAGAAAATCCATATTTTAAAATCACTATTTTAAAATCCAGAAACCAAAACACTTTGAAAAAACCATTCTTTCAGTTTCCACAATTCCATCAAAACCCATAAATCATCACTAAAGAATATTTATAACATGCTTTTCACCACAATTTCACAATCAAAACCAGGAAAATAAATCAATTTGAACTAAGCCTTCAAGTTCTAAGAAAGTGGAATCAAGAGTTAATCCACCTACCTCAACAAAATAGGCGAAACCAACCCAGAACCGGGTCGAAACACCACGAAACCTCATTAGATTCCTCCCCCTATCACCAACAAGACCAAAACCCGACTTAAAGGTCATCCACTACCTTAGATATACCCACCTTTGGCATAGATATAAGGATCCATCAAGAGGGAAGAAGGAGATATATGAAAACTAAAGGAAACGAGACTTACCTAGATCAAATGGCCTCTAAACGCCAAGGCAAGCCTCCAGATAGCTTCCAAAACGCCTGGTAAGTGTTCTCCCACCTTCACTAGAGAGAAATCCCGAGTTAGGGCCATCTAACAGAAAAAACGAGTGGGTTTAAAGATAAAATGGATTAGATCCTTAAAAATAGGATCTAAGTTGACTTCGCGCATGGTTAGTCCGCACGGTTAGTCAAATCGTGCGCTAACCATGTAGTAGTCACTTCTTGGAAGGGGAACACCACAAGGCTTCCTCGCACGGTTTGCCCAAACCGTGCACACACCGTGCGGTCTCCTCTGTACAAGTGACCAACACCTGCACGGTTTGGGAAAACCGTGCGAAGCCCATGCGTCACCACATTTTACCCTTTAACACCTTAAAAGTCTCTAAACTTTACCAACCATTTCTTATATTCTTCACACACTTAAAAACCATAAAACAAGGGTTACTTACCAGAAACTGGGGGTACTACACCTAAGAAATTCTATTCATAAATCTAGAAACTACATTTTGAAATCTTTCCAAATAGAAGATGATTTCTCAGACTCTTCAAAACCAAACTCATATGGTTCTCATGCTCACACTTGGACTTTAAATAAACCACAATATCATCCATGAACACTACCACAAAAGTGTCAAGATATTGGTGAAATATCCAATTCATCAGCTCCATAAAAACTACTAGAGCATTAGTCAGACCTAAAGGCATCACAAGATAATCATAATGGACATACCTTCTTTTGAAGTCTGTCTTTAGTATATCAGACTCTTGGACACTGATATGATGATAACCTGAATGAAGATCAATATTCTACAACCACTTTTCCCCCATTAATTGATCAAAAAAATAATCCACATGAGGCAAAGGATATTTTTTCTTATTCATTACCTAGTTCAGCTTCCGATAGTCCACATATAATTAAAGTTAACCATCTGCTTTCTAGGAAAATAGCACAGTTGATGCCCAAGGAGAAACACTAGGGTGAATGAATCCATTTTCTAACAGTTCGTCCAACTGAATATTGATCTCTTTCAACTCTTTTGGTGCCATAAGATGATAAGGAATGGATATCAGATGTGTACCTGGCACTAGGTCAATCGGGAACTCTACACCTATCTCTAGAGGGAGACTGGAGAATCCATCTGGGAAAACATCAAGAAAGTATAAGACAACAACAAGAAGATTCTCA
This sequence comes from Viscum album, assembly GCA_963277665.1. Lineage (NCBI taxonomy): Eukaryota > Viridiplantae > Streptophyta > Magnoliopsida > Santalales > Viscaceae > Viscum > Viscum album. The sequence continues at coordinate 1,967,081,350 of OY728121.1, forward strand.
ACATCAGAAACATCATTGAACTGAAACAAAATGACATAAAAAACTAATAAGATCCTTGTAGGAAGGCCCCTCATGAACTGATCTTGGATCCCACTCCCCTAGAAAGACACGGGACCTCCCATCAATAGTATGAAATGAAACAGACAGATGATAGAAATATATCTCAGCTAGATGAGTGACAAGAAAAACCACACCGATGATGATGTCAAATAGATCCATATCAAGAATGAGAAAAATCCCAAACCAACTCCATGTCAGCTATAGTTAATGAACAATAAAAACACTATAACCCCTTCCCTTTCCTCTTTCCAAGAGGTGCCGCTAACTCCACTGTAAAGGGAATAAGTTCCATTGGAAGTTTAATAATATCAAAAAAAATCACAGATATAAAATAGTGGGAGGAACCATTACCAAACAAAGTAGTAGCTACTGAAGCTGCAATAAGGATTTTACCTCTCGCTATTGCTGGACCTAGATCCACTTCCATTGGACACTCATCTACTATGTGTAACCACATCACTCCTATGGCCTGTGGCGGGACCTCTATAGTCTTTTAAGCTTCTGACTGCATTGTCGTAGCATTTGGAGCCAAAAATCCTTGACTACAACAAGGTGTATTCATAGCCTTATAGAGATGTTGTAGATAATAAACACGTCCACGACTATTTCACATCTTTACAGGAATAAGACAAGAATGTTTGGCGTGCCCCTTTGCCGTATTGGTAGAAATTTAGAGGCACACTTCCTACTATAACAGATGGTGAAGAGAAGGCTTGCTGCTGAGACCCACCTACACCACTCCTACGATAGTCCTTCACTTCCACTTATTCCAATACATGCTGTTGAAGCTATCTCCAGTTTAAAGAGAAGAGGTGGAAAAGACAACATTGATTTCCATGTACATATCTTCCATCATTTCTTTATCCACTATCTTTTCATGGGTAGAGAGATTCAGTATGAACACCCACGATCAAATGTATGGTCACAAACCCTACAGGTACTTCTGTGCCTTTAACTGGTTATTCCTTATGATGTTCAGAGAAAAACGGACAAGCTCAGAAAACTAGTTGGTGTAGGCTGACACTAAATGCTCTCCCTACTTCAATTATAGGAACTTCATATATTTTCCATCGTTAGAGACTTTGGAAATAACTACTAAAAGAATAGGGTTTTGAAAACCTTCCAATCCAATCCCACATGTTTGTCTATGAAGACCATAGAGTCCCACCAATTCTTTTCCGGAACCCTTGAGTCTGAACGTTGCACACTTTACCATGATATTCTCATGTGTCTCCAAGAAGTAAAAGATTTGATCAATCATATCCCTCCAATCCTCCACCTCTTGAGGTTCAGTGGTCCCTTTAAAGGAGGGTTGCTTCTCGTGCAAGAAATATCACAATCGATCTCTTTCTCCTCTAACTCCTAATTGTATATCAACCACTGCGTTCTGAACTCATGTCACATCCCGATTGATAGCATGGACTGATCGTACTATGTTCTGGATTATATTATGATCCATATGTGGATTTCATTGATGAGTATCACCTATACCTTCCTGAGAAAACTGTGGATGATTTCTTAGAGGCATACTGTTGCACATAGAAACATAATAATGAATAAACACTGAACAATTCATAGTTCAAACTAGAAAACCCATAAGAAAAAACTAAAATTTTTAAAAGGAAAAACCAACACTAGAGACACATATCACGACATCCCATGGTAACTTAACTTCCATTATGAATAGATCTGACCAGGAAATCATCGCAATATACATATGAAATCCCAAAAATCTTATCTCTAGTCTAACTGACCTCCCATGAAAAGATACATGAGGAAATAATTTCCTCTGATACCAAACTATAATGAACTGGACCCTGTTTCCCTCAATACCGGCACCCGACCCAATCCATCACATACCCAAAAGGCGTTTCTGATCCCCACAGTCTGATGAAAATCACCCAGGAATCAAACAAAAAAATCGAGGTAATGATTTCTCCCAACCTAAACGACCATATGGAATACATATATAGAGAAATAAAGGTAAAATGAACGGATAACATAATATATATTCCCTAACTATATGAAAACAACAGAAATAAAACAACTATAATGATACCTAAACACTCCAAAAAAAATTCTGACTACAAGGGACTCAAAACCAATAGCTACGCCAATGATGGAATGGATGATATCCAATAATATCACAATTAGCTACCCATTCCAACTGACATGAACCTCTCCACCTCACAATGGATCATTTCATTTCCTTGGACTGGAATAAAAAAAGGTCTACACACCACCGAAGCAGTGCGTAGGGTGTGAGCTAAGAGGCTCAGTAGGATCCCACCCAAGTGTTCCACAATAAGTATCTGTATAATAGATCGTGTATGCTCATTTATAAAGAAACATGGCATGATAAGTAGTAAATCATATTTATAAAAAATATGGTAATTATTTCCATTTTTATTCTATAGTTCTAAAAAAAAGTAGGTGTATCAGTTTCAAAGAATATTTTCCATAACATTTTTTCACAAGCATAAACATGAATATCAAGGCTAGAAACAGAGATCCAAGAAATAAAAAACAGAATCACATGTATCACACACCAAGGAATAGTACATGACTTTGTAGAAGACTACTCATACCATAAGAATAAAGTGCAAAAAACTTATCCTTTAACAATAGGCCTAGGAAGCAGAGGAAACCCCTAAGAGTAATCATCTAAAAATGTAAATATCGGTCCCCTATAACAATAGGCTTGGGAAACATTGGAATTCCCAAAGGAAAAACTCCTTGATAATAACATCAATGGATGATTTTATCAAGATAAAAATTACACCTAAGTACCCAAGGTAACCCATGTTCTCGATTTCACAAACCCATTTCAATGCCTTAAAATTCATTCAAAACAATTTATAATCCATTTATCAAAGGCCAGGGAAAACTATTTTTCTTTCAAAACCCTTTTTCAATACAAACAATAATCATTCCAATTTCATAATCAATTTAAAAAGAAAATTTCAATTCAAAACAAACAGGTTCATTATCATAGGCCAGAGACGGGACCACCTACCTCAAAGTTCAGGTCGCACATGCCCAAAATTAAATCTAAAAGTAATGAAACCCTATAACCCTATCAATGAAGGACCTATAATAAAACCCGTACCCAAATGTATTGATTCAAAATATGAGACAAGGTATCGGCGGATATATGATATCTCAGGTACCTCAAGAAAAAATGCCCGCTACACCTCATCTAGCCAAGGAACTACCTTAGAGACAAGATCTTGCAACAGATCTGGAGATACACACCATAGATTCAATGAAGATATAAAGCTGATCAGATCAATATGGAAAGAGGGGAACCTCTAAAAATCACTTATGTGTAGCCTAGGGTCGATAGAAATGATTTCTGGAAAGAATAGACCAAGAAAAAGTTCCAAATATGTGAATGTAACCTAGGAGCAGGTCGAGTCAGGACGTGTACCCTTTGGTCACTGTGTGTAGTCCACGTTAGATATGTACGTCGAAAAACCCATATTCATGGGTTAAAAATCTTTTATTTAACCCGTACAGGATGTGTACTTTATGTACATGATGTGTAGCAGCTCACAACATGATATCCCCATTCATGACATGATCTCCTAGTTCATGACATGAAACAAACATGAAGTACACGACATGTACTTCAGGTACACAGTGTGTACCTGTTCTGTAGTCTGTAGTAAACCCAAAAAAATCACATAATTGGATTTTAAAACAATAAGAGAACTTATAAAAATGGAAAACATACTAGATCAATGTAACATGATGTTATAGGTCACATCAGCTTCCTCTGTCCACCTTCATCTTAGCATGTCGGAGACTAAAAACTCTTCCCATAAAAAGCCTCACAATGTTTCACTTGAATTCTACAGGTGAAACTGTTGTTTTATAAGAACTCTATTAGGGGAATGTGTTGATCCAAATATCCCTATAAATCCATTTACCATGTTATAATCATTTACTATAGAGATTGAGTAGTCCTTTCGTACTGAACATATGTTTGAGGGATATAATTAGTGTTGAAGCTCAGTTGTATATCCAATGCTTGCAGAAGGCATCTCGAAAACATCAAGAAAAAACATTGATATCAATCAGATACAATAGAGATTTGAACTCAATGTAGTATTACCACTCCCATTATCTATATCTAGGTGGGCTGGAAAAAATAGGAATCCTTTTTAATTGCAATGAAATTCACTAACATTATATGGTGATCGACTACTACCAAAATTACATTATTTCCTTTCGGTATCCTAGTAAGTCCTATGAAAAAATACATGGCCATGATTTCAAATAACCATAATGGTATGAGAAATGGTTGATTCATACCCTTATACTTTTATCATCCTGACATGTCTTCTTATCATAAAAATAATTGAGACACAAAACCCACAATTTTTCTCTTTAGGTTATCCAATAAGCTGTTCTAATTAAATATATATATATATATATATCATAGTGCTTCCTGGATAAATTGGGAATGATTAAATATTCAAATCATACATATGTTCCATATTTAGTTCTAGATTTTACGGGACACATATCATGTATCTAAACCTTATAACTCCATCTTCGGTAATGTCGAACTCTGGAATATTATTTATTTTATTATCTAGCAACTCATCATCATTCTAGGCCTCCTTGATACTCTAATGAATATATGGATGAGAAATTATTTACTAAAGGTATAATTAAAATCCTATTATCATTATAAATTACACCCATTTCATGTTTAATCATATTGGATCCCTTCCAATCCCCATCATGTATAGACTTGCGGGATCCTTTCTTTTTAGAGTATCCACCACTTTGATTTCCTAACTAGTATGGAAATGGATTACAAATCATAATATATGATCATATCTAAACACTTTTCTTTGTCCATATTAATCTCCTTTTATGTGAATATATACTTTAGGGTTTTTTTGGTTCATGAATATATCACAATTATATCACCAAAGATAATTATGTGAAGTAATTAATGCAATTACCAACATTTCTAATTATAGATTATGTGTTTGGTTGATCTTCTCATGGATAATTATTTAGAAGGAGGAAAAAACTATCAATTTTTCATCATGAATGACATTAAACCCAAACCATTTTTAGATTCATCATTATTGTTCAAAAATCCATACCCACTGGTGGTTAATCTGAGCACAAGTGTAGTGATTTGATACTTCTAATTCTCATTAACGATTTCCTCACATTCAAACTTCCAAAAAATCTGAACTCTATTCTAAGTATTAATTGTTAGTGGGATTGAAAATCATGATGTGTCTCCAAAAAACAATTATAGTTACTAAAAAATCTATAGAAACATTGAATTTACATCATAGATATTATTATTAGACATATTTTAAATTCCAAATCTTTTTATGTATTCCCATATATACCATTTATGGTGATAAAAATCCATGATAAGGTTTATAATTCCTTGTATAAGTTAAAGTGATAACATACCAACTCATTTAAATGGGAGACAATGAAATTATTTTGGAAAAACATCAACATATTCAATTATGATGTACATGTCATCAGGGTTTATTTTTCTTTAGTCTAAATCATTTTACCTAGATATGAGTCACCATAATGTAAAAATATCAATTCATGAGATGATAATACGAAATGAGATTAATATTCTTCCTTATATGTTTATAGAATCCAAGGTTTTTTTCTGATACCGAGTGTTAATTCATTATCCTAGAAATTTATGTTGGTTCTAGACAAGGAAGGATAATATATACCTAGAAAAGAATCAAATTCCACCAAATGGAGAATAATAAGATTTTAAATAACATTCCAAAAAATATCAACTTATGAAATAATAATCATAGAAGGTTTCCCCTAATGCTATAAAATCACTTTTGGAGGGTACACAATTTCATTAGAAGGCTTATAAGATATGCTAATATTTCATGAAATGGAAGGAAACATGAAAAATATAACTTTGGTGATGTTGTTATGTGTATTTAAGTCATCATGATCCATTTAAGCATATGAAATTCCCTGTTCCATTAACCATGGAGGATATAAGTGTTCATCATGATTGTTATCACTTATAATATAGAATTTATACATGGTAATTACCAACATGTCAATATTTACTAGAATAAACTATTTATGGTACATTAGATTGAACTTTATTTCTATCCATTATGTTAAATGAATTATTCATTTTCCCCAGCAATTAGCTACATAATGCCCTATTTTTCTAAATTTTAAACATCATTTTTTAAAATTGTGACATTTACCTTGGTCCTTATTTCAACATTTTTGAAAATTGGGAAATTGAATCTCCATTACATTATCTCTTTTATGTGTTTAATTTACATAATATATTTTCATACTCTTCTTGTTCATGCTTGGAAATTAATCTATGTGACAGTTCTTAATTTTGATTTTTGATAGCTTATTTTTAATAAAAACAAGACATATTTTGTTACCTACTATCTTTTTAGGCATCTAATTTTTCAAATCATCACATTTCCCCTCACATTGGTTGTTGACTCAATTTATCATATTTCCAGCTAATGAATTAGAATAAATATATAATTAGGGAAGATAAATTTTAAACTATTAAACTCATAAACGTGAAACCATGAACATTAATAGGATAACTCATAAATGATATATATTCATTAAAATATTAATTTATTTGTTTTAATCAATGTTTTCCATGATATATTTCGTAAAACAATATTATGGTAATTTTTGCTAACTTAATAATGATTTATAAGGGAATTTTAAATTTTCCAAAGAATATCCCCTAGGAGTGTCAAACAAGGTTTGAGTAAAGGTCTACTTTCATGCACCATGTCATGATAAAGTCCATCTCAATACACACTTTTTGGGGTTATTACCCTAATGTACATATATTTCAGATTCACATCATCTTGTAGTATCCAGATATGGATTTATATTCATGGAAACCACTTACTCTATAATTTAAAAAAATATTTTATAATTTAGATATTTCTATTCTTATCCATTAGTATTCTAATATAATTTTAAAATCCATTTCATTAAATAACCTCACTTTACTTTGATACACACTATGAACATCCATGACTTTAACAGACCTTATTTTTGATTTATTACAAAAAGGAACACATTATATAGTCACAAGTGATAATCAGGCCTTATGTGTTTATGAAAATAGGTACATAGAAAATAAACATGATAAATATATATAACAATATTATTGAAAACTTTCTTAACATGCTCTAAAAAAATTGACCATTCTTCTAAAACTACATGGGATATCCTAGTGACTTACAAAAGAATAGTGTGAGTTATAAATAAATTTAATGGAAATAATGAAATAAAGAGTTAAACAAGTATATGTGATCCAATAAAAATATCAAGGCAACATAATATGTGTGATGATCATAATCATGATAAATTATTCATGATATATCATGATATCAGAAATACACCATGAGAGTGTGACAACACCATTAAACATGAAATCACAAACAAAGGTCAAGGATAACCTCTAAGATATCTTTAAATAGTGTAAAATGTCTAATAATTTGTTAGTTTTACTCTATAAAACAATACATGATGACTCAAGAGTCTAAAACAATACCCAATTCATTTGTGCACTATCTAGGGGCACCTGTCATTTTCATTTCATATGCATAAATTAGTGTTCCACATGAATAATAAACAAAATATTCATTTCAGAAATTTTAATACCATGATAAAGGATAGTGGATTATATACATATATTTATCCAATAAATGAAATATAGTTACATCTAGGTGAATATTCTTGAGTGTATATAATGATGGGTATTAACAAAAACATGTTGTCATGGAAAATTCATCGGATAATTCTTATATAATAACATATAAACATAAAGGTTCATGGGAGGACTTATTGAGAGTTAAAGTGTCCTTTTAATCACACTAATATAATAATAGAAATAATATGGATGTTTGAAATCATATCCCTATAAGAAAAATTGAAATACAAATGGAATGATATAAAGTATGTTCTTGAATAAAGAAGAGTAGGAGAGGAACCATTACCATGAGGGAGTTTTTTCAAAATACTTGGTTGATATTTTTAAGAGCATGGGGACAGCTATATGGGGGGGGGGGATAGAGAGGTATGTGTAGATTAATGTTCTGATCTATGTGTTTTGAGTCAAGAGTAATGTGAGGATGGGTGGGTTTATATAGAAAAATAAAGTAGAGTTCTATATTAGTTTACAAACATAGGTTTTAAACTCTATATGATAAAATAATCAAACCCAAAAACCATACTATGATTTTTAAACATTTTTTCCCAAATTAGAGTGTTTTTAATAATTTTAAAATTTTAATAACTAATATCTTTAATATTATACCCTTGGCGATTTATAAGTGACTCATATCTAAAAGGAATTAATTTTAAAAACCTAAAATATAATATAGGTTTTGGTACATTAATTAAGGGTTTAAAAAATTAATAAAATAACCAAAAAATAAATTATTTAAAAGGTGAAATTTTTATTGGGATTTAGATACCATTTATGGAATCTATTAAATCAATTTTATGTCATTATGATCTCATAATACACATAGAATATTTACACTGTATTTAACTATGTCCCCCAAATTTGACATTCTCTGTAAATTATTACAAAATCACCATTGGATAATTTCAACATGTATATTTAAAAAATATTATTTATTTTATCCAAAAAAAATCTATATGTATGTGAAATTAAAATTTTTAATAAAAATACTTGTTTAAGAAAAATACTATTTTTTGACAATTATATTTTTTATACCCTGATTAAAACTACAATTTATTTCATAAAATTATATTATAATTTATATTTTGTTAATAATATTTAATAATAATATGTTATTAATATATAATTTATTTTAAGAATTCCTAAATTCATTAATAATATTGTCTTGAATGAATCAATATGTTTCACAATAATAAAATTTGTGTTTTATTGTATCAAAATCTAATGTTTACCAAATTCATTTTTTAATAATTTAAAAAGTTATATTACCAAAGGATAAATATAATAATTTTTTAATAATATATCATTCAAGAATTCATAATATTAGGGTATAGAAACAAATCCATTTATTAGTTCAGGGAATTCCCTAAGGTAAAGGTTTGTGATGTAATCGTTTTCTTCAGGTTTTTTAGAGTATATGGATTGGGTAACAATATTGGTGAGATTGAAATTATTCCATAAATATATTTTTTATTTAGTTATTAAATATCACAATGGTATTGATATGAAAAAATCTCAATGACTCTCTATGCCTTAAAAGATCTAGAAAATTTTCTTTATATGTTGTGATCCAACTGATCATGGATATCACTTATTTATCTATATAAATTAGACTTTATGATAACCATTAATATACTAATCATATGATCAGTGTATAATTACTATATTATAAATTATTTTCATTATTAATAGTATTTTAAATTCAACAGGATATAACTTATAACTGTCTAAAATAACCAAATTTGTACACATGATTTCAATTACCAAATTATATAATAAATAATTTAATTTAATCAAGGACACTTCATTTATAATTTACGAGGTCATTAAAAAATATTGACGAATTCATTCATTATGTTAGATAATCCCAATTTTGAAATAAATATCATTATTGGAAATCATTGAAAATAACTAGAGGATGGGGTCAGAGATAATGTATATATTTAAATTTCCCCATGGAAAATATTGTTGAGGTTTAGGTAAAAGTAAAGTATCTAATCCATTATAAAAATTATGATTATTTATAATATCAGAGTTATAGAATTTCACCTTTTACATTAACCACACCTATATCAAATATATATTTAGATTGAAGTGTCATTAATGATTATAGATATTATAGATCCCAAAAATATAATTAATTTTTAGGTCTTAAAATAGAAACATGATCTTTCATACAAAGAGTAGCGGGTGATGATATTATATCATAGGTATGAAGTGATAAAAATTTAGAAAAAACACTGAATGAATGTAAAATAATAGAACCATATATATGGATTCTCAATATGGGAACCTGAGGATGAAGGGATACATAGGATTCCTCATTTTTTATTATAATAAAATATGAATTGAAATTTCATGTATAAAATTTATAATGTGAGATGGGATTTAATAATGCATACAATAGTAAATAAAATATCACATCTTAATATATGTGTGTGTATTCTTGACAGTATAGAGTTATTTTGAGACAATGATCATGGGTATATCATGAGGATTCAAACATTGCACATAGATACTCATAACTATTACTTGGTATGTAATAAAACTAATGAAATCTAGTGTCAATGGGGGACCCGGGTAAGGTAATTTGGTATTCGGGATAGGATTCAACTTTTAAGAATGTGTGGAGAAGAAGGTTTATCAAGAGGCTAAATATTTAACTCAAACCTCACTGATCCATGCATCTCACTATCTATGGATGAGAGGTTATCAATAAATATTAACCAATAATATCTTAGGGAAATTAATGGTTTTTTTCATGTTTTCCATTATTAGATGATTCATCCTTGTGATTGTAAATATGCCTATAAATTTGGAGGATTAAAAATAAAGTAAATAAAAATTGGTTCTTAAAATTGTATGATTATTCATATAGGAAATGGAAACATTGACATTGATGTTCCTTTAGAGATCGAGAAATACACTAATTAGGACCCAACTTTCTAAAATAAAAACCTTGTAATTTTTAGAATATTGGAATGGTATGTCAATTTTAAATGTCACTATTAAAATAACATTAATTATCATATCTATGTAAGGATACATGTACCAAATTTAGTTTTTGTCCCCCTAAAATCAATAGGGATGTTACATCTTAAATTGTAGGACCTATTGTGTTGGATGAAAATAAAATTAAATATAACTTTAGATATTAGTTCATCGTATTGGGAGATATAGACCATCTGATAAGTCATCCATATAGTGTCTCCCAAGGTGTATTAGTATAAAATTAATATTGATATTGAATATTACATTACACATTATATCAAATATTATTTCATTCTACTAGGAAATGAGATATCCGATTACATGGAAGGTAAAGAAACTCAAACAATGAAATTAATCCCCTTTAAATTTTTTTAGAGTGGTATAGAGATAGGAAACTAATGAAAATATTTATGAATCATAAAATCCCCATGAAAATCTGAGTTTTATTTTGATAAAATTGGATTTTTATATTGAAAATGAAAATTTGTGACATCAAAGAATTTCTAAAATCTCAAACACTGTTAAGGACACTATTTTTCATCTTCTATTTTTTGAGCCTAAATTTTTATCCACTAAAGTGGATGAAGGTGGATAGATATAATAAAGAGTTTCTAATAAGGATTTTTATATATGATTGATAAAAATTTAGTATCATTATGGATGACATATTAATTATTTCTTAATAGATGATGAAAGATTAACCCGACCATAGTAGTAGTAGATCATCAAGAGTGACTCATTTCAATGCTGTAGAGTCGGAGTATCTAGTATTATATATATCTCTCAATAAATAATATAAAGTGACATGTATTAAATATTCTATTGATGTTTGATAGGAACAATTAATATTTAATTCACTCATAATGTCTCGAAGGTATTTATTTTAGGATGGCCAATGTCCATCAATCTAATTGGTATCCAATGTGACCATTTATGATCAAATTAATGTAATTAAGACTCCTATGAAGGAGGAACAATAATATTATTTTTCAACCTTAACAAAGGATTCAATCCTTAATTGTAAAATAAAAGACCAAAAAATGACATTAAAGTATCCACACCCTTAAATTAGATGAGGTATATACCAATGTGCTATCCAAAAAAAACACTATCGTGTTAAAGGAATTCAAAATCAACAATTTTCAAAATATGAATATTATCATTTATTATTTTCATGGTCTGGATATTACCATGAAATAGATGATACATCAACAAATATATTTTAATCAATATTCCCTTGAGGTTTGGGAATGATAAAACAATTGATGATCGTAGAACATTTAAATTTATAAATTTTAAGGCTTAGTTCTCTAAACATAATTTTAATATCTAGAACACAGAAACTAAGAAAACCCTATGGGAACTTGTATAAAATATTGTTATTGAGTTTACTATCATCAAAATTATTCGAAAAATTTTGAACTATAGGGGTAAATTCTAAGGGATATATCTCTATTGTACCTTAATATTTTCTATAAATTGCTACCAAGGAATATGAAATGTTTAAAATTGGAAATCATAATAAATCTATTCAAGGACTATGGTTAGTCACCGAGGAATTCATGTGGTCTTAGATAATAATGTGATAAATAGGGAAAATGGGATATAAAATTCCCTTTAGGAATAATAATAATTTTTTGGATCTTGGGATGTGGTGTATATGGATTTTCAATGTAAAAAATATACATGGTAAATAAAGTCATCTAATAGAGTAATTCCCTGTAAGATGGATAGATGAATTGTTATTTTTCATTCCTTGGATGAGTTGGAGGAATTGAAATATTGTATACTTATGAATATAAAATCATATAATATCTAAATACACACATGCCATACAAGACAAATGAATGGGTGACTTATATTTTATATTTAGAAATTCTCAGGCAGTGAATATTGTGTGAACATGTGTGGTTTAAGAAGTGCAGTGAAGAAATATTTGAGAAATAACCTTTACACGTGAATATGAAAATTGAAAATCCCAAGGTTCAATATCTTTTAGGGGATAAATGATAACATTATTGAAATTTAAATAGAGGTATATGACTTGTAATAGAACATTATCAAAATTAACAATATTCTCAATGTGAAGTTTGACATAACAAATCTTATCAAAGAAGATAATTTATCTACCCAAGAAAAGAAAAAGATCAAAATCAAATGAATATATCAGAAAATAAATTTTATTTTTTAAATTTATCAAACTTGGTGATTACAAAAATCCATTAACAGGATTAAAAAAATAAAGGAAAGATAACTATCCTATATATTTTCTGACTTTTTTTGTTTTTTTAAATGATATTGAATGAAATAATATAACACATTTTTGGATACTATGTGTATTTATTTTATTACAAACTATAGGGGAATACAATATAAATTAGGGACATTATTCAAAATATTAATGATTAAATTGATAACATGCATATCAATCATATTATATACCTAGAGGAATTTTGACATATTATTTTTTTCTAAACCCCTCTAGTGCTCCTCTCTGAGATGGTGTCACCAACTGGTTGTTTCAGGAGATTTAGGATATAAAAAATAACAGGCTCCCAAATATATTCATAATTGTATTAAGTAATGGTTTCCCAACAAATTACAAAAAATCATAGTTTATAATCATACTACCTATATTTGAAGCCACTAAATATCTCCATAAATTTATATATGTACCAAGATAACACGTAATTTTTTTTTGAGTAAGATTATATCCACAATAATATACTTATTAATTATAATTGTGATATCTGAAAGTAAAGTTTATTTAATTATTTGTAGGAATATCCAAAACAACATAATTACATCCTCAGAATGTGTAAACCTCTTTCTAAAAGATAGAATAAATTGAAACGTTTCATTAATGATATGTATTTGGAAATCTATTGACACTATCAAAATGATTATTGCCTTTGATGTTTTACACATAATATAAATTAATAAATTGTTCATTAGAATGATCATATTTTTCTTAAAATATATTTTTCTACCAATATTGTTCATTAGAACCCAATATGGTATCATTATATTATCATGTGGAGTTAGGAATGGGGATCCAACCACTACAGTATTCTTTGGAATATGTAAATATTATATGATTTATACCATCATTAGGATTTATATTTAGAGGAAACATTATTTTATTAATTCTAGAAGTAATTTTAATGAAAATTTGAAATTTATATACATGTATGATATTGTTAAATTCTACTTTGGAAATACTAAAATCATATATGCTATGTAAGATAATCCAAGACATTATTGGAATGTCTTTGGAAAAATCTTTTCCTATTCCAGGTCACTATTTTTATTTAAAACAAATTTCATTTTATAAAGGATATTCTACATCAAGAAGAATATATACATTAAAAAATAAGGAAACTCTAATTTACATACCTATGAATTCTGTTGTTTTTTGTGGACCTAAATTAGAATACTTCAAAGTGATTTCTGGTGGAATAATGATTCATCTCAATGTATGGAATAAAAATTATATATATTTGGATTGTAGATTAACCTTCATCAATTGAACGATCATACTAATGTTTTTTTCTATTATTTTGTATATAATTCCAATTATATTCTATCATTATTTAACTGGAGAATCCTAAACAACATTTTATAGGTAGAATCAATGAAAGTAAATCCATCACTATATCATAGAAAATAACTTTCCTTAAATATATAGAAGTGGTATATCATAAAACCCCAATAATTTAAAATATTTTCCTTATATAATAAATAAAACTTTTTTCTATATTTATTTATATTCAAAACTATTTTTTCTTGTGTTATACGCAATTTTGAGTTAATTTGATAATATATAAGACACTCAAGACCATTATTAGAAGTGAATAAAACATCCATTGACTTTGTGATATATTTATTTTTATATTATATTGTCAATAATTTTATTTTACATTAATCTAATAGATATTGTTTATATATTCTAGGAATAAATCTAGTTTTACGTTGAAAAGATGGTATTTTTATAAAGGGGGTTTTACCGCCTTTTAATGGAACACCTATTTTATAAGAAATTTTTTACCATTTTATAAATATTATTTTCCAAAATAAAATTAATTTATGAATGTGAAATTTAAAAATAAACTTTTAGTAAATTTTTGGTATTTTCCGGAGAAGTTTCATTTTTTATGAATAGTAAAAATACTGTATATTAATTGTAAACTGCTTTTTTGGTTAAACTATAATTAATGATAAATTATATTTTAAATTTTTTTTAACTAAAAATATCAATTATACATTTATTAGTCCAATATATTTCATTATAATAATTTTTATATTTAATTTAGATATAAAAACATGAAGAACATTTGAATATTTTTACTTTACAATCTTCTTTCTCACCACGTCTATGGGATTAACATTAAATTTAATTTGGAAACATCTATGAATTGAATCTAAAAAAAATTACACATATTTAGAATCATTATAATATTTATAGTCTAATAATATCAGCTTATTCATTAACCAAAAATATTAATGAATGTAATTAAAATTAAATATTTCTATTAAGGTTAAAATTAGTTTACTTAGAAGTTAAACTTTAATCTTAAGGGAATAAAATATAGAAACATCTGAAAAATCAATTGAATGGACATATTTAGACCATATATTCCATTTTATATAATTTGGTTCATTATTTTTGTCACATTATGTAAGGGAGACGCCTCAAAAGCGATTTTTTATATTTAAATAATGCCACTCTTCCTCCACTATAAAAAGACACTCAACCCACCTACTTATTAACACCTTTAAAGATATTTTTATCATCAAAAACCTACCCAAATAATCTATAAAAATACATAACCTCATCCTAGAATCCTATATTTTTAAATACATTAAACGAGGGATGTTTTTTGGTGCAAACAAAAGGGAGTTACCCAAAGAAGAGGGAAATTCTTCTATAAGCACTTTGGTTTTATTTCATTCTACACCACATAAATTATTATTTTATATTTATTATATAATAAAATCAGTATTGTAAATATATTTATATTTTCTTAGGTAACAGGTATGACCTATAATCACACACACTTCTATCAAATTTGATAGGAAATCATCGTTCGGGTGTACTGTAAATACCCGTAAAATTCAAGGGACATTTTTTCTTAATTTTCGTTGGAATTTTACAAGAGCGCGGTTTCTGACGGCACCTGATTCCGAGGCCTGGTGTGCCCGGAATCAATTTCCGAAGTTTGGCTCGGGTACGTTCAGTGAATGAATGAGCGGGAATTTCTAACTTTTGAACCGGTACCCGGAATCGTATTCTGAGGGCACCGATGGAACCGCAGCGCCGATAATTTCTTAGTAACTCCTATTCCGGAGTTGCGTTTACACGAGTGTTCATAATAAAAATTGTGGAAGTTTATTTTATAATTACACTACAATTTTTATTATTTTACTCTAAGTGTTATTTCTTGATGGAATTTGGGTAACCACCCAACCTCCCTTGGGAGATTATGAGGGTGGTGGGGCCCACACGAACCCCACCCCTTCATATCCTCTAAAACCCCCCTCAACTCCCACTTTAATTTTGTTAACCTAAGTTATAACTTATGACTTAAATGTAATAAGTTTAATGAGGTGAGTTGTGTGTGGTTATTGAATTTCAAACTTTTGAAATTCAATTGGAAGGTTGTGTTAATAAAATAAGACTTAGTCTTATTTTATTATGTTAGAGTTTTGAAACCTTGAGAGGATTGGGAAAGCATCTTCTTCTTATTCTTCAACCTCGACGAAGAATGCGAAGAACACCATTCTTCAACGAAGAACTTCTCCGCCGAAGAACACGGTTCTTCCGCGATGCCGTATCCACGACGTGACGTTCTTCTTCCGCGTCGTCTCTTCCGCGACGGTTTTCTGCGACGAAATCTCCGTCAACGACTTCGAATCCTCGATTCGCGATGTCGACGTTCTCCCGCGATGCCCGACCTCCGTGACGCTCGTCTTCCGCGGCTCGTTGATGAACATCGTTCCTGAACCGAGGTAGGGGATTTTTTTTACTTAATTATTTCCCTTGATGATTCTAGTTTATCGATTATCGTGGATTTTCGACTAGATGATATCATTTAACGAGAGGGGGGACGGACTGCCCTAACACGGCCAAACCCCCCTCATATGTTCATGTTTGATTCTTTACGGGTGGAACGGGATGGCGTGGTGCCGTCGCACCATGCGGAAATCACACGGCAAGTATTTGCGCGGCGCAGTGGCGTCGCGCCAGGGAAAGAAGTTTAAGAACGCGACGTCGTTGCGCCGCGTCGAAGAAAATCAAAGGCGCCACGGACGGAGCGGGGCCGCGGTGGAGGGGTGCGGTGTCGTCGCACCGTGCCAGATGACAAGGGCCGCGGCCGGTTCCGGGCCGCGGCGGAGCAAGGTGACTGGCGGCCGGACTGGGCCGCCGGTGTCGGTGAAGAAGGGGATCGGCCGTCGCCGGTCTCGTGGAGGCCGGAACCGGCCGGACTGGTGTGAAACCGGGGGTTCAAACCCCCGGCCGGCTGGCATGCTGGCCAAAATGGCCCCCCTTAACTGTGGGGGGCCGCGGTTACACAGGGGGGGCAGGTGCCCCCCCCCCCTTTGCCGAAGCGGCTCGACCAAAGGCCGAGCCAGACAGCGCGCTGGGCGCGTTGTCCCCAGCCGGACCGGCGCCCGGCCGGTCTGCCAGGCTGGGCCGGGCCAACCCTGTCCGGGGCGGGTCGACCCAGTTCGGGCCAACCGGGGGGTCTCGGGCCGGGTCGGTCTCGGGCCCGAAACCCCCGTTTTCGGACCATTTGGGTTCAATTTCCCATAACTCGGGCTACGGACCCCCGATCGACGCGCCGTCAGTGGAAACACGATCCTTGGGACGAGATGGTTGTTTCGGTATATCTCACTCAAGGTTTCGGAATACATTGAGTTCGGCCGGGATGGTTCGTACACGAAACCAACAGGGCCCTTGGATCGGAAACGCTCATATCTTGAGCTACGGACGTCCGATTGACGTGTCGTTGACTTTGTTAAGTTCTTCTTAGTGAGACAGATCTTTTGGCATACTCCGACCGAGGTTTGGACATAGGTTGAGTACGGTCGGGTTGGTTTTGCCTTAAAAACCAACCGGGCCCCTATGACGAAAAAGCCAATAACTCTCAGACCGGGCGTCCAATCGACGCGCCGTCTGCGACGTTGAGTTCCTGTTGACGATACGGAACTTTTGGATACATCAACTCTAGACTATGTGACAGTTGATGTATCAGCCTCTCGGCTCGTGGAGCGGACCCTCCCGAACGAGCTTGCTGTGTGCGGGAACCCTAGAGCTGGTTGCGACTGCTACTGTGACTGCGACGACGACTGTGCAGAGATCCTCAGTGGATTCGACGACGACAACTACAGCCCTCAGCGATCCTATGTGGATCAGTGCTACCGATCCTGTGTGGGTCTGATCCTGTGTGGGTCAGCGCTCAGCGGTTCTGTGTGAGCCAGCGCCTACAGATCCTATGTGGGTCTGATCCTGTGTGGGTCTTTGCGGGGGTTAGTACCTATCAATCCGTTGTGGGTCCGACAACTTAGATGGATCAGTGATCATCTCTATCGTCTTCGAAGAAGTATACCTGTGTGAGCTGAATCCTGTTTGCTTTCCTGTGTGGATTGTGTTGTGCTATCCTGTGTGGATTAAGTTTTTCTTTCCTGTGTGGATTGTGTTGTGCTATCCTGTGTGGATTACGTTTTGCTTTCCTGTGTGGAATACGTATACTTTCCTGTGTGGACTGAGTTGTACTTGGGCTCGGAGGTTGGAGCGTATTGGAAATTGATGACTTAGGTATATGTATGGTCATATACCTAAGAAGTGTCGGTTGTCACTTCGTGATTGTATCTTTCCTTTGTGGTTTATCCTTTGTGGATTTTGGGAGACCTTCAAGGGTCTCGGGGTCCCTACTGAGTAGCTTCTACTCACCCCTGCACGGGCTATGCCCGCACTACGTTGTGTTGGTTGCAGACGACGGACAGCGTTGATTGTGGTTGAGGCTCGCAGAGAAGGACGGTACCTGGAGGTGGACCACTGGGCGGGACATGCTCGGAGCGGACGGCGGGAACCGAGGATCAGAGGAGCTATCTGTACCCACCCTTCAGGCGGGATTTCCAGTGGACAGCTCGGTGTAGCGGATCTTACTTTTCAGTTGCTGTTTTTCCTTTCGAGTTGTACTTTACTTTCAGTTTGGGTTTGTATACTGGCCCATTTAATTTTCCGCACTTACAGATTTACTCTGTTTTTACTTAGTGTTTACTTTTCCGCTTGCTTACTCTGTGGTGCATGTTTACTTTACAAAGGCAATGCCTTCCCTTTTTACCGGGATTTACACCTTGGTGCTAGTCGCCAGCCCCTGGCCTATGGAAGGCGGGCTTGGGGTAGTCACGGCACGGGCCCCGAGGACGGGTCATGACAAATTGGTATCAGAGGAGTTCGGTTCTACCGCGAACTCTGATCTTTTCTATGTGAAGCAATAGTGTTTAGCGTATTGAGTGTGCTTATCAGTCCAGGGAGTCCAGTGTTGGTGCGGAGGCCAACGTATCCGTACACCAGGACCCTGACTTCTGATTTCCATCTTAATGCACGAAAACATTGATTTCCTGTGTGTTTCATGTTTTCTTTGTGATTACTTTGTATCAGCTCACCAGGTATACTGTTCTGACCGGGGCGTACCTGTTTACTTTTCATGATGGCCCCACGATGGAAGCCAGCTAGGGTTCCGAGAGTCGAGCGTGACGACAACCCACCGAGCGACGAGGCCTCGGTGCAGGGCCCTTTGTCAGCAGTGGCACCGGCGGTAGCTCTACCCGCTGAGCCACCGATGCTTCCAGCACCAGTCGCTGACGATGCGCGTCACATCAGTGCACTGCATGAGTTCCAGCGCTAGCGACCGCCCAGGTTCCGCGGGGAGATGGACCCCCAGGCAGCCGAGGACTGGCTGGAGGCAGTGGTACGAGTTTTTAGGCTAGTGAGGACACCAGCAGACCTCATGGTGATCCTCGCTGCGAGCCTACTGCACGCAGCAGCGGGCCGATGGTGGAGCTTGGTACTCCAGGTGCACGATGAGGCATCTCTACTTTGGACGGACTTTGAGAGCCTCTTCCGCTCAGAGTTCTTCCCATCCACCCTCTGTGCGGTGCACATTCAGGAGCTTCTTCAGCTGCGGCAGGGTAGCATGACGGTCGCCCAGTACTCGGCGAGATTTACAGATCTCTCGTGCTACTCGACCGACATGGTACGGGACCCATTCATCTGTGCTAGGACCATCGAGTAGGGATTCAGACACGAGATCAGGGCATCGATGATCTCCCTCAGCATACCGACTCAGATGGGAGTACTGGCGTGGTCCCTTTTGATCGAGAGCTTTCTTGTTGAGTCTACATCAGCGCCGAGACCCACTGCAGGGCGGCACGTGGCAGAGTCTTCTGCAGCAGGCAGTCGACGGATGACTCAGTGGTCCAGGAAGACCAGACCCTTAGGCAGATGACCTCAGGACACTGGCTCAGCAGTGCAGGGCACACAGTGCAGAGCCAGTCTTTCGAGAGGCAGACAGTGCTACTCGTGCGGCGGGCAGGGCCACATGGTTCGTGACTGCCCGACCCGCCGTGCCGAGGAGCAGCAGACGGTTGAGGGACCACCGAGGCAGAGGCAGAGGGTCGACCATGGCGGTCCGCAGGGAGGAGGCGGACGAGGCATAGGAGCTGTCCGAGCAGCAGGTGGTGGGAGATGCTTTGAGGCTCCACCACCACCACCACCAGGAGGTCCACCGCGACCATAGGGAGCTGGCGGGCAGAGACAGGCACAGCTCCAGGCAGTAGAGGCCTACGACCACAGCGCGCCTGAGATGATTCGAGTTACTATCTGTGTCTATTCCACCCTTTCTATAGTACTTATAGACACAAGAGTGAGTCACTCTTTCATAGCCACTGCCCTTGTTCGGAGCTCAGAGATTCCGACAGAGCTGTTGGCTCAATCCTTACGGCTAGAAACTCCTACAGGAGAAGACTCGATGATTACGCACTGGTGCCGGCAGTGTGAGCTTACTCTAGGAGGCGAGATCTTCGGCTGGGATCTTCTTGTAGCGGCGTCGAGGCCTTACGACATCATCTTGGGCATGGATTGGTTATCTATAGTCCATGCACATATTGACTGTTTTAGGCGCAAGGTGCGATGTGTACGCACCGACGGGAGCAGGTTCACCTTCACCGGTGAGAAGGGAGCCTTTGCAGCACATGATGGACTTCCGCGGAGGAGAGGACAACCCATCACTCATCAGTTGGCTAGCCTCATCCTAGGAGCAGTTGACGTGCGGAGTCCTGGTTTTCCTACAGTGGTGGATCAGTTTGCGGATGTTTTCCCTGACGACGTTCCAGGGTTACCTCCTCGCAGAGAGGTAGACTTTTATATTGACCTGTACCCCGGGACATCCCCGATATCGACTCCAGCATATCGGATGGCCCCCACCGAGCATCGAGAGCTACGGGTACAGTTGGAGGACTTGCAGGGCAATGGGTTTTATCTGACCTAGTGTTTCACCCTAGGCATCCCCGATATTGTTCGCCAAGAAGGCGGACAGGAGCTTGCGACTGTGTGTCGATTATCGTCTCCTGAACCAGGTGACAGTGAGGAAAAAGTATCCGCTACTGAGGATTGATGACCTCTTTGATCAGCACCAAGGAGCATGGTGGTTCTCGAAGATAGACCTCAGGTCAGGCTATCATCAGCTCAGAGTTCGAGACGAGGACGTGCAGAAGACAGCCTTCAGATGTCGGTATGGCCACTATGAGTTCTTGGTTATGCCATTCGGCGTAACCAATGCTCCAGCAGTGTTCATGGCCCTCATTAACAGGATATTTCAGCCATACCTCGATCGATTTTTCATGGTCTTCATCGACGACATTTTGATCTATTCGACGACTGGGGAGGAGCATGCCTACCACTTACGGGTTGTACTAGAGGCACTCCGAGAGCACCAAATTTATGGTAAGCTCTCGAAGTTTCAGTTCTGGATACGTGAGGTACACTTATTGGGGTAGGTCATCTCTGAGGCAGGAGTTGCAGTGGATCCTACGAAGATCGAGGCAGTGTTAGCTTGGGAGCCACCCAGGAGCGTAATGGAGGTGCGAAGTTTCTTGGGACTAGATGGATACTACCGGAGATTCGTGCCAAACTTCTCTAGAGTTGCAGAACCACTCGCAGCTTTGACGAAGAAGGGGAAACCCTTCGTGTGGTCAGATAGATGTCAGCAGGGCTTCCAGGAGCTGAGATAGAGATTGACCAGCGCACCTATCTTGAGGTTGCCTGAGGAGGGAGTAGGGTACGTAGTCTACTACGATGCATCATGGACCAGACTCGGATATGTTCTGATGCAGGAGTGGGCAGTGATTGCCTATGGATCATGACAGTTGAGGCTGCTTGAGCATAACTACGCTACCCATTACCTAGAGTTAGCAGCAGTGGTCTTCGCTCTGAAGACATGGCAACACTACCTGATGGGCGAGCCACAACTACCCCAAGCCCGCCTCCATAGGTCAGGGTCTAGAGACCAGCGCCGAAGGCACAAAAACTCGGGGAGGCCTTTGCCTAAGTACCTCTACACACACATGCAGCACACTCAATGCAACTGTGCAGAGTAAAAGAATGAACAAGCAGAGTAAAAAGAACAACTGCTATATGTATAAACCACAGATGTACATCAACCTCTAAACAGTAAAAAGTACAAACAGAAAAGAAAAGGGGCAGAACATGCGCCCAACCAAAACGTTCCACAACCCAGCAACAGGTAAACAAAAAGGAACAGCTGATGGGTCTCCCACCTGGAACCCAGCCACGACCACCGCACGCAGTCCAAGCTCCCAAGCTCCTATGATCCACTGAAGCCACGCTCCACCTGTCTGTCTTCTGCAAGGGCACACCAAGTGTGGGAAAATCCCAAGCAGGGGTGAGTATAAAAATACTCAGTAGGATACCCCTAAGTCTTGAGGGATCAACAGAGGAGGTACCGAAGGGTGAGCAGTAGAGCAAACATGGAAAGTAAAGGAGTCCAACCGAGGGTGCAGTAAAGAGTAACAGCAGAGAGTCCAGCTCAACCCAACAAGAGGAAAGAATGTGGATTAATCCAGACACAAGGAGCTGGAAATGGTGAGAAGAAGAACTTCTCGTCGAGTCTTCACTACCTATAGCAGGAGAGTAGACTCATCCAACCACGAGAAGCTAGACACGGAAAGCACGTGGCATACCCTGCGCGTCTTCGCATTTCCTGGAAGGAGAGTACCCAAAACCCAAGGAGTGGGTACTCGTACGAGGTATATACATATATATATGCTCAACAAGAAGCCCGAACAAGCTCATAAGGGGATCTCTGTCCCATAGCTCAGCCCATGAAAAAGAGTCACCAACAGTCCGAGAAGTAAACTCCATCGATGCCCGGCATCCCGCACGTCCGCCCTGAACTAAAAGTCAAGGGGCTCAATCACTGCACCATGACACTATCCGCTTTGTTCGGCACTGACTCGCCCGCACGGTTTTAGATCACGTCACAAGAATGCATCTCGGTGGAGAACGTGCCCCTCGAACTTGAGAGTTCTAGGGAAAGTCAAACCA
Organism: Viscum album; assembly: GCA_963277665.1. Classification (NCBI taxonomy): domain Eukaryota; kingdom Viridiplantae; phylum Streptophyta; class Magnoliopsida; order Santalales; family Viscaceae; genus Viscum; species Viscum album. The sequence continues at coordinate 1,967,104,767 of OY728121.1, forward strand.
CGCCTCATCACTGCCCTTCAGTAGAGAGGTCTTCTCAAAGTCAAAGTCATTCCAAAACTGACCCGTACAACCAAGTTTCCTGCTCTAGTAATCACGGATGAAAAGCCACAGACTGGCCTAGTAGAAAGGACTAAGTCTGGAATATCAACGGGTGTCCCACTGCCCAGCCCTGCTGGAGGGTAATTCATAATATGATATCGGGTGACCCACTGCCCAGCCCTGCTAGAGGGTAAACCATAATACGTCATCAGGAGACCCACTGCCTAGCCCCGCTGGAGGGTAATTCATAATATTATATCGGGTGACCCACTGCCCAGCCCTGCTGGAGGGTAAACCATAATACGTCATCAGGCGACCCACTTCCTAGCCCCGCTGGAGGGTAATTCATAATATGATATCAGGTGACCCACTGCCCAGCCCTGGTGGAGGGTAAAGCATAATATGTCATCAGGCGACCCACTACCCAGCCATGCTGGAGGATAGACCTCAATACATCATTAGGCGAACCACTGCCCAGTCGTGCTGGAGGGTAGACCTGGAACTAGACGACGGGCGACCCACTGCCCAGCCCTGCCGGAGGGTAGACCCTAAGAGGTCGTCGGGTGACCTACTGCCCAGTCTCTACTGGAGGGTAGACCCTAAGAGCGTCGGGTGACCCACTGCCCAGTCTCTACTAGAGGTTAAACCCTAAAAGTCAGTGAGCAACCCACTGCCCAGCCCCGCTGGAGGGTAAACTCGAAGAAGTCGATGAGTAACCCACTGCCCAACCTCACTAGAGGGTAAAACTCAGAACTTCTATGTCCATCTCTACTGGAGGGTACACCACTGGCCAACCGAACACGGAATGGGTATCGCGCAACCACCCAACTCCAGAACAACTGTCCCAAATGAGTTTCAGCGCCTGTTCCATCACGGGGTGACACTAGAACCGCTACTGGCCAATCCATCGAGAACAAAACTAGGGGGAAACCACTCAACCCTACTGGTCAACAAACGAGCCTAGATCCAGGGGAAAAACTCCACCCTGCTGGTCAAACAATCAAACAGAGGGACCCTCTACGCCGCGAGAGGTCCAAGTATGCAAAGTAGAACACGACATGCACATGGGGCCCACATGACGTGTGGCCCCAACTCAACCCCAACCAAGTGCACGAACATCTCAAGTACAAACCACACGTACCTCCAAGCGCTCTCGTATACTCACAGAGTATACATCGTTCTAGCCCAAAGGCTATCGTGCACACGGCTCCCAGCGTCAACGCGAAGGCATGACGTAACAACTCCACCTCAAAGGCTCAGGCACGACCAACCACATCTTGTGAATCATTTATATCACTCTCCCAAGAGTGCGCGATCACACGCCAAGGGTCCACTATAAATAAGGTAGGGCGAAGCACCACTGGAGCACCTTTCATGCTTCAACATTTAATAAGATTGTGTAAGAGGATCCGTACAACCAAACGTATCACACCATTGTAATCCTCGTGGAAAAACACGTGATATTGACTACTTACTCACCTCAAACGGATATCCGACGGAAAAGTCACCAACACCGCCTCACGCCTAAATAGCGTCCCCTGATCCCGAGCCTCGGCCCCAAAAACAGTCGGGCGCATCGCACCATTGCGACCCCCTTGGGAAAACATGTCAAAAGCACTACTCACTTGAGTGCAATAGACATCCAGAGAAAAAGATACGTTCCGACGTACCGCACACGAGCGGTGCTTCGTGAGATCCGCAACCCGGTCCCAAAACTCAACGAATGGATCGCATCGTTGCGATCCTCTCGAAAAAGCACACAAGATGGACTATTCACTTGTCCAAAACGGTCGCCCGATGATAAAGATGGGAAATCACCGTCGATGTCCAAACGACCTTCGTGGGCCCCACACCATCGTGTCGAATTAGAGCGGGTGGATTGCACCATTGCAATCCCCTTGGAAAAACATCCAGAATCGACTGCTTGGACGCCCTGAACGGGCGTCTGATGAAAAGGTCGTGAAATGCTCCACGCAGCTCAAAAGACGGGTCATGGGGTCCATGCCTCAAATCTAGTCTCAATGCCCGAAACCGCCCTGGAAACCTTTGTCTCAGTTCCAGGGTCGCAACGCCATTGACGGCGCTCAAAACGGACGTCGGACGCATCCGCGCCGTCCAAAACAACAATCTCCGGGATAACGTCGATCCCCTCGACGTACGTGTCGCGCCACCGAGGCCCCTCGTTTCAATAATTAAAAATTCTCAGAACCATCTCAAAGAGTCCGGCTCGATGTCAGGTCCGTGTCGCCGTAGACGGCGCTCAAAACGGACGCCCGTAGCCCGAACTACGGGCGTCCAAACATTTTAAAACGGGGGGGGGGGGGGACCCCCTTGGGCCGGACCGGCCCGGTTCGGCCGGTCCGCCCCGCTCGGGCCGGCCCACTCGGGCCACGACCCACCGCCCAGTGCGATACCCCTTTCCCACGCGCCGCGCGGGCACTTCTTCCACCAAACGGCTGACAAGGCCGGTCTTTGTTTCCACGTGGAGACTGGCACCGCGCGGGTCTCTGTCCAGCCGCGGGGTCGCACAGCGCGACCCTGGCCATCCCCTCTCGCCGGCTCCCGAAACCGGCACCCTTAGACGGTGAGCCGAGCCGCCCCGCACCAGCTAGATGTCGCCCGACCGACCGAAGGGTTGGCCTCTTCCGCCACCTCCGAGCCCGCCTCCTGCCGGAGCCGCTGCCTGGAGCCGCTCCGCCGCCTGAGCTCGCCGGAAACCGGCCTCGTGGCCGGAAAACTTCAGAGGACCACCGGAAATGATCTGGTGGTTGAATATTCGATCCAGATAACATTCTGAAAAGCTCGGGACAATATCTATGCAATTATGGGCTTGGATCGAAGATCGGGCAGCAAATCGACAAAGCAAAATTTGGACGATCATGGTGCGGGAAAATAAAACGAAACAAAAACGGCTCCTACCTCTTGGGCGATGCCCAGAGCTTCACGGGGAGGTCGTCGCCACTCTGATGCCTTGCTGGAATTGCCTCGCCGGAGGTGCCTCTTCGGAGTTCTTCTCTGGGTCTGGAGGAGAGGGGAGGGTTTGAGTTAGTAGAAGAAGAAGAAGAGGGTGGGGGTGCGTTTAAGTAGAAAACACTTAAACCCCCCGCCCGGCATGCCCCCGACTACGCTGCCGACGAGGACAAAAATGGGGGTGCCCCTGGGGTAAAAACGACCTCCCGAGAACAACGGAAGCCTCAGAATTTTAATCCGAGACCCCGTTCAAGAGTTATAAAATTCAACGTCCGAAGCTGCTAAATTACAAAAACGCCCCTGGGGCCATTTTTCACAAATGGCCCGCGCCCGCGAAACTTATACCACTCCTAGGGTAAACGGAATGATCCGAACTCAACGGTGCCCTTGGTTTCCCAATCTGAGCCATCGTTTAAGAGATACTCGAGTTTAACCATTAAACGAATTAATTAATTAATTAATTAATCTGTTTAACGTTCCGAAAGCGAGCAAGGGGTCCAAACATCCCGCACCGACAAGTTTTATGTCGTTCCTAGGGTAAAAACCCTATTCCGGACCCATCCATACACTCGGATCTCTGATCGGGATCACCATTTAGGTGTTATCCCATTTATTTTGTGTTTCCAGTGTGAACACACTGAAAATTTAATTTTGGCCACTCCGGGGCTCGGAATCGCACGCCGTTTGAAGGCGCTGCTCTGAAATATCATCAAGAATATTCCAAAGTCTTTCTCAGTAAAAACCGGGTTCTTACGTAATTCCCTCCTTAAATATTTTCGTCCCCTAAAAGAAAAACTAGGGAGCAACACAGGGTATTAAGCCCACACCTGGCTTTCTCATACCCAGAAGAACCCATGCACAGATCTGCGTCACCGCACACTGTCCAAAGGATTGATTTGTTCACGCGAGGTCGGCCCTTGCCGATGTCGTGCATAGGAGCACGCACAATCCTTCTCGGGTGAGTCACGTGGGAGACATCATGCACCCACTCAAGACTTTGGGGTTAGGGCAAGGTGGTAGGGAACCTCACCATCCCTTTGCACGGTCTCAAACGGCCCGAAGGCTCTCGGGGGTAGCTCACCTCCCTGACCAGGCCTCTACGTCGCATGCCGTGACTGGAATCACTGCCCGCACTTGGAACAAGGACCGGTGATTCCCTCCTTCAGAATATCTATATGGTGAAGCACCCAAGGGTATCTGGTCACGCAAGATTTCACAGTCGACGTCTCTCAACTGAGACTCTCTTACATGCTCGGAGAGCGATGGAGTCATCACCATCGACTAAAGAAAAAGGTCTCATGCCCATTTATCATACCAACACAGGGTTACACCGACTCCCCGCGCCACCCTGGTAACACATCAAGCAAGGAGCAGGGAGGAAAGAATCTCACACACAGAGTCTATCAATTATACTTCAAGAAGTAGAAGAGTCTCAAGGGGTACCTCTCATCATCCTTTGCTCTGCAGGATCGTAGACATCCAAGCTCACAGCTGTCCGTGGTCCCAACTGTCAGCTCCCGGAGCCTGACGTGGACCGACTAGTGGTGGTGGGAAGACCTCGTAAAGTCATTCCCCACCACCAGCTCCTCCCGCTCCTCTGCTAGCACCACCTCTCTGGGCACTAATCTGATCACGGTGTTGCCTCTACCGTGGTGGTGCGCCTGCTGCCTACCCAAAGCTCTCACCAACTCGGGTTGGGCAGTCTTGTGCCAAGTGACCTCGCCCGTCACAAGAATAACATTGGTGCTCTTTGGGCTGCCCTGGTGCCCTCCGGCACCGCTGTAGTGTATGACCACTGCCCGGGATCCACTCACAGAAGGGAATACTCGACTGAGGCCCTGCGCCTTTTATCCACAGTGGAATATGACCACGTCTCCGAAACCGGCAGTGGGAAGGCCACCTGTGTCGAGGTCCTGCTTTCCGACACCCACTAGTTGCGACAGACGTCTCGACTCTGTCGCGCCCACTGCCACTACCAACCGCAAAACATGACAGGAAGCCCCCTGTCACCAGTGCAAGATCTAGCACCCCGACATATGTGGAAATGCCCAACGGTACTATGACAACAAAAATCTCTTGGAGGAGACCCTGCTCAAACTTCTGCACTCGGAAGTTTTCGTCACGGACCAAGTCCGGGTAAAAGCGTGCACGATCTGCAAAACTATCTGCGTACTCGGCCACAGTCATCCCTCCCTGCTAAAACTGCAGGACCTCCTGAATCCGAACGGAGCGCAAGCAAAAGGGGAAAACTCCTTACGAAACAACAACCGAATGTCGTCCCATTAAAGAGACAACTCATCAAGAAACTGAGTCACCAGACTCCACCAACGCTAAGCTGCTCCACGAAAAAGGGTGGCTGCCAAAGACACTCTCTGATCTGTCGGCGTCTGCACAAGCCTGAAAAGGTGAACCACTGCCTCGAGCCAAACCTCTGCTGCCTGAGGGTCTAGCTCACCACTGAACCTCAGCGGTCTCTGCCGCTGGAACTCACGGAGCGCGCTCAACCTGCGCTCAAGCTCAGCCTGCTCTGCTGAAACTTCCTGCTGCTCAACAGGTGGGGGTGCTGCTACCGGCCCATCCGGAGAAAGGGGCTCGTATGATTTGTCCTGTACTGAGGCCTCGTAGCTCACAAGGTCGTTGTCATGAACCAAAGATGGTATCCTGGCTGGCTGTCCTCACAGAGACATCCTGAAAATTATCAAGAAGTGTCGCGGTCAGATGAGCATATATGTATATACCAATAGCAACGATGGGGAGCTGACTCAAGGAGGACAGTCAAAGACTCAATCCTATGTGATGCACAAACCAATTTTCCCTGTAACAAGTGTCTCAGCATGCCGAGTCAACAAGCGGGTTATCAAGGTCCTGGTGAATGGATACGTCGGTCGCCACACCATCACTGGACTCCCTGTCCTGAGAGCCACTCTCGAGACACGTTAACACTATTGCCCTAAATCCCAACCAATTCCTCTTTTAGGGACGTCCAAACAATGTCCCAAGGAACGAACCACCTTTGATACCACTTTGTCACGACCCGACCCTACCTGGGCTCGAGCCGCAACTACCCCAAGCCCGCCTCCAAAGGCCAGGGGCTGGAGACCAGCACCGAAGGCACAACAACTCAGGGAGGCCTTTGCCTAAGTACCTGTACACACACACGCAACATACTCAATGAAATAATGTAGAGTAAAAGAAAGAACAAGAAAAGTAAAAAAGAACAACTGTTATATGAATAAACCACAGATCTACATCGACCTCTAAACAGTACAAAGTACAAACTGAAAAGAAAAGGGGCAGAACACGCGCCCAACCAAAAAGTGCCACAACCCGGCAATAGGTAATCAAAAAGGAATAGCTGACGGGTCTCCCACCTGGAACCCGGCCACGACCACCACACACGGTCCAAGCTTCTACACTCCACTGAAGCCACGCTCCACCTGTCCGTCGTCTGCAAGGGCACACCAAGTGTGGGAAAATCCCAAGAAGGGGTGAGTATAAAAATACTCAGTAGGATACCCCAAAGGCTCGAGGGAGCAACAAAAGAGGTACCGAAGGGTGAGAAGCAGAGCGAACATGGAAAGTAAAGGAGTCCAACCGAGGGTGCAGTAAAGAGTAACAGCAGAGAGTCCAGCTCAACCCAACAAGAGGAAATAAGGTGGACTCGTCCAGACACAAGGAGTTGGAAATGGTGAGAAGAAGAACTTCTCGTCGAGTCTTCACTATGTATAGTAGGAGAGTAGACTCATCCAACCATGAGAAGCTAGACACGGAAAGCACGTGGCATACCCCACATGTCTTCGCCTCTCATGGAATGAGAGTATCCAAAAACCAAGGAGTGGTTACTCGTACGAGGTATATAAATATATATATGCTCAACAAGAAGCCCGAACAAGCTCGTAAGGGGATCTCCGTCCCACAGCTCAGCCCATGAAAAAGAGTCGCCAACATTCCCAGAAGTAAATTCCATCGATGCCCAGCATCCCGCACGTCCGCCCCGAACTACAAGTCAAGGGGCTCAATCACCGCACCTCGACACTATCCTCTTTGGGTGGCACTAACTCGCCCGCACGGTTTTAGATCGTGTCACAAGAACGCGTCTCGGGGGGGAAAGTTCCCCTCGAACTTGAGAGTTCTAGGGAAAGTCAAACCATGCCTCATCACTGCCCTGCAGTCGAGAGGTATTCTCAAAGTCAAAGTCGTTCCAACACTGACCCGTAGAACCAAGGGTCCCGCTCCGGTAATCACGGAGGAAAAGCCACATACTAGCCTAGTAGAAAGGACTGAGTCTGGAATATCAACGGGTGTCCCACTACCCAGCTCTGTTGGAGGGTAATTCATAATATGATATTGGGTGACCCACTGCCCAGCCCTTTTGGAGGGTAAACCATAATACGTCATTAGGAGACCCACTTCCCAGCCCTGCTGGAGGGTAATTCATAATATGATATCGGGTGACCCACTTCCTAGCCCTGCTGGAGGGTAAACCATAATACGTCATCAGGCGACCCACTGCCCAGCCCTGGTGGAGGGTAATTCATAATATGATATCGGCTGACCCACTGCCCAGGCCTACTGGAGGGTAAAACATAATACGTCATCAGGCGACCCACTGCCCAGCCCCACTGGAGGGTAGACCTCAATACATCATCAGGCGACCCACTGCCCAGCCCTATTGGAGGGTAGACCTGGAATAAGTCGACAGGCGACCCACTGCCCAGCCATGCTGGAGGGTAGTCCTGGAACTAGATGACGGGCGACCCACTGCCCAGCCCTACCGGAGGGTAGACCCTAAGAGGTCATCGGGTGACCCACTGCCCAGTCTCTGTGGGAGGGTAGACCCTAAGAGTGTCAGGTGATCCACTGCCCAGTCTCTACAGGAGGGTAAACCCTAAAAGTCAGTGAGAAACCCACTGCCCAGCCCCGCTGGAGGGTAAACCCGAAGAAGTCGATGAGTAACCCACTGCCCAGCCATGCTGGAGGGTAAAACTCATAACTTCTCTGGCCATCTCTACTGGAGTGTACACCACTGGCCAACCAAACATGGAATGGGTATCGCGCAACCACCCAACTCCAGAACAACTCTCCCAAATGAGTTTCGGGGCCTGTTCCATCATGGGGTTCCACTAGCACCGCTACTGGCCGATCCCTCGAGAACGAAACCAGGGGGAAACCACTCAACCCTGCTGGTCATCAAACGAGCATAGATCCAGGGGAAAAACTCCACCCTACTGGTCAAACAATCACACAGAGGGACCCTCTACGCCGTGAGAGGTCCAAGTACGCAAAGCAGAACACGACACGCACATGGGGCCCACACGACGTGTTACCCCAAGTCAACCCCAACCAAGAGCATGAACATCTCAAGTACAAACCACATGTACCTCCAAGAGCTCTCGTATACTCCCAGAGTATACCTCATTCTAGCCCAAAGGCTATCGTCCACACGGCTCCCAGCGTCAACACAAAGGCGTGACGTAACAACTCCACCAAAAAGGATCAGGCACGACCAACCACATCTTGTGAATCATTTATATCACTCTCCCAAGAGTGCGCGATCACACGCCAAGGGTCCGCTACAAACAAGGTAGGGAAAACCACCACTAGAGCACCTTTCATGATTCCACATTTAATAAGATCATGCAAGAGGCTCCGAACAACAAAACGGATCACACCGTTGTAATCCTCACAGAAAAACACGCAAGATTGACTACTTACTCGCCTCAAACAGATATCCGATGGAAAAGTCACCAACACCGCCTCACGCCCGAACGACGTCCCGTGATCCCGAGCCTCGGCCCCAAAAACAGTCGGGCGCATCACACCATTGCGATCTCCTCGGGAAAACATGTCAAAATCACTACTCACTTGAGTGAAACAGACATCCAGAGAAAAAGATACGTTCTGGCGCACCGCACACGAGCGGTGCTTCGTGGGACCCGCAACCCGGTCCCGAAACTCAACGAACGGATCACACCATTGTGATCCTCTCGAAAAAGCACACAAGATGGACATTCACTTGTCCAAAACGGTCACCCGGTGAAAAAGATGGAAAATCACTATCAACGCCCAAATGACCCTCGTGGGCCCTGCACCATCGTGCCAAATTAGAGCGGGCGGATTGCACTATTGCAATCCCCTCGGAAAAACATCCAGAATCGACTGCTCACACGCCCCGAACAGACGTCCGATGAAAAAGTCGTGAAACACTGCACGCAGCTCAAAAGACGGGTCGTGGGGCCCGCGCCTCAAATCCAGTCTCAACGCCCGAAATTTCCTTGGAATCCTTCGCCTTAGTGCCAGGGTCGCAACGCCACTAACGACACTCAAAACGGACGTCAGACACGTCCGCGCCGCCCAAAACAAGAATCCCAGGGATAACATCGATCCCCTCGACGTACGTGTCGCGCCACTGAGGCCCCTAGTTTCGGGAATTAAAAATTCCTGGAACCATCTCAAAGAGTCCGCCTCGACTTCAGGTTCGTGTCGCCGTAGACGGCGCTCAAAACGGACGTCCGTAGCCCGAACTACGGGTGTCCAAACATTTTAAAACGGGGGGGGGGGACCCCCTTGGGCCGGACAGGCCCACTGGGGCCACGGCCCACCGCCCCGTGCGAGCCCCCTCGCCCGCGCGGCGCACGGGCACTTCCTCCACCGACCGGCCGACAAGGCCGGTCTTTGTTTCCAGGCGGAGACCCGCTCCGCACGGGTCTCTGTCCAGCCGCGGGGTCGCACAGCGGGACCCCGACCGTCCCCTCTCGCCTGCTCCCGCAGCCGGCGAGCCGAGCTGCCCCGCACTGGTGAGATGCCGCCTGGACGATCGAAGGGTCGGCCTCCTCCGCCGCCTCCGAGCCCGCCGCCTGCCGGAGCCGCTGCCTGGATCCGGTGTGCCGCCTGAGCTCGCCGGAAACCAGCCTCGTGGCCGTAAAACATCAGAGGACGACCAGAAATGATCCGGTGGTCGAAAATTTGATCCGGATAACATTCTGGAAAGCTCGGGACAAGATCTACATGATTATGGGCTTGGATCGAAGATCAGGCAGCAAATCGACAAATCAAAATTTGGACGATCATGGTGCGGGAAAATAAAACGAAACAAAAACGACTCCTACCTCTTGGTCGATGCCCGGAGATTCACGGGGAGGCCGCCGCCGCTCCGTTGCCTTGCCGGAATTGCCTCGTCGGAGGTGCCTTGCCGGAGTGCTTCACCGGAGCTGGAGGAGAGGGGAGGGTTTGAGTTAGTAGAAGAAGAAGAAGAGGGTGGGGGTGCATTTAAGTAGAAAACACTTAAACCCCCCGCCCGGCACGCCCCCAACTACGCTGCCAACGCAGAAAAAAATGGGGGTTCCCCTGGGGTAAAAACGACCTCCCGAGCACAACCGCATTCTCGGAATTTTAATCCGAGTCCCCGTTCAAAATTTATAAAATTCAACGTCCGAAGCCGCTAAATTACGAAAACGCCCCTGGGCCATTTTTCACAAACGGCCCGCGCCCGCAAAACTTATACCCCTCCTAGGATAAATGGCACGCTCTGAACTCAATGGTCCCCTCAGTTTCCCTATCCGAGCCACCGTTTAATATATACTCGAGTTTAACCATTAAACAAATTAATTAATTAATTAATTTATCTGTTTAACGTTCCGAAAGCGAGCGAGGGGTCCAAACATCCCGTGCCGACAAGTTTTATGTCGTACCTAGGGTAAACACCCCATTCTGGACCCATATGTACACTCGGATCTCTGATCGGGATCACAATTTAGGAGTTATCCCATTTATTTGGTGTTTCCAGTGTGAACGCACTGAAAATTTAATTCCGGCCACTCCGAGGCTCAGAATCGCACGCCGTCTGAAGGAGCTGCTCTGAAATATCATCAATAATATACCAAAGTCTTTATCAGCAAAAACCGGGTTCTTACAATCTTCATGGAAAACACATTATTAATGGAAATATATAACATAATATTTTTCTAATGTTGATATAAATACATTAGTATAAAAAAATTATTATTTTTAATAACGAAAATTGGATAAGTGCTGACTAACTTGGAACTATTTAATGATTTTTTGAAAATTTTTATTATTCTATCCTTGATATAATTTGAAAAAATTTGGGATTTGAGGAATATATCCAATAAATTGTGTTTTAGTTATGGAAAATGGAATGATTTATGTTTCCAATAAGTTTTTTGGTGATTCAATTTATTACCAAGTTTCAAGAGAATACTTGGTGAAGGTGTTAACATGTTTGGTATGTAATGATTAAAGAGATACATCATGTTGATTTATAGTTAATGATAAGTTCATTTTGGAAATATAGTGACCATACTTCTAATGTGTTGGATCATAATATTTTAGAAATTTTAATAATTTATCAAATGGTTTATGTTGATATTTTGATGAGGTTTTAGAGATTATTGTATTATTTTACCATATAATGCAAGCTGTGTTATGGGATGAATTATATTTAGTTCAAGGGAAAATGAAAGGATAATATTGTTCTATGGAAATAGAAACATACCAAGTAATTATATTTTGATATATTATGAGATATTGAAGGAACTATTAAAATATAGGAAAAATGGTTTTGGAGTAAAATTTTTATCCTATAACGTTCATATACAATGAATAAAATGGTCCTTTAGATCATCATAGATTTATTTATTTTGAGGTCCTTAACTTTCAATTGATCACTTACTTTCTAGTGACCAATGACTATAATTATTTACAATTTTCTTCAATTTCCATGTCTTAATTTAGCACATATGTTCTCCTACTTGGGATCCTAGTTATGTAACCTCCGTACTTCTATTTTTCTATTATTAATAGGATATTTTATTTACCCTTTTATGTTGTGAGGTTTTCAATAATGGAATTTTCAAATATCAATACCTTGATTACCAAGATCAAGTTTGAATTGTGAGTACTAAATTAATATAAAGTGGGGAGAATGTAACACCCCAATACTTTACAATATTCTCCTTCTATAAAAATTTTAATTTTTTATCTATCATCCTTTATATGAAACATAGTGTTGTATTGTGTTAAAAACAATACTAATGTAACATCCCAAGCTTCCACGGTATGTTTCCTTTTGAATAATACAAAATCTTGAATTGTATGCAACTTTGAGATTCTAACACACCACGGCCGATCAAACTAGCCGTTATGAATAGTAATACCCACTTTTTGAAATTTTATAAATTTTATTTTTCAAAATGGACTTCATTTTTGAATCTTGAATATAGAAATTAGCTTAGGGTGAATTTTTGGTACTTTTCTGAAAACATTCAATTTTTTATGAATAGTGAAAAATACGAAATTTTAATTAAAAACAACCTTTTTAATCGAAATAATTTATAGTGTTAAATTAAACATTTGGATGGGTTTTAAGTATAATTATATAATATATTTATCATTTAATATAATTTAGGTCATTGGTTTTAATCTCACGATTAAACTGGACATAAATAAGTGTCAATATTTTGATAGTTATTATTTCATAAAAACACGCTTTTTTTACAACAGGAATTAATTTTAAATTAATTTCATCCACTTATGTGTTTTGAAATTGGAAAAATGGATTCCATATTTGGAATCATGAGCTCCAAATTGTGTAAATAGTTAACTTTAATTTTTAGACATTATTAATATTTACTTTATTAAATATTTTATTTATCGTGGTTAAAGGGGTATATCCAATGAATAAGGATATAAAATTATAATATTATTAAATTATCCTAAAACATGTACTAACCCTATTGTATGATACATGTCTGACCATGGACATCCTTGGGTCAATTTTGGGACTCCATGGAGCCACTTTGGAGTGATAAAAACATTTTATATTAAATATTCTAAAGTAAAGACAAAAATAACAAATGAAAATATATTTTAGTAATCAAAATTTATATGAGGTTAGATAATTGTTAAATTAGAATATAAATAATAATTATAAATAAAGAAATATTTCATACCTCTGTATATTTTATTTATAATTTTTAAACATAAAATAAATATATTTATATATGACGCAATAATGATGAAGTATTTTCCTTATTAATGAAACAATAAAATAAATGATATTATAAATATTAAATTAAATATAATTTGAAAGTTTTGATGCCATAAAAGAATTTATAGGTTAATATGATGTTTTAGGGTTGATTAAATGAATTGTTTTCGAAGTAATCATGCTGTTATGACTTTAACAAAAACAAAATACCAAATAGTGTCAAAATAGACATAAAAGAGTATTAAAAACAAATATTATATTATTAATTGATATAATATTTTAAAAAATATAAGGTTTGTCCAAAAGACTAATATAATAATATTTTTATCATTAATGAACCCCTTGGGGTTCGGTTGGATGTTTATAGTATGCTTATTAACCATATAATATAAAAATACAAAGAGACATGGTAAATGTCAAACTATTTAACTAAGAGTTAAATCTAAAATATATGGTTGATATGATGAAATAAACCTGTCTAAAACCTATTGGTTGATATTTTTTAGACCCATAACCACCTTATAAATTAAATAATTTATTTTTGAGCCATTAAAAACTGAAAATTATTTTACTATAGAATAATATTACAATATTTTCCTGAAGTGACCTTCACCTATCTTATAAAAGGGAACTTACCCTTCTATTAATTTCACAAATCCAAAGCCTTTTGTATCTACCAAACCCTACCCAAATATCCTCCCAAATTTCCTACCTTTATCCTAGAGTCCTTATTTTGTTTATAAAGCCAACCTAAGGATCCATTTTTATCAAATGAAAATGAATAACCCAAAGAAGAGGTAAACATTTCATCACCTCTATCAAGTTCTTTTCTTCTTCCACTTCCTCTTTCATTGTTGTTTCCATTTTAAAATAATAAATCAAGTATCTTATATATAATTTTATGTTATTATAAAAATTTTACAACCATATTAATTATTCTATACATCCTATAAATGAAAAAGTCATCATATGTGCGTACGAACGGATTACCGTCTCCACGTCGTGGTGTAGTTTGTTATTCAAACACTTCATTATTTGGATGGGTATAATAATGCATATAACTGCTATAAATAATAAATATAACATTTTAATGATTCTGTAAGTATTATATCCCATCAAATTAGATATGATTTTTCCATCAATATAATGATATTGTCGCTCGTGCGTGCGTATGGATTACCATCGCCACGAACGCGGTGTGATTCATTCCCCATCGTAATCATTCAAGAATAATTTTCCTTTTATGATTCAAAATAAATTTTATGAACATAATATCTTTCTGTATATGAATCAAATACATCCTATCCATAACATACATGGCTTACTTAACCAAGCATATAAAGGAAAACGAATCAGTTAACACCCGAAATGATGATACTACTAAAATATTATTAACAATGAAATATTATAAGATAATATATGATATCATATTTATGTATATAGTTCTTGTATAATTTAATAACAATGTTTTAACTATTATATAGAAGGTTAACATACCATCGACTAAGGAAAAGTACAAGGTAAGGGTTAATTTGACAATAACTTTATTATCTGAGGTTGTTTTTACGTAAGTATCAACTGGGACCTCTTTATCATCCACATTCATGTTTTCTTAAAAATGTATTTCAAATAATTTTTACTATTTAATAAACTATTGGTTAAATTAATTTATACCCTTATTTGACCTTATATGTTTTTGAAATGAATCTTTCCATCATTTTCCAAACAAGGTACTTTATGACCTTTTCGATAAAATTAAGGTAAGAATGTATTTTTCTTAACTTATACGGCGGGTGAAAATTTTTTCTGCCATTATAGCATCGTCCAAGCTTCCCATACAAGATTATAATAATATTTTCAAAATAAATGTTTCTTTTTATTATTTGACTCTTTAATGATTTCAAAATAGAAAGAGATATTTCCCTAAAAAAGTTTTGATTTCATCTATGACAATATCCTTTGATGGATTTTAATCTTGCTTGAAGTTGATTTATTATGATACAAATCTTCCATATTTCATTGAAGGTTTTGTGATATGTTTGACTATGGATGTGTTACTTTTATACCATTCATGGTTTATAGATAAAGTATTGACATATCATATGCTAGTTTTAATATGAATGTTTATGTTATGTTTAAACCTTTTCATATGAGCAATGCATTGGACTTACTAAGTGATAGGTGAAGCCCGCTATAGCTCCTCGATGCATCGGTAGGTCTCATGAGACAAAATAGTGTCTTGGAAAAAGACCTTGATAAAATCCTATTATTAGTCTTGGCACAATTCCTTGACTATGTGGTTATGAAGTCTGGTATTATGCAATCCATTATTATGAAAGTGGCTATTGATATTGCATTTGATTATTAGACCAGTAGAATATCCATGCGAATAGGTAAATAGAATTATTTGATTTTTTATTTCCCATATTATGCTGAAGTTTAAGTTTAAAAGGATTTTGTTTTAGCCTAATACATTACCTTAAATGATTATACTTATTTGTGAAAGTTTTTTCTATAATATTTACCACTACAACTTGGACTTTTATCAGCACTAAAAACTGACATTAATAGCACTAGAAAAGTGTTGTTAATGCCAGCGTAGATAAGGGGGGGTCCCCTTTATAGTTCTCCGAAAAGAACTGATAAATTCCACCTTTATCAGTGCTAAAAAAGGCATTTATAAAGGTTTTACTTTATCAGTGCTATCTTGAGTGCTGATAATGGGACCCTTTATCAGTGCTCTTTTAGCCCTATTAATGGAATCCTTTATCAGCGCTCAAAAAAGCACTGATAAAGGCACATTCCCCTGCACCTACACAACCAGCACCTGCACATCTACACAAATACACAAAATAGAAGCACCTTCACCTCAGAACACCTTCACAAAATAGCACCTGCACACGAACCAAGAACTGAAAGACAACACAACTCACACAATATTTTGAAAAAGAATGCTATATACATTTACTTAACATCATGCATACAAAAAAACCCACGGCTATATACATTTCAAACAATGTTTTACATGGTTACAATTATGATTATCCAAAAATAGTTATAAACATTAATGTTTCATCCTTTGATATTCGTGATCCACTCTAAAAAATTGTCATCCAAGGTATTTGTTTCCAAAAAAAGCATCAGAACTCAAGGAAAAAAATTCACCTATATAAGAAAACAAATATTATGTTAGTAATACAATAATGAAATAAATTAAAACATTAATATGAAAGAATACAATAATATGGAAATGTGAAACTAAAATATGGAAATGATAAACTCAAATGTTTTCATTCTGATAACAATGAAAGGGAATAATGTAAAATCAATATGTTTTTGGATGATTTATCTCATTTAATAAATACTGATTCTTTATATAATGAAAAGCATTACTGGTCACACCATGCATCATATTGAGGTTCAATTGATTCGTACACATCAAAAATGAATCATGGATCGTTTTCCAAAAGTATCAAAACAATCCAAACTCATTTGCTTGGTTTTTCGTATGTCACTTATGTTGTTTTCTAAAGATAATGTCAATTTCAAACTGATATCAGACACTTTTGTCCATACTGGTCACACCGTGCTTCAGATTGAGGTGCGGTTGATTTTTACACGTCAAAAATAACTCATTGATCATTTTTTGAAAGTATCAAAACAATCCTAATGCGTTTTCTCAATTTTCCGTAAGTCACTTGTGTTTTTTTCTAAACTTAATGTCAATTTCAAACTAATATCAGACACTTTTAGCCATACCGGTCACACTGTGCATCAGATTGAGGTGCGGTTGATTTTTACACGTCAAAAATGACTCATGGATCGTTTTTCTAAAGTATAAAAACAATACTAATGTGTTTTCTCTATTTGTCGTATGTCACTTGTATTGTTTTCTAAAGTTAATGTCAATTTCAAACTGATATCAGACACTTTTATCCATACCGGTCACACTATGCATCGGATTTAGGTGCGGTTGATTTTTACACATCACAAATGACTCATGGATCATTTTCCTAAAGTATCAAAATAATCTGAATGTGTTTCCTTGGTTTCTGTATGCCACTTGTGTTGTTTTCTAAAGTTAATGTCAATTTCAAACTGATATCAGACACTATTAGCCATACCGGTCACACCGTGCATTGTATTAAGGTGTGGTTGATTCTTACACATCATAAATGACTCATGGATCGTTTGCCTAATTTATCAAAACAATCCAAACGTGTTTTCTTGGTTTCTGTATGTCACTTGTGTTGTTTTCTAAAGTTAATGTCAATTTTAGACTGATATCAGACACTTTTAGCCATACCGGTCACACTGTGCATTGGATTAAGGTTTGGTTGATTCATAAACGTCAAAAATGACTCATGGATCATTTTACTAAAGTATAAAAAAATCTGAATGTGTTTCATCGATTTTCTGTATGTCACTTGTGTTGTTTTCTAAATTTAATGTCAATTTTAAACTGATATCAGAAAATTTTATCCATACCGATCACACTGTTCTTCTGATTGAGGAGCGGTTGATTAATACACATCAAAAATGACTCATGGATCATTTTCCTAAAGTATCAATCTGAATGCATTTTCTTGGTTTGTCGTGTGACACATGTGTTGTTTTCTAAAGTTAATGTCAATTTCAAACTGATATCAGACACTTTTAGCCATACCGGCCACACCGTGCGTCGGATTGAGGTTCGGTTGATTCGTACACATCAAAAATGACTCATGGATCGTTGTCCTAATGTATCAAAACAATACGAACATTTTTTCTTGGTTTTTCATATGTCACTTGTGTTGTTTTATAAAGTTAATGTCAATTTCGAACCGATATCAGACACTTTTATCCATACTGGTCACACTGTGCGTCGGATTGAGGTGTAGTTGATTATTACACATCAAAAATGACACATGGATCATTTTCCTAAAGTATCAAAACAATCCAAACGTGTTTTATTTGTTTTTAGTATGTCACTCGTGTTGTTTTCTAAAGTTAATGTCAATTTCAATCTGATATTAGACACTTTTAGCCATACCGGTCACACCGTGCTTCGGATTGAGGTGAGGTTGATTTTTACATGTCAAAAATGACTCATGGATCGTTTTCATAAAGTATGAAAATAATCCGAATGCGTTTGCTTAGTTTTCCATATGTCACTTGTGTTGTTTTCTAAAGTTAATGTCAATTTGAAACTAATATCAGACAATTTTAGCTATATCGGTCACACCGTGTATTGGATTGAGGTTTGGTTGATCCATACACATCAAAAATGACTCATGGATCATTTTCATAAAGTATAAAAACAATCCTAATGCATTTTCATGGATTTTCATATGTCACTTGTGTTGATTTCTAAAGTTAATGTCAATTTCAAACTGATATGAGACACTTTTATCCATATCGGTCACACCGTGTGTTGTATTGAGGTGAATTTTATTTTTACACGTCACAAATGACTCATGGATCGTTTTCTTAAAGTATCTAAACAATCCAAATGTGTTTTCTCATTTTTCCATATGTCACCTGTGTTGTTTTCTAAAGTTAATGTCAATTTCAAACTGATATCAGCCACTTTTAGCCATACCGGTCACACCATGTTTCAGATTGAGGAGTCGTCAATTCGTACACGTCAAAAATGACTCATGTATCATTTTCCAAAAGTTTCAAAACAATATGAACGTGTTTTCTCGGTTTGTAGTATGTCACTTGTGTTGTTTTCTAAATTTAATGTCAATTTTAAACTGATATCAGACACTTTTAGCCATACCGGTCACACCGTGTGTCGGATTGAGGTCTGGTTGATTCTTACACAAAAAAAATGACTCATGGATTGTTTTCCTAAAGTATCAAAACAATATGAATGTGTTTTCTTGGTTTTTCATATGTCACTTGTATTGTTTTCTAAAGTTAATGTCAATTTCAAACTAATATCAGACACTTTTAGCCATACCGATCACACTGTGTATCAGATTGATGTTTTGTTGATTCATACACATTAAAAATGACTCATGGATCATTTTCCTAGAGTATCTAAACAATCTGAACATGTTTTATCGGTTTGTCGTATGTCACTTGTGTTGTTTTCTAAACATAATTTCAATTTCAAGAAGATATCAGACACTTTTAGCCATACCGGTCACACTGTGCATCGGATTGAGATTTAGTTGATTTGTACACATCAAAAATGACTCATGGATCGTTTTCCTAAAGTATCAAAATAATCTGAATGTGTTTTCTCATTTTTTCCTATGTTACTTGTGATGTTTTATAAAGTTAATGTCAATTTCAAACTGATATCAGACACTTTTAGCCATAGTGGTCACACCATGAATCAAATTGAGGTACGGTTGATTCTTACACATCACAAATTACTCTTGGATCGTTTTCCTAAATTATCAAAACAATCTAAATGCATTTTGTTAGTTTTCCATATGTCACTTGTGTTGTTTCCAAAAGTTAATGTTAATCTGAAACTGATATCAGACACTTTTAGCCATACCGGTCACACCATGCATTGGATTAAGGTTTGGTTGATTCGTACACATCACGAATGACTCATGGATCATTTTCCTAAAGTATCAAAACAATCCGAACGCATTTTCTTAGTTTTTTGTATGTCACTTGTGTTGTTTTCTAACGTTAATGTCAATTTAAAACTGATATCATACACTTTTAGCCATACTAGTCACACCGTGCGTCGGATTGAGGTGAGGTTGATTATTACACATCAAAAATTACTCATGGATCATTGTCCTAAAGTATCAAAACAATCTGAACATGTTTTCTCAGTTTTCTGTATGTCACTTGTGTTGTTTTCTAAAGTTAATGTCAATTTCAAACTGATATCAGACAGTTTTAGACATACCGGTCACACCATGCATCGGATTGAGGTGTGGTTGATTCGTACACATCACAAATGACTCATGGATCATTTTTAAAAATTATCAAAAGAATCCGAATTCATTTTCTCATTTTTCAATATGTCACTTGTTTGGTTTTCTATAGTTAATGTCAACTTCAAACTGATATCAGACACTTTTTTCCATACCGGTCACACCGTTCGTCAGATTGAGGTGCGGTTGATTTTTACACGTCAAAAATGACTCATTAATCCTTTTCCTAAAGTATCAAAACAATCCGAATGCGTTTTCTCAGTTTTCCATATGTTATTAGTTTATAAGAGTCTCTCATTAAGTTATTCTTTACTAGAAACTCAAATCATTTCTAAAACCATTTTTCATAATATAAGGAAACAAAACATAAGAAAGGGTGATCATAGATTCTCAATAAGTGTAAACAAGGGATATATCAATGATCATTTAAAGATAACATAAGTAGTATGAATTCACCTTCATTGCCTTATTTGTTTACATTCTTCCATTAGGTACGTTGCCCATTCATTTCTAAACACATCTATATCATCTTTTGAATGAGAGTTTTTTTGATAGTCATAGTAGTACTGAAAAAATATAAATACACAAAGGATTAATAAATATTTTAAATAAACTAGTAATTATTTTTAAAAATACCTCTTCAGGGATGATAGTTTGTTCATGAAATATGATCTCTTTCATAAATTTACAAACATAATAACCACATTCCTTTCTGTTTGATTGTGTTAGACACTTTAGAAACATCAAGAAAAATAAGTAATCTATTTTGATATATATATTGGATAGTGAAATATAATTATATATACCCTGATACTAGTCCATTTGTAGATCTCATGCGCCTTGTCGTCCTTATGACCTAGATTCATTCCATCCTTTAGACGATATTCATACACCACCTTATCATAATATAATCCTCATTAGAATATAATATAAATTTTATAACTAGATATTTAGTTCTAAAATGTTGTATCTAGTGTATTAAAAATTTACAATCGCTATCATGTGTGGTCGGATTGTTGGATATCCATGCAGTGAATCGAGAAAATAAATCTTTGGAGTATCCAAATTGACTGTAATGAGAATCCAATACTGCCTAAAAACATAAAAAGGAATAATTAATGATAAAACTGAAAATATAATTGATATTATTATAATGTAGAGTTTTCCCCTACAATGTTGGTATTAAAAAGAGTCTGTTAGTCATAATTTTTCATTGAAACGTTTTGAGAAGGTTTGACATTAATTCAGCCTGAAAATCAGAATCAATTTCTTTTTGTTGTGTAGACATGGTGTGAGAACTAATGAGTCCAAATTTGTATTCATGGGAAAATCCCTTAAATGTTTTTTCATATATACGCCTGTGAAAAATATAAAATGTATTTAGCCATAATTATTAGAGTATATCAGCTTCTGTAAAATCAAATCATGAAAACATACCTCATGTATACATTTATAACTGAGGCGCCTAGCCAGTTGTATGTGATGATTTCAGCTACAACGTCAGCACTAATGAAATATAATGTTTCATCTCTATACATATCTTTTTCCCAAGAAATTTTGTGATTATTTCCACCTTTCATTTTCATATCCACATGAGCTTTCAATGATATTAAATGTGGATATAGAATGGGCGGGGTGAATGTGCCCTCAGTAGATCGTTTTGATCGGTTGGTTGATCTTTTTGAGTCGTTATTTCGTTTTAGCTCCTTCCTTTTGTCCTTCTGTAATAGCATTCATCGGTTCGGCCCTTTTCTAATTAAATTTTAAAGGTTCTTCTTGAAAAATGAATTAGAAATGAATACATCTTGGTTAACATGTTTTTTTACAAGATTCGACGGCCATGCAACGAATGTTCCAACAACTTTTTCTACTATATGAATGTCATCATCATCATTTGGCATGGGTAGCTTAGTGCTCGGCTCATGATCTACATTAATCGACACTTTGACATGACCGGTTCGAGGTGGTTTGGATTGTAGCGTGTCATTCTGCATATTGAACATTGTAGCCCTCACTATAAGGCAATGGGTAGGAGTTGACAGATATAAATCACAGTCATTTTCACCATATAGAATATCATTACAAGAAAGGTATCAGTGTCTATGTGATTCATATTTCACAGAAAAAAATATTAGAACATTGATTACCTCCGTTAAGTTAGGTATTTTAGGGGAATGGCTCGCCTCAAAGCTGGTGGGGGTGGGGCAGGTTGTTCTTGAGTTGTTTCTTCTCTTCACCTCTCTCCCATCAAAGTTTCTAGCAACTCTCCCTAACTTTGGAATTTTTCTTCAAGGGTATCTAGTCTATCTCTCATCATTTTCATATATTTAGTTTGTTCCTCTTGTTTTTTTTCTGAAAATATGTCCGGGGTGTCACCCCAAAACCCGCACCTCTGACGCAGCCATACTGTTCTGGCAGTTTCAAGGCCGCTGAAAGTATGTCTTCATTCGGTGTGGGTGTTGTTTATTATTGTGACTATTTCAAATAGAAAAAATGGGAAAATAATTAATAATCATTATGTAATATTGAATTAAAGAAAAATATATATATTATGTCATACTTACACATGTTTCCCACTGTTTTTGAGTGTTTTCATCTACCAGTTTCCCCTCTTTATTAACAGGAGCCTCCTTTCATAGCACATGGCATGGGATGGAAGTGGCATGGGATTTTAATTCATCAATCTTCATATAAACAGAGAAATATGGTTACAGTGTTGTTTTATGTAACATAAAAATATTACAGTACTTTTAAAATACATACCAATTGTTTTTCAATTAAAGTGTACCCCAACCTTGCTTCACGGTAGGGGTACACTGGTTTTGCTGCCCATTCTTCATTTTTAGCACTCAGTTGATATTTCATAAATAAAAATCTATCAATCAAAGGTATGAATACAAGAAACATTAAACAACATGTTACCAAACACAATGTACCTGAAAATTCTAATCTGCATGAAGGTTGAAAAATGCATCCCACACTTTTTGGGATATCAAGTGTGCATAAAGAGGAGGTGGGTGCAGCTTGATTCCCCTTTCATCATCTTTTAGATGAAATTTCAATAAAATGGTTCAGAAGCCTCTATGAACCCTTCCTTCTAGTCTTAATACATATTCTTTGTGCGAGACATCTACTATAAATGAACTCTGCAAGAGATGATGTAGAGTTCGTCAATATTTCAATATTTTATTTTATTTTATTTTAATAAATTAAATAAATGATATCGTACTATTATCGTAATCTCTTCCCACAATAATGTTTTCATCCCGCTGACAACATGGTGCCACAACTCTATATCAATCGGCACGTGTTGCCGAGTGACGATTCCAATGTAGCTACTAAACATGGCTTTGTTGGGATTTACATACTGGCATGGCTTATTCCATCCCACCTCACATTTGATGTCTTTTTATTTTTCCTTAAGGATTTTGGCTAAAACTATCAAACTACGGTGCACCTATTTTTTCTGTGCGGCCGGGTTTCATTGCCTACCATTTCCTCGGTTTCTGCATCATCATTATGTTTCTCTGAAACGCTATCATCGGCACTGGGACCAGCAACAACAGGTTGAGAAACCTGTTGTACCTAAGCAGTGGGACCATCAGCAATAGGTTGAGAAACCTATTGTACCCCAGCAGTGGTACCAGCTACAACAGGTTGAGAGACCTGTTGTACCTCAAAAGTGGGACCAACTGCAACAAGTTGAGAAACCTGTTGTGTCTCGGGATTGGGTACATCTGCAGGTGCATAAGTCATTATCTTCAGAAGTGGTTTAACATTTAATTTAGATCACATAAAAGCAGTAGCAAACAGATAATAATATAATGTAACACAATCTATATTACAATAAAAAAATAACCTGATTATTGACCTCTCTGTTTTTTTAAAGGCTGAAGGGATTTGACCCCTCTATCGACTATCCATGTCCCTTCATTGTGGTCTCCTTTGACATAAAAAATGTCATCTACATTGGGACCACTAAAAAATGATTGAGAAGTCCCAATGAAAGGTTCATCTTCCATTGAATTTTCATTTGAACCTTCAGTTGTTTTGGTCAATAACAGAATACTTGACAAGTTTCGGTTTGTGGTATCTAGAACATAAAATACTTACACTGCCTGTGATGCCACTATAAACGGTTCATATTTCTCCCCTTCCTTACTGAAATCATCTTTCATGAATCCCAATTCATCTATTTTAATATCACTCCTGTTATCAACCCACTTGCAATGAAAAATCGGAACTCAGAATTCCGTATAATCCAACTCTCATATTTGTTTGATAATGCCAAAGTATAACATATTTGCATAAATTGGATTGTTTTCCTTAGCACTGGAAACATGCATCGCTTCAGCCACAAGTGTAACCCCACTATTCTTCATGGTACTGTCTTCATCATGTTCATTAGTATAAAATTTATAACCATTAACTACATAAGCATTTTAAGATAATACATACACACTTGGTCCTCCGGCTAGCCATCGAAGTCGGTCTGAAATTGACCCTAGATTTTCATTTGACTTCTTAAAAATATGGTCCCAAAACCATCCTATAAACTGTCGATTATGTGTATCTAATATCCATTTTTCAGCCTTAGATGGATTCAAATTCCTAATAATTTCTTTGTGGGTTTCAACATATGGGTCAACATCGAAATTGTTATGAAAAACATAAAGGTGGGCCTGCTCCCGATCTGTAATATTGATTGTGACAACCTATCTTCTAGAAATTCCTTCACCCTCAAACCGCCCAGTGTGATGAGATTTCGGTAGGCAAATGCTTTCCAAAACAGATAGTTATTCGGTACAGAATTCAACGGATTCCTCAATAATATATCGCTCTACTGTACAACCCTCTGGCCGACTTTGATTTTTGATATACCCTTTCAAAATCTTCATATAACATTCAATGGGGTACACTCATTTGTAATGTATAGGAACACATAGTTTAATCTCTCTCACCAATTGGACCATCAAATGAACCATCATATCAAAAAATGAAGGTGGGAAGAACATTTCTAATTCACATAATATGAAGGCAATTTCTCTTTCCATTGTTGGGAATTTTTCCAGGTCTAACTTTTCTGCATATAGATTTGAAGAATAAACAGAGTTTTGTTAATGTATGGCAGACATTCTTGGGAAAAATGCAACATAAATCAATAGGAATGAGATCTTGCATCACAACATGGAAGTCATCTGATTTCAGACCTTTTAACTTCAAATCACTCATTGACACGAGGTTCCTAATATTTGACGAATACCCTTCTGGAAATTTTATGTCATTCAAGATGTTTCAAAACTGATATCTCTCCTACTTGGAAAGAGTGTAAGCAGCAAGAGGAAGAAATGTTCGCTTTTTCACCCTTCACTGGTGCCAACTCTTCTCATATTCTCATCTCAAACATGTCCAAAATAGCCTTAATTCCATCTTTTTTTCATGTGTATTTAACAACGTGTCGATGACACTATCAAATATATTTTTTTCTACATGCATAACTTCAAGAAAATGTCTGACATACATACAATTACAGTAGGGTAATTCAAGAAAAACTAGTCTCTTTTCCAACCTATTTTCATAAGGTTTTTCGAATCTGGTTCACCAAAAGTAGTGTCCACATTTTTAACTTTATCAAACAATTGATCGCCTGTTAGTGGAGACAGTGTTTTATATTCTTCTTAACTTCCATCGAATGATGTCATCCAAGATCGGTACTTACGTCGTCGGGGTAGAAATATGCGATGTCCTAGAAACATGGTTTTCGATGAATGTTTCAACCTAATTGATTGTGTACCTTGTTCAAAAATGAGACACCCTTGAGTTCCTTTAATGCCATATCCTGAAAAATTTCCATAAGCAGGGAATTAATTTATCATCTCGTACACCATGGCTCTCAAAGTGAAATCTTCCTTTTTGTAAGAATCATACAATGTAACACTTGAATCTCACAATAATTTAAAATCTTCGATAAATGGAGATAAATAAACATCAATATCATTACCCGGTTGTTTTGGTCCGGATATAAGCATAGATAACATGATGTATTTTTGTTTCATGCATAACCACGGTGGTAAGTTATAATTTACCAACATAACAGGCCATGTACTGTGACTGTTACTTTGAAAACTAAATGGATACACTCCATCTGTAGATAACGCAAGAAGAAGGTTTCTCGACTAGTTTCCAAATTTAGGATACTCATGATCAATTCTCTTCCACTAAGGAGAGTCTGTTGGGTGATGTAGTATCCCATATTTAATTCTTGTATCTGCATGCCATTTCAATTTTCCAGCAGTCTCCTCACTTCCATATAAGATCCTAAACCTTGGAATGATTGGAAAGTACCATACAACTTTAGTAGGACTGGATTCATCTTTCTTGTATCGAGAATAACCATACTTTGGGCATTATTTAAGTGATTTTTGGTCCTTGCGAAATAGTATACAGTCATTCGGGCAGGCGTGTATTCTTTTAGAGATCATACCCATCGAGCATAGCATTCGTTCGGCATTGTATGTTCAGATTGGGAGCTCATTATCTTCTGGGAGAATTTCATTCAGGAGAGCAAGTAGTTCCGTAAAACTAGCGTTACTCCACCCTTTGTCTGCTTTCAAATTATACAGCTTCAGTATGGCTGACAGTGCTGTATATTTAGTTCAACCAGCATAAAATGGCGTCTTTTCAAAACTTTTTAACTTCTCAAACAATTTTGGGCAATCAAAAAGTTCATATTCGACGGTCCTTTTCATTTCCTCAATACGATCTTCATCATCATTCACATATGTAATCACATCCTCCATACAGTCATCTTCATTGTTCATACTTGTAATCATATCAGATGATCCATAAAATGCAGTGTTATCCCAGCCACTACCTACATTCGTTGTTTCCCTGTGTTTATTCCAACATGTATAACTCTGATCTATTCCATGATAGATAAAGTGTTCTTAAAACTCCTCTGTACTAATTTTTTTTGAATAACAACAGTGTAAACATAGAAAAAGGATTTTAGAAGGTTCATATGCATGATCTTTTGAAAACTTGATAAACTCTTTCACGCCTTCTTTATACTCTTTTTTCAACTGATTGGCATTCATCCATTCTTTATTTATATTCATCCTATTTGAAATCCAAAGGATGGGTATATAGGTTAGGGGAGAAGGAATATGAGTATAATTTAGATAAAAAACTAGATACTTCAAAAATGGTGGGGGGCGTGCTCATTAATAGAAAATCTTGGGTGGTTCTTGGGATTCATCCATTCTCTTCCTCTCTTTGATCCCCCTGGTGAGGGGTGGTTCTTAGGAGTCTTTTATAGTGCGTTAGTGAGTTATTCCCTCATACTTCCTCCATTACTATTATCCTTTATTTCTATATGATTTAAGGTGATTTTAACTAGGATTTGTGTGATGATTTCATTATATCATATTCAAATAAATTTAGATGATATAGATTTTGTTTGTATTGGTTAGAGGTTATCCTCATATGATGAATGCACCATGTTTTGTGTGGTTTAGGTGGTTTTGTGTTTCCCACTGAGTTTTTAGAAGATAATTCCTAATTATATTAAGGTGAATAATTAATTATAAGTTTCTATAATTAATTATTTGGGAATTATGCTTTGAGATTGGGTCTTAATCATTGGTACAAGATTAGATAAGGCATGTATAGTCTTGGTTGAGGATGAGTTGATCTTGGTGAGGGGGTTACTCCATTTTTTGAGGTAGGTGGACCCTATAATACAAAGTCATCTTCCAATTTATGAATTATTGTGCATCCATGCATGAGTATATGTGTTCCAGTGAAAGGGATAGAAATCAAGAGCAACCTAGGTAAATAAATAGGGGGTTTTTGATCCACCAAGAGATAGTGTGAGGGTTATATTGAATGTTTGTGATTTTTTGATCATCTAGAGATTATGTCTCCCTGGAGGTGAGGCTTCTAGTTGTTTTTATGAGAGGATCAGGTTTGGTATGAGATTTGTATAGCCTATTTACGTTTTCTAAGGATATTTGAGTAGGTATTAGAGTCTTAGGCCTAAAGAAGATGGATAATATAGTTTTATATCTCACGTATGATGGGGAACACCCTCTTAAGGATATATAAGAGTCATGGTGTGTGTGATGAGTAGGATATTCCATATAGGGATTGGAGAAGTGTTACATAGAGGATTTCCTCCTTATAATTGGATTAAGAGATCTCCAAGGGGAGATATGATATGGTACCTAAGTGAGGGTCATGGTAATAGTATGGATGACTTAGCATAGGGTATCCAAGGCTCTTAGTGTGAGTTTCTTAGGATGGTAATTATTTAGTTTTAATGAGTTTTAATGTGGGAATTAGAAGATGATATAGACTAGACTATTGAGGCCTAGATCAAGTATAGCTTGTGGGTTGTGACATTACCACGTAGAGATGAGTGTGTGTTGGTATTAATGAGTAGATATGGGTTAGGTTTGTAGAACCCAGTAGATTCCCTTATAGGCGGAATTATAATGTTGATAGGTTGGAAATAAGTTTCATGTACAACCAAGATGGTTTTAAGGAGATTATTTTGCAAGGCTAAACAGATGGTGACTTTTATCATTTATGGTCAGACTGACCAAGAGATTGGGACTTCATATGACTTTCACCTAGTTTAAGTATGATCATCCATGGGGCCCACCTATTGAGGATTTGGTTTAGCTAGTACGAGAGGTTGGCTATCTAGATACCCTCCCTAGATTAATATTTATATGTTTTGTGTCATGAGACAAGATGGATAGCATTTATTTAAGTGATAAGGTGTTGGTAGGACCCTACTTTTAGTGAGAAGGAATTGGTCAAAGGGGATTGGTGTGTGACTTCCATGGGATCCACCTATTGATGGTGGATTTTGACTTGTGATAAAGGTTTGATATTGTGATTCCCTCCTAAGATCATTTTTTGTATGAGAATACTACGTGAGATATAGAAATGGGGATCACTTAGTATTGGTTTGGAGTAGTTTTGTGAGAGGTTGTCTATAGAGATTCCCTCAACAAATTGTTTTTTATGTGATGTGATGGTGAGACCCACCGTAAGTGAGAGGGGAGAAGCTACTATGTTGTGGAATTAGAGGATATGTGAATCACACTCAATGTGAGAGGTTGGGGGCACTATTGTGTAATAAGAAAGAATGTGATATTTAAATTGGTATATGACCCAACCCAGAGAGAGTGGGTAATGGGCAGGAATTGGTAGAAACCCTATTAAGGTTTGTTTTTTTCAAACCCAAGGAGAATAGTGTACAATATAGAACATACTAAACATATGTCTCATCCCATTTTTATGCCTCACCTGATGACATGAATTCACCAACATGGATGGTTCAAACACTACCTGGCCTAACTATGGGTTAGTATCCAAAATCAGAAAAAGATCCATACTAAGGGCCACTATACGGAGTGAAATCCTAATCTAGTGTAACAAACTTTCACAAAAAATACTCTCTCTATTCAGGTTTCTATCACAAGGCTATAGTGGGGAGAGCTAATCAAGATCAAATAAGTAACCAACAACATATACATGTATCACACACATAAGAATCACACACAAGAATCATGCCAAATCATAATTAATCTCAATATTGGAAATAAATGAAAACACAATTAATTCATGAAAATTCAATTTTACTCACCTTAAGGAGGTGGACCGGGTGGTGGAGGAGGAGGAGGCGTCGACATCGGAGGCAGCGGAGGCAGCACAGAGGCAGTGGAGGCAGCGGAGGCAGCTCAGAGGCAGTGGAGGCAGCGAAGGTAGTGGAGTAGGTAGGGGAGGAGTAAGAGGAGGAGGAGGATGAAGAGGTGGAGAAGGAGGATGAGGAGGCCACAGTGGAGGAGCATGAGGAGGAGTCGTTATAGAGGAGGAGTAGGAGGAGTTGCGGAAAGAGGATGAGGAGGAGAAGTACGTGTTGGAGGAGGAGAATGAGGCAGTGGCCATGGAAGGGGAGGAGGAGAAGGAGGCAGCGGTGGAGAGGAGGTAGTGCCGGTGGCACATGGTATGGCTTCCAGAAAATCTTGATAGGGTGCGGGGAGGAGGAGCCACGACAAGAGGAGGAGGAGGAGAAGTAGGTTCCATAGGAAGAGAATGAGACGGCGGCCATGGTAGAGGAGGAGGATAAGGAGGCTGTGGTGGAGAGGAGGCAGCGGCGGAGGCATAGGGTAGGGCTTCCACGAAAGCTTGACAGGGTGCGGGGAGGAGGAGGAGGACCCGGTGGAACTTATAAATCCCACTGGGACCTTTATCAGTGCTAGTAAAGAAGCGCTGATAAAGACCCACTGTATCAGTGCTTTTATAGCGCTGATAAATCCCTAATTTATCAGTGCAAATAAAGGCGTTGATAAATGTATAAATTTAATAATTTTTTATATAATTATATATTTATTTAAAATGATATTTATGATAAATATATATATATTTATTAATAATTATAACTCTAAAAAAATTAACTTTATTAATACTTATAAAATTATTTTAATGGTATATTTATATATATATCATTGAAAATATAATAAAATCTATATTTATTTTTTAAATATAATGTACTTTTAATTATAAGTGTACATTTTTTAGAACATGTATATTATATGGGTAACATAATGAATTATAAATCAATAACACATCAATGTGATATGTAATTTTAATATATAAATGATCATTATTCATGCACATATATGATCACATAACACATACTCATGATATTTCTATTGACCCCAATTCATTGGAAAACACATATATATTTATAAATCTAATAAATATAATGAATTAATAAATCTAATAAATCTTATAAATCTAATAAATATATTTATTATTAATCTTATAATTATTTAATTATATATATATATATATATATTTAGTTATAACATGTGTTTTTTATTTAATGTTTACAATTAACATTATTAGATCTATGGAAAGTGATGATAAATGTAACCTTTATCAGCGCTAATAAAAGCGCTGATAAAGGGATATTTAAAGCCCTGATAAAGGGTACACCTTTATCAGCACTTGTTTTAGCGCTGATAAAGTCCTACCCCTTTATCAGTGCTTTTCCATTAGTGCTAATAAAGGAAGGCGCCTGCCTTGACCAGTTTTGTGATAGTGGTTATCCTTACTGAGCCTCTGAGCTCACCCCTTTCTATGTTTTATTTTTCCCAGGATGTGAAGAATTATTTTATGGTTGACCTTCAGGGATAGGCTAAGGATTTAAGTGTTTTCCAAAGGGGACAAAATGTTGTTGATGTTTTTATTTCATGATGTAATGTAAAAATTATGAATATATCTAGTAATTCCAAGGATACTAAATTGATCGGTCTTTCAGGGCATGATTCCTTATATCATGCCAATGTTATGTAATAATGCACCAAATTTGGGTAACTGGGGTCGGGGCGTTACATTTGGTATGAGAGGAATTTTATTACAAACCTGGGAAGCTAGATTTAGAAAAACTCTTATTAGAGAACTTTACCCTAAGAAAGACTTTGAAGATTAGTATAGAAGAAATTACTAGAATTTTGATACTGTATAGATTTTTTGAGTTTTCCAAGAAATACATCCTTGTCTAGATACGAGCAGGTAGAGGTGGCTCTGGCACAAATTTACATAGGGGTAAAATCCGAAAACACTGCTTTGAGTTAGACTCGAACATGAACTGGTGCACGACAACGATCCTTGTTGCACTCTTGGTTACGACACTCCCAGGGGATATACTTAGGATAATTATCATTTTAATTATAAACCATTATGAAGTATTTATAAGTATATAACCCCTCTAAGAAAACATTTTCATGATTATGGATTATATCCATAAACTGTTGAATTTATGTTAAGTGTTTTACAAGTTCGTAATTATGTATTGAGGTTCATAAACTAATCTAATGTATGCGATTGTTTAGAAATAGTGCCTAGAAAGAGTAATGGAAACCATATCAACGCATGTAATCCATGTAGGGATTTCCCTCCAGCTCAAGATAATTATAGCGTAGCTGGTGATGCAACCGGTGCTGATTAGCTTATCACCATACTAAGAAAACTCACACAGGTTATGAATAATAACCTTACCCGTATGGAGCACCCTAATCCACAATGCAAAGGATCAATGTTAGAACAATTCATGAGGCAAAAACCACCAACATTAATTGGGAGTACAAATCCATTAGTAGCTGATCAATTGATAAATTCCTTAGAGAAAATATTTCAGGATTTGGGGAGTATCGAAAGGGAAAAAGTTTTCATAGCAGTTTATCACCTCACGGGAGATTCAAATCAATAGTCATCATTGATTAAAAACACAAAGAAATATGATGAAGTATCAAATATGTAATGGAGGGAGTTTAAAGAACTTTTCTTTGAAAAATACTTTCCTCATGACTATCTATCGAACATGGAAATGCAATTTTTGAGTCTGAGGAAAAAAGAGGATGATAATGTCGCAAAAAATGAGGCTATCATTAAAAGGTTATCAATGCATGTTTTAGATTATATATGAAACCCAAGGAGTAATATTAATCAATTCTTTTATGGGTTAAAACCATTTCCCTGGTGAGCATTAATCTCACAATCCTTCTTATCATATGAAGATATTTTCTCAGGTGCTATCAAGAGAGAAAAATAATTCTCTAAGTCTTATGACTTTAAAGAAAGGCAGAAGAAGAAGATATCTGCTGAATACTCTGTAAATGAAAATAAGGGGAAGAAGGGAAAATTTGAATATCCATCATGTGGTAAATGTGGGAATAAACACCCTGGTACTTGCCTAAAGGGAATGAGAGTCTGTTACAAGTGTGGCGAAAAAGGCCTCCAAGCTCATTATTGAAAGGGGAATAACAAGGATGTTGAATGCTACAATTATAGAGAAAATGGGCATTATGAAAATGAGTGTCCTAAGATCCAAGAAAAATTACCTCAGAAAATGCCATGGGAGAAAGGCTAAGCTTATTATATTACTACTTCTGATTTTGAAGCTCTGAAAGACGTGGTGGTAGGTAATTTAATGGTTTCCTCAAGTTTATCCAATGCTTTATTTGACTCTGGATCATCGTATTGTTTCATATCTTCCCAGTTTCCTAATAAAATTAGATATTTTCAATTTGACATAATAAGGGAGTTGTTAGCCAAAACACCTAAGGGAAGTATCATCACAACAACATTTTTTAAATAAGTTCCCATTAGGCCATATAAATGTTCCTTATCTGATGATCTCGTCATCATACCCAAGATTTAATTTGATATAATCCTCACAATGGATTGGATTTCAGACCATGATGTGAAAATATATTGTAAGAAGAAGGAGGTTACAATTTTCGATGATGATAAGGAGTTCTTTATCTTTAGAGTAGAAACATCACCACATAATTCTTGTCTAGATCCACCCCTAGTAGCTTTACTAAATTTAATTATTGGGGAGTATGATAATGAAATAATTATGGGTGAGGAAAAGAATGTTCTAATAGAGGTCATACCTATTATGCAAGAATATGTTGATGTGTTTCCAGAGGATTTACCAGGACATCCTCCAGAATGAGAAATTGATTTTTCCATTGATTTAATTCCGAGTTCAAGGCCCATATCGAAGACCCCTTATAGAATGGCCATTGTGGAATTAGTGGAAGTAAAGAAAAAACTATAGGAATTGAGTAATAAGGTATTTATTCTCCCCAGTGTTTCTCCATGGGGAGCCCCTCTCCTTTTTGTTAAGAATAAAGATAGATCTATGAGGTTATGCATTAACTACAAGGAGATCAATGCTATAACAATAAAGAACAAGTATCCTCTACTGCACATTGATGATTTATTGGACCAACTTCATTGAGATCAATATATTTCAAAGATAGACCTTCATTCTGGATATCATTAATTGTGTGTGAAGAAGGAAGACATTCCGAAAACATCATTTCGAACTAGGTACGAGCATTACGAGTATACAGTAATGCCTTTTGGGTTGACTAATGCACCCTATATTTTTATGGATCTAATGAAAGACATTTGCAAGAAATATCTTGATTAATTTTTTGTGTTATTTGTTGATGATATATTGGTATACTCAAAATGATATGAAGATCACGAAAATAACTTGTGCATTATCCTAAAGATTCTTAGAAGAAATGAATTATATGGGAAGTTTAAAAAGTGTGAATTCTGGCTTTAGGAGATTTCTTTTCTTGGCCATATTATCTTTAAGGAAGGAATCTATGTTGATCCTTCTAAGACAAAGGCAATCCAAGAATGTCCAGAAACAATGAGTATAACTGAGGTATGCAATTTTATTGGTTTAGCAAGTTATTATCGGTGTTTTGTCCATAATTTTTCCCGATTGGCTAACCCGTTAACTAAGATCACACATAGAGGGGTTAAATTTTTTGGACAAAAGAGTGTGAAGAATGTTTTGAATAACTGAAGAAAAGATTAGTTAATGATCCTATCTTGACTTTTTCATCAGGGAAGGATGGGTTTGTTTTTTATAGTGATGCTTCAAAGAAAGGACTTGGTTGTTTCCTTATGCAGAATGATATAGTTATTGACTATACATCACAATAGCTAAAAATTCATGAGAAAAACTATCCCACTCATGATCTTGAGTTAGTAGCTGTAATCTTTTCTTTAAAGATATGGAGACACTATCTCTATGGTGAAAAATGTGAGATTTATACTTATCACAAGAGTTAGAAGTATATTTTCTCACAAAAAACAACTCAATATGAGGCAAAGGAGATGGCTTGAACTACTCAAGGATTATGATTGCACTATAAACTACCACTTAGGGAAGGAAAATAAGGTGGTAGATTCTTTGAGCAGAAAGGATCATGGAGTTTTGAACAAGATGAGAGTTGAAAAGGATCCTATTTTCATGGATCTAGTAAATATGGTTATGGGAATAACCTTGGAAGGTGAAACATAAATTATTTTTCAAATGGTTTCCAAACCATCTTTACTAGAAAGGATAAAAAGTTCCCAAACTGATGATGAGAAATTTCAAAAGAAAATTAAAGCTGTAAATGATGAAATATTGATCGAATTCATATATAAATATGAAATTTTGAAATTTGGGAAGAGACTTTGTGTTCCTGATATACTTGATCTAAAAATTGAATTGTTGGATGATTCCCATAGCTCCAATTTCTCTATACAACCAGGTTGCACTAAGATGTATAGAGATTTGAAAGAAAATTTTTGGTGGGACAACATGATGAGAGAGATTGCTGATTTTGTGTCGAGATGTATGGTTTGTCAACAAGTGATAGCTGGAAGGCAACAACCCGGAGGAGTCATGAAATATATTCCCATACCTGAGAAAAAATGGGATAATATTACGATGGAATTTATCATGGGGCTACCAAAGACTCCTAGAAGTAATGATGTAATATGGGTCATTGTTGATCGTCTTACCAAGTCAGGACATTTTCTTGCTATAAGATAAGATTTACCCCTTGAAAGTCTAGCAATAATAAATATTAATGAAGTTTTAAGACTTCATAGAGTACACCTATTGATTTTTTCTGATTGTGATCCCTGTTTTACATCAAGATTCTAGAAAGGTCTTCAGAAATCCCTAGATACTAAACTTCATTTGAGCACTGCCTACCACCATCAAATTGATGGATAATCAAAATGGACTATTCAAACCTTAGAAGAAATGTTGATATCCTTCTCACTTGACTTTCAAGGTATGCGGGATCAATATTTAACATTGGTATAATTTTCCTATAGCAATAACTTCCATTAAAGTATTCATATGACATGATATGAATCATTATATGGAAAGAGATGTGGCACACCTACTTGTTGGGATGATGTTGGTGATAGAAAACTCATAGGCCCAAAACATGTTGAGGAAACAATGGAAAAAATGAAGATTATCCAAACCCACATCAAAGCAGCTCAAAGTAGGCAGAAGAGCTATGCCGATAACCAAAGGAAGGATTTGTAATTTTAGGTAGGAGATCCTGTTTTATTAATGTTTTTTCCATGGAAGGGAATTATATGATTTGGTAAGAAGGGTAAATTAAGTCCTAGGTACATCATACCTTTCAAAATTCTAGAACTTATTGGAGTTTTAGCATACCATTTGGCAATGCCTCCAAGTCTCTCAAAATTTCATAATGTGTTCCACATATCCCGGTTGAGAAAATACATGCCTGACCCGACCGATGTACTCACCAATGAAGAAATTGAACTGGAACCTGATTTTTCTTATTTTGAAGAGCCTGTCAAGATTCTTGATACCTGATAACAAGTGTTGAAAAACCAGACGACTCGTCTGGTAAAATTTCTATGGAGAAACCATAAGATGGAAGAGGCAATGTGGGAACCCGAAGAACTTATGATGAAGAACCACCCAAATCTTTTTGTGCGGTATTATTATAGAAATTTTGAGGATTAAATTATTTAATGGAGGGAATAATGTAACACTCCATGCTTCCATGTTACATTTCCCTTTGAATAATGCAAAATCTTGCATTGTACACAACTTTGAGATTCTAACACACCGCAACCAATCAAACTAACCGTTATGAATAGTAATACCAACTTTTTGAAATTTTATAAATTTTATTTTTCAAAATGGACTTAATTTTTCAATTTGGAATATTGAAATTATCTTAGGGTTAATTTTTCGTACTTTTATGAAAACTTTCAATTTTTGATGAACAGTGAGAAATACTAAATTTTAATAAAAAAAACTTTTTTAATCAAAATAATTTATAGTGTTAAATTATACATTTGAATGGTTTTTAAGTATCATTAGAATATATTTTTATCATTTAATATAATTTAGGTCATTTTATGCAATCTCAAAATTAAATTGGACATAAACAAGTGTCAATATTTTGATAGTTATTATTTCATAAAAACACGCGTTTTGTTTTGACAACGGGAATTAATTTTAAATTAATTTCTGGCTCTTATGTGTTTTGAATTTGGAAAAATGGATTCCATATTTGGAATCAGTATTTACATATTGTGTAAATAGGTAACTTTTATTTTTAGACATTATGAATATTTACTTTAGTAAATATTTTATTTACCATGGTTAAAGGGGTAAATCCGGTAAATATGATTAAAATAATAAAATTAAAATAATATTAAATTACCCTAACACATGTCCTAACCCTATTTTATGATAAATTTTATACCATGGTCATCATTGGGTCTATTTGGTGACCCCAAGGAGCCACATGGGAGTGATAATGACATTTTATATTAAATAATCTAGAGTAAAGACAAAAATAACAAAAGAAAATATCTTTTAGTAAAACAATTTTTATATGAGGTTATATAATTGATCTATTTTACTATAAATAGTCATTAGAAATCTAAAAATATTTCCTAAATCAGGATATTTTATTTATTATTTTTATACATAAAATAAATATATTTATATATGACACAAAAATGATGCAGTATTTTCCTTATTAATGAAAGAATCAAATAAATGATATTATAAATAGTAAAATAAAAATAATTTGAAAGTTTTGATGACATAAACGAATTTTATAGGTTAATATGACAGGTTAGGGTTGATTAAATTAATTATTTTATAATTAATCATGCTTTTATGAATTTAACAAAAAGAAAATACCAAATAGTGTCAAAATTGACATAAAAGAGTTTTAAAAACAAATATTATATTATTAATTGATATGATTTTTCTAAAAATCTAAGTTTCAGAAAAAATACTTATATAATGATAGGTGTATCATTAATTAACCACTTGGGGTTCTCTTGTAAGTTTATAGTAAGTTTTTTAACCATATAATATAAAAATACAAAGAGGCATGGTAAATATCAAACTATTTAACTAAGAGTTAAATCTACAAGATAAGGTTAATATGATGACCTAAACCTATATAAAACCTATTGGTTGAGAGTTTTTTGACCCATACCCACCTTATAATTCATTTAATTTATTTTTTTCCATTATAAATACAAAATTATTTTATTATAAAATAATATTTCAAGCTTTTCCTAAAGTGACCCTCCCCTCTCTTATAAAAGAGAACTTCCCCTTCTCTTAATTTCACACATACAAAGCCATTTGTATCAGCCAACCCCTACCCAAATATACTAACAACATTATTTCCTTCATCCTAGTGGCCTTCACTTTTTCATAAATCCAACCTAAGGATCCTTTTTTATCAAATCAAAAGGAAGAACCCGAAAGAAGAGGAAAATATTTCATCACCTCTTTCATGTTCTTTTCTTCTTCCACTTCCTCTTTATTTGTTGTTTCCATTCTAAAATAATAAATCAAATATATTTTATATACTGTTATGTTATTAAAAAAATTGTACCACCATATTCATTATTCTATCCATCTTATAAATGAAAGAGTCACCATATGTGCGTATGTATGGATTACCGTCTCCACGTTGTGGTGTAGTTTGTTATTAAAACACTTTATTATTTGGATTGGTATAATAATGAGTATAAATAATATAAATAATAAATATAAAATGTTAATTATTCTTTATATATGATATAACATCCAATTACATACTATTTCTCCATCAATATAATGATATTGTCACTCATGCGTATGTACGGATTACGGTCTCTACGAACGCGATGAGATTCATTCCCCATCGTAATCATTCAAGAATAATTTTCATTTTATGATTAAAAATAATTCTTATGAAAATAATATCATTTTTTATATGAATCAAATAAATCTTATCCATAACAAACACGGCTTATGTAGCCAATCATATAGAGTAAAATGAATCAGTTAACACCCAAAACGATGATACTACTAAAATATTATTAACAATGCAATATTATAAGATCATATATGATATCATATTTATGTATATAGTTATTGTACAATTTAAAAATAATGTTTTAACTATTATACAGGAGGTTAACATACCATCTACTAAGGAAAAGTACAAGTTAAGGGTTAATTTCACAATCTATTTATTATCCGAGGTTGTTTTTACATAAGTATCTATTGGGACCTCTTTATCATCCACATCCATGTTTTCTTAAAAATGTATTTCAAGACATTTTTACTATTTACTAGACAATGGGTTAAAGTAATTTATACCCTTATTTGAAATTATATGTTTTTAAATTAATCTTTCCGTCATTTTCCAAACAAGTTACTTTATCACCTTTTCGACAAAATAAAGGTAAGAATGTATTTTTTTAACTTATATGGCAGGTGCAGATATTTTCTGCAGTTATAACATTGTCAAATCTTCCCATAAAAGCTTATATGAATATTTTCAAAATAAATTTTTTCTTATTATTTGAATTTTAAATGATTTCAAAATATAACGAGATATTTTCCTAAAAAAGTTTTGATTTCATCAATGTCAACATCCTTTGATGGATTTTAATGTTTTTTGAAGTTGATTTATTATAATACAAATATTACATATTTTATTGAAGGTTATGTGATATTTTCCCCCATCACTGCCTCATCTTTCCCAAGGTGGATTTTCTACAGACGTTCTGGTGCTCTCCGTGATGAGCTCACAACGCAACCGTCCTTATGTGGTGTCGGATTTCATGATATGGGCTTCTGCGGTGCTATCTACTCATCATCCACAAGTGTAAGACTGGTTTGCGACAAAGGTATCCTTGTTCACTGGCTTACTCCATCGGAGCATTCATGGGTTCGATCAGGTTTTTTCAGCATGGCTTCATCTTGTGTTCACATTTTTTGGCGTTTGAGGGTTGTCGTTATGCTCTTCTGGGGCTTGAGTTCTTTGAGAGTTTGTTTTGGTCTTCTCAGGTGGGATTACTGGTGGCGACGAGATCTAGTGTTGGCTCGGTCCGATTTTTGGCATTACCTCCTTCCAGTGGCCGGCGTTCGAGAGGCCGGTCTTGGGGTGATGTTTCTTGGATATTTGATTTTTCATTTGGATACATATGCTTTCTACTATGATTATTCAATTTCCGATTTGGGTATGTTTATGGGTTTGGACATGCTGGTTCAGTCCTTTTGTGTTTTCTACATCCGTGGTTTGGTGTTGATTCTCTGGTTCATCGGCTTCCGCAAGCCTGATATTTCTCTTGATGTTTTATTGCCTTTTATATAAAGCATTTAGTTTGGTCTATGTTTGATTTCGTATGAATTTGTGTTAGATAGAAGATCACCAGTTATGGTTCTTTGAATTTTTTTTTGATTGTGGCCTTGGTGGTCCTCAACGCAAAGAATTCTTCGACCATTCTCATAAAAGGATATGATTCAGATGAGGTTCAGGAAAGAGGTTTCATTTTTTCATGGCTTATCGGAATCGGATTTTTGAGAGGGTATGGTTGTGGCCATCGGTACTATGCCCATGTTCTTTGGCACGAGACTTCTAGTCATGCTATGATGAAACGATAAAAGCTGGACTTAATATAAATGTTGTTGGGAGGAGCTTCTTTCTTGTTGTGATGGTTGTCCTTGATCTTGATTTTTGGTCCATTGGGGTTTATTTTTTCCATTTAAGTCTTAATGTCATGATTTCGTGAAGTCATGTATGCTTTCTCAATTTTTCCTCAAAAGTTTTAGAATAATAAAATTTTAATTTTCAGTCATATGAGGAATACATTAGACTTAGTAAGTGACGGGCGGAGCCCGCTATAGCTCCTCGATGCATCGGTAGGTCTCATGAGACAAACTAGTGTCTTGTAACAAGGCCTCGACAAAATTTTATTTGTAGTATTGGCACAAGGACTTGACTATGTGGTTATGAAGTATGGAATTATGCATTCCATCATTATGAAAGTGGCTATTGACATTGCATGTGATTATTCAACTTGTATAATATACATGCGAATAAGTAAAAGGAATTATTTGATTTTATATTTTCCATATTATGCTGAAGTTTAATTCTAAAAGGCTTTTGTTTTAGTCTAATAAATTGCCTTAAATGTTTATGCTTATTTATGAATGTTTCCACTATAATGTTATCCATACTAAGCATCTAATCTCACCCATTTATATGTTTTATTTGTCACAAGATGTGAAGATGTATTTTATGGTAGACCTGCAGGGATAGTCTAAGTATATAAGTGTGTTCAATAGGGGACAAAATGTTATTGATGTTTTTATTTCATGAAGTAATGTAAAACATATGAATGTATCTATTACTTACAATGCTACTAAAATGATCAGTATTTTAGGACATAATTCCTTATATCATGTCAATGTTATGTAATAATTCACCGACTCTGGGTAACTGGGGTCAGGGCGTTACAACTGAGTTCCTTCAATAGCTTATAAGATATTCAAGACCATGCATAGATGTGAATATAATATCCTAAGACTCTATGATATATTTACATTAATATTATATATTTAATCAAAATTTTGACATTCATCAAATATATTTGGTATAAATATGATAATAACATATCAAATTTTACGCATAAAAGTTTGTATTTCTCTAAAGGTAGTTTTGCTGTCTTTTATTTGAGCATATATTTTAAAACTAAATTTTGACCCTTTTTAAAATTTTAATTTTTAAAACAACCTTAATTTTTTAATTTATAGTTTCAAAATTATCTTATGGTGAATTTTTTGTACTTTTTTGAGGAGTTTCATTTTTTATGAATATTGATAACACAACATTTTAGTTGAAAACTAACTTTTAGTTTAAATAATTATTAATTCTAATATTTTAAATTTATTTAGTGTAAAAATAGATAAATTCGACATATATTAATAAAATTTATGGAATTGGAATCTTTTTTATATTTAATTTAGATATAAAAACATAATGGACTTTTGAACATTTTCACTTTAAAACCCCCTTTCTTGCCATGTCTGCGGGATTAGATTTAAATTTAATTTCCCCATTCTATAAATTGAATAGGTAAAAATGAATATAAATAGTTTTAATAATTATAATATTTATAATTTAATAATATCAATATAGTTTTTTAACATAAATAATAGTGAATGTAATTAAAATTATTTACAATGATTAAGGTAAAAAATAGTTTACTTAGTGGGTAAACATTAATATTAAATTGAAAATAGACTTATAAACTTGTCAAAAGAAAATTTTATATCCATATTTATAACTTATATCCACTTTTATAGAATTTTGATCATTATTGGAGGAAAATTATGTAATTGAGACCTCTCAATAATGTTTATCTTTTTATATTTACAAGAATGCCACTCCTCCCCCACTATAAAAAGGAACCCACCACTCCCACTTATTCATACCTATAAATCTATTTTTATTATAAAAAACCTGACCAAATAGGCACTCAAAATCCCTCCCCTAATCCCAGAATATTCACTTTTGGTATAAATCAACCCAAGGAAGTTTATTTTGATTACAAAAGTGAGTTACACAAAGAGTTGGTAACATTCATCAATGAACACATTGGTTTTATTTATTTATCCACCTATTAAATTATTCTTATATATTTATTATATATAAAAATAAGTATATTAAATATATTGTGATGTTTTAATTTCATCTTTACAACATAAACTCACACATAATTCTATAAAATGTGATACCCAATCATCATTCGTGTGTACGTAAGACTACTGCATCGTGAACTAATATAGTTCTTACTTCCATTACCACCATTCATGATTGGGAATATTTAAAAATTTATAGTTTTTATATGATAAATATGATATTTATAATTAATTCATGATTCATTAATTTTTATATAATAATTACCTGTAGGCTTTCTATTTTGTGTGAATATGATATCATCATTTTTGGACGTGTGGACTACTACCTCCTCAAAGCGATGTGATTTCTTCATACTATACATGGAATGTATTAAGGATGGGTTTAATAATAATATGTGACATATATGACATAAATAAGATACTAGAATTATAATATACCTATATATAATTTACTTTTCATTCTTTTAATACACAAATATAATGGAAGCATTATTCATGTGTACATACAACCTACCATCTCCATGATGGTGTATTTCATTTCCTATCTCCATATTTCGTTGATTATTATAAAAACATATATACTAAATATATTAGATATTTAATTCATGTTTTACCTCATGGATATTGTTAAATCATGATCTATGGAATAACATCAAAGATAAAAATTCAAAAAATACTAAAAAACATGACAATTAACAACTGAAATGATGAAAATAATGAACGATTGTTTACAAATGGGTAATAAGATATTATAAAAAGATTATATATGAATTTTTAAATATTATTATGGTTTTATTTAATTTATTAACATTTTTTAAACGACTATAAAAGTTTTTAAGACCACAAAACCAAAAGGAATCCTAAGTTAATGGATTTAATCTCAATTTACATTCCCTTGAGACTTATTTGTTATTAGGAACCAATTCACATTTATATAGTGTATATAATTATCCCTTTTCTTTTAATTTCATGATTATATCACAATTTATTGTATTTTATGTTTCAAATTGAATAATCTCATCCATGGGGGTTTGAATTACAAATTTTCAAGTGGTTAATGTTATCACTCCAATCCAACTTTAATGTGTGATTGATAACTCT
Source organism: Viscum album (assembly GCA_963277665.1). Taxonomy (NCBI): domain Eukaryota; kingdom Viridiplantae; phylum Streptophyta; class Magnoliopsida; order Santalales; family Viscaceae; genus Viscum; species Viscum album. Next base: position 1,967,148,163 of record OY728121.1, read on the forward strand.
CTATAGAAACAAACAATTCTATATTATAATTTTTAATTTAAAATCACATTTATCATAAATATTTTTTTTCTTTTGTAATTAATATGATTATTTCCAGAACATTATAACATTTTTACATGCGGGTTTTATTTTGAATGTTATTTAATTAATTTGTGAAGTTTTGATAAATCTGTATATTTTACTCAATATAGATATTTGATAAGGAAATTTGTTTATGAATTAATTATATTGTTTTATATATGAGTAATTATTTGGATATGCATGAAACTAGTTGGGGATCGATTAATTCAATCTCTTTGATTCATTGGTAGGCTCATGAGATGAATCAGTTAGCCAAATCAGATGGGTTTCTACCTTGTGTGTTTTAAACCATCACTGGAATGGTCTTGATGGTAAATGTTTCATATGCCTTGGAAACAAAGAGAACAATATTTAAGAATTTATTACATTGATAATTCAATTATTATTATTATCCATGATATTATTTCAAATACATTATCTATATACTCATTTCATTCTTAGTTCATTGATTGAAAGTCAGGTGTTTTAGTTATTTACCTTGCCATATTTATTATGGTCATTGATTCATTATTACTTCCTTAGTACATAACCCTTATTAAGAATATAAAACTACCATTATATTATTTCCTTTCACTTAGGTATGAAGATGAATTATCAGAATGTGTTTTAAGGATGTTGAGATTTTACTTTTGTTATATTTTATTTTCTATCCCCAGTGCATAATGTTTTTCATATATGTAATCTAGTTTTCCAAAACTGCTGAACTTTTTGGTCCTTCGGGATCTAATTCCTTATAATCATGACAATTTAATAATTTAAGACACCTTATCTAGGATTCTAGGGTCAGACCGTTATAGAATGGTTGTAAAGATTATATTAGTTTTCAATGATTCTCTATAAGATAAATTTAAATAAATGATTTCCACTAAAAATATATATGGTTTTAAATTCCATAGAATCATGTTCATAGATAATCTGATCAAGGAAATATATATTTATAGATATTAATTTGTTCAATTATAGTTAATTCAAATATATGCCTCTATTCTGAGCCTTTCGCAACAAGTTACTTATGTTGAATCTAATTTTAATTTTATGAAGGAAAACTATCTTGGACCACCCATCAGACAATATTTCCCTACTGGAATTATAGATCTACATGCCAGGATTAAGGAACAAGTCACTAAAAATACGAGCGACATACCTATCTACTATGTGTTTCTATGTAAAACTAAAATTTTATGCCCCAAAATGACCTTATACAATTAAAAAAATTAAGTCACGTCACTCCCACTAGTAAATTTTTCTTTCAGTTCCTCATCTTACGGTCAATGTCTACAAGCTAAATAAATGATTTCCTGAATCTGTAGATAACCACATGTATATTCAACCTCAAATATATAACTCATTTCCATAATTTACTCATTGAAAATAACATAATGAAGATATTATAGACCCTCTTCTTATTTTCTATTTAATACATGATGTTATTTGGCTCAACTAATCAAATTTTTTTATAGTGTTATTTTTCAAAGGCAATTTGGTTGGAGGTATTGCACATTTTTTTAATAAATTCTCTTGATGGTGAAAATGTACAAAACCTTCTCTCTATATGATATTGTTTGAAGAATAACCTAATTTTTGGAATGTATTAATTATAGCCATTGAAAAAATCATTCACAGTAATTTTTTCAAATAGAAACAATTAAAATTTAGAGAAATAATATCATAATATGAGATATGTGATTAATAAAATCCACTTTATTGTCAAATTAATAGGCTCCTTATAATTTTTTTTGTTGGTAACTCAATCATATGTCTCTTGATATTTTATGTACCTACTGTTGGGGAAAATAACAAATCACATGATGGTTATAATTATATTATTATTAAACCCCAATAATAATTTTGGATCAAAACAAACTAAGATATTACATCAAAAGAATATTTAGGACCATCATGTTTTGTGGGATTCATCCAAGATCATTTTAACGCCTGAATATTTTGTGAATTATTTTTTTTTCAAATTAATTTATCTTTTTTATATTTTTCATTTCACATGACACTGGAAATAGTGATATATATATATATTAAAACACAAAGTCAAAAATTAATTTCACATGAAATACACACATGGATTATTGTATAATCAACACAAACTTATCATAATTTACCTAAAACAATGACTTGTCATACATCACACGCTACACCAGCTTGGTGTATGACTCTGCGTACGTTACACACAACACCAACTTAGAGTACGATGCATGCAACACTGAGTTTCTGTGAAACATATTTTTTATATTTATAGATATTTAAATGATATAATTATAACCTATCCATTAAACTCAGTTATAGTAATATTAATAACATCTAATCAAATATTTTTTATAATTGTTTTATTAAATGAAACATATGATAACAAGATATATGGTTTTTAGTAAAGGCCTTCTATGTTAACAAATCCCATCTCCTAAAATGAACTAATTTTAATAATAAAATTAATTTTAGAAAAATTTAGAAATTGAATTTGATAAAATAAACATCATTTTTCTATTCATAACATTGAAATTAGAATACAATTATTTTTTCATATTTTCTGAGAAACATCATTTTTTGATGAATAGTGAAAAATACAACTCTTAGTTAAAAACTAAATTTTTTTAATTAATTATTAATTTTAAATGATATTATAATTTTTTTAAGATATCATTAGAAAAATATTTAATCTATTAATTCAATTTAATTCATTATATCAAATTTCACTAAGAAATGGAATATAAAATCTTAACAAACTTTTAAACATTTTTCTAGTTAAAAAAACCTATTATTTCATCCTGTCTACAGGATTAGAATTATTATTAATTTTTTTATTATATGATATTGATTTATGAAAACTGAAATATAGAATTTTATTCATTATAATATTTAGATTCTGATAATACCATGTTAATTTTTGACCAAAATGATTAGTAAAAGCGATTAAAATTAATCACAGTGATTAATGAAAAATGAAGTATAATTAGGGACTAAACCTTAATATTAAGGTCAAAAATGACCTATACACTTGTAAAACACCCATTATATATAAATAGTTCCTAAATAAACCTTAAATTCCTGGTTTAGGTTTGTTTAGTATGAATTTTTTAGGTAAGGACATGTGTACACCTAACTTGTTTTCAAAAATTCCATGTGAGTAATTTTCATTCCCTATAAAAGGTCACCACCTCTCCATCTTCTACACATCTCTAAAAACTCTTAAGTTCAGGAAATACCTACCAAATAAACTTACCATGAATCCTCCATTACTAATATATTCATTTCATTTGGCATAAGGGAATCTATGGATTCCTTTTGGCCCAAACCAAAAGGAGTACCCAATTAAGAGATAACATCTTCTCTCAAGTACATTATTTTATATTCCTTCTCTATACACCCAATATCATTATATTTAAATGGTAATACTGACACTTACACATACCTCCATCTAATAGGTAATGAATTCCTTGTTTCTATGTACGGTGAACTACTATCTCACAAAACAATGATTGTTCATTTTTTCATTACCACCTACCATGGTGGAAATTATGACGGAAACACTATTTATAAATGTAATATATTAAATTTATTATGTCTTTAATATTATGTATTTATTTTGAGAAAACATTTCTTTTTTAATCCCATTTTGGGTAAATACGATAATTTTTTTTGAGGAAGTGTGGACTACCTCACCCTCGAAGCAATATGATTCATTATGACACCACATGGATTGTATTAAAGATGGTTTTATTGAATATATTAGATATATATGATATAATAAATATATATTAATAATGATATATATATATAAATATATTTATATATATGTCTTCTACTTTCATTCCACCAACGTGACAATTAAATAGAAATATCATTCATGCGTATGTACGACCTATCATCTCTATAAATGGTTTATTCCATTTCATAATTATATATTATATGGATTATTATAATAAACATATAATTTATTTAAATTATTTTTATATAATGTTTTACATTATGTAAATCTTGATATAAATATAAATACCCAGGATATAACAAATTAAGACACTTTTGAATAGTAAAACAAATATTACCGGATGTTAAACGTTAACATAGGATTTTCAATAAAAGGGTAATATAAAATCAAAATAAAAAAATATAAGGTATTAGATATAATAATATGGGTTTATGAAATATTTATAATAAATTTATTTTTATTATACATGTGGTTGGAATGCATATGACGAGAGTCAAGACACAAGGTATGGAGATTTCATCTCACTTTGTATTCCTGTGAGATACATGCTATGGTCACCACTCATTCCATTTGTGTGGTGTAATTACTTATGATGATTTTAAAATATGTATATAATACCAAAATACATGGGTATTATCATACCATTTTTATTAACTTTCCTTCATGGGTTTTATGTCTCAAAATTTACCAAATCGGTAAAAATGTTTTGTCTCAATTTGCCTTGTGTAAGACTCTTGATTTGTTATGCACCTAAACTCTTTTTTGATGTGTATATAATTAAATTAAACATGTTCTATCAAGAATTTCATTATTTTCATGATATTTCATACTTCATGTAATTTCCTTTTCTCACATGGAGAGTATGATACCAAGCTTCCAAGATATAAGAGTTTATTGAAACAATCTCATCGCTTTTTGATATTGTTTATGTTTATGATTCCTTTGATGAATTATTATGTTTCATCTCTCAAGAAATTAATGAATTTTCTTATAAACTATTTATTCATGATATATTAATCTAGTGGTACCATTTTTCAGTCTTTTGTACATAATATAGTTAGCAATGTGTTTCCTAAGAAAGCCCGACTATACCCTCCATTTGGTTGAAAATCTATGTTCCATAAAAACCATGTTTTCTAAAAAGGGTATCCAATAATATTATAATAAAATAATATGATAATTAAATTAAGTTTTTACCCTTTATTTATTTTACCAATGTTTTAAAAGGAATATTATTTTACCTTTCTAAATGAGGCAATTTTCTATCCTTTTTACTGTGCAAAAGGAATGTTCTTTTTACCTCGTACGACATGTACATATTTGTCCTCCATAAATCCTTTGAATATTTATTTTCATGTTTAAAGTTTATTTTTTAATGAATTTTTTAAAATTTATTTTCAAAGATAATGGTTTTCTAAACGTTTTCCAACATATCTTATATGTTTTCAAGGAAAGTGGTTTTCAAAACATTTTCAAGCTTCCTTTATAAGTTTTCAATGGAAACAGTTTTGAAAAAAATTTGAAGCTTTATTTATAAATTATAAAGGTATTTTCAAGGAAAATAGTTTAAAAAACGTTTTCAAGCACTATTTATATGTTTTCAAAGTATTTTCAATGTAATTATTTTCAAAAAAATTACAATATTTCATTATATGTTTTCAATCTGTTTTCAAAGAAAAACATTTTTAAAATGTTTTATAAATTATTTTATAAGTATTAAATTAAAATAGTATTAAAATGATTTAAAGTTATATCTATATTTTTTAAAGGTATTTTCTATGAAAATTATTATCAATTGGTTTTATGTATTAAAAAAAATTCAGTGAAGAAAGGATATTTTTCTCAATAAATATTTTTGAAAGATATTTCAATATTATTTTCCATCTAAGTTGAAATACATTTATGTTACTCTTGAACTTATAGGAAATGATATAAAGATTCCATTCATATAATTTCTATGAATGGGTTATTCTTCATTTCATGGTGGTTATGAAACCCATTTCTCTTTAACGAGTTTTATGATTGTGAAATCAATTTCTTTTTCACAGGTTTTATCTTTGTGAAATATTTTTCTATTTCACGGGTTATATGTTTATGAAATCCATATATATTTGATGATTTATTATTTTTATGAAATTATTATGAAACCTATATCTTTTACACAGGTTATGAAATTTTTACACGATTAGGATACTAATTTAATTTTGTGGGATAATATATGATTGTTTATGATTTTGTGGCACATGTATGTTTTATTTCATTATGATATGGGTGGGACCTATATATACCTCCAATTATTTGGGTAAATATTTATATATCATTAGATAGATTAATTTGGTATTGGGATAAAACCTTTACTACTAAGATACCCATGGGAGTGAACCATGACAACTAAGATGGGAAGTGGAGTGAACTCATGCTACTAATATTTCTATGGGAGTGAACCGTGACTGCTAAGATGGTATATGGAGTGATATCAAACTACTAAGATGTCCATGGGAGTGAACCATGACTAAAAGGATGGTATGAAGAGTGAACCTATACTATAAATATGGTATTAGAAGCAATTCCTTGGCTACTATAAAAATCATATTATATGCTTATGTGTCTACCACAATCCCATGTTTCACTGCTAAGTTATGATTTCATGGATTATGTTCTTTATTTCACTATGATTCATGTCTTATAAAATTCAATACTTTATGACATGATTCGTGTATATAATATTTGATATGATGGGTATGATCTTATATTTTCATTATCATGTTCTCATACCCTTATTTTCATAACTATGCTTACATTTCTCCCTTATTTACCATTACTGACCATTTGAGCTCACCCCTTTCTTATGGTTCATTTCCCCATGTTACGAATAATGGTTTTATGAAGGATTAATAAAGGTGCATATATTTATGGGATATGTTTTAGATCTTTCACCAAGATGGATGAATTTTTTCCCATGTTTCTAAATAAATTAAACTATTACAGTCCTCAGGCATGTATTTTAGTAATCTACAGAATATTCATCTAAAATTATGTAATATCCATGTATGTTAAGCATGGGTCGTTATAGTTGGTGTAAAAGGAATTGTTTAGTAAACGAATAGAAACTAAGATGAGAAAAAATTAGTGAGACCCCAAAGTATATTTCTAAGGATATGTCTATTGATATCTTTAAGGATAAGTATAAGGATGAGTCAACATTTTGGAAAATGTCCTCAAATTTTGGTAAAGCTTAGAGTGAGTGGTTTTGTAGAAATACATCCCTATATAGATAATATAAGTGTATTTTGATCTATAATAGATAGACCTGGGGGTAAAAACACTTAAACAATGTTCTGGACCTAACTCTGGGTAATCTGGTACATGCCAATAGGCCTTGATACACACCTAGTTTGACACTCTCAGTGGATATACTTTGGAAATTCACTAACTATTCACAAACCATAAGGAACAATTTAGATGTAAGTTGGTATGAATAACCTAGGATGAACCTAGGGTTTCATATATTAAATAAGGTGTAATGATTTAGAAATCCCATAAGTAAATATTTTCATGACTATCTGATTTTCGACTATGATAAGTAATTCTCAGACATTGCTTCTAGTTTCATTCAATGGGGGAACCATAAGGGACTGGATTAATTTTAAATGAGGTGGAGGATTTTCAAATTATAAGTAATGTGGGATTATCACTAGAGTGAAAGATTTTGTGATCATGCCTAATTAGTTTTCAAGGAAACTTTTTATCAAAAAATACCTTAACCAACTCCTAGATACACCAGTGAAGAGAATGAAGGAGTTCACTGAGAGTTTCGGTAATGGAGACCATGGAGAAAATAAGATTTTGTTTCCTTTATATCAATAATGTAGAAAGAAACACCTAAGTGAATGTCATAAAAGAATAAAAATAAGTTTTGACAATGGAAAAAAGGGCACAAATCAAGTGACTCTAAGGAAAAAATGAATAGTATGATTAAAAATGGATGAGATTATTGTCCTCCCTTAGAAATAATAAATGGTTAAGTGTTTTAAGTGAGGATAAAATGGTCCTTATGAAACTTAATGTCCTAAGAGGAATGTTCCTGAAAAGAATCAACAAGGAGGTGGAAGTAAGGGTTACATTGTTGATGATGATGAGACTATATATTAAATGTAAACGGAAAGAGATATTATGTAATAGGATGATGTATCATTGTAAATAGAATAAGGGTGAAGTGGAATAATAAAATTTTATATGTATTTGGAATAAAAATTAAGTTATATGAATGATGAAATATTAAAGGTATGTTCTACTTATATTTTTTTATCAGTATTTACAATATTATGTTGAATGTTCCCAATCGTGGATTGATTTAATGACAAGGTGATATTTTGACTAAGGGGAGGAAACCCTTAATTTAATATTTATGTTATGATAATGCTTTTATGTATTAGTAAATTGGACAATACTGATTACTATAGAACTAAGTAAGGACCTGCTAATAGTTTGGTTATGCTATCATTGATGAAGTTTACCTCATTTTTGGATTTAAGTAATATATCTATTATAGGTCGTAAAAAGAAAGAATACATATTTTCTGAAAGGATTTATTGTAATTAAGGTTATTAAAATATTTAAAGGGAATATATGATAATGGTATTCACATGTTTGGAATTTGACAAATAATTGGTACTTTGTAATATATGTGGGATCAATGTTAAGCGTATTTCATTATTTTGTTTCTGAATATTTGGATTTCAATTTTTCGGATGGGCTATATGGTTAACCATTCCAAAAAATTTATGTTAAATATAGGAGGAAGTATTTATGCAATTAGTTTGTATTTAAAACCTTTGTTAAGTGTATATTTAGTGATTAAACATAATTGAAGGATCTCATTCTTATTTATTTTTAGAAATTATACTAGTGTGCTTTCAGAAAAGGAAATCTTGTATGTCAGGTGACAACCTATCATGTCCGGAAAGGCTATGGGTCTTGAACCCATGATCAAACAAATATAAGGGTTTCATGCCAACCACTGGCCTTTGTGATGTCATGGATAATGTATAATCATTTTAATGAATATTTCTTTATGATGAAAAAATAGTGTCACTCCTTATATTTAGATATTAATGTATTTCCCATGTTGATTATTAAGAATATTTATAGATAAATAATTGTGATTTTCCTTATTTTATAGCCCGTAAGATATACTAAAATTTCATTCTTTCACTTCAAGGATCAAAGTTAATTTCTGGACATCCATTACATGAAGTAATGGAATAATTATAAATTGATAAAAGCACGACTAAAGATTGAATTTTTTTTATAGAAATATATCTAGAAAGTATATTTTATTATATTAATGGTAAATAAAATAATTAATCAAAATTAAGATAATGATCAAAAGAAAATGTGTTTTCCTAATACAATAATTTTTGTTGAACCGATGGACTTATTAATCATCACAGATTTATGAATTTGAGGCCCTTATCTTTAATTTGACAATTCACTTATTTTTAATTGATGACCTCAATTACTCACTATAAATATTTATGATTTACCTCCTTTTACAATCTTCACTCCCAACCTATGTTATTCTATGTGGAAACCTAGTTATATTTTACTTTGGGTAACAATTATGGTTTCAAATTTCTCTTTTTAAGGGATGTTTTAGTATTCATTTTAATGATGTGGGTTTCTGTGAATGAAACATCAAGTATTAAACCTTTATAACCAAACAAGATTTGAGGGAAAATTCATTTTAAGGGGGTAGAATGGAACACCCTAATATTTTTGAAAATATATTTTTTCAAAATAATTTAGATTTTTGATATATTTCATTTCACATGACACTGGAAATATTTCTTTATATATATATATATATATATATATATATATATATATATATATATTAAAACACTAAGTAAAATAATCCTCTCACATGAAATACCCACTTGGGTTGTGCTACCTGGAACACTAAATTGGCTTAAGTTACATAGAACATAGACTTGGAATATGTTACATGAATCATTGGATCGTTTTAAGACTTGTCATATGTTACACGCAACACCGACTTTGTATATGATGCACACAACATTGAGATTTTATGAAACATATTTTTTATATATAAAATTATTTAAACGAGATAATTATAACCTTGAAATTAAACTTAGTTATAGTAAAAGTAATAAATACTTTTAAAATAATTTTTATAAATTTTTTATTCAAATAATAAATATTTATAATGAAAGATATGACTTTTGGAATGGTCCTTTTAGGTTTGAAAATATAGTTTTATAAAATGAACAATTTTTAATAATAAATTTAATTTTAGACACATTTTTTAATATAATTTGTTAAAATTTACTATATTTTTAAATTAATAATTTCAAAATTATCCTAGCGTGATTTTTTGTTATTTTTCTGAGAAACTTCATTTGTTAATGAATAGTGGAAAATACTACCTTGTAGTTAAAAACTATTTTTTTGTTTAATTAATTATTAAGGTTAAATGATATTATAAATATGTTTTAAGGTCATAGTATATAAATATGAAATTTATTAATACAATTTAATTCATTAGAATCAATTTCACTTTTAAATTGAATATAAATTCTTCACAAACTTTTGAACATTTTTCTAATTTAAAACCCCATTAGTTCGTCCCATTTCTAGTATTATCATTAATCTTAGTTTATCTGCTTAGGTTATTTGAATTTCAACAATATGACATAAAATATTGTATTCAATATAATATTTAGAGTATAATAAAACCAAGTTAATTTTTTTTACAAAATGATTACTAAAAGTGATTAAAATTAATCACAACAATTAAGGATAAATGTGGATTAATTAGGGATTAATACTTAAAATTGAAGTCCCAAATTACATAGAAACTTGTAAAAAACCTTTTTTATGTCCATATTTCAGCCACGATCCTTGAATTTTTTATTTAGGTTGGTTTTTTATGACTTTTTTTTAGGTAAGGACATGTGTAATCCTAATTTGTTTTAAAAAAATCCATGTGAGTCCTTTTCTTTCCCAATAAAAGGGAAACACCTCTCCCTCTTCTTATCTCCTATAAAACCTTTTATGTTTGGGCAATACATACCCAATACAATTACTAGAAATACCTTCCTCCTAAAATCCTTCACTGGGGAAAAGGGAAATCCAAGGAAGCATTATTTTTTTCACAAACCAAAAGGAGTTGCTCGATTAAGATGTAACTTCTTCTCTCAAGTCCTTTCATTATTTTCCTTCTCCACCCCCACAAACTCTCTTTATTCTATTATTATAAAACAGAACCTATATAAACAATATTATAGTATTTTTTATGTTAATTTTTTGACCTACACTTATACACACCTCTATCTAATGGGTAACTAACATACTATTTTTGTGTACATTGAACTACTGCCTAATGAAACAATGATTGTTCATTTTTCCAGTACCACCGACAAAATATCCATTATGATGGAAAATCTGTTTATATAAGTAATATATTAAATTTTTTATGAATATAAGCTTCTTTATTCTTTTTAAAAACACATATATATTTTTACATCCCATTTTGTGTTAATATGATAATTTCATTTAAGAACGTGTGGACTACCGCCACCTCAAAGAAATACGATTCGTTCATAAAAAAAATGGATTGTATTATGGATGGTTTTAGTAAATATATAAGATATATATGATATAATAAATATACATTAATAATTATATACATATACATATATATACATATATTCCTTTTACTATCATTCTACCAAAGCATTAATTAAATAGAAATATTGTTCATGAATATGTATGAACTACCGTCTCCATGAACGGTGTATTCTATTTCATAAAAATATAATCTATGGATTATTATAATACACATATACTGTATAGATATTATATTTATATCATGGTTTAAAATATGTAAATCATGATATAAATTATAAATACCAAATATATAATAAGTTAAGACACATGCAAATAATACAGTGAATATTACATGAGGTGAAACCTTAACATAGGATTGCCAACAAGAAGGTAATATAAATTCATTATAAACCATGTATGGTATTAGATTTAATAATATGGTTCTGTAAAATATTTATAATAAATTTATATATATTATACATGTGTTTTTAATGCATACGACCATAGTCAAGACATAAGGTAAGGGGATTTCATCTCACTTTTTATTCATGTGAGATACATGATATGTTTGCCACTATTTCCTTTTGTGCGGTGTAAGAAATTACCATTAATGTATTTTATGTATATGATAAATAAAGTTTGGATATTAACATATTTTTTTAACTTTCCTTCATGGGGTTTAAGTTTCAAAAGTTACCAAATCAGTAAAAATATTTTGTCTCAATTTTCCTTCTTTGAGACTCATGTTTTTTTATGCACCTAAACACTTTTTTGATGTGTATGAACTTAAATTTTACATATTATATCATGAATATAATTATTTTAATGATATTATAATCTTCAGATAATTTAATTTTCTTACATGAAGATTATGATTCTTAGTTCCCCAGTTATAATAGTTTATTGAGACAATCTCATTGCTTTTTGAGAATGTTTATGTTTATGCTTCCTTTGATAAATTCATGTGTTTCATATCTAAAAAAATAATGAATATTATTATCCTATGGTTATTCATTCTATATTAATGTAGTGTTATATTTTTTTTACTCTTTGTTACATAATATATTTAAGAAAGTTTTTTTAAGAAATCTTGACTTTACCCGCTCTTCGATCAGAAATATTTGTTCCTTAAATACCTTGTTTTATAAAAAGGTTTCCCAAGAATATTATACTAATATCGTATGATAATTAAAATAAATTTGTATCTATTTTTCTTTTAACAATGTTTTTAAAGGAATATTCTTATCACTTTCCAAATCAGTCAATTTTCTATCCTTTTAACCATGTAAAATGAATTTTATTCTTACCTCGTATGCCATGTACATATTTATCCACTTCCAATCCTTTGATAATTTCTTTTCATGTTTAAATGTTATATTGTTTAGATTTTTTTTAAATGATATTTTTAAGGAAAATGGGATTGAAATCATTTTGAAACATCTCTTATATGTTTTAAAGGAATTTTATTTTCAAAATGTTTTCTAGCTTCTTTTATAAATTTTCAAGGAAAATGATTTTCAAAATGTTATACAGATTTATTTAAATTTTTTAAAATATTTTTTAAGGAAAATAGTTTTCAAAACATTTTAATGAACTATTTATAAGTTTTCAAATAATTTTCAATTAAATTATTTTAAAAATATTTCAAGAATTATTTATAAATTTCTTAAAGTGATTTTGAAGAAAAATGTTTTTAAAATGTTTTGAATCTTTTTTTTATTAGTTCTAAAGGAAATCAATTATAAAATTATTTCATGTATTATTTATAATTTTTAAAGGTATTTTCTATGAAAACTATTACCAAATAGTATATCAAAATTTGGGCCAGAATCTGCGGCCTAGAAAAACAGCCCACCAATCAAACCATATCTCAAAAACCATAACTCCTTTTGGGTTGAAATTTTAAATGATGTTAGGGGACATCCAGATATTAATTTAAGTATTTTATGGCCCACCCAAATTCTATCATCTAGAAGGTGTTTTATGCGCCTCTGTTTGATGAATGCAAGCTGGATGCCTTTTCGGGTCAAGGGTGGAAAGTCTGCTTTCCACAAACTTTCCACCACACTAGACCTACCATAGTCAAGTGAGATGACTTGTACTGTTGGAGGATATACCCAAGGGATCAAAAATTCCTATTTAAGGTAGTGGTATTTGAGGATTTATGGATCTTGGGTTTTTGGTTTAATTGTAATGTTATGCTGCCACTTTGTGTTTGTAATTGCATTTCAATTTCCATGTAAGTTTCCTTGTTGTACTTCATTGTTCTTAATCAACATCTTTCTCTTCTATTATTATCGTATATTTCATTACAACTTTATAATCACAAAGCATAGTGATATATCTTTGTTGTGCTGAATTAGTTCACACATAGGTGTGAATTTCATTCACACACACAGAGGAGTTCTCGTTATTTCCACGGTTATAATTTCTTCAATCTAAATCTTGTAAGACATCTTCCGCCCACCATTGAGAGTATACCATCAATAGAGGGATAAACCTTTAATGGGTTGATCTTAGGAATATACAGAGGCAAGATTGAATGTTATTTTATGAACGAATTGTTGTTAATTGGTTAACTAATTTAAGACTTCCATTCTTCAGTTATTTCCACTCTTCATCTTCATTGTGTTTGAGGAAGCTAAATCCAATTAAAAAAATGACCATATACCTTGGAGAAATCATGAATTTGGTTCTCTAAGTGTGTAGGGGATTAGTAATTGAGTTTAGTTGCATCAAACCAGAAAATGATGAAGGTAGTATTATTTTTAAGAATGGATTCATCAAGAATTAATTAAACCAAAATTGACTAAATAGGTAAAATTCATTCAATCCACCCCTAGAATAATATTCAGATCAACCCATTCTAATTTAATTTAATTCACTTAGGTTTATTAGTGTTCTTTAAAACCATCCAAAATAAAAACCAAGTTAGCCACTTCATAGCCAAAAATCCACCTCATAGGTTGTGTGTCTTAGGTATCTTCTTAGGTCTCAGTGGATTCGACAACCCAATCTAAACTACAAGGACCGTTCTACCTTCATCTCTTTGGTAAATTTGAGCGAGAATCAAATTTTGGTTCCGTTTCCGGGGACCTAAGTAATTTATCTTAGACACTATCATCCTTTTTTCATCCTACTTCTCTTTTCTCACCCCTCGCTCCTATGGAAGTCAATTTTGAACAAATCCAAACATGGGAAACCTATCCCCACTTTGATCACCCAACCTCATGTATGATGTACAATGACCATCCTAATTTCTAAATGTGGGATCATCAACAACCAAATGAACCACATTGTTTTTACCCCTATGATCCACAAAATATCCCAACATATAATGAGTTTCAATCCCCACAAAGCCAATCTGAACACCCTCCTGTGCAATTCCAACAACTTAATTATCCACCTAGAATAGACCATTCCGATCAACCCCTTATCCATACTAATCCACATCGATTACTTTAAAAACTATGTCAAAAAATGTAGATAATGAATTTTGAGGTTTTATCATTGAGGTTAGAACTACAAAGCCTTAAAACTTTTGAGGAACCCACCCCTACACAAACTATCCCTTCCATAACCTTATGTGAAGTGTCTAGTTTCCCACAAACCCCACATGAATTTATTGAAGAACAAACCTTTAGATTTGAGATAGATAAAGAGGATCAATGAATTACTGAAGGGTCTTTAAATCAGGAGGAAATTGACTTTTTGGATTCAAAAGAAGATAATTTGACATCATGGATTAAGTCTCCGAAGTATAACTCCATTGATGAATTTTCAAAAACACCAACCATTGAAATACTGAGAGAAATCACAAACATTGAGTCCATAGCCATTCCTAAAATTGACCTTTCCATTTTTTGGTTTAATCTTCTATTCAAAAGGAACCAATTATATTGAGCAATTTTGAAAATGAAATTGAGTTTGATTCAAAGTTCCAACCTATTTCTGAAAGTGTTAGCCTACCTGAACTTGAACGAAAGGGCTTTCCATCCATCCTCAAGTTTCCATTCATTGGGGATAGCCAAAAAGTTCCAATTTTCACAATTTCTTATCTTGAAACCAAAAAAGTTGGAATGATCATTGATGTCTTAGGAAAGACTATAGAGAAAACTAGATCAACCATTTCTAATATTCCTTGTATTTTACCACTCATTTTAGAACATAGGTTTGTGCATGAAACAAATTATAAAAATATAATCAATCTCAACCTAGTAGAATTGGTGAAACATGTGGTCCTTAAATTATTTAAAGTTGGTATTGGGTAAGTTGTGGGGTTCAAGTCGAGCTAACGACGTTAAAAAATCACTGCATGGGAGGCAACCCATGGTTTTAATGTTTTCAATCTTTTTGGAATAATTTTTTTATTAATCATTTTGATATTCAAAATTGTATTCTCTCTCAAATTTATCCAAGAGATGAAGGTAGAACGGTCCTTGTAGTCTAGATTGGGTTGTCGAATCCACTGAGACCTAAGAAGATTCCTAAGACACACAACCTATGAGGTGGATCTTTGACTATGAATTGGCCAACTTGGTTTTGATTTTGGATGTTTTTAAATAAAACTAATAAACCTAAGTGAATTCAATTAAATTAAAATGGGTTTATCTTAAGATTATTCTAGGGGTGGATTGAATGAATTTTACTTCTTTACATAGTTTTGGTTTAATTAATTCTTGATGAATCCATTCTTCAAAATAACACTACCATCATCATTTTTTGGTTTGATACAACTAAACTCAATTAATAATCCCATACACACTTAGAGATCAAAATTCATGATGTCTCCAAGGTATATGGTCGTTATTGTAATTGGATTTATCATCCTCAAACACAATGAAGATGAAGAGTGGAAATAACTGAAGAATGGAAGTCTTAAATTAGTTAACCAATTAAAAACAATTCGTTCATAAAATAACATTCAATCCAGCCTTTGAATCTTCCTAAGATAAACCCATTAAAGGGATAGCCCTCCATTTATGGTATACTCTCAATGGTGGGCGGGAGATGGCTTACAAGAATTAGATTGAAGAAATTAAAACCGCAGAAATAACGAGCACTCCTCCGTGTGTGTGAATGAAATTCACACCTATGTGTGAACGAATTCAGAACAACAAAGAGATATCACTGTTCTTTGTGATTATAAAGTTTTAATGAAATAAATGGTAAGAATATAAGAGAAAGTTGTTGATTAAGAAAAAATAAGTACAAAAAGTAAACTTACATTGAAATTGAAATGCGATTACAAACACAAAGTGGCAGCATAACTTTACAATTAAACCAAAAACCCAAGATCCTTAAATTCTCCAACACCACTACCTTAAATAGTAATTTTTGAGCCCTTTGGTCGATCCTAAAACAGTATAAGTCATCTCACTTGAGTATGGTAGGTCTAGGGTGGTGGAAAGTTTGTGGAAAGAAGACTTTCCACCCTTGACCCGAAAAGGCATCCAGCTTGCATCCATCAAACAGAGGCGCATAAAACACCTTCTAGATGACCGAATTTGGGTGGGCTATAGAAGACATAAATTAATCTCCGGATGTACCCTAACAGACTGTAAAATATCAGCCCAAAAAACTTTATGGTTGGCGAGATATGGTTTAATTGGTGGGATGTTTTTCTGGGCCGTAGATTCTAGCCCAAATTTTGATGTACTATTTGGGCCACATAAATAGAAATCAGGGATGCCAAATTTGCATTGAATCCTGAAGAATGATTTGTTACTATATATCTCTTATATCATCCCACGAATTTTGGGCTTCATTGGGCCTGTATTGTGGGCCCCACATTCTCATCAGTGGGCTGGTGTCCAATATACCTTCTCCAGAATTGTTTCTTTTCATCGCTAAATATCTCCATAAACCATTATGAATCATCCATTGGTCCTTGAATGAAAAATGTTTAAATTGAAGTCAAGATACATTTCAAAAAATATCAAATTAAAATATGTATAATTACATTCCTTATATTCAGATGACTCATTGGGCCTAAATTGGTGTACATTAGGCATGAAGTGCACAAATGATGAGAATGGATGTTCAAAATCAAAATCCACTAACTCAGGCCCATAAGATCAAAAATGAAAATTTAATGCCATTAAAATTTAATTAACATATGTGTTTTTATTGGATAATCACACCCCCCCAACTTGATATTTGCTTGTCCCGAGCAAATAATTCAATGATTTTATTTGAATTCCTTTCTTCAAGCACATTATAACAAACAATGCTCACAATGTAAACTGGACACAAATATATCTTTATAACCTATCAAAATAATTTAAAACAAGATAAATTAAAAAGCAGATCGCAATCCCAACCCCATTCCTTTGAACAAATCCATCATCATAATTCATCCAACTCAGTTACGTGTAATGATGTGTTGTGAATCACAATAGATATGGGGGCTCATTTTCATTCAAGGGGAAATCATGGAAGTGCTAGGTGGAATCACATTTAATACTAATATGAGTATTCATTTTTTTTCTTTTTTCTTTTTTTGCTTTTTTTATTTTACAATGTTTCCATAGTAATTTAGATTGCAGTTAATTAAATTAACCCATGTAGCGAGACTTTGCCGATTACTCCCAGGCTCAAAGGCCTTAGGGCACCAAGTGAAGCCCACATACTCGGGCATCGTCTTGAGTTAACTTAATCAAAAACAAAGTAATATTACCATAAATAGAGATAGAGTGAAAAAATCAGGGCTATACAACTCTGGAGTCACGATCCCCAAGTGCCGAAAGCCTCTCATTTTATCAATCCATTCCTCTACACGAATTTTTTTTAAATACTCGTATTATTCAGAAAAATCAAACCATTCTATGCTATTTATTATGGGACCCCAAAAATTCAAATTAGTACCCCACAGTCTAGTGGACGTGCATTGTTGCATTTTGATTTAATAGATGAAAATAAAAATGATGAAAATTCTCATTGGACAACAAAACTTACAAAATCAATGCTCTTAAAATTAATCATGAATTTAATTAAGAGTCAAGGAAATAAAAATTATTTTTTATGTAGTTTTAATGTGAGAAAAGATGTTATTATATGAATGATAAAGGAATTTTACTTCTTTTTTATCATTGTTTTTTTTACAAACATTATTTTCCACACCCCACAACTTAAGATTAAACTGTCCCTAGTTTCGTAAAAAGAAAATTTAGAATGGGGTAGAGGAATAAAAGGGGAGTTCAATAAGGAAATTGAAATATTAGGATCATGGAATTAAGTCACCTGGTGGTTGAAGTTTGAAGTTTCTTCCGCTGCAATTTAGCCCGTTGATATCTATGTCGCTTGTAGAGTTCCCTAGTAGAAAAAGGAAAACAAACAAACAAAACAAAACATTGGATCCTGAAGAGTGATTTGTTCCTCTACATGTCTTCTAGAATCACAAGAAATTTGGGATTCATTGGCCCTGTATGTTGGGCCACACAGTCTCATCAGTGGGCTGGTGTCCAATCTAACTTCTCCAGAATTGTTTTCTTTCATCACAAAATATCCCCATCTTCTTTCATGAATTCTCCATTGATCCCTGAATGAAACATGTTCATATTGAAGTGTAGATCAATTTCAAAAAATATAAAATTAAAATATGTATAATTATATTCCTTAAAATGAGATGAATCATTAGGTACTTCAAATGATGTTCAAAAATGTACCACATAATAGTGCATTTTAAGAAGGTATTACATTAATAATGTGAAATGATGTTCAAAGTGTAAAATACACTAAAATTATGTTTATGAATAATAAAGAACATGAATATTATATATATTAACAATGAATATTAGCCTCATTTAGTGGCTAATCACACCCCCCAACTTGAGTTTTTCTAGTCCCGAGAAAAAT
Source organism: Viscum album (assembly GCA_963277665.1). Taxonomy (NCBI): domain Eukaryota; kingdom Viridiplantae; phylum Streptophyta; class Magnoliopsida; order Santalales; family Viscaceae; genus Viscum; species Viscum album. Next base: position 1,967,167,451 of record OY728121.1, read on the forward strand.
ATATCTCAACAATATGAAATCTGAATTCCCTTTTCCAAAAACATTTTAATACACAATGATCACCAGAAACCCTTATACCAAAAAATCATCAAACCCATCAAAATATTTTAATACAAGATTGTTTCATAAGAAGATCCCAATCCCAAGCTCATTCCATTGTTCAAATTCATTGTCATATTTCATCCAATATCAATTAAGTATGAGGATGTGTTGTGCATCACAATAGACATGGGGGTTCATCTTTATTCAAAGGGTAAATGACAGAAGCGCTAGGTGGAATCACATTTCAATATTAAGATGAGTATTCAAAAAAAAATTATTGTTTTTTTTTGTTTTTTCAAATTTTCCATGGTAATTGAAGTTGCACTCAAAAGAGTCAACCCCTGTAGCGAGACTTTGCCGATGACTCCCAGGCTCAAAGACCTTAGGGCACCAAGTGAAGCCCATAAACTCGGGCATCATCTCGAGTTAACTCAGTCAAAAACAAATTCAAATTACCAAAAATAGAGATAAAATTACTAACTCTGGTCCAGACAACTATGGAGTCATGATCCCCAAGTTTCGAAAGCCAAGTATTAGGTCATTTCATTTCTCTATGTGCAATTTTTTTTAAAACTAAAATTAAAATAAAATGATCACCAAACCTATGCTATTTATTTGGGGGACCCCATGAACTCAAACTAATACCCCACTATCCAAAGGACGTGCATTGTGATCTTTTTTTATTTGGATGAAAATATAAACGATGAAATATTACATTGGACAGCCACACTTTCCAAAATCCATTCTCATGAAATTATAAAGGGATTAAAATAACAATCAGGGCATGCTAAATTATTTGATATTAAGTTTCAAAGTGTGCAATTTTTATTACCATGTTCAAAGTTAAAGGATTTTTTCCTTCCATTTACACTTTTTTTTTCAAATCGTTCATTTTTTTTGACACAAAAGCATTTTTTTATTTTATCTCCCCCCAACTTAAAATAAAACTGCCCCCAGTGTTTAAAGAAAAGAAAATTTAGAAGGGGGTAGAGGTAGAGAATGAAATTTCAAAAAGGAAATTGAAAATGTGGATCATGGAATGAAGTCACCTGGTGGTTGAAGTTGAAATTCTTGCTGCTCCCATTCAATCCTTTAATATCCATGTCACTTATAGAGTTCCCTAGTAGAAAAAGGAAAAACAAAACAAACAAAACAAAACAATATATATATATTTATATATATATATATATTTATATAATAAAGAAAGTAAAATATAAGTATATATATAAAAATTATAGAATAAGGAATCACAAAAATCCGTAGGTCAGTGGTAAGCACGCGCCCCTGTCTCCCTTCGGTCCCGGGTTCGAATCCCTATAGCTTCACTGATTGTGACGGGGTTTTCCCCATGACCTATGGCGTGTCCAATTTTTTTAATTATTATTATTTTATTATTATTATTATTTATTTTTTTATTTTTATCTTAAATTACAAAATCATAAAAAGAAAATAAAATAAACTAATGATACATTGTCTTCTTATTAAATTTCTGGGTAAGGTATTACTCAAGGATCACACCACGTGACACAGATGAATATGGTGCTCCCCTTTCATACCCATCCATACTCATGATAGAAGAACAGGTCAACAGTCTAATTTTTTTTAAATATAAAATAATTTAATTAATCTTATTTAAAATATAAAGTTGATTAAAACAACAAAATGATAGGAAACTTGAAAACCATGGGTTGCCTCCCATGCGACGCTTTGTTTAACGTCGCTAGCTCAACATGAACCCCCTAACTTACCCAATACCAAATTTCAACTTTTAAGGAACCCAAATTTCTCCACTTCCACTTTATTGAGATTGATTCTTTGTTTAGAATTTGTGTCATGTACAAACCTATGTTCTACAATGAGTGGTAAAATCCAAGGAATATCAGAAATGGTTGATCCATTTTCCACTATAGTCTTTCCAAAGACATAAATGATCATTCCAACATTTTTTGTTTCAAGATAAGAGTGAATTACAATTCAAATTTCATGATTATATCCTATGAATGGATTCTTTAGCGGGTAGGGAATGACAATAATTTTCGGCTCGGTTTGGATAGAAAATTTAGACACAAGTTGATATTTTGAATCCAACACAGTTTCATTTTCCAAAATTCTCAACAAAATTGGTTCTTTTAGAATAGATGATTCAACCACCAAAATGGAAAGATCAGTTTCAGGAATGGGTATATACTCAAAGTTTGTGATTTCTCTAAATGGTTCAGTGATTTGTGTTTTTGAAAAATCATCAATGGAGTTATATTCATGAGACTCAATCCATGATTTCAAATTTCCATCTTGTAAATAAAAAAATAAGTTTCCTCTTGATTTAAACACCCATAAAAAATTACATGATCCTCCTCATCTTCCCAAAATCCAAAGGTTTTCTCTTCCGTAAATCCATGAGAGGTTTGTGGGAAACTAGACACTTCACATAAGGTTATGGAAGGGATAGTTTATGTAGGGATGGGTTCCTCACAAGTTTTAATGCTTTGTAGTTTTAACCTCAATTATGAAACCTCAAAATTCATTATCTCCATTTGTTGACATAGTTTTTCAAGTAATGGATGTGGATTAGTATGGATAATGGGTTGATTCGAACGGTCTATTCTAGGTGGATAATTAAGTTGTTGGAATTACACAGGAGGGTGTTCAGATTGGCTTTGTGGGGACTGAAACTCATTATATGTTGAGGTGTTTCATGGATCATAGGGGTAAAAACAATGTGGTTCATAAGGTTGTTGATGATCCCACATGTTGAAATTAGGATGGTCATTGTACATCACACATGGGGTTGGGTGATCAAAGTGGGGATAGGTTTCCCATGTTTGGACTTGTTCAAAATTGACTTCCATAGGAGTGAGGGATGAGAAAAGAGAAGTAGGATGAAAAAAAGGATGATAGTGTCTAAGATAACATACTTAGGTCCCCGAAAACAGTGGCAAAATTTGATTCTTGCTCAAATTTACCCTTGATATGAAAGTATAATGGTCCTTGTAGTCTAGCTTGGGTTGTCGAATCCACAGAGACCTAAGAAGTAACCTATAGACACACACATTCTAAAGACTATTTTGGCTATGAAGTGGCCAAATTGGGTTGATTTTATATGGGTTTAAAGTATCACTAACATATTTATGTAAATTCAATTTAAAATAATGAGTTGATCCTAGGTTATCACTCTGGGTGGATTGGACATATTTCCTTTTCAATGATTTCAATTTCTTATATTTGAGATTGGTTCATTTAAGGAGATAAAACAACATCATCACTTACTGGTTTAATGCCTACACCATTTAATTCTAATCACCTATACACATTAAGGATCAATGTTTTGATCACTTCAAGGTAAAGGTTCGTATTAGCACTTGAAGTGTGTGGCCTTAATTTTAACAAGGACGATGGAGTTTAAAAATCATCAAATAAAAATATCTATTAAAGAAGTTATTATAAATTAATGGGGTGATAAATAAAATCCAATACAGACCCTTACTACTCCCTTGGATCAACCCATAAGTGGGTTATCCCTCCATTGATCTCATGGTTTCAATGGAAGCGGAAAGTAGACTCATGAGGGAAGAAATAAAGAAGTAAAAAAAACACAAAAATAAAATGATCACTCCATCATTGTGTGAATAATTTCACAAGATTTGGTGTGAATAAATTCACACCTTGGGGAAACGATATCAAAGTGAGATGTATAATAAATGAATAAGAGGATAAGGAGAACTTTTATTAAGAAACTAAAGTGAATTGAACAACTTACATGTGAATGACAAACTTGAGACAACAAAATTGTAGCATAACATTACAATTGAACAAAGCACCAAAAATACTTAAATATTCCAACACCACAACCTTAAATAGGCATTTTTAGCCCTTGGGTCGAGCCTTCAACAGTCCATGTCTTCTCAATTAATTGTGGTAGGCCATAAGTGGGTGGAAAGTAAGGGAGAGTTGATTTTTCCACTATTGACCTGAGGTGGCAGCCAGATTTCCTTTACTGAACAGACGCGCTTGGAAGACCTTATAGATGACCTAATCAGAGTGGTTCATAGAATAATAAAATGGATCCCCGGATGTCTTCTAACCTTCTGTAAAATTTGGTCCCATTTGTAGTTGTGGATACGGAGATAAGATCATATTAGTGGGCTGTTTTTCTGGGCCGCAGAATCTGACCGAGAATTTTATCTCTATCTTGGACCGCTTAAATAACCATAATGGATGCAGAATTAGATCTAGATCCTGAATAATTATTTGTTACTATATATTTCTTCTAGTAGAATTAGAAATTGGGGCTTCATTGGGCCTCTATTTTTGGCCCCACATTCTCATCAGTGGGCTGGTGTCTAATCTGTCTTCTCCAGAATTGTTTCTTTTCATCGCCAAATATATTCATCATCCTTTATGAATCATCCATTGATCCCTAAATGAAAAATGTTTAAATTTAAGTGAAGATCAATTTAAAAAAATATCAAATTAAAATATGGATAATTACATTCCTTATAATCAGATGACTCATTGGGCCTAAATTGATGTACATTAGGCATGAAGTGCACAAACGATGAGAATAGATTTTCAAAATCAAAATACACTAACTCAGGCCCATAGATAAAAAATGAACATTTAATACCATTAAAATTTAATTAACATAAGTGTTTCTATTGGATAATAACACCCTCCAACTTGAGATTTTCTAGTCCCGAGTAAATAATTCAATGATTTTATTTGAATTCCTTTCTTCAAACACATTATAAAAAACAGTGCTCATAATGTAAACTGCACACAAATATATCTTTAAAACCTATCAAATTAATTTAAAATAAGATAAACTTAAAAGCAGATCCCAATCCCAATCTCATTCCATTGATCAAATCCATCATCATACTTCATCCAACTCAATTAGGTGTAATGATGTGTTGTGAATCACAATAGATATGGGGGTTCATTTTCATTCAAGGGGGAAATTATGGAAGCTCTAGGTGGAATCACATTTAATCATAATATGATTATTCTTCATTCCTTTTTTTTGGATTTTTTTTGCAATATTTCCATAGTAATTGAGATTGCAGTTATCAAATTAACCCATGTAGCAAGACTTTACCGATGACTCTCAGACAAGAAGGCCCTAGGGCACCAAGTGAATCCCACATACTTGGGAATCATCTCAGGTTAACTTAATCAAAAACAAAGTTATATTACCATAAATAGAGATAGAGTGAAAAACTCCGGGCTAGAAAACTCTGGAGTCACGATCCTCAAGTGCCAAAAGCCTCGCATTTTATCAATCCATTTATCTACACGCAAATTTTTATTTTATTTTATTTTATTTTATTTTGAATACTCAAATTATTCATAAAAATAAAACCATCCTATGATATTTATTATGGTACCCCAAAAATTCAAATTAGTACCCCACAGTCTAGTGGATGTGCATTGTGGCATTTTGATTTAATGGATGAAAATAAAAATGATGAAAATTTTCATTAGACAACCAAACTTCAAAAATCAATGCTTTTCAACTTAATAATGAATTAAATTAAGATTCAAGGAAATAAAAATTATTTTTTATGTAGTTTTAATGTGAGAAATGATGTTATTATAGAAATGATAAAATAATTTTACTCTGATTTTTTTTATCATTGTTTTTTTTAACAGACATTTTGTTTCCACACCCCCCAACATAGAATGAAACTATCCCTAGCTTTGTAAAAAGAAAATTTAGAATGGGGTAGAGGAATAAAAGGGGAGTTCAATAAGGAAATTGAAATATTAGGATCATGGAATAAACTCACCTGGTGGTTGAAGTTTTAAGTTTTTTCTGCTCCAATTTAGTCTGTTGATATCCATGTCGCTTGCAGAGTTCCCTTGTGCAAAAAGGAAAACAAACAAACAAAAAAACAGTATATATATATAAGTAAAATATAAGTATATATATAATGAAATAAATTGATGATACATTTTCTTCTTTTTAAATTTCTGGGTAAGGTATTACTCAAGGATCACACCACATGACACAGATGAATATGGTGCTCCCCTTTCGTACCCATCCATACTCATAATAGAAGAACAGGTCAAAAGTCTACTTTTTATTATTATTATTTCTTTTTATTTTTTTTAAATATCAAAATGATTAATTAATCTTATTTGAAAAATAAATATGATTCAGAAAGATTAGAAACATTAAAACCACGGGTTGCCTCCCATGCAGCGCTTTTGTTTAACGTCGTTAGCCCGACATAGATCCTAAATCTATCAATATTTTCCCAGTTCATAGGTTGGATTAGTTAACTCAACCTCTATTTCCTATTTATTGAATGATTCAATGAATGGTTTTAACCTATGACCATTGACCTTGAAAATGTGACCACTAGTGGGATCTTGAATCTCTACTGCCCCATGGGGGTATACATGATGCACTATGAAAGGACCTGACCATCTAGGCCATAACTTTCCCGGGTGTAAATGAAGTTTTGAACTATATAAGAGCAAAAAATTTCCCGGTTCAAAATGTTTGACTTTGATATTCTTAGATTGGTAGGCTTGAACTCTAGCTTTATTTATCGTTGAATTTTCATAAGCCTCTATCTTAAGTTCCTCAAGTTTATTAAGATCTAATTTCCTCTTTTATTCGGCTAAAGAAATGTCGAAATTCATTTTTTTGATTGCCCAAAATTCCTTATGCTTAATTTCAACAAGTAAATGGCATGATTTTACATAAACCAACCTATATGGGTACATTCCTAAAATGGTTTTATATGTGATTCGATAGGCCCAAAGAGCATCTACGAGTTTCCCAGACCAATCTTTCCTAGAGGGGTTGACAGTTTTTCAAGAATTTTATTAATCTCCCTATTCGCTAACTCAGCTTGACCATTGGTTTGAGGATGGTATGCAGTTGACACTTTATGAGAAATAACATACTTAGACATGAGTGAAGAGAATGGGTGGTTGCAGAAATGGTTTCCTCGATCACTGATTATAGCCCTAGAATTCCAAATCGGGAAAATATGTTCTCTTTCAGAAATCGAATCACAACTTGATGATCATTGGACTTAGTGGGAACGACCTCAACCCATTTTGAGACATAATCAACAGCTAATAGTATGTAGAGGTATCCCCGAGATTTGTAAAGGGACCCATGAAATCAATTCCCCAACAGTCAAATATTTTAACCACTAAGATGGGAGTGAGTGGCATTTGATTCCTTTTTTGTGATGGACCCTACTTGTTGACACCTAGGACAGCTTTGACAAAATGTGTAAGAGTACCTTGATAGGGTGGTCCAGAAGAGACCACACTGAAGAATCTTAGCAGATGTTTTTTTAGAGGAAAAGTGACCTCCACATGCCTCACTATGACAGAATTTAAGGATGGGCTCTTGCTCAGATTCTGGGACACACCTCCTAATAACTTGGTCAGGGCAGAACTTCTAGAGGTATGGATCGTCAAACACATAGTGTCTAACATCAGAAAGAAATTTCCTTCCAGCTTGAGTCCCTAATAATTTTGGAATGACTCCTGTAACTAATAAATTGGCTATGTCTGCATACCAAGGGCAATCACTCACAGAGTATAGGTGTTCATCAGGAAATGAATCAGACACAAAAAGGTGATTTGAGTTGTCTTTGAATTCCATCCTCGTTAGGTGATCAGCTACAAAATTTTAAACACCCTTTTTATACTTTATTGTGAGTTCAAATTCTTGTTAGAGAAGGACCCACCTCATCAGTCTAGCCTTAGCATCTTGTTTTTAGAAGAGGTATTTTAGAGCAGAATGGTCAGTGAACACAATGATGGGGGATCCTAAGATGTAGGATCTAAACTTCTCTAAGTTAACCACAATACCAAGTAACTCCTTTTCAGTGGTGGTGTAGTTGATTTGGGAATCATTTAAGGATTTTCTTTCATAAGCAATGAAATAAGGATTTTTATCACAACGTTGTCCTAACACAGATCCTAAAAAAAATTCACTAGCATCACACATAAGATCAAAAGGAAGGTTCCAATTTGGAGATTTCATAATGGGAGGAGAGGTGAGAGAGGATTTGAGGGTTGAGAATGAACCCTCATAGCTTTCTGTCAAAAAAATGGAGCATCCTTTACTAGGAGAGCACAAAGGGGACGGGAGATTGAACTAAAGTCCAGGATAAATCTTCTATAGAAACCAGCATGTCCTAAGAAATACCTCACTTCCTTGACAGTTTTGGGTGATGGAAGGTGACGAATGATGTCAACCTTGGATTTACCAACTTCAATCCCCCTAGCCAAGGCCAGATGGCCTATAACTAGTCCCTCTTTAACCATGAAATGGAATTTTTCCCAGTTTAGGACCAGATTTTTTTCTTCACATCTTGACAAGACTCTCTCCACATTCTACAAACATCCCTCAAATGTATCCCCAAACATAGAGAGGTCATCCATGAAGAACTCTAGAAATTCCCCTACCATGTCTGAGAAGATTCCCATCATGCACCGCTGGTAGATTCCAGGAGAATTGCATAAACCAAAGGGCATGTGTTTGAAAGAAAAGGTGTCGAATGGACATGTGAATGTAGTCTTCCCTTGATCCTCTAGGGAGACCTCAATTTGATTATGTCCCGAGTACCCATCTAAGAAACAATAGAAGGCATGACCTGCCACTCTCTCAAGGACTTGGTCAAAATTTTGATCCTTCAAGTGTATAGGTGATTAGTATTAAAGGGTGTAGGCATTAAACCAATAAGTGATGATTTTGTTTTATCTTCTTAAATTAATCCATCTCAAATATAAGAAATTAAAATCATTGAAAAGGAAATACGTCCAATCCACCCCAAGTGTTAACCTAGGATCAACTCACTCTTTTAAATTGAATTCACTTAAGTCTCTTAAAGTTCACTTAAACCCATATAAAATCAACCCAAGTTGGCAACTTCATAGAAAAAAACAATCCATAGAATGTACGTGTCTATAGGTTACTTCTTAGGTCTCTGAGGATTTGACAACCCAAGCTATACTACAAGGACCGTCCTACCTTCTTCTTTTGGGTAAATTTGAGCGAGAATCAAATTTTGGTGCTGTTGTCGGGGACCTAAGTAAGTTATCTTAGACACTATCATCCTTTTTTCATCCTACTTATCTTTTCTCACCCCTCGCTCATATGGAAGTCAATTTTGAACAAGTCCAAACATGGGAAACCTATCCCCACTTGGATAACCCAACCTCATGTATGATGTACAATGACCATCCTAATTTCTACATGTGGGATCATCAAAAACATAATGAACCACATTGTTTTTACCCCTATTATCCACAAAATATCCCAACATATAATGAGTTTCAATCCCCACAAAGCCAATCTGAACACCCTCCTGTGCAATTCCAACAACTTAATTATCCACCTAGAATAGACCATTCGGATCAATCCCTTATCCATACTAATCCACACCCATTACTTGAAAAACTATGTCAAGAAATGGAGATAATGAATTTTGAGGTTTCATAATTGAGGATAGAACTACAAAGCATTAAAACTTGTGAGGAACCCATCCTTACACAAACTATCCCTTCCATAATCTTATGTGAAGTGTCTAGTTACCCACAAACCCCACATGAATTTTTTGAAGAACTAACCTTTTGATTTGGGATAGATAAAGAGGATCAAGGAATTTCTAAAGGGTCTTTAAATCAAGAGGAAATTGAATTTTTGGATTCAAAAGAGGAGAATTTGACATCATGGATTGAGTCTCCTAAGTATAACTCCATTGATGAATTTTCAAAAACACCAACCATTGAACCATTGAGAGAAATCACAAAAATTGAGTCCATAATCATTCCTAAAATTGATCATTCCATTTTTTTGGTTGAATATTATATTCAAAAGGAACCAATTCTATTGAGCAATTTTGAAAATTAAATTGAGTTTGATTCAAAGTTCCAACCTATTTCTGAAAGTGTTGGCCTTCCTGAACTTGAACGAAAGGACTTTCCATCCACCCTCAAGTTTCCATTCATTAGGGATAGCAAAAAAGTTCCAATTTTCACAATTTCTTATCTTGAAACCAAAAAAGTTGGAATGGTCATTGATGTATTAGGAAAGACTATAGAGAAAACTAGATCAACCATTTATGATATTCCTTGGATTTTACCACTCTTTTTAGAACATAGGTTTGTGTATGAAAAAAATTATAAAAATAGAATCAATATCAACCTAGTATAATTGGTGAAACATGTGGTCCTTAAAATATTGAAAGTTGGTATTGGGTAAGTTGTGGGGTTCAAGTCGAGCTAACGAAATTAAACAAAGCGCTGCATGGGAGGCAAACCATGGTTTTAATGTTTTCACTCTTTTTGGTATAATTTTTTTTATTAATCATTTTGATATTTTAAAAAAATAGACTATTGATCTATTCTTATATTATGAGTATGGATGGGTACGAATGGGGAGAACCATATTCATCCGTGTCACGTGGTGTGATACCTGAGTACTACCTTACCCAGAAATTAAAAAGAAGACAATGTATCATCAGTTGATTTAAAAAAAAAGGAAAACCATAAAAATGATGACACTTGGTATTAAATAAATTATTGTGTTGTTTTTTTGTTTGGTTTGTTCTTGTTTATATGGTTTAGGGACTATTTTTTTGGTGATACATATTCAATCAAGTAGGTGAATACATCTCCCATGAGACCAAAGAGTGATTTGGGAGAACCACAATCATCATTATGAAGCCACCAGGTGAACTTGTTCCATGCCCTTTCCAACTCATTCCCCCCCACCCACTTCTCCTCTATTTTCTTTTTACGAAACTAGGGATAGTTTCATTCTAAGTTGGGGGGTGTGGAAACAAAATGTTTGTTAAAAAAACAATGATAAAAAAATGTAAAGTAAAATTCATTTATCATTCATATAATAACATATTTTCTCACATTAAAACTACATAGCAAATAATTTTTATTTATTTGACTCTTAATTTAATTCATTATTAAGTTTAAAAGCATTGATTTTGGAATTTTGGTTGTCCAATGAAAATTTTCATCATTTTTGTTTTCATCCATTAAATCAAAATGCTATAATGCATGTCCACTAGATTGTGGGGTACAAATTTGAATTTTTGGGGTCCCATAATAAATAGCATAGGCTGGTTTGATTTTTATGAATAATATGAGTATTCAAAAAAAATAAAAATAAAAATTTGCATGTAGAGAAATGGATTGATAAAATGTGAGGATTTCGGCACTTGGGGATCATGACTCCAGAGTTGTCTAGCCTTGAGTTTTTCACTCTATCTCTATTTATGATAATATGACTTTGTTTTTGATTAAGTTAACTCAAGATGATGCCCGAGTATGTGGGCTTCACTTGGTTCCCTAAGGCCTTTGAGTCTGGGATTCATCGGCAAAGTCTCACTACATGGGTTAATTTGATTAACTACAATCTCAATTACTATGGAAACATTGAAAAATCAAAAAAAAGAAAGGAAAAAAGAAAAAAGAAAAAAAAAGAATGAATACTCATATTAGGATTAAATGTGATTCCACCTAGCACTTCCATGATTTCCCCTTGAATGAAAATGAACACCCATATCTATTGTGATTCACAACACATCATTACACCTAATTGAGTTGGATGAATTATGATGATGGATTTGATCAAAGGAATGGGCTTGGGATTAAGATCTTATTTTAAATTTATCTTGTTTTAAATTATTTTTATAGGTTATAAAGATATATTTGTGTGCAGTTTACATTGTGAGCACAATTTGTTATAATTTGTTTGAAGAAAGGAATTCAAATAAAATCATTGAATTATTTGCTCGGGAATAGAAAATCTCAAGTTGGGGTGTGATTATCCAATAAAAACACATATTTTAATTACATTTTAATGGTATTAAATGTTCATTTTTGATCTTATGGTCCTGAGTTAGTGGATTTTGATTTTGAACATCCATTCTCATCATTTGTGCACTTCATGCCTAATGTATGCCAATTTAGGCCCAATGAGTCATCTGATTATAAGGAATGTTATTATCCATATTTTAATTTAATATTTTTTTAAATGGATCTCCACTTCAATTTAAAAAAATTTCATTTAGGGATCAATGTATTATTCATAAAGGATGATGGAGATATTTGGTGATGAAAAGAAACAATTCTGGAGAAGGAAGATTGGAAACCATCCCACTTATGAGAATGTGGGGCCCAAAATACATGCCCAATGAATCCCAACATTAGTTTTATGCTAGAAGACATGTATAGGAACAAATCACTCTTCAATATCCAATGATAATTCTGCCTCCATAGTGTCCATTTAGGCGGCCAAAGTTAGAGATAAAATTCTGGGCCAGATTCTGAGGCCCAAAGAAACAGTCCACTAATATAATTATATCTCCTAATACACAACTCCAAATGGGGCCAAATTTTACAGGACGTTAGGATACATCATGTTATCCATTTTATTATTCTATGTCCCACTCTGATTCTTCCATCTAGAATGACTTAATAGTGCGTATGTTCGGTGGAAGCAAGCTGGATGCCACCTCGGGTCAAGGGTGGAAAAGTCTCATCTCCCTTACTTTCCACCACCCTAGGCCTACCATACTCAAGTGGGATCTTTTGTACTGTTGGAGGCTCGACCCATGGCACCCAAAATTCCTATTTAAGGTAGTGGTGGTGAAAGAGTTTTTCATCTTGGATGCTTTGTTCAATTGTAATGTTATGCAGCGATTTTGTTGTCTCATGTTTGTCTTTCACATGTAAGTTGTTCAATTCACATTAGTTTCTTAATAAAAGTTATTCTTCTACTCTTATTATATTTTTCTTCATATCACTTTGAAACCGTTGGATCATGTTGTGAATTTATTCACATCAAACCTTGTGAAATTATCACACAACGGTGGAGTGATCGTTATTTTATTGTGTTTTTGTTACTTCTCCATTTCTTCCCTCATGAGTCTACTTTCCGCTTCCATTGAAACCATGGGATCAATGGAGGGATAACCCACTTATGGGTTGATCCAAGGGAGTAGAAAGGGGATTTATTGGATGTTATTTATCACCCCATTAATGTATAATCACTTCTTTAATTGAAATTTTTATTTGATGATTTTTAAACTCCATCATCCTTGTTGAATTTAAGGACACACACTTCATGTGCTAATATGAAACTTTACCTTAAAATGCACAAAACATTGATCCTTCAAGTGTATAGGTGATTAGTATTAAAGGGTGTATGCATTAAACCAGTAAGTTATGATGTTGTTTTATCTTTTTAAATGAATCCATCTCAAATATAAGAAATTGAAATCATTAAAAAGGAAATACGTCCAATCCACCACAAGTGATAACCTAGGATCAACTCACTCTTTTAAATTTAATTCACTTTAAGTCTCTTAGAGTTCACTTAAACCCATATAAAATCAACCCAAGTTGGCCACTCCATATCCAAAAACAATCCATAGAATGTAAGTGTCTATAGGTTACTTCTTAGGTCTCTGAGGATTCGACAACCCAAGCTAGACTACAAGGACCGTCCTACCTTCTTATCTTGGGTAAATTTGAGCGAGAATCAAATTTTGGCACAGTTTATGGGGACCTAAGTAATTTATCATAGACACTATCATCCTTTTTTTCATCCTACTTCTCTTTTATAACCCCTCACTCCTATGGAAGTCAATTTTCAACAAGCCCAAACATGGGAAACCTATCCCCACTCTGATCACCCAACCCCATGTGTGATGTACAATGACCATCCTAATTTCTACATGTGGGATCATCAACAACCTAATGAACCACATTTTTTTACCCCTATGATCCACAAAACAAATCAGTATATAATGAGTTTCAATCCCCCACAAATCCAATCTGAACACCCTCCTGTGAAATTCCAACAACTTAATTATCCATATAGAATAGACCATTCAGATCAACCCCTTATCCATACTAATCCACATCCATTACTTGAAAAACTATGTCAACAAATGGAGATAATGAATTTTGAGGTTTCATCATTGATGTTAGAACTAAAAATCACTAAAACTTGTGAGGAACCCATCCCTACACAAACTATCCCTTCCATAACCTTATGTGAAGTGTCTAGTTTCCCATAAACCCCACTTGAATCTATTGAAGAACCAACCTTTGGATTTGGGATAGATAAATAGGATCCAAGAATTTCTTAAGGGTCTTTAAATCAAGAGTAAATTGACTTTTTGGATTCAAAAGAGGAGAATTTGACATCATGGATTGAGTCTCCTAAGTATAACTCCATTGATGAATTTTCAAAAACACCAACCATTGAACCATTGAGAGAAATCACAAACATTGAGTCCATACCCATTCCTAAAATTGATCTTTCCATTTTTTGGTTGAATCTTCTATTCAAAAGGAACCAATTCTATTGAGAAATTTTAAAAATGAAATTGAGTTTTATTCAAAGTTCCAACCTATTTCTGAAAGTGTTAGTCTACCCGAACTTGAACGAAAGGACATTCCATCCACCCTCAAGTTTCCATTCATTGGGGATAGCCAAAAAGTTCCAATTTTCACAATTTCTTATCATGAAACCAAAAAAGTTTGAATGATCATTGTTGTCTTAGGAAATACTATAGAGGAAACTAGATCAACCATTTTTGATATTCCTTGGATTTTACCACTCTTTTTAGAACATAGGTTTGTGCATGAAACAAATTATAAAAATAGAATCAATCTCAACCTAGTAGAATTGGTGAAACATGTGGTCCTTAAAATATTGAAAGTTGGTATTGGGTAAGTTGTGGGGTTCAAGTCGATCTAACGACGTTAAAAAAAGCGTTTCATGGGAGGAAACCCATGGTTTTAATGTTTTCAATCTTTTTGGAATAATTTTTTTAATCATTTTGATATTTAAAAAAATAGACTGTTGATCTGTTATTCTATTATGAGTATGGATGGGTACAAAAGGGGAGCACCATATTCATCCATTTCAAGTGGTGTGATCCCTGAGTACAACTTTACCCAGAAATTAAAAAGAAGACAATGTACAATTAGTTTATTTCAAAAAAAGAAGGAAAACCATAAAAATGATGAGACTTGGTATTAAATAAATTGTTGTGTTGTTTGTTTGGTTTGGTTTGTTCTTGTTTGTATGGTTTAGGGACTATTTTTTGGTGATAAATATTCAATCAAAGAGGTGCCTACATCTCCCATGAGACCAAAGAGTGATTTGGGAGCACCACAATCATCATTATGAAGCTACGAGGTGAACTTGTTCCATGCCCTTTCCAACTCATTTCCCCCCCACCCACTTCTCCACTATTTTCTTTTTAGGAAACTAGGGACAGTTTCATTCTATGTTGGGGGGTGTGGAAACAAAATGTTTGTTAAAAAAACAATGATAAAAAAAAGTAAGGTAAAATTACTTTAACATTCATATAATTACATTTTTTTCTCACATTAAAACTACATAGAAAATATTTTTTATTTCCTTGACTCTTAATTTAATTCATGATTAAGTTTAAAAACATTGATTTTGGAAGTTTGGTTACCTAATGTAAATTTTCATAATTTTTATTTTCATCCATTAAATAAAAATGCCAAAATACACGTCCTGTAGACTGTGGGGGTACTAATTTGAATTTTTGGGGTCTCATAATAAATAGCATAGGCTATTTTGATTTTTATGAATAATATGAGTATTCAAAAAAATAATAAAATAAAATAAAATAAATATTTGCGTGTAGAGAAATGGATTTCTAAAATGAGAGGCTTTCGGCACTTGGGGATCGTGACTCCATAGTTTTCTAGCCCAGAGTTTTTCACTCTATCTCTATTTATGGTAATATGACTTTGTTTTTGATTAAGTTAACTCGAGACGATGCCTGATTATGTGGGCTTCACTTGGTGCCATAAGGACTTTGAGTCTGGGAGTCATCGGCAAAGTCTCACTACATGGGTATATTTGATTAACTGCAATCTCAATTACTATGGAAATATTTCAAAATCAAAAAAAAAAGAAAAAAAGAAAAAAGAAAAAAAAAGAATGAATACTCATATTAGGATTAAATATGATTCCACCTAGCGCTTCCATGATTTCCCCTTGAATGAAAATGAACCCCCATATCTATTGTGATTCACAACACATCATTACACCTAATTGAGTTGGATAAATTATGATGATGGATTAGATCAAAGGAATGGGCTTGGGATTGGGATCTTCTTTTAAATTTATCTTGGTTTAAATTATTTTGATAGGTTATAAAGATATATTTGTGTGCAGTTTACATTGTGAGCACTGTTTGATATAATGTGTTTGAAGAAAGGAATTCAAATAAAATAATTGAATTATTTTCTCGGGACTAGAAAATCTCAAGTTGGGGGTGTGATTATCCAATAAAAACATATATGTTAATTAAATTTTAATGGTTTTAAATGTTCATTTTTGATCTTATGGGCATGAGTTAGTGGATTTTGATTTTGAACATCCATTCTCATCATTTGTGCATTTCATGCCTAATGTACACCAATTTAGGCCCAATGAGTCATCTGATTATAAGGAATGTAATTATCCATATTTTAATTTGATATTTTTTGAAATGGATATTCACTTCAATTTAAACATTTTTCAGTCAGGGATAAATGTATGATTCATAAAGGATCATGGAGATATTTGGCGATGAAAAGAAACAATTCTAGAGAAGGCAGATTGGACACCAGTCCACTGATGAGAATGTGGGGCCCAACATACAGGTCCAATGAATCTAAACATTCGTAGGATACTAGAAGAAATATATAGGAAAAAATTATTTTTCAGGAGCCAATGATAATTCTGCATCCATTATGGTTAGTTAAGCGGCCCAAGTTAGAGATAAAATTCTGGTCCAGATTCTGCGGTCTAGAAAAATAGTCCACTAATATGATCCTATCTCCGTATCGACAAATCTAAATCGGCCCAAATTCTACAGACGGTTACCAGACATCCGGGTATCCATTTTCTTCTTCTATGACCCACTCTGATTCGGCAATATAGAAGGACTTCCAAGCGCGTCTATTCGGTGAAAGAAAGCTCACTTCCACGTCGGGTCAAGAGTGGAAAAATCAACTCTCCCTTACATTCCACCCACCTATGGCCTACCACAATTAATTGAGGAGACTTGGACTGTTGGAGGCTCGACGCAAGGGATCAAAAATTCCTATTTAAGGCTGTGGTGTTGGAGGATTTAAGGATTTATGGTGCTTTGTTCAATTGTAATGTTATGCTGCAATTTTGTTGTCTCAAGTTTGTCATTCACATGTTAGTTGTTTAATTCACTTTAGTTTCTTAATAAAAGTTCTTCTTATCCTCTTATTCTGTTGTTCTACATCTCACTTTGATACCTTTTCCTCAAGGTTTGAACTTATTCACACCAAATCTTGTGAAATTATTCACACAGTAGTGGATTGATCATTTTATTTTTGTGTTTTTTTACTTCTCCATTTCTTTCATCATGAGTCTACTTTCCGATTCCATTGAAACCATGGGATCAATGGAGGGATAACCCACTTATGTGTTGATCCAAGAGAGTAGAAAGGGGCAGGATTGGATGTTATTTATCACCCCATTAATGTATAATCACTTCTTTAATTGATATTTTTATTTGATGATTTTTAAACTCCATCGTCCGTGTTGAATTTAAGGCCACACACTTCATGTGCTAACACGGACCTTTACCTTGAAGTGCTCAAAAAATTGATCCTTCAAGTGTATAGGTGATTATTATTAAAGGGTGTAGGCATTAAACCAGTAAGTGATGATGTTTTTTTATCTTCTTCAATGAATCCATCTCAAATATATGAAATTGAAATCATTGAAAAGGAAATACGTCCAATCCACCCCAAGTGATAACCCAGGATCAAATCACTCTTTTAAATTGAATTCACTTATGTCTCTTAGATTTAACTTGAACCCATATAAAATCAACCCAATTTGGCCACTTCATAGCCAAAAAAATCCATAGAATGTACGTTTCTATAGGTTACTTCTTAGGTCTCTGAGGATTCGACAACCCAAGCTAGACTACAAGGACCGTCCTACCTTCTTTTTTTTTGGGTAAATTTGAGCGAGAATCAAAATTTGGTGTCGTTTCCAGGGACCTAATTAAGTTATCTTAGACACTATCATCCTTTTTTCATCCTACATCTCTTTTCTCACCCCTCGCTCCTATGGAAGTTGATTTTGAACAAGTCCAAACCTAGGAAACCTATCCCCACTTTGATCACCCAACCTCATGTACGATGTACAATGACCATCCTAATTTATACATGTGGGATCATCAAAAACCTAATGTGCCACATTGTTTTTACCCCTATGATCCACAAAATATCCCAAAATATAATGAGTTTCAATCCCCACAAAGCCAATCTGAACACCCTCCTGTGAAATTCCAACAACTTAATTATCTACCTAGAATAGACCATTCAGATCAACCCCTTATCCATAATAATCCACATCCATTACATGAACAACTTTGTCAAAAAATGGATATAATGAATTTTGAGGTTTCATAATCGAGGTTAGAACAACAAATCATTAAAACTTGTGAGGAACCCATCCCTACACAAACTATCCCTTCCATAACCTTATGTAAAGTGTCTAGTTTCCCACAAACCCCACATGAATTTATTGAAGAACCAACCTCTGGATTTGGGATAGATAAAGAGGATCAAGCAATTGATGAAGGGTCTTTAAATCAAGATGAAATTGACTTTTTGGATTCAAAAGAGGAGAATTTTACATCATGGATTGAGTCTCCTAAGAATAACTCCATTGATGAATTTTCAAAAACACCAATCATTGAATCATTGAGAGAAATCACAAACATTGAGTCCATAACCATTCCTAAAATTGAACTTTCCATTTTTTTGGTTGAATATTCTATTCAAAAGGAACCAATTATATTGAGAAATTTTGAAAATGAAATTGAGTTTGATTTAAAGTTACAACCTATTTCTGGAAGTGTTAGCCTACCCGAACTTGAACGAAAGGACTTTCCATCCACCCTCAAGTTTCCATTCATTGGGGATAGCCAAAAAGTTTCAATTTTCAAAATTTCTTATCTTGAAACCAAAAAAGTTGGAATGATCATTGATGTCTTAAGAATGACTATAGAGGAAACTAGATCAACCATTTCTGATATTCCTTGGATTTTACCACTCTTTTTAGAACATAGGTTTGTGCATGAAACAAATTATAAGAATAGAATCAATATCAACCTAGTAGAATTGGTGAAACATGTGGTCCTTAAAATGTTGAAAGTTGGCATTGGGTAAGTTGTGGGGTTCAAGTCTAGATAACGATGTTAAAAAAAGCACTGCTTGGGAGGAAACCCATGGTTTTAATGTTTTCAATCTTTTTGGAATAATTTTTTTGTTAATCATTTTGATATTTAAAAAAAATAGATTGTTGATCTATTCTTCTATTATGAGTATGGATGGGTACAAAAGGGGAGAACCATATTCATCTGTGTCACATGGTGTGATCCTTGAGTACTACCTTACCAAGATTTTAAAAAGAATATAATGTATCATCATTTGATTTAAAAAAAAGGAAAACCATAAAAATGATGAGACTTGGTATTAAATAAATTGTTGTCTTGTTTGTTTTTTTGGTTTGTTCTTGTTTGTATGGTTTAGGGACTATTTTTTTGTGATACATATTCAATCAAGGAGGTGGATACATCTCCCATAAGACCAAAGAGTGATTTTGGAGCACCACAATCATTATTATGAAGCCACCAGGTGAACTTGTTCCATGCCCTTTCCAACTCATTTCCCCCCCACCCACTTCTCCTCTATTTTCTTTTTACAAAAATAGGGACAGTTTCATTCTAAGTTGGGGGGTGTGGAAACAAAATGTTTTTTAAAAAAACAATGATAAAAAAAGTAAAGTAAAATTCCTTTATCATTCATATAATAACATCTTTTCCCACATTAAAACTACATAGCAAAAAAAATTATTTCCTTGAATCCTAATTTAATTCAGGATTAAGTTTAAAAGCATTGATTTTGGAAGTTTGGTTGTCCAATGAAAATTTTCATCATTTTTATTTTCATCCATTAAATCAAAATGCCACAATGCACGTCCACTAGACTGTGGGATACTAATTTGAATTTTTGGGGTCCCATAATAAGGAGTATAGGCTGGTTTGATTTTTATGAATAATATGAGTATTCAAAAAAATTAAAAAATAATATAAATAAAATAAATAAATAAAAAAAAAATTTGTGTGTAGAGCAATGGATTGATAAAATGTGAGGCTTTAGACACTTGGGGATCATGACTCCAGAGTTGTTTAGACGTGAGTTTTTCAATCAATCTCTATTTAGGTTAATATGACTTTGTTTTCTATAATGATGATTGTGGTGCTCCCAAATCACTTTTTGGCCTCATGGGAGATGTAGACACCACCTTGATTGAATATGTATCACCCAAAAAAATAGTCCCTAAACCATACAAACAAGAACAAACCAAACAAAACAAGCAACACAAAAATTTATTTTATAACAAGTCTCATCATTTTTATGGTTTTCCTTTTTTTATGAAATCAACTGATGATACATTGTCTTCTTTTAAATTTCTGGGTAAGGTAGTACTCAGGGGTCACACCATGTGACATGGATGAATATGGTGCTCCCCTTTCATACCCATCCATACTCATAACAGAAGAACAGATCAACAGTCTTTTTTTTAAATATCAAAATGATTAATAAAAAAATTATTCCAAAAAGATTGAAAACATTAAAACCATGGGTTGCCTCCCATGCAGTGCTTTGTTTAACGTCATTAGCCTGTCATGGATCCAAAATCTATCAATTTTTTTCTGGTTCATAGGTTGGCTCAGTTAACTCCACCTCTATTTCCGGTTTATTGAATGATTCAATGAATGGTTTTAACCTTTCACCATTGACCTTGAAAATTTAACCACTTGTGGGATCTTGAATCTCTACTACCCCATGGTGGTACACCTTATGCACTATGTATGGACCTGACCATCTAGACCTTAACTTTCTCGGGTGTAAATGAAGTTTTGAACTATACAAGAGCACAAATTTTCTCGGTTCAAAATGTTTAACTTTGATATTCCTAGATTGGTAGGCTTGAACACTAGATTTATTTATCCTTGAATTTTCATAAGCCTCCATCCTAAGTTCCTCAAGTTCATTAAGATCTAATTTCCTCTTTTCATCGGCTAAAGAACTGTCGAAATTCATTTTTTTTATTTCCCAAAATGCCTTATGCTCAATTTCAACAGGTAAATGGCATGATTTTCCATAAACTAACCTATATGGTGACATTCCTAGGATGGTTTTTAATGTTGTACGATATTCCCAAAGAGCATATAAGAGTTTCTCAGACCAATCTTTCCTATAGGGGTTGACAGTTTTTTCAAGAATTTTCTTAATCTTCCTATTTTCCAACTCAGCTTGACCATTTGTTTGAGGATGGTATGCAGTGGAAACTTTATGAGAAATACCATACTTAGACATGAGAGAAGAGAATGGGAGATTTCAAAAATGGGTTCCTCGGTCACTGATTATAGCCCTAGGAATTCCAAATCAAGAAAATATGTGCTCTTTCAGAAATTGGATCACAACATGATGGTCATTATACTTGGTGGGAATGGCTTAAACCCATTTTGAGACATAATCAACAGCTAAAAGGATATAGAGGTGTCCCCTAGAGTTTGGGAAGGGTCCCATGAAATCAATTCCCCAACAATCAAAGATTTCAATGACCAGAATGGGAGTGAGGGTAATTTGATTCCTTTTGGTAATGGATCCTAATTTTTGACATTGACGATAACTTTGGCAGAGTTGGTAGGAATCCTTAGTGAGGTTAGGCTAGTAGAAACCACTTTGGAGGAACTTTGTAGTGGTTTTATTTGTGTAAAAGTGGCCTCCACATGCCTCCACATGACAGAATCTTAGAATGGACTCTTGATGAGACTCAGGAACACATCTCCTAATGATTTGATCAGGACAGAACTTGAATAGGTAAGGATCATCAAACACATAGTGTTTGACATCAGAAAGAAACTTCCTTCGAGCTTGTGTCCCTATGAATTTTGGAACGACTCCTATAACTAAGAAATTGGCTATGTCAGCATACCAAGGGCAGTCACTCATAGAGTATAGGTGTTCATCAGGAAATGAATCAGACACAGAAAGGTTATTTGTGTTGTCTTTGAATTCCATCCTAGAGAGGTGATCAGCTAAAACATTTTCAGCACCCTTTTTATCCTTGATTGTGAGGTCAAATTCTTGTAAGAGAAGGACCCACCTAATCAGTATAGCCTTAGAATATTGTTTTTTGGAAGAGGTATTTTACTGCATAATGGTCAGTGAACACAGTGATGGGGGATCCTAAGAGGTAGGACCTAAACTTCTCTAAAGAAAACACAATAGAAAGTAACTCCTTTTTAGTAGTGGTGTAGTTGATTTGGGCATCATTTAAGGATTTTCTTGCATAAGCAATGACATAAGGAGTTTTATCACAACGTTTTCCTGACATAGCTCCTATAGTAAAGTCACTGGCATCACACATAAGTTCAAAAGGAAGGTTCCAATTTGGAGATTTCATAATGGGAGGAGAGGTGAGACAAGATTTGAGGGTTGAGAATGAACCCTCAAAACTTTCTGTCCAAACAAATGGAGCATCCTTTACTAGGAGAGAACAAAGGGGATGGGATATTGAACTAAAGTCCTTGATGAATCTTCTATAGAAACCATCATTTCCTAAGAAATACCTCACTTCCTTGACAGTTTTGGGTGATGGAAGGTGAAGAATGATGTCAACCTTGGCTTTATCAACTTCAATCCCCCTACCCGAGACCAGATGGCCTAGAACTAGTCCCTCTTTAACCATGAAATGGAATTTTTCCCAGTTTAGGACTAGATTATTTTCTTCACATATTGACAAGACACTCTCTACATTCCGTATACATCCCTCAAAAATATCCCCAAACACAGAGAAGTCATCCATGAAGACCTCTATAAAATCCCCTACCATGTCTGAGAAGATTCCCATCATGCACTACTGGAAGGTTCCAGGAGCATTGCATAAACCAAAGGGCATGCGTTTGAAGGCAAAGGTTCCGAATGGACAGGTGAATGTATTATTCCCTTGATCCTCTAAGGAGACCTCAAATTGATTATACCCTGAGTACCCATTTAAGAAACAGTATAATCCATGACCTACCACTCTCTCAAGGACTTGGTCAATGAATGGTAAGGGGAAATGGTCCTTCTTAGTGAATGAGTTTAGCTTCCTATAGTCAATGCAGACCCTCCATCCACTACTCACCCTTGTTGGAAGAATCTCTCCATCCTCATTGGTTATCACTGTGATTCCAGCATTTTTTGGAACCACTTGAATTAGACCCACCCACTCACTCTCAGCTATGGGATATATGATACCATCTTTTAACAATTTCAGAAGTTCTTTCCTTACTACTTCCATTAGATCATGATTGAGTCGCCGTTGAGGTTGACGACATGGCTTTGAATCAAATTCCAGAACAATCCTATGAGTCCCAACAAGTGGGATAATCCCGGGAATATCAGACAGGGTCCAACCAATGGCTTTCTTATGTTTCCTAAGGATATCTAGAAGCATCCTCTCATGATTGGCTTCAATAGAAGAAGAAATGACAATAGGATGTGTTTGATTTTCCTCTATGAAGGCATACTTTAGTGCAGTAGTAAGTTCCTTAAATTCAAGCTCAGTTTGGTTCATAATTTCATCAAAAGATTGGGACATTGGATCAAGATCAATTTTTATTCCTAAATTTTTATATATTATTGATTCCCCACATATAGAAGTTTCATCTACAAGATTGGTTTGATCAGATTTAGGGAATAAAGTTTGATCGGTTTCCATTGAAGTGGTTTCTTGAAAGGATTCACTTATTGTTGGACCTAAGAATTCATCATAAGAGAAATTTGAAAATGATTCAAGCCAAAGAGATAAACTTCCTTCATGTGAACAAAGGAAATCAATCTCATCATGACTTAAACATCCATCAAATATTCCTTGATGTTCTATGGATTCATTATCAATACTTCCTATTATATTTACTTCATGAATGTCCTCATCATCCCCTATTTGTGATCTTGCATTATAGATGTTCAAGTCTAGACTTGTGTTCCCAAAGGTGATGGTCATGTTCCCATTTCGGACTCGGATAACAGAGTTTATTGTTGCAAGGAAAGGACGACCAGGGATGATTGGGGTTTTTTCCTTATTTCCTAAGTTTGGATGGTTGTCAAGGACAATGAAGTCAGCAGGGTAGATGAAGTTTTCAACCTTTACCAGAACGTCCTTTAAAATCCCCTTTGAAACCCTAATGCTTCGGTCAGCAATTTGAAGTGTGACAGATGTGGGTTGGAGCTCTGCTAGGCCTAATTGGCAGTACACAACATATGGGATGAGATTGACACTAGCACCTAGGTCACATAAGGCCTTGACAATTTTTATCTCTCCTAATTCAACATTGATGTAAGGGCAACCTGGGTCTTTCAACTTAGGAGGAATGGTCCCTTGAATGGTGTTACTCACATTAGCATCCAAAAGGACTTGGTTTTTATGTGAAAATTTTCTTTTAAAAGTGCATAGGTCCTTAAGTTACTTTGAGAAGGCAGGTATGGTTTGGATTGCATCGAGAAGAGGAATTTTCAACATGACTTGTGAGAAGATTTCCCTCAATGTTTCACTCAATTCAGGATTGGTTTTCCCCCTCATGCATTGAGGAAATGGTACAGGTTGTGGGGTTGTTTCTTGAAGAGTTGTTTCTTTTACAATGTTATCATGTTTTTCAGTTTGATAATTTGGTTCATTTGAATTTTCATCAATGTTTGAATCTTCAGGTGGGTTTTGAATTATTTTTTCAGGTTTCTCAATTAATTTCCCACTTCTTAAAATAGTCACAACCTTTAGTTGTTCATGAGTTTTTTGAGTACAACTTGACTCTCCCCTTGAAGTAGAGGATGGAACTGCCTGAGTAGGCATGGGTGCCTTTCCAGTTTTGATGGTTTGAAGTTCTTGTTTTAGGAAAGAGACTTATGAGTTCATCCTCTCCATTTTTTTCATATTTTTTCTAGTAGGCTTTGTGGAACAGTTTGGGTTGGTGCTTGAGTATATTGGTTTATCCCAGGTGGATATTTTGGAGGTGGGATGGTTTGTTGAAAATGGACTGGTGGCTGTTGGTATTGGATAGGTTGGGGTTGGAACTGGTTATGAGATTGGTAGTTCTGATGGGGGTAAGGATTTTGTCCCTGTGGTTGGCTAGGTTATTGGTTATCTTTCCAACGGAAGCCTGGGTGGTCATTATACCTTGGGTTGAAGTTTTTTTGGTATTAAGGCTTTTGAAAGTTCAAGGCATTTACATCTGCTGGGGGTCCTCTTAAGAGAACATCCTTGATGGATGGAACGGTTGGGAATTTGTCTATCTTATGGTCATGTTTGTCACAAATTGTGCAAACAAGGTCTACTATTTGGATTTCATGGACTTTCCTAAGGTCTATCTCTTCAACCTTCCTAGAGAGTGCTGCGAGTTTATCCCTAAGGCTTTCCTCTTATCTAAGTGTATGAATTCCAGTAATTATTTGTGGCTTTTAAGAATAAGGTGACGTTCCCCATGTTTGGTTTTGTTCAGAAAGGCATTCTAGATACTCATAAGCATCATTTGGGGCTTTGTTTTTAAAGGTTCCATTACACATCATGTCAATGAATTGTTTATTTTCTGGACCCAACCCTTCATAGAAAATTATCACTTGTTCAGGTATAGAAAAACCATGGTGTGGAACCATGTTTAGAGTGTCTTTGAACCTCTCCCATGTTTCATAGAATGACTCTCCATCTTTTTCAAAAAAAAATTGGATACAATTTTTAGGTGAAATTGTTTTGGGGTGGGGAAAGTATTTTTTGTATAATTCTCTTTGTAATTGGTCCCATGAGTGGATTGATGTAGGTCTCAAGTTGTTTAGCCAATTCTTAGCTCGATCCTTTAAAGAAAAAGGAAATAGCTTCATCTTAGCTGATTCTAGTTGATTTGGGGGACACATGGTTTCTATAATGTCATTGAACTCCTTAACATGAAGGTAGGGAATCTCAGACTCCATCCCATGCAAGGTTGGAAGGTGGTTTAGAACATGAGGTTTAAAGATGTAATTGGCATCTCCTAGGGAATTGTGTCTGATGCATGAGGGGGAATTGGTCCAAGATGGAGTGAGGTAGTCATTCATGGTTTGATCGACTACATTCCCTAGGTTTCGAGATTCTTGGTTTAATTAATCTTATTTAAAATAAAAAGTTGATTAAAATAACAAAATGATAGGGATCTTGAAAACCATGTGTTGCCTCCCATGCAGTGCTTTTTTTAACGTCACTAGATCGACATGAACCCCCTAACTTACCCAATAACATCTTTCAACGTTTTAAGGACCCCAAATTTCCCCACTTCCACTTTATTGAGATTGATTCTTTGTTTAGAATTTGTGTCATGTACAAACCTATGTTCTACAATGAGTGCGAAAATCCAAGGATCAGAAATGGTTGATCCAGTTTCCACTATAGTCTTTCCAAAGACATCAATGATCATTCCAACATTTTTGGTTTCAAGATAGGAGTGAATTCTAATTGAAATGTCATGATTATATCCTATGAAGGGATTCTTTAGTGGGGAGGGAAGGACAATAATTTTGGGCTCGGTTTGGATATGACATTTAGACACAAGTTGATATTTTGAATCCAACTCAGTTTCATTTTCTAAATTTCTCAACATAATTGGTTCCTTTAGAATAGAAGATTCAACCACCAAATTGGAAAGATCAGTTTCAATAATGGGTATGGACTCAAAGTTTGTGATTTCTCTAAATGGTTCAGTGATTTGTTTTTTTGAAAAATAATCAATGGAGTTATATTCGTGAGACTCAATCCATGATGTCAAATTTCCCTCTCGTGAATACAAAAAATCAGTTTCCTCTTGATATAAACACCCATAAAAAATTCCATGATCCTCCTCATCTTCCCCAAATTCAAAGGTTTTCTCTTCAGTAAATTCATGAGAAGTTTGTGGGAAACTAAACACTTCACATAAGGTTATGGAAGGGATAGTTTGTGTAGGGATGGGTTCCTCACAAGTTTTAATGCTTTGTTGTTCTAACCTCAATGATGAAACCTCAAAATTCATTATCTCCATTTGTTGACATAGTTTTTAAAGTAATGGATGTGGATTATTATGGATAAGTGGTTGATCCGGATGGTCTATTCTAGGTGGATAATTAAGTTGTCGGAATTGCACAGGAGGGTGTTCAGATTGGCTTTGTGGGGATTGAAACTCATTATATGTTGAGATGTTTTGTGGATCATATGGGTAAAAACAATGTGGTTCATTAGGTTTTTGATGATCCAACATGTAGAAATTAGGATGGTCATTGTACATCATACATGAGGTTGGGTGATCAAAGTGGGTATAGGTTTCCCATGTTTGGACTTGTTCAAAATTGACTTCCATAGGAGCGAGGGGTGAGAAAAGAGAAGTAGGATGAAACAAAGGATGATTGTGTCTAATATAACTTACTTAGGTCCCCGGAAATGGTGCCAAAATTTTATTCTGGAGTATTATGAAGATTAGGATCTAATGGATATAATCCCCTATGTTCACTTGACTCCAAAATCTATGCTCATGAAATTATACAAGGATTAAAATCAGAATTAGGGCATGCTAAATTATTTGATATTCAGTTTCAAAGTGTGCAATGTGTATTACCATGTTCAAAGTTAAAGGAATTTTTCCTTCCATTTACACTTTTTTTTTCAAATCATTCAAATTTTTTTGACACAAAAGCATTTTTTTTATTTTATCTCTCCCCCCAACTTAAAATAAAACTATCCCCAGTGTTTCAAGAAAATAAAATTTAGAAGGGGGTAGAGGTAGAGAATGAAAGTTCAAAAAGGAAATTGAAAATGAGGATCATGGAATGAAGTCACCTAGTGGTTGAAGTTGAAATTCTTGTTGCTCCCTTTTAATCCTTTGATATCTATGTCACTTGCAGAGTTCCCTAGTAGAAAAAGGAAAAACAAAACAAACAAAACAAAAAAATATATATATATATATATATTTATATATTTATATAATAAAGAAAGTAAAATATAAGTATATATATATAAATTATAGAATAAGGAATCACAAAAACCCATAGGTCAGTGGTAAGCGCGCGCCCATGTCTCAATTTGGTCCCGGGTTCGAATCCTCGCGGCTTCGCTAGTTGTGATGGGGTTTTCCCCTGACCTATGGCGTGTCCCCTTTTTTAATTATTATTATATTATTATTATTTTTTTAATATTTTTTTATTTTTATCTTAACTTACAAAATCATAAAAAGAAAATTAAATAAACTGATGATACATTGTCTTCTTTTTAAATTTCTGGGTAAGGTATTACTCAAGGATCACACCACGTGACACGGATGAATATGGTGCTCCCCATTCATACCCATCCATACTCATAGAAGAAGAATAGGTCAACAGTATGCTTTTTTTAACTATCAAAATGATTAATAAAAAAATTATTCCAAAAAGATTGAAAACATTAAAACCGTGGGTTGCCTCCCATGCAGCGCTTTGTTTAATGTCGTTAGCTCGACTTGAACCCCAAAACTTACCCAATACCAACTTTCAATATTTTAAGAACCACATGTTTCACCAATTCTCATAGGATGATATTGATTCTATTTTTATAATTTGTTTCATGGACAAACCTATGTTCTAAAAAGAGAGGTAAAATCCAAGAAATATCAGAAATGGTTGATCTATTTTCCTCTATAGTCTTTCCAAAGACATAAATGATCATTCCAACTTTTTTGGTTTCAAGATAAGAAATTGTCAAAATTGGAAATTTTTGGTTATCCCCAATGAATGGAAACTTGAGGGTGGATGGAAATTCCTTTCGTTCAAGTTCGGGTAGGCTAACACTTTCAGAAACAGGTTGGAACTTTGATTCAAACTCAATTTCATTTTCAAAATTTCTCAATAGAATTGGTTCCTTTTGAATAGAATATTCAATCAAAAAAATGGAAAGATCAATTTTAGGAATGGTTATGGACTCCATGTTTGTGATTTCTCTCAATGGTTCAATGGTTGGTGTTTTTGAAAAATCATCAATGGAGTTATATTCATGAGACTCAATCTATGATGTCAAATTTCCCTCTAGTGAATACAAAAAATCAGTTTCCTATTGATTTAAACACCCATAAACAATTCCAGGATCCTCTTCATCTTCCCCAAATCCAAAGGTTTTCTCTTCAGTAAACTCATGAGAGGTTTGTGGGAAACTAGACACCTCACATAAGGTTATGGAAGGGATAGTTTGTGTATGGATGGGTTCCTCAAAAGTTTTAATGATTTGTAGTTCTAACCTCAATTATGATACCTCAAAATTCATTATATCCATTTGTTGGCAGAGTTTTTAAAGTAATGGATGTGGATTAGTATGGATAAGGGGTTGATCCAAATGGTCTATTCTAGGTGGATAATTATGTTGTTGGAATTGCACAGGAGGGTGTTCATATTGGCTTTGTGGGGATTGAAACTCATTATATGTTGAGATTTTTTTTGGATCATAGGGGTAAAAACAATGTGGTTCATTAGGTTGTTTATGATCTCATATGTAGAAATTAGGATGGTCATTGTACATCACACATGGGGTTGGGTGATCAAAGTGGGGATAAGTTTCCCATGTTTGGACTTCTTCAAAATTGACTTCCATAGGAGTGAGGGGTGATAAAAGAGAAGTAGGATGAAAAAAAGGATGATAGTGTCTATGATAACTTACTTAGGTCCCTAGAAATGGTGCCAAAATTTGATTCTCGCTCAAATTTACCCAAGATATGAAGGTAGAATGGTCCTTGTAGTCTAGCTTGGGTTGTCGAATCCACAGAGACCTAAGAAGTAACCTATAGACACGCACATTCTAAGGACTATTTTTGGCTATGAGGTGGAAAACATGGGTTGATTTTAGATGGGTTTAAAATATCACTAATCGATTTAAGTAAATTCAATTTAAAATAATGAGTTGATCCTAGGTTATCGCTTGGGGTGGATTGGACGTATTTCCTTTTCAATGATTTCAATTTCTTATATTTGAGATGGGTTCATTTAAGGAGATAAAACTACATAATCACTTACTGGTTTAATTCCTACACCCTTTAATACTAATCACCTATACACTTGAAGGATCAAATTTTTGAGCACTTCAAGGTAAAGGTTCGTATTAGCACTTGAAGTGTGTGACCTTAATTTCAACAAGGATGATGGAGTTTAAAAATCACCAAATAAAAATCTCAAATAAAGAAGTGATTATACATTAATGGGGTGATAAATAACATCCAATCCATCCCCTTGCTACTACCTTGGATCAACCAATAAGTGGGTTAGCCCTCCATTGATCCCATGGTTTCAATGGATGGGGAATGTATGCTCATGAAGGAAGAAATGGAGAAGTAAAAAAACCCCAATAAAATAACGATAACTCCACCGTTGTGTGATAATTTCACAAGGTTTGGTGTGAATAAATTCACACCTTAATCCAACAGTATCAAAGTGATATGATGAACAATAGAATGAGAGGAGAAGAAGAACTTTTATTAAGAAACTAAAGTGAATTGAATAACTTACATGTGAAAGACAAACTTGAGACAACAAAATCGCAGCATAACATTACAATTGAACAAAGAATCCAAGATGAAAAAATCCTTCACCACCACTGCCTTAAATAGGAATTTTGGGAGCCTTGGATCGAGCCTCCAATAGTACAAAAGATCTCAATTGAGTATGTGTAAAGACCCGTAAATTTCAAGGGAATTTTTTTCTTAATTTTCTTTGAAATTTTACAAGAACGTAGTTTCTGACGACACCTTATTCCGAGGCCCGGTGTGCCTGGAATCATTTTCCAAAGTTTGGATCGGGTACGTTCAGTGAAAGAATGAGCAGGTTTTCCTAACTTTTGAACCTGTGCTCGGAATCGAATTCTGAGGGCACCGATGGAATCGCAACGCCGATATTTTCTTAGAAATGCCTCTTCCGGAGTTGCATTTGCTCGGGTGTGGTTTTTAAATTTTTGGGCTTAAGTTAAAAAATAAAATAAAGTGTGTGACAACTTTATTTTTATTTCACTTAAAGCCACTTGAAAGCCACTTAAAGCTGCTTAAGCTGAGTTAAAGTGGATAGGGTACATTTCAAAATATCCTACCCTCTTGGTAAGATATTTGTGAGGTGGGGCCCGCACAAGCCCCACCGTTTCTTTTCTGCTAAGTAATGCACCCGCGAAAACCCTTTTTAATGAAAGTCAACTGGGGCGTTTCTTAAACAATTAAACGCTCCTATTAATTGGGCAGTTTATTCGTTGAAATTAATTCTATGAATTAATTTTGTTCGTTTCTTAACACGTTTTCATTTTGTTGGCATGTTAATAAAGTAAGGCGAACGCACCTTCTTCTTGAATGTTGTGTTAAACCTTTGAAGAATCTCTAAAGATCATCCTCCTCCTTCGCGAAGAACGTGAAGAACACGAAGAATGCGAAGAACACGAAGAACGTGAAGAACGTGAAGAACGCGAAGAATGCCGGCCTCCGACGAAGGGCGACGAAGAACGCCAGGCCCCCCGGAGATTGACGACGTGACGCCGATGATTCTCCCTCCATGATGCTTCTTCCACGTCAAATCTTCGATCGCCCGTTGAGGTAAGAGTTTGCGGTCCTTTTTTTCCTTTGTGGTTTCTATCCTCAACATGAATTTAATTGTTATAATTAAATCTGTGTGTTTCTTTAACCCTCGGAGATCGTCGACGTGACGCCCTTCCGCGACGACATGACGCCCTTCCGCGATGCGACGATCACCTCCAACCGCGACGGTCAATTCCGCGACGAACTCGCATCCAACGGCCACGGTGAGGTAGGGATTTTATTTGAAATAATATTTTATTCCCGTAGTTGTTTCCTTCTAAAACAAAGAGCTCGGGATCAAAGTTAAATTTTAATTTATTAAAATTGTTTCTTGTTATGTTTTCATGTGTTGATCGTTATTTCCCGATTGTTATCACCTAACATGGAGGGTGCAGGCCAAACGAACACGGCCCAACAACCCTCCACAGTTCTTCGTTGATGTGCGGAATGGTGGGTGAAGACAAAACGGGTCGCAGAGACAATTTGTTGATTTTTCAGTGAAGAACGGGACCCGGGAGGAGCTACGGCGTAGACAGAAATGGAATCGGACCACCGGAGCAACTCAGGTGGCCCGCGGATTCCACCAGCAGCGCGGGTCGCCGGCGCGGTGGTGGGAGACGGTTCCGCGGCCGCGTGGAACCGAAGGCAGGGACGCGGCGGCCTGACCGCGTCCGGGGACACCGAGCGGCCCCATGCGGGGTCGCGGATTTGTTTCACACGGGGGTAACATGCCCCCCGCGGCTTCCTTTGCTCGGCCGCTCGGCCGAGCCAAGCCGAGCCGAGCCGACCCGCCGACTGGGTCGCGCCCAAGCCGGGCCGGGTCGCGCCAAACTGGGTCAGACACGGACCCGGTTCGTCCAGACCCAGGGGGGTCGGGCCGGGTCGGTCCGGGTCGAGACCCCCCGTTTCCGGACCTTTTCGGTCTTTTGCTCATAACTTGAGCTACGGGCCTCCGAACGATGAGCCGTTAGCGGAAATGCGATCCTTGGTTCGAGAAGGTCGTTTTGGTATATCACACTCAAGGTTTCGGAATACTTTGGGTTCGGCCGGGTTGGGTCGTACACGAAACCAACCGGGCCCTCGGAGCGGAAACGCTCATATCTTGAGCTACGGATGTCCGATTGACATGTTGTCAACTTTGTTGAATTCCTCTAAGTGAGACGAATCTTTTGGCTTACTCCGCCCGAGGTTTGGATGCAGGTGGAGTACGGTCGGGTTGGTTTTTCCTTAAAAACCAACCAGGCCCCTGGGACGAAAAAGCCAATAACTCTCAGACCGGGCGTCCGATTGACGCACTGTCTGCGACGTTGAGTTCCTGTTGATGATACGGAACTTTTGGAGAAATAAACTCTAGACAATGTGTCAGTTGATGTATCAGCCTCTCGGCTCATGGAGCGGACCCTCCCGAACGAGCTTGCTGTGTGCGGGTACCCTAGAGCTGGCTGTGACTGGTACTGTGACGACGACGACTATGCAGAGATCCTCAGTGGATTCGACGACGACGACTACAGCACTCAGCGATCCTTTGTGGGTCAGTGCTACCGATCATGTGTGGGTCCTATCCTATGTGGGTCAGCGCTCAGCGGTCCTGTGTGGGCCAGCACCTACAGATCCTATGTGGGTCATTGCGGGGGTTAGTTACCTATCGATCCTTTGTGGGTCAGATCCTTTGGGGGTCATTGCGGGGGTTAGTTACCTATCGATCCTTTGCAGGTAAGATCCTTTGTGGGTCATTGCGGGGGTTAGTACCTATCGATCCTTTGTGGGTCTGATTGCTTAGATGGATCAGTGATCATCTCTAATGTCATTCGAAGAAGTATACCTGTGTGAGCGGAATCCTGTTTACTTTCCTTTATGGATTGTGTTGTGCTATCCAGTGTGGAATTACGTTTTGCTTTCCTATGTGGACTGGGTTGTACTTGAGCTCGGATGTTGGAGCCGAGCGAGAATTGATGACTTAGGTATATGTATGGGCATATACCTAAGCCGTGTCGGATGTTACTTTGTGATTGTATCTTTCCTTTGTGGTTTATCCTTTGTGGATTCTGGGAGACCTTCAGGGGTCTCGGGGTCCCTACTGAGTAGCTTATACTCACCCATGCACATGCTATGCCCGCACTACGTTGTGTTGGTTGCAGACGATGGACAGCGCTGATCGTGGTGGAGGCTTGCGGAGAAGGACGGTACCTGGAGGTGGACCACGGGGTGGGACGTACTCGGAGCGGTCGGCTGGACCCGAGGAGCAGTGGAGGCTATCTGTACCCACCCTTCAGGTGGGACTTCCAGTGGACGGCTCGACGTTGTGGCTTTACTTTTCAGTTGTTGTTTTCCCTTTCAAGTTGTACTTTACATTCAGTTTGGGTTTGTATTCTGGCCCACTTACTTTTTCGCACTTACTGTTGTACCAGTTTTTACTTAGTGTTTACTTTTTCCACTTGCTTACTCTGTGGTTCTTGTTTACTTTACAAATTCAATGCCTTCCCTTTACCAGGATTTACGCCCTGGTGCTAGTCGCCAGCCCCTGGCCTATGGAAGGCGGGCTTGGGGTAGTCACGACACGGGCCCCGAGGACGGGTCGTGACAAATTGGTATCAGAGGAGTTTCGTTCTACCATAGACTTTGATCTTTTCTATGTGAATCAATAGTGTTTAGCGTATTGGGTGTGGTTATCAGTCCAGGGAGCCCAGTGTTGTTTTGGCGGCCGACGTATCCGTACACCAGGACCCTGACTTCTGATTTCCGAATTAATGCACGAAAACATTGATTGCATGAGTGTTACAAGTTTTCTTTGTGATTACTTTATGTCAGCTCACCAGGTATACTGTTCTGACCGTGGCACACCTGTTTCTTTTCCGGATGGCCCCACGACGGCAGCCAGCTAGGGTTCTGAGAGTTGTACGTGACGAAAGCCCGCCGAGCGACGAGGCCTCGGTACAGGGCCCTTTGACAGCAGAGGCACCGACAGTACATTTACCCGTCGAGCCATCGATACTTCCAGCCCCAGCCACTGACGATGCACATCGCCTCAGTGCACTGCATGAGTTCCAGTGCCAGCGACCACCCAGGTTCCGCGGGGAGACAGACCCCAAGGCAGCCGAGGACTGGATGGAGGCAGTGGTACAAGTTTTTAGGCTAGTGAGGACACCAGCAGAGCTCATGGTGATCCTCGCAGCGAGCCTACTGTAGGCAGCAGTGGGCCGATGGTGGAGCTTGATGCTCCAGGTTCAGGATGGTGAATCTCTCCTCTGGATAGACTTTGAGGGCCTCTTCCTCTCAGAGTTCGTCCCGACCACCCTCTGTGCAGTGTGCATCCAGGAGCTTCTTCAGCTGCGTCAGGGCAGCTTGATGGTCACCCAGTACTCGGCGAGATTTACCGATCTCTCGCGTTACTCGACAGACATGGTACGA
This sequence comes from Viscum album, assembly GCA_963277665.1. Taxonomy (NCBI): domain Eukaryota; kingdom Viridiplantae; phylum Streptophyta; class Magnoliopsida; order Santalales; family Viscaceae; genus Viscum; species Viscum album. The sequence continues at coordinate 1,967,202,604 of OY728121.1, forward strand.
GACCCATTATTTCGGGTCCGGACCTTTGAGCAGGGATTGAGACACGAGATCAGGGCGTCGCTGATCTCCCTCAGCATTCCGACTCAGGCAGGAGTACTGGAGCGAGCCCTTTTGATCGAGAGATTTTTTGTTGAGACTTCTCCAGCGGCGAGACCTACCGCGGGGCGGCACGTAGCAGAGTCTTCCACAACAGGCAGTCGACGGATGACTCAGGGATCCAGGCAGACCAGACCCTCACGCAGACGACCTCAGGACACTATCTCAGCAGTGCGGGGCACACAGCGTGGAGCCAGTCTTTTGAGAGGCAGGTAGTGCTACACATGCGGCGGATAGGGTCACATGGCTCGTGACTGCCCGACCCACCGTGCCGAGGAGCATCAGACGGTTGAGGGTCCACCCAGGCAGAGGCAGAGGGTCGACCGTGGCGGTCCGTAGGGAGGAGGCGAACGAGGCAGAGGAGCTGGTCGAGCAGCAGGTGGTGGGCGAAGCTTGGAGGCTCTACCACCACCACCACCAGGAGGTCCACCCCGACCACAGGGAGCTGGCGGGCAGAGACAGACACAGCTCCAGGCAGTGGAGGCCTATGACCACGGCGCGCCCGAGATGATTCGAGGTACGATCTGTGTCTATTCCACCCTAGTTGCAGTTCTTATAGACACAGGAGCGAGTCACTCTTTTATAGCCGATGCCCTTGTTCGGATCTCGGAGGTTCCGATAGAGCCATTGGCTCGATCCTTACGGCTAGAGACTCCTACGGGAGCAGACTCGATGATTATGCACCAGTGCCGGCAATGTGAGCTTACTCTAGAAGGCGAGAGCTTCGGCTGGGATCTTCTTGTAGCGGCGTCGAGTCCTTACGACATCATCTTGGGCATGGATTGGTTATCTACAGTCCATGCACATATTGACTATGTTAGGCGCAAGGTTCGATGTGTACGCACCGATGGGAGCAGGTTCACCTTCACCAGCGAGAAGGGAGACTTCGCAGCACATGATGGAGTTCCGTAGAAGAGAGGACAACCCATCACTCATCAGTTGGCTAGCCTCATCCTAGGATCAGTTGATGTGCGGAGTCCTAGTTTTCCTGTAGTGGTGGATCAGTATGCGGATGTCTTTCACGAAGACGTTCCAAGGCTACCTCCTCGCAGATAGGTAGACTTTCATATTGACATGTACCCCGGGACAACCCCGATATCCACTCCAGCGTATCGGATGGCCCCCTCTGAGCTTCGAGATCTACGGGTACAGTTGGAGGACTTGCAGGGAAAGGGATTCATCCGACCCAGTGTTTCACCCTGGGCTTCACTGATATTATTCTCCAAGAAGGCGGACGGGAGCTTGCGACTTTGTGTCGACTATTGTATCCTGAACCAGGTGATAGGGAGGAACAAGTATCCGCTACCAAGGATTGATGACCTCTTCGATCAGCTCAAGGTAGCACGATTGTTCTCGAAGATAGACCTCAGGTCAGGCTATCATAAGCTCAGAGTTCGGGATGAGGATGTGTAGAAGATAGCCTTCAGATGTCGGTATAGCCACTATGAGTTCTTGGTTATGCCATTCGGCGTAACCAATGCTCCAGCAGTGTTCATGGTCCTCATGAATAATATCTTTCAGCCATACCTTGATCGATTTGTCATATTCTGCATCAACGACATTTTGATATACTCGACGACTGAGGAGGAGCATGCCTACCACTTGCGGGTTGTACTAGAAACACTCCGAGAGCACTATATTTATGGAAAGATCTCAAATTTTTAGTTCTGGATATGTGAGGTCCACTTCCTTGGGAACGTCATCTCTGAGGCGAGAGTTGCATTGGATCCTGCGAAGATCGAGGCAGTGCTATCTTGGGAGCCACCCAAGAGCGTGACTGAGGTGCGAAGTTTCTTGGGACTAGCTGGATACTATCGGAGATTTGTTCCAGACTTCTCCAGAGTTGCGGCACCACTCTCAGCTTTGACGAAGAATGGGAAACCCTTTGTGTGGTCAGACAGATGTCATTAGAGCTTCCAGGAGATGAGACAAAGATTGACCAGCACACCTATCTTGAGTTTGCCTGAGGAGGGAGTAGGGTACGTAGTCTACTGTGATGCATCAGGGACTGGACCCAGATGTGTCCTGATGTAGGAGCGGGCAGTGATTGCCTATGCATCACGTCATTTGAGGCCACATGAGGAGAACTACGCTACCCATGACCTGGAGTTAGCATCAGTGGTCTTCGCCCTCAAGACATGGAGACACTACCTGATGGGAGAGCACTTTACAGTCTTTTCTGACCACCAGAGTCTCAAGTACATCTTCTCACAGAAGGACCTAAACCTGAGACAGCGGCGATGGCTCGAGTTCCTCCAGGACTATGACTTTGAGATAGTCTATACTACTGGGAAGGGGAACGTGGTAGCCGATGATCTCAGTAGGAGGACAGGCATTCAGCTACTTGAGGAGGCGACATAGCAGCTAGCCTCTTTGAAAATATCCTTTGTGGATAGAGATGGAGAAGCCTTCCTTTAGTCTCTCATAGTCACCCCTCCACTACTGCAGCGGGTCAGAGAGGCACAGCGTGGGGACGCTGACTGTGAGACGCGGCGTGCACATATACCCTCAGGACATGCACCTGATGACTTCTACTTTCGAGCAGAGCACAACATCCTTTTCAGAGGACGTACCTTGGTACCAATTTCATTAAGAGAGTATGTGCTGAGAGAGTTTTACACTTCTCCTTTGGCGGTACATCCTGGAGTGGCGAATATGTACCAGGATCTCAGACGACAGCACTGGTGGCCAGGCATGAAGAAGGTTGTGGCAGAGTTCGTTTCTCGATGCCTCACCTTCCAGCAGGTGAAGGCAGAGCACCAGGTACCAGCAGGCTTGGTACAACCCTTAGAGGTCCCGAAGTGAAAGTGGGACGGGATATCTATGGACTTCGTGACTGGACTTCCACGCACTTCCAGAGGTCACGACTCCATCTGGGTGATTGTAGACCGACTCACCAAGTCGTCTCACTTCTTACCCATAAGAGAGCAGGGTTCAGTGGAGAGCCTGGGACGTCTCTACGTTCAAGAGATTGTACGGTTTCATGGTGTGTCATCATCTATCATCTCTGATCGAGATGGTCTCTTTACTTCCCAGCTTTGGAAGGGGTTGTAGGAGGCGTTCGGGACACAGCTACGTCTGAGCACTGCCTTTCACCCTCAGACGGATGGTCAGACGGAGAGGACCATTCAGACTCTCGAGGACATGCTCCGCGCATGTGTCCTTGACTTTGGTCGTAGCTGGGAGGACCACCTACCCTTGGTGGAGTTCGCGTACAACAACAGCTACCACTCCACCATCGGGATGGCACCATACGAGGCATTGTACAGCAGACCTTGCAGATCTCCTTTATGCTGGACAGACCTCGGGGAGTCAACACTTATGGGACCAGAGATGGTCCGGGCCATGATAGAGAAGGTCCAAGTCATCCAGGAGCGGATGAGGACAGCTTAGAGACGGCAAAAGTCTTATACTGACAGGAGGCGGAGGCCACTAGAGTTCGAGGATGGCAACCACGTCTTCTTGCGTGTCTCACCTCGACGTGGATTACAGAGATTTGGCCGAGGCGGCAAGTTGTCTCCACGCTTCATCGGACCATTCCAGGTCCTCAGCAGGATTGGCGAGGTGGCTTATCGCTTGGCTCTACCACCTCAGTTGCACCAGGTGCACGACGTCTTCCACGTATCCTAGTTGAGGAGATACGTGCACGACCCGACGCACATCATTGACCATGGGGAGCTAGACATGGATGATGGGGCGACTTTTGCGGAGGTCCCGGTGGAGATCGAGGATCGACAAGAGAGATTCCTACGTGGATGATCGATTCATCTTGTGCGCATCAGATGGCAGCATGGGAACCTCCAGGAGAGCACTTGGGAGCGGGAGGCTCAGATGCGTGCTCAGTACCCACATTTGTTTCCCTATTTTATGATGTATCTTTATGGGGACGTAAAGCCCTGACGTGGGAGTGATGTAAAGACCTGTAAATTTCAAGGAATTTTTTTTCTTAATTTTCTTTGGAATTTTACAAGAACGCAGTTTCTGACGGAACCTGATTCCGAGGCCCGGTGTGCCTGGAATCATTTTCCGAAGTTTGACTCGGGTACGTTCAGTGAACGAATGAGCGAGTTTTTATAACTTTTGAACCGGTGCTCAGAATTGAATTCTGAGGGCACCGATGGAATCGCAGCGCCGGTATTTGCTTAGAAACTCCTCTTTCAGAGTTGCGTTTTCTCGGATGTGGTTTTTAAATTTTTGGGGTTAAGTTAAGAAATAAAATAAAGTGTGTGACAACTTTATTTTTATTTCACTTAAATCCACTTGAAATCCACTTAAAGCTACTTAAGATGAGTTAAAGCGGATAGGGTAAAATTCAAAATATCCTACCCTCTTGGTAGGATATTTGTGAGGTGGGGCTCGCACAAGCCCCACCGTTTCTTTTCCGCTAAGTAACGCACCCGCGAAAACCCTTTTTAATGAAAGTCAACTGTGGCGTTTCTTAAACAATTAAACGCTCCTATTAATTGGGAGGTTTATTCGTTGAAATTAATTCTATGAATTAATTTTGTTCATTTCTTAACACGTCTTCATTTTGTTGGCATGTTAATAAAGTAAGTACAACACACCTTCTTCTTGAATGTTGTGTTAAACCTTTGGAGAATCTCTAAAGATCTTCCTCCTCCTTCGCGAAGAACGCGAAGAATGTGACGAACGCAAAGAACGCCAGCCTACAACGAAGGGCGACGAAGAATGCCAGACCCCCCGGAGATCGACGATGTGACACCGACGATTCTCCCTCTGTGACGCTTCTTCCGTGTCAAATCTTCGATCGTCCGTTGAGGTAAGAGTTTGCGGTCCTTTTTTTCCTTTGTGGTTTATATCCTCAACATGGATTTAATTTTTATAATTAAATCCATGTGTTTCTTTAACCCTCGGAGATCGTCGACGTGACGCCCTTCCGCGACGACGCGATGCCCTTCCGCGACGCGACGATCACCTCCTACCGCGACGGTCAATTCCGCGACAAACTCGCATCCGACGACGACGACGAGGTAGGGATTTTATTTGAAATAATATTTTATTCCCGTAGTTGTTTCCTTCTAAAACAAAGAGCCCGGGATCAAAGTGAAATTTTAATTTATTAAAATTGTTTCTTGTTATGTTTTCATGTGTTGGTCATTATTTCCCTATTGTTATCACCTAACGTGGAGGGTGCGGGCCAAACAAACACGGCCCAACAACCCTCCGCAGTACTTCGTTGATGTGCAGAACGGCGTGCGATGACAAAACGGGTCGCAGAGACGATTTGTTGATTTCGCAGTGAAGAACGGGACCTGGGAGGAGCTACGACGCAGACGGAAATTGAATCGTACCACCGGAGAAACTCCGGTGGCCCGCGGACTCCACCGGCGGCCCGGGTCGCCGGCGCGGCTGAAGCCGCGGCGGCGGGAGGCGGTTCCTCAGCCGTGCGGAACCGAAGGCAGGGACGCGGTGGTACGGCCGCGTCCAGTGACACCGAGCTGCCCCACGCGGGGCCGCGACTTTGTTTCACGCGGGGGAAACACGCCCCCCCCCCCCCCCCCGCGGCTTCCTTTGCTCGGCCGCTTGGCCGAGCCGAGCCGAGCCGAGCCGACCCGCCGGCCGGGTCGCGCCAAACCGGGTCAGACCCGGACCCGGGTCAGGTTGACCCGGTTCGGGCTGACCCAGGGGGGTCGGGCTGGGTCGGTCCGGGCTGAGACCCCCCGTTTTTGGACATTTTCGGTCTTTTGTTCATAACATGATTTAGAAGCCTCTGAACGACGCGCTGTCAGCGGCAATGTGATCCTTGGATCGAGACGGTCGTTTCGATATATCACACTCAAGGTTTCGGAATACTTTGGGTTCAGCCAGGTTGGTTTGTACACGAAACCAACCGGGCCCTCGGAGGGGAAACGCTCATATCTTGATCTACGGACGTCCGATTGACGTGTCGTCGACTTTTTTGAATTCCTCTAAGTGAGACGGATCTTTTGGCTTACTCCGCCCGAGGTTTGGACGCAGGTGGAGTACGGTCAGGTTCGTTTTTCCTTAAAAACCAACCGGGCCCCTCGGACGAAAAAGTCAATAACTCTCAGACCGGGCGTCCGATTGACGCGCCGTCTACGACGTTGAGTTCATGTTGACGATACATAAATTTTGGATACATCAACTATGGACTATGTGTCAGTTGATGTATCAGCCTCTCGGCTCGTGGAGCGGACCCTCCCGAACAAGCTTACTGTGTGCGGGTACCCTAGAGCTGGATGCAACTGCTACTGTGACGACGACGACTGTGCAGAGATCCTCAGTGGATTCGACGACGACGACTACAGCACTCAGTGATCCTTTGTGGGTCAGTGCTACCGATCCTGTGTGGGTCTGATCCTGTGTGGGTCAGCGCTCAGCGGTATTGTGTGGGCCAGCGCCTACAGATCCTGTGTGGGTCCGATCCTGTGTGGGTCATTGCGGGGGTTAGTTACCTATCGATCCTTTGTGGGTCAGATCCTTTGTGGGTCATTGCGGGGGTTAGTTACCTATCGATCCTTTGTGGATCAGATCCTTTGTGGGTCATTACGGGGGTTAGTACCTATCGATCCTTTGTGGGTCCAACGACTTAGATGGATCAGTGATCATCTCTATCGTCATTCGAAGAATTATACATGTGTGAGATGAATCCTATCTACTTTCCTTTGTGGATTGTGTTTTACTATCCTGTGTGGATTTACGTTTTCCTTTCCTATGTGGAATGGGTTGTACATGAGCTCAGATGTTGGAGCCGAGCGAGAATTGATGACTTAGGTATATGTATGGTCATATACCTAAGTCGTGTCGGATGTTACTTCGTGATTGTATCTTTCCTTTGTGGTTTATCCTTTGTGGATTCTGGGAGACCTTCGGGGGTCTCGGGGTCGCTACTGAGTAGCTTATACTCACCCCTGCACGGGCTATGCCCGCACTACGTTGTGTTGGTTGCAGACGACGGACAGCACTGATCGTGGTGGTGGCTTGTGGAGCAGGACGGTACCTGGAGGTGGACCATGGGGTGGGATGTATCGGAGCGGTCGGCTAGACCCGAGGAGCAGTGGAGGATATCTGTACCCACCCTTCAGGTGGGACTTCCAGTGGACGGCTGAACGTTGCGGCTTTACTTTTCAGTTGTTGTTTTCCATTTTGAGTTGTACTTTACTTTCAGTTTGGGTTTGTATTTTGGCCCACTTACTTTTCCGCACTTACTGTTGTACCAGTTTTTACTTAGTGTTTACTTTTCCACTTGCTTACTCTGTGGTGCTTGTTTACTTTACAAAGGCAATGCCTTACCTTTACTGGGATTTACGCCTTGGTGCTAGTCGCCAGCCCCTGGCCTATGGAAGGCGGGCTTGGGGTAGTCACGGCATGGGCCCTGAGGAAGGGTCGTGAGTAGTCACGGCACGGGCCCCGAGGATGGGTCGTGACAGTATGGTAGGCCTAGGGTGGGGGAAAGTAAGGGAGAGGAGACTTTTCCACCCTTGACCCGAGGTGGCGGCCATCTTGCTTCCACCGAACATACGTGCTTGGATGAACTTATAAATGGCCGAATCAGAGTGGTCCATAGAAGAATAAAATTGATACTGGTTTGTCTCCTATCCGACTGTAAAATATGGGCCCATTTGGAGTTTTGTATTCTGAGATATGATTATATTAGTGGACTGTTTTTCTGGCCCACAGAATCTAGCCCAAAATTTTATCTCTAAATTGGGCCGCCTAAATGAACACCATGAAAGCCGAATTAGCATTGAATCATGAAGAGTTATTTGTTCCTATACATTTCTTATAGCATTCCACGAATTTTGGGATTTATTGGGAATGTTTGTTGGGCCCCACAGTCTCATCAGTGGGATGGTGTCGAATATGAGTTCTCCAGAATTGTTTCTTCTAATCACAAAATATCCCCATCTTCTTACATGTATTATCCATTGATCCCTGAATGAAACATGTTCATATTGAAGTGTAGATAAATTTCCAAAAAATATAAAATAAAAATATTTATAATTAGATTCCTTATAATCAGATGAATCATTAGTTACTTCAAATGATGTTAAAAATGTACCACATAATAGCGTATTTTAAGAAGGTATTACATTCATAATGTGAAATGATGTTCAAAGTGTAAAATGCACTAAAATAATGTTTATTAATAATAAACAACATGAATATTATATATATTAATAATTAATATTAGCCTCATTTAGTGGATAATCAATGGTCATGGAAGAAATTCCCTGGATAATATGGAAATAATATTATATACCTATGTATCTGACACAATCCCATGTTTTATTCCAATGTTATTCTTTCATGTATTATGTTTTTTATTTCATTAAGATTCATATCTTATGAACTAACATGATTTATTCCATGATTCATGTATTTATCTTTGATATGTATGGTATGATATTAAATTTTCATGATCATGTTCTCGTACCCTTATGCTCATAATTATGCTTACATATCTCCCTTATTTACCCTTACTGAGAATTTGAGCTCACCCCTTTCTTATGTTTCCTTTAACTCGGTTATGAAGAGAGGTTTTATGTAAGAGTACTAAAGGTATAGATATTTATGGGAGATTTTGAAGATCTTTCACCAAGATGGAAGATTTTGTCTCCAATTTTCCAAAGACACTAAAATATTATGGTCCTCAGGCATGTATTTTTTATAAAGTATAGAATATTCATCTAAAATGATGTAATATTCATGTATAACAAGATAGGGTAGCTAAAATCCTAATTTTTGAGCCCTTTCATTCTTCTACAAGTATTGCTGATCATTTATGGAATTTGATGCTAGAAAGGGAAGAGTAATTATAGAGATAAAAAATTTAAATATTCATCAATAGAAGCATTATTTTTATAGAGGTGAACTCCATTGTAATTGAGATTTAAATATAGTAAAATTTCACATCTCATGTGTGGAGACTTGTTGGGTACTAGGAAGATTGCATGGAAAATTGCAAGCATATTAAAATTTTAGTGTCACCCACATTTTTTGCAAATAATAAAATTATATTCATCATGGATAATCATGTTGAGGGTTTTGTATGATGCTATTTTTATAATTTATTTCCTAATATAATTGATTAGAGGTTTTCCTAGACATTTAAAAAACATCAACTCCCCATTTTTTTAAAAAAAATTCTTTGTTGTGGTGCTTGATCCACAATATGAATGATTTGTTATATATATGGTTGTCATATTTTTTTGTATGATATAATATATATAATAAAAAAACACCCTATAATAGAAATTAATACTTTATTAAATCATTAGAGAATAGTGTATATTAAGGATAACTAAACACAAATAATAAATAATACTACAAATGGAAAAAAGATAATATCACGACTACAAATTTTAAAGCCTTGGGTTCATGGACTCCTCTAAATACCACACCTACAAAAAAATTGTAAAACATAAATAGAAAATTAGAAATATGGTTAGTTTTTTTATCTGATTATATTGAATCATGGGTAAAAATTATTTAATACAGAATAATGGAGGCATGTACTACCAATTTTATTTGTAATGATATTATAACCATTTGAAATGTTTCAATTTTAATGGGATCATTACCATTAGAATAATAGGATAAAAATTATAATATTAAAATGAGTTTTATAGTAGTCAAATCATTATTATTTTAAATAGTTATATATCCATATACAAATTTATGATAATAATAAATATATTAACTATAATTATAACAATATATTAAAATAGTCACTATATAAATGTAACATAATATAATATAAGATATAAATATATTATAAAATATGGTTTATTTATATTAAGAAACACTAATTTTATACTACAAGTACATGTTAAAATTACCTAATATTTCTTTTAATATAAGATAAATGAATTAAATTATTTGAGTCATTAAATAAAAATTATCTTAGAGATAATTTTATATATGTAAATAAAAATTTAATTTTTTTTGTATTGTAAACCTAATTTTTTTATTATTGAATACATAATTATAATGAGAGAAATACTCAATAATTTATAAATAATTTTATATAACCTAATTTTTTTGTGTAAAATTATTTTTCTTAAATTATTTAAAATAATTATTAAAAATATAAATGAATTTAAGAAATATATATTATATAGTTTTTAAAAAATAGTATTTTTTATTCATTAAAAATAATAAATTATTCTAACATCTCCATTCTATTTTGGAAGATTTAAAATCCCATGAAAACATATATTTTATATTTAAACACGTTTTTAGTCAAATGTACAATAAATCCTCATATTTTTGTTGAAAAATAATAAAATATTAAAAATATAACTCTAAAAAACCCATCTCTTTACCTATTAATACACCCATGATCCACCTATTTCCCATCATATCCAAAACAATTCCATTGCCAAAACATAAAAAAAATGTATACATAATGCCTCCATAAAATGTATTTGAAGCCCTTTTATAACCATTTTTTACTGTAAAATATAGAATGTATAGTCCAAAGGAGTTATGAAAAAGTGATAAATTAACCCACCTATTTACAAAAATAAAATTATATTTTAATATAAATTCCTCATCATGCATTTTATGTTAATTAATTATTATTTAATTATAAAATAAATGATATAATTACTTAATAATAAAAATTAGATTATATTATTATTCATTAAATAATGTTTTAGTTATATATAATAATCATATTATTTTGGTTGTATGTAACCAATATTATATATAATAGAATAAATCATCTATGAATAACATACAATGTAATTTTTAAAAAAGGATATTGTGGAAAAAATATATTATTTTTGACACGAATAGGACCATGGGATGATAAAATGGAAAATATGTTAATAATATTTGGAAAAATTATAGTAATATTATTCTTTTAAAATTTTCATGCCAAGATGTTAATATTAGTTTTCAAACCCTTTGGATCATCTATTAAATGAAGAATCATAGATTTTACTTGAATAAGGGATAATCTCTTCTATTACAATTTAAGTGTTTATAATACTATTTTACAACTCCTTTAACAATTTCAATACTTCCGAATTTTATTTAGATAGTTTGACTAAAAATAGAAAACTAATGATATGAGTGTCAACCATAACATATATAATTTTTGGGGCTTACAAGAAAATAAAAAAATAATATGTGTATTGGGAACACATGAATTGGGTCTCGTTTACCTAATGAGATGATACTTATTCAAGCTATCACTTTTTAAAATTTTAGTAATGTCTATTTCACCCATGAATTTTTTCCCTTGTATGTCTAAGGATATGTTCTGTAGACATAAAAATACTAATACAAAACAAGTTGGGAGAAAATATTTTTTAACCATTTTAATAAATTCATTATTAACCATCTAACTATTATTATTTAGTATGTTTTCCTATTTAAGACCTACCATCCATGAAATGACACTAATTATATCCCTAATATATATTATTCTCAATGAACCACATTATAATTAATGAACCATGATGATGTGAATGTATGTTTAAAACATTTATTTATAATCCAATTCCTATTAATATATTTTTTTCAATTTGTTTTTGGAATTTAACATATTGTGAGGTTAAAAAGGATTTAAGCCAGTTGGGTATTTAGTTAATGGAACACCCATGCATTCTGTTTCCTGTATTAAATCTTATATTTCTCCCTAGAAACAGTTCAATTGTTAAATTTCTTTATTCCTATTTACTAAATATATACTTTATGAATGTATACATTTTCATTTTGTCTTATTTTCTAGAAATATGAATATTTTTTAAAATTTCTTTCAAATCATTTCTTTAATTCACACAAAAAGTGATACTTTCTAGTATATTATTCAATTAAATGTACCAATATATTGAATATTGTTATCTATAAAACCTCATCATGTAAAAAAATATGCTTATTTCTTTCATTTATTGAGTAAAACCCTATGCTCCAATATCATAAATAGTTTTTTTATAAATTTTATTAAAAATTTGATTAGGTGGTTCATTTCTATACCAATTGATTATCCTTCCCTAAGATTATACAACATACATGATATCTATATTCATAACATATGATTATTTTTTATTAAAATATAAAATTAATTTATTTATTTATTTTCGGAAACACGATGATACATAAATTGATTACTCATTTTTAAATTATTATATTACTTATTTCCTAATTTTGGGGGTCTCTCATGGTTATGAATTATATATGATTTCTTTTTTATATAAAAATATTTATCATGAAATGTTGTTTTGTGTTGGGTGGGTCTATAATTATATATCTCCCAAAACGATTGGGGGGTATTTACTTGATATGAGATATTATGTACGAAGCATCTGCATTGATCCAAAAAAATTATATTTTGATATGTTGTTAGTAAACCTTAATAAAAATTTAATGAATTTTTTATTATTTATTCATAGTAATATCATTCTCATGTTCATATATTATCATTTATATTGTTATATAGTTCCATTTTATGATTTCTAACCCCATCTTTAAAATTTTTTGAAATGATTATGGAATTGGTAATATCTCACACTATTGGATATCTTAATTATTCCCTTATACATATTTGTTAGATCCATTCTTCTTCTATATATGTAAATAGTACATCCCATATTATTATAGGAGCTTGGATAGATCTAGGAGGGTAAAATGAGGATTAAAATATATCACATTGATGTTTAAATTTAATTTTTTTACTATGTATATATTCATATTATGATTTTTATTATAAGGATTTCAATTTATGTATGAATATATTTATTCCAAATATTAAATAATATTATAAAATTCTAGTTAATGTTTTTTTATAATATATTTAGGGTGTAGATAAGATTAGAAATTAGGAAAATGGTCATAATTAGAAATAAAATGTAACAATACTAGACTAAAACAAAGAAAGTCAAAAGAGAAACAAACCATAATTACACACCTAATCCCAATTTTAAAAACACTAACATTATACCCTTTCTTTGATAATAAGTGAGATGAAAAATGAAAAAAATTACATTATTTAAATATTAAATATTTAAATTTTCTCACATACTTGGGAATTGATTTTTTATGACTTTTGTGATTCAATACGGAAAAATAATATTGGGATAATTTCCCCATAATCCAAAAATATAGACCCCATTCTATAAATATCCCTTATTTTACTCATCTTAATAACCTATGGGATGGAAAAATAATGAAATGGATGGGCTCAAATGATGTGTAAGGGAAAAAATTATCAATGATTCATAATGTGTTAGAATATAGTCATATGATAATACTTAAGAATAAGAGATTTTTTTTATTAAAATGATCATAGAAGAATATAAGTTTTCCATATCCTATGATAATGGACATGTAATATATGGAGATGAATTATAAAATATTTCTTTAGTGTGTAGAAAATGAGATAATAATAATAACATATATATCATTAAAAATTATATAATAAAAAATTATATTTCAAATATAACCATAAAAAATAATAATGTAATGTGCAAGGATATCATCTATTATATCCTCGAACAATCATTATAAAATGAATCCCACAATTATTTTTACAAAATAAAATAGTGAAATAGATATCTAAAATCATTTCCACAAAAAAAATTATGAACAATGTTATCTATAATAATGTACATATAAAATCAAGTAAAAAATATATAAAAATATATTCCAGGAAAAAAAAATTGAATAAAAAATTCTAAAATGATGTTCAAAAAAATACATGTTAAAAAATATATCTTCAATTATGTACACACAAAGAATTTGTGAATTAAGATATTCACAATCATTTCAATTCAAAAACACTTTGAAAAAACAATCATTGATCATTTTCACATAGTAAAATCATTATCTAATTAGATATAAAATAATTTCCAATGCATTATATGTCTATATTAGAACTCTACCATATAATAATGAAAAACCATATTCATTTTTTCTAAAAAAATCATATATCATATCATGAATAACCCATGGAAACAAAATGGGTTCTGTAACAATTTTTAATTCTATCAAATAAAATGGCATTAATAGTTTGATCATTAATTTAAAAAAATTTAATCAACCATAAATATGCTTTCAAAATTATATATAGAGGGTTAATAATGAAACATAACTCTATTGTAAATATATCCTTTTTATATTAAGTGGAAAATAAAATCATAATAATAAAAAGATATTTCATAAAACAATTTCAACCATGTTGTAAAATTAAAATGTTATTACTAAATTTAAAAATTGAATTTAGATAATGTAATACTAAATCCTTCCTAAAATCACTTTATAATAAAAACCATTAATAGAGCCTTTAGAAGGGAAAAAATTTCTTATAGGAAATATTTAATGGATAATAAAATATATGTTCATAAAAGGAAAAAAAATATTTTAATATTTAAAGCATTTTAGGGACCCAGTTTTCACCTTGTAATAATTTAAAATATTTATATATATATATTGAGAGTTAGGTGATAAGAAGGCATGAGATTCCAAGTCCCAGTGTGCCTGGAATTAATTTTATAAAATTATTATGTATGTTTTATATTGTGAATATGAAGGAAGTATGATAACTCTTATACAGTGTCCAGGATTAGAAATCTGAAGGCCCAGAGCAGTCTTAAACATGGAGTTTACCCTAAGATGGACATAGAATTCCTCGGCGTGGGTCTTTGGTAAAAAAATGAACGAAGGTAAAAATTTTAAATATCATAAATAAGTTTAATTATTTCATCTCAATTGTTTTATCAAATTAGTTTTTAATGGGGACTCAAATTTGGAATCTAAGACAAACATTGAGTTTGTAATGGGGTGTTTTATGTAAACATGACATAAAATGAGAGGGCATGGGATTTTCATATCATGTGACAGTTGGTAGGTGCTATTAAGGGGATACCCTAACCCAATATTTTTGTATATATATGGGATTATTATTTTTTCTAGGATTTCTTCATATCCCTCCCTCCAACAATTATGATCTCTCCTCCTATCCTTCCTCCTTCGATGAATCAATAATGAAGCTTTGGTGGGTGTGTTTCTAAAAAAACAGATCCAACAAGGTAGGATTCCTTTGGCTTTTCACACCCCCCAATTTCAATTCATGAATTCTATTTTATTTTTCATCAAATTAACTACTTTAAAATCAAAGTATAATTCCAAAAAAACATGAACATCGTCTTATCTCCATTTTCAATCCCATATTTTTCGCGTTCTTTATCCATTATTTATTGAATTCTTCATTAAATTTTTGGCATGTCGAATGATCAATTGATAAATGAGTGGAGCTTATTTCATGGAAGATTTAAAACCATGGATTCTGAATATGGTTTTTTCAAAAAAATTGTATGATCAGAGTAGGTAAATTGGTCTGTAGAAGGGGCCACTGGCAAGGGTGGCACAGGCAGTGGTGCGCTGGGGTTGGCCGAGGAGTTCCAGATCCACTAGAGTAGGATGCAGTGACTTCAGGGATCAGAGGTGGCCAGGGCATTCACCGTGGCTAGAAAGGATGGTTGTTGTGTGAGGAGGCCATTGTGAAGTGCAGAATAGGTGTTCATGGTCCGGATAGAGCGTGGGGTGGCACATTGGGTGCGCGACAGAGTTGTGGGGTGCCGAGAGGACGATGATATTGAGGAGGCGACAACAGCCCACGATTCGTGATAGATGGATGTGTTGATATGGGATGGATGAGGAGCTGAGGCGGAGGGCTAGTGGACTGACAGATGGGTCGAGGCTGCAGGTCGGGCCAGTGTGAGCGGGCCAGGTTGTGAGTGGGAAGAGGCAGGCCGAATGGGCCAAGGCAGGCTGACCGGGCTGAGCAGGCCTAGTGAGTATGTCGGTTGTAGACTAAAACCTCCATATCTCATAATCACAGTGTATGTTTTACATTCCATCTACGACGATGTGATAATACTATCGAGATAGACCTTTTGAGGCCAGTTTGGAGATTTATGAATTCAGGGTCATTTCATGGTAGCACGACACACTGTAATATATTATTATTATTATTATTATTAATAATACTATTATTGATAAATCATGTATCAGACATAACTTCTACATACGACGTCCAATTGACGCATTGTCAATGGTATTGTTACCCTGATATTTATGTGAAATTTTCAAGGACAATTTCAGTTTCTTAAACTAAAGTAGAGGTGTGTTCTCCATGAATCTTTGTTCAAGCGTGTTGTAGTGAAGTGCAACATTTTCACTGAGTGTCCATGATGGATGAATAAATAGTCAATCCCATGTGTTTTTACATGATGATCACAATGTGAAAATATGTATAATTTATTTTGTGATCAAGGAGTGGTCTATATGAGATGAAATTTGATCATAATGCGGTGACATTCAAATTTTTCCTTTGATGTTTGATTGGGAAGAACGAATAGTTAACCTTGCACATTTTTTCATAGGGATTGGAACAGTGTGATCTTCTTGGATGTGAGGATACTTATTCATGATATCATTAAATGTGAAAACATGAATTTATTATTTCTAGAAGATCATTTTTATTGGTTTGAAGAGAATCAGTGATAGTGATCAAGTAGTGCTCAGACATCGTTCATGTAGATTATCAGAGGCTTCTTTTTGAATATTGATCCCCCTGATGTACTAGGGTGTGGACCCCTAATTACCAGAGTGGAACACCCCTAAGTCACTAGGTAACGTGTCCTATGCATCTATTTTTTTGGTAGTACCCTCCAGCGGATTACCCTTCCGGAGGGCTGGGCATTGAGTCCCCATCGACTCCAGAGTGTTGCTAGCCCTGACACACTAAGACAAAGATCCCCGATGACCAGAGTGGAATCTACCTGATGCACTAGGTTTTGAGTCCTATACGACTACTATTATAGTGGAATACCCCTGACATACTATGTAATAGGTCCTCTACCGCGAGTTTTCACCATCCAATTATGTGGATCAGTAACAAGATGTGGTTTGACATTCCTTTGGACTCACAAGAAAGAAGACTCTTTCCCCAATGAGACGCATCCTTATGAAGTGACCTAAAAACATGAGGGAGAGTCAGTTCCACCCTATACAGATAGTATTAAGGTTTGGTGATTGATCTTATTTGACTTTTGGTTTTACAGTGGATGTCTGGGATGCAGGGAAACATTGATGGATAGTTCTGGAACTATTGGCTACTCGTCTTCTTTAGATGAGGTATAAGATGGAGATCCAGTTACTCCTTCATCTTGGTATATTTCTATTGAGACTATATATATATATATATATATATATATCCTATTTTATTACCCACTCCTTTGGATTTGGTCACTCACCTCCTAGGAGAGGCGAATACGTGCGAGGTATGCCACGTGCTTTCCATGTCCAGCATCTTGTTGTTGGATGAGTCTAATATCCTACTATATGTTGCTAATACTCAATGATAATTCCATATTATCACCATTTATATATCCTGGTGTTTTTATTTTATTAATTAACACTCTTTTTGGGTTGATCTGTGCTCGTTTACTATACTTTATTCTATCTACTTCTTTTCTAATCAATGTGTCTCTTACTATTCCCCCCTTCACCTTTTCAGAGTGTCCTACTATAAATGTTTATAATCACCCCTTCATGGGATTTTCTCACATGTATTGTTCCATATGTAGATGTGAGATAGGTTTGACAGTGATTTTGAAGGATCTCTAGGATACGTTTCCTTGGACAACATACGGAGATTGTATCTTGGGATCCAAGAGTGGGGCTCTCTCGTCTATTTTTGTTTTCCAGTTTCTGTTAGGTTGGGAAAATTTTCTGGATAAGTGTTTATTTTCCCCTTTTTCACATCTAGTTTACTTTACTATACTAATACTATTTAGTGGTCCATGCATGTTTGGTTTATTTACAGTAGTGTAGAATATTTTACTCCATTCCCTATGCATCTTTTCATTAAGTGTCTATGTGTGTGTGTAGAGGTACTTATGAAAAGGTCTACCATAGTCTATTGTGCCTTCACTTCTTGTCGCCACCCCCAGGCCTATTGAGGTGGGATTGGGGTAGTTTCATCTTGAGCCTCGGCATGGATCGGGTCCTGAAATATTGACATCAAATGTGGTTCTACCCTTGGTATGTTTTTTGGATGTTTACCTAAAAATGTATTGGTCATGGTTAGGGAAATAATGCCAAAGTGTCTCAAGATCTGCTCTTAGGATATGGATTCCAATGATGGTATGAGTGGCCAACATGTCCGTTCACTAGGACCATGATTACCCACTTTTTGACTTAACACCCTAAGACACTTAATAGAGGGAACTATGGTACCTGAATCATATAGGATTGGGTCTTTAACTATACTTCTTAAGTTAGATCTCCATTGTTGTTATCAATATATATATATATACACATTTGAATGTGATACTCCAGAAAAACATTTAGGATTCCTCCTCAATGACATCCAGCTAGGATACCATCTTTGGTTCATAATGATGACCTTGTGAGCATTGAGGCCTCAATTCAGTGTCCATCAGGTAATCCCTTTCCTCTATGTGGAATGGTAGAAAAACCTCCACCCATTGAACATGAGATATTCCCAGAAGTGTAGAGTGAGTGTTATAATAGGCTGAGCTCACTCCATGTGTTCCAGCACCAGAGACCAATGATGTTTCACGTGATCCAAATCCTTAGGTAGTAGAAGATTGGCTGGAGTCAGGGATCTATGTCTTTAGAATTATCAGGAAATTAACATATAAGATGGTTACACTAGAATTCAGTGTTTTCCATGGGGTGACTAGATATTGTTGGATCTTGGTTACTCATATGTATGATGATTCAGCACTCTTTTGGGACTAATTATAGCAGTTGTTCCATGAGGGTAACTTCACCTCCTTACTATCTGTTCAGATTCAGGATCTTTTAGATCTTATGCATGGAGGGATGACAGTGGTAGAGTACTCAGCTAGGTTAACAAGACAGACTCAGTTCTCAATGGACATAATCCATGAAAGTTACTTCTAGTCATGGATATTTGAGATGGGACACCACAGAGATATATGTGTAAGCATAGTACCCTTTTGCATCCCCTCCTATGTCTAGGTGCTGGGGCGGGCACTGATTACTTATACATTTCTGTCAGAGGGACATTATTTATCTTTGACTGGTAATGGATTATACAGAGTTGTGACATCTATGATAGCTATAATATTCCATTTTAAAGAATCTCAACCCACGAGGCTTCCCCATGATCAGACTCGGGCATGTGGTCAGTCAACACCAGGGCATCACAGAGCACCGGGTCAGCCTAAGGAGGGCCGATTATTTTCTTATGATGGGAAAAGTCACATGGAACAAGACTACCAAACCAGACACACTGAGCATCCTAGGAAGATAGGGGGTGGACTACCATAGAAGATACATCATCGTGATTAGGGATCCCCCGAGTAGGGGATATGGTGGTCCCTAGGGAGGTGGTGCCAGTAGGGGGAAGGGGGAGCTGCAAGTGGGGGATGATGTTATGAGATTCTCCAACCACCACCACCAGGCGGCCCATGTTAGGATCAGGTAGTTGGCAGCTGGGTCCACAGATAGATACAGGCTATGGATGTCCGTGATCACACCACACACAAGATGATCTGAGGTACTCTCTATGTTTATTCTACTCTTGCTTCAATATTAGTAGTCAGAAGCGCTAGTCACTCTTTTGTCATGTTACACGTGGTACAAGAGTTGGATCTTCCAATAGAGGCACCGGAACAAAATCTTTGTCTAGAGGTCCCTATGGGGAATGATTCTTCTCTTTCTTTTATCTGTCGGTATTGTGAGTTATCACTTGGAGGATATAGGATCATGTGGAACCTACTGGTCATCATGAGGGAACCCAATGATTCCATTTTGGTAATG
The DNA here is from genome assembly GCA_963277665.1 of Viscum album. NCBI lineage: Eukaryota > Viridiplantae > Streptophyta > Magnoliopsida > Santalales > Viscaceae > Viscum > Viscum album. The sequence goes on from OY728121.1 coordinate 1,967,222,509, forward strand.
TATTGTCTTCCCATGTTTCGAGCCCAGAACAATTGTCATAGTAGAGTAGTCAGATTCCTACACACTGATGGGATGAGGATCTCCTTTCTTGATAAAGGAGGCCTTGTTGTATACCATTTAGGTGATTTGAGCTGGAGGCTATAACTATATACCCACAAGTTATAAAGCATAACCCTTAGTGAAATAGACTCTTCAAGAATTTTTTCCTTCATTTGTGGAGGATTATATGGACATCTTCCCCAAAGATGTTCTAGGACTACCTTCAAGGTAGGAGTTGGAGTTTTTCATGGAATTACTACCCGGGTCTAACCTGATATCTTCTAAGGAATATCGAATGGAACCCACTGAGCTCCAAGAGCTATAGTTACATTTGGAGGAGCTTTATGAGGAAGCTTTAATAAGGCCTAGTGTGTCCCCCCTGAGTAGCTCCATTTATATTTGTGAAGAAATTATATTGGAGTTTTTGGATTTTCATATATTATCATCACCTGAACTAGGACATGATAAAGATTAAATACCATTTTATGAGGATCTAAAACATTATTGACTAGTTGAGAGTTGTGAGGTGGTTCTCCAAAATCAATCTCAGTTTTGGATGACACTATCTAAGGGTTCGTGAGGTCAATATTCCAAATTTTTATTTTGGATGTTGCTATGGGAACTATGAATTCTTAGTGATACACTATGGTGTTACAAACACCCCCTCTATTTTCATGGATTTGATGAACTAAACCATGTTTCCTTATATTGAATTTTTTTTGTCTTTATAAAATACATACTCTTTTACTTTACATTAGAGTAGTAGCACACAAATCACTTGAAAATGGTTCTTGATTTACTTAGGGAGCACCTACTTTATGGAATTCTATTGAAGTTCCAATTCTGGATATAGGAGGTTCATGTTCTAGGGCATGTAATCTTTGAACAAGGTTTATTCATAGATCCAGCAAATACCGAAGCAATGGTTTATTAAGAGCCACCCAAAAATTTTATTGAGGTATGGATCATTCATGGTTTGTTATGATAATAATGGATATTTTTGGATGACTTATCGTGTATCACAACCCTTTTGACTATTCTGATGTTGAAGGGAAAATCGTTTATCTAGTCTGAATAGTGTTAGAAGGCCTTCGAGTACTTGAGGTAGAGGAAAATGATATCTTTATTTTTGAGACTACTAGATGAAGGAATTGAGTTCATAGTGTGTTATGATACCTCGGGATCTAGAATCAGTTGTGTGTTGATGTAACAAAAAGATATCATCAGATATGGGTCAAGGTAGTTGAGACCCCATGACCATAAATATTTGAATGATGACCTAGATCTAGGAGCAGTAGTCTACAACTTGAGGATGTGGATACACTAACTTCTGGGTGATCACTTTGTGGTTTACTCAGTCCACTAGAGCCTCAGGTACATCTTCGCCTAGAGAGACCTGAATCTAAGGTAGTGACACTAGTTGGAGTTCCTGAATGACTATGACTTTGAGATAGTATATACCCTAAGAAAGGGAAATGTTATATCATATTAAATTAGTAGTAAGTCCCAATATCACCTAGTGTGGGAAGCTCAGAGCGGTTATCTTCCCTATAGATGACCTTGTCCGAGAAAGAGGGTGCACTTTTTCTATAGTCGATGGTGCTGACTCCTTCTCTCCTTGAGAATTTAAAAGATACTCCACTAGGGGACACCGACTATGAATTTACATGTGATCACATATCCATATGTGATTCACCAAATGGATATTCTGAATGAGGTAATCTTGAGATGTTATTCTAGGGGTGAACATTAGTTTTAGTTGTGATGTGGGGGAGGTGATGTGAGGGTTTCACACTTCTCCCTTTGGTGTACATCCTACTATGGGGAATATGTACAGAGATCTTAAATGACTATTTTGGTGGTCTAGAATTAGGAAAAGTGTGGATACGTTCATCTCACGATGCCTCACCTATTAGTAGGTGAAGGATGAGAATTAGGTTCCGGTAGGTTTATTACAACCTCGTGAGATTACAAAGTAAAAATGGGATGAAATATCCATGGAATTAGTCACATGGATTCTACACACAACTAAGGTACATGATTCTATATGGGTGGTAGTTGACCAACCCATGAAGTTGGCACACTTCCTCAATATCAGGGAGTAGATTTCAGTGGAGGTTTCTGGGCAGTTGTATGTACAAGAGATCTTATGGATTCATAGGGTAACCTTAATGAATTTCTCAGATCATGGTGCATGGTTTACATCATGGTTCTTGAGAGGCCTGTAGGAGGCTTTCAGTACCCTGCTGTAGATGAGTAAAACCTTTAACCCCCAGATCGATGGGCAGACTGAGCACACTATCTAGGTGCTATAGGATATGCAGAGAGATTTCCTATTGGATTTCAGCCAGAGCTGGGAGGACTACCGACATGTGGTAGATTTTTCATAAAAAACAAATAATACTCTAAAATCGTCATGGAACCTTTTTAATCCCTATAAGGTAGAGTATTTAGTTCACCTTTGTGTTAGATGGAGGTTGGGAGTCATCCCTCATGGGCCCAGAGTTGGTGTAGGCGATGGAGGAGAATGTGCAGGATATCCTTGAATGGATGAGGATGGCCTAGAGTATAATTAAATACTATGAATATCATAATCACAGGATTTTGGAGTTCAAGAATGTATACCAAGTCTTCTTGAGTGTCATTCCATGATACGGAATGCAAATATTTGGTCAGGGAAACAAGATATCCCCTAGGTTCATTAGGTTGTTCGAGATCGTGTTTCCGGTTGGTGATGTTTCCTACCACCTTTCTCTACCCCCATAGCTAGAGTGGGTGTATGATGCCTTACACGTGTTTCATCTGAGGAGATACGTGCATGATCCTACAGATTTCATCAAATGGGGTGACTTGGACATTGAATATGGAGTTAGCTTTGCAGAGCACTCGATGGAAATCGAGGATTGACAGGAGCATGCCTTATTTGTATGGAATATCCCTTTGGTGTGCATGTTGTGGCATGATAGAAATGCGGAAGATAGTTCCTAGGAATTGGTGATACAGATATGATATTTGTATCCGAATTTTTTTTTCCTAGTTTTTCTTTTTAGAGATGAAAATATTGAAGGAGGGAATGATGTAGAGTCCTAGTTTTTTCATTGTATGACTTTGAAATATTTCTATATATATTCTAGAGAATGTTAAGGAGACAACATGTAATTATAAGGTCTAGTGTTCCCATAATTGATTTTATAAAAATATTCAGTATATTTTATAATTTTCACAAGAAGGAAGCATGATAAATCTTAAATAGTAACCCAGATAAGAAATATGAGGTACGGTTGAGTCTGTAATGTGGCGTTTACCCTAGGAGGGACATAACTTGCATCAGTACGGGTCTTCTATAAAAAAATCATGGAGGGAAAATCATAAATAAAATAGTTGAGTTTAATTATTATATCTCGAATGTCGTATCAAATAAATTTCTAAAGGGGAATCAGATTGGAAATTTGAGACCTCCGTTGAGTTCGTAATGGGGTGTTTTTCCAAATCTTGACCTAAAATGGGAGGGTCAGGATGTTCAAATCCCATGATTGTTGGGTGGTGAAGTAAAGCTAATACCTTAACCTAATATTTATGTATAAATATGGGATTATGATTATTTTCTAGGGTTTTCTCATAACCCTCCTACCAATGAAAATGATATGTCCTCATATCCTTCCTCCTTCTATGAATCGGAGAAGAAGCTTTTGTAGGTGTGTTCCTCAATGATGAACATATCTAATGAGGTAGGATTATTTTGGTTTTTCACACCCCCTGATTTCAAATATTTAATTCTATTTGTTTCATCATCAAATTCACTACTAGAACATCAAAGGAGATGGCCAAAGGAACATGGATGTTGTCTGATCTCTAATTTGAATCCAATCTTTTGCACACACTTCATCTATTCTTTGTGGAATTAATCATTAAATTTTCATCATGTTGAATCATCAATGGATCATCAAGAGGAAATTAGTTCTATGAAGATATAGACCCAAGGATTTCAAATATTGGTTTTTCATAATTTTTGGTCAATCAGAGGCATTGTGGAGGGAGGTATTGGTGTCATATGGTGGTGTAAAGAGACGGTTTGGCGAGGAGTGGTAGAGCCACTGGATCAGGTGGAGGAAATAGATGCATGGATCAAAGGTGTATGGGGTGTGCGGTATGGATGGAGAGAATGACTGGGGTGCGAGGCAGCTGGTGAGAATCATAAAAGAGGCATGTGTGGTTTAGTAGGAGCATAGGTTGGTGCATTGAGAGCACAGAAGAGTTGTTGTGTGCCTGGTGGATGGTAGGAATGAGGTGAAAACAACATCCCATGGTTCGCAGTGGATGGTCATGTTAATGTGGGATGACAAAGGGCCATCAGCCCAACGGATGGTCCAAGGCACCAGGTTCTGCTAACTTGATTAGGATAGACTAGGAGTGGACCATGCTAGACAACAGTGTACCAGCATGAGTGGGTCAAGACAAGAGCTGGACAAGGTAGGAAGAACGAGCAGAGGTAGGCCGATCGGGGTGAGAGGGCCATACGAGTCTATGGGATACAAATTAAAACCTTCATATATCTTAAACAGAGTGTTAATATTATGTGTCATCTATGGATACATGATCCTACTATCGAGATGAAACATTTGAGTCCAGTTTGGAGATTTAATAATTCAGTCTCATTACTCGGTTACATGAAATGAAGAAATACAATAATAATAATTATAATAATAATATTGATAAATATTGTATCAGATGTAACTCCAACATATGATATTCAATTGATGCACTGAAAGAGGTACCGTGATGATGAAATTTAGGTGGATGTTTCAAGACCAATTTTTTTGGGGTTTAAACTGAATTGGAGGTGCAGACCCCCTGATTCCCGGTTCAGGCGTGTTGCGGTGAAATGAGAATTTTTCACCGGGTATCCATTTTAGACGAATGAATATTCAATACCATGTATTTTTTGGTGAGGATAAAAATGGTGTGATCTATATAATTTATTTCTTGATCGAGGTATGGGACCCATGGGTATCATTCGAGCATAATGCAGTGACATTAAACTTTTTCATCGGATGTCTGATTAGGGAAAATGAATATTCAACCTTTCGCACTTTTCTTAAAGGATCACAATGGTGCGATTCTTTTGGAAGTGAATATCCTTATTCAAGATCTAATTAAATTTGGAAACATGAAATTAGTATCGTTTGAAGATCCTTTTAATGATTTTTTATAGAATCCATGATAATTATCATGTAGTGATCTAGCATCATTCAAGAAGATTAGGAAAAGGCTTATTTATGGGTGTTGATCCTTACATACTAGGGAATAGGTCCTTGATGACTAGAGTTGAACCCCCTGACACAATAGTTATTAGGTCATCTAAAACTTCTTTTTGGGCAGTACCATCCAACATATTACCCTACAGTAGGGTTGGAATGTGGGTCCCCATCAACTACCAGGTGTTGATCCCCCTGACACACTAGGGCATGGATCTCCAATGACTAGAGTGGAATCCCTCGGATGCACTGGGGATTGGTTCTTCTATAGTTACTATTAGAGTGGAATTACCCTAACATACTAGGGTACGGGTCCTCTACTTCATGTTTTCACCATCTGACTATGAACATCGGTAGAGAGTTGTGGTTTGACAAACCTTTAGACTCGCGAGAAAGAGGGACTCTTCACCCACCAAGATACATCCATTTTACGTGACCTAAAATAGTGAGGGAGATTTAGTTCCACACGAAGAGGACAATATTAAGGTGTGTTCATTGAGCCCTTATGAATTGTGGGTTCAAGGAGGATGTGTGGGATGCTTGGAAATGTTGATGGATACTTCTCGAACTATTGGGGAATCTTTTTATTTGGCTGAGCTATGAGATGGAGATCCCCCCAATCTCTCATTTCAGTTTCTTTTGAATGATCTTATATATATATATCCCATTTCAATACCCAATCCTTGGGTTTTGGTCACTCTCCTTCTAAGGTTAAGACGCGTGGGGTATGCCAACTGCTTTTTCTGTCTAGATTCTTATGGTTCGACAAGTCTACTCTCCTACTATATTTATAGAAGACATAAAAATAATTCCATCTTCTCACCATTTCTAGATCTTGGTGTTTGGATGATATTACTTTAAACTATTGTTGTGTCGTTTTTTACTCTTTTACTATACATTGTTTTGTCTAATTCTTTCCTCTTCATTGTATCTTTTATTGATCCCCTTTCCCCTTATCGGGGTGTCCTACTATGTATTTTTATACTCACCCCCACATGGGATTTTCCACATTTATCATTCATTATAAATATGATGAAAATGTTTGATCGTGACTTCATAGGAGCTTAGGGATATGGGTGTTTCCACTACATACGATGGCCATAGATTAGGATATAATAGTGAGGCTCTCTCACCTATTTTACTTTTTCAGTTTCTGTTAGTTTGGGACAATTTTTTGGTTGGGTGTGTATTTTTTCACTTTTATTATTTCAGTTTACTTTACTGTACTTATAATTTTTAGTGGTCCATGCATGTTTGGTTAATTTACAATAGTATACCATATTTTTCTATTCTCCCTATACACATTTTCATTGAGTGTTTTTGTATGTGTACAAGTACATAGGAAAAGGCCTCCCTAGTTTTTTGTGCCTTTGGTGCTTATCTCCACCAATGGCCTATGAAGGGGGGCTTGGAGTAGTTGTGTCTTGATCCCTGACAGTGTTCTGGTTATGAAAAATACATTTCTTGAAATCCACATCATAAAAATGATGATAAAAAATTTATTTAAACTGAGGAAGGGTGAAATATGAACATCACATGGCATAATAACTATCTAGTTTTAAATATAAAAATTTTACATATTTATGGAAAGAAATAATAACTATGTGGAGGAGAAGAAACCATCAAATTGGATGTTTATTATTAATTATATTTTTCTATTTTTATAGAGAAAAAAGTAAGTTAATGAAAGGAGTTTATATTAAAATAATTCAAAATGGAGTTCATGAGAAAATGTGAATCCCCATAAACATGTAATAAATTGCACAATAATACAAAAATATGGTATATTTTAACTAATTTTCAAGGGTAATGAATGTGCAGAATAATAATAAATTATTAATTAAAACATAAGTTAACAAAAACCTTACAGTTTGAAAAAATCTAAATCAAAATAAAATAAAATGATTTAACATTGAGAGGAATTTAAAATTAAATTAGCTTCATAAATATTAGGAAGAATCACATCCATGGGATGTTTATATACCATAAAAAAGAAGATAGCAGTGAAAATAGAACACATCTCAATGAAAATAAAATTTTGACCAAAACCCTAATGATTACTCTAAAAATTTTTAGAAGTAAATTAAAAATATAAATAATAAAAATAACCATCATAATAAATTGTTTTCAAAGATTATTCATATATATTATTATAACATTATGTGTTATTATAGGTATGGAATTCACATGTAAAATTGAATTTTTCCATTTAGTTGATAATTTTTTTGAAAACTCAAGCATGTGACTATAATCTAAGGGTCTAAATTCATATGACGGTTAATTTAGTGAATGTATATATATTTTGGGTAATATGAGAAAAAATATTTTTCAATATTAAAGGGTTCTTATTATATCATGGAGTTTCGGGAAGGACACATGGCATGACACATTACGTTACATTATGAATTGTTGTAGTGAGGATCTATAGTTGTTTTTTCCTGAAATCTGATGATGTGAAACCCTAGTTCATGTAATGAGCACAAATTAAGAAGTTTTAAAGTTGTTTTTAATGTAGGGAATTTATTTGGAAACATCCTATTTGATTCCTCAAAATTCATTACATGATTTTGGATGGGGAATAAAGAGTTATGGCCTCTAAGATCTCCTCTGATCATATTTCCTTACTCACCTAAGTGACGTATTATGTGATGGATTCTTATTTGGATGTATAAAAAAAATATGTCACCTAATGTACTTTTTTTTTCAAATTACTATTGATCATGGATTGAATCTGATTATATAATCTAGATAGAATTTTCACGAGGTCCTGAAGGGATTTTTTGAGAATGATGGGGATTTTAATCGACATAAATATATTTCTTGATTTTTATCACATTCAATTTATGAAATTTTTTTAGTGAATATACCTTAAAGATCTCTTATATGTTTTTTGGTTTATATTATCTAAACCAGTCACAATATCATTGTAATGATTTAGGGGTTTTCTTCTTATATAATCAGAAGTCCACCGGTTACTTCCAAACACTATTGGATGATATGCCAATAAGATGTGTCTATTGGATAATATTAATAAAATTTAAATATTTTAACTATATAAAATTAGTGGTTGTATTTTTTTTTCTATAGATATTTTCCCTAAATAATTTTAGAGGTATTTTAGGGACCTTGAATTGATGGTTTGTTGAGGTTTAGGCTTTGTGGTGATATCAATTATTTCCTTCAACATATATGATTTTTCCATTGAATTTGAATATCCATTTAATCCACTAATTTATAATAATTTTATTATGATTATTATCTTTTATAATACTTGGGTTTGATTGGAATTTTATGGTGACTTATAGATGATTAACATACTTGGATATACTCAAACAAAGTTGTTGGGAATTTTTTTAATTGTAGTTGGATCTATCTATAGTAAGAGTCCCTTGTTACTCTAACCTGTAGTATTATGTACCATTTATTGGATTTTAATATATGGTTCACCACCTATATAAAATGATACTTAATTTATAATTATGTGTTGAATAAAATTTAATAGAGTTTAATTGATTGAAAAAAAATTAAATCATTAGAACTATTTCCATTTTTAATTAGTTAATGAACACATTTTTTTAACTAAATATATTAATATACCTAATAAAATGAAATGGTTACATGTGAAAAATTGGATATTTTATGTTTTCTAGATTCCTATCCACTGATAGCTATTGATTTACTAGTAGTATATTCCAGGAGTTTATTTTTGATGTTCGATCACATGTGTGTTCACACACATCCCATGAGACAAGGTTTAATGTTAGATCACTTGTGTATGCACATGTATCCTATGATAAAATGTTGGATATTTGATCACATGTCTTTTCATTTATAGTCCCATGAGAAGTAGGACATAATGTTTAATTGCTTGTGGTTCTTGTGTAGCCTCACGAGACATATTCTTGCTGATTACATAAATTTATATTTTTTATGTCTATTGAACTTGTTTATTTTGACATTGTGTTTGATATGTTAGCATGTATATGTAAATATATATATATATATATATATATATCATGTGTTTTCCTCTATCTTCTATATTCGTGAATATAGTTCAGGCCATGTGGACTATTATCTTAAGAATAAGGTGTTAAAAATTAGTTTTCTTTTATATGGTCAATCCTAACTGGAATTATGTGTCAAATGTGTTTCTAGACTATTCCATTATGGGGGAATGTGTTAGGTGGTTGGTTGTAGATCAATCCATTTGGATTATCCAACTAGAGAGGGATGTGTCATACATTTTGTCATCTTGTGAAAGGGATATCCCTTACACATGGATGTTATAAATGTATTTTAGAATATCCCATTTAGTGAGGTATGTGACAGACATGGACAATGCACTATCTTTCTATCATGGATCTAAAGTAGGTACCACCGAGGTTCCTGGAAGTACGGTATGCACAATTACACTAAACATATGGGTTTTTATTTCACATTTTAATTGTTTTTTATATGTTATCTATATGAAGTATATTTATTTAATGTTTAATTTTTTATGAGATCATAACATGTACAGTCATCTTACATTACTAGTTGGGTACATGACCATGTATATGGAACCATAATGAGTTTTATGCACTCCATGATTGGGAATCCATAATGCATGGGTACCCAATCGACCATCACTAGTTCTATGTAAGGGATGGGAAGATAAAATGGTGGTTCATTAAGAATGAAACCTCACCACGAGTTTAAATAATAGGATGAGAAAATTATTGGAGTGAAAGATCCCCTTTTAATTTTTTTTCTTTTTTATCATGTATGTGATCAGTCCAATCATTGATCGCTATATTCTTCATGTTGTGATTATTGAGTTTTTTTATTTACTCATTCATTCCTAAAGTTGGTATATTATTGGTTTCTACTAGATCTGATTGTATAATATTAACAAGTGTGGTTATGAATTATTTATTTCTTAACTAGGAAATTGTCTTGAAAATAATCAACCTTAGCCTCATAATAATATTCAGAAACCTCTAGAATATATGGAGGTACTCCTATGGTCATGTGGTATTTTAGATTGGACCTGGTGATTTTGTTTGGGATGTTAGAAGATGTCATAATACCGTATCTTGTACTATATTTTAGTGAGTTGGTATACATTTGAAATTGAAATTTTGTAGAGTGTGTTATAAAACAATGTCTAGTGTGGATTGAACACCTTTTTTTGTATATGTCCCATTTATCATGTCATGGGATTGATGTTCTTGGTTTTCAATATTATGGTTATATGTTTTCACCTAATTGTTCACACATGGGTTTTTATGTTCACGATTTTATATTTTTTTGACTCCTAATGTCATCAATAAGAGGCCTCACATGCATCTTATTTTTTATGACATATTATTATGACATAAATGTAGAATGCATATTATAATACTAATAATGGAGGACTAATATTCTTTACTTTCCAAAATATTTTCCTTGATTGGAATTTTGAGTGCATGATGGAACTCTAATAAGGTGAACTCTTATCTATGTCTACATATAATAGTCGATCATGTGAGTCTATGGTATGGTTCACCTATATGACGATAATGATAATGATGATGAAAGATACAATGGTGTAATCTCTCTATGAACAATAAATTTAATTTACCATGATTATGAATTTTATAGTGTTTATTTACTTAGTAAATAACCATTATAAAAAAGACAATAAATTAGAAAGGATGATTATTATTCCAACTATAGCTTATGTGGAGTTTTCCATCTTATAGCCAGTGGAATTTTATTTAACCAAACCACCTAACTTTTTATTCGATTTGGTTAGACTAAGAGTGAATCCATAATGAAATATATGTATAGATTTTCCTATATAATGTATTGCGAACTATAACAATTAGTGAATCCTTCTATGGGTTTATTTTATGACCATGGGTCTATAGAGATGATTCTTTTGTCACTAGTGATTCAGTATATCTTCATACGTGTAGGTAAATATAGTGAGAACATTCATTATGATGGGATGGTCATGTTTAGTGCCTTAGGGACAACATTATTTTTTATAAATCCCATATTCATGTTAGTGTCCTTATGAATTACTAATGGAATTTCATGAAAGTTAACTTTAATACTAAGAGTATATAGAACCTTGAGTTCTAGTTATTATGATACAAGGATGGGTTTTAGAGCACTGAAATAGTTTAAAAATCAGGGGTAGGTCCATGGGATTCATGTAGTACATGTTTAGAATTCAACTCACATTGTCTTCTAAGTGAGGATATTATGCCATAAGAACTTGTAGGTTTAAAGTGTGGGTGGGTGAACAACATCTTAAATTAAAATCCCTTTATTAGATGTCACATTATTAATCTCTGTAGCAAGGATATTCCTATTTTTAAAAGGATAATTATTATTATACATGTTTGGAGGACTTCGTACCATGTGGTTTAAGTAGAAAATTAGGCACGCATGTTTGGATCATAGCTCTGTAAATCATGGGGTAATCACCTTGTGTTATGATATGAGTGGTTTTATCTTACGTTTCTAGGAAATCCTTTTATAGTGATCAATATAGATGTGGCATGTTCTTGGTGCATATAATGCTAATGGGATGGGAATGGATGGTTATTATTAGTTATCTTAGTTAGTGATGAATTATTCATGGTCTAGTTTGATCGATGAATGAACTATAAGGAAAAAATATATATATATATACTCCTATGGTAGGGATCATCGACCCTACCACTTGTAAAATTAAAAATATTGTGAGAAGGGTCATGGAATTGTGTTAGAAAAGTTTCTAAATATTCCTCATGATTTCAGGGGACAAAATATTGCGTTTAGAATCAAGAAAAATTGATGCGCACCAAGTGATTGTTAAATATTAAGTTAAATTTTGAAATTTTGAGATATTTGTAAGTGATGCATGGGGTTATTGAAATAATGATTAATTAATTTGATGTTAATTTAGATCTATTTAAGGATTTTTGATTGATTTAATGATTACTCACATGATTAAGGAATCCTATTCAGTGATTCATAGAGAATCTTTTGGTGTGGCTAAGAACCATTTTATGGAGTTTAAAAGAAGAATATTGATTAGTGTTCTTCATGAACTTGAATTTGGTGGTTGGGTCAACATCGATACCATCATTTTAAAAAGTATATAGGTGTTTAAGGATTGGGTGAGGGCTTATATGAAATGTAAAACTATTCAAGATTCATTTGGTTATTAGGTAATCATTGGTTCAAATCTAAATCATGAATGCTGTTTTTTATCAACTATTAACCCATGATTAGTTTGAATTGTTATCAGGGGTGAAACCTAGTTTTGTAACAGGGTTTATGGGGTGAATCATGTTACCAAATCATTTGTGACTTGTTTTAGGGCTTGAATCATGCGACAAAAAAGTATTGGAAGTTGAATTTGGGGTGAAAATCATGGAATTAAAGGGGGAGTTGGTTATTTTTATTGAGATACAAGTGAGACCTCTCATGTGGGTTCATTTTAGAAATTCAGGGTTAGAGCATGATTTTCTTTTGAATATATGTTAGTGGAATATTTGGGATTCTTTTGTAATATTTATCCATTAGAGGTGAAAATCACATTCTTGTTTGAGTTTGGACATGTTAATAGAGAAATTATGTAGTTAAAGTCATGTGAAACATGGTTAATGGGTAAGTGGAAGACTGGTTTAGTGTATTCAAAAGGAATTCCTATAGTAGGGATCACACCGGTTTGAGTCACCCTTGGAAAAAATAATCTTACTGTAATTGTATCATAATTATTGTGAAATGCTGGTATTAGATTCCATAGAATAATATAAGAGAATGTTTTTGTGAGTGTCATCATGATGTTCATGTGGATGATATAGATCTTTAGACTCTGAATCTAAGGTTTTTCCATGGAGTTATATAGTGGGAACATGATTGGACTTTAGTAATGAGAAGAACCATGGGGATGTTAGTTGGCATTCAAGGTTAGAATTTTTAGAGAACCATGTGAATAGTGATAAATGGATATTTATAGGTATGTTTCAATTGATACTAAAACATCTCAATGATGATATGAACTATTGTAAAACCATATTTTAGGCTGTGAAATTCTCCTGGGTAAATTTACATTTGTTTGAAAGTGATGGTATCTATTTAGAAATCCCTATTTCTTTTCTCTAAATTCTATATTTCTATTTAAAATGGAAGGGAGAGTTTTGTCCCTTGAGACCTTCTCCAACCAAATTTCATCATTTACTAAAGTGACTTTTATTATTATGGGTTCTTCTTGGTATCTATTATCTGTATAATTATATATATGTGCCTTTTTCTTTTTCAAATTACCGTTTTCAACTGTCAATTATGATTTGTGAAATCAAATTATAATCCCACCAATTCCTGAAGTAATTTCTTGAAACTAATTATGTTTTTATAGACATGGAGAGAATATATCTCATAATGATAAAAAAATTCATTGATTGGAGTTTCATTTAATGAATAACTATGTTTAATCTCATCTATGATTTTTGGAATATTTGATTTTAACCCACCATCAAATCCAAAATTTTATTTGGTTATTTTCCTCATCATAGAATTAGGATAGATATGGGGGTGACTGAAATCCATTGGATGACTTGTAGATAAGGTACATCAGTTTTTGGATCTTATTAAAAATGAATCAATTTAATTATATTAATTTATTCATTGTTTTGTTGCTATGTGATAGGTCTTTTTCCAAGAATGAAGTCAGAATATTATTATAGACCTATGATTGATTATTAGTATAGGATCCCACTAGATGGTGAAAAATATTTAGTATTTTTGGAATGTATTATTTTTGAATTTTGTTATTATTTTCCTTCAAATTTTTTAATAAATTATAATTTAGTGATAATTAATAAGATCGAAATCTTGTGCATGAGAAGAATCTCATGGCAATCGATGGAGGGTGAAATAAAATGGATTGGCTTTATCTATGTAGTTAGACTTTTCATTGTTTTTAATTTGATCTACTTGATGTATGTTGTCCCATGTACTCTACTCTATGGTATAATATAATAATTATTTTCATGAGATATGTGATTTTCCACCTTAGTCGAATGATATTTAAATCATAACTTTTAGATGAATAATATGGAATGCGATTTATTTGATTTACCTAACCAATTAATGTGAGATACATATTTCCATGACAAATTATTTAATAAAAAATGTGAAAACTAATTAAATGAATATTCCAAATGAACTGAAATGGTTCCATGTGAAATGTTAGACCTTGTGTGTTGGAATATTTCTTGGATGCTGACGGTCGATGTTTAACTAGTAATATATCTCATGAGGCCATGTTTATTGTATCATCACCTATGTGTGTATGTATCCTATGAGGCCATTTTTGATGTATCATCCCATTTATATCAGTGTAGCATGTGAAACCAGATTTGATGTTTGATCACATCTATGTGTAGCCCTATGGGAACTATGCTTGATGCTTGATCAGATATAGTGTTCATCTATTTCCCTATGATACCTATACATAATGTTTTATCACATTTGGATATATAATGAATATATACCTTCCTTATTATGATGTGAAGTTTGACCATTCATACCTTATATATATATTTCTTGAATTTACAATTAATTTTATAAGTGTTCAATATTGCCCAAACAAGAAAATGCTACAACCGATGGATGAGTATAAAAGAAATTTTTATATAATATCATAATTATTAAAGAATAATGATATCATATTTAGTTTTTTAAATATATAAAACATAATTTGTTGTATTTTTATGAGTTAATTATGAAAAGATGCTATATTTTACAAAAAAAAAGAAATCTTTTCCCTCTAGTTAAGGTCTTTTAAGATGGATAAATTTACAATGAATCCTTATTGTAAATATTATTTATATAATCACTAATTTAACAATAAAAATAATAATAATTTTATTTATATAATATTTATTGATTAAATATAGTTTTATATCTATATATGAATATTTATAATGAAAAACACTAAATGTCATTTTTGGATGTGGTGGTTAGCATCAAACAAGAGTAACATTTTAATTTTTTTCAATGGATGGGAGGAAAATGGGGGGTGGTTGTTTGATCAACAAAAAAATATATATATATTATATTGATACATGTTTCATTGTATTAGAATTTTTAAATTATATTTTTTGGTGGATTAATGGGAAATTTAATGCTAAAAATGATAGGTTGTGGATAATACTCTCATTGTAGAATTGAATATCTTCTTCAAATAATCCCAAAACATTGATAAATTAGGGCATTATTTTGCAACAAAACTCTAAAAAACATGTAATAGGATTTAATGGGTGGTAAAATAGGTAGAAAATAATTATTTTACAATGGGTGTATGTCCCTTGATGTGTGTCTATGTGACCAGAATTTATTGGTAAAAAACGAGCACCGTTTATCAAAAATGAATGTTAGATAAGGGTTATAGGGAGAATCACATCGGGGATAGGTGATTTAGTTGAGGATAGTATGGTAATAAAAAAATATATCAATTCATTTAGGTTCATTTATATAGTTCAAGTGAAATGTTAGCTTTAAAAAATTTGAGCTACTTTATGCTGCCCATTTCTACACTTACTAACAATGATTACAATTTTTACATGATATTTATTTTTATACTAAAAAATGTAAGAATATACCTATTAGAAATAATAAATATGATTTACTAAAATTAGTATCAATTTAATATTATTTTATTTCTTAATATGAGAAAAATCAGTTTTACAGTGAATCATAAGATATTTAAAAACCTTTTTTGAAGAAATTTGTTATTTATACATTATGTTTTTATCCTTATTTCCTATCAATTATTAATTATATTACTGTAAATTTATTTTGTTACATGACTAAACATAAAATCATTTTCTTCATATAAATGATCTCAATTTTATTTATAAAAATTAAATAACATTTATAATATTATTATTTGAAAAATAATTGTTTTACTGTGTTTACTGATAATTATTTTGAATCGTAATGTTATATAATGTTGAAAATGACTTTAATATTCAATTTAGAAAGCATGGTTTATAAAATGGGGAAAAACAGAATCATTTTCGTGATTACTTAAAATTTAAATTTTAATGTTGGTGTACATAAGGGATAACAAAGTCTTTAGTAAAATTTTAATTTTTAATCATGAAAATAATTTATTCATTATACCTTCCATGTAAAAGTATATTGAAGAAAAATAATTAATTTATTTAAATATACCATTAATATATTATATATTATCCAATTCTGATTAGTTGGTATTAAAAATACAAAATATATAGAAAATGTAAAATTCCATGATAAAAATTTTATTTTTCAATAAATGATAGTATTCATAATTCATTAAGATTGATTACCTATTTAAAAAAAATTATATAAAATTTCAAAAAATAAGTCAATTGAAATATATAATTGAATTTTAGAAATTCATGAAATTATTCTTTATAAACAATAACAAAAATAATAATAATACAAAATTTATGAATATATATGTGTCTTTCTATATTTTTATAAAAAATATTTTTATTTGATTTTTTATGTATTTCTAAAATTATTTTATTTTGAACTTGTCATGAATATTTATTAAGATTCAATAAATCTATTGGATACATGAATTTCAAAAAACCATATAAAAATGAACATGTCATTCAAATATATATATATACTCACATTAATTGTTAAATATATTCACCCTATTCATAAATATTTACCTCCACATGTATATTATATTTGTAATTCATTTGATTTATTTCAAATTTAAAAAATTTGGTAGATAATATACCTGGTGAATCATGAGGACATAAAATTTGTGTCTGTGGTAAATTTATTTACTTACATATTTATTCCCTTTTTAATATTCTCTAATTTTTCATATTGTATTCTCATAATTTATTAATATTTATTTTCCACAGTAATATTTTATCTCAATAAAATGTATTTTGTGTTTTATTTCTATTTTATATTAGAAAATCTATTGAAAATTATATTTATTTGATTGAAAATGAATTCTAAAATATTTTGGTATTAAATTCTAAAACTTAAATAAGATGAATCCTCACAATTTGAATAATCTATTACTAATGAGACAAGATAAGTTCTTGACTGAAGATGAAATTTCCAAATCAATATCTTTTTTACGTCTATAAAAATCATATTTTCCATTATAATATGCACATATTAATATTATCAAAAAATTGTTCAAAATATTATTCTATAAGAATCTACAATACTTATGTGTTTCTAGAGACATAACTTTTACATTATTAATTTCATGATCCACATTACTTAAAATTAATTTAAACCAAATTGTTTTTTTATAATATCTGATAAAATAAGAGAAAATTATCATATGAATCTAAAAACATAATTCTAATATATCTCCTCTCTGGGAGCCACTATATTAATGTATGATACATTAAGTTCAATTTTGATATTACTTTATCAACTAATAACTCCATTTTATCCTATGTTTTGAGTTTCATTTTCATATTAAGTTTTCCAAACATTAATTCATATATATTAAATCATAAAATTTAATATTTATATATTCAGATATTTCATAATGACACATATAGAGAGTTCAAATAAATCAGTAAATTTCCATGGGGTGTGTAAAACTATGGTTTCAATTTGGACC
The DNA here is from genome assembly GCA_963277665.1 of Viscum album. Lineage (NCBI taxonomy): Eukaryota > Viridiplantae > Streptophyta > Magnoliopsida > Santalales > Viscaceae > Viscum > Viscum album. Next base: position 1,967,240,419 of record OY728121.1, read on the forward strand.
ATTTATTGTGAATATATATAAGATCATGTTAATACCCAAGAAGCCTTTTATAGGGTTGTTACCCCTTCGTACATTTGTGCCTAAGCATGTATCCCATTGTTTGTATCCAAACAGGTATATAGTTTCTAGGAAACCTCATACTCTGTAATTTCAAAAATATTAATACATTATGAAATAATCTAAATTATCCAAAGGGTTTTAACTAACTTTTAGTTGTACTAATACCTAAATATTACTAAACCCCTATCTGATAAAATTTGAGATGTCACAAATATGAACTCATGTGCCCAATTCTAAAAAAACATACAATATACGCAATCATAGATACCATGTGAGATTACCCAATATAAAATTACATTAATTAGTCATTATATCTAAAAAAAATCTGGAAACCATGAGAATTTAAGTTTTAGTTTCTTTAGAGATCATCTATATATACATATCCTAGTTTACAAATAACTTAATAACATGAAGAATTGAATATATAATAATGAGTTAAGATTAAACACTCATTAAGAGAAAAAAATATCAATGGTTCATAAAGAGTTAGAGCGTAATAATTTTAGAAAATAGAAGAATTAGAAAAAAATATATATGATTAAATGATAATAAAAGAATATTAATATACCACTAGATATGATAAAGTACATAAAATACCAAGTAGTCAAACAAATACAAGATAATATGATTGACGAATCATGAGATAATAAAACTGACCATTAAATCAAATAATAACCATATAATAATGAATTTTTGCATAAGTATAAGAATATGAAATCCTAAAATTATGTTAATGGATATAAATATTTATGTTCTTATGAAATATTGTTAATAATTTAATTGACAATAATTTCATGAAAAAAACGTATGAAGAAACTTATCAACTATCATTTACACAAAAAAATATATGAACAAATCTACCCTAAATCACATCTAAAGAAAAATTATCTGGGAAGAGAAATATTTAATCATGTCGACATAAGAAAATTATAAAAAAAATATATCTTCAAACATGATCAATAATTAATCTTGGGAAAAAATATATCATTCATGATTTCCAAACAACAATTTTTGAACAAAAATGATTGAAATCTTTTCAATAAATCAAACTTCTAATAAAATTAATGTGAAATCATGTACAAATAATAGAACCACTATAAAATGAGATATAAAACGTTTTCCAATTCATTAGATGGATTTATTTGACCCCAACAATCTCATATAGAGATTATATATGTAAGTGTGACTTATAAAATAAATCATATATTGTATTATGTTGAACCCTTTCAATTAAAATGGGTTCTTTAAAATTTTCAAATAGTATAAAATAAATGTAGCACATGTGCTAGATCAATGGATACCAATAATTCAACACCCAAAACATATATTTCAAAATGCATTTTAGAGGTTTATTCATGAAACATTACTCTATAAGTGAAATAACTAGTTGATATGAAGTATAAAATGGAAAAAATCACATTGAAAGAAAATTGAGATAAAGGACCTTACAATTTATATTTACTTACATGAATTCAAATTATAAGAACTTGATATTTTTGTAATATATTTCTATTGAAATAAATTTTATTTATTTAATAGCTTACGAAACATGAAAATCCATATTTAAACAAACAACGATATAAATAATAATATTTAAACGTGACCATTATTACCATGTTGTTAAATTGGTTGGAATGAATAAGAACCACCTTAATATTAATAATATATTTAATGGTCTCATATAATGTAAATAAATTTATAAATAAGTACTTAATTTTTAGTAAAATAATTTTATGCTTCAAAAATACATTTTCTTCGAAAATAGTTTTTTTGAAAATATTATAGTTAATTTATAGAAAATTTAAAAATTTATTTGAAAAAATGCATAATTTTATTTATTCAAATTAGAAAAATATAAATAGAATTATTTTTTTGGTAAAAATTAATTTTTCAATAAAAAATAAAAAATGACGTTTTTTATTGAAAAATACATTTTCATTTATAAAAATTACAAGGATCATTTTTGTTTCAAAATTATTTCAAATGAATATTATTTATTTTATATTATTATTAATCCTATTATGTTCATTGGAATATATTCTATGTTTTTTGCATATAAAAACTTTTTAGACCTAAGAAATCATTTTTTTAGGATAAAAAACTTCTTTCATGTATTGCTGGAGTAATATTAAATTAAATTTACTTACTTAAATGGATTAAGCAAGATTAAATTAATTCTGTATTATAAATCAAAATATTAAATATATATTAATTTGGAAAACCTTATTTCATTTTATTATAAATATTAATAATAGTAAATATATTTCACCTCAGTGAATGTGGTTAAATTAAGTTTAAACCATTGATTAAAATAGGAAAACCACTCTAAAGACATGATTTATCACATTGGACTAGTGGTTCAAGACCAAAATATTTCTTTTTTAATTTAAAGATCATATTTAATCATTATTATGATAGTTTTAAGACAAGTAATATATTATTTTAAATGGAAAAATATTATAGGTTATTTTCATTTAAGAGCATGGTTTAAAGATTCCACTTGGATTTTACATAGATAAAATGTCAAAAAACCATAATTTTTTATTATTTATTAAAAAAAATCATTTGAACCAATTTATTCATATATTTCAATTTTAATTTTTTCTCTTAAATCATGTATTTTCATAAAAACCAGTTTTCATACATTTGTTGTTCTTATATTAAAAGTAATTTATACCTCATGTTAAAAATAAATAGGATAAAATATATTCTAAATTTTTAATAAACATTATAAAATTTAATATAATGGAATATTTTATTCTTTATATAAAATTATTTTAACATGGTAAATAATTATGCAATCATATTTAAGGTTAAAATTCGTTTAAAGTGTTTTAACATTGAGATAATGGTATAAAATTATCCAATACATGTCCAAATGTAATAATATGAGTCTATGATGATACAATCACGTATAATATTAGAATTTTGTTCACCATAGTTCCACTTCACATAATTATAATATATATATATATATATATTATTTAATACATTAGTAATTCTTAGGGTGTACTTTACCTCCAATATAAAATGATACCACATGTCCTATATTATCTACAATTCATAAGAGTCATATATAATCTAATATATATCATAAAGAATTCATATTTTCCTTATTGAAGTCATAGAGCTTCTGGTCTTTCCAACAGATCACCATTCGAATTGATAATGTGTATCCATAAGAGGTTCCTCAATAATGGATTCTTAGTGGTTTTGGGATATGTGGTCCCATGGTTGAGGGTCTTTTAGGTGAGACGTTATCGTAGAGTTCTTGTTTTAGGATACTAGTTTCGATATTGTCTCTTTGCTACTATTCGATGGCTTAGACAGTTTTATTCCCTGCCCTAACCTCAAGACTATTTTCTCCACTATGAGTTATACCCGAAGTTTTGGTTATTATAATGTTTCGGGAGGTGTGATTTGGCAGTCGATGGTGCTTCCAGCATGTCTTGGTTTGAATATTATATTTTTGTTTTTTATCCTCATGGTTTTGGTTTTGAATTGGTTTTATTAGTGCCTATCCTGAAGCATCTGTTAAGTGTTTTGGATTCATTTTGGATGTTCATTGATGGTGTTCAAACTTAGAGTGGAGTTCAGAAGGGGAATAAAAGGCATGTGATGTCCGGACCTGTGGTGACATCAAATCTGACGGTGATGTGTCTCGCTGATGAAGGGAGGTGACATGTACATTTATAAGGGTGTGTGACATGAGGTTTAAGAATCTGAGGTTGATGATGTCTAATGGGGTAAGGAAACGATATGGTTTTTTATATATTGTTGTTTGCAGCTGCGATGACGATGTCTGGTGGGTTCTTACTGACGATGTCGGACAAAGGTGATGATAGTGACGGTAAAGTGGGTCGATGTCGAGGGTCTAGCTCGAGGAGGCTTGCAGAACGAGGATGTGTGTCATGAGTAGTCTAGGTGTGTCTATGATATTTGAATGAAAGTGAAATTCATCTTACATATATTTTTATTTTTCTGATCTGGTAATGTCTTGTATGGCCTAGTTCCCTCTAACCCAAAAAGCGGGTTTTGAAAATCAAATAAAAATATAATTTTCAATCAGATATAAATCTTAACTAGGTACTTTCAACATAAGGTATTCTTATACTTCCTCAATATCTATAGAATCCATTTTAAAATAATGACTTCAATATCTTCAATAATAATAATTTTTATTATGAGAATGGAAACACAATTATCCACCTCAATTCCATCGAACATAAAATTAAAACATCACCCTTCTGTATGTATGGGTTACTATCTCCACATACTAGTGTAATTTTTTTCATCACCATATTAAATGTATTGTTATAAATATGTAAATAATTTTATTATATATTTATTTATTATAGTATTATGTTTTTTTAATTAAAAAATATTATTTAACTTTCTTTCATTCTTTTCATTCGAAATATGAAATCAACCTTTATGCGCACGTATGATATACCATATCCATGAAAAATGTAATTAAATTTTCATTCAATAAAACTTATGGATGAATATAAATTTATATATAATGAATAATATATATATATATCTCTTTATTAACACTATGAAATTTAATAGAAAATGATAAAAGTTCAAAGAACAGGAATGTCGAACCAAAACACGCATAAAAACAAAGCTGTCACAACATAAGACAGTGATTTTAATATTGGAGTATTAATAAAATATTGATAATATGTTATAAGTAAAGAATATATATTATTATATATATGTTTATAGTTTTATAATACATGATTATTAAATTTTTTAATTTATTATACAGGAGGTTTGAGTACGTATGAATAAAAACATTGCTTGAGGTAAGGGATTTATATTTTGATCACATTTTAATTCGGATTGTTTATACATGAATTTTCATTGTGTAAATGATATTATACGTATCAAAAAGACCCATATAAATAATATTTACCTCCATTTATTCATTTAAATTCAATGTGATAGTACCATTTACCTCTCTATGGTACTCAATATGATCGGGAAAATTATTTTGAGGAAAATAGGTTGTATTTCCTCTTTAGTCTAAAATCCTTTACTTCTATGTTTATGTCATATTTTATAAATTTAATGTTTGTTTTATAATTTACATGAATATTTTAATTTAATTTTTATCAATTTTTATTATTTATAAATTTTCTTCAATGGAATATTCTTGTCATTTTATGAATGAGATATTTTTGTCTTTTTACTAAGAATAAGAAAGGAATAGTTGTTTTAACATACACATCATGATTTTAATTTCCAACCACCATGACTACTAAAATAATTTGTGAATACTTTTCATGTTTCAAATGATTATATTAATTAAAATTTCTTCTATAACATTTTTTAATTTTTTAAAATTTAATTATAAATCCCCCAGTTTATAGTACATGATGATTTAAATATGTTCTTTGAGATTAAATAAGGATTGAGTTTAGTTTAGGATTTTTTGAGAAGTTTTTTACATGTTCTTGAAGTGATTCTAGAGGTTAATTATTTTTTCATGATTAGTTGAAACCATTCACCATTTCCTAGAAACCATGAAATATATTTTTTGAGTAACCTCGAAAGCCTATAATTGGTTTACAAATAGGACAAACCATGTGTGTGCCAAGGTGAACCCATCTAACATCAAACTAAGGGAAAACATTGGTTGGATCATGGATTGTCTAACTGTGAAATCAAATCATGTGAAGTGTGGCCTTGAGATAATAGCACAACATAGTGGGAGCACGGTTTACAAAACCATGTGTCCTAACCATGTGTTGTAGATTTGACACACTAAAATACTTGGATATAACCCAAATTATCTCCATATTACTCTATTTATTCCTCCAATCCCTCTAAATCATAGATCCATTTTGATCCATAGGCATGAATGATGATCCTATCTGATATAGATGTGACCCTTAGTATAATCAAGGTGCTTTGAAGATTTTGATTTAAAGGTAATTCCTCGTTCTTCACCATTCATATTATATCATTTTTATCCTCTATCATGGGGAAATATATCTAGTATATAGAGGTTTTATCTATGTTATATTATTGTAATATTGATTAGTTATGATTGATAGTTTTTAACTAAACAATATCCAAACCTGAATCTAGATAATTGTAGGGTCTTTTATTGTTTTTTGCAACCAATGGGTAGTCATTGGATTCTCACTCATCTCCACATTACATAGAACCTGAAGTCATAGATTAAATTAAATTAATTTCATGTAATTATTGTGAAAATATGTGTTTGAATGATTAGTAAAACATATTTTATGTCATTTCTTAGAAATATTGGAAATTGAATAGTTTCTTGGAAAATTCTATTTTGTGATAATTTTAAATTAATATTTTGAATATTTTGGTTTTGTTTGATACATGAAAAGTTTTTTTTGAAATTATTTAAATAAATTACGTTTTTATGTTGTATGGATTTACAGGGGATTTGTAATACATGTTTTATATGGTTTAATTCATCTATGTGACCTTGTGGAAGGGGTGTGTTCCATTTTAGAAACTAGTATTGGTCACCACATAAAGACTTGGTTGATCGATGAAGGGCATCTCACGAGTATGGAACTACTACATGGGCATGCATGTGTGTGTAGATACATGGTTTTTTGTATTCAAAATCATTTATAAAGGTTTTATTCTTCTTATAGTGTTTTCCTCGGAACTTGATTACAGTTTTTATATAATTTTTTTTATCTTATATTAAAACTATTTTCCATAAAATGTGTTAATCATAACTTTCCCTAGTGGAATGAGTTAGATAGTGTTCATGTAATTACATATGAGTTTATAATAACCACCATATTGGGTACTTTTGTTCATTTACAATCATCATATATTAAGAAAAATATAATGAACGGTATCTCATGTCTTTCGTGATGCTTCTTTACATCATTGGCATGGCATGTGGAGTTGGAACCTAGAGAATATTGTGTGTTACTTGTATTGATTATAATTGGGATCCTTCATGTTTTTTTGTATCTTAGTTATTTTATATGTTGATATTTATTTTCCAGTATTACAATGATAAGGTTTTTTGTTTTTCTTGCATTTTGATTAGTTTAACATATTCATGAATTATATATAGTATTAAATGTTTATTGGATATGTTTTCTGGTTTTTTAACAAAAAAATGGGAAATCATACCTTAAATCTTATTGAGACCTTTGGAATATATTTCCAACCTATAGTGAATTTGGGATTTCACCTAGAAATAGTATCACTCATGAATTTTCACACCAATGAGGATGGAAGGGGTGTCACCAATGGTATTAGTTTGTTTGGTCCTTGAGTTTGAAATTTTATCATTCTATATTTGGTATGGTAGAAGGGATATATGGTCATCAGAATAAGAAATGTATAGATTAATTATACATACCATACATTTTTATGATGTTAATATATTTACATGGGTGTTTGAGTATATAAGTGTTTTAAGACACATCTAGGTGAGTTATCATCTCATTTGCATGGGTTTTGCTGATGCGAGTTCCATAGAATGAAATGTATGTAATAATTAACATTATGAATGTATTGTGCATTATGATATTCATGATTTATGAATTGGTGAAAAAAATACATAATTTTGAAAGTTGTTAAAATGTTTTCAGTTTATTAAGAATGGTTGTAGTATTTCATTAAACTATTCAAATGTTTAAAATAATTGGGTTATGGAAATGAATAATTGTTAAATGTGATAATATGGTAAATTTAAATTTATAATACTTAATTTTTTATTTAGAGTGACTAAAAAGAGATATTTTCTATTTATAATGAATAGTACTAGGTATATTCTATTAGAATAAACTAGATGAAGCTATAGAGAATATTGTTACATCTGAGGCATAGGTGAACCAAAAACTAGACGAAATAATTTTCTAGGATTTTAAAACCATTATTGGGGGGAATTGAAATGAAAATAATATAAAAGACCAACATTCAGTTTATCTCCAATAGAACATACCGCCCACCATTATTGGGGATTCCAAACTGAAGAAAGAAGTTTGTTTGAATAGGACGAATCAAACTTTTTATTTCCATTAGACACTAGAATTATTGAATGTAAAGTTAGAAACATATATGAAGAAGGATATAATATTAAAATTATTGGATTTAGTTTCCCAAGATAAAATTGACTATGGAAATTCATTGGTGGATTATAAATAATGTATTGAAAAATAATTGTATCCACACACATTTTAGATTGTTAGAACAATGGAATTATCTAGTTTGAATTAAAATAATATATTAGTTACAATTTATGAAGCCAAATTTATGAATTTATTTTACATTTCCCTAAATTTTTCTATATGTACATTCTTGAGGGAAGTCATTTTTGAGTTTAAATTATGAAAACATATTAACTCAAATATTTTTTATCTATATTATAGACTATACAGAAATGATCAATAGATAAAAAATAGTAGAATGAGGTATATTTGGGATTGAAGTTAGGAGGATAATGTTTATAACTATCATAAAAGGTGGGAACTCCAATGATGGTATTAATATAAAGAGTGACACATACTTCTCATGTGGTGGGATATCTTAGAATCAGACCATGGGATTAGTAAAGATTCCTCCATGACCAAAATGTAATATAGGATGCTTTTGATTTGGTTAATTCTTGTATATGAAGAGATATTTTAATACACCAACTAGAGATTTATATAATTTTAATAATATGAGACATATTCATCATTATTGTTGAATTTTTATAAGATGAGTTTATAGAGACACATCATATTTTTCCATTACATCGTATGCTATGATTGTATTATTATAGTATAATATGTATCATTATAAGATTCAAGAAAGCCAAAGTTATTCTAGGAACACCATGACTCCTCAACTGATCCAATCTCATTTGGGTAATAAACAGAAAATCATAGTGGGTAAGCAATTGTATCGAAATTTACTTGAGATCATTGATGATCAATTGGTTCATTTGATGATGAGAGGTTTGATTATTTTTAATTATACCCTTATGAAATATTTGTTTTTGATATATTCACACCCCACTATTTTATTATTTACCATTTTTTTATCATATTAATTTTCATGTTGATATTATTCCTACTATTTTGATTCTTCAAACTTTTATTTTCTAAAGAAATCATCTATCCTTTTTTTTAAATATTGTTCTATAACTTTCCATGGGGATGATTTGCTTTTGGATTTACCTAATCATGAGATGGATTTCAATGAATTTATTTTCTTTATGAATTGGTTGGGATCGTTCAAGGTCCACATCAAATATTATGCTTGAAATTTTATTTTGAAATCTTTAGATGGCATAAAGAATCTATTTTGAGGAGATTGGGATGTAAAGGCAAGTAGACTATGACTATTGGAATCAGTGGTTGGAAACATTTCTTATAATAAGGAACTACTTACCTTGGTATCTATGAATGATATTGAAAATAAATATTTACTAAACATTATTTACCAATTTCATGATATTTTTATTGAAAACTTAACATGGATTGCACCCAAAAGAGATGTGAATCTTATGATTTATATCCTACCAGGGACAAATCGTATTTCACTTTCATTTAATTAGATTAAACTAATAGAATTGAGGAATATTAATTATTAGTTAGAATTTTCAAAATTTAAAGGTTTCATTTGACCGATCATGTTTTTATGGGCTTCATGAGATCATTTTATGGAGAAGGTGGATTGAACTATAAGGATTTTTTTGGATTATAATATTCTTAAACAAGTGGAGATAATGAATCAGTATCCTCTTACAAGGATTAGTGTATTGATTGATCAATTTATGGGATCCCAATGATTTTGTTAAATATACATTCATTCAGGATATCACCAACTGTGAGTTTGGAAGGAGGATATTATTAATACCATATTTAGATGAAGATATGGACATTTTGAGAGTGTGGTTATGATTTTTGGTCATACAAATGCACTATCCATATTTGTGGAATTTAGGAATTGAATCATTCAAATATATTCATATTATTTTGTGGTGGTTCATGTGGATGATGTTTTGTTATATTATAGGAAATAATTAGTTTATTAATGACATTGGATAAAGTGTTGGGAATCATATGGGAGCATAGAATTTATGATAAGATATCTAAGTGTAATTATAGGTTACAAGTGGTATTATTACTTGGCTATGTCATTTATGAAAAATGATTTTCAATGAATCCTAAAAGGATAGAAGCAATTATCTCTTAGAAACCACTAAATAATGACATTGAGATTCATAGTTTTTATAGCACAGATAGACTCTACAAATGTTCTTTATGTGATTTTTCCTTTTTGGCCTCATTGATGAAATTTTTCTGAGGAAAGGTGTTGGTTCACAATGGACTTATGAATTTATGAAATCCTATCAAAAAATTATTGTTAGAGTTTTATCAACACCTATACTTCTATTTCATGAACATTGATGGTCAATGTAGTCTATTCTAATGCTTTAGGATCGAGGATAGGATTTATTCTCATGCAGGATAATTTGATAGATTATGGTTCACATCAATTATGTATTCATGAGAAGAACTACCAAACACATGATGTAGAATTGTTTGTAGTAGTCCATTCACTGATCAATTTCTATAACTATCCTTTTGGTATGATATTTGTGATTTTTACAGATTATATGATATTCAAACCCATTTTATCATAGAGATATTTGATCATATAGTAATGAAGATGGATGGAATGTCTTCATATGTTTGACTTTGACCTATTGAATACACTAGGGAACAGAAGTTATATAGTAGATACCTTATATAGGAATACTTATATTCAGTTAGCTGGATAAGATTTAGATCAATGGGATCCTATATTAGCTATAGATGATATACTTCTGTATTTTATAGAAAAAGGTAATTTTGTATTTTTTTCTTCCACTTTTGATTGTTCTAGATTTATTTGAGTAGGTTATTATAGCTCAAACATCTGATCCTGAATGTCTATCTTTGTAGTAAAAATAAAATATTGGGAAGACCATTGATGGATAGAATCTTGAATGGAGATTAGTTTTATGTCTTAGATATCATATCATGGTATAATTGGATTATTTGCAACAAATTTTTTTTACCTGCCACCATTCAAGTTGGGATATTCACCATATAATTTAGAATATGCATAGATCTTTGAGAGAAAATTTTTTGTAGACTAAAGTGATGGGTAAAGTGGAATAATTTTTCTCACAATGACTTTTCTATCATTATGTCAAGGAAGAGAATCCAATACCAACTAGTATTTTGTAGTTTTTACCAATTCCCATGTGGAAATGGGAGTATATTTCCAATGATTTTGTAATAGGTCTACCAAGGGTGGTTAGAAGACATGATTCCATATCAATGACTATGGAACTAAAAAAAATTAATCTCTCTTAATCCATATTTTTGAAAATTATATGGTGGAAGAATGGTAAAAAATAAGCATTAGGGAAATTTTTAAGATGTATGTGTTTTTAGTCACGATTGTATCTTACTGAGACCCCATGTTCACCTATAATTTTTTGAATTACTAAAAGCATTCCATTTTAACCCAGTTGACTATGGGTATGGATTATCATCTTCAAATGGATGGAAAATACAAAAGGAAAATCGAGTCATTAGTGTAAATTCCTAGGTGTTTTTCCATGGATTTTGGTGGTTAATAGGAGGAGCATATACCTTTAGTGGAGTTTTCATAGAATAACAGTTATTAGGAATCAATACATATTCCTCCTTTTCAATTTGTGTTTGGGAATCCTTATAGTTCTCCACTTTTTTTAGTTTACATAGGTTAAACATCATATATATTCCCATAATTGTACAAGAGATAATAGAGAAGATTCAAGTGATAATAAAGTTGATGGAGATGGCTCAAATTCATCATAAATTGTATAGAGAACATTTTAAAGACATTTTCTATTTTAGTTGAGTGATAATGAATTCTTGATAACATCTCAATGTCTTTGGAATTGTCATTTTGTTTGATAGGGAATGTTTTCTCCTTGGCGAATTGGACTTTCTAAGATACTTGAATGAGTTGGTGGGGTGGAATATAAGTTTTATTTTCCAAAAAGGATCATTTCAGTGCATAATGCTTTTCTAGTATCTTAGTTAATGAAGAACCAACATGATACTTTCCATGTGATTTGATGGGATCAAAATGAATAATAGATCAATTCTATATAGATTCAATTGTTGTTATGGATTATGGATAAGAAATATAACATCATTCATGGGAAAATAATCTGAATTTTATAGATTATATTGCATCATGGTCAGATTTTAAAAAAAATAGAGATTGAAAAAGGAAATGATGGAGTAGCGCCTCGAACAATTATAGGAAAACAAAATTTCTATTCATTCTAAGGATGGAATTACCAATGTTCTAGTGAATCCATCACCCACAGTTTTAAGTACATTCCCCATAATTAATTTTATTTGAGATTACAAAATTCATGGGTTGTGTTTTTGGTAGATCAGAAGGTTTATACATTATTTGGAAGTCTTTTATGAGGTACATGGTTTTTATATGGTTATTATAGAATATGAACCACCTCTAAGAAACGTTTAAATTTGTTTTTAGGGTAACTAGGAAGGTGAAAAATTGGTACATGGTGTGTCCGAATAATTTGAGTTCCTAGGGGAAACCATGAAACATGAAATAAAAAAAATGGTTGGTGATTAAATTTTCTAAATGTTTGATCCAACTATGCATGGTGTGGCCTTATAAAAGTATCACATCATGGTTGGCGTATAATTTTTAAAACCATGAAGCATAATCTTTCTGTGTATAAAAAAACCTGAAATTCATGGGTCGATTTATAACCCTCATTAATCACATAATATCTCTCAATATTTAATCTCATTTTCCATAAAGTATTGAGAGATGATCCATTTTTATTTGGATGAGATTATAGGATATTCAAAGAATGTTAGAGATCTAGATTTATTTGTAAGATATAATTCTTCACAATTTATATTAGATACTTTATTCCACTCTATCGTAGAGACATATATCTAGTTTATAGGGGATAAATCTAAGTTTTTTATAGTAATCATGGGGAGTTTTTATTGAATATTTATATAGGAATAATATTCAAACCTAGATCTAGATATTTGTAGTGTATTTATTCATTTTCACCCACTATTGAGTGGTGTGTGGATTATTTCTCATCTCTATAAGACATAAAACATGAAATTTATTTTTTCTATTAATTGAGTTTCCTGAAATTAGTGTGAAAATTTATCTTTGAAACCTGATGGATTACTCTTTTGTGGTATGTATTTAAAATATTTAAACAAGAATGGTTTCTTGGAAAATTACCTTTTCTTATAATTATAAAATGAAAATTTTAATATTATGTTTTTTTGATACATGTAAAATGTTTGATGTAATGGATTATAAAAATAATGATCTATTTTTAAATAGTTTTCTTAGGATTTAGCCTAAATGGTTGGTGTGATTGCATCTATATATGTGACCTTGTGGATGGGGCATGTGTCATTGGTTCACCTGGTATTGGTCACCTTGTGATGATAGTGTGGATAAAAGAGATACTACTCATGAGTAGGGAACTACCACCTGGGCGTGCATGTTTTTCTGTTTGGAGACATCATTATATGTATTCTAAATAATTGAGAAATTTTTTATTATTTGTAAAATGTAATACTTGATGCTTTTTTTTACTATTTATATATATATATATACTATCTCATTTTAATAGAATTTTGTATAAAATGAGATAACCATTTCTTATCGTAGAGGTCTGAGGTGGATGTCATTGGGAAAATCATACAATGTTTAGAATATCCCCCCTTTTCAAGAACTATTGTGATTTTTCATATTGCATTTATCAAGACATAGGTAAAGGCATGGAATATATATTCATTTAGTAATTCTTATTATTACTATGGGAATCACATGTAGAGTTAGAGATTAGAGTGGTTTGGGTGTTGCTTCTATTAATTCCACATATGTGTTATCAAGATTTTTTATCTTGTGGTTCATTTAAATTATTAATTTTGTGTTCCACTTATAATATGAAATTATTAAATGTTTGTTTATGTTTGGTGTTATATTATGGACTCAGGCATCATTCAGTGGACTGGATGTTGATTGGTTATGTTATCTTTATGTTTTATCATTAAAAGGGGAAAATCTTTAACTGAATGTTCCTGAGGCCCTTAGAATTCAATTCTAGACTTTGGTGTCTTAGGGATGTCACTTAAGGCTAGTAGCATCTGTCAGTTCTCAAGGAAATGAGAAGGGGTGGAATGTTATATCAATGACCTGATTTTAAAATGAAAATTTTATTCTCCTCATGAATTATTCCTAATAACTTTTGTAGAATTTTTTCTACAATTATAACATCATTTTATGTTAATTATGCATTAAAATGGAAATTACCTATAAGAACTAGGTTTTTACCTCTGGTATGGCTCCTTTAAAATTCAGTCTAAATCATTACTTTGGACCTAATATGAATTCCCAAGTAGTTAGAAAAGGTTTCTATGGTGTCCTAGGATTGTACGGAGCCCAGAACCCATCCTTTTGGGGAAACTGGCCATGTCGCATGGTTAGTGTATAGTTGGTGCACTATTTGACCAACCGTGTAGAATGAAATTTCTAGACAGAACCACTTTGAATGTTTTATGTATGGTCGTGTGGCCTAATTGTGCAAGTACCCATTTTTTCTAGGTACCTATGCATGGTTTCCACATGGTTTTTCAAACCATGTGGACAAGCTGTGCACAGGTTATTTTAAGGTTAAATTTCCCCTTTTCCCTTGATGATCTAATTAACTTCCCTCTTTCTTATCTAATCCAAGATTTTGAAGGATTTACCTCCATGGATCTCATTTTGGAGCTTTTTGATGGCCAAATCTAGGGATTTTAGGACCTCCTTCATCCGTGATCCAATTAATCTTCATTCATCATGTTGGATGCACAACTATAAGTACTAGAGTCATTTAATCCTTTCCTCTTCTCTCTTGCTCTAGACCTAGATATTTTTCTGAGTTTATTTATCATTTTCTTAGATATAATTCGATATGAGCCAAATAAAGGTCCAATATCAAAGGAGTGGGGTCATACAAGCCTAAGTTTAATGGTCTATAACTCATCCCTAAAGTTCGTTGATTTTCGAATTGTTGGGTGGGGCCCACTGATTTGATCGGGTGTCGTTTATTGAATTAATATGATATGATTATATTCTTTAGAACCATATGGTTATTTTATTTCTAAATCAGTGACTATTTGTTCATGGTTACACCCACAACCCCCAACACCCCTTTTAGGGTGTTATTTTAAAATTAGTTTTTTAGTATTTTGACACATTTGATCCACCGTTCGGGTGTGACTTTGCTTTACCTTCCAAAGGTTTAGTGTTTCTACAATTAATTTAATTTTTATGATGTGAATTGAATAATGGAAATTCCACTTGACCTGTTTAAGGAAAGTGCTTCAAAATGAGAATTAAATGTGAAATGTGATTTTGAATGTATACTAGTATATGACTTTGACTTATCAAATGTATTTGAATAAAGTTTTCATGTATGTATCACCCAATTCCATCTTTAAGGAAGGTATTATATTGAACCTTAATTATTGAATATGCCTTAAATGTATTTATCAAAGGTTTAATTCTACTTGGCCTTATCACACTAATGAAAGGAAAGGCTTAACCAAATGAATTTAATGATTAATGATTACTTGATTAAAGGGTTTCATGAAAAAATAAATATTTAAACTAATGGAAGGAAAATATTGAACCAATTTAATTATTATATGACTTCACTATCAAATATGAATGGCCTGACTCAATCTCAACTTAGATTCTGATCAGAGAATAACATGAGCACTTGGAAACCCCATTCTCATTCAAGGACATGACTTTCTTAGTTTGAGTCCCACCTAGAACCTGATACATGTATAATATTTGGATTGCTGATATGACACTGTAAGATCCTTCATGTAGTACTAAAATACATCGTGGATACACTCCTTAGATACATCATTGAAAAATAGGTTCCATGGTTAAAGCTCTTTGGGAACAGTCTCTACTTAGCACTGTTTCACATAGGGTGAACTCCGTGGACTCAGTACGAATCTCATTGTGAAATGACTTGGACAATTCAACTTGGATTAGATTTCAACCCAATGACATGATACAATTATTACTATGTTGGGGACCCTTGAGAACAATGTTTCCATGGTTATTACCTTGGGACTTCATTATTAAATATTAACATAGGTTTCCTTATTACATCTTGAAACCTTTAATATTATTGACATGTGACATATTATAACTTGGTAACAATCAAATGATGAATTGGTTTCAAGTTTAGACACCAGTCGAGGTATGAAGGAGGTACTTGGGTATTTAGTTACATTGTACTGCTTTTCTTTATATATGCATGCTTTCACATAGTTATATTCCATTACATGGGCCATATATTATAGAAACCATTGGTGTTGGCCCAGTGAGATTTATCTCATAGAGTCTCTGGGCACTATTTAGTACCTAGAGTAGATTAAATGACTAAAAGTGTTGATAATAGGAATCACACAGCTTCAAACACTTGGTTTCTTGCTGTTTAGGTTGGATCTTGATAGCAGAGGACCGAGTTGGATCTCGAGATGATTGGGATAGTTATTGGATTTACTTTATACGTTTGTGGAAAATGTTATGCCTACTATCTTGTATCCATGTTTTCTAGTTTTCTAGTGACATGACATGTCATCATCAGTTATTGTATGACTTTATTTTTTTCTAGTTATTATTATTCTTGTTTATCTATTGTCATTGTTGTCTCTATTTTCTGATGTGCCATCTATTTACTTATATTACATCAACTATTTAACCTATGTTTATACTCACCCACTATGCTACACTTTAGTAATGAGGGAATAGTGTTCCCACGAACAGACCCTTGGCCTTCATGGCTATTTGGACACCTCTGAAGTTCAGTAAGATTATCTTGAGGCTATGATACCCATTGAGCTCTAGGAAATCATAAGCTCGCATCAGGGTTTGGGACATCACATAGTGGTATCAGAGGTGGTTCTTTTCCTTTATTACTTTACTATTTGGAGACAATATATTTGAGATTAGGAATGCTTTTGACATGGTCATAAGTTGTGCATGGGTGTCGTGAACTCATGTTTAGGGTAAAGACCACGTTTCTTAAATTATAATTGTTTTTTTATTTTCCTATTATATTTGTTATTATTTAACCATTGGATGATGTACATGTTGTGTGATGTTGTTTATTATTACTCAATTGAGAATTTTTTTTCATTCATGCCTCTATGATATGAGGGAAATGAGATTTTTCACATGCATCATTATAGGAACATAAAATTTGCACGTCCTGAAAATTACCATGCCATATAGGTACATTTCACTATTTTTCATTGCTTGCTATGCTTGTGACTGTTGAGGGTTGTTGTGATAGATAACTTATTATTATATTATTATTTTTTGCAATTGAGTTATTTCATGTCTCAATTCAAGATTTTTATGGTCCCTCATGGGTTGGAATGATAAATTTACTGATTCGAGCCATTATGCTATAATTAAATGGGGGTTGTTTCTAGTGATAGGTGTTTGGGAACTGATTCTACAGAAATGGTTATCGATTATAAAGTGAAACATGACTTCTAAAATGAATTGGTTGAACATAATTATCCCACCTTATCATGTTTATTAAAGTTACAAGAGTGAACCCGATAATTAAATGTAAAATGAAATGAAACTTATAATTGAGCAATTACCGATACCGGGTCGTCTAAGCAGGTATTTGGGGTAGTATGCCTTAGGTAGTGAGTTTTATAACATTAAACATTTTCTAGTGATGATATCTTTATGAATAATATTGTTCTAAGGCATGTTCTTAGATATTTTAGACCAATGCCGCTATGACGTGATTTTATCGTACACCAGAAGGGTGAGGACGGCCATGCTCTTGAAGTGGTGGGACATGAGCCTCTATTCTTACCTCTAAGAGGGCCACTTGAGGCACCACCTACTATACCTAATTTGGGAACTTTTTCCCTAGTTCATGATAATTTCTTACATCTAATGTAGTCCATGCATGGTGCTCTATGTCCAGCCCCTATGATGGCTGATATGACTTGCAAGTTCCAATAGAAGCATCCTACTACTTTGTTAGGGGATGGTGGTTCAAAGGCTACTGAGACATGGCTAGAGGATATCATATATATCTTTTAGCATTTGGAAATTCCTCCCAAGAGGAGTGTCAATAGTTCTACATACATGATTCCGGATTAATCCAAGCGTTGGTGGGTTGTGATTACCCAGGCCAGTCGTCATTAGGGCATGTTATGGGTAGATTTTCAGACCGCCTTCTTTGATCAATTCTTTCCTCATATGCTGAGATCTAAAAGTGATATAGATTTCATGCATATTGAGTAAGTTTCTATGTCAGTTATGGAATATTCAGCATGTTTCATGGAGTTGCGTGACATTACACCACTTCTAGCCAGTGATGAGATTTTTCATGTTAGAAATTTTGAGTATGAGCTCCAGTATGTCATCCGTACATAGGTGAATGTATTTTTCCTGCCTACCTTTTCTTCAATATTCAATCAGGATCTTATCACTAAGACTAACATGAGAGACAGAAATAGTACTGATACTATAGGACTAGTACCGAGTCAGGACAATAGTTCTTCCGATGATAGGAAGCATTCCCTTAAGGTTTCTTATCAGGGAAGGTACAACCGGAGTGTCCATTTTGATAACTCTAAAGTGTTTCATCAGTGTGGATGATGGGAGAATTAAAATACTGAGTGTGTTAGTGACCCACTAGAGTGGAAGTCTTGTGGAAATATAGGGCATCTTCAATGTTCTAGTAGGACCATTCCACCAGATTCAAGTGGAAAAGGATCCGCACTAGCTCCACCTTCAAGAATGGGTTCTTTTACGACACGTCGGGATGGGAGTTTGAATAACACCGACAGGTCTGGTTGGGGAGGAGGTTGTGGCCATGGTAGCCAGACCCCCGATAACCAGTAGCACCAATAAAGCAATTATGATCATGGTTGTCCATCAATTTCATAGGGATGTGGATCAGGCTAGATAAATGAACTACAACTGATACTTGAGGACCAGGATATGAGACCATCTATAGTATGAGATACTATTCTAGTAACATCTAATATAGTATCTTATTTATTTGTAATAGGTGCTACAAACTATTTTATCTTTTTATCTATCATGGAATTTCTCAAACTAGAAATACATTATTACTATGTTTTAATGACCCTAGATACGTCGTTAGGTGTACTAATAGAGGGTATACAATAATGGAGGGACTGCCCCCGTGCGGTAGGAAGTTAACCTTTCTTAGAGAACCTATTTTTTCTTGATATAATGGGATTTGATTTCATACTTGGGATGGACTGGTTGGTTCACTATCATTCTTTTATAGAATTATACTACCACAGGGTATCTTTTACATCACCAGAGGGTAGTAGTTATCTATATAAGGTTGAGTGGGATGTATAGGTAGGTAGAGCTGGACCAGAGAATCATGGGCTTGGTAGAGTGACTGTCCATATCGAAAATATCTTCATGGTGTATCAAGGTTTATGACATGATAATTTCCCTTTAATAGGGGATCATTTTTGGGATGTCTTTTCAAATGACTTTTCTAGAATACCTCTTAAGAAAGAGGTAGAGTTTACAATCATTCTTGTTCTAGGAGAAGCTCTTCTGTCCATTCCTCCATAAAGGATGGCACCAATAGAGCTTCAACATCTCAAATGATAGTTAGAGGATCTATTGGGCAAAGGATTTATATGGCCCAGTACATCCTCTTGGGTTTTTCCCATGGTATTCACTAATAAATAAGATGGTACCTTTTGTCTATGCATGGATTACAGATGGTTGAACCATCTTACTGCCAAGACCCATTTGCCACTTTCATGAATAGATGATCTCTTTGACCATCTTCGAGGAGAAAAGGTCATTTATAAGATCAAGCTGAGATTGGGTTATCCTCAGGTGTGGGTCAAACTATCAAACATACCTCATACTACTTTTTTGTAGAAGGTGTGGTCTATATGAATACATTATTATGCTATTCGGTATTACAAAAGTGCCCATTGTTTTTATGGATCTTATAAATAGGATTTTCCAGCCCTATTTGGATTCTTTTTTCATTGTCTTTGTAGACGACATCTTGGTGTATTCTCACACTCCTAGCGATCATTCCAAACATCTTAATATCGTTCTGAGTATACTGAGAGAGAATCCAATTTAATCCAAGCTTTCTAAGTGACACTTTTGGATTGAAAAATTTCACTTCTTGGGTTATATTATCTTAGAAATAGGTTTATATTGACCCTAAAAGGAGAGTAAAATAGTTTCCTAGAACCATCCCAATAATGTGTTCTATATATGGAGTTTCTTGGGGATTATTGGATATTATATGTTTTTCTTAAAATACATCACATTCCTTGCTTAATGTATTTCTGGTATATCAAATAATGGTGTCATGTTCATGTGGTTAGAAGGATGTGGGAAATCCTTTCAAGATCTGAAGGGGAGGCTTGTATTGGAACCTATTCTGAATCATCTAGAACTAGGAACAATTCATACAATATTCTGTAATTCATCAATAATTGTCCTAGGAGTATTGATGATACAGGAAGTCAGAGTTGTTGCATATGGATCTTGATAGTAGAGGCCTCATGAGAGGAACTACCCGATTCACGACCTTGATCTAGTAGCAGTTTTACATGACTTACATTCTTGGAGACATTATCTGATAGGTGAGCACTTTGTGGTATACGCAGATCACAAGCGCCTCAAATATATCTTTTTGTAGATTGATTTGATCTTCATGTAAGGAACCGACCCCAGTTCCCTGGATCCAATTCCTTATTGGAATATAAACAAGGAATATGCATCCCGAAGGACCGAGTAGTTTAGTATTATTGTAAACAAGATTTATACATAAGTTAAACATTAAAACTTGAAAAGAAATACAACATAGAAATTTCTTAGACAACATCCATATCTCCTAGGTTATTTCATCATGGCATTCATAATAAACTTCTTCATGTCCTGAGAAAATGGAACATAATAAAGGGGTGAGCTCAAATGCCTAGTAAGAGTAAGTAATACAGTAGAAGATGTCATAACATTATCATTAGGCATGTTTAATAAATAAAAAAATATGCCTTTAATGAATAATAAACTTGACCACATTATGGCAGGAATAAGAGTTAAGTTAATATTGTCGTAATATAACATAATCATGGGTATTCTACTAGTCAAATAACAACATGAACCATAAATACTATTTTCATTATGAGGAAATTCATAATGTGAGACAATATAACGATACCGTCAAGGCATCATGTGAAGACCATATATAATCATTTTGTCAAGGCCTTGTGCAAAGACCATATTTTGTCTCATTTGACATACCGATGCACCGAGGGGCTATAGTGGGCCCCACCCAACACTTAATATTTCTAATACATTCCTCATATGAATGGGGATAAACATAAACAACTTATATATTCATATTGAAAATAATATATGAAATGAAAATATCTTTCCACGAACAATAAGCCTAAACACTAACCATTGAGAGTAAATTGGTAAATGGTTTTAAGATAGCACATCCACAGACAAAATAATCATAAACCATTATATTAAATATGGTAGATGATAACATGGAATACTAATACCAATAATACATAATATTCAACAAGAGTGTTGAAATAGAGGAAGATACTCTTATAAAATCTTCAAGTAAATCTTGAGATAAATACCCTTTTACTTTGAAAAGAAGAGTTATTTTGGAAAAATATTTGTCTAAAACCAAAAGTGAAGTAAGATAGTATTTTCATAATAAAATTAGTGATTTTATAAAGATAATGGTTTCAAAAAAACATTTTATATAGTGCCCTTCAAAATATCTAAGAATTAGAGAAATTCCCTTGGACCGGGCTTGTATTTCGGAAAAAATTTTGAAAGTTACTTTTAAAAAATGTAACCATCCATAAAATAAGGAAATATTATGGTTGGTAAAAATATATATAACCCAAAACATAATTTTTTCAGGTTTACAAAATAAAAAATAAGAGTTTCATTGAGGTAATTAGATAGTAAAAGTAACCCGAATTAAAATGGATGTTCGGGTGAAAAAATCCTTACCTTAAATTTGAACGTGTTATGATCTTGAACTTAAGCTCAGGTAATATAAAATTATACTTATTAATAACCTATTTAATAACCTATTAAAAATGTATTTATTTTATCATAATTTGGTTTATTTCATTTATGCCCCTATTGATATGTTATTATGTTGAATTTCATCATTCCATAGTGTTCATTTTCTTTATTTTCATAATATGTTCACTTGTTCTTAAGTAATAGAGTTCATGTGGAATTGATTTAAATATCTATAATTGTATTCTCATATTATTTATGATCATCCATAGGTGTTATTGGTCATTTATATAACTTGGTTACATGGCCTGAGGATGAATTATTTTATAGAACTTTAATGATAACTGTTTCGGTTAATTTGTGGGTTTTGATTACAAAAAACTCATTTTTCATTATAACTTAATACCATTTGTACAAAGTGATTACAGAACCTTAAATAGGGTTTATTACATATATAATAATCTGGTTCAACCATAACCATAATGTTTTCATGACCATAATTGAGAATGATAATAGAAATTAAAAGCCCATCGTCCTTGAATGTGGTAAATTGACACATCTCAGATGGTGTTTTGGACACTAGTATAAAAGAAGGTAAAAAAGAAGAGATGATGATAAATTATTCCACTATCATGAAAAAATTATAATACATGTAAGTTACTGGAGTCATATTATCATTTGTATAAGGATAGGTAATAATAGAAAAATAAAACAAATGAACTTGAAAGGAAAGACAAAGAATTGAAAAGAGGAATTTACCTCTTGAACCAAACTTCTTTGAGAGACTCCTTAAGGGGGAGGTTTGGATCTTTTTTTGAGACCAAGTCTTTATGGATATGGGAGAAGAGGTTGGGAGGATATTTGGAAAGAATTTGGAGAAGTCACAAGGCTTGATAGGAGTGAAGGGAAGATGGAGTGATGGGGGGTTTTTATTGTGGAGGGGAGAAGGGATTTCTCAATACTATATTAATTAATTTATTATTTCTCTACAAGACAAGTAATAGTGACTTTTCCAAGACCATGAATATTAATTTTATTATTTTAATCCAAATCAATTGGGATTACATCAGTATAACACCATACATGACTCCATAATTAGTGTATTTATCTTATTTTGAAAATTATGGTATGTCACGGTTCATAAAAAATCCAAGTATTTAAAAAAATCTCCAAAATTCACCAAAACCAATTTTCAATGTGTAGAATAAAAAAAATAAACTCCATGTTTCATGAATAATTTTCTATATATTATTAATTTAATATTTAATTAAAATCACAATTTATTCAAAAAAATAGTTTTAAAACATTTATTTAGTTATTCCAAAACATAGGTATATCATACTTCAACTTGAATATTATTTATATAATCTCATAGGTAAGGTTACTATTAATTAGGGTATATAAATATTCATAAGGGTATGTTACTATTCATAAGGGTAGGTTACTTTTCCCCAGAAAATAATTTTTTCTTATCAGAATCCAAATAACTTACTAATCACAACTATGTATGTCAAATTTTCAAAATTCACATCCCAAAAGTGAAAATCTTATGTTTAAAGGTCACATAACACTTAATAGTTCATTATATTGTGATTTCATGTGATTATGACATGTTTATCAGAAATTAATTTTCTTTGAAAAAAATATTGGGTCATTACATTCTCCCCTCCTTACAAAACTTTCGTCCTAAAAATTCACAAAATTGTTACATAAAAAGACTCGGGTATGTCTTCAACATAAGCTCCTTAGGCTCCCATGTTTCCTCTTCCATATTATGGTTCCTCCAAAGAACATTTACCATATGATTCATTTGATTTCTCTATACTTGTTCTCTAGTATCCTGAATCTTGATAGGCTCTTCACAATAAGATAGACCTAACTCAAGTTCTGTTTCTTCATAGGTGAGTACATGTGTTGGGTCTGGCATGTATTTACTTAACATTTACACATGAAACACATTGTGAACTTTGGAGAGACTTGGAGGAATTTCCAAATGGTAAGCTATGGCCCCAAATCAATCAATAATTTCAAAAGGTCCGATGTACATGGGACTTAATTTTCCTTTCTTACTGAATCGTATAATAACCTTCCATGGAGATTCTTTTAAGAAAACATGATCTCCTTCTTGAAATTACAAATCCTTCCTTTGGTTGTCCACATATAACTTTTTCCTACTTTGAGATTTTTTTTATATGGGTTCTGATAATCTTCACCTTTTCCATTGTTTCTTCAACATGTTCTAGGCCTATGAGATTTCTTTCACCGACATCATCCTAGAAAGTTGGTGTATGACATCTATTTCCATATAACGCTTCATATGGTTCCATCTTAATACTTGAATGGAAGATGTTGTTATAGTAAAATTATATGAGAGGTAAATACTAATCCCACATGCCTTGAATGTGAAGTGAACAAGACCTCAACATGTCTTCCATAGTTTGAATAGTCTGTTATGATTGTCTATCAGTTTGTGGGTGGTAAGCAGTACTCAAACAAAGATCAGTATCTAGGGCCTTCTGAAGACTCTTCCATAATTGTGATGTAATGCAGAGATCATGATCAGAAACAATTGATAAGGGTACACCATGAAGTCTTACAACTTCATCAATATATAATCTTGCTAAACATTAAAGTGGTAAATCTTCTATTATATTAAGAAAATGTGCTGATTTTGTATGACGATCAATAATGACCCACATTGCTTCATTATTTCTTGGAGCCTTTGGTAGCCCGATGAAAAAGTACACTGTAATATAATCCCATTTCCACATAAGAATAAGAAAGGGTTTAATGACTCCTCCAGGATGTTGTCTTCCAGCCTTCACCAGTTGACACACCAAACATCTCGAAACATAATAAAAAATCTCCCTCTTCAGGCATTCCCACCAAAAATGTTCCTTTAAATATCAATACATCATTTTGATACCAGGGTGTATAGAGAAATTAGAGCTATGAACATCATCAAATAGTTCCCTCTTTAGCTCAAGAATAACGGGAACACAATGCCTCTTTCCTAATTTCAAAATTCCACCTTGATATATGATGTCAATCAACTTCCCATCATTTATAGCTTTAATTTTCTTTTGAAACTCCCCATCATCAACCTGAGAACATTTTATCCTTTCCAATATAGAAGTTTTGGCAACCATTTTAAAAAGTATTGATGTGTTACCTTCCATGATAATTCCCATATCCATATTTACGAGATCCATCAACATAGGATCCCTTTCAACTCTCATCTTGTTCAGAATTTGGTGGTCCTTTCTACTCAAAGAATCTTCTACCTTATTTTCCTTCCCCAAATGATAGTGTATTGTGAAATCATAATCTTTGAGTATCTCAATCTATATCCTTTTTCTCACATAGAGTTCTTTATCTGAGAATATATATTTCAAACTCTTATGATCTGTATATATCTCACATTTTTTACCAAACAGGTAATGTCCCCAACTAATCAAGGAAAATATTAGAATTAATAACTCAAGATCATGAGTTGGATATTTTTTTCATGAAGTTTTAGCAGCCTAGATGCATAGTCAATCAATCGATCATTCTATATAAAGACACAACTAATGCCTTTCTTTGATGCATCACTATAGATAATAAACTCATCTTTCCCCGATGGTAGGGTTGGCATCAGAGAATTCACTTACCTCCTCTTCAATTCTTTAAAATATTCTTCACATTCCTTTTTTCATACCAAATTAGCCCTTTTCTTGTGAGCCTATTCATTAGGTTGGCAAAACAGGCGAATTTATGAACGAAAATCTGATAATAACCTGCTAATCTAATAAAATTACGTACCTCAGTTATGTTCATTGGAGTAGGCCATTCTTGCACAGCCATTGTCTTCATAGGATCTACAGATATTCCATCCTTAGAGACAATGTGTCCCAAAAAGGAAACTAACTAGAGCCAAAAATCACACTTTCGAAACTTCCCATATAATTCATTTCTTCTCAGAGTCTACAGAATAGTGCGCAAGTGACTTTTATGATATTCGTGGATTTTAGAGTATACCAGGATATCATCAATAAACACCGCCACAAATTCATCAAGATATTACTTGAAAAATCAATTCATCAGATCCATAAAAATAGATGGTTCATTAGTTAGTCCAAAAGGAATTATTGTAAACTTGTAATTCCCTTACCTGGTTCAGTATGCTCTTTTTTGAATTTATTCCTTCCTCATAAGAAACTGATGATATCCAGATCAAAGATCAATATTCAAAAAATATCAGACTCCATGAATTTGATCAAATAAATCATCAATTTGTGGTAGATTATATGTATTATTTATTGTAATAGCATTGATTTCCCTGTAATCAATGCATTTTCTCATGGATCTCTCTTTCATCTTGACAAAGAGGACAGGGGCTCCCTGTGGAGAAACATTAGGTTGAATAGATCCTTTACCACTCAATTCCTCTATTTTTTTATTTAGTTCCACTGACTATATATTGTCTATTATATAAGGTGTCTTTGATATGGGCCTTGAACCAGGAATTAAGTCAATAGAAAAATCAATTTCCCACTCTGGAAAATGTCCTAGTAAATCCTATGGAAATACATCAAAAAATTATTACATAATAGGTACGTCCTCTATCTATACATTCTTATCCTAACCCATAGTTATTTCATCCCCTTCCACCCCAATAGTTGAATTCAGTAGAGATATTGGGGGTGGATCTAGATGAGAATCATATTGTGATGTTTCTTCCCCAAAGATAAGTGATTCCACACCATTATGAAAAATTGTAACTTCCATCTTCTTTCAATAGATCTTCACATCATATTTTGATAGCTAATTCATACCAAGAATTATATCAAATTCAGTCATTGGTATGATGATAAGTTCAGAAACTAAATAATTTTTATGTGTAATGAGGGGGGCTAATTCACACGCCTTTGTTGCAATGATACATCCACTCGGGTTTTGGACTGATAACTCCTTTATTAAATCAAATTCGACATATCTAATTTTTATAGAGAACTGGGAAGACATAAATGAATGCGATGATTCAGAATCAATTAAATCATTGTCTATGTTTGATGAACCGATCAATGTACATGCCACCACTTCGTTAGGAACTTCAACCTCTACAGTTGTGACTTCATAAGCTTGGCCTTTCTCCCTTGGCATTATTTGGGGAAAATTTCACTAGAACTTAGGAAATTCATGTGCATAATGCCTCGTCTCCCTGCAATTGTAGCATAGAACATTGGTAGCTTCTTTATTCCACTTACAATCACGAGCTTGGTGGACTTTTTCTCCACACATGTAACAGACTCCCTTTCCCTTCAGGCAAGTTCAAGGGTGTTTATTCCCAAAATTACTACAGGATTTAAATTCAACTCTTCCCTTTTTCTCTATTTCCTTATTTCCTTTCCCAGAGTTTTCAAAAGCCTTATTCTTATCCTTCTTTCCCTTAAATTCATAATACTTATAGATTTTTTTTCATCTTCATAGAACATGAAACTACATCTTCATATGATGAGAAATTCTGGGAAACTAGAGCCCTTAAGAGGAATGGTTTCAAACCATCAAATAATCGATCATTTTTTATCCTTGGATTATGTATGCAGTACGCATCATGCCTTGATAGCCTTGTAAAGTTGTCTTCATACTTGGAAAAATTCTCATCCTCCTTCTGCCTTATATTCAAAAATATCCTTCTCCATATTTTCTCACTGTTCACGAGGGAAATATTTTACTAAGAATATTTCCTTAAAATCCCTCCATTCCATCTCTTCTATTTATTCCTCCTCCTTTTTGTTTTGGATTAATGACCACCACTGATCCATATTTCCCGTTAGATGATAAAATTCCATGACAACCTTCTCTCTTTTGTTACATCCCAAAGAGAGAAATATCTTCTCTAGGGAACATATCTACTACTCTACTACAAACGGGTTTGTAGTCACATTAAATGATTTAGGCTGTTGTCGCATATAGTGGTCTAACATAGATTCTCCACATGGTGGATCCGAATGCTTGATATGAGTAAGGTTATTATTCATTACTCGAGTAAGTTGTCCTAGTGTAGTTAAAAGTTTCTCAACACCAGTCACAACACCAGAGCCAACATCATTATCTTGAATCGGTGGGAAATCTCTCCATGGGACACGTGTGTTCATGCAGTTTCCATTCCTTCCACTATGATCCATTTCTAAGTAATGTCATACAATATATTAGGGTATGAATCATAATGTATAATCTCAATGTATAAAAATTCTTAGCATAAATATAATTCTTATGCATAACTAATTTCATAATCATAAACATGGTATCTTTGTAGAAAAATTTACATTTATTTCCTTCATAATGTCTTGTAAATAAAATGAGAATTATCCTAAGAATACCCCCTGGGAGTTTCGTAACCAAGAGTTCATCAAGGTCTGTTGTAACATACCAGGATACCCTGGGTCAAGCCCAAAACTCCTTGTCAAAGCTTTCACTCCTAGGTACATCTATGCCAAAGCCTCAACTACCTGCTCATATCTATACAGGGATGTATTTTTTGAAAGATTCACATAATCCATTCCTTACCAAAATACCATGATGTTGTTGTATGTTTATCCTCAAATACGGTCATAGGGACTCTTCCCTAATCTATGTTTTCTAAATCTAGTTTCCATGTTTTTTAATAAACTTCCTTCGATACCATCTGTAAGGACCTGACCCTAGTTTCCTAGAGACAGTGCCTTATTGGCATATAAACAAGGAATAAGAATCCTGAATGACCGAGTAGTTTAGTATTATTGGAAACAAGATTCATACATAAGTTAAACATTACAACATGAAAAGAAATACAACATAGAAATTCCTTAGACAACATCCATAACTCTTAGGATATTTCAGCATGTCATTCATTATAAACTTCTTCATGTCCTGCGAAAGTGAAACATAATGAAAGGGTGAGCACAAATGCTCAGTAAGAGTAAGAAATACAGTAGAATATATCTTAACATAATCATTAGGCACGTTGAATAAATAAAAACATATGCCTTTAACTAATAATAAACTTGATCACATTATGGCAGGAATAGGAGTTGAGTAAATATTTCCATAATATAACATAATCAGGGGTATTATACTAGTCTAATAACCACATAAACCATCAATACTATTTTCATAATGATAGAATTCATAAAGGAGAGCAAAATAATCATACCATCAAGGCCTCATTCCAAGACCATAAATAATCGTTTTGTCAAGGCCTTGTGCCAAGACTGTAGTTTGTCTCATGAGACCTACCTATGCACCGAGGGGCTATAGCGGGCCCCAACCAAAACATACTAAGTCTAATTCATTCCTCATATAAACTGGGATAAACATAAACAACATATACATTCATATTGAAATTAATATATGAAAAGAAAATAACTTTCCCCGAACATTAAGCATAAACACTAACCATTCAGAGTAAATTGGTGTATGGTTTTAAGAGAGCACATCCATAGCCAAAATAATAATAAACCATTAGATTAAATATGGTATATTATAACATGGAATACTAATCCTAACAATACAAAATATTCAACAATAGTGTTTAAATAGATTAAGATACTCTTATAAAATCTTCGAGTAAATCTTGAGATAAATACTCTTTTACTCTGAAAAGAAGAGTTCTTTTGGAAAAATATTTGTATAAAACCAGAATTGAAGTAAGATAGTAATTTTATAATAAAATTATTAATTTTATAAATATAGTGGTTTCCAAAAAACATATTATAGTGTGCCCTTGAAAATAGGCAAGGATTAGAGAAATTCCCTTGGATCAGGCTTGTATTTCAGAAACAATTTCAAAAGTTCCTTTTTAAAAATTGTAACCATACATAAAATAAGGAAATATTATGGTTGGTAAACAAATATATAACCCACACACATAATATTTTTGGGGGGTACATAATAATACATAAGAGTTTCATTGAGGTAATTAGACAATAAAAAGTAACCCAAATGAAAATGGAAGTTCGGGCGGAAAACCCCTTACCTTAAATCCAAACGTGTTCCGCTCTTGAACTTAAGCTCATGAAATATGAAAGTATACTTATTAATAACATATTTCATAACCTTTTATAAATGTATTTAGCTTATTATAATTCTTTTTAGTTCATTTATTCCCCTATTGATAAGTTATTATATTGAATTTCATCGTTCTGCAGTGTTCGTTTTCTTTACTTTCATAATCGGCTCACTTGTTCTTAAGTAATGGAGTTCATGTGGAATGGATGTAAATATACATAATTTTGTTCGCATATTATTCATGATAATCCATAGGTTTTATTTTTCATTTATATAACTTGGTTACATTTCATGAGGATGAATTATTATATAAAACTTTAAGGATAACTGTTTCGGTCAATTTGTGGGTTTTGATTACAACGAACTCAACTTTATTTAAAACATACTAACATTTGTACAAAGGGATTAAAGAACCTTAAATAGGGTATATTACATATATAATAATCTGTTTCAACCATTACAGGAGTGGTTTCATGACCATAATTTCTAATGATAATAGAAATCGAAATCTCATCGTCCTTGAATGTGGTAAATTGACACATATCAAATGGTGTTCTTACTACTAGTATAAAATATGGTAAAAGGAATATACCATGATAAATTATTACACTATCATGAAAACATTCTAGTACATGTAAGGTACTTGATTCACCACAAAATTTGGATAAGGAGAGGTAATAATAGAAAAATAAAACAAATGAACTTGAAAGGAAAGACAAAGAATTGAAAATAGGAATTTACCTCTTGAACCAAACATCCTTGAGAGCATCCTTAAGGGGGAGGTTTTGGTATTTTTGTTATACCAAGGCTTTATTGACATGGGAGAGGAGGTTTGGAGGATATTTGAACAGAATTTGGAGAAGGCACAAGGCTTGAGATGAGTGAAGGGAAGAGGAAGTGATGGGGGTTTTTATAATGTATGGGAGAGGGGATTTCTCAATACTATATTCATTAATTTATTATTTATCCACAAGACAAAGAATAGTGAGTCTTACCTGAACAATAATAGTAATTTTATCATGTGAATCTAAATCAATTGGGCTTACATTAGTAGAACATCATACATGACATTATAATTAGAGTATTTATCTTATTTTGCAAATTATGGTATGTCACTATTCATAAAAATTCAAGTATTTCAAAAAAATATAAAAAAATCATTCACACCATTTTTTGACATCTAGAATTCAAAAATTAAGTCTATTTTTCAAAAATTATTTCCTAAATATGATTAATTTAATATTTAATTAAAATCATATTTTATTTTAAAAACCAGTATTTAAACATATATTTACTTATTCCAAAATATAGGTATATCATACTTCAACTTGAATATTATTTATATACAATAATAGGTAAGGTTACTATTAATTAGGGTATATCACTATTCATAAGGGTATGTTACTATTCATAAAGGTATGTTACTATTCACCAAAAATTATGTTTTCCTTACCAGACCCCAAATAACTTACTGATCGCAACTGTGTATGTCAGATTTTTGAAATTCACTTCACAGAAGTTAAAAACTTATGTTTAAAGGTCACATAGCACTTATTAGTTCATTATATTGTGATTTCATGTGATTATGACATGTTTATAAGAAAGGAATATCTATTGAAAAAAATATTGGGTCGTTACACTTCTGATATTGGAGATGGGTTGAATATCTACAATCATTTGATATGGAGATTTCCTATATTCCTAGGAAGGGAAATGTGGTTGCAGATGTGGTGAGTTTGAAAAATCAAACACAGGTCGTACGGGAAGACAGTGATGAATGGAAGTTAATGTACCTCTTTTATAAGATACATCTGGAGTTTCATGATAGTCACAAAAAATATTACCTCTCATCCTTGATAGTTACCTATTCCCTTCTTTGGAAGGTGAAGGGTAGATAGATTTTAGATCTTGAAGGTTGGGTTATCTGTGAGAGTATATCAGGAGATAAACCACTGTTAGATTGGTCTGTGGATAGATACGAAATCTTTCATCTATGTGGAAATATATGGGTTCCTATAGATATGATAGAGGAGTTGACAAAAGAGTCCCACACATCTCATTGGGTGGTTCATCTAGGTATCTTCATGATGTATCGAGATATGTGATGCTAGTATTGGTGGACATGGATGAAACGCCAGATAACAAACTTTATCACTAGGTGTTACACCTATTAGTAGGTGAAGGAAGAGCACTAGAGACCTATAGAATTGATAGAACCACTTCTAATACAAGAATGTAAAGGGGATGATGTTACCATGGTTTTCATGGTTGATTTACCTAGGTTATTGAGTGGTATATATTCTATTTGGGTAGTTATTTAATGGTTAAAAAAATCATCCCACTTCATTTTTATATGGGATAGTTTCTCAGTTGATGAGGTGGGAAGTCTGTATGTCTGTGAGATCATATGACTCCAAGGGGTCCCTTATACTATCATTTCAGATAGATATGATAATTCTACATCACAGTTCTGGTAGGGATTTCAAAAAGCTATTGGAACTCACATACTTCTAAGAACATATTTTTACCATCAAATAAATTGATAATTAGAATAGATGATAAAAGTTCTAGAGGACATGCTCTGAGCATGTGTCCTTGATTTCAGTGGGTTATGGGAGAAGTATATCCCTCTCCTCAAGTTCAATTACAATAATAGAATCTAGGTGACAATTTAGAAGGATCATTTTGAGGACGTGTATGGTAGGCCATGTCGTTCATCCCTGTGCTGGCTAGAGGCAGGTGTGGAAAACCTACTAGGTCCTCATCTCGTTCAAAAGACATCAGAGCTAGTTCAACTGATCAGAAAGTGTATGAATATTTCCCATTCTAGAAAAAATATTAATCCAATCACCATTTATGTCCTATTGAGTTCAAGGTTTGGAATCAAATTTTTCTTCGAGTAAGGCACAATCTTGGTAAAAGATGGTTACGAAAGAAGGGATAGTTGTCACCTCATTAGGTTTGACCTTTTGAAATTCTGGAGAGAGTCGGTTCGGTATACTATCGACTGATACTATCTCAGAGGTACCATTCTTTGAATGTTGTCTTCTACATTTCACAGCTTCACCAGTATCACGTCAACCCATCTCATACTTTGGACCCAGAGGAATTTGAGTTAGATGTTGATTCTACCATTGAGGATAATCCAGTACACATCATTGATAGGATAACGAAGTCTCTATAAGGCATGTTTGTCCCTCTTGTATGGGTTCTATGGAAGCACAACCATGTACAGGATGAGACTTGGGAGAGGAAAGCTGACGTACATGCCTATTGGCCAAAATTGTTCTTATACAGTTTTTCTCCACCATTGGAAGGTGAACTCGAGGATGAGTTCCTTTAAGGGGGAAGAACGTAAGAAACTAGTATTTTACTTAGGTATGGATCCTTTAAACATCAGTATAAATATTTATGTAGGACCTAATATGGATAAACATTGAGTTAAAAAAGGTTTTAGGGGTGTCTAGGTCATGTTTGGAGCCCAGAACTCATCCTTTTGGGGAAACTGGCTATGTTGTTATGGTTCGATCACAGTTGGTGCATGGTTTGGCCAACCATGAAGATTGAAATTTATGGAAAGAACCACTTAATAAGGTTTTCACACGACCGTGCATCCAAATCATGAAAATTCTCCTTTATCCTAGGTACCCGTGCATGGTTTGAGAATGATTTTTCAAACCAAAATTACAAACTGTGCACATGCTATTTTAAGGGAAAATTGTCCTTTTTTCCCTTAATGTTCTAATTAAACTCCCTCATTCTTCCCTAATCAAAAATTATACAGGATTTACCTCCATATATCTCATTTTGGATATTTTTAAAGGAAAAATCTATGGAATTGAAGATCTACATTGTTTGTGATCTGGTTGATCTTCCATTCATCGCGTTGGATGTAGAACGCTAATTACTCAAGTTCGTTTAAGCCTTTCCTCTTATCTCTTTCTCTTGACCTAGATATTATGGTGTGAGAATTTTTCTCCTTTACATAGTTCTACTCTGATATAATCCAAATCATGGGCCAATACCAAAGGAGGGGAGTCATACAAGCCTAAGTTGGGTGTTCTATAACTCATATCTAAAGTACATTTACTTTGGAATTGTTGTGTGGGGCCCACAAATTTCATCAGGTGCCATTTATTAAATTAATATTCCATGATTATACTAGTTAGAACCATATATTTTTTCTCTTTCTAATTAGGTGACTATTTTTTGTTGGTTACTCCCAAAACTCCCAACACCTCATGTCGGGTTTTATGCCAAAATTGGGTTTTTAGTGTTTTGACATGTTTGAGCCACGTGCGAGTGTGCCTTGGATTGACCTTCCTAAGTTCAAGTGTTTCTATATTAAATTTCATGTTTATGATGTGAATTTTATAATGGAATGTACCATGAATTCTTACCACTTGACCCACATAAGGTAAGTGCATCAATTTTACAATTAAATGTGAAATGTGATTTTCCAAGTATACTAGTATATGACTTGGCATTATTAAATGTAATTGAATAAACATTGCATGTCTATAAAACCCATTTCCATGTTGATGGAAGGTAGAGGAGTGAATCATAATTATTGAATACACCATAAATGGATTTAATAAATGTATCATGCTAATTGGACTTGTCACACTAATGAAAGGGGTTTTTTTGAAACAAATGGATTTATTGATTAATGATGACTTGATTAAAGGGTTTCATTATAATTAGGATACTCACACTGATGGAAGAAAGGCCCGAACTAATTGAATTATTATATGACTTCACTATCAAATAAGAATGTCCTAACTCAAGATCGCATGGGATTTAGATCAGAGTATCATGAGCAGTCAGGAACCCCATTCCGATTTAAGGAAAAAACTTTCTTAGGTTAAGACCCACCTAGAACCTGATACTTGTATAATTTTTAGATGATCAATACAACAATGTATGATCCTTCATGTGGTACTACATGATTCCTTGGATAATCTTCTTGTATCCAATGTTTACAAGTACATTCCATGGTTAAGCACTATTTGGCCCAGTCACTACTTAGACCCGTTTTACCAGGGATAAACTCCTTGGACTCGGAAGGCATATCATCTTGCAATGCCTTGGAATATGCTCCTTGGATTACACTCTTATTCATTCCGATCTATAGTTAATACTGAGTCGGTAAACCTTGAGGTCTACATCACCATAGTTAATGCCTTGGGACTTCATTATTAAATTTAATTATAGGTTTCCTTGTTACATCCTAGAACCTTTACTATTATTAACATGTGACATATTATAAACTGGTAAAAATCAGATGATGAATTTGATACATGTTAATACAACAACTGGGGATGAAAAAGGTACATGGGTATTTAGTTATATTATACTAATTTACATTATATACGCATGCTTTCACATAGTTATATTCCATTACACACATTGAATGTTCTTGACACCATTGGTGGTGGCTCACTAAGATTTATCTCACACCCTCTCCGGGTGCTGTTTGGTACCCGAAGTAGGTTACATGATTGAAGGTGTTGATAAAGGAAAAAAAATGGATTAAAACACTTCATTACTTGATGTTTATATAGGATCTTGATAGAAGAGGACCGAGTTGGATCTCGGGATTCTTGGGATAGTCTTTTGATTTACTTTATAAATTTGTGGAACATGTTATGCATGCTATCTTATATCCATGTTTTCCATTTTTCTAAAGACATGGCATATAATCATCATTTTTTGTATGACATTATGTTGTTGTAGTTATTATTATCCTTGTTTATCTATTGTTTCTATTTTCTCTATTTTTCATTGTTCCTTCATTTTACTTATATTGCTTCCACTATTGACCCTATGTTTATACTCAACTGCTACGTTATGCTTTGGTAATGGGGGAATAGTCTCCCAACAGACACACCCTAGGCCCTCACTTCAAGTCAGTAGCCTCTAGAATTTGGGGAGATGCTCATGAGGTCATCTGGTCCAATGGGCTCAGGGAACCCTTTAAGTGGCATCTGGGTCTGGGACATCACATTATCCAATCATATCATCCTTTTCTTCTCCTATATGGTCTATGATTATGATGATGTTATTTTTAAGAAACCAGTTTATTTTCCACACAATATGGAATGATTATATAATTTATGCTTTATGATCTTTTGAAATTTATGTGAATGAATGAATATTATATGATTCAGGGGTTTGTCCTATCCCTCCAGTGCATTGGTTAATGTGTTATTGATATATCGTGATATGATGATGATATGCGGGGACATGATTGAAAATACCTTTCTTCACATATTGATGCATGAGTATGGATATGTCTAGCTATTCTCATAGGAATATATATGGACATTATTAAAAATTACATTGTCTACATATTTATGGGTGGCTATGATTTCCTCAAGATATCCTTATAGGGACATTATTTTATATGATTGTGAATAAATTTTTTCAAATTTCAATGTGTGGGTATTATTGATTTCTAGCTATGACTATAAGATCATACTGGGATATGATTTTTTTAATCTATGTCTAGAATATTATGATATCATATGATTATGATGCCACATTATAACTATTGGATATTGATTACATATTTGAAAAACTTATTATCTTGGATCTATATACGAATTGATATTGCAAACTAGGTTCTATCTTTTTTTCTTTGGATTAGTATTTTATGCTGAGAACATACAAATGATTAGGTTATCATACCATTATGATCATATTATCTTATAATGATTGATATTTCTCATGTTTTACCTTAATGAGAATTAATTATCAAACTTTCTAGTATTTTACTTCCTCGTGTTTTGATTAAAGGTTCCATATGTGATGAGTCTAGAATGATTCCCTCTTTAAAGATAATTGTTTGAGATAATGAAAAAAATACTTATATAAGAGTATTATATATAGTCTCTAGGGATACTAAAACTTTAAAACCCATTGATATGTTTTATTTATAAATGTCATGAATATTAATGTAAAATTATATAATATTTAGGTATGTTGTTATAAGGTCATATCAGTTTTTATTAGAGGATGGTTTAGTTAATCATTTGATATTCAGGTTACATAACTCTAGAAAAAAACCTAGGGATTAGTTTATATATAGTATAACAACTAACTAGTTCACTAAGGTAGATATTGTTTTTTATTCCTAGAAATACATCCCTATCTATATACTACAAGTTGATATGGATTTGCAATAGATGCATCTTGGGGTATTGTAAGAACCTGGTTTTTTCTGTGAAAGACTTTGGAATATTCTTGATATTATTCCAGAGCAGCACCTTTAGACGGCGTGCGATTCCGAGCCCTGGAGTGGCCGGAATTAAATTTTCCATGCGTTCACACTGGAAGCGCCAAATAAATGGTATAACTCCTAAACGGTGATCCTGATCAGAGATCCGAGTGTACGGATGGGTCAGGAATGTGGTGTTTACACTAGGAATGACATAAAACTTGTCAACGCTGGACGTTTGGACCCCTCGCTCGCTATCGGAATGTTAAAAGGATAATTAAATTAATTAATTTATTAGTTTAATGTTGAAACGAAAGTATCTCTTAAACGGTGGCTCGGATTGGAAAACTGAGGGCACTGTTGAGTTTGGAACGTGCTTTTTACCCTAGGAGGGGTATAAGTTTTTTAGGCACGGGTCATTAGTGAAAAATGGCCCCAGGGGCGTTTTCGTAATTTGGCGGATTCGGGGGTCCAGTTTTATAAATTTTGAACGGGGACTCAGATTAAAATTTAGAGACCGCCGTTGTTCTCAGGAGGTGTTTTTTGGCCTAGGGGATGCTTAACCTCGACCCTGCCGGAGGTTCGGGTTCGGGCCGGCGGGCGGGTGGTTAAGTGTGTTTCTATTTAAACACTTAACCCCCCCCCCTCTCTTCCCCTCTCTTCATCTCCTGACAGGAGCTCCTCCTCCATCCTATCCTCCTCCATCCTCTCCTCCTCCACTTCAGTGAGGTGTCTCCGGTGAGGCAGCTCTGGCAAGGCGGCGGTTCGACGGCGAAGCTCCGGGCAACGCCCACGAGGTAGGATTTGTTGCGGTTTCAATTTTTATTCCTGCACCTACTTTGAGTTCGATTCTATGAATAAATTTGGTGTTTGATCCTCGAAAAAATACCGTAATCTTGTATTAGAATTTATTCTATTTACGACGCATCTTTCGGGTTTCAATTCCAAGTCCTGAGCTGCCCGCAGCGGTCCGGCGAAGGTTACGGGAAATTCAGGAGTTTCTGGGTGGTTTTCCGGCGGTCCGGCAAGGCCAGGCGGCGGTGCGGCGTTTCCAGGATGGTGGTCGCAGTGGTGGGGCTCTCGGACGGCGGCGCGGCTAGGGCGCAGGGCGCGCGGGTTCTCGGCGGTCGCTTCAACGGGGTGGTCGGTCGCGGGCTCCAGGCGCGGTGGCGGGGGAGCTCCCTTCGGCGGAGCCGGCCGGGCGCGACGGCCACGGGGTCGCGGTGTGTGACCCCCGCGTCAGAGGCAAAGACCCGCGCCGCGCGGGTCTTCACGTAGATGCCGTGACTGGCCCTTGTGGCCAGTCCGCGCGTGGACCACTGGTCCACGGCCGGCCTGCCCGGCCAAACCACGGGCCGGCGCAGTGAGCCGGGCCGGCCGGCCCAGGCCGGTCCCGCCCAAGGGGCTTTTCCCCTCAGTTTTCGGACGCCCGTAATTTTCGCTAGGGGCGTCTGTTTTGCTTGCCGTCTGTGGAAGTGTACTCCATACGTCGTGAAGGACTTTTTGATATGGTTTCGGGAATTTTTAATTCCCGAAACTATGGGCCTCGGAGGCGCGATGCATCTTTAAGTGAAATGACGTTTTTCCGGGGGATATTGTTTTGGACGGAGCGGACGCGTCTGACATCCGTTTTGAGTGTCGTCAGTGGCGTTGGAACCCTGGCACCGAGGCGGAGCTTTCCAGGGTGGTTTCAGGCGTTGAAGCCGAAGTTGAGGCGTGGGCCCCATGGCCCGTTTTTCGAGCTGCATGCAGCGTTTTGTAACTTTTTCATCGGACGTCTGTTCGGGGTGTGCGAGCAGTCGATGTTTGGTATTTTTCCGAGGGCGTTGCGATGGCCCAACCTGCCCGCTTTAATTCCTCACACTGGTGTGGGCCCTGTGAGGTTTGTTTCAGGAGTTGACGGTGATTTTTGGCTTTATCACCGGGTGTCCGTTTTGGACAAGTGAATAGTCCATCTATCGTACTTTTTTGAGAGGATCGCAACGGTGCGATCCATTCTTTGTGTTTCAAGACCGGGATGCGGGTCCCACGTAGCACCGCTCGTGTGCGTTGTGCCGGAATGCATCTTTTTATCTGGATATCCGTTGCGCTCAAGTGAGCAGTCTTTTTGACATGTTTCCCCGTGGGGGTCGTAATGGTGCGATGCGCCTGACTGTTTTTGGGGCCGAGGCTCGGGATCACGGGACGTCGTTCGGGTGTGAGGCGGTGTTGGTGACTTTTTCGTCAGATATCCTTTGGAGGCGAGTTAGTAGTCGATATCGCGTGTTTTTCCGTGAGGATTACAACAGTGCGATCTGTTTGGTTGTCCAGTGCCTCTTGCGTGATCTTATTAGATGTGGAAATGTGAAAGGTTATCTAATGGTAGTTCTTCTCTTCGTGTTTACAGAGAACCCTTGGCGTGTGATCGCATGCACTCCCGTGTGAGTGAAGATATGTGGTTGGTTGTGCCTCAGCTGTTGAGGTGGCAGGTTGGAGTTGTTACGTCACGCCTTCGCGTTGACGTTGGGTTTCATGTGCACGATAGCCTTTGTGTTGGAATGTGGTATACTCTGGGAGAATACGAGAACGCTTAGAGGTACATGTGGTTGTTTGTACCTGAGAATGTTTTTGCGCTCAGTTGGGGTTGACTTGGGGCCGCATGTTGTGTGGGCCCCACGTGTGTGCCATGTTATAATTTACATACTTTGACCTCTCGCGACGTAGAGGGTCCCTCTGTGCTCTTTTTTTTTACCAGTAGGGTTGAGTGGTCTCCCCCTGGTTTTGTTCTCGGTGGTTTGGCCGGCAGAGATGGTTTGTTCCTCTGTTTCTTCAGCTGTGAGGGGTTCCTCTACCATACTCTTTCACCGAACTGCAACATCGTTTGCGACTACGGGTGTTCGTATAGTATGGATGTTTTCCCCCACTTTCTGGGATGAGTTGTCTCTATCCACTTCGACAGTGACTCAGTGGATTGGAGCGTGATCGCCCTGAGAGTCCAGGGGAGTTCCTCCCATTCCTTCATGTTCCCTGGTAGAGTTCTTGTGGATTCGGTGTGACCAACACTTTACGTGGGCACCGATCCTCTACCCAGGAGGTTGTTACCAGCAGAGCTGAGGTTGTTACCAGCAGAGCTGAGGTTGTTTCCAGCAGGGCTGAGGTTGTTTCGAGCAGGGATCGCCAGTGGATTACCATCCAGCAGGGATGGCCAGAGTAGTTCCAGGCTTACCTCCAACGGGGCTGGGCAGTGGTCCTCGAGGTCGGGCTTACCTCTAGCTGGGCTGGGCAGTGGTCCCCGATGTCGGGCTTACCTCCAGTGGGGCTGGGAAGTGGTCCCCGATGCCGGGCTTACCTCCAGCTGGGCTGGGCAGTGGTCCCCGATGCCGGGTTACCTCCAACTGGGCTGGGTTGTGGTCCCGTCGCCGACTTTAGCCAGGTCTCCCTCCAGTGGATTACCCTGTTACGGGACTGGGTAGTGTGGCACCCGTCGACTTTCTGGGTCTCCTTGTTGTGGGAACACATCGACTTCCAGGGACCCTCCAGCGAGGCTGGGCAGGGGGTCTCCTGTCGACTTTGAGCAGACCTCTCGACTGCGGGGCAGTGACATGGTGTGGTTTGACGTTCCCCCAAAACTTTCATGTACGAGGGGTGCTTTCCCCCATCGATATGCGTCCTTGTGACGCGACCTAAAATCGTGCGGGCGAGTCATTACCGCCCAAAGCGGATAGTGTCGAGGTGAGGTGGTTTGAGCCCATTGACTTGTAGCTCGGGGCAGACGTGTGGGATGTTGGGCATCGATGGAGTTTACTTCTAAGACAGTTGGCGACTCACTTTTATTGGGCTGAGCTATGGGATGGAGATCCCCTTATGATCTTTTTTGGGCTTCTTGATTGAGAATGTGGACTTGTATAAACCTTGTTATAGTACCTACTTCTTGGGTTTGGTTACTCTCCTTCCAGGAGAGGTGAAGATGCACGGGGTATGTCACGTGCTTTCTGTGTCTAGATTCTCACGGTTGGACGAGTCTACTCTCCTGCTATAGGTAGCTATGACTCGACGGGAAGTTCATCTTCTCACCATTTCCATCTCCTTGTGTCTGGACGAGTCCACCTTCTTTCCTCTTGTTGGGTTGAGCTTGACTCTTCACTGCACTTTCGGTTGTACTACTTTACTTTTCCCTAATCGCTCTACTACTCACCCTTTGGTACCTCCTTTGTTTCTCCCTTGAGCCTTCGGGGTATCCATCTGAGTATTTTTTATACTCACCCCTTCTTGGGCTTTGCCCGCACTTGGTGTGCCCTTGCAGACGACAGATAGGTTGGTCGTGACTTCAGTGGAGCATAGGAGTTTGGGAGCTTGGACCGCGTGCGATGGTCATAGTCGGGTTCCAAGTGGGGAACCCTTCCCGTTGTTTCTTTTGTTTTTGTTTACCTGTTGCCG
The DNA here is from genome assembly GCA_963277665.1 of Viscum album. NCBI lineage: Eukaryota > Viridiplantae > Streptophyta > Magnoliopsida > Santalales > Viscaceae > Viscum > Viscum album. Next base: position 1,967,282,327 of record OY728121.1, read on the forward strand.
AGTTTTGGAAACTTTCTGGTTGGGCACATGTTTTTCCCCTATTCTTTTCAGTTTACTTTCAGCACTTTACTTTGTACTGTTTAGAGGTCGATGCACTCTTGTGGTTATTTATAGTAGTTGGTACTTTGCTTTTGTTTTTACTCTGCACTTTTGCATTGAGTGTGTTGCATGTGTGTGTACAGGTACTTAGGCAAAGGCCTCCCCCGATTTATTGTGCCTTCGGTGCTGGTCGCCAGCCCCTGGCCTATGGAGGCGGGCTTGGGGTAGTTGCGGCTCGAGTCTGGGTAGGGTCGGGTTGTGACAAAGTGGTATCAAAGGTGGTTCGTTCCTTGGGACGTTGTTCGGACATCCCTAAAAAGGAATTGGTTGGTATTTAGGGCAACAGTGTTAACGTGTCTCGAGAGAGGCTCTCAGGCTAGGGAGTGTAGTGATGGTGCGGCGCCCGACATATCCATTCACCAGGACCTTGATAACCCCCTTGTCGACTCGGCATGCTAAGACACTAGTTGCAGGGAAAATTTTTTTTGTGCATCACATAGGATTGAGTCTTTGACTGTCCTTCTTAAGTCAGCTCCCCATCGTTGTTATTGGTATATACATATATGCTCATCTGACCACGGCACTCCTTGATAAAATTCAGGATGTTTCCGCGAAGATAGCCAGCCAGGATACCAGCTTTGGTTCGTGATGACGACCATGTGAGCTACGAGGCCACATTCCAGGACCCATCATGTGAGCCCCTTTTTCCGGGTGGGCCAGTAGTAGCACCCCCACCTGTTGAGCAGCAGACAGCTTTAGCAGAGCAGATGGGGCTTGAGTTCAGGTTGAGCGTGCTCCATGAGTTCCAGCAGCAGAGACCGCTGAGGTTCAGTGGTGAGCCAGACCCTCAGGCAGTAGAGGCTTGGCTCGAGGCAGTGGTTCACCTTTTCAGTCTTGTGAAGACGCCAACAGATCAGAGAGTGGCTTTGGCAGCCAGTCTTTTTCATGGATTAGCTTGGCATTGGTGGAGTATGGTGACTCAGTTTCTAGACGAGTCATCGCTTTCATGGGGTGAATTTCAGTTGTTGTTCCGTGAGGAGTTTTTCCCCTCCTGCTTGTGCTCTATTCGGATTCAGGAGCTCCTGCAGTTTCAGCAGGGAGGGATGACGGTGGCCGAGTACGCGGCTAGTTTTGCAGACCGTGCACGCTTTTACCCGAACTTGGTCCATGACAACAATATCCGAGCATGTAAGTTTGAGCAGGGTCTCTGCTGAGAGATTCGTGTTGTCATAGTACCCTTGGGCATTACCACATATGCCGGGGTTCTAGAGCAGACGCTGGTGACAGAGAGCTTCTGGTCACATTGTGGAGTTGGTGGTGGCAGCAGGCACGTTGGAGCCGAGACGCCTGTCGCAGCTAGTGGGTGTAGGCAAGCAGAACCTCTACGCAGGTGGCTTTTTGACAACCGGACTCAGGGGCGTGGTCGTACACCACAGTGGCGCTGGAGGGCACCAGTGCAGCCCGAAGAGAGTCGGTTCTATTCTTGCGATGGGCGAGGTCACCTGGCACGGGACTGCCCGACCAGGCATGTAGAGAGCTTCGGGCAGGCAGCAGGTGCACCACCACGATGGAGGCAGCGCCATGATCGGAGTAGAACCCAGAGGGGTGGTGCTAGAAGAGGAGCAGTAGGAGCTGGTAGTGGGGGACGACTTTACAATGTCTTCTCATCACCACTAGGCGGTCCACGTCAGGCTCCGGGAGCTGATAGTTGGGACCATGGACAACCACAAGATTTGGATGTCTACGATCCTGCAGAGTATGAGGTGATAAGAGGTACGCTCTACAACCCTTCTATTTCTTGCAGTAGAATTGTCAGACTCTGTGTGTGGAATTCATTCCTCCCTGCTCCTTGCTTGAGTTGTTACCAGGGTGACGCAGGGTGTCGGGTGTAACCCTGTGTTGGTAGAGTAGAAGGTGTGTAACCTTCCTCTTGAGTCGATGGCATCGACTCCATCGCTCCCCGAGCATGTAAGAGAGTCTTGGTTGAGAGACATCGACTATGAAACCTTGCGTGACCAGATATCCTTGGGTGTTTCACCATATGGATACTCTGAAAGAGGGAATCACCAGGCCTTGTCCTGGGTGCGGGTGGTGATTCCAGTCGTGGAATGCGACGTAGATGTTTGGTTAGGGAGGTGAGCTACCCCTGAGAGCCTTCAGGTAGTTTAGGACCATGTGAAGGGATGGTGAGGTTTCCTACCGCCTTTCCCTAACCCCAAAGGATGGTTTGGGTGCATAGAGTCTCCCGCGTGACTCACCTGAGAAGAATTGTGTATACTCCCATGCACATAATCGGTGAGGGCAGAACTCGCATGAACAGATCAAATCCTTTGGTCTGTGTGCGGTGGCGCAGAGCTGTGCGTGAGTTCTTCTGGGTACGGGAGAGCCAGGTTTGGGCTTAGTACCCTGAGTTTTTCCTTGGTTTTGCTTTTCGGGGATGAAAAGCTTGAACGATGGAATGTTGTAAGAACCCAGTTTTTTCTACGAAAGACTTTGGAATATTCTTGATGTTATTCCAGAGCAGCGGCTTCAGACGGCGTGGGATTCTGAGCCCCGGAGTGGCCGAAATTAAATTTTCTGTGCGTTCACACTAGAAACACAAAATAAATGGGATAACTCCTAAATGGTGATCCAGATCAGAGATCCGAGTGTACGGATAGGTCCAGAATGGGGGTTTTACCCTAGGAACGACATAAAACGTGTCGGTGCGGGACGTTTGGACCCCTCACTCGCTATCGGAACGTTAAACAGATAATTAAATTAATTAATTTATTTGTTTAATGTAGAAACGCAAGTATCTCCTAAAAAGTGGCTCGGATTAGAAAACTGAGGGCACCGTTGAGTTCAGAGCGTGTTGTTTACCCTAGGAGGGGTATAAGTTTTGCGGGCGTGGGCCGTTAGTGAAAAATGGCTCCAGGGGCGTTTTCGTAATTTGGCGGCTTTGGGCGTCCAGTTTTATAACCTTTGAACAGGGCCTCAAATTAAAATTTCGAGATCTCCGTTGTGCCCAGGCGGTGTTTCTTGGCCTAGGGGATGCTTAACCTCAACCCCGTCGGAGGTTCGGGTTCGGGCCGGCGGGCGGGTGGTTAAGTGTGTTTCTATTTAAACACTTAACCCCCCCTCTCTCTTCCCCTCTCTTCATCTCCTGGCAGGAGCTCCTCCTCCATCCACTCCTCCTCCACTCCGGTGAGGCGTCTCCGTCGAGGCAGCTCCGGCAAGGCGGCGGTTCGGCGATGAAGCTTCGGGCAACGCCCACGAGGTAGAATTTGTTGCGGTTTCAATTTTTATTCCCGCACCTACTTTGAGTTCGATTATATGAATAAATTTGTTTTTTGATCCTCAAAAAAAGTCCGTAATCTTTTAGTAGACATTATTCTCTTTCCGACGCATCTTTCGGGTTTCAATTCCGAGTCTCGTGCTGCCCGCAGCGGTCCGGCGAAGGTTGCGAGAAATTCAAGAGTTTCTGGGGGGTTTTCCAGCGATCCTGCAAGGCCAGGCGGCAGTGCGGCGTTTCTGGGACGGTGGTCGCGGCGGCGGGGCTCTCGGATGGCGGCGCGGCTAAGGCGCAGGGCGCGCGGGTGCTCGGCGGTCGCTTCAGTGGGGGGATCGGCCGTGGGCTTCAGGCGTGGCGGCGGGGGAGCTCCCATCGGCGGAGCCGGCCGGGCGGGACGGTCGCGGGGTCGCGGTGTGCGACCCCCGTGCAGGAGGCAAAGACCTGCGTCGCGCGGGTCTTGATGCGGCTGCCACGACCGGTCCTTGTGGCCGGTCCGCGCATGGACCACAGGTCCACAGCCGGCCCGCGCGGCCAAGCCGTGGGCCGGCGCAGGCCGGCCTAGGCCGAGCGGATCGGCCGGTCCAGGCCGGTCCAACCCAAGGGGCTTTGCCCCTCAGTTTTCAGATGCCCGTAATTTTCTCTGCGGGCGTCCGTTTTGCTTGCCGTCTACGGAAGTGTACTCCAGACGCCGTGACATAATTTTTGAGATAGTTTGGCGAATTTTTAATTCCCGAAACGAGGGGCCTCGGAGGCGCGACGCGTCTTTATGTGAAATGACATTTTTCCGAGGGATCTTGTTTTGGACGGCGCGGACTCGTCTGACGTCCGTTTTGAGCGCCGTCAGTGGAATTAGAACCCTGGCACTCAGGCGGAGCTTTCCAGGGTGGTTTCAGGCATTGAAGCCGATGTTGAGGCGCGGGCCCCACGACCCGTCTTTCGAGCTGCGTGCAGCGTTTTGTAACTTTTTCATCGGATGTCTTTTCGGGGCATGCGAGCAGTCGATGTTGGGTGTCTTTCCGAGGGAGTTGCGATGGTGCAACCCGCCCGCTTTAATTCCGCACGCTGGTATGGGCCCCATGAGGACTGTTTTGGGAGTTGGCGGTTATTTCTAGCTTTATCACCGGGTGTCCGTTTTGGACAAGTGAATAGTCCATCTTGCGTACTTTTTCGAGAGGATCGCAACGATGTGATCCGTTTTTTGTGTTTCGGGACCGAGATGCGGGTCCCACGTAGCATCGCTCGTGTGCGGTGCGTCAGAATGCATCTTTTTCTCCGGATATCTGTTGTGCTCAAGTGAGTAGTCTTTTTGACATATTTTCCTAAGGGGATTGCAATGGTGCGATGCGCCCGACTATTTTCGGGGCCGAGGCTCGGGATCACGGGACGTCGTTCGGGCATGAGGCGGTGTTGGTGAATTTTTCGTCGGATATCCGTTGGAGGTGAGTAAGTAGTCGATCTCGCGTGTTTTTCCATGAGGATTACAACGGTGCGATCCGTTTGGTTGTGAAGAGCCTCTTCCACAATCTTATCAAATGTGGAAATGTGAAAGGTGCTTTGATGGAGGTTCTTCTCACCGTGTTTGCAGAGAACCCTTGGCGTGTGATCGCGTGCACTCCCGTGTGAGTGAAGAGATGTGGTTGGTTGTGCCTCAGCCGTTGAGGTGGCAGGTTGGAGTTGTTACGTCATGCCTTCGCGTTGACGTTGGGTGTCGTGTGCATGATAGCCTTCGGGCTAGAACATGGTATACTCTGGGAGTATATGGGAACGCTTAGAGGTACATGTGGTTGTTTGTACCTGAGGACGTTTGTGCGCTCAGTTGGGGTTGACTTGGGGCCACACATCGTTTGGGACCCACGTGTGTTCCATGTTCTGCTTTACATACTTTGACCTCTTGTGACGTAGAGGATCCCTCTGTGCTCTTTTGTTTGACCAGCAGGGTTGAGTGGTCTTCCCCTGGTTTCATTCTCGGTGGTTTGGACGACAGAGATGGTTCGTTCCTCTGTTTCTTCAACTGTGAGGGGTTCCAGTACCGTGCTCTTTCACTGGACTGCGGCACTGTTTGTGACTACGGGTGTTCGTACAGTATGGGTGTTTTCCTAACTTTCTGGGATGAGTTGTCTCAGTCCGCTTCGACAGTGACTCAGCGGATTGGAGCGTCATCTCCCTGAGAGGCCAGGGGAGTTCCTCCCGTTCCTTCGTGTTCCCTGGTAGAGTTCTTGTGGATTTGGTGTGACCAACACTTTATGCGGGCACCGATCCTCTACCCAGGAGGTTGTTACCAGTAGAGCTAAGGTTGTTACCAGCAGAGCTGAGGTTGTTTTTAACAGGGCTGAGGTTGTTTCGAGCAGAGCTCGCCAGTGGGTTACCATCCAGCAGGGATGGCCAGAGCAGTTTTGGGCTTACCTCTAGCGTGGCTGGGCAGTGGTCCCCGATGACGGGCTTACCTCCAGCTGGGCTGGGCAGTGGTCCCCGATGTCGGGCTTTCCTACAGCGGGGCTGGGCAGTGGTCCCCGATGCCAGGCTTACCTCCGGCTGGGATGGGCAGTGGTCCCCGATGCCGGGTTACCTCTAGCTGGGCTGGGCAGTGGTCCCGTCGCCGAATTTAGATGGGTCACCCTCCAGTGGATTACCATGTTACGGGACTGGACAGTGTGGCACCCGTCGACTTTTCGGGTCTCCCTGTAGTGGGAACCCGTCGACTTCCAGGGACCCTCCAGCGGGGCTGGGCAGGGGGTCGTCTGTCGACTTTGAGCAGACCTCTCGACTGTGGGGCAGTGACATGGTGTGGTTTGACGTTCCCCCAGAACTTTCAAGTACGAGGGGCGCTTTCCCCCACCGAGATGTGTCCTTGTGACAAAACCTAAAACCATGTAGGCGATTCAGTACCGCCCAAAGCGGATAGTGTCGAGGTGCGGTGGTTTGAGCCCATTGACTTGTAGTTCGGGGCAGACGTGTGGGATGCTGGGCATTGATGGAGTTTACTTCTAGGACTGTTGGCGTCTCACTTTTCTTGGGCTGAGCTATGGGATGGAGATCCCCTTACGATCTTGTTTGGGCTTCTTGATTGAGCATATGGACTTGTATATACCTTGTTCTAGTACCCACTTCTTGGGTTTGGTTACTCTCCTTCCATGAGAGGTGAAGACGTGCGGGGTATGCCACGTGCTTTCCGTGTCTAGCTTCTCGTGGTTGGACGAGTCTACTCTCCTGCTATATGTAGCGAAGTCTCAATTGGAAGTTCATCTTCTCACCATTTCCAGCTCCTTGTGTCTGGACAAGTCTACCTTCTTTCCTCTTGTTGGGTTTAGCTGGACTCTTTACTGCACTTTCGATTGTACTCCTTTACTTTTCCCTGATCGCTCTACTGATCACCCTTTGGTACCTCCTTTGTTGCTCCCTCGAGCCTTCGGGGTATCCTACTGAGTATTTTTTATATTCACCCCTGCTTGGTCTTTTCCCGCACTTGGTGTTCCCTTGTAGACGGCAGACAGGTTGGTCGTGGCTTCAGTGGAGCATAGGAGTTCGGGATCATGGACCGCGCACGGTGGTCGTAGTCGGGATCCAGGTGGGGAACCCTTCCTGTTGTTTATTTTGTTTTTGTTTACCTATTGCCGGGTTGTGGCACCTTTCTGGTTGGGCGCGTGTTTTGCCCCTTTTCTTTTCAGTTTACTTTCAGCACTTTACTTTGTACTGTTTAGAGGTTGATGCACTCTTGTGGTTATTTATAGCAGTTGGTACTTTTCTTTTCTTTTTTACTCTGCACTTTTGCATTGAGTGTGCTGCGTGTGTGTGTACAGGTACTTAGGCAAAGGCCTCCCCGATTTATTGTGCCTTCGGCGCTGGTCGCCAGTCCCTGGCCTATGGAGGCAGGCTTGGGGTAGTTGCGGCTCGAGCCTGGGTAGGGTCGGGTCGTGACAGGTAATATCACTGAAAATAGTAGGTTTAGTATATATCTATTATCATTACTATACACAGTTATCATGACCTTAATAAACATCTAGTTTTAATCTCCTATGGGAAATAGTTAAGAAAATCTACATTTTTATTATGAACCACTATGAAAGAATTGAATAGATGATGATCACTAATGAAACCAGATAAACCTAAAGTTTCAATGACTGAAAATATAGTGCAATGATATGGACATTTTATAAATTATTTTTCATGATTATTCACTCTGATTAACGATGATTATTGGTCTTTCTAACCATTCTGGTTTATAGTAATGGATTGAAGATAAAAGATTAATTTGAGGTGGTTACAAGTATTCTCAAATATTGTTGTACCCTATATGATTTTAGTTATATTAATTCATGAATATCATAAAACATATTAAGGAATATTAATTCATATCCTCAATGAATATATGTTGAAATATAAGTAAAAAACCTCATTATATAGTGAAAAAATATAATGTTTATGAATATCCCACAAATGATTTTTTGGGGAATGTTCTTCCAAAAAATCTTGATAATCATCTTCTTGTTGAATTTGATGTGACTTTGGGAATGAATTGGATTTAATTATAGAATACATACATTAATTTATAAGGACGGTATGTAAAATTTGATATTATGAACCAACTTATAAATTTTTATTAGTGTGAGGACAAATATGAAAATACAATGTAAATTACATCTATTACCTTGGTCATGATTTATATTGAAATGAGGTATTTATCTCATACAGTTAGGGAAAAATGAACATTAAAGATATTCTGATTGAAATTTAATTTTTATTGAATATTGAAAGGAAAAAAGACAAAGACCGCATGCCCCTCTAGGAGGATGAAAGTGATAAATACCCAGTGCACCCCCGTTAATGATATCCTTACAGTAAACCGGGAGAGAACCCAAACTATCATAAAAAAGAAGATCATCATCCAGTCTTCCCATACGAGCCAATGAATCCGCTTCAAAATTTGACTCCCTCCAAATATGAAGAATGTGTTGACCATGGATGGTCTCCAAAATACCTCTGCGAATCAGATAGACCAAGTCCCATGGAACCGCATGATGATCCTGGATTTCTATCACCAGAACCTCAGAATTCAACTCAATTTCGGCCACCGGCAGGCCGCGTCTCCTGCAGACCATCAGAACAGACATAAGTGCACGCACCTCTGCACCCAAGGAACTTCCCATATGATAAAAAGTGCTAAACACCACAAGAACAGAGCCCCCAGAATCCCTGAGCACCCCACCTCCCCTCATCATCCCATTCATATAAGAGCCGTTGACATTAAGTTTCAGACTCCCAAGAGGGGGATCCCACTTTATTCAACACCCACTTGTCCTGTCCATCCTACGGTATTTATTGAGAAAGTTGCAGACCATGCCAGACCACTGGACCCCCTTCAGAAACATGACCAACTATGGTACAAGTGTTGGTAAAGATGGAAAGCGATGAATGTGAAAACAACAAAAAACACGAACACGCAGCGGAGAAATATTTCCCTCAAACAACGGATGCATAGCGACAAAAACAGGTGCAGAAAATAAAATTGACACCAGAATTTTTACGTGGAAAACCCCAAAGGGAAAAACCACGGGACCTAGTCCAGAAAGAGGGATCCACTAAAATAGATAGGTACATGGTAGAGACTCCCCCAAATATGACAGGGATCTCAAAAGTAATACTTAGAAAAATAGTGGATCAAAGTTGGAGTATAGATGCAGTCTGAATGAAGCCTGAAAAGAAGAAAGCAGCCTGCTAAAGAAACCCCAATAGATCTGACTGTGAAAGAAGAATATTGATGTCCGAACAAGAGTGTATATGAAAAACACTGGGATCGGATAAAAAACCACCGCAGATGAAATCTGATCAAATCAGAGTAGTTCCACCGGTTGCAGATCTGAAAACCACTCCTTGAAAACGCAATTGCACTGCCTCCAACCACTGCCGAGAGAGGAGCCGCACATCTCATATAAATAGAAAATGAAATATCATGTATCTCCTAAAAGATATCTCATATCTGATTAAAGATATTAAATATATCTCATCAAAGATATCATATATATCTTTTCAAAGATATCAGATATATCTTGTCAAAGATATCAAAATATCTTTTTTTTAAAGATATCGGATATAAAAAAAATATTTATCAGGGCCAGATGAGGAGGCTCCCCAACAAACTCCCCCTCCGACTCAACTGGGGATCATCGCAAACCCTACAATCAGTCAGCAAGTCTCAAATTTTCCTCTGGGTAAACTCTTGGTCAACATGTCTGGCCCATTGTCATCAGTGTGGATCTTCTCAAGCTCTAACTATCTCGAATCAAGGACATTGCGGATCCAATGATACCGAACATCAATATGTTTCGACCTTCCATGAAAAGTATGATTCTTTCCCAAACAAATAGCACTTTGACTATCACAAAATAAAACATATCTGTCTTGATTAAAATTGATCCCTTGAATAAAAGTTTTCATCCACAAAAATTATTTGCACGCCTCTGTAGCTGCAATAAACTCTGACTCTGTGGTAGATAAAGCAACACATCTCTGCAACCTAGACTGCCAAGATACATCTCCCCCTGCAAAAGTGATCAAATAGCCAGAAGTAGACTTCCTCGAATCGATATCTCCTGCCATATCTGAATCTTTAAAGCCACAAAGTATAGTTTCCCCTTTGCCAAAACACAATCTCAGATTAGAAGTGCCACAAAGATAACGAAAAATGTACTTCACTGCCCTCCAATGCTCTCTTCCTGGATTCGATAGAAAACGACTGACCACACCAACTGCATGAGTTATATCAAGTCTAGTACATACCATGGAATACATCAAACAAACAACATCAGATGAATAAGGTATGTGTTGAATCTCCTCTCTCTCTTCATCAGTAGAAGGTGACTGACTGGTGCTGAGCTTAAAATGTAAAGCAAGAGGAGTACTAACCACTTTAGCTCTATCCATAGAAAATCTCTGAAGAACCTTCTCAATGTATCTCTCCTGTGATAACCACAATTTCATGGCCTTCCTGTCATGGGAGATCGTCATGCCAAGAATCTGTCGTGCTGGCCCCAAGTCTTTCATCGAAAAAGATTAGCAAAGATCCTTTATCAATCTGTCAATTCTAGAAGCATCATGGCCAAAAATGAGCATATCATCAACATAAAGCAATAGTATAATAAAATCATCATCAGTAAATCTCTGAACAAACACACAATGATCAGAAGATGTCTTCCTGAAACCCTGATGAGAAATGACATATTCAAACTTTTTATACCACTGTCTCGGAGCTTGCTTCAAACCATACAAACTCTTCTTCAATCTGTAGACATGATTCTCTTTACCTGTTTCAACAAAACCCTCTGGTTTCTCCATATAAATCTACTCCTCTAAATATTAATGGAGGAAACCTGTCTTAACATCCATCTGCTCAATCTGCAGATCCAAACTAGCAGCCAAACCAAGAACAACCCGAATAGAATACATTTTGACAACAGGTGAGAAAATCTCATCAAAATCAATACCTTTCTTCTGACGGAAGCCTTTAACAACTAACCTTGCCTTGTATCGGGGAACAGAACTGGATTCTTCATTCTTAATCCAATAAATCCACCGATTTTGCAAAGCTCTCTTACCTGTCGGTAACTTCACCAGCTCAAAAGTGTGGTTGTCGTGCAATGATGTCATCTCATCATCCATTGTCGCAACCCATTTGTCCTTCTATTCACTTTCCATCGCCTCATTAAAAGATTCTGGTTCTCCCCCTTCAGCGAGGAGCAAATACTCATTAGGTGAATTCCGAGTAGAAATGGTACGATGCCGAGATGACCTCCGGAGTGGAACTGCGGGTTCATTGATAACCCCAGGAACTGGATCATTAGAAACAAAAGGTGCATCAGAAATATCAACTCCAACCTGTTCACCCTGAGCATCATTCTGCACATCAATGTGATCATCAGAATCAACAATATGAGGTAAATGTGAATCAGAACCTGGCTCAAGACTAAAAAATCCATCCGAAGTTGGAGAAGTGGACTTTTCTCCCTTATCAATATCTGCAATAGTCTGCTCCTCTTTAAACACTGCATCTCGGCTTTTGACAAGTTTCTTCAAAGAAGGATCATAAAACATGTACCCAAACTCATTGTGTCCATATGCAATAAAAATACACTGTCTTGACTTATCATCCAACTTGGATCTCTCATCTCTAGGCACATGAACAAAAGCCTTGCAACCAAAAAATTTCAAGTGATCGTACCTGATCATTTTTCCATACCAAAACTTATCGGGAGTGTCTGTCTGCAAAGCAACTGAAGGTGATAAATTGATAATATAAGCATTAGTAAGCAAAGCCTCACCTCAAAAAAGTCCAGGAAACTTTGCTTCCGAAAGTAAACAACGAACTCTTTCCAAAAAAGTCATGTTCATCCACTCAGCTACACCATTTAGCTGAGGTGTCTTGGGAGGTGTCTTCTAATGCCGAATACCTTCCTGCCTGCAATACTGGTCAAATGGACCACAATACTCTCCCCCATTGTCAGTGCGAATACATTTCAATTTTTTTCCTGATTCTCTCTCAGCAGAAACATGAAATTGCTTAAAAACACTAAGCACCGGACTTTTGGCATTCAAAACATAAACCCAAAGCTTTCGTGAGTAGTCATCAATAAAAGTCACAAAATAAAGACCGCCACCAAAGGTCTTAAATTTCAAAGGACCACAAATGTCTGAATGTACTAATTCAAGTACATGTGACTTCATGTGTGGAGGATGACTGTTGAAACTCACTCTGCTCTGTTTCCCAGCCATGCAATGATCACATGTGTCCAATTTGACACTCTTTAAATCTGGAAGAAGATTTTGCCTGGCCAAACAACCAAGCCCTTTCTCACTGATGTGACTGAACCTCTTATGCCACAACTTGGACGAAACACTGCACTCAACAACACAAGCAGTATCACATGAAATAGATGCTCTAGTCCAGTAAAAACCTGATTGCTTCTTCCCTCGAGTCACAATCAAAGAGCCCTTGGAAAGCTTCCATTAGCAATCACCAAATGTGCTGATAAACCCTTCATCATCAAGAACGCTGGTAGAAATAAGATTCAAACGAACCTTTGGTGCATGTCGAACATTCTTCAAAATCAGCTTACTTCCAGTACTGGTCTCGAAACAAACAGTCCCGATACCTACGACATCAACATGACTATCATTACCCATCTTCAAAATCCCAAAATTACCTGGGTTGTAAGATGTAAAGAACTCCTTCTTTGATGTCACGTGAAAACAGACACCACTTTCAACAACCCAGCAAGAATGATCAGAAGCAATATTAATGGAGTCATAAACAATAACAAGATCACCCCCTGTAGCGGCAGCGACATGATCATCTCCATCAACATTCTTCTTTGGCTGATTTTCCTTCATTCTGTTTTCTCTTTTCAGCTGATAACAAAACTTCTTAACATGCCCCTTTTTACCACAATGATGACATTCAAAATCTCTCTGCTTTGATCAGGGTTTGCTTATACTTTTACTCTTTCCTTGACTGCTTTGTTCCTGATTCTTTTCCTGGCTTCTCCCCCTGTTCTCTATGACTAAAAGCTCTGAAGATTTCTCTTGAGTACATCTCCTGACTTCTTCATTCAAAATAGCAGACTTAACAAAATTGAATGTCACAGCACCATTAGGAGTAGAACCGGTTAGAGTAACACGTAAATTCTCCCAAGAATCAGGTAACGTGTTAAGCAATAAAAGTGCCAAAACATCATCTTCAAAATTAATACCCATGCTATACAACTGATCAAAACATCCCTGATATTCATTTAAATAATCAGAAATAGACGTACCTTCTCTGTACCTCAAATTCATTATTTGTTTGAGAAGAAACAATTTATTGTTTCCTGTCTTGGAAGCATAGGTAGTCTCGAGCTTCTCCCACAAAGTTCTGGCGTGAGAGATGTTGACAATGTGGTTCATCACGTTGTCTTCAACCCATTGGCGAATGAAGCCACAAACCATCTCATGCTCGAACGTCCATTCTTCATCTGACATCCTTTCTGGCTTCTGGGTACTAAACAATGGAAGATGCATTCGCTTGACAAAAAGCAGATCCTTCATTTTAAGTCGCCACATATGATAATTGGTACCATTCAATAAAATCATCCGACTGTAATTAGCTTCCATAATGAATATGAAATAAAAACCAAACCCTCTGTTACCAGATGTTGGGAAAGATGGCAAGCAATGAATGTGAAAACAACAAAAAACACGAACGCGCAGCGGAGAAATCTTTCTCTCAAACAACGGATGCGTAGCGACAAAAACAGGTGCAGAAAATAAAATTGACACCAGAATTTTTACGTGGAAAACCCAAAAGGGAAAAATCACGGGACCTAATCCAGAAAGAGGGATCCACTAAAATAGATAAGTACATGGTAGAGACTCCCCAAATATGACAGGGATCTCAAAAGTAATACTTAGAAAAATAGTGGATCAAAGTTGGAGTATAGATGCAGTCTGAATGAAATCTGAAAAGAAGAAAGCAGCCTGCTAAAGAAATCCAAATAGATCTGACCGTGAAAGCAGAAGATTGATGTTCGAACAAAAGTGCAGATGAAAAACACTGGGATAGGATCAAAAACCACCGCAGATGAAAGCCGATCAAATCAGAGTAGTTCCACCGGTTGCAAATCTGAAAACCGATCCTTGAAAATGCAACTGCACTGCCTCCAACCACTGCCGAGAGAAGAGCCGCACATCTCATATAAATAGAAGATGAAATCTCATGTATCTCCTAAAAGATATCTCATATCTGAATAAAGATATTAAATATATCTCATCAAAGATATAAAATATATCTTGTCAAAGATATCAGATATATCTTGTCAAAAATATTAAAATATCTTTTTTTAAAGATATCGGATATAAAAAAAAAATATCGGGGCAGATGAGGAGGCGCCCGAACAACAAGCGCCCTCCATCGCATCTGAAGAAACAGAAGAGACCGTCTAGCTCCAAGTCAGGTTTCTTTGCGCATTTCCCATATGGTCCAGCATATGGAGACAAGAAGAACCACCCACACCTTCCTTTCCATGAAGTTATTCCCCAAACCATGAAACCATGATGACAGAAAATCGTGCTAAGAGAACTGCTCTCCCTCCAGACAGGGATGTGGTGTGATGAACGACCAAAGGTAATTCACCAAGTCACTCTGAAAAAACAGGTGCCGAGAGGACTCCTTCACGGGGTTAGCGCAACAGAAACAGTGTGAGGCTAAAGGGATACCTCTCCTTTGAACATTCTCATCGGTTGGGAGGGAGAGCATAATTCCTGATGTGCCAGATCAAAAAATTCATCTTAGTTGGAAGTTCAGTGCACCAGAGCTTCGGCGACCACTCATCCGGGGCATCATCTGCATGACGAAGCCTCCTGTAATCTTGGTAAACAAACCTTCCCGAACCTGAGCAAGTGAAGCAAAAAACTATCGGGGTCGTTATTCATAACAATGCTTTGAAACACCTTCATCTGATCTGGAGAAAGGGTCGCCTGGATGAGATCATACTGCCCAGCTGCCTCGCTGAACGAGATATCCAGACGAGGACAGCTTGGAAAGGCAAGACTATCGCCGACCAAATTTGCTGTCAAGAAGATGACATCACCTTTCTCGATGATCCATCGAACATCACCACAAAGAGCTTCCAGGTGGGAGAACATGCATCGCGCCAGGATAGAAGGTTGTGGAACACGAGAAGCAGACACCTCCCATTGGCCACCGTACCGCTCCCTGAAAAACTCCACCCATTGAGATTCCCCAACAAGAATATGCCAAGCCAGCCTTCCTTGCATGCCCTGCAAGGCATCATTGAGATCCCGTAACCCAACACCACCCTCGGCCACAAGCTTAGCGAAACGGTGCTAGGAAGCCCCGTAATAGCGACCAACTTGATTCAAGTCCCAAAGGAAAGCATTCATCGCCCTCTCCATCCTCCCAACAACCCCTTTGAGGGGTTTGATAATTTAAAAAACATGCATTAGAATTGAAGATAGGACGCGGTTAATCAAGGTAACCCCGCCCCCGAACGACAGAAGCATGTTTTTCTAATTGAAAATCCTTCCCAGTAGGTCATTAGTGATATCATCAAAAAACTACATCTTGATGCGTCCACACGATACCGGAACACCGAGATATAACAGCGGCAGTTGCTTCCGAGGGCCACCAAGAATGCCCTCAATATCTCTACATCTTCTTCCCGAGAACTTGTTGGAAATAAAGACATGGATTTTGGTTGAGTTGATACCTTGACCACTCAAGCAACCATAAATGGACATAGTCTCCATCAGATTGATCAAGGACCTGCGCCTGCCATTAGTAAAAATCAAAATATCATCGGCAAACATTAAATAAGAAACACATTTCATGCCACGCCGACAAATATAATGAGTATGTCTGCCCTCCTCCAGTCCTCTGATAAGATTCCGGGACAAAGCATCTTGGGTCAGAATAAAAAGGCTAGGCGATAAAGGGTCACCCTGACTGACACCTCGAATAGATTTAATGAAGCAGAAGCACTTCCCCATAAGAGAAATAGAGAGCAAGGAGAAGAGTAACACCTAAAGCAAAGGTCACAAAACCAATCTTGAAACCCAAATTTCCTCCTCACACAAATGATAAAGCTCTATTCTATTTTGTCCTAGGCCTTATCTATATCAACCTGTAAGATGAGATTTGAACCTAATGTTTTTTTATGAATGTCATTCTCAAGCTCATTGGTTATTCCAACAGCCCCTTGGATGCTACGGCCCAGATCAAACTCATGTTGTTCCCTCGAAACTAACATTGGAATGACCTCGCTCAACCTTCTTGAAATGATTGTTGCCAAGTTCTTGTATGAAACATTGAAAAGGCAGATAGGCCGATAATGACTAATAAGTGAAGGGTCATTAGTTTTCGGAATAAGAACAACCCTTGATGGACAAGTGTTCCTGTTCAGCGCTCCACCACGGAAGAAGTCTTGAACCGCTTCCACCACCTGACGACCAACCACATCCCAAGAGGGCACATAGAAGGAAACCGGGAATCCATCCAGACCAGGTGCACTATCATGTGGCATACTCAGAACCGAATCCTTGACATCACCCTCAAAAGGAAGTGCTAACAAGAAGTCATTGTCAGGTACCCCACTAATGTAGGCACACATCCAAAGAAGTCCTCTTCCACCACATCATCCCTAGAGCACTCGATGATGGAAGATGCTTCTCCAGCCAGGAGGCCTTCAAAATGATCTAGTGCCATCTCGCCTGCCACTTCCACATCTGATGTGAAAACCCCACTACCGAGGCTTATGTTAATCTTCAGGATCCTCTTCACTTTCATGCATGCATGAAAGAAAGAATTGTTGCAATCATATTCCCTTAACCATCTCACTCGTCACCTCTGCCTATATATTGATTCTATTTCCAACAGCTTCCCAGCAAGAGCAGCCTTTTTGTTAATTACAAAGAAGAATGAAAACATTCTCATCCCAACCGCCAAGGAGAGCCTCTTCCAGTCTGTCAATCTCAACTTGAATACACTTCACCCCAGAAACATCATTAGGTCTCTTAGCCAACCATTGACGAATGTCCTCCTTGAGGCATTTTAGGCATTTTAGGCGTTTTGCAAAGCCACACCAGGACCTCCCAACCTCCCCCTGTTCCCAAGAACCATTAAGCATCTACCTGAAGGACCCCTCTTGATGCCAAGTGCTGGAGTACAGAAAACCTTGATTTCCGGGAACATCCTGCCTGAGTTCCATGAGAAGAGGTGCGTGATCCGAAAGTGATCGAGAGAGATGAGTAACATCCGTCCGAGAGGAGTCTAACCCCTGAATATTCGGAAAGCATCTATCCAGACAACTCCAGATGAGGTTCGGTCCACGACGGTTGTTGAACCAAGTGAATATGGAACCCGAAAACCCCATATCAAGAAGTCCCGTGGATGAAACGAAGCTCCGGAAGTCAAGAATACCAGCATGACTCTTGCTCGAGCCACCTCCATTTTTAGATGGATCTAGGATTGAATTGAAATCCCCTCCGATAAACCACAACAGAGTGCCAGACTAGAAAGATCCCTGATGTTGCCATAATCCCATCCTCCTAGCAGGGTCATTACTGGCATACACGAAAGAAAACAGGACCTCTGACCCATTGCATGAAATTTTAGTATTATTGCATTGCGGCATGAGACTCACCACCTCAATAGACAAGTGCTTTTTCTAGCATATCCAGATGTGATCGTTGTCTGGACACTTGTGATGAAACTTCTGAAAACCTGTTGGATTGGTGTTGCCCGATCCGGTTGGGCCGAATGCTTGTGCCCCACAACTGTCACGGGTCGAGCTCCGCGGTGAGCTCGTTGGAGGTTGCAGGGGGCAAGGCGCCCCTACTCCGGGGGTCCGGGGGCCGAAGTTCCCCGGGACAATTTTTGGCACTATAGCAATGCTGGCCACTGTAGCGGAGCTGACCGAACGACACCGACCGATACTGTAGCGGTGTGGACTTTGGGGTCAACTTTACTGTAGTGCTTTTGACAAAGCTAGTCGCCGTTCACTATAGCGACGCAGACAACTTTTTCAAAAAGTGATCGTCTTCTCCATTGTTTCATAGCCCATTTTCGGGCAAGGGTTTCCACTGAAAAAACCCTCTGTAATTTGTCCTCCCGAATAGTGAAATATTCTGCCTCTCCCGTGGACGTAGAGATTATTCCCAAACCACGTAAATCGCCGTGTCCTTTGCTTTCTTTCGTTTTTTCTCATTTCTGTCGTTGTGTCTCCCGGAAATTCTGCAACAACTGGTATCAAAGGGTGAGTTTGGAATTCTCCAACGATGGCTCTGGATGAAGGAAAAGTGAAGATCGATCGCTTCGATGGAATTGATTTTAGTTTCTGGAGGATGCAGATCGAAGATTATCATTATCAGAAAAAGATGCACTTGCCACTTCTGGGTGTGAAGCCAGCAGACATGGAGAAGTCGGAGTGGGAGCTACTGGATCGACAGGTTCTGGGTGTTGTGCGCTTGACGTTGACCAAAAACATGGTGTTCAACATCAGAGAGGAGAAGACAACGGTGAACCTGATGAAAGCCCTCACAAACATGTACGAGAAGCCTTCTGCGGAAAACAAGGTGCATTTGATACGACGATTGTTCAACCTGAAAATGGTTGAAGGGAAACCTGTTGCAGATCATATCAACGAATTCAATACCATCATAAGTCAGCTGTCATCGGTGGACATTGATTTTGGTGATGAGGTATGTGCTCTGGTTTTACTATCTTCATTACTAGAGAGTTGGGAAGCAATTGTAACAGCTGTGAGCAGCACTTCGGGGAATACGAAGATGGCTCTGAAAGATATACGGGACCTAATCCTTAGTGAGGATGTTTGAAGAAAAGAATCAGACAGATTCTCTGGTTCTTCTTTGAACGTTGAAGGAAGAGGAAGGTACCCACAGCGGGACAATCGCAGAGGACGATCGAAGTCACGAGGAAAGAGTAGAGACAAGGAAAAGGGGTCTGGTCCTACCTGCTGGACATGAGGGAAGAAAGGACATGTCAAGAAAGAGTGCAGAGATAACCGGAAGGGACCTGGAACGAGTGGAGCAAACACTGCAACTGTAGGAACTGATGACGTGTTGTTGCTGAGCGTGGACAGCCCGATGGAGTCTTGGATTTTAGACACTGGGGCGTCTTTTCATTCTACATCAGAGAAGGGCTTCCTGAACAATTTTTTTTCTGGAAATTTTGACAAGGTGCATCTTGCTGATGACGAGCCCTTGAAAATTGTGGGTAAAGGAGATGCATGAATCAAGACCAACAGTGAGAGTTTGCTGGTTCTGGAAAACGTGAGGTATATCCCTGGATTGAGAAGAAATATTATTTCTGTTGGACAACTTGATGATGCAGGGTTGAGTACCACTTTCATTGGTGGTGCATGGAAGATCACCCGAGGAGCTATGGTCATAGCTCGAGGAGCAAAGAATGGCACCATGTACAACATGACAGAAACTTGCATGGTCATGGCTGCATCACTGGAAGTTGTCAGAGGTTCTCAACTGTGGCACTACAAACTCGGCCACATGATTGAAAATGGGATGAAGGTGATGGCAAAAAAAGGGTTGCTACCAGAGCTGAAGTCGGTGTTAGTAGGATTATGTGAAGATTGCATCTTTGGAAAGCAGAAGAATGTGTCCTTTGCAAAAGGAGGCAGAACACCGAAGGCTGGAAAGATGGACCTGGTGCATACAGATGTTTGGGGGTCTGCACCAGTACCATCCCTCGGAGGGTCACAATATTATGTGACATTCATTGATGACTCAACAAGGAAGCTATGAGTTTACTTTATGAAGAATAAATCTAATGTGTTTAAGATGTTTCAGAAGTGGAAAGTCATGGTGGAGAATGAGTCAGGAGCAAAGCTGAAATGTTTGAGGTCTGACAACGGTGGAGAGTATAGCAGTCAGGAGTTCAGGGAATTTTGTTCTGATAATGGAATTCGGTGGGAGAGGACAATCCCGGGAACACCACAACAGAATGGTGTGGCAGAGAGGATGAATAAGACATTGAATGGACGTTCCAGGAGCATGAGACTGCACTCAGGGTTGCCCAAAACCTTTTGGGCTGATGTAGTGAACATGGAAGCGTATCTGATCAATAGGAGTCCATCTGTCCTAATGAGAGAACGCCTACCCGAGTAGCTCTGGTCTGGTATGGAGGTAAAACTCTCAAATTTAAGAGTCTTTGGCAGTTTAGCTTATGTACACATTAATGCTAACTCAAGGGACAAGCTTGATGCTAAGTCCAAACCATGTTTATTTATGAGCTATGGTGTTGATGAGTTTGGTTACCGGGTTTGGGATGATCACAAGATGATGGTTATCAAGAGCCAAAAAACGTGGTATTCAATGAAGGTGTCATGTACAAAGGTCGTCATGAAGCTGAAGATGAAAATGGGAACATTGAATCAAAGTGCAAAGAGCAAGTGGAGCTTGAAGGTGTGTCTGAGCTTGAGAGATCCGAACCGATGGAACCTACTACTCCAGTGGGGTTGAGGAGATCATCAAGGGTGAGAAGACCTGTGCAGAGGTATTCACCATCATTGCATTATCTATTATTGATTGACGGTGGAGAACCAGAATGCTTTGAAGAAACAATACAGCTGAAGGAGTCGAGCAAGTGGGAGCTGGCTGTGAAGGAAGAGATTTCCTTATTGCATGAGAACAACACTTGGGAGCTGACACCTCTGCCAAGAGGAAAGAAAGAATTGCAGAATAAGGGGGTCTACCGGGTCAAGGAAGAACATGATGGAAAGAGGAGGTTCAAGGCAAGACTGGTGGTGAAAGGCTTTCAACAGAAAGAGGGAGTATATTTCACTGAAATCTTCTCACCTGTAGTGAAGCTTACCACCATCCGAGTGGTTCTCAGCATTGTGGCGTTAGAAGACTTGCATCTTGAGCAGCTTGATGTCAAGACTGCTTTCCTTCATGGAGATTTGGAGGAAGATATCTACATGCAGCAGCCAGAGGGATATGTAGAGTCTGGAAAAGAAGATTTGGTGTGCAAACTTCGGAAGAGCCTATATGGACTGAAGCAGGCACCGAGGTAGTGGAACAAGAAGTTTGATTCATTTATGTCTAAAAATGAATATAAACGATGTGACATGGATCAGTGTTGCTACATCAAGTCTTTCAGTGATGAATATATTATATTGCTTCTGTGTGTGGATGAATGCTCATTGTAGGATCATGTATGCAGAGGATTAATGAGCTGAAAGGGAAGTTGACTGAGGAGTTTGAAATGAAGGATCTTGGAGAAGTTGGGAAGATTCTGGGAATGAAGATCAAGAGAGACCGCACAACTGGAACATTAATGTTGTCACAAGATGATTACATTGAGAAGGTTCTGAGGAGATTCAACATGCTGGAAGTAAAGGCAATCTCTATTCCCCTGAAGAGCCACTTCAAACTATCAAAGGAGCAATCACCGAAGACAACAGAAGAGGTGGAGTACATGGCAAAAGTTCCATACGCATCAGCTGTTGGAAGCCTAATGTATGTCATGGTCTCTACTCGACCTGACATTGCTCATGCAGTGAGAGTTGTGAGAAGGTATATGGCTAACCCTGGAAAGCAACATTGGGAGGCTGTGAACTGGATACTAAGGTATTTGAAGGGCAGCAAGGAGGTATCTCTGTGCTTTGGGAAAGGAACTTCATTGCAGGGGTATGTGGATGCTGACCTTAGAGGCGATGTCGACAGCAGGAGGAGTACCACGGGTTATGTTTTTACCTGTAGAGGAACCACGGTAAGTTGGATATCATAATTGCAGAAGGTGGTGGTTTTATCCACCACAGAGGCAGAATACACTGTTGTAACAGAAACTGGGAAAGAGATGGTTTGGCTGAAGAACTTCTTGGATGAATTGGGAAGAAAGCGAGAGGAGAATGTATTGCACTATGACAGTCAGAGTGCTATACATCTTGCCAAGAACTCAGTGTTTCATGCCCGGACGAAGCACATTCAGTTGAAATACCATTTCATTAGAGGTTTGATGCAGGATGAGTTGCTGACATTGCAGAAGATATGTGGAACCAACAATCTGGCAGACATGTTGACAAAGCCGATGGTGCTACAGAAGTTGAGACACTGTTGTTCCTCTGTTGGTCTCCACTGATGAATGGAGGATGAGAGACAGAATGGAGGACCTGATAGGATCACAAGAGGAAAAGAGTTTGTATTTTATGAATCTGTGAATGGGAAGCACGCCACTGGTGAGGGAAGAAGAGGAAGAACTTAGATTAAGTAAATTGTCTTTATCAGTTGCATCGAAGCATAACAGTGCAGCGGATCAGGCTACAAGTGGGAGATTGTTGGATTGATGTCGCTCGATCCGATTGGGCCAAATGCTTGTGGCTCGCAATTTTCGCTGGTCGAGCTCCGCGGTGAGCTCGTTGGGGGTTGCAGGGGGTAACACGCCCTTGCTCCGGGGGCCGGGGTCGAAGGCCCCGTGCCATTTTTTTGGGCTGTAGCAATGCTGACCACTGTAGCGGAACTGACCGACCGACACCGACAGACACTGTAGCGGTGCGGACTTCGGGGTCAACTTTACTGTAGCGCTTTTGACAAAACTAGCTGCCGTTCACTGTAGCGACGCGGACCACTTTTTCAAACAGTGATCGTCTTCTCATGACCACCTGGAGAAAGTGGAGTGATGGCCACGGTCTCACAGTGAGGCTGAAACAGGTGTGACATGCCACTGTGTACCCTCAAATTAAAAAGAACGGATAAATTAGTACATTAATAAACCTAAAATTAGATTAATCAATTAATAAATTAAATTAAATAGAATGAAATTGAAAAATAAATAAATAAAACAATGTTAAAAAATAAAATTAATTGTTCTAAATTTAAAATAAAGAATTTATTTGGGTTTAATAATTTAAAACACATTAAAAAAATATTGTTGCTTGCTTAGATTGATTAACCAACTAATTAACCAAAGAACTAAGTAACTAATTAATTAAATAATAAAGATGTTAGTTGAATAAAATTGGTAAGTTAAAATTATTTAAATTATTAAAAGAATTAAAAACAAGCTTGTGTTAATTATTTACAATTTAAAGAATAAAGAATTAACTAATTTAATAAATGAATTAATTAACTAAATAGAATGAAAAATTATAAAAATAAAAGAATGAATAAATAAAAGTCTAATTGGCAAGACTAAATTAATTTAAGAATTATTTAAAATGACACTAATGCACATTAAAAGACATGTTTTAAACTAAAAACTGATTATTCTACACAACAAGTACAAAAACACAACAATTATCAAATATTTACTAAAAACAATCATTTTGGTATAAAAAAGTCAATAAAAACTACAAAAATGATGTGGCAAAGAGTGTGAAAACACTGCCACATCATCAAGGTGCTTAATTAAAAGGGGGTTTCAACCCCATTTAAGGGAAATAGTATAGCACCTCACTATCAACCGCTCCATCAATATTAATTTTAAAAATAGTTAGAGTCAGTTATTTGGAAAACAACTTTTACATTGATGCGATTTGGGGGTTTTACCACTTGGTGTTCTCATCAGAACCTAGAAAGGAGCCCAACGAGTCTCCCAAAACGTGCATAATTGCGGGGGTGTGGAAAGGTAGTGGGAGGCCAGGTAAACTAAGCCAGACGGCCGCAGAAGAAGACTCCCACCACAGAGCGCATCCCTAAACCAAATCCCTTTGGCTACACCGCCTGGAGCCACATCCGCCTCAAGATGAAGGGAGGTGATCGCAGCGGCCGGAGGATATACTTCGGATGGGAGAGAAGAATCCATTTACATGACAACCACTAGCTTGTTATTAGACCAGTTGTCTGCTTTAGTTCACAATAGCCTCCCCATACCCTATCCATCGTGCAACCCACTTCCTCAATGATATACTTATCGTATGATATTTGGAATAAATTTTTCTATAAGAAATCCAAAAACTTCATTCGAATCATGATGTTGAGTTTTTAGTATAACTCATACATAGTAACACACTTATTTCATAAAATTCATATTGTATAGACTCAATTGAGTGGAATTAATTAATGAAATAATTCCCGAAGAATCTTGATAGGGGATTCATTTAGAAAAGTGTATCACTATGGGGTGCATCTATTCTTTTTATTACTAATAATGAAAGATCAATGTGAATCTGCATTTATTATCAGCAACTGAACATGATCACAATAAATAATAAACTCCCTAAACCCCATAATGATTATTTGTTGATATATTATAAGTATATTAATATTTTTTCTCTACGCTTTATCTTTAATTTCGATAATATCAGTAGAGGTTCAAAATAGAAGAGATACACATGAAAACATTACATTCATGGTATGGACACAATGAATTTATAAGGACACCATTTAGTCTCTCTAATAACCTTGTTATCTTCATTTATTTAATTATTATTTTTTTTGATATTACTATGATCAGTATGTGGTTGTCTTTACAGATGATATTCATACATATTCCATGAGAAAAAAGAGAATGCAGATCAGTTGAGGATTTTACATAAGATATTAATGAAGGATAACCTGTATGAAAATTTTATCATGTGTCAATTTTAGATATAAAACGATTCATTCATGGGATATATAATCTCGAATGAGGGTATATTGGTGGATCCATCAATGATCAAAATTATTGGGAATTGGCCCATACCAACCATTTCTGCTGAGATATGTTGTTTTCTTGGTTTTTCTAGATATTATAAACACGTTATAGATAACAATCATGGTTTTGTAATTCAATCACCATGTTAAATCAAAAGTGATCTAATTTTATTTAGAATGATAAATGTGATAAAAATTTAAAGAAAATGAAAAAAGGACATCCAACATGCCTATGCTTCACTACAGTAATGCGGGGAATGGTTTTTGATATATAGATATGCATCAAATAAGGGACTATGACACAACCCCATGTATAATTATATGGTGATTGATTATACTGCAGGGTAATGGAAGGATCATAGAAAAAACTACCCATATATGGATTTGGAGTTAGCTAAGGTAATTTTTTCATTAAATATATAGAGGTATTATCAATATGGTGAATGGTGTTACATATATAATGATAATAAATTATTAATATATAAATTCACATAGAAAGAGTTTAATATTCAGAAAAAAAATGATTGTGGATTTGATTAATGATTTTTACTGCTCAATACATTACAACCATTGGAAAGTGATTACAATGGAAGATTCCATGATTTAAAAGAATCACACGCGCTTATATATGATGAGGATGACATAAGATAAATTATTTTTAGATTCTAAAATGATGGATCTATAAATAATGAATAAAGGGGATAAATCTTATCTTTCTCAAATGAGTGTAATACTATCTATCCAATTGATGATTAAAGAGGTGCAGAAGGATGGTCCGGAGCTACAAAATAAGGTGAAAAATATAACTAATCTCAAGCTTGATTGACTAGGAACCATGTATCTTTCCCTTCAATAATACACTATGACGTTAGAGAAATATCATTTCTCATCATTATTTATACATCATAGAATTATGAAGATGTATAGTGTTCTTAAATATAATACATCATGGGAAAAAATATTGATTGATATAGAAGATTATGTATCTCGATGATTGGAATGCTAACATGTTAAGGTGGAGATATAGAATTCCAAGTGGATGTTATAACCATAATACATACAAAAATGGAATTGGGAAAATATACCAAAATTCCATTTTGGTTTTAGTTAATATTATAACAAATTTAATAAAATTCATTACAATTAGTGAAGATTTAAATCTTGATCAGATTTCAAGGATATATATTTAGGAAGGTATAAGGATTCACTATGTGCCACATTCTGTTACATCTAATCTGGATTTGAATGTTACCTCATTAATTCTAGTGAAATCATGAAAAAACTATATATTTAGAGTTGTGTTTTAGATCATATTATCACCCTAAGATATATTTCTATTATGATCGAACTAATATATTATTGTAGGATATAATGAGATCCTACTCTATGTATTTCCAAGGTGGTATGAATCAATACATTCCCCAATTTGAGTTTTCTTACAATAATAGCTTTCACATGAGCAATTAGATGACTTCTTATAAATCTCTCTATGGAAAGAAGTGAATATCCCAAATTTTAATTAATAAAGTTAGAGATAAATACTATTAGGATATGATACTACTAAAAAATAGAAGAGAAGGATAGATCCATTCATAAGAACATCAAGGAAGGTCCTTTTCAAAAGAAATATTATCCTAACAATGGTTGAATATCTCCATAGTTTGATGTTGGTGATAATTTATTCTGGTGAATTTCAATATGGAATAAGGGTATAAGATTTGAAATGAAGGGGAAGATGATCCCTATGTATATAGACCACTTCTAGATTATACATTAAGTTGGGATTATATTTTATCACTTGTGCCACCACCAAACCTCTCTCATGTTCACAAAGAGTTCCATACATCCCTCCTAAGGAAGTACATACCTGATCCGTCCAATGTAATGAATTCAGTGGTTGTATCACTAGATATTGATTCTTCCAATTAATAAATAAAAATTGAAATCCTGGATCACTGAGACAAAGAGATATGAAACAAGATGACTCTCTGGGTTAATGTTGTTTGGCGGAACAAATAATTCAAATAAGATACACGAGAACAAGAGGATATGTTGAAACATTGATATCTTCATTTTTGTTTTGTTTTGAAGTTATGAAATTTATAGTGTGAAATTCATTTCAATGTTTTAAGAATTTAACAACCAAAAATTTTATGAAATATTTACCTTTAAATGTATCTCATTTATTCAATAGCTTATGATACACACATACCTGAGTAGAAAGAAACCACGATATAAATACTATTATTTTAAATGACTATTATAACCTAGTTGTTAAAAGTGGTGGTCTAAATAGAAATATACACATTATTAAAAATATGTACACCTATTTTATAATATTTAAATTCATGTATCAATAAGTACTTAATTTTTTTTAGAAATCAAATTAGGCCTCAAAAATACATTTTTATAAAAAAAGAATTTTATTTCATTTTTGAAATATAATTTAAATAATTTCCTCCAAAATTAGAAATTTTATTGATCAAAATAATTTCATTTATGGATAAATCATATAAAATTATATATAGTATTAAATATTTGGCATTTTTTGAAATGATTTATTTTTATATGAATTGCTAAAAATTGGATTTTTTTTTAAAAACTACCTTTTCATTTCATGCATATAAAAATTTAATTTTTTTTAAAATTATTTAAAAATTATAATAATTAATTTTATTAGAAATAATAATATTTAATTAATTGGAATAAAATATATTTTGGATTTTTTTTTGAAAATATTTT
Organism: Viscum album; assembly: GCA_963277665.1. Lineage (NCBI taxonomy): Eukaryota > Viridiplantae > Streptophyta > Magnoliopsida > Santalales > Viscaceae > Viscum > Viscum album. The sequence continues at coordinate 1,967,309,535 of OY728121.1, forward strand.
AAACATGAGAAAATATTTATTTTATAAAAAAAATGATTTTCTTCGTGTTTTGTTGGTTTAATTTTAAATTAAATTATACAACATCTATACATTTAATTTGATAAAATCGTATAAATATATTTAATTAACATATATATTATAATTTATCATGAAAATCCTAATTTTTGGTCAATATTAATAGTAATGACAATACATATTTTTCATTTCCTTAAAAGAGGTACAATTGAGTTAAAACCATGGGGTAAAATATCTAATTCACTCTTACACGTGAATTTATCCTATTTTATGAGTTTTTTCAAAACAAATATTTTATTATTGTATGAAGTAATTTATTTTTAATAATTATTTTTAAATTGGGAACCCAATTATGACCTTTGCGAAGACAAATTATATTTTATTGAAATTAAACACTATTTAGGTTCTTTTAATTTAATTTCATGGTTTTTATATTATATTTGGGTTTTTAGGACAAAAATATGAAAAAATACATTATTTTATTATATAAGAAAATTTTGGATTTTTTTATTAATTTATGTCAATGATAAATAATTTTTCCTCTTAAATAGTGTATTTTTCTAAAAATAGTTCTTCATGCTTATTTTTTATATTATGAAAAATAATTTCCTCAGTCCGTTTAAATTAAATATGATAAATATATCCAAATTTTTTAATAATCATATAAAAATTTAGTTTGATTTCATCTTTTAATTTTGTTCATATAATTATTATATCATAGTTAAACATAAAATGAGTTTAAAGTGCTCTAATAATGAGAGACATGTAAAGACCCGTAAATTTCAAGGAAATTTTTTTCTTAATTTTCTTTGAAATTTTACAAGAGCGCAGTTTCTGACGGCACCTGATTCCGAGGCCCGGTGTGCCCGGAATCAATTTCCGAAGTTTGGCTCGGGTACGTTCAGTGAACGGACGAGCGGGTTTTTCTAACTTTTGAATCGGTGCCCGGAATCAAATTCTGAGGGCACTGATGAAATCGCAGTGCCAGTTTTTGCTTAGAAACGCCTCTTCCGGAGTTGCGTTTTCTCGGGTGTGGTTTTTAATTTTTGGGCTTAAAGTTAAGAAATAAAATAATTTGTTCGACAAACTTTATTTTATTTCACTTAAGCCACATGAAGCCACTTGAAAGCCACTTAAACTGAGTTAAAACGGATAGGGTGCTATCCAGAAATATCCTACCCCCTTGGTAGGATATTTGTGAGGTGGGGCCCGCACGAGCCCCGCCGTTTCTTTCCGCTAAGTAACACACCCGCGAAAACCCGTCATTATGAAAGTCAACTGACGCATTTTCTTAAATCCTTAACGCACCATTTAATTTGGGCGGTTTATTTCGTGAATTAAATGGGCGGTTTCATTCGTTGAATTAATTCAATGAATTGATGGGTCGTTACTTACCTTTTTCGTTTGTTGGCATAATAATAAAATAAGACCAACAAGTCTTTTTGGAGGATTACACGTTGAGGGGCTTGACGGAATTCTTGAGCCTTCATCCTCCTTCGCGAAGAACACAAAGAACGCGAAGAATGCGAAGAACGCGGAGAACGCCGTCACCCTCGGAGTTTGATGACGCTTCATCCGAGACGTTCTTCGGCGACGTTCCTTCCTCCACGACAAGATCCTTCGATCTTCCGTTGAGGTGAGTGTTTGTGATTCTTTAAATCTCCTTTGTGGTTTTTAACAAAATACGGATTTAATTATTTATAATTAAATCTGTTGTTTCTTGCTCCGTTGAGTTTGTCGACGCAACGCCAGATTCCGCGACGACGCGACGCCGTTCCGCGACGACGCGACGCCCTTCCGCGACGACGCGACGATCCCCTCCTTCCGCGACAAGCAATTCCACGGAGAACGTGCGTACGACGACGACTACGAGGTAGGGGTTGTTGTGAATAATTCCTTTTTCCCATGATCTTTTCTTTTAAAAGTGAAGAACCCGGACAATAAGAACAATTTTAAACCATTAAAATTGTTGATTCGTGTGTTGAATATATTTCTCCCGTTGTTTATCTCTAACGCGGAGGGTGCAGGCCAAACGAACACGGCCCAACAACCCTCTGCCATTCTTCGTTGTTGTGCGGATTTGAAGGGCGATGACGGAACGTGCCGCAATGGAAGTTTGATGGTTCCACAGTGAAGAACGAGTCCCGGGAGGAGCAACGACGTAGACGGGAAGGAAAACGGACCACCGGAGCAACTCCGGTGGCCCGCGGAAGATTCTGGCGACGCGGGTCGCCGGCGCGGCGGCACCCCGGCGCGCTGCCGGACAGAGCCGATGCGGCTTCATCCGCGGCGGCGGTGGCCAATGGACCCGCGGCCGCGCGGGTCCGGCTCGCCCGCACGGGACGCGGCGACAGCCGCGTCCGTTGCTCCAGCGCGGCCCCAACGCGGGGCCGCGGCTTCTCCAAACCGCGGGGGCGGCGCCCCGCGGCACTCGGCCGAGCCGAGCCAGGCCGGTCCGACCGGCCGGGCCGCGCCCGGACCGGGTCGTACCGGGTCGGTTCGACCCGGTTCGGCCGACCCAGGGGGGGTGGGTCGGGCCGGGTCGGCCCGGGCCCGGACCCCCCGTCTTCGGACTATTTTTGGTCAAATGCCTGTAACTTGAGCTACGTGCCTCCAAATGACTCGCCGTCAGTGGCAACACGATCCTTGGATCGAGACGGTCGTTTCGGTATATCGCACTCAAGGTTTCGAAATACTTTGAGTTCGGCCAGGTTGGTTCGTACACGAAACCAACCGGGCCCTCGGAGCGGAAACGCTCATATCTTGAGCTACGGACGTCCGATCGACGTGCCGTCGACTTCGTTGAATTACTCTAAGTGAGACGGATCTTTTGGCATACTCCGCTCGAGGTTTGGATGCAGGTGGAGTACGTTCAGGTTGGTTTTGCCTTAAAAGCCAACCGGGCCCCTCGAACGAAAAAGCCAATAACTCTCAGACCGGGCGTCCGATTGACGTGCCGTCTGCAACGTTGAGTTCCTGTTGATGATACGGAACTTTTGGATATATAAACTTCGGACTTTGTGTCAGTTGATATATCAGCCTCTCGGCTCGTGGAGCGGACCCTCCCGAACGAGCTTGCTGTGTGTGGGAACCCTAGTGCTGGCTGCGACTGCTACTTCGACAGCACCCTCCCGAACGAGCTTGCTGTGTGCGGGAACCCTAGTGTTGGTTGCGACTGCTACTTCGACAGCGACGACCGTGCAGAGATCCTCTGTGGACTTCGGCGACGACCGTGCAGAGATCCTCAGTGGACTGTGGCGACGACCGTGCAGAGATCCTCAGTGGACTGCGGTGACGACTGTGCAGAGATCCTCAGTGGAATGCGACGACTACTGCACTCAGCGATCCTACGTGGATCAGTGCTACAGGTCCTGTGTGGGCCCGATCCTGTGTGGGTCCGATCCTGTGTGGGTCAGCGCTCAGCGGTTCTGTGTGAGCCAGCGCCTACAGGTCCTGTGTGGGCCCGATCCTGTGTGGGTCTTTGCGGGGGTTAGTACCTTTCGATCCTTTGTGGGTCCGACGACTTAGATGGATCAGTGATCATCTTTATCATCATACAAGAAGTATACCTGTGTGAGCTGAATCCTGTGTTACTCTCCTTTGTGGATTGTGTTGAGCTATCCTATGTGGATTTACTGTTTACTCTCCTTTGTGGATTGTGTTGAGCTATCCTCTGTGGATTACTTTTAGTCTCCATTGTGGATTGTGTTGTGCTATCCTGTGTGGGTTTACGTTTTGATTTCCTGTGTGGACTGGGTTGTGCTTGAGCTCGGACGTTGGAGCCGAGTGGGAATTGATGACTTAGGTATATGTATGGGAATATACCTAAGCAGTGTCGGTTGTTACTTCGTGATTGTATCTTTCCTTTGTGGATTATCCTTTTTGTATTTCGAGAGACCTTCGGGGGTCTCGGGGTCCCTACTGAGTAGCTTGTACTCACCCCTGCACGGGCATTGCCCGCACTTCATTGTGTTGGTTGCAGACGACGAACATCGCTGATCGTGGCAGAGGCGTGCGGAGCAGGACTGTACGTGGAGGTGGACCACTGGGTGGGACATACTCGGAACGGTCAGGTGGACCCGAGGAGCAGTGGAGGCTATCTGTACCCACCCTTCAGGTGGGACTTCCAGAGGACGGCTCGATGCTGCGGCTTTTCTTTTTAGTTGCTGTTTTTCCCTTTCAGTTGTACTTTACAGTTGAGCTTGTATTTCCGGCCCCTTTTACTTTCAGCACAGCTTGTTACAGTTTTACTTAGTGTTTACTTTTCCGCTTGCTTACTCTGTGGTGCTTGTTTACTTTTCAAAGGCAATGCCTTCCCTTTTTGTTGGGATTTACGCCATGGTACTAGTCACCAGCCCCTGGACTATGGAAGGCGGGCTTGGGGTAGTCACGGCACGGGCCCCGAGGACGGGTCGTGACAAATTGGTATCAGAGGTGGTCGGTTCTACCGCAGACTCTGATCTTCTTCTATGTGAAGCAATAGTGTTTAGCATATTGGGTGTGGTTATCAGTCCAGGGAGCCCAATGTTGGTGCGGCGGCCGACGTATCCGTACACCAGGACCCCGACTCCTGATTTCCGACTTAATGCACGAAAACATTGATTGCATGTCTGTTTCAAGTTTTCATTGTGATTACTTGTGTCAGCTCACCAGGTATACTGTTCTGACCGTGGCGCACTTGTTTTCTTTTCAGGATGGCCCGACGACAGCAGCCAGCTAGGGTTCTGAGAGTAGAGCGCGACGACAGCCCGCCGAGCGACGAGGCCTCGGTACAGGGCCCGTTGACAGCAGAGGCACCGGCGGTACCTTTACCCGCCGAGCCCCCGATGCTTCCAGCACCGACCGCTGATGATGCACGACGCCTCGGAGCTCTACACGAGTTCCAGCGCGAGCGACCACCCAGGTTTCGTGGGGAGACGGACCCCTAGGCATCAGAGGACTGGCTGGAGGCGGTCGTTCGAGTTTTCAGGCTAGTGAGGACACCAGCAGACCTCATGGTGATCCTCGCGGCGAGCCTACTGAACGCAGCAGCAAGACGATGGTGGAGCTTGATGCTCCAGGTACACGATGAGGCATCTCTTCTCTGGATGGACTTCGAGAGCCTCTTCTACTCAGAGTTCATCCCAGCCACCCTCCGTGCGGTGCACATTCATGAGCTTCTTCAGCTGCGGCAAGGCAGCTTGACGGTCGCCCAGTATGCGGCGAGGTTCACTGACCTTTCTCGCTACTCAACAGACATGGTACGAGACCCCTTCTTCCGGGATCGGACCTTCGAGCAGGGATTGAGACATGAGATCAGGGCATCGCTGATCTCCCTCAGCATCCCGACCCAGGAAGGAGTACTGGAGCGAGCCCTTCTGATCGGGAGCTTTCTGGCTTAGTCTACAGTGAGACCCACCACAGGGCGGCAGATAACAGAGTCTTCGGCAGCAGGTAGCCGACGGATGACTCAGGGTTCCAGGCAGACCAGACCCTCTCGTAGACGACCTCAGGACACTGGCTCAGCACTGCAGGGCACACAGCACGAAGACAGTCTTCCTAGAGGCAGGCAGTGCTACGTGTGCGGTGGGCAGGGCCACATGGCTCGTGACTGCCCGACCTGCCGTACCGAGGAGCAGTAGACGGTGGAGGGTCCACCCAGGCAGAGGCAGAGGGTCGACCGTGGCGGTCCGTAGGGAGGAGGTGGATGAGGCATAGGAGCTGGCCGAGCAGTAGGTGGTGGGCGATGCTTTGAGACTCTACCACCACCACCACCAGGAGGTCCGCCCCGACCACAGGGAGCTGGCGGGCAGAGACAGGCACAACTCCAGGCAGCAGAGGCCTACGACCACGGCGCGCCAGAGATGATTCGAGGTACGATCTGTGTCTATTCCACCCTTGCTGTAGTTCTTATAGACACAGGAGCGAGTCACTCTTTCATATCCGCTGCCCTTGTTCGGAGCTCGGAGATTCCGACAGAGCCGTTGGCTCGATCCTTACGGCTAGAGACTCCTACGGGAGGAGACTCGATGATTACGCGCTGGTGCCGGAAGTGTGAGCTTACTCTAGGAGGCGAGAGATTCAGCTGGGATCTTCTTGTAGCAGCGTCGAGGCCTTACGACGTCATCTTGGGCATGGATTGGTTATCTATAGTCCATGCTCAGATTGACTGTTTTAGGCGCAAGGTGCGATGTGTGCGCACCGATGGGAGCAGGTTCACCTTCACCGGCGAGAAGGGAGCCTTCGAAGCACAGGATGGACTCACGCAGAGGAGAGGGCATCCCATCACTCATCAGTTGGCTAGCCTCATCCTTGGAGAAGTTGACGTGAGGAGTCCTAGTTTTCTTGCAGTGGTGGATCAGTATGCGGACGTCTTTCCCGATGACGTTCCAGGGCTACCTCCTCGCAGAGAGGTAGACTTTTATGTTGATTAGTACCCCAGGACAACCCCGATATCCACTCCATCGTATCGGATGGCCCCCGTAGAGCTTTAATAGCTAAGGGTACAGTTGGAGGACTTGCAGGGCAAGGGGTTCATCCGACCCAGTGTTTCACCCTGGGCTTTGCCGATATTGTTCGCCAAGAAGGCGGACGGGAGCTTGCGACTGTGTGTCGAATATCATCACCTGAACCAGGTGACAGTGAGGAACAAGTATCCGCTACCGAGGATTGATGACCTCTTCGATCAGCTCAAGGGATCATGGTGGTTCTCGAAGATAGACCTCAGGTCAGGCTATCATCAACTCAGAGTTCGAGACGAGGACGTGCAGAAGATGACCTTCAGGTGTCAGTATGGACACTATGAGTTCTTGGTTATGCCTTTCAGCGTAACCAACGCTCCAGCAGTGTTCATGAGCCTCATGAATAGGATCTTCCAACCATACCTCGATCGATTTGTCGTGGTCTTCATCGACGACATTTTGGTGTACTCGACCACCGAGGAGGAGCATGCCTACCACTTGCGGGTTGTACTAGACACACTCCGAGAGCACCAGCTTTATGGAAAGCTCTCGAAGTGCCAGTTCTGGTTACGTGAGGTCAACTTCTTGGGGAACGTCATTTCTGAGGTGGGAGTTGCTGTGGATCCCGCGAAGATCGAGGCAGTGCTAGCTTGGGAGCCACCCAGGAGCGTGACAGAGGTGCGGAGTTTCTTGGGTCTAGCCGGATACTATCAGAGATTTTTTCCGGACTTCTCCAGAGTTGTGGCGCCACTATCAGCTTTGACGAAGAAGGGGAAACCCTTTGTGTGATTAGACAGATGTGAGCAAAGCTTTCAGGAGCTGAGACATAGATTGACCAGTGCACCTATCTTGAGGTTGCCTGAGGAGGGAGTTAGATACGTAGTCTACTGCGATGCATCAGGTACCGAACTTGGGTGTGTCCTGATGCAGGAGCAGGCCGTGATTGCCTATGGATCATGTCAGTTGAGGCCGCATGAGTAGAACTACGCTACCCATGACCCGGAGTTAGCAGCAGTGGTCTTCGCTCTGAAGACATGGCGGCACTATCTGATGGGCGAGCGCTTTACAGTCTTTTCTGACCACCAGAGTCTCAGGTACATCTTCTCGTAGAAGGACCTGAACCTGAGACAGCGGCGATGGCTCGAGTTCCTCCAGGACTATGACTTTGAGATAGTCTATACTCATGGGAAGGGGAACGTGGTAGCCGATGCCCTCAGCAGGAGGACGGGCATTAAGCTACTTTAGGAGGCGACAGAGCAGCTAGACGCCTTGCAGATATCCTTCGTGGATAGAGATGGAGCAACCTTCCTTCAGTCTCTCACAGTCACCCCTCCACTACTGCAGCGGGTCAGAGAGGCACATCGTGAGGACGCCGACTGTGAGACGCGGCGTGCACAAATATCCTCGGGACAGACACTTGATGGCTTCTCCTTTGGAGCAGAGCATGACATCCTTTTCATAGGACGTACCTTGGTACCAGTTTCTTTACGAGATGAGGTGATGAGAGAGTTTCACACTTCTCCTTTGGTGGTACATCCTGGAGTGGCGAAGATGTACTAGGATCTCAGACGACATCACTGGTGGCCGGGCATGAAGAAGGATGTGGCAGAGTTCATTTCACGGTGCCTCACCTGCCAGCAGGTGAAGGTAGAGCATCAGGTACCAGCAGGCTTGGTACTGCCCTTGGAGGTCCCGGAGTGGAAGTGGGACGGGATATCTATGGATTTAGTGACTGGACTTCCACGCACTTCCAGAGGTCACGACTCCATTTGGGTGATTGTTGACCGACTCACCAAGTCGGCACACTTCTTACCCATCAGAGAGCAGGGCTCAGTGGAGAGATTGGGGCGTCTCTACGTTCAGGAGATTGTACGGCTTCATGGTGTGCCATCGACTATCGTCTCTGATCGGGACGCTCGTTTTACTTCCCGGCTTTGGAAGGGGTTGCAGGAGGCGTTCGGGACGCGGCTACGTCTGAGCACCGCCTTTCACCCTCAGACGGATGGTCAGACGGAGAGGACCATTCAGACTCTCGAGGACATGCTCTGCACATGTGTCCTTGACTTTGGTCACAGCTGGGAGGACCACCTACCCTTGGTGGAGTTCGCGTACAACAACAGCTACCACTCCACCATCAAGATGGAACCATACGAGGCGTTGTACGGCAGGCCTTGCAGATCTCCTTTGTGCTGGACAGACCCTGGGGAGTCAGCACTTGTGGGACCAGAGATGGTCCGGGCCACGACAGAGAAGGTACAGGTCATCCAGGAGCAGATGAGGACAGCTCAGAGCCGGCAGAAGTCTTATGCTGACAGGAGGCGGAGGCCATTAGAGTTCGAGGATGGCGACCACGTCTTCTTGCATGTCTCACCTCGACGTGGTTTGCGGAGATTTGGCCAAGGCGGCAAGTTGTCTCCACCCTTCATCGGAACCTTCCAGGTCCTCACCAGGATTGGCGAGGTGGATTATCGCCTGGCTCTACCACCTTAGTTGCACCGGGTGCACGACGTCTTCCACGTATCTCAGCTGAGGAGATACGTGCACGACCCGACGCACATCATTGACCATGGGGAGCTAGACGTGGATGATGGGGCGACTTTTGAGGAGGTCCTGGTGGAGATAGAGGATCGACATGAGCGGGTCCTACGTGGCCGATCGATTCCTCTTGTACGCATCAGATGGCAGCACGGGAACCTCCAGGAGAGCACTTGGGAGCGGGAGGCTCAGATGCGTGCTCAGTACCCACATTTGTTTCCCTAGTTTTTGATGTATCTTTACGGGGACGTAAATCCCGGATGTGGGAGTAATGAAAAGACCCGTATATTTCAAAGAAATTTTTTTCTTAATTTTCTTTGGAATTTTACAAGAGTGCAGTTTCTGATGGCACCTGATTCCAAGGCCCGGTGTGTCCGGAATCATTTTCCGAAGTTTGGCTCGGGTACGTTCAGTGAACGGACGAGCGGATTTTTCTAACTTTTGAACCGGTGCCCGGAATCAAATTCTGAGGGCATCGATGAAATCGCAGCGCCAATTTTTTCTTAGAAATTCCTCTTCCGGAGTTGCATTTTCTCGGGTGTGGTTTTTAATTTTTGGGCTTAAAGTTAAGAAATATAATAACTTGTTCGACAAACTTTATTTTATTTCACTTAAGCCACTTGAAGCCACTTGAAATCCACTTAAACTGAGTTAAAATGGATAGGGTGCTATCCAGAAATTTCCTACCCCCTTGGTAGGATATTTGTGAGGTGGGGCCCGCACGAGCCCCGCCATTTTTTCCACTAAGTAACGCACCCGCGAAAACCCATCATTATGAAAGTCAACTGAAGCATTTTCTTAAGTCCTTAACGCACCATTTAATTTGGGCGGTTTATTTCGTGAATTAAATGGGTGGTTTCTTTCGTTGAATTAATTCAACGAATTGATGGGTCGTTACTTACCTTTTTCGTTTGTTGGCGTAATAATAAAATAAGATCAACAAGTCTTTTTGGAGGATTACACGTTGAGAGGCTTGACGGAATTCTTGAGCCTTCATCCTCCTTCGCGAAGAACACGAAGAACGCGAAGAACGCGAAGAACGCGAAGAACGCCGTCACCCTCGGAGTTTGACGACGCTTCATCTGAGACGTTCATCGGCGACGTTCCTTCCTCCACGACATGATCCTTCGATCTTCCGTTGAGGTGAGTGTTTGTGATTCTTAAAATCTCTTTTGTGGTTTTTAACAAAACACAGATTTAATTATTTATAATTAAATCTGTTGTTTCTTGGTCCGTTGAGTTCGTCGACGCAACGTCGGATTCCGCGACGACTCGACGCCCTTCCGTGACAATGCGACGCCCTTCCGTGACGACGCGACGATCCCCTCCTTCCGCGACGAGCAATTCCGCGGAGAACGTGCGTACGACGACGACTACGAGGCAGGGGTTGTTGTGAATAATTCCTTCTTCCCGTGATCTTTTCTTTTAAAAGTGAAGAACCCCGGACAATAAGAACAATTTTAATCCATTAAAATTGTTGATTCGTGTGTTGAATATATTTCTCCCGTTGCTTATCTTTAACGCGGATGGTGCGGGCCAAACGAACACGGCCCGACAACCCTCCGTCGTTCTTCGTTGTTGTGCGTATTTGATGGGCGACAACGAAACATGCCTCAACGGATGTTTGATAGTTCCTCAGTGAAGAACGAGTCCCGGGAGGAGCAACGGCGCAGACGGGAAGGAAAACGGACCACCGGAGCAACTCCGGTGGCCCACGGAAGATTCCGGCGGCGCGGGTCGCCGGCGCGGCGGCGCCCCGGCGCGCCGCCGGACAGAGCCGCCGCGGCTTCAGCCACGGCGGTGGTGGCCAACGGACCCACGGCCTCGTGGGTCCGGATCCCCCGCACGGGACGTGGTGACAGCCGCGTCCGTTGCTCCAGCGCGACCCCAATGCGGGGCCGCGGCTTCTCCAAACCGCGGGGGCGGCGCCCCGCGGTGCTCGGCTGCTCGGCCGAGCCGAGCCAGGCCGGTCCGACCGGCCGGGCCGCGCCCGGACCGGGTCGGGTCGACCCGGTTCGGCCGACCCAGGGGGGGGGGGGGTCGGCCCAGGCCCGGACCCCCCGTCTTCAGACCGTTTTCGGTCAAATGCCCGTAACTTGAGCTACGGGCCTCCAAACGACTCGCCTTCAGTGGAAACACGATTCTTGGATCGAGACAATCGTTTTGGTATATCGCACTCAAGGTTTTGGAATACTTTGAGTTCGGCCGGGTTGGTTCGTACACAAAACCAACCGGGCCCTCGGAGCAGAAACGCTCATATCTTGAGCTACGAACGTCTGATCGATGTGCCGTCGACTTCGTTGAATTCCTCTAAGTGAGACAGATCTTTTGGCATACTCCGCCCGAGGTTTGGACGCAGGTGGAGTAAGGTCGGGTTGGTTTTTCCTTAAAAACCAACTAGGCCCCTGGAACGAAAAAGCCAATAACTCTCAGACCGGGCGTCCGATTGACGCGCCGTCTGCGACGTTGAGTTCCTGTTGACGATACAGAACTTTTGGATACATCAACTTCGGACTTTGTGTCAGTTGATGTATCAGCCTCTCGGCTCGTGGAGCGGACCCTCCCAAACGAGCTTGCTGTGTGCGGGAACCCTAGTGCTGGCTGCGACTGCTACTTCGACAGAGAGGACCGTGCAGAGATCCTCAGTGGACTGCGGCGATGACCGTGCAAAGATCCTTAGTGGACTGCGACGATGACTGTGCAGAGATCCTCAGTGGACTGCGACGACTACTGCACTCAGCAATCCTACATGGATGAGTGCTACATGTCCTGTGTGGGCCCGATCCTGTGTGGGGCCGATCCTTTGTGGGTCAGCGCTCAACGGTTCTGTGTGAGCCAGTGCCTACAGGTCCTGTGTGGGCCCGATCCTGTGTGGGTCTTTACGGGGGTTAGTACCTTTCGATCCTCTGTGGGTCTGACGACTTAGATGGATCAATGATCATCTTTATCGTCATACAAGAAATATACCTGTGTGAGATGAATCCTGTGTTACTCTCCTTTCTGGATTGTGTTGAGCTATCCTATGTGGATTTACTGTTTACTCTCCTTTATGGATTGTGTTGAGCTATCCTATGTGGATTACTTTTACTCTCCTTTGTGGATTGTATTGTGCTATCCTGTGTGGGTTTACGTTTTGCTTTCTTGTGTGGACTGGGTTGTGCTTGAGCTCGGGCGTTGGAGCCGAGCGGGAATTGGTGACTTAGGTATATGTATGGGCATATACCTAAGCAGTGTCGGTTGTTACTTCGTGATTGTATCTTTCCTTTGTGGATTATCCTTTTTGGATTTCGTGAGACCTTCGGGGGTCTCGGCGTCCCTACTGAGTAGCTTGTACTCACCCCTGCACGGGCTTTTCCCGCACTTCGTTGTGTTGGTTTCAGACGACGGACAACGCTGATCGTGGCAGAGGCGTGCAGAGCAGGACGGTACCTGGAGGTGGACCACTGGGCGGGACATACTCGGAGCAGTCAGGTGGACCCGAGGAGCAGTGGAGGCTATCTGTACCCACCCTTCAGGTGGGACTTCCAGAGGACGGCTCGACGCTGCTTCTTTTCTTTTCAGTTGCTGTTTTTCCCTTTCAGTTGTACTTTACAGTTGGGCTTGTTATCCGGCCCCTTTTACTTTCAGCACAACTTGTTACAGTTTTACTTAGTGTTTACTTTTCTGCTTGCTTACTCTGTGGTGCTTGTTTACTTTTTCAAAGGCAATGCCTTCCCTTTTTGTTGGGATTTACGCCTTGGTGCTAGTCGCCAGCCCCTGGCCTATGGAAGGCGGGCTTGGGGTAGTCACGGCACGGGCCCCGAGGACGGGTCGTGACAAGACAAATTAAAAAGTATCCAAGGCTTTGAAAATTTTTATTGTATGAATTTATTTACACTTTATAATATCTTAAAACATAAATTTTCATGCCCGGGTTTTACTTAACATAATTATGATATATTTATATATATTATTTAATTTTTATTCTAATTCATAGCCAATCATTTCACCCCCATATAAAAGGATTAAAATTATCCTCTCCTATCCACACTTCATAATTATTTTATATTTTATAATCACTAATATAAAATATTTATAGTTTATTTACCCATGTCCTAGAGATATTTGAATTTCTATAAGATCATCCATTATGGATGAAGGTGTATTTTATATGAGGTCTCTCAACAAAGAGGTATAACTCTTAAATGAGTACTTCCAATTTTATTTCATTATATACCTCCTATAAATTAATGATATACATTATAAAATAATGAATTAAGTAACATAAATATAATTTTTTATTATAATGATGGAACATCCATTATCCACCTCAATTATATCCAATAGGAAATGAAAACATCATTCATATGTATATCTGTCTTACCATCTCCACGTTGTAGTGTATTTTTTTCTTCACCATATTAAATGTATGAATATAAAGATGTAAATATTATTTATATTTGACATTTATGATATAATTATTTCTTTATTATGAGAAAATATTATTTTCCATTTCTTCTTCTTTTTATTTTATATGTGGAAACAACATTCATGCATATGTACGGTCTATCATCTCGATGAACAATGTAAATCATTATTATCTCTATAAATTTCATGGATAAATATATATATATATAATATATATATATTATATTTATATCATAATTCCATTTATTTAGTTTATGAAACCATGATAAATGGTTATGGTTTGAGACCTTCGATCCGAAACATGCATGAAAAACAGAGTTATCACACGAAACAATGATTTCAATTTATAATTTTCCAAAAAATAGACGATAAGGTGTTATAAGTATATCATATATTGTCTGATATATATGATTAATTATCTAGAATATATTCCTAATAAATTCAACTTTTTATATATGTTGTTTTAATGCGTACAAATAAATAACACTGTAGCTCATGTATTTATGTTTCAATCTCATTTAATTGGGATTCTTTATGATTTTTTTATATTTTAGAAATTATTTGATCCATATATAAGAAACATATTTATTATTAATCAAATATTTCTATTCATTGAATTTTAAAATAATACTACCATTATACTATCAAGGATATATAAATTTATTTGGATAATGTTTTTAATAAAAAGAGGAATTATTTTCTCTTTGGTTAAGAATAATTTTATTCCATGTACATGTTTCATTTAAAATGTGTTAAAGAGTGTTTTGATATTATCCTAGTAATTATTAATCTCAATATTCCTCTTTTTGACTTTTTATAAAAAAATAAATGGAATCAACTTGTGGTTTTCTAAATGTGGTATATTTTTCTTTTTACTGATAATTTGAATTGAATATGTGTTCTAACAGACACAACATGAAATGAATTTCATGCCATAATTGATTATCAAAGCTCAAAATCTACCTTTAAATGTTTCTATTGTTATATTAAAAGAAAAAAATTCCTTCACATTTTGAAAATTTTAATATTTTAACATCATGATTTCAAAATAAAAAGGGTATTTTCCCAAAAAATTATTTAATATATTTTTCGATAAATTTTTCATCTCTAATAAAATTTGTTAATGTCAATTATTCTTCATTTTGGATGTGATCCAATGATTCCAAACAGATTCTTCCACTCTATGGTCTATGATTATGATAATGGAAATTTTACAAAATTGGTTAATTTTCCACGGCTTATGCATTGATGATATAATTAATGATTTATTATATTGTGGAATTTATATGAATAAATTATGATTATGTGATGGTTGGGTTCCTTGTATTCCTATAATGCATTGGGTAATGTGATATTTTCTCTACATGAGATGATGATTATAAGCCTGGAAATGATTGAAAATGATTGCATTCACATATTTTTCTATAATTATGATTTATTATATCAATATTTTTCACGAACTAGTCTAAGTACCCTTATAACCCGATTGCCGATCCGGCCCTAACATAGCTCTAAGGGTGTTACTGATCCCCACACATTGGTGAATAGCACCTAGAATCATACAACTTACAAGTGGGAATGATTTTTCCACAATAATACAGAAGAAAAAGAAACCAAGAAAAATATGCATGTCAAACGAAAACTCTATTGGGAGTAAAGTACCAGATCAAAAAGAGGCACAAAATCCCAAAGTACTGACACCAATGTACTAAAATTGGATGAAAAACAACCCAGGTCTTCAAGGACACAAATCATCATGACCACTATTCAATATACGAATCCATCTCCATGTGACCCTTTCCCCTTTCTTGAACCTAGAAAAAGAAATTCTACAAACATATAAAGGAAAATGTAGGGTGTGAGCCTAAGACCTGTTGGATACCACCATAGATTCCATAAAAGATTCCAAAAATTGATTAACAAAAGGAGATACTAATTTTTTTAAAAACAAACAAGTTTGGAAAATCCAGAGCATATTTAAACAAAACATGATATACATTTTCATATGATGGAAAACACATTAAATAACATGCTTTACATTACAAGATATGGAATATTTATAAAAAAATTCCTTAAGTAAAACATTTACATAAAACATTTTATATAAATTCAGTAGTCATGTAAAGAAACATTGGAAAACATTTATATCTCAAATAAAAGTAAACAAGTGAGCAACATGGTCACCTTCCAAAAGGTATGATAGTATTAACCAGCTATAGGATCCCACAATCTCTATGTGGACACAAAAAAATGTGTATACTCACATCCCCCTGACACTGGATAGAGGTGACTTGTCACCCTCCCATCAGGGATGTGACTCACCATAGGTTTGTTTTAGAATATTTTTATTGCATAGAGTGTATTGAAATGACTCACCAACTACCTACGTCTTTCATATGATCTTAAATGATGGGTAATTTACTTTAAGAATAATTAAAATACAATAAATACCATTCTTCCATTTCAAAAATTCCAATTTCCTTCCATTTAAAACCAAAACATTTTTTATTCAAAAGCATGCCTGTTTCACAAGATAAAACCACTAGGTTTCTATAAAATCATTTTAATCCATTTTTATGAGTTTGAAATCCATTCACAACCAATTCCATCCAATTATCAATCAACTTTACCAATTAAATTCAACAAATTAATTGAAAATATTTCTATCAAATCCACAATTTAAATATAACAATTTACATTAGAAAATTTCCATAAACTCACCCCAATTCAATATAATTAGGGGTTTTCCAAATTTTTGTTCCAATACCATTTCAAATATCCGAATTCACTGGAATTGGGTTTTATAAAATCAATTGAAAACAAGTTGAAGAAATTGAATTTAAATCAGTAGTTTAAATAAATCATGCTGTACAATGGTAATAAATTAGGCCAAAGTAGGACAAACTCACCTACCTATTTCTCAAAGAACGAAACTTGCAACGACACTCATCAACTAGAACATAGGTGATGGAGATCCTGAAACCCAACCTTGAAGAAAGATCTAAAACCATAGGGAATGGATCTATCAATCCCCAGATGATCCATCAAAAACCCAAGAGAAGAGAAATAGAGAAACTAGAAGAAAAAGGAAAAATACCTACCCAGTAATCATAATGCAGATGAAACAAATATCCAGAGATGATGGAATCAATTTAGAAGGAGGGTCACCTTTGAAAAACACATAGGAAGGGTTCTGGTCTGAGATCCAAGAGGTCTGGAAATAATAGACTGAGCGAAACTGCCAAATGCTTGACTTAAAGCTGGGCGCAGGCCTAGTCCTGAATTCTACCGAAGGGTCATGGTGTATAGTCCAGACTATATAATTTATGCCAAAAAACATGTTACCTCAGGTTAAAAAATGACATTTTCACCCATCAAAATGTGTAACCCTTATTCACAACTTGTACAAGCTCACAACATGACCTCCACCTTCACGACTTGCATCCAAGAAACTAGTACACTACATGTACCTCAGGTACATGATGTGTACCCATTATGTATCCTACAGTAAACCCAGAAAAAAACCTCTAAAAACTTGGAACCAAAGTGAAAACTTAAAGAAAGGGAAAAACTTACTCAATAAAGGTAACATGATGTTATAACCTCCCCACCATAAAAACATTCTTCCCCCAAAAAGACTGTGAAGAAGATTCCATGACAATGAAACGAGGCCAATGATATCTCATCAAAGACTCATGTTCCCACATCTTGTGACTATCAGAACCATGCTGCCATAGTACATGAATAAAAGGTATCTTCCTCCCATGAAGTACCTTGGCCTTATAATCAACTATCCTGACTAGTTTCTCAGTCAAAGATAAATCAGGCTTGATCTCAAGATCACTCTAGCTCAAAATGTGAGATGGACCAGATAGATACTTTCTTAGCTGTGATACATAAAACACATTTTGTATAGACGTTAGATATAGCGGAATTTACAAAGGGTACAGAACCTTCCCCACCTTCTGAAAAAACGTGAAATGTCCCACAATGTAAGGAAAAAGATTCCATTTTCTCCCAAGCCATCGATGACCCAACTGAGGTGAAACCTTCAAGAACATTCTATGACAAACTGAAAAATCCAAAGGTCTATGATGTTGAATATCATAAGACTTATATCAGATTTGTGATTTTAACATCATTTGATGAATCAGGTGAATCTTAGCTATCATCTCCTGCAGCATGCTTGGTCTAACCAAGGAACTTTTAAAAACCTCCGACCAACACATCAGATATTTACAAGGCTGACCATACAAGTCCTCAAAGGGTTCCATTATGATTATGGATTGGTAAATATTGTGGTAAGAAAACTAAACCATACCTAAGTGATCATCCCAAGCCCCACCGAAGTTGAGAACATAGGCACGAATCATATCTACAAGAATATGTATAGCTCTTTCTATCTAGCCATCCATCTGTGGATGGTTAGATGTGCTTAAATGGACTTGAGATCCTAGTGCCTCCTGAAATCCTCTTCAAACGGGAAAAGTCAACCAAGGATCCCTATCAGATATTTTAGTATATGGAACTCTGTGCAAGTGAACAATCTCTTTCTCGTAGAGATTGTCCTACTCCTAAATATTGGCTGTATCTCGAATGGGTATAAAGTGAGATGACTTGGTTATCCTATCAATCAAAACCCATATTTCATTCTTCTTTCTCACGGTATGTGGAAACCCAACCCGAAAAGTCTATAGGATCTCATCCCATATCCAAGTAGGTATTGGAAGTGGCTGAAGTAAACCCAAAGGTTTATGGTGGTCATATTTCACTTTTTGGAATGTATAGCAATGAGAGAAAAATTCAGCAATGCCCCGCCTCATACTCGACCACCAGAAATACTACCTCCTGTCATAGAAAATTCAGTGGTTCTTAGGTACATATCCCACTAGGAGTTATGAAAAAATCCCTTAAATACCTTCCTTACTACTAACGACACAACTAAGTGATTCCGATATCATAGAATACCATCTTTGGAGAACGACCACTGAGAAAATATCTCCCCACCATAAAGAGAGTCTCAAATGCAAAATAACTCTTCATAAATCTCTTGATCAAGAAGGATCATCTTGAGAATATTATATGTAAACTGAACACCAGAAAAGGAATCCTCATCCCCTTCCTCATAAACTCCAATACAAAATTGTGTAAAGAGAGCCATCAAATTCCACTATTCTGAGGTTTCTGTCACTGCATGGGTTGAAAGTTTCCTACTCAATGCATCTACAATGAAATTACCATTCCCTACTGTATAGGAAATGTAAAAGTAGAAAGACTACATGTATTCCAACCAACTCCTCTACTGAAGATTCAAATCTTTCTGAGAGACAATATAAATCATGCTTTTGTGGTCTGAATACACCATAAATCTTTCTCTGAAAAGGCAGTTCCGCCAACTCTTAAGCACGTGAATCACTACTGTAAGTTATAGGTGATGGGTAGGATAATTATTCTCATGTGGCCTAGGATGACAAGATCTATAAGCTACTACATTTTCACCATGCAAACGAACACCACCCAAGACTGAACCTGATGGATCAAAAAAGACAACATCACAGTGCCCAACTTCTAGAAGAGTCAGCACTGGAAGAGTAGTCGAAATACGTTTCATCTAAACAATATAACTCTAACATTTATCATCCCACAAAATATCACCACCTTTCAAGTCAGAGCAGTCATTAGAGAAGCCAAATTTTATAAGGCTTTCATGAACCTTCAGTAATATCCAACTAAGACCAATAAGCTCTTGATTTCAAAGACATTTCATGGTTTCTACCAAGTCATAACAACCTTTTCCTTCTCAATATCAACATATACACCCTATTTAGACACCATGTATCCCAATAATTTCCCATCCCAAATACAGAAATCACACTTTGAAATCATGGTATAAAGGTGGTGATTTCTCAGCAGACTCAAAACTATTCTCAAATGTTGTACATGGTCCTCCTCATACATGGAGTAGACAATAATATCATACAAAAATACTACCACAAAGGTATATAGATACTCCTAGAAAATATTTTTCATTAAGTTCATGAAAACTGTAGGATAATTTGTTAGACCAAAGGGCATAAAAAGGTACTCAAAGTGGACGTAACTACTCTGAAAGGCAGTTTTATAAATGTTAGATTCTTTTATCATTAACTGATGGTAACCCGATCAAAGGTTAATCTTAGATAACCACTTCACCCCTTTTATATAATCAAATAGATCATTATTCTGTGGAAATGGTTATTTTTTATTTATCATAACGCGATTGAGATTTTGAAAATCAATACATAGGTGAAGAGATCCATCAAACATCTTAGAAAATAAAACTGGCACCACTCAAGGAGAAACACTCAAGTTGATAAAGCATTTCTCAAGAAGATTTTCCAACCGGGACTTCAGCTCTTTCAGTTCAACTGGTTCCATTCAGTATGACAGAATAGAGACTAGTTGAGTTCCAAGAATTAAGTTAGTAGAAAACTCAACCTCTTTCACCAGTGGTAGTTCAGAGAAATCAAGAAGAAAAATGTTGGTAAACTTGATGACAACTGGAGGATGATCACCACCCATTGAATCTAACTGCAGATCAAATGAAAAAACTAATATCACTTTCCTAAACACTAGATAAGAAGGTCCATTTCTTATCAAACTTGGGTCTCATTCTCCTTGAAGGACAAGAGGCACACTACTAGGTGTAGTAAAGTATACCTATCAAAGATAATAATAAATTCAGGCTTTGTTGCTAATGAGCTAGTCCATCCCAAATACGACATTAAGAGATTTCATATCAAGAACCAGAAAACTCCAAGCTAGCTCAACATCTGATAGAGTGGAAACAAAAGAAAGAATACATATACGCTTCTCTCTCTTCGTAACATGGGGTTTAGAAATATCCATCACACATGATAGTTTCTCTATATACAGATTAATAAAATTAATGATACGAGTTAAAATAAAATAGTAAGATGCACCAGTATAAAAAACAGATGTCACTAATGAAGATGATATAGTAATGGTACCTCTCACAGTCGCTGGTCCCATGTATTCTTCCACTGAATACTATTCCACAGTGTGAATAAGATTCATTCCACATGCCTTTGGATGGAACCATTTTGAACGAGAAGCATTTGATTTACTCTCAATTTTAAGAGGAATTGATGATCTTTTCCCACTACGCAGAGTAGAGAAGTGATGGAAGAACCTATTTAAATGTCCTGAACATCCATAGGAACTACCGTCCATGGGTGACTTAGTGAAAATCCTCATAGAATATCATGTATTTCCACACTAATAGCAGACCAAATAACTTTCTCATAGAGCTGTAGGAGTTCTGGAATGACTCTACAGTCAAGAACTTCCATGAGAATCATTATGATTCCTTTTTCCATTGATGGAACCAACATTCCCAATAATAGACAAAGGAACTTCTACTAACCATAACATCCCAGCCAGGTCTATATCAACCATCATCACACTATCCAACTAATCAGCATAAGTGGGAAAATTCAGCATGAAGACATGGGAATTGATATCTGATCAAAGTACCAACTCAAAAAGACGTTCCTCCAACCCCTCATTAGATACAATCTCATGGGAAAACTACACTATCTCATCAAATTGAATCGAATATTTAGTCAAGGTTTTGTCAACCTGCTCAAGCTTAATGATTTTTATATCCTTGGCCAACACCATTGACTCTAGATAGAACTGGTTGGTGAAAAGTACATTGACGTCTTTCCACTCTAATCCCTTATATTTCCATACTGTCACCATAATTTCAAACCATCTCATGCTCATTCCCTCCAACATGAAGGTGGAACACTTCACCCTGGTCACTTTCGGTGTCTCCAATAACCCAGACAGACGTTCTATATTTCCCAATCATTCCTCATCATGTTGAAGGTCAGTGGGGTCCTTAATGACTAGTGGATTTTGGAAAAGTAACTTTTGAGAATGATTCCGAAGAACATCCCCATGAGGATCCCAAATTGGAACTTGGTCATAGACTGGAGGTGGTGCCTATCCTAGAACATGGACAGTGTTCACAATCACCTCAACTAGATTTAGATCAACAATAGGATTTGATTGTTGAGGTTCAGTAGTACCCTCTCCCTATATTTGATTCTCATGTCTTCTCAGAGGCATGATGATACACAATATCAACAGATAAAAGGAAGACACTATAATAACACTCAAAAAGAGTAAAAAGAGAAATTATTCTCTATACAAGAAACATCATGATTTGGATTTTCTCTATCCAATTCTCAATTGGGGAAAGACTAGAACTAATCCAACAAACATCTTTCCCTAACAACCCCCAGTGATTTAAGGTTCATTGTGGTGAGATATGTCCAAACACTCTACCAAGACTACCTATTAATTCCCAAAAGGACATCAAAAATGCATACTATCATCAAGAAAAGATGCTGAACAACCACCTCTGATACCAATTTCCCATGAACCAGCCTGGGTACACTGGTAACCCGATAACAGAGCTGACTCTGACCTAGAACAAAGGGAATTCCCAATCCCCATGGGTTGGAGACTAGCACCTAGAATCATATAATATACATGTGGGAAATATTTTTTCCACAAGAGTACAGAATAAAAATAAATCAAGAACATTATGCATATCAAATGAAAATTGAGCTGGGTGTAAAGTACCAGAATACAACGAGTCACAGAAACGCAAAGTACTGAAACCCATGTACTAAAATGGGAAGAAAAATAGATGAAGTCCCTAAGGACACAACTCACCAAGACCACAGTTTAGCAGCTAGATCCACCTCCAAGTGACCCTTTCCCTCTTCTTGAACCTAGAAGAATAAAGTATTCAAACACCTAAATGAAAAAAGTAGGATGTGAGCCTAAATCAAGTTGGATACCACCAAAGATTCCATAATAGATCCCAAAAATAGTTTAAACAATGTAAATTATTTCAATTTTCAAAATAAATAGGTTTGGAAATTCCAGAGCATATTTAAACAAAACATGATATACATTTTAAAATGATGGGAAATACATTTAATGAAAAATATTTACATTACAAGAGATATAATATTTATAAAACAATGTCTTAAGTAAAAAATTTATATAAAATAGTTTATATAAACTCAGTAGTCATTTAATGAAGTTCAAAAAACATTGGCATACATTTATATCTCAAATATAAATAAACAAGAGAGTAACATCGTCATATTCCAAAAGGTATGTTAGTATTAACCAGCTATAGGATTCTACACTATCTAAGTAGAAATAGAAAAATATGTATACTAACTTCTACCTGACACTGGATAGAGGAGACTCATCACCCACCCATTAGTGATGTGACCAACCATAGGTTTGTTTTAGAACATTTTTATAGTGTAGAGTGTATCCAAATAACTCACAAACTACCTATGGATTGCATGTTCTCTTACATGATGAGAAATTTACTTTTAGACTACTCAAAATATAATATATCCAATTCCTCCATTTTAAAAATTCCAATTTCCTTCTATTTAAAACCAAAATAGGTTTTATTCCAAAAACTGCCTCTTCTGTAAGATAAAACCACTGGGTTTCTATAAAAACATTTTAATCCATTTTTATGAGTTTGAAATCCATTCAAAACCAATTCCATCATTTTCATAATCCAATTTCACAATTAAATTCAACAATTCAATTGAAAACATTTTCAAAAAATCCTCATATTATAATCAACAATTTAAATCAGTAAATTTTCATTAACCCACCCCAATTCAATGGAATTTGGGGGGGGGGGTTCAAATTTTCATGCCAAAACAATTTAAAATTTATCAATTAACTATAATTGGGGGTTTTTTAAAGAAATTTAAGACAAGTTGAAGTAATTGAATTTAAATAAATAGGTGAAAGAAATCAAGTAGTATAATAGTAATTAATTTTGCCAAATCATGATGGAGACACCTACCTTTTTTATGAAGAAAAAAAATTGCAATGACAGCTGTAAATGAGAAAAATTGTGAAGTATATCTTGAAACCCAACCTATATGAAAGATAAAACACCATAGGTAAGAAATCTATCTATCCAAATATGATCCATCGAAAACCCAAGAGGAGAGAAAGAGAGAAACTTGAAGAATGAGGAAGAACACCTACTTGGGAATTACACCACAGACATAATGAAGATCCAAAGACGATCAGATCGATCCGAAAGGAGGGGTGCCTCGAAAAATAACTAAAGAAGGGTTTTGGTTTGAGAGCAAAGAGATATTGAAATAAAAGACCAAGAAAAACTACCAAACATATGAATTAAATTTGGGTGTGGGTCGGGTCACTATGTGCACCCAAAGGTCACAACATGTAGTCCACACTAGATAAGTTATACCGAAAAACCCGTCACCTCTGGTTAAAAACTGACATTTCCCCCTACATGATGTGTACCCACCGACATGTACAAACTCCCAACATGACCTCCCCTTTCATGACTACCATCTTGAAACCAGTACATGACATGCACCTATTCTGAAGCCTATAGTAAATCTAGAAAAACACCTCTAAAAAAATTGAAATAAAGGGAAAACTTAAAGAAATGGAAAAACATACCCGATCAAGGTAACAATATTTTACAATATTCATAGAAACATATGAAGAAATGATTGAAAATAGGGTTGTACACATAGTAACATGTGATTATAATTGCATATATCTATTCTCACTAGAATATGGATAGAGATTATTGTGAATATCATTGCTAAAATATTGATTCCAGAGTAAGATTTCTTTATAGCTACGCTCATATAATTATGTAGAAAAATTATTATTTTTATCTATATTCATAAAATTAGGATTTCTTATTCTTATGATTCCACATTATGACTCATTGATGTTGATTACTTCATTGACACTTTAATTGATTTTGATTATAGATATATATTTATTTTTGATCTTATGATCTATGTTTATCTTCAAGGTATGAATATTTCACACTAATAAAATATAATTTAATTTTTCATAATACCCTTATGATGATCATATGATGTAATGACTGATATATTTCATGTTTACCCTTATTGAGCATATGATCCCACCAATTCTTATTTTTTTTCCTTCCACATGTTTTTATTGAAGTTTATATATGTCCTGAATCTTGAAGGTTATATTATATAAATAGAAATGTTTGAGATAAGAATTTTCTGTACTTGATTAAGAAGTTTATATATTTAGTCTCTAAAGGAAGTAAACCTTTGTGGTCCTCAGGTGTGTTTTATTTTGAAATGTATTTAATATTAATCTAAAATGATCTAATATTTATTTATGTTTTTTAGGTCACTTCACAAATAATCATATTGTATATTAAAAACAACCATCATAATAATTTATTATAGAATAAAACTATTTTAAGTCACCATTTTTATCTTTTTATTATAATCATTAATTATACATTCATTAGAAAGTTGTTCATTATTTTCTTAAATGGATGTAAGTGATTTTGATTATTTATCACACACAATATAATTTTTATGTGGATCCTAATTTATTAATAAAAAGTTATTAATTACAATATTATTTATGGTATATATATATATATATATATATGCTCCGTTATTATTTTTAACATTCTAATTTAATTCCCTGAGGTTTTTCATCATGATTCATGAAGTTGAAATCTGTGATGAGTTTCTTTTAGAAATAATTATTAAATTAAAGGTGGTATCACAATAATTAAATAGTATTAATATAACCACTAAAAACAAAAAAAACAAAAAAATTAATTATGGATTAATATTACCCTACCCATAAATTATATTTCTATAACCATTAATTATAAAAAATTATAACACTGTTTGAGTTGTTTGTTAAACTGAACAGAAGAATATGGTACTATAACTGGTGGATGAGGATGAAAAAGGTTTTATTTTAACATCATAATTACATATTCATAATGATTATATATATATATATATATGATATTAGTGAGATATATAAGAATATATAAGTGGGTTCTTGTGAAGATAGGATAATAAGATATTTGTTACAAATATGAAATTCTAATTTTTTTCTTCATATGATGAATTAATGAGGTTAAATTTAAAATTAACTATCATTGTTAATATTATAAATAAGTTTATAATTTATCATGACATAATCTTAATCAATTCATAAAAAAATATTTATTCATGAAATAAATATTTTTTAGCATCTACTAATGGATGTGATGAAAAAACATGTCATTCATGTAGATGGTAGTGGAAATATTACATGATTTTTTTATACAAGATAGGAGGAAGATAATGATTGGTTATTATATAAACATAATAAAATTACACTATAAAAATATAACAATTTCATTATATTTTTATTGGTATTTTATATTTGGAAGTATGTGGATGGGAATTAAAATGATGAAAATGATGGGGAGTGGACAATACTCACATTGGGTAGTTATATATTTTCATGAAGGATACCATGGAAAAGGAGGAATATTGAAAAATTGTTGCTACTAATGGTTTTAAAATAATTTAGATGAATCTAGGAGAGGTAAAATTGGGAGTGGTTCTTGAAAAAATGATAAGTGTGTTTAGATTGAAGATTTTTATCTGATATCCTTTATAAGTTAAAATGATGGACATTTACATGGAATATAATGTTATTTGTAGTGTAAATATGGAATAAAATGGGCTTTTGGTGGGTCAGGTGATAAATAAATGGTGATAAATGTGGCTATAACATTAAAAATTATTAATGGTCCTCTATAAGGCCTATAAATCATGTTAACATTGCAATATTTTGACCACATTGACTTACATATTTGTACTATTACTAATAATGATTAAATATTTATCAAGGTAATTATTTATTTACTAAAAATATATGATGGAACCAGTTTCAAAATTTGATAACGATGAATCCAAATTTGGAATAAAATTAAAGTATTTTAATTCAAAAAAATTTAAAATTATTATTTAAATTTAATCATATGATATGGTATGTTTTTTATAAAATTTTATTTTTATAATTTATGTGATTGTTATTCTTATATAAAATAAAATAATAGTTAATTGAGTGTCATGATCCAGACCACATACCTTAGTACCTTGACACCATAGTAGATCCTGACATGGGATGAAGGGAGTTCTCGATCCTCACAGGTTAGCGACAAGTACTTGGTATCAATTAAAATGAAAGTGGGAATGAATTTTCCCTAAACATAACTTTTAAAAGAGACACAAGTCAATATGTAAAAAAGAAAAATCCATTATGAGAGATTTACCAGATGTCAAACAGGCATAAAAACCCAATTTAAAACCACAAAGTACAATAATATAGGTTAAGCAACCCAAATCCCAATGGATACAGTAGCTAAAAGACTAAAGGTCAACATCTAAAGCCACCTCTAAGTGCTTATTTAACCATTCTCAATCCCAATAGGAGGAAATTTAGAAACCCCTAAAGGCATAGGTTTGGTGTGGGTCAAAATCCTAGTAGGGTTTCACCAAGGATTCCATAATAATATTACACAATAAAATAAACAAATAAAGCTTTAATTGTTAAATAAATAGGCGTGGTAGTAAAAAATCATATTTAAAACAAATCATGATTCACATTTAAATTGATGGAAAACATTTCTAAATATTGAATTAATATATAGTTTATATAAAAGAGTTTATATAAATCTATAAGTCATGTTTAAAACAGTTTAAAATCAATGGAATATATATAAAAATAGTCACATAAGTGAAAAATGGTCATCTTCCAAGAGGTATGATTGATCCATGTTATGGGATACTCACACACACATATGATGATAATGGAAATGTGAACACATGTATCTTTGACATTGGACATAGAAGACTAACAAACATCCCACTCAGGATACGATCTTCCAATACGTTTATGTTATTATTTTAAAGTGTCAATCCATTATTAGGGAATTCCCATCATAGTGTTTGTTCCCTAATAACTCACTAACTATGTAGGATTCCATATTATCAAACATCAATCATTAATGAGATTTTTTTTTTCAAAACTATACATTTTAACTTATTTCCCATTCTCAATATTCCAATTTCCATTTAAAACCCAAAATGGGGATTTAATCAATTCAGTGCTTTTTCTAGGATTAAACCAATGGGATTATATAAAAACAATTTAATCTATTTTTATCAAATAGAAATTTGAAACTAATGTCACAATTTAAATTCGTTAATTTAAAATCAATAATTTAATTTAATAATTATCAATAAAATTCTAGAAACACACCCAATTCAATTAAAGTGTAGTTTTTTCCAATTTCATTTCTCAAATAAATAAAAATATTAATTTACATCAAATTATTTTTTCGTTATACAGTTGATTTAAATTTAATTTAAATCATAAAATTTAGGGTTGTATCAATTGGAAAATCCTAAATGGAACCAACTACCTCAGAATCACGAGATAATAAACACGAGATAATAAATTACAATGCCCAAAGTAGGAAACTATAATGAAGAGTATTGGAAATGAATATCCATGAATTAAACCTATATTAAAGATCTAGAACAAAGGGATTATATCCTACCAGAACACAGAGATCTAAAAAACCCCTGGGTGGAGAGAGGAAGATAGTAGGAGATATAGAATAAGAGAAGATCTCTTACTAGGGAAGGACTGAAAAACAATATTAATGAATTGATTCACTTCAAAATGGGTTTGGAGGAGACAAAAGTTGATTTCGGGAGACCTAAATACCATGGGAATCATCCAAATTTGAGTTATGTTTGAGTGTTGGTCCAAATAAGAGTTCATGAATTTTGAAATGAATTTTCAGAATAAAAGAATTTCAGACACACTATTAGCTTTGAAGGGCCACAATGTTTGTCAAACTATGTTCCCTAAAAGTGCACCCTAGTTGGTGGGGTTTCATAGTCTTTCCTTGGTGAGAAAATGGTTTTCTAAACCATGAACAAACCATAAAAACCCTTATTGCCTATGTTTTCATGGTTCTCACTAGTAGGACACACAATTTGGGAAAATCATACACCAACCGTGAAAAGCCCCCAAACCATTCAAAATTTACAAAATTTCAACCAAAGAACCCCTAAATGAAGCAAAACCAAAATATCATCAAAATATGGGTTTAGGAATACTAGAAAATAGTTACTTTAAAATGATAACATGATGTTACATCATCACCACTATAAAAGATTTATATCCCCAGAAAGCTTGTCAACATGATTCCATGTCAAAAAGATGAGGAAATTGTTCCCTCATCAATGAATCACTCCCCCATGTCTCATGAGTATTAGAACCATGATTTAATATCACTGAAACCAATGGTATCTTCCTCTTATAACGTGACTTGGATTCAGAATCAACTATCCTGATTGTTTTTTCAGTCACTGATAAATTAGGTTCAACATCAAGATCACTCTTGTATAGAACATGAGATGGATCAGAAAGATATTTTCATAGATGAGATATATGAAACACATTATGTATAGACTTTAGATATGGTAGATGTGATAAATGGTAAACCACTTTTCCCACCTCCTCAAAAACCTCAAAAGGTCCCACCAAATAAGATGAAAGTTTCCTTCACCTCCAAAGCCATTGATGACCCATCTGAGGTCAAACATTCATGAAAACATGGTCACAAAATGAAAATTACAATGGTCTATGATGAATATTAACATAAGATTTATACCATCTATGTTCTGTCAAAACCATCCAATGAATCAAATGAATCTTTTCTCTCACATCTTGAATCAAGAATGGTTAAAACAAGGATCTTTCACAATCTTTGACCAACATAATGGAGATTTACAAGGCTATCCATTCACGATCTAAAATGGAGGAATTATGATTGAGGGATGGTAACTGTTGTTATAAAAAAACTCAACCATACCTAAACAATCATCCCGTGATCCAAAAAAGTATATAATCAAGGCGAAAAGAATATCCTCAAGAATATTTATAAGTATTTATATATGGACATATGATTGTAGATGGTATGACATACTCAAAAAAAACATGAGATCCTAGTGCCTCCTAAACTCCTCTCAAAAAATGATAAGTCAACCAGAGACCTATATCAGAAAGTGTATCAGATGAAACTTTGTGAAAATGAAAAACATATTTCAAATAGAGATTTATGAACTCCTAAACATTTGTTGTATCATAAATGGGTATAAAGTGAACTGAATTTGTTAGTTGATTGATCGAAACCCATATCACATTCTTGTTTCTCTGGGTATGCAGAAACCTATCTACAAAGTCCATATAGATATCATCATACATACAATTTGGAAATGGAAGTGGTTAAACAAAACATGAAGGTCTATGGTGCTCGACCTTGACCTGTTGGAATATATAAAAATGAAATACAAAATCATAAATCCCCTATCACATACTTAATAGAATCATGGCCACAGGTCTTAAAACATCTTCAGGGTTCCTGGGTACAAAATGCACTAGGAATTTTGGCCATCCCCCATTACTACTTTCCTGACCACTAATGGGACTACCAAAGGATTATGATGACATAAAAGTACTTCTCTAGAGAAAAAATAGTCAAAAGAGGTCTCCCCACTATAATAGGATTCTCTAATGCTACATAATTCATCATCAATCTGTTGTTTCGGAAGAATCATATTGAGAAGAGAGGAGGTCAATAGAAGGCTAGGAAAGGAATCATCGAAGCTAGATTCCAAAACTCTAGTATGCCACTATGTAATAAGATTCAATATATTTCACCCATATAATGATTCTTTACCATAATGGGTTAGAAGTTTCCTACTCACACCATCTATGATGAAATTCCCTTTCCCTATGGTATATGTGAGGACAAAGTAAAAAATATTACAAGAATTTCACTCAAAGCCTCTAGTGGAGATTCCCATATTTTTAGAGAAGATATAACTAACGATTTTATGGTCGGAATAAATGATAAAACTTTCTCTGAATAGGAAATTCCACTAAATCTTATGTGTATGAATCATATCTAGGAGTTCATTGTCATGGTTCAAGTAATTATTCTTTTGTGGCCTCAACTATCGACATCCATAAGAAATGACATTTTTACCCTGCATAACAACACAGTAAAAAACCTGAACTCAATGCATCACAGAAGACGACATAGCCTAGCCTCACCAATGGAAGATCTAACACAATTGAAACAGTAAAAAGATTTTCAGTTCTATAAAATAACTCTAAAATTTCTCATCCCATACAAACATTACTTCGTTATAGGTTAGGGTAGTCATAGGAGAAACAAACTCTAAGAATTCCTTTACAAATAGGTGATAACAACCAGCTAAACCCACGAAGATATGAATCTTGAAAACATTACATGGAAATTACCATATCATAAGAGCTTTCACCTTCTCTGGATAATATGATATACCATTTTCTAACACCATGTTTCCTAAGAATTTCACTTCCCGAATCCTAAAATCACATTTTGATATCTTGGAATAAAGTTAGACATTTCTCATCAATTCTAGAACCAATATCATATGACGCACATGATCTTTCTTAGAATTAGAGTAAATAAGCATTCCATCCACAAAGACTACCATGAAGGTATCATGATACTAATCGAAGATCCTATTAATTAAATACAAAAAACTATAGGAGCATTGGTTAAACCAAATTACATGGAAAAGTACTCATAATGGTTCTATCTACTCTGAATGACAGTTTTATAAATGTCATATTTTTTTATTCTTAACTAATGGTAACCAAATAAAATATCAATCTTCAAGAGCCAATTAACCACTTTCAACTATTCAAATAGATAATCAATCTTTGAAACAAATATTCTTTCTTTATCACAATTCAATTGATCTTTTAGAAATAAATGCAAAGGAAAAGTGACCCATAAACTTTCTTCTCAATGAGAATAGGCACAACCCAAGGAAGAAAATTAAAGCATATGAATTATTTCTCTGTATTTCATCCAACTCAGTATTTAACTCTTTTTTTCATATAGATCCATCATGTAAGAAAGAATAGATACCAGTTGAGTAAACGGTACCAAATTGATAGAAAACTCTTCCTCCCTTACTGGAAGAATTACTAGAGAAGTCAGAATGAAAAATGTTTTGAAAATCAATGAAAATTTGAGGTAGATGACTATTCAAAGATTCCTGATCTAGATCAAAATAAAACACTTATATTAATTTTCTAAACACTGGATAAGAAGATTCAGATATAATAAAACTTAGGTCACATTATTTATAAATGATACAACACACTCCATCCGGAATAGTAAATGATACCTGTTGAAGATAATAATGAATATGGGATTTAGTATAAATGATCCAATCCATCCTGAATATGATGTCAAGATGTTTGTTTTTGAGAACTATAAAATCCAATGAAATATAAATATCTAATAAAAAGTACACACATATAGGAAAATGAAGACCCTTATCTCTATTTATTCCAATGGGTGTAGTAATATCCATCACATAAGACAAAATCTCTATAGAAATATTTATAAGATAAAAAAATGGTTAAAATAAATGAATGATATGTACCAATATCAAATAAATTAGTAACTAAAGATGAATCAATATTTATGGTACCTATTATGATCCATAGACTCATATATGCTCCCCCTATAAACACTTCCACTGTGTGAAGAAGCTACATTCCCGATGCATATGGCTGGAACCTCTTTGTTCCTGAGGAATTTGATTACACAATAGTTTTTGTATGTTCTGATGATCATGTGTTACTACATGGAGTATAATATACATGAAAGAACTTCTTCATGTGACCTTAGTATCCGTAGGAGCCATATATATTGGGTTTCTTAGTGAAAACCTATTTTGGGTGCCCACATTTTCCACAATGGTTTTAAATCAAAGGTCCTATTCAAAAAACTTTAGGAGGTCAAGAAAAACTCCTCATTTAAGAACCAACATGAGAATCAAAACCCTTAATCTTCCCTAAATGGGAACTCATAGAACTACGATTAGGAGAATGAGGAACTCCCAACAACCCCAACTTACGAGCTGGCTCCATTTCAACCGTCAACTCTCTATAAAACACATTATAATTAGAAGGCATTTTTAGTAAGAAAACATGATAATTAATATCATATCAATGTACCATATCAAAACATAAAGTATTCATCTCCACATTAGATATAATTTTAAGTGTGAACTACACAGGCTCAGCCAACCGATTCACATATTATGTCACAGTTTTCTCAGTATGCATGTGTTCGAATTTTTTTTCCCTTTTCCAACCCCATCAACTATAGATATAAATGGTCTATGAAAATAAATAAAAAATATTTCCACTAAAATACCTTGTTATTATTATCCATCACCATAATGTACCACAATCTCTTTTTAGGTCCCTCTAGCTTAAGGTGGCAGATTTCACATTAATTTCATCGAGCATTTCCATCAACTCAATAAACATGATATCTATCAACCAATACTCATCCAGTTGAGGTTCATTAGAGCCTTTAAACACTAGTGGATTTTAGTGAAGGAAATCAAGATAATGATTCTATAAAACAACCGTTTGAGTTTCTATATCTAGAGGCTAAACGAGTACAAGTGAAGGTGTCTATCCCAGAGCATGGACAACACCCAAGATATCCTCAAATAGTTTCTTTCCAAGAATATGATTTTCTCACTACCAGGGTAGGCTCAGCCAAGGGATAATCCCTTGACCGTTTATTAGAATAAAATAAAAAGACAGTAGCAAGCAACACAGATAAAGAGAAGCTTACATGACATCAAAAACATCCCCATCCTCACACCCCTGATATCCAACTTCATCCACAGTCGCCGTCTCCCATTCAGAGCTGTCATGATGCTTCAGGATCTTAGCGTATTTCCTCCGAAGATTCATCCGTTCCAAGGCTAAAAGCTCAGTATTTCCACCGGAAGACCTAGTGTTCACCGGCTTTGGCAGGTATGAGTAATCCTTTCTTGGCCTGCGACGCGGAGGAGCGGTCACAACCTCCTGAGGCTCCCTTATCTTCATCCTCCTACCTTGAACCACCTCACTGAAAGAGGGCTTGATCATGCCACCATGCTCCTATTCACTCTCACAACAATACCCCCAATTCCCATTGATGACCACATTCTGAAAAAGGTCCTCTTCGCCACAACCCTTCTGAGCGAGACACCTCGGCTGTTCTGCCGGCTCATAACAGATCAAAGCCCCCTGTTGCAGGTCTTCAGCTTCACTGCCACCCTTCTGCATCGAAGGCCCAATCTGCCTTTCAACCACTGGACATCCATCCTCCGAATTCTGTTGCACCATGTATTGGAGACAGCCACCAGCACCATTTGTGATGTTCGCACCCCCATCCTTCACAGTTATCCCTTTCTCCCCATTCGCATCATCTAACACCCCCAAGGAACCACTCCGACGGACAACAGCATCCGACCCACTTCCATCCACCTTACCAGCTCCCTTGCACAAGTTCACATTCATCCCATCAGATACCATTGCACCCAGATCACACTGCAAGTCCTGCAGGACTGCATCTTCAGTCGCTGAGCAAACCAATTTCTCCCTATTAACAGAGTTCCCTGCATTAACTGACAAAGCCACCTTGTCCAACATCAGATCTTGGCGCATCCTTCTGAAAACAGCAGACACAGCAGGATTTGCAGATGCCTCTTCCATCTTCAAAGGCACAACATTCCGGTCCTCCATACCACCAGCAGCTCCAGAAGGCACACCCTCAGCAGGAAACAACCTCGGCCCTTGAGACTTTCCAACTCTTTCCCTCGACTTGACACTTCCTCGAATTATAGCCTCACCATGACACCGCAAGGACGCATGCCCCAAACGGCATCAAGAATTGCAGTATTCAACCCAAGACTCGAATACCACAGACTGTCTCCATCTAAATTCTTCCCCTACCGCAAGCCATATCCAGTTAACTGGTGGCCTTGCAACATCAACCTCCACGCATATGCGTGGATTGACAGGATGACTGATAGTGGACGTCCGAACATCGTAACATAAGTATCTTCCTACCATATTACCAATCATGCACAAAAACGCAGGATTTTGGAAGGGAAGTGGAAGCTGAGGGAGACTAACCCAAGTCGCAACAGTCGATGGATCACGATTCATGCATAACTCGAATGACCAGCGAAGAAGGAAGAAGCGACAGCCGTTGCACCTACGCGGGGCGCTGGACCATGCTCGGATCAGATCAACTTCCGAGGAGAACCGAATCATGAGATGACGATTATCGAGAAGACCAACAACATCCCTGTCCTGCAAATCCCACTTACCAAAAATGAAACGATCAAAATCGTCAACAGAGGGCCTTCGCTGATTGAACCGAGCCACCAGTGTGAGGTCTAGGTGACTTGAAGCTTCATGAAATTCCGACAATGAAATCGGTAATTGCGGCTCTCCCTGATGCAGGTCAGGAACCTTCGGGCCAAGAGAAATCTTCGGGAAATCAGGGAGGTAGCTAGGGTTTGAGAAGGGTACAAAGGGTTTCCGCGGTATTGGGTGCTGTGGCCGATCATCCACCCCCTTCCTCCTCCAGGAAGGGGAGGGAAGTCATCGTCGATCGTCATTTAGGGTTCCCAAGCAGCAGATCGCCATCGCCGTCGCCGCGAGTCGCCGCAAGCCGTCCCGAGCGCCATCTCATTTTCTCACTATGATTCATCATCAATTTCATTATGGATCTTATTCACATGTCTTCTTAGAGGTATGATTATACCTAACATCAACAAACAACTTTGAAGAAATCATATTAATAATCAAATAGAGAAACAAGGGAAATTAATCCATTTAGATAGATAATAAGAATTAGATTTCAACCTATCCATATAGAAAGTATAGAATAGAATTTAACTAATACTCAAGATGTATTTTACAAAACACCCCCAGTGAGTTACAACTCATTATAGTGGGAGATGCCCACAAATTCAATAACAAATACCACCTAAGTGATGATAAGATTACACAACTACATACTGAAATTAAGGAATCATTATTAACCAGCTCCTTTGATACCTATTTTTCACCAACCAGCCTTGATAACATGGTTCCATGACACCAGAGCTGATATTGACATGGATCGGAGGGCGTTCCTGATCCCCATAGGTTGGAAACAATCAAAATACAACAAACAATATAAAAGTGGGAATGAATTTTCCATAAACACAATAGAAGAAAGAGATACAAGTTAGTATGAACAAAATAAAACTCTTTAGGGAGGAATATACCAGAATTCAAAATAGTTATACAAACAAAATAAAAACCAAAATGAACTGGAATATTGGATAAACAAACTAAGTCCCAATGAGCATATCTTATCAAAACCCAAATATCAACATCAACTACAACCTCTAACTTTTAATTTCCCCATCCATTAACCTTATAGGAAGAAATTTATAAACACCAAAAGGAATAGGTAGTGTGTGAGTGAAAATACCAATAGGGTCTCACCTAGGATTATATAGTAAGATTACACAATTAACTAACAAAATAATGTTCTCAATTTTAAATAAACATGCAGGAAAATAAAAAATCATATTTTTAAAAAATCATTCATCACATTTCAATTGGGGGAAAAATTTATAAAAAATGGATTAATAAAGACTTTATATAAATTTTTTTATATAAATCTACAATTCATGTATAATATCATTTAAAAATAGTGTTAAATATATTAAAATAATCACAAAGGATAAATATGGTCATCTACCAAGAGGTACGATCGGTCCAGGTTATAGGATCCTCACACACACTCATATGATGATAATAGAAATGCACACCCATGTCTCTTTGACATTGGAAAAGAATACTAACCAACATCACACATAGGATAAGATATTCTAAAATGTTTATGTTAGAGTTTTAAATCATATATTAGTTGTTAGGGTATTCCCATCCTAGTGTGCTTTTCCCTGATAACACTCTAACTACCTAGGCTTTCATGCACTAAAACAATTAATAATGGGAAATTTATTTCAAAATTATTTGAAATACAATATAACCCATTTCCAATTTCCAATTTCAATATTCAAATTTCCATTTAAAAAACAAAGTAGGTTTTTAGGGAATTCATACAATATTCTAGGATAAAACCAATGGGATTCTATCAAAAAAATTTAATCGGTTTTTCAAAAATAAAAATTTCAAATCAGTTTCAAAAATAAATTTAAAAATTTAAATTATAAAATTTAAATTCCAAAATTTAATTTCAAAAATTTTCATTCAAATTCTAGAAAGACACCCCAATTCAATGTAATTGGTTGTTTTTCCCAATTTCCACGCTAAAGAATATTAAAATCAAATTTAAATAAATTTAGGTTTTTATAATAAAATTGAAACAAATTTAACATAAATCAAGAAATTGTGGGTTTTATTAACTGGAAAATAATAAACAGAACCAATTTCATCCAGATCACGAGATCATCAATCACAACACCCATTGCAGGAAACCCCAATGAATAATGTTAGCAAAAAAGATATGAGAATAAAACCTAGATTCATGATCTAAAACAATAATAATTAATCCTACAAAAACACAAAGATCTTAAAAACCTAGTGAGGATAGAGGAAGAGAGCATGAGATAGAGAACGAGAGAATAACTCTTACTATAGAAGGATCAAATAATTATCTTCAAGATTTTATTCACGTAGGAAGGGGTTTGAATGATCCAAAATTGGTTCTTGGGAGCCCTAAATAAAAAGGAAATAACACAACCCTATGTTAGGGATGAGTGGGGGGTCCAAATAGGGGTTCAGTAATTTTTAAAATAATTTTCAGAACAAAATAATTATAGGTTCACAGTTTGGTGGGTAGGACTGCACAGTTTTTCAAACCGTTCTCCCTAGCCATGCAACCCTACTGGTGGGGATTCAAGGTTTCTCCTTGGTTAGTGAATGAGTTTTCAAACCATTCACCAACTATGCAAACCCTCAAATCTTGGGTAAGTATGATTTTCTCTATAAGGGTTCACAATTTCAGAAAACCATTTCCAACCATGCATATCCCAAGAATACATCAAAAATTAAAACATTTCACCTAAACAACCACTACAGAAAACCCAAACAAAGCATGATCAAAATATAGTCTTAGTAATACCTGAAAAAAGTAACATGATGTTACAATGAGTTTCAATATATATATATATATATATATATGATTTATAAGCATACTAGATTCCCCTATAAAAATAGGTAAAATTATTTTTAAAAACATCAATTACAATTATGAAAATTATTTTTTGAAATGTAACTATTTTACCGTGGAAAATAATATCTATATCTGTAAAATATTTTTATATTAAAATGAAAATTAACATATCACCAAATATATATATATATATATATGATTAAAAATATGAAATTATTTTTTTAAAATTGTTATCTATATTTTTTAATTGTTTTTAATATATATCTATATAGCACTTAAAAATAATTTTTAGAAAAAATGAAAATTTTAACCATAAGGAAAATTTATTTATATTACATTAAAAGCTAAAAAATAAAGGTGAAAATTAGTTAATTTTTATATAAATAATTACTATAATAAAAAATATTTAATAATGAGATATTGGATTTAACAAAACACATTTTATAGATAAATTATAACTCATTGTCAAAAAATCATTCTATTACTAAATGAGGTTATTTCAAGTTTATTATAATTAATAACATGTTGACTAAGAATTAGTTAACTTTTATAATTACATTAATAGTAAAATAATTTTTTAAATTTAATAAAAATTTCATATCAATCTTTAAATAATATTAAAAATAAGGAATGAATGAATATATATAAATATATATGTGTGTATTTTTATCATAAAAGGGATTTATTAAATATTTTAATTTTTTTTGATTTGAGAATAATAATATTTTGAATTTATTATTACAAATTAAAAAATGTTATTTATACATATTGGATTTTTTTTTCATTTACCCTATATATAATATTCATACTTCATTCTTATATATATAACTTCACCTTCGTTACTAAACCTATTCATCCTATTTGTTTATTTCCATATCCACATGTCTATTATATTTCTAATTCAATTATTTATATCCATAATTTCAAATTTAGTGTGAAAATATTCACGGTGATTCATGAGGAAAAATATATAACATTTATTGTATTTTTACGTACTTATAGATTTAATCCTACTGAAATTTTCGAAATGATTATTGAAAATGTATTCTAAAAATGTAAAAATTATTATCAACAATTCTAATATTATATCTTAATTAAATTTATTGTTTCCTTTGAAACAATTATTATAAAATAGTATTTATTTAGATTATTATTAATACAAAAATCTCAAGGTATTAAAATATGTTAGGGTATAATATTTATTTAATATATATATATATATATATTATTTTTCTATTTTTTACATTATTTTATAAATATTTAGATTTCCTTCATCGATGATATTCAATTTTTCACTAAATTTATTATATATGATGAATTATTTAATTTTTTTAAGGGAAATGTAACTATATCCCAAATGAGATGCACAATATTATAGGAATAGTATTCATGAACATCATAATTATATATTTACTTCAAATCATTTTATAAATTTCAATCAAAACTATGTAGAGAAGTATACATATTCTAATAAGGTAAAAGTTGATATTGATTCACTTTAATGAAAACAACCTCCATAATTATCTGGAAACCGTGATCTCCAAATAGAAAGAAATGGAGCAATTCTACTATTTTTTTAATATACCATGAAATTATATGAGAAAGATAATATAATATTATTCATTGATTATGAGGATGGTAAATCATCCCAGTAATAGATAGTAATAATTAATATAATGAACATGGAAGCAACATACACAATAAAATTGTTAGATTTCATGAAAATATTTTTTAAAAATACTTTTCCTGAACTCTACATCATAAAATGTATGGTTGTTTCTTTAGTCATGATAATTGTTAATGAATGAATTAGTAATTATCAATAAAAAATCACAAATATTGCACATAACACTATTATTTTTTTCATATACAATGAATTTATAATATTAATTATATTAGGGGAAGAATATTCCCTTGATAATATATCAATTATTTTGTAAAGATACATTATGTAAATATCATTTTAGGCATTATGAAATATCTAATGTGTGTAATAGCTTGGAATATGGTATAGAATGATTATGTATCATGAATAGTCTAATAAATATGATTGGAATAAGGATGTTTTCCCTCGTTTCTAAATAAATTATTCATTTATTATCGAAGGGGGATGTGGAATATGAATACTTTTTCACAATGGAAATGGTTTTTGAGGATAATCGAGGACTAGAACCTATGATTAAATGTAAGGAAGCAATAGCCCATGATATTTTTATTAGTGATTTATGATGCGAAAAGTATATTGTCATAAGTAAGATTTTTATTAATTAAATAAACAAGAGAGTTTGACAATATTCTAGATATTTTCATTCTTTCACTTCCTGAATGATTTGTAAGAAAATGAAACATCACATACTGAGTTATAGGTAATTTTATTTGTTAAATTACTTTGTGATGTTATCACTACATCAAAAGAAAACAACGCTAATGGAATAATTTTTTTAGTACAATATCCCTATAAAACATTATATATTTCATTTTTTCATATTTGATTATATAAAAATATTTAATTTCCTATATATATATAAAGATACTCTCAACCATAGAGATTGGAAAATTATATTCTATATGAAAAACCATCATCTAATTTGATACAAGTGTATGGTAATTTATAATTCTAATTTGAAAAATCCATCCCAATTATAGATACTACTATCAAATGAGTAATCTTATCCACTTTAATTAATTAATAAATGAGAAAGGAAATATTTTAAGGAATTTCCCAAATATAAGAATAAAGTAAAGTACTATTAGAACATTTTCTTATCTTTTCTGAAGATAAGAAACTTAATTTATCTATAGAACATACACTCAATGCTAGATTAATATTAAGGAATATTTATATAATCCCACAATTTAATAAAAATATTTGATGAATAAATCACAAAAAATTGTGTCTATGGTTTAATTATATGATTTTCATAACCTAGAAAGCCCCATTATTCTTTTACTACAATATTTATTTGCTAATACATCTCTTAATTACATATTGTGAGCCAAAGAAAATCAATAAAACGAATAAATATAATTTTTTATGTATTGATGAAAATTTTGATCAATAATATGGGGTTCAATTTTTCTAAAAGGGGGATCATTGATTGGGATATTAGAAAAATAAGGTGAAAAAGAAAGATATTATAATGAATGCATTTTTAAAAAGATATCAGCATTGTGAGTTAAATGTGATTCTATTTAGACTCAACAATTCCGTAATAATATTAATTGATATAATGAGTATTATTTATGGTTTACATAAAGAATGTTTTGGAAGAAATATGATATTGTATTCACTAATATTTAATTAAAAATAAATTAAAGGAGAAGAATTTTATTAATTTTCTAGAATATTTCAGAATGGTGAATGTAACGCCCCGACCCCAGTTACCCAGAGTCGGTGCATTATTACTTAATATTGGAATGATCACAAAAGATCAAGTCTCGAAAGACCGATGAGTTTATTAGCC
This sequence comes from Viscum album, assembly GCA_963277665.1. Taxonomy (NCBI): domain Eukaryota; kingdom Viridiplantae; phylum Streptophyta; class Magnoliopsida; order Santalales; family Viscaceae; genus Viscum; species Viscum album. The sequence goes on from OY728121.1 coordinate 1,967,350,478, forward strand.
TTGGAAACAATAGATATATTCATAAGTCTTACATTACATCATAAAGTGAAAAAAAACTATAACAACATCTTGTATTCATATGCCCTCATACTATCCCTACAGGTCATTCATAAAATATTTCTTCATATCCTGGGAAAAATAAAACATTGAAAGGGGTGAGCTCAGATGCTCAGTAAGGATAACAATATAGCGGAAACTTTCATAAATAAACATAAACATTTAAGGAAATGTATAACTAAAACAAAAGCCTTTTAAACTTGAACTTCATCATAATATGGAAAAGATAAAATGAAATAATTCCATTAACTTATTCACATGGATATTATACTAGTCGAATAATCACATGCAATATCAATAACCACTTTCATAATGATGGAATGCATAATGCCAGACTATCATAACCACATAGTCACAGCGTTGTGCCAAGACTACAAATAAGATTTTTCCAAGGCCTTGTTCCAAGAAACTAGTTTGTCTCATGAGACCTACCGATGCATCGAGGAGCTATAGTTGGCTCCACCCTTCACTTATTAAGTCCAATTCATTCCTCATATGAACATGTTTAAACATAACATAAACATTCGTATTAAAACTAGCATACGAAATGTCAATACTTTCTCCATAAACCATGAATGGTATAAAAATAACACATCCACAGTCAAACATATCACAAAACCTTCAATACTATATGGAAGTTTTGTATCATAACAAATCAACTTCAAATAAGCTTAAAATCCATCAAAGGATGTTGACATAGATGAAATCAAAACTATTTGAGATAAATATATATATTTTTTGAAATCATTTAAAAGTAAGATGATTATAAAATAAAAAATTTACTTTAAAAATATTCTTATAAGCTTGTAAGGTAATCTTCAATGATTTTATAATGGCGGAAAATAGCAGCACCCGCCGTATAAGTTAAAAAAGACATTCTTACCTTAATTTTGTTGAAAAGGTTAAAAAGGACCTTGTTTGGAAAACGACGGAAATATTCCTTTATAAGCATCTTAAAAAAATTCAAACAAGGGTATAAATGAATTTAAACCATAGTCTATAAAATAGTAAGAATTATTTGAAATACATTTTTAAGAAACATGGATGTGGATGATAAAGAGGTCCTAGTTGATAATAACATATAAACAACCTCGGATAATGAAGAGATTGTGAAATAAACCCTTACATTGCACTTTAATTTGGTCGAGGGTAGGTTAAAATCGTGTATAATAGTTAAATCATTGTTATTAAATTATAAAAGAATCATATACATAAATATGATATCATATATGATCTTTTAATATTCCTTTGTTAATAATATTTTATTATTATCGTCGTTTTGGGTGTTCACTTAATCATTTTATTTTATATGTTTTGTTACATAAGCCAGGTTTTTTATCCATAGGTTGTCTCTTATTCATATCTAGAATTATATCAAGTCCTTAAACATTATTTTTAATCATTAAATGAAAATTAGTCTTGAATGGATACGATGGGGAATGAATCTCATCGTGTTCGTGGAGACGGTAGTTCGTATGTACACACAAGCGACAATATCATTATTTTGATATTAAAATCGTTTATAATTAGATGTTATATCATATATATAGAATTATTATAATTTTATATTTATTATTTACTTCAATTACGTTTCATTATCATACCCATCCAAAAAATAATGTTTTGAATAACAATTACACCACGACGTGGAGACAGTAAGCCGTACGTACGCACGTATGGTGACATGTCATTCAAAGGATGGATAGAATACTGAATATGGTTGTACCATATTTATAATAACATCAAAGTATATAGAATATACTGGAGTTATTATTTTATAATGGAAATAACAAAGGAAGAAGAAGTGGAAGAAGAAATGAACTTGAAAGAGGGTGGTGAAAACATTACCTCTTCTTCGGGTTCTTCCTTTTGATTTGATCAAAAGGGCTCCTTAGGTTGGATTTATGATCAAACTAAGACCTTTATGTTTATGTGAGGGATGTTTATAGGATGATTTGGCATGGTTTGGCCGAATGAAAAGGTTTTGAAGGTATGAATTTGAGAGAAGGGGGAGTGCCCTTTTATAAGAGGGGTGAGGGGCACCTTAGGAAAATCTAGAAATATTATTTTATAATAAATTCATATTCAATTTCTAATGGATCAAAAGTTTATTATTTAAAGGTAAAGGTGGGTATAGGTTGAAAAAAACTAAACCAATAGGTTTTATACAGGTCTGGGTCACTATATTAACCATATCTTTTAGTTTTAACTCTTAGTTAATTAGATTGACATTTACCATGTCTCTTTGTATTTTTATATTATATAGTTAATAAATATAATATATACATCCAAGAGACCCCCAAGTGGTCCATTAATAATACACCTATCATTATATAAGTCTCTTGGATGAACCTTATATTTTTAGGAATTGAATATCAATTAATAATATAATATTTGTTTTAAAAACTATTTTATGTCAATTTTGACACTATTTGGTATTTTGTTTTTTCTAAATTCATTACAACATTATTACTTCGAACCTAATTCATTTAATCAACCCTAACATGTCATATTAACCGATAAAATTTTTGGAATTCATTATACGTCTCAAATTATAATTATTTGGGTATTTATAATATCAATTAATTTAATATTTCACTAATAAGGTAATTACTGCATCATCATTGTGTCATAAATAAATTAAATTATTTAATGTCTAAAAATTACAAATAAAATACAATTATGTAGGAAATAATTTTATCTTTATAATGAATATTTATAATCGAATTTATCTTATGTAAAACCCTATATTAAAAAATGTTTTAGTTATTAAACTTTGATTTTAGCTCTTTTAACTCTTCTTTGAATTAAATAATAATAAATGTCTTTATCTAATCCAAGTGGACCAAAGAGGTTCATATTTTATTACTAAGGTTGTTTTTGGTCTAATTATAATTAGACAATAGAATTAGGACATGTTTTAGGGTAATTATAATATCATTTTTACCCCTAATTACCCTATTTACATTTAACTATGGTAAATAAAAGTAAAAAAGTTACTATTCATCAAAAATTATTTTTATCTTATTGAACCACATTTTAATCCTTGATATTAACTGTGTCTCTCAGATTTTCGAAATTCCACTCACAAAAGTGGTAAAATTATGTTTTATGTTAATTTTCAAATTCTCCTAGGAGATGGGTAAAAGACAGTGAAATGTTCAATAAGATTTTTATGTATAAAAAATTATTATAAACTGACTCCAATGAATTACATTGAACTTGTAACACCCGAAACTTTTATGCTTTATAAATCATCAAAGGAATATTTTTCTAAACACAACACTTTCTTGTCTTTCTTTAAACAAAATCGCGAGCTTCCTCGATAGCTTGCGTCGTACGCAATACCGAGTTTCACTAAACAACGATATACTATTAAAATATTGTTAAAACTAGCCGTTATGAATAGTAATAACCACTTTTTGAAATTTCATAAATTTTATTTTTCAAAATGGACTTCATTTTTGGATTCGTAATATTGAAATTATCCTAGGGTAAAATTTTGGTATTTTTCTGAAAACTTTCAATTTTTGATGAATAGTGAAACAACTAAGTGGTAGTTAAAAAAACTGAATTTTTCATAAAACTTAATTTTACCGATTCTGTGAGTGGAATTTCAAAAATCCTAGAGACACGGTTAATATTAAGGACTAAAATGTGGTTCAATTAGATGAAAATAATTTTTGGTGAATAGTAACTGTTTACTTTTTTTTACCACGGTTAAAAGTAAATAGGGTAATTAAGGGTACAAATGATATTATTATTACCCTAACACATGTCCTAATTCTATTGGACAAGTGTAATTCGGCCAAAAACAACCTTAGGAATAAAATATGACCATTTAGGCCCACTTGGATTAGATTAGGACATTTATTATTAATTTATTTAAAGAAGAGTTAAAATAGTTAAAATCAAAGTTTAATAACTAAATCATTTTTAATATAAGGTTATAAATAAGATAAATTCGACTATAAATATTCATTAGAAAGATAAAACTATTTCCTACATAATGATATTTTATTTTTAATTTTTAGACTTTAAATAATTTAATTTATTGATGACACAATGATGATGTAGTAATTACCATAATAGTGAAAAATTAGAATAATTGATATTATAAATACCTAAATAAGTATAATTTGAGACTTTTTATGAATTAAAATAATTTAATAGGTTAATATGACATGTTAGTATTGATTTAAGTAACTTTTGTAGAAGTAATCATTCTATTATGAGTTTCAAAAAAATCAACTATTGAATAGTGTCAAAATTGACATAAAATAGTTTTTAAAACAAATATTATATTATTAATTGTTATTTTATTCCTAAAAATATAAGTTTCGGCCAAATGTCTTATATAAGGTTATATATATTAATAAAACACAACTTGGGGGTCTCTTGGATGTATATGGTATGTTTATTAACTATATAATATAAAAATACAAAGTGACATGGTAAATGTCAATCTAATTAACTAAGAGTTAAAACTAAAAGATAAGGTTAATATAATGAACTAAACTTGTCTAAATTATATTGGATGAGAGTATTTCGACCCATCCCCACCTTATCTTCGAAATAACTCAATTTGGATCTATTGAAAACCGAACTTGACTTTATAAAAAAATGATATTTTTAGTTATTCCAAAGGTGCCCCTCTCCTCCCTTATAAAAGGGCACCTCCTCCCTCTCTTCCTCACACCACTTTGAGCCTTAAAGCTCGGCCAACCCCTGCCACTTTCTCCTCTCCACTTCCCTAGAGACATCCTAGAGGTCCTGGTCTTCTTCAAAGACCAATTTTAGTGCCCTAAAAGAAGGTCTCAAAGAAGCACTTCAAAGAAGAGGTAATGTCTGTTACCGATTCTTTCATCTTTATTTCTTCTTCCACTTATTCTTCTTTAGTTGTTTCATTATGAAGTAATAACATAATTATCACTCATATACTGATATGTTATTATAAGTATGAAACAACCCTATTTCACCATCTATCCATCCTATGGAAAAAGAAATAACCGCGCGTGTGTACGTACGGAATACCGTCTCTACGCCGTTGTGTAATCTATTTTCCACCACCACCTTACTTGGATGGGTATAAGGGTGTAAATAATGACTATATATGACTATTATAAAGTGATATGGATTCTTAAATAGTATACATACACTCCAATACAATTCCACGATCATAGGAATGATATCATCACTCGTGCGTACGTACGGAATACCGTCTCCACGATGTGATGCGACTCGTTCTACATGATCTTCATTTCATAATGATTATATAAATTAATTGAATGAATGAATATTATATATATTACACTAATAAAATTATGGAAATGAGGTATCTATTACCTAAAGATAAGAATAAGAATTTATTCGACAAAACACGCATAAGAACAAAAAGTTATAAACACCCGAATAACAAGTAGCAATGAAATATTACTACTAAGAAGCTAAGAATATGACCATATATGATATCATAAAAATAATTATGACTCTGGAATAAGTCAATAACATTATTTAAATCATTATATAGGAGGATCGGACACGTACAAAGCATATCGGACCTAAGGTAAGGGAAAATATCACAATCTCATTTTTATCCGAGATTATTTATACTTTGAAATTTACTGGGGCGCATTTTGTCATCCAAATCCATGTTTCCTCAATACGTAATATTTATATCCTTATACAATAGTTTATATCTAATTTTACCCTTCGGTGAGTTTTTAGTAAAAGATATGAAAGGAATCTTTGGTCATTTTTCGTACGAGGTACTTTTTGACTTTTCCGACAAAAGTACGAAGAATGTTTTTTTAAATTATACGACATGAATGGATTTTTAAAACATTATTTACAAGAAGATTCCTTTACAAGTTTTCAAGTTTATTTTTAATCAAATTCTTTTAGTTTAGAATTGTACGACATGTTAAGAAAGGAAAAGTGTTTTTGAAGCAGAAAGGATATTTTCCTCAAGAATGGAGTTCAAGTGTTTTATCAAAATTATTTTCCATATAAGATAATAAAGGGTTCTGTTTTTATCCCTATTATTACATTGATTTTATTATGTTGTGATGGAATTATATTTTTATTAATCCCTTTATCTTATATGAATTTTTTTATGATGTCACGATGTTTAAGATTCCCATTGTTATTACATGGTTTATGCTATGATGTATGGTTTTCTGATTTTGTGGCACACATAAGAATGGTATCATTATGAGATGGGTGGGACCTATATCTCCCTCTAATTAATTGGGTAAGGATTTTATATCTCATGAGATAGAAATGGATGGAATGGTAGGTTATACCAGTTCAGTGAAACAGGGCTGAAACGAGGAGTGAACTCGGTTCAGAAATGGACTTTGTCCACTAAGATAGTCTTGGAAATGAGTCTTGACTAACAAGAAATGATTCTATATGATTATGTGTGTATTCCACAAAGTTTCATGTTTTAAGTTATGATTATTGGGATTAAATTTCACTTATATGATTTATCCCATGTTATGATATTATGATCTCTTTTGCAGGTTAAGATTTCCAAAAGTTATGTTCTTATGTATATGATGTGATTGATATTTCTTTTGTTTACCCTTACGGAGAATTTGAGCTCACCCTTTTGTATGTTTTATTTCCCCAGGTCAGGAAGAATGTTATTAAGTAGAATATGCCAAAAAGGGACTCTAGATATGATGAAATAAATGGGAGGCAAAGTAGATACTTTATGAACCAGTTTTTTATGTTTCCCAGTTTCTAAAGACACTATACCTATACGGTCCTTTCTTGGTTTTGTTATATGTTGTAATAAGTGTGCTTCAATTCCGAAGTAATAACAATGTATGTAAAGTATTGGTCGTTATGGAACTTATATAGGTATTATGTATATATTTTGACCTAAAATAAATTTAAATAAAATAAATAATTATTTAAATAAAAATTCGGTTTTAAACTATAACTCAGTGTTTTCACTATTCATCAAAAATTGAATTTTTTTAGAAAAATACAAAAAATTCACCCTAAGCTAATTTCGATATTCCGAATCCAAAAATGAAGTCCATTTTGAAAGATAATATTTATAAAATTTCAAAAAGTGGGTAATACTATTCATAACAACTAGTTTGATTGGATATGGTGTGTGTTAGAACTCGAAGGTGCGTACAACACACACTACTGTATTATTCAAAGAGAATCGTACTGTAGAAGTTTGGGGTGTTACATTCTCCCCGTTTTGAAATAATTTAATCCTCAAAATTTCGAGAATATTACTTCATAAAGAGACTCGGGTGGTTCTTCATCATAAGTTCCTCGGGTTCCCACATTGCCTCTTCCATCTTATGGTTTCTCCATAGAACTTTTACCAGACGAGTCATCTGGTTTCTCAGCACTTGTTCTCTTGTATCCAAAATCCTGATGGGCTCTTCGAAATAAGATAGATCATGTTCCAGTTCTACTTCCTCATAGGTGAGTACATGCGTTGGGTCAGGCATGTATTTTCTCAACAGTGATATGTGGAACACATCGTGAACTTTGGAGAGATTTGGTGGCATTGCCAAACGATAAACTACAACCCCAATTCGTTCTAGAATTTCGAAAGGTCCGATATACCTGGGACTCAATTTTACCTTCTTACTGAAACTTATAACTCCCTTCCATGGAGATACCTTCAAGAAAAAGTGATATCCTACATGAAATTCCAAATCCTTCCTTCGGTTATCAGCATAGCTCTTCTGCCTACTTTGAGCTGATTTGATGTGATTTTGGATTACCTTCACCTTTTCCATCGTTTCCTCCACCAGTTCTGGGACTACGAGTTTTATTTCACCAATGTCATCCCAAAAGGTTGGTGTGCGACATCTCTTTCCATATAATGCTTCATATGGTGCCATCCGAATACTTGAATGGAAGCTAATGTTATAGGAAAATTCCACCAGAGGTAAATATTGATCCCACATACCCTGAAAGTCTAGTGAGCAATATCTCAACATGTCTTCTAAGGGTTGAACAGTCCATTCTGATTTTCCATCAGTTTAGAGGTGGTAAGAAGTGCTCAAACAAAGTTCAGTATCCAAGGCCTTCTGAAGACTGTTCCAGAATCTTGATGTAAAATGTGGATCATGATCAGAGACAATTGATAGTGGTATTCCATGAAGTCTCAAAACTTCATTAATATATATTCTTGCTAGACGTTCAAGTGGTAGATCTTCTCTTATAGTAAGAAAATGTGCTGACATGGTAAGACGATCAATAATGACCCATATTGCATTATTCCTTCTAGGATTCTTTGGTAGTCCCATGACAAATTCCATCATGATATTATCCCATTTCCACTCAAGTATAGGAAGAGGTTGCAAAAATCCACCAGGTTGTTGCCTTCCAGCTTTCACTTGTTGACAAACCATACATCTTGACACAAAATCAGCAATCTACCTCTTCATGTTGTCCCACCAAAATTGTTCCTTCAAATCTCAAAACATTTTGGTGCTCCCAGGGTGTATAGTGAAATTGTAACTATGAGCATCATCCAACAATTCCCTTTTTAGATTAGGTATACCGGGAACACAAAGTCTCTTCCCAAATTTCAAAATTCCATCTTCATACACAAATTCACTCAATCTCCCATCATTCATATCTTTAACCTTCTTTTGAAACTCTTCATCACCAGTCTGAGAACTCTTTATCCTTTCTAGTAAAGATTGTTTAGAAACCATTTGAAAAAGCATTGATGTTTCACCTTCCATGGTTATTCCCATATTCATCTTTACTAGATCCATGAAAATAGGATCCCTTTGAAATCTCATCTTGTTCAAAACTCCATTATCCTTTCTACTCAAAGCATCTGCCACCTTATTTTCCTTCCACGGGTGGTAGTGTATCATGCAATCATAATCCTTGAGTAGTTCAAGCCATCGCATTTTCCTCATGTTGAGTTCTTTCTGTGAGAAAATGTACTTCAAACTCTTATGACCAGTATAAATCTCACATTTTTCACCATAAAGATAATGTCTTTATATCTTCAAAGAGAAAATTACAGCAGCTAACTCAGGATCATGAGTAGGATAGTTTTGCTCATGAATTTTCAGTTTTCATGATGCATAGGCAATAACCCTATCATTCTGCATAAGGACACAACTAATTCCTTTCTTTGATGCATCACTATAAATAACAAACCTGTCATTCCCTGATGGTAGAGTCAATATAGGATCATTGAATAATATTTTCTTCAGTTATTCAAAACATTATTCACACTCTTTTTTCCAAACAAATTTAACCCCTTTACGTGTGAGCTTCGTTAATGGGTTTGCCAATCGGGTGAAATTCTGGATGAAATGTCGATAATAACCTGTTAAACCAATAAAACAACATAACTCAGTTATACTTGTAGGTTCTGGCCATTCTTGGATTGCTATTGTCTTAGAAGGATCAATAGAGATTCCATCCTTAGAGACAATATGTCCAAGAAAAGAAATCTCCTGAAGCCAGAATTCACACTTGCTAAACTTCACATATAATTCATGTCTTCTCAGAGTGTTCAATATAATGCGCAAGTGATTTTCATGATCTTCATAGCATTTGGAGTATACCAAGATATCATCAATAAATACAACTAAAAAGTCATCAAGATATTCCTTGAAAACTCTATTCATTAGATCCATGAAAACAGAGGGTGCATTAGTCAGCCCAAAAGGCATTACTGTAAACTCATAATGCCCATACCTGGTTTGAAATGCTGTCTTCGGAATGTCTTCCTTCTTCACACACAACTGATGCTATCCAGATCAAAGTTCAATCCTTGAAAAGTATTGAGCTCCATCCAGTTGGTCAAATAAATCATCAATACAAGGTATGGGATACTTTTTCTTTATTGTTATGGCATTGATCTCCCTATAGTCGATACATAACCTCATAGATCCATATTTATTCTTAACAATGAGGATAGGGGCTCCCCATGGAGAAACACTAGGGTGAATAAATCCCTTATTACTCCATTCCTCTAGTTATTTCTTTAGTTCCACTAATTCCACAGTGGCCATTCTATAAGGGGTCTTCGATATGGGCCTTGATCCAGGAATTAAATCAATGGAAAACTCAATTTCTTATTCTGGAGGATGTCCAGGTAAATCTTCTGGAAACACATCAACATATTCTCTCACAATAGGTACATCCTCTATTTGAACATTACTTTCCTCACCCACAGTCATTTCATTCTCTTCCTCCCCAATAATTGAATTTATTTGCGCTACTGGGGGTGGATCTAGATAATAATTAGGTGGTGATGATTCTGCTCTAATGATAAGGTGTTCCTTATCATCATCATCAAAAATCGTAACCTCTTTCTTACAATAAATCTTTGAATCATAGTCCGAAAGCCAATCCATACCGAGGATTATATCAAACTCAATCATAGGTATGATGATGAGATCAACAGATAAAGAACATTTATATGCTCTAATGGGAACATATTCACAAAAATTTGTTACGATGATACTTCCCATAGGAGTTTTAACTCACAACTCCCTTGTTAAATAAAATTGGAAATATCTAATTTTCTTAGAAAACTAGGAAGATATGAAACAATGGGATGATCCAGAATCAAATAAAGCATTGGCTAAATATGAGGAAACCATTAAATTACCTGCCACCACGTCTTTCAGAGCTTCTACCTCAGCAGTAGTGATAACATAAACTTGGCCTTGATCCCTTGAACTTTTCTGAGGTATGTTCCCCTGACGATTAGGAAATTCATTTGCATAATGTCCCATCTCCCTACAATTGTAGCATTGAACATCATTAGCTTCTTTCTTCCCCTTGAATTCACGAGCTTGGTGGCCTTTTTCACCACACTTGTAATAGACTCTTATTCCCTTCAAGCAAGTACTGAGGTGTTTCTTCCTAAATTTACTGCAGTATTGATATTAAACATTTCCCTTCTTCCCCTTATTTCCATTTCCAAAGTGATCAACATATCTCTTCTTCTCTTGCTTTTCTTTAAATTCATAAGACTTAGAGAATTCTTTTTCTGTCTTGATAGCACATGAGACAATATCTTCGTATGATGAGAAGGATTATGAGACTAATGATCGAAGGAGAAACGATTTTAACCCATAAAATAAGCGATAAATCTTACTTCTTGGGTTACATATATAATCTACATCATGCCATGATAACCGTGTAATGTTAGACTCATACTTTGAAACATTCTCGTCCTCCTTTTTCCTCAGACTCAGAAATTTTCTTTCCATATCCGCTCGATGGTCACGAAGAAAGTATTATTCTAAGAAAATATCTTTAAAATCCCTCCATTACATATTTGATACTTCATCATCTTCTTTAATATTTTGAATCAATGACCACCATTGATCAGCATCTCCAGTGAGGCGGTAAATTGTAATAACAACTTTTTCCCTTTCGCTACTCCCCAAGGCGTGGAATATTTTCTCTAAGGAATTTATCCATTGCTCAGCTACTAGTGGATTTGTACCCCCATTGAATGTTGGTGGTTGTTGCCTCATGAAGCGATATAACATTGATCCTCCATGCTGCAGATTAGGGTGCTCCATACGGGTAAGGTTATTATTCATAATCTGAGTGAGTTATCCCAGTATGGTGATTAGATGATCAGCACCAGTTGCATCACCAGCTCCACTATAATTATCTTGAATAGGAGGGAAATCCATAAATGGAGTGCGTGCATTGATATGGTTTCCATTCCTTCCACTAGGCGCCATTTCTAAACAATGGAATAAACTAGATCAGTTTATGAATCAAAATACATAATTCCATACTTGTAAAACACATAACATAAATTGAACTATTTATGGATATAATCCATAATCATAAAAAAAAATTTTCTTCGAGGATGTATATACTCATAAACCCTTCATAATGGTTTTTAATGAAAATGAGAATTATCCTAAGCATATCCCCCAGGAGTGTCGTAACTAAGAGTGCAGCAAGGCCCGTTGTCGTGCCCCAGTACCCGTTCGAGTCTAGCTCAAAGTGGTATTTTCAGGTTTTACCCCTAGGTACATCTGTGACAGAGCCGACTCTACCTGCTTGTATCTAGACAGGGATGTATTGCTTGGAAAATCACAAAATCTCTACAATAACAAAATTCTAGGAAGTTATTCTATACTAATTTTCAAAGTCTATCTTAGGGATATGTGCTCTAATCAGAGTTTATCTAAATCTAGACTCCAAGGTTTTTACTAAAATTCCTCTGATACCAACTATAACGCCCCAACCCCAGTTACCCAGAGTCAGTGCATTATTATATAATATTGGCATGATCACAAAAGATCAAGTCTCGAAAGACCGATTAGTTTAGTAGCCTTGGAAACACTAGATATATTCATAAGTCTTACATTACATCATAAAGTTAAAATAAAACTATAACAACATCTTGTATTCATATCCCCTCATACTATCCCTGCAGGTCATTCATAAAATACTGCTTCACATCCTAGGAAAAATAAAACATTCAAAGGGGTGAGCTCAGATGCTCAGTAAGGATAACAATATAGCAGAAACTTTCATAAATAAACATAAACATTTAAGGAAATGTATAACTAAAACAAAATCCTTTTAAACTTGAACTTCAACATAATATGGCCAAGATAAAATGAAATAATTCCATTTAATTATTCACATGAATATTATACTAGTTGAATAATCACAAGCAATATCAGTAACCACTTTCATAATGATGGAATGCATAATGCCAAACTATCATAACCACAGTGTCCAGGCCTTGTGCCAAGATTACAAATAATATTTTGCCAAGGCCTTGTTCCTAGACACTAGTTTGTCTCATGAGACCTACCGATGCATCGAGGAGCTATAGCTGGCTCCACCCGTCACTTATTAAGTCCAATTAATTCCTCATATGAACATGTTTAAACATAACATAAACATTCGTATTAAAAATAGAATACGAAATGTCAATACTTTCTCTATAAATCATGAATGGTATAAAAATAACACATCCACAGTCAAACATATCACAAAACCTTCAATACTATATGAAAGTTTTGTATCATAATAAATCAACTTCAAATAAGCTTAAAATCCATCAAAGGATGTTTACATAGATGAAATAAAAAATATTTGAGATAAATATATCTTTTTCTTGAAATCATTTAAAAGTCACATGATTATAAAATAAAACATTTACTTTCAAAATATTCTTATAATCTTGTAAGGGAATGTTCAAATATTTTATAAGGGAGGAAAATACCAGCACCCGCTATATAAGTTAAAAAAAATTCTTACCTTAATTTTTTTGAAAAGGTTAAAAATGACCTTGTTTGGAAAACAAAGGAAATATTCTTTTATAAGAATCTTATAAAAAGTCAAACAAGGGTATAAATGAATTTAACCCATAGTATGAAAAATAGTAAGAATTATTTTTAATACATTTTTAAGAAACATGTATGTGGATGATAAAAAGGTCCCAGTAGATAATAATGTATAAACAACCTCGGATAATGAAGAGATTGTGAAATAAACCCTTACCTTGAATTTTCATTGTATGAGGGTAGGTTAACCTCCTGTATAATAGTTAAATAATTGTTATTAAATTATACAAGAATCATATACATAAATATTATATCATATATGATCTTTTAATATTTCTTTGTTAATAATATGTTAGGATTATCGTCGTTTTGGGTGTTCAATAACTCGTTTTATTTTATATGTTTTGTTACATAGGACATGTTTGTCATCCATAGGCTGTATCTCATTAATATACAGAATGATATCAAGTCCCTAAAAATTATTTTTAATCATTAAATGAAAATTAGTCTTGAATGGATACGATGGGGAATGAATCTCATCGCGTTCGTGGAGACGGTAGTCCGTACGTACGCACGAGAGACAATATCATTCTTTTGATATTAAAATAGTATATAATTAGATGGTATATCATATATAAATAATAATTATAATGTTATATTTATTATTTACTTCAATTACGCATCATTATCATACCCATCCAAAGAATAATGTTTTGAATAACAATTACACCACGACGTGGAGACGGTAAGCCGTACGTACGCACGTATGGTGACATGTCATTCAAAGGATGGATAGAATTATTAGTATGGTTGTACCATATTTATAATAACATCATAGTATATAGAAGATACTAGATTTATTATTTTATAATGTAAATAACAAAGGAATAAGAAGTGGAAGAAGAAAGGAACTTGAAAGAGGGTGCTGAAAACATTACCTCTTCTTCGGGTTCTTCCTTTTGATTTGATCAAAAGGGCTCCTTATCTTGGATTTATGATCAAAATAAGACCACTAGGTTGAAGTCATGGAAGTTTAAAGGATATTTGGGCAGTGGTTGGCCGAACCAAAAGGCTTTGAAGGTATGAATTTGAGAGAAGGGGGAGTGCCCTTTTATAAGAGGGGTGAGGGGAACCTTAGGAAAAGCTAGAAATATTATTTTATAATGAATACATATTCGGGTTATAATGGCTATAAAGTAGATTATTTGAAGTTAAAGGTGGGGATAGGTCGAAAAAAACTCAACCAATTGGTTTTAGACAGGTTTGGGTCACTATATTAACCTTATCTTTTAGTTTTAACTCTTAGTTAATTAGTTTGACATTTACGATGTCTCTTTGTATTTTTATATTATATAGTTAATAAACTTACTATATACATCCAAGAGACCCCCAAGTGGTAAATTAATAATACACCTGTCATTATATAAGTATCTTGGACGAACCTTATATTTTTAAGAATTGAATATCAATTAATAATATAATATTTGTTTTAAAAACTCTTTTATGTCAATTTTGACACTATTTGGTATTTTGTTTTTTCTAAATTTATAACAACATTATTAATTACAACCTAATTCATTTAATCAACCCTGACATGTCATATTAACCTATAAAATTCATGTAATTCATTATAAGTCTCAGATTATATTTATTTGGGTATTTATAATATCAATTATTTTAATATTTCACTAATAAGGTAATTACTGCATCATCATTGTGTCATAAATAAATTAAATTATTTAATGTCTAAAAATTATAAATAAGATACCATTATGTAGTAAATATTTTTATCTTTCTAATGAATATTTATAATCTAATTTATCTTATATATAACCCTATATTAAAATTTTGTTAGTTATTAAACATTGATTTTAACTCTTTTAACTCTTCTTTGAATTAAATAATAATAAATGTCCTAATCTAATCCAAGTGGAACAAAAAGGTTCATATTTTATTCTTAAGGTTGTTTTTGGTCGAATTATACTTATCCAAGTAAATTAGGACATGTGTTAGGGTAATAATAATATTAATTTTACCCTTAATTACCCTATTTACATTTAACTGTGGTAAATAAAAGTAACGAGTTACTATTCACCAAAAATATTTTTTATCTTAATGAACCACATTTTACTCCTTGATATTAACTGTGTCTCTCTGATTTTCTAAATTCCACTCACAAAAGCGGTAAAATTTTTTTTATGTGAATTTGAAAATTCTCCTAGGAGATGGGAAAAAGACGATGAAAAGTTCAATAAAATTTTTATATATCTAAACTTATTATAAACTGACTCTAATGAATTACATTGAACTTATATAGGTATTATGTATCTATTTTTACCTAAAATAAATTTAAATAAACTAAATAATTATTTAAATAAAAATTCGGTTTTAAACTATAACTCAGTGTTTTTCACTATTCATCAAAAATTGAAAGTTTTCAGAAAAATACCAAAAATTCACCCTAAGCTAATTTCAATATTCAGAATCCAAAAATGAAGTCCATTTTGAAAGATAATATTTATAAAATTTCAAAAAGTGGGTATTACTATTCATGATGGCTAGTTTGATTGGTTGTGGTGTGTATTAGAACTCGAAGGTGCGTACAACACACACTACTGTATTATTCAAAGAAAAGCGTACCATGGACACTTGGGGTGTTACATTCTCCCCTTCTTCAAATAATTTCATCCTCAATATTTCGATAATATTACTACATAAAAAGACTTGGGTGGTTCTTCATCATAAGTTCCTTAGGTTCCCACGTTTCCTCTTCCATCTTATGGTTTCTCCATACAAAGGTTGCTGGGATCAATATAATCAAAGAAAATATTTCAATGAATATTGAATTTATCAATCCTAAATATAAAATAATATATCATAACATCATTTTTAGATGAAAATATGATCCAAAAAAGGACTATGAAAAATGAGGTTGAAATAATTTTATTGGTTATAGTTTTTTATATCCCCTAAAAATGTGTCTTCGATAGATATAATCTGAAAGTCACAGATTTATAGTTTTGATAAATGATATGTTGGGATGATTAATCATTATGATTTTTATTAAAAATTTAATCGAATGTTTATATTGGATGGTAATATAATTTTCATTATATTTATCTTGAAATAATTGACTTGGGAAAGACAAATTTTTATCATGAATTGATTAATTTATTCAATAAGGTTTTTAGGTGGCCTAGATACAACTGTCCCATATATAATTTTCATTTCATTTTATTTATTTTCACCCTAGACTATTTTGATAAATGACATATTTATCTAAGATGTATTAATATGTTTTTAACATAATTTTAAATATAATAACAATGTCAACCCTATGTCAAGGTTAATGTTACAAGATTATAAGCTAACATGCACAAATCTACCCAGTCCGCACCACCCAACACCCAACCCATCCAACACCATGGTAGATATTGATAAAAAAATGGTGTATTTATTATAATTTGATGTTCTCCATGCAATATGAAGTGACATCATTTTTCAAAGACAAAATAATAATAAACTCACCTTAAGAACATGAATGTGATACACCAGGATATATATATATATATATAACAAAGTGTTTGATTCATATAAAACAAATATGTTAATATAATATAAATATTATTTTAAAATAAATAATGTTCATATAAATAAAAAAATTAATTTTATAATAAATATTTTTAAAATATATAACATCTATAAAAATTACTTACAAATATTACTATAAGAAATGATAATATATATATGTGTGTGTTTGTGTGTTTACATTTGTAATTTAATATGTTCTAAAAAACTATAGACATTCTGTGGCCAATAGTGAACTAAGAATGCAACCCTAACCCACATCCAATAGATTTGGTATTGTGACTAGTTCTTAGTAGACATATTTCAAACATATTTTATGTCTAATTATATACCAATGTAATGAAGAAGAATACCACAAATGTATTAAATAACCATAAATGTATATATACAACTTAGATTTATAAAATAAATGCATGATAAAGTAGGATACACGAGTATCCCCATGCAAGAAAACATGAATGACCATTTAGTCAAAAAATACTTCAAAAATGTTAGATAAAATATACAAGAAAACTCCTCAACATTATGAATACCATTGGAAGGTTCTCTAGCTTTAGAAATTACTAACACCAACATAATATTTTGATATACAATATATCTTTCCACGTTTCCCCAAGGGTTATAAATAAAAAGTCTGTCTTAGTACCTAATATACCATGATTATATATAAAATAATTCACTATCATTACCATGATAACATGTGTCTGAAAAAAGATGATGTATGGGTATATATTATCATACCATGTATGATTTAAAAAAACAAAAAGGAAAATATACGAAAAAAGTCATCCCAAAAACCCATATAAGTAGAGATAAAACAAGAAAAAGTAATGAATGGATCCAAAAATTCCATATAATTATATGTCTCAAGGGAGAAAAGAAGGTCTTAATTAAATCAATTTCATTACTCAACAGACATACTACAAAATATAACATGCTATGTTGAAACATTCATGAGTCATTTAATCATAGCTTTGATTGTCATTATTATACACCATATCAAAGGAAACCCAAAAGGTTAAGATGATTTATGATTCTAAAATAAACTTTTACTAATCATCAATTCAAAATAGTACACCAGTTTTATAATAATTAAAGAGGATGATCCATTCCATGTTGATTCATCCAGTCATCATTTAAGGAATTTTAACACTAAACTATCATTCCTAGACTTTTTGTTTGAGTTTGTTTATAAGGAACATATTCTATATAAATTATGATTACCCAAATTCATGGTTTTTGAATATTAATATGGTTAATCTTACATCAGGATTGTTTTTATGTATGAAATTGGAAGACATAATGTCCTAATGGTACCTATCAAACATAATGGTAATTGTATTTCCCCTATGATATGAACCTAAATGTTATTTTATAGTATAATAAAACACATATTCTATCTTCAGTGGATATTCAATTATGGGTTATATTTTCTAAATGATAATAGGTTTGGGAGGCTTACAAGACCTCAAGACATCTTCTCATTATGGTCTCCCTTGGAAATCTCTAATATTAAGAGGTTATGATGTCGTGATATTCCAATATAAAATCGTTATTTATATGTGTCAAGGAGGGATCCTATCTAAATAAATTTTTAATGGTTTAATGACTATATGGATACTAAAAATTCTTATAATGAATCAAGTAATTTTATGTATTAAGAAGAAACCATATGACATATGCTCATGATGATGTAGGATAAATTTGGTGTGATCCATGATATATTGAATTAATGAATGATTTTAGGAAAGATTTGAATTTTTTTATTTAAAGGATATTGATATGTTTGTCCTAGTAATGATAATTTAAGTAACTCATTCTGTCTATATTGATGGTTTTCTATTATCACTCTCATTCCTAGATATTAATTACAATGGATATAGAAAAAATATTTTAGTGATATGATAGTAAAACCTACTTTATTATATATAAAGAGAAAAAGGGTTTATATTACACAGTTTACATTCATAGTTGGTCTCATGAAATTGATTCATTATTTTATTTAATGGGTCCCTTGGCCAGTTTCTAGTCAATATCAATGGAAATTAGATATTTCAGCCTAATTCCACTATGAAATGGGCCTAGGGAGTCTCACACCTAGTGTATGCAAATACATGGTTAAATTTTATGTGAAATTTAAATGTTTAATAAATATTATTCAACTATGTGGTTTAAAAATTATTCATCTGTGGATAATAACAAATATTAATTCACCATGTATTCATTATAATATATTTGAGTCGAATATTTAAAAATATCTATTCACAATTTTAGTTAATATTATAAATATTTATTTATTGATGAATAATGATGTTTAATATATTTTATTAAAAAAATATAAATATTCGATGCATGATTAATATTCTAGAGTGGTGGAAGACTGTTTTTAATTCTATATTGAGATATGAAATATTTTTTTTAAAATTTTAACTTATTTAAACATGAAATGATATTTATTTTTTGATTAGTTTAGAAAATGTCATAAAAATAAATATATTATTAATGTTATTTAGAAAATGGGTTCACATAGGATTTTGTGTCACAACCCAAGTCATTTAAATAGTAATTCAATTTCATTACTTATTAATATTCAGGAAAATGAATTTATATAGTTCTACTAATTATAAAATTTTTAAAGAAATTTCAATTAAAAAGAAATTGTTTCATTCTTAATAAATATTTTATATGTATTATATTATATTATTTAAATTATTAAATTATAAATTTTATAATTTTAATTTGAATATAGAATGGTATTTTGGTTATATTTATTTTAAAATTTGTTGGGAGTGATTTTCATGAATTTTTTGAAAAATAGAATTTATGTGTGACTAGTAGATAATAAATATTTTTAAGAAATATCTAATTTTCATTCATGAATATAAATATTAAAATTATATTATGGGTTTTAAAAAAATTAAATATATTAATTATGAATAAGAATAGTCTAATAAATATCATTAATTAAATATTATAATTTATAATTATTGGAAAAAAATTTTATACTTATGAAGTCATTAAAAAAAAATGGTTTTCATCACATTTTATGGGGTTAAATTAAAATTAAAATTTAACAAGTTATATATATTGAAATCAATAAAGTAGACTCCATATATTGAATCATGATTTATAAATTTGATAATGATTCCACAATCATTTTAGGACAATATAAACATATATTTTTAATTTTTTTACTATGATAAGAGAAAAAGGGTTAAATCTATAAACACAATTGTTTAAATAAAGTAGATTATATTTTATATCCTATTTTATGGAAATATTTCAAAAATACCTCTTATATCCTTTGATTATAAGTCATTTTGGAGCCATTTTTCTTGATTAAGACATTAAAATATTTGAATCATTTGAAAACTTCCAGGTGTTTCATCTCCTAGAATTTTGAAAGGATACCCCTATCATTTTTACCCACAATTAAATATCCTGTTACCTTAGCCAATTATGAGAATAAAACCTTTCCTAAAAACCAGACCCACATCATTGAGGTCCTTGATTCATAAGAATATATTCCAAAATGTATCTTGTTTTGAAAGTGGCATAATTCTAATCTATGAGATTTTGTTTTAATTCTTATTCTATATCCATAATATATTATTCAACCATGATGAAATAAAAACATAGGCATAACCAAATAATCAATATATTTTAATGAAGATACTAGTGAAATAAAATTCTTAATAAACAAAAACAATGTTATTAGTAAAGTAAATATTTAAAATATTTTTATTATTATGTAATACAAGGACTGTACATGAAATATTAAACTTGAGGTAAAAGAATCATTACATTAAAACCTCATTTTGAAAATTTTAATGATTTATTTTATAAATAATTTTCTTCCATGTCAAAAATAAAAAAATTAATTTTTATAAATTCAATTATATTTACATAAATAAATAATAATGGAAAATTTATGAACCTTTTTACTTTATTTCATAGGATTTGAAATGAAATATTTTTACATATTTTATATGATACGTTTTGTCTCCATTTAGAAAATGATTTTTTTCTATTTAATGGAAGGTGAAATCGACATATTTTTCCCACAAACATAACCACTATTTTAAAATTAGATTCCATTATAATATTAATTTTTTTCAACAATTAAAATACACTTTTCGATTTTTTATTTTAGTATTGAAAATGGAGTTTTAATGAAATAGGGTATATTAATACCCAATTTTTTTTTCTGATGGACATAAAGGAATATCTATGTCAACTTTATAATAAAAATGAAATGATTTATATTTTCTATGTATTTTAGGGTACTTGGACATTGTTCATAATGATGGATGTGCCTGATATAGCTTTCCAATGCATTATGTAATGATTATGTTGTTAGAATATTTACATTTAAAATAACCACATAGTTTATTTTATTTATATGGTTCCCTATAAGGGCTCACACAAGGGTCATATGAATATGATGTCCCATGGAACAAATATTAATTTTCTAATATTTATAATGAGTTTTCATGGAAATATTTTGATTCCATATGGTAATCTAATTACATTTTTTTGAAGGAATGATTATTATTTTTTTTTTGAAAAAATGTATATTTTTAAGAAATTTTTTTTCATGGGTTGTTATGTTTTTTAGAATTCCTCAAGATTTTTATTTTCCATTTATGTTTTATTATAATATCTATTAAACAATAATTTGGTAGTAAAGATAATTTCCTGTGTAATTAAATAATTATTTTTCTCATTGTTGATTATGTTAAGGACATCATTTATTATAAGATATCATGGTTTTTAAATGGACTAAAAATTTTCTATTATTTTTTATATGTCCCTTACTATTATATTTTCCCTTATCTAATATTTCTAAATGTTTCTCGCAGACATTTAGGATTTTTATGGACAATTATGAAGATAAGTTGAAAACTGTAATGTTTTTTCATTAAAAGGAAATATCTTACATTTTCAATTATATTTATTATAGAAAAAATAGATAGAAATTTGAAGTGTAAAATTTATAATGAATGAGTTTATAACATATGATTTATGACCAGACTATCTAAAATTTTAGACCTAAAAATACATTCTTTAATGAATGAAAATATGTTCTTTTTAAAAAATAAAATACACATTTAGTAAGGATCATGTACTTATATTTGGGATTAGATAAGGGTTTAGATAGTTAGATATGTTAGGATAATGTATGTAACCTTCTATAATTATCATTTATGGTTTTCAAGATATATTGTTTCAATATTATCACATTAATTCTTTTAAACTATCTCTATTCAGGATAGCCTTCTATAGAGGTATAAGGGAAACTGAAGTAGGAATCCACTAAGAGGAAAATGTCATTCCAAAACAGAAACCATGAAAGGTTTTAATTGTAAAAAATTAGTTTGTTTCTATGATGTATTAGTTGATGTAGGTTAAAAATGGTGGTGGTATATTTGTGAGAGAGAAACTATGTTCTCCACAAAAGAACTCATCCATTAAATAGAATATCAGGAAATAGATCCCTATATAATTTATGGGAACATATGACCTTGTGTTACCAATTCAAAGTGTTAAGGCCTTGGATGTCAAGACCATATCCCCCTAAATAAATATCTTCTAGATTCGAAATGATATATTGAATATATTGAGACCTTTATCCCACCTCTAATTAACCATGGGTTGGGAAAATGAACCATGTATATATTATACACACATGGGGGAGTCATTTACATCTATGATATGATAACAAAGTGATATAACAAAAACCTCTATAAAAATACTTACCATAAAAAAGTAAAATTTCCTATATATATGAATCTAATACTGTAAAACTAGAAAAATTTATATGGGATCTAAAATTATAGGAAGATAATCCTCGGTAGTGACCGCAAAAGCCTAAACAACTACTGAACAACCCACAAGATATTAATGTTTTGACTGATCCCCAACCAAATCCTTTGAACATGGAAAAAATATTATATATAAGTTGGTTAACCATATCATGTATAGAAAGTAGGATCCTCCAAAAATCCTCTTATGAAAATTTAAAGAAATTACTATAAACACTATTGAACAATAACTGACGAGAACTCATCACCTTCAAATGTATAATATATTTCCTAACTCATCATTGGTATCTATCACTAGTAATCATATACAAGGGATAATATAATATAATATCAAAATAAGGTACCCCAATAAAACTTCCTGATGAGTTTCATACTCTTCCTCTACATCTTGTATACAAATAAATGTCTCTCTAGAAGCAATCATTAGTGAAGAAAATGTGGTTAAGTATCTTCTCATGCATCTCCTTACTCAAAGTATCTCATAATAAGATAACATTATTCCCATTCATTACATAATCTAATAATCTCACAACACATCTCTAGATACTAAATGAGAAGTTTATTGGATCCAACTCACCCCATAATTCATGTGTTATACCTATGTCAATCACATCACATACACTTCACACATATAATAATCCATTGGGTACTATATCCAGAGATAAACGTGTGTGAAATAATTAAACAACAATAAATACCACTAAAAAATATTTGGGAATGGTATCTAACATTCCCACTGGTATATAATACTACTATTAGAATAGAGTAGGGAATGTGGGGTATTCAGACATCCATTACTCGACAACATAGATGACTGGGAAAAGACCCTTGAAAATTACACTAGGTTTCAGTCACCCTTTTGACATTGGTGGGGTAGAATAAAAAAAACATATAGTATATAATATAGCTCACAACAACAATATGAGAATAATCTATTATAAGTCCCAACTATATCTATCATCTCTTGAACACCTAACTTTAACTTATATGAACTAGATATCCTATAAACACATAGTATTTCAAATAGATTCAATTAATTAATTCATTCCTTCTGTCAAATCAGTTAAAATTATTTAATTCATATTATATTAATTAGTATTATTTTATTCATATTTATGTAAGAACAAATTGATTTATGTACCCTCTAGGCATAATATAATCAAGTCCTTGATTATTTAATATTTTTTACATTTTCATTATTTTCAATAAGAAACACTAAGGGATTCATTTGTTTATTATTTATGAAAATTACACAATCATGGTAATCTATGAAACATCATCTGATGACATAAAATAATACATAATCCATGCATAACCAGATACCTTATGCAGTGGGGAATGGAATGAAATTAAATAAGAAACATAACCATCCAAAATTTAAAGAAAAAAAATTATGAAGAAACCATCTATATTACTTCATAAAAATATGAAATACTTGATTCATCCCATTCCATAAATCCTAAAACCATCCACTACACCACCATGCATATCATCATGCATCTATCCTACCATCACAAATGTCAACTGCTACCACAAATGCGAGTCTCACTTCCCATATCCTTCTAATCCATCATACATCATAGGCTCACATCACTTCCCATGGAGTTTCTCCCATAAAAGTAATAACACAAGGAAACATGGAACCAAAAATAAAATAAAATATGGAATATGTGCCATTATAAAACAAGGCATCCAACCTAAATATAAAAATTTTCATGTTCAACCCCAAAAAATTATCTTTACCAAAAATGATTCTTTACCATATTGAATTAAATGATTATTTTATCCCAAATTACAACCATAGGAAAACTATGGAATTATAAATTAAAAGATATAATGTAGATAAAAATTCATTCAATCATGAAATAGGGTTTCAAAAAATCATTATAGATATCTAATTAAATTAACATGAAAATTTGATATTTTTACTACAATAATATATAGATTCATTTTATTTATCCAATTACATTAACAAATCAGTATATTATTTCGTAAAAAAAATTATAGATTGTTTTTCTTTATTCAAATTCCTTACCCAAATTAAATTCATCAATCATTTTTGTCGTAGATATATTTTGAATACATGAACTAATATAGAAAACACACTATCTAGGAAACCAACAGTAAAACTATTCTCATGGAGGAAACACATCTAATCCTTAAAACAATATATCATATTTATCATTAATCTAGTTTAATAATTATTTGTTTGTATTCCACTATAATATAAATTGATCAAGCATGATAACTTTATGATGACATCGAATTGTTAGGTTAAAATAATATGATAATACACATGGTGGGGGGGGGTGTGAATTATGTCCTTTTATTAATCTTGAATTATAAATATTTTATCCATTCTTATATATTATGGAGATTTACTGTGTTATTATCATTAATAAAATTATTCATAGGAATAATGAGAATAAGAATAAATCATGTTTTATAGTAGTTTGGGGGATAAGCATCCACTAGTCCCCTCCTCTAACAATCTCTCATCAGAAGTGGTGATTTCCCCCAAATAGTTCCTTTGGGTTTCCAAAGAAAAGCAATATGTGCTCAAAAAATATTTTTATTCACTATTGAAATCATAATTAGTGTCTTCACAAATGAAAATAAATTCTAAACTATTAAAATCTAGAGATTTTATTCATATTAGATTCATCTGAAATAACCTCCAACTATTGATGATATTCAATTACAGGGCTCGTGTGTCAGATCCTGATGAGAATTGGAACTTATATTTTCTCTATAATTGTAATTATATAATATTTTACATCTCTATTAATGAAAATATGATTTATTGGGGTTTGAAGAGATACTGTGAGCTCTAAAAGTGAAAAATGCTTGAGATTGATTGTAATAGAGAAAGAAAGAGTGTGGGAAATTTTTGTTAGTTTTGTTGTCGTTCATTTGGTATCTTGAGCTAAAATACTCTACATAATCATTATGAATTTTAATTTATAAATTTTTATTTTTCAAAAATATTAATAAATGCATAATTTATTAGATAACTAATAAATAAATAGTTGAACACCATGTAAAAAATTAATTAATAGAAATATTCCTAATCTATTAATTATATATATAGATATTATTATTATTTTAAACATAATGAATAATTAATGATAGTCAAAATTTTATTTAAAATAAAATATACTTAAATCCCCCTTAATAAATTAAAAACTAGCATTGTGAAGTGGTTTTTTGAAAATAACATCATGTTGATATTCATTATTAAAAAATTCAAATGATATATCCCCTTTTAGAACATGATCTCATAGAAAATTAATCTTTAATTCAAAATGATTATTCCTTGGGTGACTCATAGCTTTTTTTGAAATATTAATTTCACTATTATTATAACATTAAATGGGAATATAATTAAAATTGAGTCCAAGGTCTAGAATTATGTATTTCACCATGAACACTTTTTCACAACAACTTCTAACAAAAATATATTCTGCCTTATCTATTGGCAAATAAAACGAATATTTTTTCATACTTGAACTTGAAAATAAGGGCTTCCTTAAAAAGTGATAAGTTACTAAGGTACTATTTCTATCTAACCTACAACAAAAATCATTATCTGAATATGAAATTAAATTAAAATTGGATGATTTCAGGTAATATTAATATTTGGAAAATAGTTCCGTTAAAATTTCTAAAAATTAATATGATTGTAGTTTTATGGGATTATTTTGAATGTTATTGATATATAACACAATTATATCTAGAAAAAAAAATTCATGATCTACAACCGGTAAGATATATCAAACTTCTAATCATATATTAACCTAAAAAAATGTCCACCAGTTTTCCAGCTTCATCCAAATCAAGTATTTTATTTGAATAGATGGAAGTTGTATAAGTATTTCAATTTTAAATTCAAAACTTTTTTCAATAAATCAATAATATATTTACATTTATTTTAAACATTTCATTAATCATTATGGATGATTTTAAAACCATGAATGAAATTTAAATATCCTATCAAACTCATTTCAAATTCCTTATTCATATATTTTGATAAATCATTAAAAGTTATTTTATTTGTTAAACCAAATATATGATCATCTCTATAAATTTTTTTATTGAAATTTCTAAACAAATAGTTCTCTTAAAGGGATTTGGAGAAGCAAATTGTGCATAAAATATATTTCATAATAAAAAATTACCAAATTATTTATACCACACAATTTGTACTAATTTAAGGTGATAAAGATCATTAGTATGTTTGAAAAGTGAATTTGGTATATAAGGATTTCCAAAACCTAGTGGTTGTTAAATATTGACATCCTTAAAAAAATATCCTTTATAAAAAGATGATTTTACATCCATTTGATAATGTAAAATGTATATATGATACATAAGCTAAAAATATTATAATGTATTCCAATAGAGAAGTAGGGGAAATGGTTTTCTCATAATCTATTCCTCGTTCCTGATTATATCATTTATCTACTAATCTATCTATATTTCATATAATTATCCATTGGTAATTATTATTTTTTTAAAAAAAAATTTAATCCAATTACTATATGACTTGGTGGTCTATCAACCAATTCCAAATATTATTTCTTC
Source organism: Viscum album (assembly GCA_963277665.1). NCBI lineage: Eukaryota > Viridiplantae > Streptophyta > Magnoliopsida > Santalales > Viscaceae > Viscum > Viscum album. The sequence continues at coordinate 1,967,377,821 of OY728121.1, forward strand.
CACACTAGTTTCATTCTTCTTGCATAGAAATTATCCAACCTCCATATTCTAATATTTCCTCTATGGTTTTAGGTTTTAATTAATATGGGAAGGTAGAAAAATAATATAGGTTTCCGACATTCCTTCTAGTATGAAATCATATGTCTTGATCTCATATTAAAATTTCTAAGGGTTAATAATTTCAGGTTCTCAGTTCTCTAGGTAAGACACTTCCAAGTACACCAGTTCCATGATCCTTTTCTGAAAAATTAATTTCATCATATTCTAATCCATTTTCAAAATTATCTTTATGTGATTCAAGTCTGATGTTTTAAAAATAATTAAAAGCATTATTTATTTGATTCTTACTATGAGAAAGAGGTAACATTCATCAAACTTCACATGACTTGATTATTTCACTATGAATTCATTTTATTACACTCTAAATAATCATTATAAGTAGTAGAATATCATATAATGATTCATTCATTAAAATTTTTATCATATTTAAAATGTTTTTCCTTAATAATCAAGATATACACCTTGCATCCAAAATCTATTATGTTTCCAATAATTGGTTTTCTGTTATTCCATAATTAATTAGGATTATTTTTAAAATGGGGTCTTAGTAAAACTCTATTCATGATATGAAAAGTTTTATTGACTAATTATGCCAAAAAATAGATTAAAAGATTATATTATTTTAACATAGTTATTTCCATTTCATGAATAATAGTATTTCATATTTATACAATTCCATTTTTTATTGTGTTCTTATAGATGTGAATGCAATGACCAACCTATTCTTATTGTCTTGAGAATACCATGATTCATCAGTAGTATTTAAGAGACAACCCTAATATTACAAAAGATGGAAATAAGTGGTGAAGGGTTTCAAATACAATTGGGGGATGATTTTACCTTCAATAATAAATGACAAATAAAACAAACGATGACCCTTAATAACTATACGATGCAAGATCAAAATAAAGATAACTCAAAAATTTATTTTATACCAAAGAGAACAGAAAATGTGATATAGAGGAAGAAAACTAAACCTAAAATAAAATAGAGGAAGATAACTAAAAAAGACAACAAAAAAAACTATAAGACACCATAATTCACTAGCTCCGTCCTCCACCATCACCAAACAACCCAACAACACATGAAGTAGTGCTAAAAACTTGTGGTACTCTACCTTTTCCCCTATCACAAAATATGACATCCACAGAAGCACCAATGTTCCAAAATAGGGGAAAGTATAAAACCTGGTAGGTATTCCCAAATTAAATCCCTACTCACTCCACTAGGATGGAAAAGTTAGTAACATTTAAATAAAATAGATGACACAAAATGATTTCCAAAAACCATTTATAAGAAAAGATAAACACTTCTTAGAACAGTTTATAACTAAATATAAAAAACCAAGTTAACCAATTTTATGGAATTTTATTTTCCATGTAAATAATAAAATAAATCTTTAAACCTTTTTTTAAATATCTATCTTGGAATAAGAATGTAATTCCACATATCTATAATTCCAACAATGCATGGTTCATTATGACAGATCCATACTTATGACCAGTTTCTCATCGATCTGAAAAGTCATCAAAAGGTAATTAAATACCATGTTACATTAAAAAAATTTCACCAATAACAAGGTAATATTTCAACCTTGCCTCATAATGAAATATGAATACACACACCATGTTTTCCAAAAACCCAATCCAATTTCAATAATTTCATCCATTTCAATAAAAACCACGAGTTTATTGAAACATTCCATAAATTTTTTAAAAACAAATGCATATATATATAATCTTACCATTATTGATTATTTTTATTAAATAAACTTACCAAAATTCCATAAAATCTCCTACTTAAAATATCCATTTAAAAATCAAGAACAAAAGCCAATTTCAAGAACATCCAATTTTCTAGAATTTCATAATTCCCAAATCCTTCACTAAATAGGGTTCCCATTGATTGTTTAAAATCCAATACATAATTAATATCACAAAAATAACTATGTTTTAAATAATTCATAATAGTTCTTGCAAGGTTAGTTCAATGTGAAGCCACCTACCTCGACCATTTCGATGAAAACTGAAAACGGACGAAGAATGCTCAAGAATCTGGGTAAATATTCCACGAAACCAACTTAGATATCCTCCTCTATATTGAATGACACATTATATAACCTTATTTGGTGTTGAACATGTTATATCTACCCAAACCAGGTGTATATCTAAGAAAATAAGAACAAAGGGAAAGTTGATCTAAGAAACCATAGAAAAATTGGTGAAAATGGGCACATACTGCAAGAATTGGACTTTGAATTTACAAGAAAAGACTTTAGATCACTTCATAATCAATGGGATAACCTTCTTTGGCCTTTTAGAAGCAAAAATTCATGTTAGGGAAGTTCTATGATGAAAAAGAGAAAATAAAAGTGAAAAAAACCATATCCACTTGTTAAGGAATTGGTTTCTGGTTGTGCATGGTTTTGTCACATGGTTGGACAAACCATGTGCAGCCCATGTGCCCCCCTTTTTTCCCCAACAAAATCCAGAAGCACTCCAAAAAATCCCAAACTCTATCGATAAATTTTATACACATGAAAAATAGAATGAATGGATTACATACCAGAACCAAGGGGTGCAACATTCTCCACACCATTAGTCTTTTCGTCCCCATAAATTAGAAATCGATCGCTGACCAGAAAGAGTTATGTCCATAGATCTTTCATTTTTTTCTCACATTCCCAAGTGTCTTCTTGAATTTGACCACATTTCCATAAAACATGCACTATACTGATTCTTTTTCCATGCAATACTTTATCTTGCCTACCCACAATCCGCATCAGGATATGAACCATGGAAGCATCTGGTTCTATGTCAATGTGATTCCATATGATCACATAGTCATGATCAGGATGATACTTTTTCAATGGAGATAAGTGGAACACATTATGAACTGAAATGAACCATGGTGGCAATGCCAACTGATATGCCACCTCTACAAACCATTCCATAATATCGAACGACTCAATGTATCTAGGATATATCTTTCCATGATTCCCAAAAAGTTGATTCCCAAGCCTTTGAGAGATCCTTAATAACACATGATCACTCACTACAAATGACAATGGTATTCAGCAAAGCTATGAATATGAATTTTGACACCTTTGAGCTATAACCATCCTTTTTCTGATCAACTGGATATTCTCTCTCATTTCGTGGACAAGACATGGCCCAACTAATGAGGTATCACCTGTTTCCACCCAACAAAGTGGAGAATGAAAAGGATGCCCATATAATGCTTTGAAATGAGCCATATATATGGGGTCCTGATAACTGTTATATATGATAACTCCACCAATGGTAGGTGCTCTTCCCAAAATCCAAAAAAAATATTACACAATCCTGCATCATATCTTCCTACATTTATATCATCCTTTTGAATTTCCCATCAGTCTAAGGACGATACGCCATACTCACAGTCTACTAAGACCCAAGGGATTTCTATATGGATTTCCAAAAACGAGATGTGATCCATAGATCTCTATCTAAGACTATCGAGTCTAGTATTCCATTTCTCTTTACCACTTATCGATTATAGATTTTGGATATATCCTCAACTATATGAGTTTAACTAATAGGGATGAAATGAAATAAATTTGTGAGCTGATCCACTATCACCCATATGGAATAGTGTTTCTCAATAGTTCATGGTAGACTTGTAACAAAATCCATCACTATATTCTCCCATTTCCACACTGGAATCACTAATGACTGTAACATTCCTACTGGTCCTTGATGCTCTGCCTTAACATGACGACAAGTTAAGTACATTAAAATGATCTCATCTACTTTCCATTTTAACCCAATACATAAAAACTACACCTTCCACATTTTATATATCTTCTATATTGTTGGATATATAGGCTATCTCGAATGGTGGTTGGCATGAAGAAGTTGTTTCTAAAAAACCATAGGTATGACCATTTGATTTTGAAACCACAAATCTGAACTCCCATAAAGTTTTCATCCCTCAATGGTCTCCACACCATTGAGTTTTTAACTCATAACCATGCATTCTTCATCAGATTTTTGTGCCTCCATTACCATCTTTACCAAAATAGGAACCTCATAAACTGAAATTAAATAGACAAAATAATCTTAGTCTTCACATTCCACATTCATATCAGCTAAGGTCGACATCAATGACCAATCTTCTGAATCTTTTTTTGACAGCTGAGCATATGAATTCCTACTTAATGCATTATCCATTGAATTTCCTTTTCCTGGTGTATACAACAAGTCAATTTCAAGTATATGGATATACTCCATTCATCTCCTTTTCCACATATTCAAATATTTCTATGAGAAAATATGCTTCATGCTCTTATGATCCATTAACAAAATGAATTTCTCATCAAATATATAGTGTCACCAGGTCTTCAAAGCAAAGATAACCATATATTACTCCAAGTCATGTGTTGGGTAATTTTTCACATGCACTCTCAACTACCTTGAACCATAAGCAATAACATGGTCTCTTTGGATGAGAACATATCCCCACCTAGATCGAGAAGAATCACATTAGTACACATACCCCTATCGTGATTATGAAAAAACATGGTAGGAGTTGTTGTATTATGAACTATCAGCTCTTTAAAAGACTTTTGGAATTCCTCATCCCACTAGAAAGAAACATTTTTCTTTTTCACTGCTGTCATAGGTGATTCTAGTCATGATAAGTCATGAGAAAAACATCAATAATAACCATTGAGACCCAGGAAACTTCATATCTCAAAGATGTTATCCACTTTTTCCCAATAGATAATAGATTCTATATCTTCAGGATCAACTAAAACACCTTTTTCAGAAATCACATGGCCAAGAAATCATACCTCTTGTATCCAAAATTCATACTTTTAAAATTTGGCATACAGATAATGATACATCAAGATTCCAAATAATCTCTTCAAGTGTTGCTCATGCTTATCCCTTGTCCTTGAATACACAAATTTTTCATCCACAAACACCATAACAAAATAATATAGATATCTCTGAAATACCTGATTCGTCATTTCCATAAATATTTCTAGTGAATTTATTAGACTAAAGGGATGAAATACAAATTTTTAGTGTCCATATCTACTTCTAAATTATTTCTTTAGAATATCTTGTTTCTAAATATGAATTTCGTGTTATCCCAATCAAAAGTCAATTTTAGAGAACCATTGAGCTTCCCTCAATTGATAACTCAATTTATCAATGTGTATAAGGGGATATCTATTTTTTATTATAACATGGCTAAGCTTATGATAATCAATGCACCGTCACATAGTTCCATCCACTTTCTTCATGAACAAGACTAGTGCTACCCATGGAGACGTACTTGGCTGAAGGAAACCATTTATTTCTATCTCCTCCAACTATACTTTCATCTCACTTAATTCTTCTGGTTCCATCATATAAGAAAAAAGGGAAATATGATTAGTCCCTAGAAGGAGATCAATCATAAACTCCAATTCCCTTATAGGTGGTAACCCTAAGAGGTTATTGGGAAATTCATCTAGAAATTGATCCAAAACTACTAGAAAACTACCATCCATGATATATTCCATCGATGACAAAGTCAATGCCACCAACTCATACAAAATAATTATGACCACTGGTTCCAACCATCCCCTTGAACCTAACATTACAAACCTTTTTCCTCTAAAGAGATTCTCGATGTTGTCTTTAGTTGTAAAACTAACTGTTATTCTATAACAATAAATGTGAGACTTCAACATTGTCAACCAATCCATACATAGTATGACATCAAGGGAACTCATCTCTAATGCCGAAAAATCCCATGTCTTCTCAGCTCCATAAACAGTCATATAACATTCTCTACACACAAAGGCTCGACATTCCCATTCACTGAGAGGGGTTTGATGTTTTATCATATAGGGAATCATCTAATGTTTCAAACATATCAAATCGAAATCACAAAAAGAAATTAAAGAATGAGATTCACCAGTATCAAACATCACTTACATAAGGGTATAATTACATAGAATCATACCTCTCACCATAGATGGTCCAACCCAATCATCCAAAGTCACCTGCTCAACTCCATAAAGTTTCTTCATTGTTGCACTTTTCTCCTTGTTTCCTTATTTATATTGAACTTTATATGGATTCATGGTGTTCCTAGAATCACCATGGAATGATCTACACTAATGAAGAGTCTGATTCTACCAGCATCGTCCTATCAAAGCAGATGATGATTGCGACACCTGAGAAGTGTCTAGAGCACCCAACCTTAGAGCACTGTGATGATAACATTGAATATGTCCCATATTATTTCATTTATGGAATGATATAGGTTATAACTTATAGTCTCAATTAATATGGCCGAACAAACCGCATTGGAAATATCCCAACTGGTTCATTGGTTTTGGAGAAAGATTCACTTATCTAGCTATTTGGTTCTGATTCCCATTCCCACCTTAGAAATAGTTGTCCCTCATATTCTTTCTCCCAAAATTCGAGTTCCCACAATTTATTATAGGTATCATCATGCTTCCTCCTACCATATCTCCTGATATTTTCCATTAATCAACAATCGATCTATTCACCATATCTATACGATCTGTAATACAGAGCACCACAATCTTTGACTGAATTTTATACCTTATCCCTGATTCTAATATGCGTTCATTTAAGGCCTCACTAGCTGAAAATTCTTGTTTAAAGTGCACTAAATTGATGAATATATCCACATATTCAGAGATAGAGATATTTTCCTACATAAGTACGAATTAGTCCATTGATATCTAGATTTTGTACGTGTGAGGAAAAAAATTTTGTTGACCAATTCCTTAAAATACTCTCAACTAAGGCCTTGATATATTTAATCATGCACCGCTAAATCCCAGCACTGGCATGCAAGATCCTATATTATTATAGTTTTGACTTTGAATTTCATTTCTTCTGGGGTGCCAATAAAATTGAATATACGATTCATCTAATTTATCCACACCTCTACCCTTTTTGGTTCAGAATCAACTCGGAAGATGGGTGGATTCATTTTCTGGAACTAGATGGAATGATCCACCTACATTGGATAATACCTCCGGTTCTAATTGTCTATAGCTTATAATTCTTGGATGATACTCTATACTTTTTCTTGGTTTGCCTGTGGCTCATGTGAAACCAAATCCCCCAAAACATCCTCTAGTTAGTTTCTACGATACCAGCCAGGTCCCTTTTTCTAAACAAACAACATGTTTTGTAAGTCTCACTCTCTTGGAACTGAAGGATCAACATTTCAAATTCTATCAAAAAATTTATGTCCAAATTTTACAATTTTTGGAAAAAACAACTCTTGTTTTTGAAAATCAAATCAGTTTCAAAATACATCAATCATTCCCTTTTCAAAGTCTTTCATTTGAAAATAAATTTTCCTCAATTTTTTGAAAAATAAAAATCATTCTTCAAATCATATTTCATTACTCAATATGACATATTAAATCCTAGTAGGAATTCATTCCTCAAAAGGCATGTCATTCTCATCTCATTGACTAAACCCATGACAATGAGATTACAATATCCTGTAAGTATATCCAAAAAACTTATGTACCCAACTCCCAGCTAACATGAAGTTCAAAATAATCATGTTAGATATGTATAATTATTCTTTGAATTTTAAGTAATGACATTCTTACTTCTTTCAAAGAACAATACCTAAGGAATAAACAAGAAGGAATTTTAACTCCACGATAAATAAAACTGAATACTACTTGTTCCACAGAGAAATTACCAATATGATACCATTTTTAATGACCCAAAAATTCATAGTGGCTTAAGAATACCATGAACCATTACTAGGCCTTAAGAGACATCACCAAGACACCAAATTATGGCAATAAATTCCAAACGGTTTCAAATACAAGTGGGGGATAGTTTACCCCTTAATAATAAATTAAAAATCAAATAAACCACAACCCATAATAACTATATGATTCATGATGAAAAGAAAGACAACCCAATAATTTATTTCATACCAAAGTGAACCCAAAATGTGCTATAGTGGAAGAAAACTAAAAATCAAAGAAAAAATGCATATAACTAAAAAAGACACCAAAATAACCACAAAACTCAATGATCCACTAGATCAGTACTCCAACATCACCAAATATCCCAACAGCTCATGAAGTAGTCCTAAAAACATGGGTACTGTACCTTTGCCCACATGTTAGAATATAAAATCTGAAAAAGCACCAAAGTGAAAAAGTATGGGGGATTATAAATATCATAAGGTCTTCCCCGATGACTTCCCTTCTCACTCTACTAGTATGGAAAAGTTATCACCATTTAAATAAAACAAATAATATAAAATTATTTCCAAAAACAGTTTATAAAAAAATTATAAAAATATATCATAATAGTTTATAACTAAATATAAAAAAAAATGATAAACAATTTTCTATAAAGTAATTTTCCATGTAAATATTCAAATAAATCATTATAACCCTTTTTAAATATCTAATCTCACATAAGAATTTAAATCCACATATCTACAATTCCAACAATACATGCTTTGTTATGACAAATCCATACTCATGAGTGGTTTCACATCGATCTACCAAGTCATCACAAGCTAATTAAATCCTTGGTGCTATTACACCTTTGGAACATATCACAATGTTATATTTCAACCATGCCTCATAATAAAATATGAATAAAAACACCATGTTTTCAAAAAACCCCTCGCAATTTCAACAATTTCATCCATTTCAATAAAAACCATTACTTTCCAATGATCCATTATTGCAACAAAATAATTTAATTAAAATCATCTCATTGTTGAATTTTTTTTAAAAAATAAACTTAACAAATTTCTATAAAATCCCCAACTTAAAATATCCATTTTAAAATCATGTACAAAATCCAATTTCCAGAATGCTAAATTTTATAGAATTTCATAATTCTACAAAACTTCACTAAAAAGGGTTAAAAATCACTGATTAATATCCAATGAATAATTAATATAAAAAACAGAATTTTAAATAATTATTAATAGTTCTAGAAATAGGGGTTGAGAGTGAAGCTACCTACCTCAATCATTTCGACGAAAACTGAAAACAGATGAAGAACACTCATGAATTAGTGTCAAGAATCCAAGAAACCACCATGGATATCCTCACCAATCATTAAAACCCTATATATAACTTTTTTTGGTGTAAATAATCTTATATATACAAAAAACGGGTGCATATATACGAAAATAGAAAGAAAGGAGAAGCAGAACTAAGAAACCGTGGAAAATACAATGAGAAACATGCACTTTCCAGAACTTTTGGCCTTCAAATAGCCAAGTAAATCCTTCAGATCTATTTTTTATCGATGGGATAACCTTATTTGGAATTTTTAGGAACAAAATTTCGTCTTAGGTCCATTATAGGCTGAAAAAGTGCAGATAGAAGTGCAAAAAGAATCAGATCCACATTTTAAGGAAGTTGTTTCTGGATACGTATGATTTTGTAACACGGTTTAAGAAAATCATTTCTAGACCATACACCCCCTTTTTTACTCCAACACACTCCAGAAGTACTCCAAACTATCTCCATCTTCACCCATAACTTTTATGCACATGAAAATCCAAAAGAAATGGTTACATTTCAAAAACCGGTTGTGCTATAATGAATATATATTTAATAGCCATGTTTGAGAAAAATAATTAAATTATTGATTCTCAAACACTCCTCAATGATAAATTATCAATGAAATTATTTTAAAATATCTTCCAGTTTGAAATTTTTTACTGATTTTTATAAAAAATAGAAAACCACAAATTTATATTGCCATAAATAAACCCAAGTAAATATTGAAGTATCATCAAAAAAAAAATGATCGACCATCCCATATTTTTACTACAAATGGTCTAAACATCCCTACGTGGATAAGTTATAGTGTTCATGATTTTTAAACCATATTAATATATTTTAAGGATGAATTGAATTGCTATAATGTTTGGTATGCATCCAAAAATATATATTCTTAAATTTTTGGCTAGGAAAATCAGGACCTAAGTGTTTCTTATATAATTTAAACAAAGTAAATACATTATATTTTCCATTTATTCTATGATGAATCTATTATTCATTTTTCTCAGTAGTTAAAAAAATAACCTTTTTCAGATAAGGAATTAATAAACAATAGATAAACATTTTTATTTCTTAGAGCTCTAAACATAAGCAGTTTATCACTAAAAACAATGCATGTTTTTTTAAAAAATCAACATAACAAATCATCACAATGTTGTGAGATAATTATAATATGATGAATAAAAAAATGAACAAATATAACCTTGTTGATAAAAATTGATGCTGGATCTCTAATTAATAAAAAAAAACTATTTTTAATTTTTTATTATTATAGAAGGTAATCATGCCTCCATCTTATTTTTCTAATATATGAAAATCGAAATATTTTCTATTCCTATATCATGAGAAGCCACTTTTAATATAACATACTTAATTTTTTTTTCTATGGCCACTTAGCAATTTAATATTAAATAAATCCTTGTTTTGTTACCCAAATGATCATGGGATGAGTTGTGTCCGCATGTAAATATCTGGGTAACCATATTTTCACTATTTTTCCAAAAAGACTAAGACTACAATGAGACATATTTATAGAAACCTAATATTCTTTTATATAAATGATTTGGTTATTTCTCAAGAAATAGTTATTAATATAATTTCCTTTAATTTCCAAATAAAAATTGGTATTTATCAATATGCTGTTATTCTTAGTACCATGTACAAAATAATTTTTTTATACCTTAAAATTTTCTCAATTACTAAATATTCCAAATTTCTAATTTTTAAGATCACTATTACCATGAATATTATTTAGATATTCTTCTCCATTAATTAATATATTGTAAGCACATTTGAATTAATTTATATTATCCTATAACATATTAAATCTATTTTCATGAATATTAAATTTTGAGTAAAATTTGCTAAATTTTCATTTAAATTATAAGGGTTGTTTTATCATGTAATATTTTACCTTTAAGTTATAATTATGGATATTATTTAGTGTTTTATTTTTTTTAATTAATTATTCATACTTTTATTTAAGCATTGAGAAGCAAGAAACTAATTTTCTATTATAAAATCTTTTAGAAATAGAGGAATAATAATAATAAGATTGTAACTATTTTTTCACATTTTCCATAAAGGACATATTTTCTTTCAGATTGGTTGGATACTTTTCTAAATCATATTTAAAAGTACTAATTTAGTCTTTATAAACACTCCAATTTTCCTTCACATTTTTCTTACCTTACACCTATAATCATTACTCATATGCTGCTTCCATTATTTCTTTATCATCATTATTTCAAATTCATTTTTATATGGGAAATCAAGTTAGATATGATTTATTTGTATTCATTAATATAATATTACTTATTTATGTCTTCCACTCTCTTTCATGATATCAATGAAATATTTTTTCAAGCCTTTATTCTTATTATAAAATTTACTATATGTTCTGGCTAGATGAGGCAGTTCTATTCTAGAATTTTATCATTGTGAATCATTTGAGGATATAACTTCTAATTTTTATTTCTTTTTATATTTTTGATATATAACTTTAAGGTTGGTATTTTATCTTTTTATTATCCTATAATATTTTTATTCATATTTCATTTCTACTTTAAACATCATTATAGTAGAAATTTACTCCTTCATTATCAATCTTTTGAAAGGAGTTGATTGTATTATTGAAAAAGATATCTCATTCCATTTGGAGGGTAAAACTCTTATAACATTTAAAGATTCATCTAGATGAGTAATTTTTTGTCCCAATATAGAAACAACATTGAATAATTTATTCAATCAGTCTTTCATTTGAGTGATTCTTTCACCATCATTCATTATAAAGGTGTCAAGTTTCATATTTCAAGTGTTATATCATAATTTCAGGACATTGTCAGTTCCATCATATGAATGTGAGATAGGTTTACACATCTCATAGGAATTATCACATTGAAATTAATCGATATAAATTCTTATTGTCCAATTACTAACATATTTTTTCTAATATACAATTTTATCAAGCTTTTAGAGCTTATTATAATTATTTAAAATGAACTCTATTAATACCAATTATCAGGTATTAATAATATGATGATACACATGAGCATTGGGGGGGGGGGTACTTATTTCCATTTAATTTATTTATTTATTAAAATTTTGTCCCCCATTATATATTTTTGAGATAAACATAATTTTACCCTTTGAAAATAGTATATAGTTGAAAAATATAGAGTAATAATACAATATATTTTACCGTGGTTTGAGGCAAAAATATCCAAAATCTACTCCACCAACACTCTCTCACCAAGATTAGAGATATTCACTAAATGATATCTATTGTCATAAGACCCTAACAAATGAGTGAAAATAGTTTACACCTTACCATAAGATATGTTTCATTATATTAATCCTTTCTAAACATAGATTAGTGTGAGAAACTGACACTCCAGCATGATTGAGTTTGATCAGCCGGTACTCTATAAAATCAAGGTTGGATTATTTTTTGAGAAAAATATTCATCTAAATGTTTCAAAAATAGCTAATATATAATTGATCTTATTCTTCAAGAAAACAATCCTTAGGAATGAAAAAAAAATTCATTAGAAACAAAATTAAAATAGATAAAAAACAATAAACTAAAGCATGCATGTCTACAAAGGTAATCTCTTCATAATAATAGAGGTGTTTTTTCATAAAAAGTACTACACATTTGAATGATAATATTATTAATATTAAATAAGTTAAAACCAATTTTCATTTTATTAAAAAGATCTAAAAATATATCTAGATAAATTATGAATATTTTAATTTTAATTTTTCAAATAAAGTTATAATATCCCATAGAAATATGAATGATTTAATATTTTGAACATGAGACATTGATTCAATATTTAAATAGATTAAAATGAGATTTTTAATCTCTAACATACCATTGTAGAAATCATGAAAAATATATGGAATTTAAACTCTGTAGTTGACCATGTAATATGTAAGTTTATCATTGAATATATGGTGGAAAAAATATGGACGATTAAAAAGTCGAGTTGTTCAACCATAAGTTAGTTCCTTAAACAAAGGGTTGGTTCAAAAAGTATGGTTCATGATCTATACATTTAAAATTACATAGTTTACCTGATCTTTATGTTCACTCAAAACTTAGGGTATAAAATTAAATTTTCTTTGAAAAAGTATGGTTTTAAACCAATATGTTCTTCTCACAAACATTTTTTATAAATAATGTTTACCAAATTCTAAAAAACATGTTCATAATACATTATAAAAATATTTTATTCAAAAATAATTTTAAAATAAGATAAAATTATCAAGAAATAAAATCTTGAAAAAAATAATGTAGTTTCATTTTTAAATCTTACAAGGCTATTTGTGATAATGAAAACCAATAAGAATTCAATTATTATTGTTGATACAACACCTACTCAACAATATCCCCATTTTTATGATCACAAATCCATTATTAAAAAATATATAGAAAAATTATGAAATGTAAACATAAATAAAATATATTTTAAAGAGATAAAAAAATTAATTTTAATACTCATTTAGTGTTTTACAAATTATAGGTAAAAAAGAATTTTATAAAGAGGTAACTTTTTTTCAAACTAATGAGGTAATTTATTTGAAAATTTTCAAATATTCAAAGTTATAAATTTGGACCATTATTCCTTTCTAATACATAATAGTCATAAATTTTTTATATTTTCATGAATTTATCCTACTTTATATAATATAATAAAGAATGTATTCAATAATTGAAAATAAGATGGCTAATATTGTACAAAACTAATAGTGGATATTTTGGTGTCATAACAAAAAATAGTTCTTATATAGTCAATATATTTAGGAAGATAAATTAGATCTAAAGAAACATAATATATTAAAAAATAAAATATCATCAAAATACATGTGTTATTAAAATAAATATTTGTCTATAAATGGTTATGAAATATGATTTGGTGAGGATGAAGGATTTATTTTCACTGAGGAGTGAAATGAAAAATAATAATCAACTATATGTTTAATATTCATGAGCTCTGTCATCATCGCTTTAGAATTCAGATTGAACGTTCAAGCCCACGATATCATAAAAATCCTAAAATCACATCACTTTTTAGTTATTTTTCTAAAATTACTTTTAAAAATTCTTGCATAGTATCTAAAATATATTCAAATTTCTGGATCATCTCACTTGACTAATTGAGTTTGTATCAAATAAACACCTCATTAATTTTAAATTTCTCAATAATAACTTTTTAGTGTCCTATAATTGTGTGAAGTAGAATAATATCACTCTAGTGGTTTTGAATTTGAGAATTTATTCGAAAAAAACTGATATAATTGTTTCAAACTTCCACATCATCTATAGAGAATCCAAATGACTAGAATTAAATCCCCATTATTCACATGATATTCTTGTTATTGAGTCAAATTTACTCCCCTATCATTTATTTAATTATCCAATATATGACTTGTAAACATACTCTATAAATTTTAAATGTTAATTAGTTATTTATCTCTAATATAGATCAAAATCTATTCCAAAAATAGATTTTATTTTTAGATTTTCAACTAGGAGTGAATAGATTCCATCTCTTCATTTGGAATAGTTGATAATTTTATATCTTCCAAATATTTTAATGAAAATTATAAATCTCTTCTCAAAATTTTTCTTCACTTTATTCATCTGATCAAATATACAAATCAAATCTTCAATTAGAGCTATATGAGAATCAAAACATTCTTCTTCTTTATTTTTTAGGGTTTTCATTCATCAACCCTAGTAAGGGACTGAACTTCTATATTTTCACTAGATTATTATGATATGTTCAATGAATGTCTGTTTTCTCACTTGATTCACCAAAATACTTTTCCAATGATTTTCACTAATATAATATATCTTATTTTTAATATCATAAGCAGTTTCAACCATATATTTTTGAACATTCCAACCATCTTGAGCGTTAAATTCAACATGTTCTTTTTCATGATCAAATATATTTTCAATTGGTGTTTATACAGAAGTAATTGTAACACCTAGAAACACTAGTTGGTTATCTTCTTCAAACTCAGAGACTTCTTCATTAACAACATGTCATTCTCTTTTTTCTAGGCTTGATAACAATTTCCCCATTGCTATATTATCCATAGCATTATTCAAGATATTGGTGTGAACCTCCTATAGTGTTTACGTCAATTACATCAGCCCTAAGTCTCACTCCAATTACCTCATCAACATCATTTATTATATATTGTAAAATATGTTCAGCATGAATCAACATTTATCCATTTGAAATGTAGTTTCATTTCTCCAATTTATCATGAAAACTAGATACTTTTTTATCATCAAGACCAATAGACATGCACTTTCCTTTCGAGATGCACCAAAAGAAACCAAATTTTATTAATGTTCGAGAAGAAAGATAATTAATGTGATGACATATAGTAGTTGTATGAATATTAATAATCATATTATTTATATAAATAATAAGAGAAATAATCCTCCCATATCGATCAAAAGATATTCTAGCCTCCTTTTGACAGCATTGATGCATATATATTAGTATTCATCTACTTGAATCCAACAAAATTTATCAAAACATAAAAAACATGATATAAATGTAAGGAAAATAAATTTTATCCAACCCATTAAACCTAATAACTATTTCATATTGAGTATATTTTACTAGAAACATTTAGTCATCATTATAGTCTTTTATGATTACATATAAAAACACAGATATGCAATGATTTACCTACCTTAGGTATTGTATCATTCTTGATTAATAAAGGATGAAAAATAGAAAAAATATAATTACCTCTCCATCTGAGAAGCATGAGACCCATGAGAATATCATGGAATAATGATGCCAAAAAATCATAATCAAACTCCATGAAAAAGACAGAGGTCATAATCTATTTAATGGAATGATAAAATATGAGTAAACAAAACCAATAAAAGAAGAAACATCAAAATAATAACGGAAAACTCGACCTAAATAACCAAATATTAAGAAAGGGAAGATAAGGATAAATGCCCATTGAATGTTTGTCTAGAAAAGGTTAAGATTCACCTCTACCCACCAAGAGTTGGAAGGGAATTGGAGGATTTATCAAAATATTATGAGTGAAATTAGATTTATAAAAATAATTCTAGATATATATCCATGCTGGGAATGGGTAATGAAAATTATAATGGGCCAATGTTTTAAGATTTTTTGAAATATTATTCCTATCAATCCAATAAAACTGGACCAGTTCATGTTGTGAAATTCTTTTCACATTGTGAGTTTACATGAAACAATTTATCAAAGAGGATCCTCCATCATATCATTTCACAAAATAACGGTTCATGTGATTAATCACAATATATTAATTTTTTTCTTAGGAAATGATTTACAATTTGGGATGAAAATATAAATCTCACATCCATAAGAATAGTTCCCATTATAAACTTCTCCTTTATCCTGATTCCAGCTACCAAACTTCATTAATCAGAATATAGGCTTCCCCTATGCAACACAGTACTTAGAAACCATAAATGGAATAGATATAAGGATATATTCCCTTAAAAAAATTACCACTATAAAATATACCATCCTTATGAATTTATAACCAAACCTAGGGTGAATTAAATTTAAAAATGGGTCATTTCAAAACTCGCACTGTGAGATACCTCTAATGAATTATTCCATCACATGATCACAATAACCCCTCATTAAGAACAATTAAAGGGAACTATGAAACAACAATAACTAGTTCCAAGAAACTATATCAAGGGGGATATAACTCTAAAAAATGGATAAGACCACCAAAAACGTATTATGTAAAATAAACCCTTCACATATTCCAAATAAAGGTAAAAACCATATGATATCCAAACCATTGAAGAGGTAAAATTTAAGCATTTTGGGATAGTGAATATTAATTTGTGACTAATGATCCCATGTACACTCTTCCACTATTTTTTTGAAACCTAAGGACACAAACCAATGGAATAACACACCCATGAAACACATTCTCATGGTGTTCTTGGATCTTCACATATAACTTCCAAAAGGATAAATCACCATTAATATTGATCTCTCAAAAATAGATGTCGTGAGAGTCCTCAAGATGGTAATGAAGAATATTCAAACAAGGATGAAATTATATATTTAGATCACATATAATTTAATTTAAATATTATTCGAAAAAACATTAACATGAGAAAAATTCTATAAAGGATAATCGAATTGGGTACAAATCATACTCACATGTACAACAATTTACTACCCATGATGAGGTGTCAACTTCAAGAAAAAATGATCTGCAACATTGAACTACAATGGTCTCCTCCATTGATCAACATAGTACTTATAACAATATTATGCTTCCTTTAACATCTAGAAAACAATATAATTCATCTATGTAATTTTCTACACCATTTCCAGCACGATAAAATATATCTGTCTAACCATAGTCCAAAAAAGTGTATAATGGATTTTTTATCCAAGAAATGATTCAATTCATTTTATACCAATGCTAGATTGAAACTATTTTCTATAAAAGTTAGACCAATGGTTGGTGCCTCATCCAAGAACCACTAAAACTGATGATATAAGCATTTTAATTTTCCTCATGATTTTAAATGCTCTACTCTTAATGAATAAATTTCAATGAATTCAATGTAGTTATAAGTCTTATAAAAGAGCTAAAATAATTAAGGAGACTAATTCATTACCTGGTGGAAAAACTATGATCATGATAAGATATAATATACCTAGGGACAACATGATGTCTAACCTTATCCTCTAGGAAGTTCTTCAAAATAACCTCAAATAGGATTGACTTCATTATTTCTAAAAAGTGAGTTGATTTTTTATCAAATAGTCCACTATCACTCATAGAGAATAAAATCCCCCATTAGATCGAGGTAATCCTCTAATAATGTCCATTGTGATATCCTCCCACACATAATTAGGAATACACTATATATGGGAATACCACTAGGAACACATTGTAAGAACATCATATTCTTGAAATCAAAACATTAAGAAAAAACACTGAAATTGAATGCATCAATCTAGATAAAAAAACCTACCTCCCAGATCTCAGTAAATCTTTTCAATGATAGGATATTATACCAATGATGAGATATGTAAATAATGGGTGACCCCAACATGCATATACAAAGGGTTGAAATGAATCTCTTGGAAACACCAAGTGAAGTTATTCTAGATACCATCCATCAAGGGAATCACCAATGATTTTTTACAAGCTCTACGAGACAGAGAAGTAGTAGAATATCCTAGAATGATTCCTTCATAAACATTTGGATCAAATTTACCATTTTTTTCATTACTAATAAAGATATACACTTTCCATACAAAAAACAAGAAGTATTAGAAAATAGGTTTTATATTATTCCATAATTCAATAGGTTTATTTTTAGAATGGGTTCTGAGTAAAACTCTATTCATGATATGGCATGTTTTGTTGCCTGATTGTAAAAAAATATATATAGAAAGATTATATTATTTTAATATAGTCCTTTACATTTAATGAATAATAATATTTCAACTTTCTATAATTCCATTTTTTGTAGTGTTATTATAGATGTGAATACATATTTATTACCCATATTTGAGAAAAAATAATTACATTCATGATTCTAAAACAGACCTACATGATCAATTATCAATGAAATTATTTTAAAATATATTTTAGTTTTATTTTTTTGTTGATTTTTATAAAAATTTTTAAAACCTCACATTTATGTTTTTAGAGATAAATAAAAGTAAATATAGAAATATCATCAAAAAAAGAAAACAAAAAGCATATGACTGGTTATATAATATTTCCAAATTAGATGGTATAAACATATCCATGTGGATAATTTCAAGTGTTAATATAATAAAAACCATTTTAATATATTTCAAGGATGACTTTTGATGCTTTCCTATTTTTTATGCATCAAAAAATATATATTTATCATTTTTGGGACTAAGAAAATCGGGAACTAAGTGTTTCATAAATAATTTTTACAAAGTAAATATATTTTAGTATCCAAAAATCCTATGTGAAATCTAGTATTAATTTTTCTCAACAACTAAAAAATTCACCTTTTGTTGGGATAAGGAATTAAGATACAGTAGATAAACATTGTTAGTTCTTAGAGCTCTACAAAAAAAGAGTTCATCTCTGAAAACAATGCATAAATTATCAGAAAAGTATGCATAAAAACATCATCCCAATGTTGATAGATACTTATTAGATAAAGATTCAACCAATGAACATATAGGTCCATGTTGATTAAGATTGATTTTTGATCTCTTATTAATCAAACAAAAATTATTTGGAATGTTTCCTTATCCTGGAAGGTAATCACGCTTCCATCTAATTTGTCTATTATGTGAAAATTATAATATTATCCATTCCAATATCTTGAAAAGACACTTTCAATTTATCATAGTTCATTTTTTCTTATGGCCTCTTACCTATAGAACTTCAATAAATCTTTATTTTTTTTACCCTAATGTTCATGGTTCTACCTATTTCTTCATGTAAATATATTAGAAACTATATTTACCCAATTATTTTCAAAATTTATAGGTCTAAATTCATCCATATTTCTAGAAATAGAAAAAAAAATTATATAATTTTTTTTATTTTTAAATTAATAGTTATTAAAATAATGGACACTAATTTCACAATAAAATTGGTAATGTTTGATATGCTGTTATTCATAGTACTTGGTACAAAATAATTTCAACACAACATAGAAATTTCCCCATTACTCAATATTTTGTATTTATAAATTTTAAGTTCATTATTACCATTAATCATATTTAGATAATCTTATTCCATAATTAATATAATGGAATAATTTTTTTATTAATCAACATTATCCTGCAACTTATTAATTATAATTTAATGAATAGTAAATTTTGGGGGTATATTGCATAAATTTTCATTTTAATTCCATGTGTTGTTTTATCATGGAATAGTTTACCTTTACGGTAGAATTTTAGATATTAGTTTTTGTTAATTTTAAATATTTATTCATACTTTTCATTAATCATTGAGTAGTGAGAAGATAATTTACTATTATAAAATTATTATGAAATAGAGGAATATGATTAATAATATTGTAACTCTTATTCAACTTTAGCCATAAAGAAAATATATATTTTTGATAGGTTTTATACTTTTCTAAATAATATTTAAAATTACTATTTTAGTCCTTATAAACACTCTAATTATCCTTCATAATTTTTTTACTATACACTCATAATCATAACTCATCTGATACTTCCATTATTTCATTATCATCATTCTTTTAAATACATTTAACTAGGGGAAATTAGGTTTGATGTGTTCTATTTATTTTCATTAATAGCATCTTAATTCTTTATGACTTCCACTATCATTCATGATATTTTTGAAATAATATTTGAAGCCTTTATTCTTCTTATAAAATTTAAAATATCTTCAGGCTAGATTAGAATGTTTTATTCTACAATGTGAATATTGTGAATCATTTGAGGATACAAATTCTGATTTTGATTTATTTTTATATTTATAATATATAACTTTAAGGTAGGTATTTTACCTTTTTTATCATCCTTTAATCTCCATCTTCATCATTCATTTTTACTTTATACATCATTAGTTGGATAACTAAATCCTTCATCATAAATCTTTTTAAAGGAGTAGATTTTATTATTGAGAAAGATATCCCATTCCATTTTGAGGTAAAGACTCCTATTACATTTAAAGGTTCATCTAGTAGAGTAATTGTTTTCCCAATATAGAAATAAAATTCAATATTTTAGTCAATCTTCTATTCATTTGAGTGTTTATTTCACTATCATACATTATGAAGGTGTTAAATTTCATCTTTATAGTGTTATATCATAATTTGTTGACATTTGAAGTTCCTTCAGAAGTAAGTGAAATAGTTTTCCATATCCCATATGCAGTAGCACATTAAAATTCATGGAAATACATTTTTATTGTTATGATACTGAAATATTTCTTCATATAGAGGAATTTCTCATTTTTTCAAGAGAACATCATAATTATTTAAAATGAACTCCATTGATAATAATTGTTTAGTAGGAATAATATGAAGGTACACATGATTTTGTGGGGGGGGGGGGTAATTCTATCCATTTTTTTGAATTATTCAAATTTTATCCTCTATTATATATTTTCAATATATAAATCATTATCATCTATAAAAAGTGCATAAAGTGGAAAAATATAGAATAATAACACAATATTTTTTATAGTGGTTCGAGGCACACATATCCATAGTCTACTCCACCAACACTCTCTCAGAGAGCTTATAGATATTCACTAAATATGACCAATTATCATAAGAAACCCACAATTGAGTGAAAGTAATCTAAACCTTACCATAATATAGGTTCCATTATAGGAAACATCTCAATACATTTCTTAGTGCGAGAAGTTAACACTCCAACATGACTTAGTTTGAGAGGCCTATACTCGATGAAATCTAGATTGGTTTATTTTTTTAGAAAAATATTCATCACAATGTTGCAAAAACAAATAATATATAATATATCTTCTTATTCATAGATAATAATATTTAATATTGAATATATTTGAAGAGATTTAAGTTACAGGTAATCTTAAACCGATAAAGAAACAAAATAATTATTTTAGAAACAATAGTACAGTAGATAAACAATAATAGACCAAAGAATGTATGTATTTAACATTAATATCATAATAATAATTGAGGTGTTGTTTTTCAAAAATGGTACGAAAAATTTTAATGAAAAAACTATTAGTATTTACTAAGATTAAATCAATTTTCATTTGGTTAAAGCGATATAAAAAATATATTCTAATAAATTATGAATATTTTAATTTTAAATATTCAAATAAAGTTTCAATATTCTATAAGAATATGAATGATTTAATATTTTGAACATGATACTTTTAATTAGTATTTAAATATATTAAAAATATATTTTTAATATCTTGGATACATTTTCAGAAATCATGAAACATAGCTAGAATTTAAACTCCATATTTGACCAAATAATATGTAAGGTTCTATTTGAAAGTAAGGTTGAAAATGTATGGTTGATTTAAAGAAGATGGGTTGTTGAAACATAAGTTAGTTCCTCAAACAATGGGTTGGTTCCAAAACTATTTTTTGTGATCCATACATTTAAAAGAAATTAGTCTACCCGATCTATATGTTCACTCATAAAAATAGAGTATAAAATTACATATTCTTTCATAATTTAGTGTTTGAAAACCATATATTCCTCTTAAAAATTTTGTTTATATAAAATTTTTCCTAACTTCTCAAAACATGTCCATAATACTTTATAAAAATATTCAATTCAAAAATAATTTTAGAAAAAAATTAATTTCTCAAGAAACAAAAATCCAGAAAAAACATAATGTAGTTTCATTATAAAATCATACAAGTGTATTTGTGATAATCGAAACCAATAATAATTCAATGATTAGTGTTGATACAACACATTCTCCACAATATCCTCCATTTAAGGATCAAGAACCCCATATTAAAAAACATATAGAAAAACTATGTAATGTAAACATAAATAAAAAATATTTTTAAAGAGATAAATGAAAATATATTTCTAATTTAATGTTTTATAAATTATATATAATCAAATAATATTATAAGGAGGTAATTTTTTTTTCAAAATATTGAGGTAATTTTTCTAAAAAATTTGAAATATTCAAATTTATAAATTTCTACCATTCCCCCATTCTAATATATCACAATCATATTAATTTTATATTATCCCGAATTTAGAATCGTTTTGTGATATAAAAAAGTATTTATTCAAAAATTGAATATAATAGAGTTAATGTTGTATAGAACTAATAGTGAATGTTTTAGCATGATAAGGAAGAATAGATAATGCATAGTTAATAGACTTTTAAAGATAAATTAGAAATAAAGATAAATAATATTTTGAAGAAAATAATATCACAAAAATTAAGGTGTGATTAAAATAAAAATTTGGTTATAAATGGTTAGGAAATATAATTTGATGAGGATCAATGATCTGTTTCTGATGAGAAGTGAAATGAAAAAGAACAGTGAATAATATGTTTAATTTCCTTGAGATATCTCATCATATCTTCGCAATTCAGATTAAACATACAAGCCCACTATTTAATCAAAATCATAGAGTCCTGTCCTTTTTTAGTTATTCAACTAAATTTAATTTAGAAATTCATTGATAATATCTAAAATTTATGAAAATTTAAGCACCATCTCACTTAACTAATTGACTAGGTATCAAATAAACTTCTCTCTAGTTTTCAATTTCTCAATAAGAACTTTTTAGTTTCTATAAATGTGTGAAGTGGAATAATATCACTCTAATGGTTCATAATTAGAGAATTTATTTCATCTAAAAATTAAATAATATTTTCAAACCGCTTTATCATCAATGGAGAATTCAGATGTCTTGAATTATATTCCCCCTATTGACTTTATCTTCTTCTTATTGATTTAATTTGACTCCCATATAATTTATTTAATTATCCAATATATGACTTGGAATCATACTGCTCTATGAATTTCAAAAGTTAGTTAGTTATTTCTATTTAATATGAATCAAAATATATTCTGAAAAATAGAATTTTTATTAGGTTTTAACTTGGGATTGAACTAATTCTATATTTTTATTTGGAAAATATGAACAATTTATATCTTCCTAATATTTTCATGAAAATTATAAATCACTTTTAAAATTTGTATTCACCTCATTAATATGATCAAATTTCCAAATGAGATCATTAATTTGAGATATATTTGTATCAGAATATTATTATTCTTTATTTTTTTAGGGGTTTAAATCATCAACCACTATAAGGGACTGACATACAATATTTTAACAGGATTATTATGAAATGTTCAATGAACAAT
The DNA here is from genome assembly GCA_963277665.1 of Viscum album. Lineage (NCBI taxonomy): Eukaryota > Viridiplantae > Streptophyta > Magnoliopsida > Santalales > Viscaceae > Viscum > Viscum album. The sequence continues at coordinate 1,967,401,865 of OY728121.1, forward strand.
TTATTTCTCACCAGATTCACCAGATTACCTTTACAAGGATTCTTCACAAATGGAAACTATATAATTTTTAATCTATTAATTGTTTTCAACCATAGATGTATGTACATACTCACCATCATCAACATTAACTTCAATATATTATTCTTCATAATACGCTTGATAATATATATTTTTAGATGGTGTTTCTATAGAAGTAACCAAAACACCCATAAAGACTAGTTAATCAACTTCTTCAGCGTCAGACTCTTCATATTGAACAACACAAGATTCTACTTTTTCTAGGTCATATAGCAGGTACCCCACTATTTTATAATCCCAAGAGTAATTAATGAGTTTGGTGTACACCTCATATAACATCTGTGTCACTTAAATAAGCCCTAAATATCACTCTAATTACCTCAACAATGTATTTTATTATAGATCCACTAATTATTTCATCAAGAATCCATGTTGATCCATTTGAATTAATGTTTCATTTATCCCATTTAGCATGAGAACCAGATACTTTATTATCATCAAAACCAATATTCATAAACATTCCTTTATAGGTTCTCCAAAAGAATCCAAATTTTCTCAATGTTCTAGAAGAAATATTATTAATGTGATTACATCTAATAGTTTTATGAATATTTCAAATAATATTGTTTATATATAGAATAAGAGAAATATGCCTCTCATATAGATAAAAAGATATTCTAGCCTCCTCTTGAGATCATTGATACATATATATCTATATGTATTCACATGATTCCAATATAATTTATCATAACATAAAAAACATGATATAAATTTTAGAAAAATAAATTTTCTCCAACTTAATATTAATAGGAACTATTACAAAATATGTATATATTTTACTAGATCTATCTAGTCATGATTATATTGTTTTAAAATTACACATAAAAACATAGAGATGCAATGAATCACCTACCTTGGGGCTGGTAGCATTCTTGATTAAATATGGATGAAAAGGTGAAAATATTAGATCACATCTCCATCAGGGAATCTAGATCCCCATGAGAAACTTGTGGAACAATGATGAAAAAAAAAACATAATAGAACTCCACAAGAAAGAAGAATATCACAAACCATAGAAAGGAAATATAAAATATGATTAAAAAAACTAATCAATAATGAAAAATCAAGATAATGAGGTAAAAATAAGCCAATATCACCAAATATTAAGAAGGGGAAGAAAATGATCATACCCCATTGAATGGTTTTGAACAAAACATGAAGATACAACTTAGAAAACAATGATTTGGGAGGGAATTGTTGGTTTTATCAAAATATTGTGGGTGAAATAAAATTTACAGGGACAATTATAGAAACATATCAATGGTGGTAATGGTTAATTAACATTATAGTAGAGAAATGATTTAAGACATTCTGAAAAATTCATCCCATAAATCCAATAAATATTTATCAGTTCATCATGTGAACTTATTTTTCACATTGTCATTTTACATGAAAAAAATCTTCGAAGATTATCCTCTATCATTCATGTCGAAAACTAGTGGTTCATTTGATTAATCAAAACATATTAATTTTTTTCTTAGTCTACAATTTACAATTTAGGCTACAAATTTAAATCTCACATCATGCAGAATAGTTCCCATCATGAACTTATACTTCATCCTGATTCTAACTACCAAACTCCACTAATCATGCGCTAGGATTCCCCCATGAACCGTATTTCATGGAAACCATAAATGGAATAGATATAAGGATGTATTCCCTTACAATAGTTACCACTCAAAAATATCCCATACTTATGAATTTAAAACCAAACCTAAGGATAATTAAATGAAAAAATGGGTCATTTAAAAACTCACCCCAGGAGATACCTCTCATGAATTGTTCTATCACATGAGAACAACCGCCCCTCATTAAAATTCAGGAATTAAAAGTATGAAAATACAATAAATAATTCTAGAAAACAAACTAAAGGGGGTGATATATCTAAAAAAATGAATTATATAGACAGGGTTTTGAGGAAAAGAAACCCATATCATATTCTAGATAAAGGTAAAAAACAAAACAATATCAAAAAAAATAAGAGGTAAAATTTAAACATTTTGGGATATGAAATATGTTTTTGTGATGAATTATCCCATGTAAAATCCTCCACTATATCGTGAAACCTAAGGAAAAAGACCAATGGAATAACACACCCATGAAACAACTTCTCATGGTGGTCCTGAATATCCACATGTAACTTCTCCAGGGCTAAATCCCCATTAATATAGATATCTAAAAAAAAGATGACCTGAGAGTCCTCATGATGTTAATAATGAATCTAAAAAAATGTATAAAATTATATATCTGGATCACCTGTAGAGGAATTTAAATATAATTTTAAATAGATATAACATGATAAAAGACCTAAAAAGAACAATACAATTAGGGATAAATCATTCTTTCATGTAAAAAAATGGACTACCTTTGAGGAGGTGTCAAATTCCGAAAAAAATTTCTATAACCTCAAAATAGAATGGTCTTATCCATTGATCAACATTAGACTTCTGTCAATATTATGCTTCCTTTATCCTCTAGAAAACAATATAATCCATCTATGTTATTTTCTCCACTAGTTCCAGCCTAAGAGAAGATAACTCTCTAACTATAGTATGAAAAAATGTATAATGGCATGTTTATACAAAAAATGATAATATTGGGGCCATACCAATGTATGATTAAAAAAAGTTTTTATAAAAGGTTTACCAATGGTAGGAACCTCATCCACAGACCACTAATATTGATGACATAATCATGTAACTTTTCATCACGATTTTAATTTCTCAACTATGTTTGAATTAATTTATATCATTTTAATGTAGCTATAAGTCTTAACCAAGATCCAAAATAATGATGTATAACAATCCATTACTTAGTGAAAAAATGATGATCATGTTAATATATATTCTCCATTAGGACATCATGAAGTCTAACCTTATCCTCTAGGAACCTCTTCGAAATAACCTCAACTAGGAATGACTTCATGATTGCTAAAAAGTGCATTGATTTTTTCAAAATGTCCACTATCACCCATATAAGAAAAAATCCCCAGTAATATTTAGTTAAACCTATGAAAAATTTTATTGTGATATCCTCCATAATCTAGTTAAGAATATTCAATGGATGGGAAAACCACTAGGAACAAATTTTTATACCATCACCTCCAAGAAGTCTAATCTTGGAGAAAAAACATAGTAATTGAATACGTCAATCCAAAAAAAAAACTAACCTCCCAGATCTTGTTAAATATTTTTAATGCTTGGATATTTAACAAGTATGAGCTATGGATCGCATGGGTAACCACAAAATACATCTACAATTGGAGGAAATGGATCCCTTAGATAAAACCTAGTGTTGTTCTTTCTTACACCATTAATCAGGGGAATCACCAATGATAACTATGTTTCTTTGGACATCCACCTCATATTTCTCTAGATGGGGATCCTCTACATACTAAAAAAATATGAATGCTCTATGATTTTATATTAATAATTCTTTTACAAACCCCTCCAATATCAAGAAGTATCATTGAGAAAATTACATTACTCTCTATTAATATTTAGATGGATGCATGGGATCACTACGCGACTCACTTACTAGTGCATCAGCAATAAAATTACCCTTTCATGGTATATAAAATGTCAATGTTGCAATACTATATCAATCCCATCCACTATCATTGTTTCATGTTTAGGTAAAAATGGTAGAATACATACCTCAATGTCTTATGATTAGAAAAAACTACACAACATTATCAGATGATGTATTGTTACTACAAAATCATGGGGAACACCATAATACCAACTTGAGATCATGTGTGGAATAATATTGATCATGGGAACATAATTTCTATGACCCAAAATAATTAATTTACATAATATTCATCAAAACATATCCAAAACAAAAAGGCTAAGAACTACATAGAATATTGAACTTAACACACACTTCTGAAAAAATGAATTACTGGGGCATTGAAAAAATTCTAATTTATGTACATTAATGGTAAAAGAAAAATAATATTATATAATAAGTCTTGATCATTTTTTTAATGATACAGAAGAGTTAAATCCCTTAATGAAATCAGTTATGAACCTCCTTTAATGGCCTACATGACCAATAAATATTTGAACCTCTACAAATAAATTATTATCTATCTAAGAAATGAGTACCTTGATCATTGAAAGATACATTTATACAACATTTTGGGACTTGAAATTCCCCTTAAAAAAAGATTTAAGATGAAATACCTCACTATTCACTCAACATCCAAAATATATACTGATAACGAAGAACTCCCAAAATGGAGTAAATATGCTATACTAGCTCCCCCTAAAAAGCAATGTACACAAGTATTGTATTTATGAAAACCCGAATGAGATGATATAGTAACATTCTGAACATTGAATTCATCAAATCCATGAAAACTTTTGGATCCTTCTTTACACATGATAGTGTCACAGAAAACACATAATTTCCACAATGTTATCAGAAAGTGGTATTTGGAGTACACTATTATTTTACCCATGTCTAATGATATCCTGATGAAATATTGATCATCAAGAACCAACTACATCCTTTCAGGTGATTGAATAAATCAACCATTTGTGGAAGTGGATATTATTTCTTGAATCTTACCTTTTTCATGTAATTAAAATTTATACAAATATGTAGACTACCATAATCTTTCTTCAGAAACATAACTAGACCATCCCAAGTTGAAACCCTCTTCCGAACAAAACATCCGTAAAAAAATTAATCGATATTTCCACTGTTATCTTACAACATAGAATGGATTTTTGTAAATATATAAAATTATATAAGATAATTTATCAATTATAGAATTATTAAAAACTTTATCTCCCATAAAGGGTGAAATTACATAGCCCCGAAAGGGAATAAATCAATGTACTCATCCACAAAACTAGGAAACACCTTCAGTAGAACTGACAACATATTCTATATCATCTTCAAAATAATGGTGACATATATTGAACATTCCTCCAAACCATTTAAGGGTATCATTCACCGATGAAAAATGAAGGATATCTATTATAAACACAGAAAAAAATATTTCTCCTAATAAATTCCACAAAATCCTACACCAAATAAAAATATTCAATGTTGATGATGATTACACAAGGCTACATCCATCAACATAAAAAGTCCACACAATAGAGGTGTTATCCAATCACAATTCTACAGTATTTATAAACATTATACAGATATTCTCAACTTCTAATTATAATTATCAATGATAAATTCACTAAAACCTATCATCTTCATGTGCTAAAAAATGGAATGGAGAAAGTGATATTAATGAGTTCATATATGTAGAGGGAAATAAATAATTCACCCAATAATAATACATGAAATAATACATCAAACAATTTCTATCACACATGGGTCTCACAACTCCAAATCATGATGTTTAACACGACCCAATCTAGAGCCTCTATGAAAATTATTATGAAATGATCAAAGATCATAATATGGTCACTAATAGAAAGTAAAATCCTAAGGATATCCTATAACCACCCCTTATCATATACACTAATAACAATTTGGAAAAAATTCTTCTTTTACCTCATAGGAAACATCCTAAATTAGGGAACTAAAAGAGGAGAAATTACAATAGGTTACCAATGGAAAATGTTCTAACACTCTCACCATTGATAAATTTGACCTCAAATTAGAAAAAAATCATATACTACCTTGGATGGGTCCTGAGAGCCATCATCCATAGAGATCAAGATGATGTGTATTGACACCAACCCTCGAGTATCTATAATATCTTTAGTCTAGGAAAATGGGAACCCTGATCCGTAGTTTTACTATGGAAAGAATCCAGAAGACTCCACAATTTTTAATATATGGTATTTTTTTGTTTCCTCTCAATGAAAATTATTATATATATCTCCTTGATATACCCTTATATGATTAATGGGTTCACCTAACATTGTATTTGTGGATAAAAACCTACTATAAACACCTCTCAGTATCGCCTCATCTAGAAAATAATCTAAATAATAATATATTTGGGTCCATAAGGATATCCCAAACTACCAAATGACTGAAATCCACAATAAAAGTTTATAAAGATTCTTTTTATTGGATTACTTCACTAAAAATAATAAATATGTTCAAAGAACTGGTCATATAGATTCTCCCATGAGAATATTGAATCCTCACAATCACTAAGGAACAAGAACCACTACTAACTCACTGATCTAGAAAACACCATAACCTCCAAATAAACCAAGTGATAATTACTTTGAAACATCATATTGAATTGAATATACACATATTATAGCTATTACAGTATCTATAAATATAAAATGGTTCTCTAATACTTCAGAAAGACTCTGGTGAAGAAACTCTCAGAGTTCCCTCCTCCAAGTGTTTTTTAATTACCCTTAACCTTATTGAAATCTACTAGCAATTGAAGAATAAAATATTTATTTAGATCTTGATGAGGATATTGACCATGATCCATACCTACAAAATAAAAGATAGTTATGGACTCAAAAAAATGGAATATTTAATATTAATTAATTAATTAATTAATTATTTAATGTTCATCTTAATCCAAAGGAATACTTATTTCAAACATAAGAGTAATGAATAATGACAAATAATCCTTTCCTTGTTCTCTATCCCACAACTAGTATCAGATCACAATGTAGGATCTCTAAGATTAATAGTCCCTACATCATGTTAAAGGGGGGCATAAATACCCATGTCATAAAATCTCCTACTTGTTTAAAATTATCAATAAACACAGATGAAATAATTTTCTTATAAACCCATGAAATCATCACATGTTCATAACTCTTAACTATATCCAATCCCACAAACAAAATAATTGATAACAATCTATCAAAACCCCATCCCCCAATGGTATATATCTTATGTTGGCAATGAGAAAATAGAGATAATGATACCAAAGTCCTTCCAGAAATAGGTCACCAGTTGGAGATATGAACCACAGGTATATTATTTAAAAAATTGGAGGAATTACTCTATTATATATAAGAAATAAGATCTATGATAGAAAAAACAACAGAAATACTTATCTTAAAAAAATTTATATCTCAAATTCATCTACATAATGTCATTAAATTAGAAAACATTAAAAGGTAACTACAAGTACTAATAGAAAATCCTTTGTAGTGACAAAAAAGTCACAAAGAGTTCCCAAGATACCAAAAATATATTAATGTACAACCTGATAACCCATTATATCTAATGAGTCTATAAATAGTTTATATATATGTTGTGTAAGTGTTATATATATACTTAGTAGGATCCTCCCTAAAGCCTCTAGTTCAAAATATAAAGAAATTATACTAAATCACAGTGAACAAAAAGTGAAGCTAAATCATCACCTAAATAGGTAAACTATATTACTAGCCTCATCATGGTTATATATCTATATGTATCCCATATACAAGATCATATAATATAATATTAGAATAAGGAACCCCACTACCACTTCCCCTCTATTTTTATACTCTTCCCCAATATCAAACATCTTGAAACATATCACTCCTAATGTATTTAACGAGAGGAAACATGTGATATGGTTTATATCATGAATCCCACGAGTCATATCATCGTATCCTTATATTCCATTAATCTCGTGTATCAAATTATCTCATCCTCACATGCCCCATCTCTTTATTGTAACCAATAATATTATTGGAGCCATAAAATCTTTTAAGTTAAGTAGTATACCTCAAGAAATCAATGAAAATATTTTCCATACCTATAATCATCCATAAGATATTATACCTGGGAATTTATTTTTGTGAAATGACCAGAAGATATTACAACCCCATACAGAAATATATGGAAAAGGTATCCCCATTTCATACTAGAATGTAGTACCACATGTTGATGAAAATAGGAAATAAAGATGTAGTCGACCATCAGTTTCTAACATACCATGTTTTCAAAGAAACCCCCCAATGTTAATTGTGGGGTAGACTCCCTACCGATGTTGTTGTAATAGAATATGAAGATATAAACTTATATTCTACAATTTATCTCACAACTACACTATTGGAATTAAACTTGTCTTAGGCAGAACTATAAATATCGTCTCTTTGACACCTAACTTTCAATGTGGTGAACTAAATATCATATTTGCGAATACTCATTAAACGGTATATATTTAATTAATTCATTCCAATTTATAGACCACAATAAGTTAATTAACTAAATATCCATTAATTAACATTATTCTATTCCAATTTTATTATCAACCAATTATTTTCCCTGTACTCGGGGAAAAATCCATAAAATTCCATGGTTCATCAATGATGTAATTAGTTTAATCCATTCACGATCTATCCCCATTTATGTAAACATTTATTTTTCATTAACATTACGAAATTACTTGTACACTAGGATACAACCTATGATTCCATGATAGATATGCATAAACTAATCACAAATAGTAGTATTGAGAATTAGGGAAAGGAATATTGGAGATTAATCAACACAACCATCAGGAATATAATATATAACATTATTATTTTTGTATCCATCTTTTAGAACATCAATTGGTAATAATATATTCAACCCATTCTAAAATTATTTGTACCAACCCCAAAACAATAATTAATATCACAATGCATCTATCCATCGACCATAAGTACCAACTACTTCAACAAACACATGCCTACCATCCATTATTTCACCAAAACATCAGTCATCATAGGTTCACATAGTATATTATTTAAGGGATCACATTTGGTAACCCACACAAGGTGGAAAAGTAAAAATGTATAAGGAAATAGGGAATCAAGGACATAAAAAAGGAAATAAAACCTTTACAATAAAATGGGAGTTATAAGCCTTAAACATTTATCATTATCAAAAAATGATTATTTGATATCATGAAATAAAAGATTAATTTTTCATTAATTATAATATTAGGAAATAAAATACATAAAATTTTAAAAGGTATAAATTATTTTTAAAATTCATTAAATTACTATTTTCTGTTTCAATAGAAAATATGGTTGAAAAGTTACATCAACAAATTTATTTAGTATTTCCAACAACAATCATTCTTAGCATCATGTAATTTATTTAATTACATTTACATGCCTCTTTGTTATTTTTAACACCAAACATTTCAATATTCATGTTCATTTGTGAATTTTTTTACATAATTTACATTATTTAACCATTTTCATCATAAAAACATGTTAATTCGAATAATAAATATATATAGTTCATTATACAACATATCAAGTGTAAAAGTTTTTTCATGATGGAAGAAAATTTGGTCCCAAAAACAATAAATCATCTGTATTCATTAATTTAGTTTTATGAAAACTATGGTTAATTCAAATTGGGTCTAAAATGAATAGGGATGAAAAAATTATGAATGGACATGATAACTTGGAAAAGAAATGAATACTCTATCTGAAGTCTCTAAATACTCAAAAATGATAATTAAAAAATGAGCACAAACCGTTGATCACCACTCAAAAAATCAAACAAAATCCTCATGAGAACTGCATGACATATCCATGATAAAAAACATCAATGAACTCCTTATGAAAAAAGGAGATGAGCCTCCATAGAATGGAAAGATAGTACATGAGAAAATAAAATGTAACCTCATGAGTTAAATGGTAACTTTTTTATCTGTATATAAACATAATTAATGTGACATAGTTGTTTTTATGGTAGAATGGTTACATAATTTTTCATTCTTCATGTAAATTATAACCTCATAATTTAAATTATCGTATATAACAAATTGAACTAGAAATGGTAGTGTTTTATTTTAAAATATTTAGAAACATTTTATATTGAGTAAGGTGTTAAATTAATATTGATCATATTAGTTTGAAGGATATATTCACCCATAGAGAGAGTTTAATATGAGATAACAAACATGGGTGGAATTGGTTAATAAATATGAATGTGCAATTTATTACTATTCCAACAAATTATATATGATACATTATGATAAAAATCTACTACCTAATTACTTATGTTACCTTTGGAACAATAAAATTTTGTAAATGATTTAGTAAACGGTCATCTAGATTTTGTTCAAGTCGAAACTCCCTATACTATTAATAGGTGTATGTGTACACATTGTTGATAGATAAAATTTATGAAACATATAATGATTTACATGATATAAATGAAGCATTAAAATCTACTAATAAGGGTACTTTCATTAATTTAATGTTGATATAGAATATTTTATTAGATTTGGAAAGAGGAATTATGGTCCATATGATTCCCAGTGGATGATAGGTTTTTTTATGTAGTTTATTCTACTAATTTTCTAATCATACTGTAACACCCCAAGTTTCCACGGTACGTTTCCCTTTGAATAATGCAATGGTGTGCATTGTACGCAACTTCGAGATTCTAACACACCACAACCAAAAAAACTAGCCATTATGAACAGTAATACCTATTTTTTGAAATTTTATAAATTTTATCTTTCGAAATGGACTTCATTTTTGGATTCGTAATATCGAAAATTAGCTTAGGGTGAAATTTTGATACTTTTCGGATAACTTTCATATTTTGATGAATAGTGAAAATTACTAAATTTTAATTAAAAACAAATTTTTTAATCGAAATAAATTAATAGTGATAAATTATTAATTTGAGTGGTTTTAAAGTATATTTAGAATATATTTTTACCATTTAATACAATGTTTGTCATTGGATGTAATTTCACATTTAAACCAGACATAAACAAGTGTCAATCTTTTGATAGTTATTATCTCTTAAAAACACGCTATTTGTATTGACGTCAGGAATTAATTTTTAAATTAATTAATGCAAATGATATGTTTTGAATTTGCTAAAATAGAAAACATTTTTGAATTCATAATATCAAATATATCTTAGGCCTAATTTTTGGTATTTTTCTGGAAACTTTCATTTTTTGATGAATAGTGAAACCACTAAGTGGTAGTTAAAAAAACTGAATTTTTCATAAAACTTAATATTACCACTTCTGTGAGTGGAATTTAGAAAATCCAAGAGACACGGTTAATATCAAGGAGTAAAATGTGGTTCAATGATATGAAAATAATTTTTGGTGAATAATAACTTTTAACTTTTATTTACCACGGTTAAAAGTAAATTGGGTAACTAAGGGTAAAAATGATATTAATATTACCCTAACACATGTCCTAATTCTATTGGACAAGTTTATCTCGACCAAAAACAACCTTAGGAGTAAAATATTATCATTTAGTTCCACTTGTATTAGATTAGGACATTTATTATTATTTAATTCAAAGAAGAGTTAAAAGAGTTAAAATCAAGGTTTATTTACCAAAAAAAATTTAATATAGGGTTATACATAAGATAAATTATATTGTAAATATTCATTAGAAAGATAATAAGCTTTCCTACATAATGGTATTTTATTTAGAATTTTTAGACATTAAATAATTTAATTTATTTATGACACAATGGTGATGCAACAATTACCTAATTAATGAAATATTAAAATAATTGATATTATAAATATCAAAATAAATGTAATTTGAGAATTTTTATGAATTAAACTAATTTTATAGGTTAATATGAAATATTAGTATTGATTATATAAATATTTTTCGAAGTAATAATGCTGTTATAAATTTATCAAAAACAAAATACCCAATAGTGTCAAAATTGACATAAAAAAGTTTTTAAAACAAATATTATATTATTAATTTATATTAAATTCCTAAAAATATAAGGTTAGTCCAGGATACTTTTATAATGATAGGTGTTTCATTAATGGACCACTTTGGGGTCTCTTGGATACATATAGTATGTTTATTAACCATATAATATAAAAATACAAAGAGACATTGTAAAAGTGAAACTAATTAACTAAGAGTTAATACTTAAAGATAAGGTTAATATAATTACTCAAACCTGTATAAATTCTATTGGTTTAGTGGTTTTCGACCCATAACCACTTTAACCTTTAAATAATCCACTTTGGAGCCATTATAAACCGAATATTAATTTATTATAAAATAATATTTCTAGCTTTTCCAAAGGTTCCCCTCACCCATCTTATAAAAGCGCACTTCCCCTTGTCATTAATTAACACCTTCAAAGCCATTTGTATAGTCCAAACCCTTCCAAAAGACTCTATCAACTTCCCTAAATACAACCTAGAGGCCTTAGTTTGATCATAAATACAACCTAAGGATCCCTTTTGATGAAATCAAAAGGAAGAACCTGAAGTAGAGGTAATGTTTTCACCACCCCCTTTCAAGTTCTTTTCTTCTTCAACTTCTTCTTTCTTTGTTATTTCTATTATAAAATAATAACTCTAGTATCTTATATATACTGTGATGTTATTATAAATATGGTACAATCATATTCAGTATTCTATCCATCCTTTGAATGGCATGTCACCATACGTGCGTACGTACGACTTACCGTCTCCACGTTGTGGTGTAATTGTCATTCAATAAATTATTATTTGGATGGGTATAATAATGATGTGTAATTCATCTAAATAATATATATAACATGATAATTATTCTTTTTATATGATATAACATCCAATTATATATTATTTTAACATCAAAAGAATGATATTGTCGCTCGTGCGTACGTACGGACTACTGTCTCCACGAACGCGATGAGATTCATTCTCCATTGTATCCATCCAAGTATGATTCTCATTTGATGATTAAAAATAATGTTTAAGGACTGGATATAATTCTGGATATGAATAAGAATCAACCTATCCATAACAAACACAACTTATGTAACAAAGAATATAAAGGAAAATGAGTAAGTTAACACCCGAAATGACGATAATACTATGATATTATTAACAAATAAATGTTAAAAGACCATATATGATATCATATTAATGTAAAGGATTCTTTTGTAATTCAATAAAAATTATTTCACCATTATACAGGAGGTTAAACTACCATCGACCACGGAAAAAGTACAAAGTAAGGGGTTTCTTATCTCACTTTTAATTCCGTGAGATTTCCATTGTTCACCACTTATTTATTGCATGTGGTGTGTGTACCGCCCATGATTGTATTCATTGTTTAATATACTTTAATTTGTGGATATTTAAATCATCATTGTATTATCCTTCTTTCATGGGTGCATGTTTCATAAGTTACCAAATCGATAAGGCAATAGGAAATTTCAATTTCCACTCATTCAGCTTTACGCATACTTCATTGATTATTTTACTCCAAGATAATATGTGGAATCACTATTAATTTGATTATGTCATAATTTCCACTCCCCTTTCTGTGGATATACTTTTTATACACATAATAACCCCATTGATAAATTCTCAAGTCATCGGTATGAACTTGATAAGAGTAATTTTTACTCAATCTCGATTTGTTGAGATAAACATCCAATTCATTGGTGTTGTTTTTACAAGAATATGTGTGAATGTCCTTTGATTTTTTACACTGAATATCCAATAATATTTAGTGTATTTATATTTGTCACACATAATTATGTTGTTGATTTATCCTTAACCTAAGGATACAACCTTTATGAGAGATTTCATCTCAATTTACATTCCATTGAGACTTCTTTGTTGTTATACACCAAATCACTTTTAGGTGGTGTATATAATGTACTTTGACATAGTATATCATGAATCCATTTATTCTCATGATATTAAAAAATTTTATTACCTCAATTATTTGTATTCACGTGTCTCTCTTTTGGTTATAAACTATAACTAAAATACCATTTTTAAATGTTTTAAATACTTATTCTTCTAAATCTTTCTCATTAATGTCCATGTTTTAAAAATGGTTTTAAGGATTTATTTATATGGACGTTGAAGTTTTAAAATTAAAACTCCTTTTAAAAGTTTCAAAGTGGTATGAGACACTTTGATTCAAAAAATATATTTTTAAATGGCTTCTTGACAAATAGTGTGACTTTTAAATGGTTTCAAGAAAAAGGGGGATATTTCTCTCAAATAGTTTTGATGATTATTTTCATCTATGTCAATATCCTTCGTTATTCTCGATTGAGGTTAATATTATACAATACAATCTCCTATATTGTATCGAATGAGTTATGTTTGACTGTGGATGTGCTATTTTTATACCATTCATGGTTTGTGGATCAGTATTGACAATTCGTATGCAAGTTTTAATATGAATGTTTATGTTATGTTTCAAACTTTTCATATGAGGACTTCATTGGACTTAGTAAGTGATGGGTGGAACCCACTATTTCTCCTCGATGCATCGGTAGGTCTCATGAGACAAACTAGTGTCTTGGCACGAGGCCTTGACAAAATCTTATTTGTAGTCTTGGCACGAGGCCTTGGCTACGTGGTTATGATAGTCTGGAATTATACGTTCTGTCATTATGAAAGTGGTTATTAATATTTTCATGTGATTATTCGACTAGTAGAATATCCATATGAATAATTAAATGGAATTATTTCATTTTATCCTTTCCATATTATGCTGAAGTTCGTGTTTAAAAGGCTTTTGTTTTAGTTATACATTGCCTTAAATTTTTATGTTTATTTATGAAAGTTTCCGCTATATTGCTATCCTTACTGAGCATCTGAGCTCACCCCTTTCAATGTTTATTTTTCTCAGGATGTGAAGAAGTATTTTATGAATGACCTACAGGGATAGTATGAGGGGATATGAAGACAACATGTTGTTGTAGTTTTTCACTTATTTATGTAATGTAAACTTTATGAATATATCTAGTGTTTCCAAGGCTACTAAACTAATCGGTATTTCGAGACTTGATATTTCTTGAGATCATGCCAATGTTATGTAATAATTCACCGACTCTGGGTATCTAGGGTCGGGGCGTTATAGTTGGTATTAGATAAATATTAGTACAAACCTTGGGAGCTAGAATTAGATAAACTTTGATTAGAGCACGTAGACCTAAGATGAACTTTGAGGATTAGTATAGAAGAACTTCCTTGAATTTTGGTATTGTAGAGATTTTGTGAGTTTTCTGAGAAATACATCCTTGTCTGGATACGAGTATGTAGAGGCGGCTCTGGCACAGATGTACCTAGGGGTAAAACCCAAAAACACCACTTTGAGCTAGACTCGAACGGGAACTGGTGCACGATAACGGGCCTTGCTGCACTCTTGGTTACGACACTCTCGAGGGATAGATTAGGATAATTTACATTTATTTACAAACCAATTTGAAGTATTATATATATAAGATGAGAGTAAATGACCCTGGTTAATCTTAATGTGTTTCAAAATGAGAATATGGTGACATGTTAATCTCTAAATGATTTTATGACTACTGTTACTCACACAATGATTTCTGGTTTTAGTCAATGGCTGGATTCCAAGGAAGTCATAGTGACTTTGAGACTAATTTACAAGGTGGGAACGGTGGTGGAAATGAGCAAAAAAAATGGAATGTTGATAGGCGTTAAAGATATTTTCTTTATTCCAAATCAATTTTCCAAAAATATTATCAACAATATATATATTAACTAATTCCCGAACTCAAAAAAGAAGAGAAAAGTGATGAATGATAAGAGCTCCAGCAGCCGAGACCATGGAGAAAGGAATCCTCAATTTCCATCATGCAGGAAATGTGGAAGGAGACACCCAAGAAAGTGTCTCAATGGGACAAAGAAATTCTTTACATGCTGGAAGGAAGGACATAATGTGAAGAATTGCCAAAGAAAAATGAAGAGTACTATGTAAGAAGATAAAAATGGTCCCAAGAGTCCATTTACAGTCATTTGCTGTAAATGTAGGGGACCTGGCCATTACCTGAGTGAATTCCCTATTCTATAGGATATTTTCATGGTCAAAGAAGAAGCTATGTGGAAATAAATGGTTGGAGAAATGTTTAAAAAGTATTAGTGCTCCTTGTTGATGGGTTTACTTTGGAATAATTTTCTCTTGTATTTGTAACCCCATAGTTTTCCATGTGAGAATGATATTTGAGGAAGAATTATCTCTTCTCTTGTGGATATAGTCATAAATAATCATTTGGTTTTATATGATCGTAGGGTTTGAGGAAATTATAAGTTATCATAATTTGGGATGAAAATGAAAGGTATGAGATAATATTTGTGGTTAAATTATGGTATGGTTATTTTGAGGAATTTATTTCATTTTGGTAATATTATAATATATAGTTTTTGAAAAAGGACAACACGCAGAACGTGTGACAACCCGTCGCGTCGGACAAAGCTGTGGGAATCGCACCCACAAGCAAAGTTCGATTGGGATTTATCGCCTACCACTGGACTACATGAAGTCCCTGGATAGTGTGACTAATTATTTTTAGTTAAATGATTTTATCGATCAATAATAAGTTGATTTGGGTTCTTATGTCTTATTAAATGAATACCTTTGGTATAGGAAAATGGTTTGGTGATTAAGTGATAGATGTTATTTTGGAAGTTTTTCGCTTTGTTGTGAACACTATATGCCCAAGGAAAATAGAATAGTATGGGATTTCATTTGAAGAGTAATGGTGGATTTTTATCTATGTTTTAATTATGTATTTATAGTTATTTGGGTTGTTTATGGAAATGATTAGGTTAATTACTTTTAAGTATGTGACTTTAATAGTAATTAATGACATTTGGAGATACAATTTAACGTGGAAGACTACATTCTTAATAAGTTTTGGTTTTCAATGTTAGTTTTGATTATATTGAAGGATTTTAAGGACAATTGATTATTGAATGGTATTTATTTAACTTTGGGGTATTGTTGTTTTAATTTTGGAAATTAAGATTAGTGTTTATTTCTCTCATGGAATATCCTTTTGGGGGATCATTAGATCTTGTACTAACCATTTTGGTTTTGATTAATCTCTAAAGACAATGTAAATATATAGTTCATCTTGCATGGATCATGTGATTCTATAGAAGTTTATTCTAGCTCTTCCAGTGTGACCAAGTCTTCTTGAATACTCATCGTTTAAAAAAAATGAGTTAGTGGTGGAAATTTATTAAAGAATGAAAATATACTTAAAAATTATGTATATCTCTTTATGTTCTTAGTTAATATCATAAATGAGTTACTCATCCTTATGTAATGTAACTTAAAACAAAAAATATTTTCCGTTTACTTTTCCTACTAGGAGACTAAAGATCGTTTGTCCCAACACAAGTTTGTGATTTTCTTATTGTTAACTTTCTCTTGATCTTGTTTTCTATCCCTCTCCATCAAAACTTAACACTTAGTTTATCTTCCATATCCATGTTTTCCTACATGGAATCCTACTATGGGTTATCCTGGGTGACCTTTATACCTCTCTTCCTTTCTTTTAAAGTGATAGTTTTATTGAATCTTTTTCTGATGTGGGACTTTCCATTATATTCTCAAGCCCAATTTTAAAAAATTCCGAGGAAGAAATTTATTGAAGGAGGGGAGAATGTAACACCCCAAGATTCCACGGTACATTTCCCTTTGAATAATGCAATGGCGTGCATTGTACACAACTTCGAGATTCTAACACATCACAACCAAACAAACTAGCCGTTATGAATAGTAATAACTAATTTTTGAAATTTTATAAATTTTATCATTCAAAATGGACTTAATTTTTGGATTCATAATATCCAAAATTATCTTAGGGTGAAATTTTGGTACTTTTTGGATAACTTTCATTTTTTGATGAATAGTGAAAATTACTAAATTTTAATTAAAAACAAATTTTTTAATCAAAATAATTAATAGTGATAAATTAATAATTTGAGTGGTTTTAAAGTATATTTATAATATATTTTTACCATTTAATACAATGTTTCTCATTGGATGTAATTTCACATTTAAACCAGAAATAAACAAGTGTCAATCTTTTGATAGTTATTATCTCTTAAAAACACGCTATTTGTTTTGACGACGGAAATTGATTTTTAAATTAATTAATGCAACTGATATGTTTTGAATTTGGTAAAATATATATCATTTTTGAATTCATAATATCAAATATAGCTTAAGCCTAATTTTTGGTATTTTTCTGGAAACTTTCATTTTTTGATGAATAGTGAAACCACTAAGTGGTAGTTAAAAAAAACTGAATTTTTCATAAAACTTAATTTTACCACATCTGTGAGTGGAATTTAAAAAATCCAATAGACAAAGTTAATATCAAAGCGTAAAATTTGGTTCAATGAGATAAAAATAATTTTTGGTGAATAGCAACTTTTTACTTTTATTACCACAGTTAAAAGTAAATAAGGTAATTAAGGGTAAAAATGATATTAATATTACCCTAACAAATGTCCTAATTCTATTGGAAAAGTGTATCTCGACCAAAGACAACCTTAGGAGTAAAATATTATCATTTAGGTTCACTTGTATTAGATTAGGACATTTATTATTATTTAATTCAAAGAAGAGTTAAAAGAGTTAAAATCAAAGTTTACTTACTAAAAAATTTTTAATATAGGGTTATACATAAGATAAACTCAATTGTAAATATTCATTAGAAATATGAATATATTTACTACATAATGGTATTTTATTTAAAAATTTTAGACATTAAATAATTTAATTTATTTATGACACAATGGTGATGCAGTAATTACCTAATTAATGAAATATTAAAATAATTGATATTACAAATATCAAAATAAATGTAATTTGATAATTTTTTAGAATTCCACTAATTTTATAGGTTAATATGAAATATTAGTATTGATTTTATAAATTGTGTTTGAAGTAATAATGCTGTTATGAATTTATCAAAAACAAAATACCCGATAGTGTCAAAATTGACATAAAAGAGTTTTAAAACAAAATATTATATTATTAATTTATATTCAATTCTTAAAAATCTAAGCATAGGCCAAGAGACTTATATCATGATAGGTGTATCATTAATGGACCACTTGGGGATCTCTTGGATACATATAGTACGTTTATTAACCATATAATATAAAAATACAAAGAGACATTGTAAAAGTGAAACTAATTAACTAAGAGTTAATACTTAAAGATAAGGTTAATATAATGACCCAAACCTGTATAAATTCTATTGGTTGAGTGGTTTTCGGCCCATACCCACATTAACATTTAAATAATCCACTTTGGAGCCATTAGAAACCGAATATGAATTTATTATAAAATAATATTTCTAGCTTTTCCAAAGGTTCCCCTCACCCCTCTTATAAAAGGGCACTTCCCCTTCTCATTAATTAACACCTTCAAATCCATTTGTCTAGGCCAAACCCTACCAAAATACTCTCTCAACTTCCCTAAATACAACCTATAGGCCTTAGTTTGATCAGAAAGACAACCTAAGGATCCATTTTGATCAAATCAAAAGGAAGAACCCGAAGAAGAGGTAATGTTTTCACCACCCTCTTTCAAGTTCTTTTCTTCTTAAAATTCTTCTTTCCTTGTTATTTATATTCTAAAATAATAACTCCAGTATCTTATATATACTGTGATGTTATTATAAATATGGTACAACCATATTTAGTATTCTATCCGTCCTTTGAATGGCATGTCACCATACGTGCGTACGTACGACTTACCGTCTCCACGTCGTGGTGTAATTGTCATTCAATAAATTATTATTTGTATGGGTATAATAATGATGTGTAATTCATGTAAATAATAAATATAACATGATAAGTATTCTGTTTATATGATATAACATCCAATTATATATTATTTTAACATCGAAAGAATGATATTGTCGCTCGTGCGTACGTACGGACTACCGTCTCCACGAACACGATGAGATTCATTCTCCATCGTATCCATTCAAGTATAATTCTCATTTGATTATTAAAAATAATGTTTAAGGACTTGATATAATTCTGTATATGAATAAGATACAACCTATCCATAACAAACATGGCTTATGTAACAAATAATATAAAAGAAAATGAGAAAGTTAACACCCGAAATGACGATAATACTAAGATATTATTAAAAAATCAATGTTAAAAGATCATATATGATATCATATTAATGTAAAGGATTCTTTTATAATTAAATAACAATTATTTCACCATTATACATGAGGTTAACCTACCTTCGACCACGTAAAAAGGACAAAGTAAGGGGTTTCTTATCTCACTTTTAATTCCGTGAGATTCCCATTGTTCACCACTTATTTATTGCATGTGGTGTGTGCACTGCACATGATTGTATTCATTATGTAATACAATTTAATTTATAGATATTTACATAATCATTGTATTATCCTTCTTTCATGGGTGTATGTTTCATAATTTACCAAATCGATAAGGGAATTTGAAATTTCAATTTCCACTCATTCGGCTTTACGCATACTTCATTGATTATTTTACTCCAAGATTATGTGTGGAATCACTATTAATTTGATTATGTCATAATTTACACTCCCCTTTCTGTGGATATACTTTTTATACACATAATAACTCCATTTATAAATTCTCAAGTCATCGGTATGAACTTGATAAGAGTAATTTTTACTCAATCTCGATTTGTTGAGATAGACATCCAATTCATTGGTGTTGTTTTTACAAGAATATATGTGAATGTCCTTTGATTTTTTTACACTGAATATCAAATCATATTTATTGTATTTATATTTTTCACACATAATTATGTCGTTGATTTATCCTTAACCTAAGGATACAGCCTTTATGAGAGATTTCATCTCAATTTGCATTCCATTGAGACTTCTTTGTTGTTATACACCAAATCACTTTTATGTGGTGTATATAATGTAACTTGACATAGTATATCATGAATCCATTTATTCTCATGATATTAAAATTTTTTATTACCTCAATTTTTTGTATTCATGTGTCTCTCTTTTGGTTAGAAACTATAACTAAAATTCCATTTTTAAATGTTTTAAAGACTTATTCTTCTAAATCATTCTCATTAATGTCCATGTTTTAAAAATGGTTTTAAGGATTTATTTATATAGACATTGAATTTTTAAAATTAAAACTCCTTTTAAAAGTTTCAAAGTGGTATGGGACACTTTGATTCGAAAATCTATTTTTAAATGGCTTCTTGAAAAATAGTGCGAATTTTAAATGGTTTCAAGAAAAAGGGGGACATTTCTCTCAAATAGTTTTGATGATTATTTTCATCTATGTCAATATCATTCATTATTATAGATTGAGGTTAATATGATACAATAAAATATCCCATATTGCATCGAATGAGTTATGTTTGACTGTGGATGTTCTATTTTTATACCATTCATGGTTTGTGGATAAGTATTGACATTTCTTATGCAAGTTTTAATATGAATGTTTATGTTATGTTTCAAACTTTTCATATGAGGAATGCATTGGACTTAGTAAGTGACGGGTGGAGCACACTATTGCTCATAGATGCATCAGTAGGTCTCATGAGGCAAACTAGTATCTTGGCACGAGGCCTTGACAGAATCTTATTTGTAGTCTTGGCATGAGGCCTTGGCTATGTGGTTATGATAGTCTGTCATTATGCATTCTGTCATTATGAAAGTGGTTATTAATATTTTCATGGGATTATTAGACTAGTAGAATATCCATATGAATAAGTAAATGGAATTATTTCATTTTATCCTTTAAATATTATGCTGAAGTTCATGTTTAAAAGGATTTTGTTTTAGTTATACATTGCCTTAAATTTTTATGTATATTAATGAATGTTTCCGCTATATTGTTATCCTTACTGAGCATCTGATCTCACCCCTTTAAATGTTTATTTTTCCCAGGATGTGAAGAAGTATTTTTTGAATGACCTGCAGGGATAGTATGAGGGGATATGAAGACAATATGTTGTTGTATTTTTTCACTTATTGATGTATTGTAAACTTTATGAATATATCTAGTGTTTCCAAGGCTACTAAACTAATCGGTCTTTAGAGACTTGATCTTTCTTGTGATCATGCTAATGTTATGTAATAATGGACCGAATCTGGGTATCTAAGGTCGGGGCGTTACAGTTGGTATCAGAGAAATTTTAGTACAAACCTTGGGAGCTAGATTTAGATAAACTTTGATTAGAGCATGTAGACCTAAGATGAACTTTGAGGATTAGTATAGAAGAACTTCCTAGAATTTTGGTATTGTAGAGATTTTGTGAGTTTTCCGAGAAATACATCCCTGTTTGGATATGAGTAGGTAGAGGCGGCTCTGGCACAGATGTACCTAGGGGTAAAACCCAAAAACACCACTTTAAGCTAGAATCGAACGGGAACTGGTGCACGACAATGGGCCTTGCTGCACTCTTGGTTACGACACTCCCGAGGGATATGCTTAGGATAATTTAAATTTATTTACAAACAAATTTGAAGTATTATATATATAATATGAGAGTAAATGACCTTGGTTAATCCTAATGTGTTTCAAAATGAGAATATGGTGACATGTTAATCTCTAAATGATTTTATGACTACTGTTACTCACACAATGCTTTCTGGTTTTATTCAATGGCTGGATTCCAAGGAAGTCATAGTGAATTTGAGAATGATGTACAAGGTGGGAACATTGGTGGAAATGAGCAACAAAATGGAATGTTGATAGGCGTAAAAGATATAGTCTTTATGCCAAATCAATTTTCCAAAAATATGATCAACAATATATATATTAACCAATTCCCAAACTCAACAAAGAAGAGAAAGGTGATGAATGATAAGAGCTCCAACAGTGGAGACCATGGAGAAAGGAATCCTCAATTTCCATCATGCAGGAAATGTGGAATGAGACACCCAGGAAAGAGTCTCAATGGGACAAAGAAATTATTTACTTGTGGGAAGGAAGGACATAAAGTGATGAATTGCCGAAGAAAAATGAAGAGTACTATGGAAGAAGATAAAAATGGTCCCAAGAATCCATTTACAGTCATTTTCCGTAAATGTAGGGGACCAGGCCATTACCTGAGTGAATGCCCTATTCTATAGGATATTTTCTTGGTCAAAGAAGAAGCTATGTGGGAATAAATGGTTGGAGAAATGTTTAAAAAGTATCAGTGCTCCTTGTTGATGAGTTTACTTTGGAATAATTTTCTCTTGTATTTTTAACCCTGCAGTTTTTTATGTGAGAATGATATTTGAGGAAGAATTATCTTTTCTCTTGTGGATATGGTTATAAATAACCATTTGGTTTTATATGATCGTTGGGTTTGTGGAAATTATAAGTTATTATAATTTGGGATGAAAATTCAAGGTATGACATAAGATTTGTGGTTAAATTATGTTATAGTTACTTTGAGGAATTTATCTCATTTTGGTAATGTTATAAAATATAGTTTTTGAAAAAGGACAACACGCAGACTGTGTGACAACCCGTCGCGTCGGAAAAAGCTGTGGGAATCGAACCCAAAACCAAAGTACGACTGGGATTTATCTCCTACCACTGGACTACGTGAAGTCCCTGGTTAGTGTGACTATTATTTTTAGTTAAATGATTTTATTGATCAATAACAATTTGATTTGAGATCTTATGTCTTATCAAATGAATACCCTTAGTATAGGAAAATGATTTGGTGATTAAGTGATAAATGTTATTTTGGAAGTTGTTCTCTTTGTTGTGAACACAATATTCCCAAGGAAAATAGAATAGTATGGGATTTCATTTGAGGAGTAATGGTGGATTTTTGTCTATGTTTTTATTGTGGATTTATAGTGATATAGGTTATTTGTGGAAATGATTAGGTTAAATACGTTTAAGTATGTGACCTTAAGAGTAATTAATGTCATTTGGAGATACAATTTAATGTGGAAGACTACATTCTTATATGTTTTGGGTTTCAATGTTAGTTTGGATTATATTGAAGGATTTTAAGGATAATTGATTATTGAATGGTATTTATTTAACTTTGGGGTATTGATGGTTTAATTTTAGAAATTAAGATTAGTGTATTTTTTTCCCTAATGGAATATCCATTTGGGGGATCATCAGATATTTTACTAACCATTTTTGTTTTGATTAATCTCTAAAGAAAAGGTAAATATATAGTTTATCCTACGTGGATTATGTATTTCTATAGAAGTTTATTCTAGCTCTTCCATTGTGACCAAGTCTTCTTGAATACTCATTGTTCAAAAAAATGAGTTAGTGGTAAAAATTTATTAAATAATGAAACTCTACTTAAAAATTAAGTATATATCTTTATGTTCTTAGTCAATATCATAAATGAGTTCCTCATCCTTATGTAATGTAACTTAAAACAAAAAATGTTGTCCGTTTACTTTTCCTACTGGGAGACTAATGATCATTTGTCCCAAGAATTTTTTTTGATTTTCTTATTTTTAACTTTCTCCTGATCATGTTTTCTATCCCTCTCCATTAGAACTTAACACTTAGTTTATCGTCCATATCCATGTTTTCCTACATGGAATCCTAGTGTGGGTTATCTTGGGTGACCTTTATACCTCTCTTCCTTTCTTTTAAAGTGATAGTTTTATTGAATCTTTTTCCAATGTGGGACTTTCCATTGTATTCTCAAGACCAATTTTAAAAAATTGTGAGGAAGCAATTTATTGAAGGAGGGGAGAATGTAACACCCCAAGCTTCCATGGTACGTTTCCCTTTGAATAATGCAATGGCGTGCATTGTACGCAACTTCGAGATTCTAACACATCACAACCAAACAAACTAGCTGTTGTGAATAGTAAAAACTACTTTGAAATTTTATAAATTTTATCTTTCTAAATGGACTTCATTTTTGGATTCGTAATATCGAAAATTATCTTAGGGTGAAATTTTGGTACTTTTCAGGTAACTTTCATATTTTGATGAATAGTGAAAATTACTAAATTTTAATTAAAAACAAATTTTTTAATCAAAATAATTAATAGTGATAAATTAATAATTTGAGTGGTTTTAATGTATATTTAGAATATATTTTTACCATTTAATACAATGTTTTTCATTGGATGTAATTTCACATTTAAA
The DNA here is from genome assembly GCA_963277665.1 of Viscum album. Taxonomy (NCBI): domain Eukaryota; kingdom Viridiplantae; phylum Streptophyta; class Magnoliopsida; order Santalales; family Viscaceae; genus Viscum; species Viscum album. Next base: position 1,967,426,745 of record OY728121.1, read on the forward strand.
CCAGAAATAAACAAGTGTCAATCTTTTGATAGTTATTATCTCTTAAAAACACGCTATTTGTTTTGATGACGGGAATTAATTTTTAAATTAATTAATGCAACTGATATGTTTATAATTTTTTAATATAGATATAATTTTTGAATTCATAATATCAAATATAGCTTAAGCCTAATTTTTGGTATTTTTCTGGAAACTTTCATTTTTTGATGTATAGTGAAACCACTAAGTTGTAGTTAAAAGAACTGAATTTTTCATAAAACTTAATTTTACCGCTTCTGTGAGTGGAATTTTGAAAATCCGAGAGACACGGTTAATATCAAGGAGTAAAATGTGGTTCAATGAGATGAAAATAATTTTTGATGAATAGTAACTTTTTACTTTTATTTACCACGGTTAAAAGTAAATAGGGTAATTAAGGGTAAAAATGATATTAATATTACCCTAAAACATGTCCTAATTCTATTGGACAAGTTTATCTCGACCAAAAACAACCTTAGGAGTAAAATACTATCATTTAGGTCCACTTGTATTAGTTTAGGACATTTATTATTATTTAATTCAAAGAAGAGTTAAAAGAGTTAAAATCAAAGTTTACTTACTAAAACATTTTTAATTTAGGGTTATACATAAGATAAATTCGATTGTAAATATTAATTAGAAATATAAATAGATTTCATACATAATGGTGATTTATTTATAATTTTTAGACACTAAATAATTTAATTTATTTATGACACAATGGTGATGTAGTAATTACCTAATTAATGAAATATTAAAATAATTGATATTATAAATATCAAAATAAATGTAATTTGAAACTTTTTAAGAATTCCACTAATTTTACAGGTTAATATGAAATATTAGGATTGATTAAATAATTTTTTTTCGAAGTAATAATGCTGTTATGAATTTATAAAAAACAAAATACCCAATAGTGTCAAAATTGACATAAAAGAGTTTTTAAAAAATATATTATATTATTAATTTATATTCAATTCCTAAAAATATAATGTTCGGCCAAGAGACTTATATCATGATATGTGTATCATTAATGGACCACTTGGGGTTCCCTTGGATGCATATACTATGTTTATTAACAATATAATATAAAAATACAAAGAGACATTTTAAAAGTGAAACTAATTAACTAAGAGTTAATACTTAATGATAAGGTTAATATAATGACCCAAACCCGTCTAAATTCTATTGGTTGAGTGGTTTTCGACCCATCCCCACCTTAACTTTTAAATAATCCACTTTGGAGCCATTATAAACCGAATATGAATTTATTATAAAATAATATTTCTAACTTTTCCAAAGGTGCCCCTCACCCCTCTTATAAAAGGGCACTTCCCCTTATCATTAATTCACACATTCAAATCTATTTGGATCGGCCAAACCCTGCCCATATACTCTCTCAAATTTCATAAATATAACCTAGATGCCTTAGTTTGATCATAAAGCCAACCTATGGAGCCCTTTTGATCAAATCAAAAGGAAGAACCCGGAGAAGAGGTAATGTTTTCACCACCCTCTTTCAAGTTATTTTCTTCTTCAACTTCTTCTTTCTTTGTTATTTCTATTTAAAAATAATAACTACAGTATATTCTATATACTGTGATGTTATTATAAATATTGTACAACCATATTCAGTATTTTATCAATCCTTTGAATGACATGTCACCATACGTGCATACGTACGGTTTACCGTCTCCACGTCGTGGTGTAATTGTCATTCAATAAATTATTATTTGGATGGGTATAATAATGATGTGTAATTCATGTATATAATAAATATAACATGATAATTATTCTTTTTATATGATATACCATCCAATTAGATATTATTTTAGCATCAAAAGAATGATATTGTTGCTCGTGCATACGTACGGACTACCGTCTCCACGAACGCGATGAGATTCATTCTCCATCGTATCCATTCAAGTATAATTCTCATTTGATGATTACAAATAATGATTAAGGACATGATATAATTATGGATATGAATAATATACAACCTATCCATTAAAAACAAGGCTTATGTAACAAAGAATATAAAGTAAAACGAGTAAGTTAACACCCGAAATAACGATAATACTAAGATATTATTAACAAATTAATGTTAAAAGTTCATATATGATATCATATTAACGTAAATGATTCTTTTATAATTAAATAAAAATTATTTCACCATTATACACGAGGTTAACCTACCATTGACCAATGGAAAAGTACAAAGTAAGGGGTTTCTTATCTCACTTTTAATTCCGTGAGATTTCCATTCTTCACCACTTATTTATTGCATGTGGTGTGTGTACTGCCCATGATTGTATTAATTGTGTAATATACTTTAATTTATGGATATTTACATCATCATTTTATTCTACTACTTTCATGGTTGCATTTTTCATAAGTTACCAAATCGATAAGGGAATTTGAAATTTTAATTTCCACTCATTCGGCTTTACGCATACTTCGTTGATTATTTTACTCCAAGATTATGTGTGGAATCACTATTAATTTGATTATGTCATAATTTCCACTCCCCTTTCTCTGGATATACTTTTCATACACATAATAACTCCATTTATAAATTCTCAAGTCATCGGTATGAACTTGATAAGAGTAATTTTTACTCAATCTCGATTTGTTGAGATAAACATCCAATTCATTAGTGTTGTTTTTACAAGAATATGTGTGAATTTCCTTTGATTGTTTTACACTGAATATCCAATCATATTTATTGTATTTATATTTTTTACAAATAATTATGTCTTTGATTTATCCTTAACCTAAGGATACGGCCTTTATGAGTGATTTCATCTCAATTTACATTCCATTGAGACTTCTTTGTTGTTATACACCAAATCAATTTTATGTGGTGTTTATAATGTACTTTGACATAGTATATCATGAATCCCTTTATTCTCATGATATTACAAATTTAGATTACCTCAATTATTTTTATTCAAGTGTCTCTCTTTTGGTTAGAAACTCTAACTAAAATACCATTTTTAAATGTTTTAAAGACTTATTCTTCTAAATCTTGCTCATTAATGTCCATGTTTTAAAAATAGGTTTAAGGATTTATTTATATAGAAATTGAAGTTTTAAAAATAGAACTCCTTTTAAAAGTTTCAAAGTGGTATGGGACACTTTTATTCAAAAATCTATTTTTAAATCGCTTCTTGACAAATAGTGTGACTTTTAAATGGTTTCAAGAAAAATGGGGATATTTCTCTCAAATAGTTTTGACGATTATTTTCATATATGTCAATATCCTTCATTATTCTCAATTGAGGTTAATATGATATAATACAATCTCCAATATTGTATCGAATGAGTTATGTTTGTCTGTGGATGTGCTATTTCTATACCATTCATGGTTTGTGGATAAGTATTGAGATTTCGTATCCTAGTTTTAATTTGAATGTTTATGTTATGTTTCAAACTTTTCTTATGAGGAATGCATTGGACTTAGTAAGTGACGGGTGGATCCCACTATAGCTCCTCGATGCATCGGTAGGTATCATGAGACAAACTAGTGTCTTGGCACGAGGCCTTGAAAAAATCTTATTTGTAGTCTTGGCACGAGGCCTTGGCTACGTGGTTATGATAGTCTGGAATTATGAATTACGTCATTATAAAAGTGGTTATTAATATTTTCATGTGATTATTCGACTAGTAGAATATCCATGTGAATAAGTAAATGTAATTATTTCATTTTATCCTTTCCATATTATGCTGATGTTCCTGTTTAAAAGGCTTTTGTTTTAGTTATACATTACCTTAAATTTTTATGTTTATTTATGAAAGTTTCCGCTATATTGTTATCCTTACTGAGCATCTGAGCTCACCCCTTTCAATGTTTTATTTTTTCCAGGATGTGAAGAAGTATTTTATGAATGACCTGTAGGGATAGTATGAGGGGATATGAAAAAAATATGTTGTTGTAGTTTTTCACTTATTGATGTAATGTAAACTTTATGAATATATCTACTGTTTCCAAGGCTGCTAAACTAATCGGTCTTTCAAGACTTGATCTTTTTTTGTGATCATGCCAATGTTATGTAATAATGCACCGACTCTGGGTATCTAGGGTCAGGGCGTTACACATCCCAATAATTTTTTGATTCTCTGAGACCATTGGGAAATTTTTTGGAGGGAGGGAATGAAAATAGTTATTATAGATATTAACTTGATATTTTTGACTTGTTAGTAGGTTAAAGAATAATGATAATTGTTTATATGGTTTCATTTTACTTTTATAGTTCCACAATAGAGATTAGAAAATAAATCCATAGTTATCAAGGTGGGATTTCCAAATACATCATAATGTAATTATAAAACATGGGTTTTTTTCACTTATATATATTATTTCATTCCCATAATATTCGAGATACTATGTATTTAGATCAATGTTCATGACTGTATCTCGAAGATATATTATACTTACATGTGGTTCCTCTCTAAATTGTATTTGAAAATGATCCAATTATGACTTGTAATTTTATAAAGGACATAAAAAGTAATTAGTTACTGAATTATGTTTCATTATAACTCATCATCATCAATATATTAGATAACCAGAGTGAAATATTCTGGATTTATAATACATTATTTGAGTTTTTTAAATGGATTAATAGTGATTTTAGGACCAATAGAATTTATTATTTTAACTTTATTATACTAATAGTTTACAATATAGTATAAAAATTCTACCATTTGAAGCAATATATATAAATTAGGATCAAACTGCATCTTTCTGGGGTGATGTAGGTGAAGGAATATTTTTGTGGGAATTTTTTTTAAAAATAATGGTTGATAGGAATAAGATGATACAAAAACATGAGAGGATGGTACAGAGAAGACATTAATGTTTTGTAGTTAACCAGAGTAATGACCATTCATTTGATGCAGGGGAACATGTTTTTCTAAAAGTATATCCACTGAAATGTGTTATGAATTTATATTAAAAGGGAATTTTCTTTCATTGTTCATTAGATCATATGAAATCCTAGAGGTAGATGTATCATTTTTCATCAGAGTGGATTTTCCAATGAGTTTATCCCTACTAGAAGAAGTGTCTCTGGTTTCATTTTTATGAAAATTTATACTAGATGAATCTCATGATTTTATCCATAAATATGTTATGATGGATGAGAATCATTCATTTTAGGAGCAATTAGTTTATATTATTCACCAAATTGGGAAGTTGTTTTGATATATGGTGAATCCTCAGGTTAATGATTTCCTGAAAACCCATTGTATTGGAGCAGGCACATGAGAATTAGAAATTGTTTTGAAAGAAAAACATCACCACTTGTTTAATTAATTAATAAAATTTAGAGGAATCAATTTCAAAAAGGGTGGATTAATGTAACAATATAGATATTTTTAATATTAATTTAGTTTTAGTTATTATTTATATTCATGAAATATAATTTATAGATATATATTCATTATATGAATATTATCTAATTTTTGAATGAAAAATGAAATAATTTTATTCTTAATATATATATATATTATATTTCTTAATTTAAAATAATTATTTTGATATATTAAAATTTTAAATTTAAAAATGAAATCATTTTTTTATATAAATATGTCATACATATCATTGAGTTATTTTCTTTGGAATTTTTGGAAAATTATTATTTTTTCAGTGAATGGTAGAAAATACTATTTTTTAGGAAAACAATGTCTTCATTTAATGTATGGTCCCCAAACCCAATTTCCCAGATCTAGTGCCTCATATTAATATAGTGGTATGTTTAAAAGGAGGTTCCATCCCAAAGGACTGGAAAAATTAGTAGTTTTTGAAAACCAGATACAAACATATGATTTACATTACCACATTAAAGAAAATAGAACAATGAAACTCCATTGGAAATAGCTAGAAACTCTTAGATTATTCCAGAAAGTCATTCATAATAATACCCATCATTACATCTTGGTGAAAAATAAAACATAAGAAAGGGTTGATCTGTGATTCTCATAAAGGGTAAGTAATAAAAAAAATTATCATAAACATTAAGGATAGTGAATAACTAAAAACAAATTCCTTTAAAAATAAACCTGATCATAATATGGATGGAATGAAGGATAATTACAAGAAGCCATATAATTGATCATAAGAGAATGACACTTAACCATGAATATTCTACTAGTCTAACTATCACATGGTTTATTGATTACTATTATCATAATGATGGAATGTAATATATCATACATCTAATACATATTGTCAAGGCCTAGACCAAGACATCTAAAAATACCATGGTAAGGCCTCGTCCAAACCCCAGTTATATTTTGTATAATGAGACCTACTGATACATAAAGGTTCTATAGCGGCCCCCACCATTAAATTTTTACTTCCAATTCAATCCTCATATAAATGGGGAAAAACATAAACAACATGCACATACGAAATAACTTTCCCCAATTTTTAGAGATAATCTGTAACCTTTCTGAGTTGTTTGGTGAATGGAATCAAGATAGAATATCCATATTTAAACTAATCATGAAACATTTAATAAAATATGATAGATTATAATCATAAAAGTTTAATACCAATAAAACATAAGATTCAATAGGGTTGTCAAAATTGATAAAAATGATCTAATAAAACCATCGCTGAATTATTGAGAGTAATACTCATTTTCTTTAAAAGGAAGAGTTATTTTGTAAAAATATATGTATAAAACCCAAAATTTAATAAGTTATTTTTTACATGATAAAATTAGTGGATTCAAAAAAATAATGGTTGATTAAAACATAATATAGAGTACACTATAAAATAAGTAAGAAATTGGGAAGTTCACTTTAATTGGGCTTGTTTATCATGAAGAATTAAGAAGGGGACCCTTTTAAAACATGGAATTTACACAAAAGTAAGATGGAATGATAAAAATACATGATTTTGGAACTTATAAAAACAATTTTCAAGAATTATATAAAACACACTAAGAATTACATTGATTTATAGAGGATTAAATCAAAACCATAAGGAAAATGGATGTTCGGGAAGAAAACCATTATCATATGTCTGGATGAGTTCTCCAATTGACCTTAACATCCTGATTAATAAAATTTAATACCTTAATTAATTAATTCAGAATTTTTTATACATATTTTATTCATTACAGTTTTATTATGTTCTTCTATGGTAAATTTTATAAGTTATATGATTTAATTCTATCATTCTAAAGTGTTCATTTCCTTGATTTCAAGATTGTTTTTCATGATTATATGTAATGGAGTTCATGTAAATGGTTATAATTCTAAAAAATTGGAATTAAATGTTATTAATTAATAAATAGAAGTTTAATTTGTAGTATTTATTATTATTTTTCCACTTATGAGGATGAATCATTAGATAACATGACAATGATAATCGTTTAGCATAATTTTAGCGATTTGTTTATCACAAAGAACTAGTTTTGTTATGTTATTTAATATCATATATATAAAATGGATCCAAAACATCAAATAAGATATAATACATATTTTATAATCTGATTCAACCCTAAAAATTGCTTTATTACCAGATTTTAAGGATAAAATAAAGAAACAATATTCCTCATCCAAGAAGGTTGTAAATTAGCACCTCCCAGACGATGTTTTTTTAAATAAATGAGAGAGAGAAAAAAGTATGATGAATGATATTACATTAACATGATATAATTCTAGTACATATTTGATACTATAGATATAATGATCATTTGGATAGTGGAGGTGAGGATTGTATAATAAAAGAAAAAAATTGAAAATAAAATAAAAGGAAAAGTAAAAGTATTTTTCCTCATGAATACTCCTCCTTGAGAACCTCCTTATAGAATGATGTTTTTGTATTTTTCTATGAAAAAAAGATCCTGAATGTGGGGAGATAATAAGGAATGGGATTAAGGCCAAAATTTGACATGATTTAAGTCTTAGAGAATTGAGGAGGATAGGGGGTGAGGGGTGGTTTTTATAGTGAGGGAGCGGGGTGATTTATCATTATTATATTCGTTCTTTTATTATTTTTTCTCAATACAACAAATAATAATGATTATTATGATTAAATATAGTAATAATTACATTTTATTTCAAACCAAGGGTTCTTAAATCATCCATGACTCAAATAATAGAGTATTTATCCTATAATGTATTTATACTATAAATTACCATATTTTACTATTCACTAATAATTCAAGTATTTTAGAAAAATCCCAAAAATTCATCCAAATAATTTTTTAGGTTTAGAATTTAAAAATGAACTACTTTTTTATGAAAATAATTTTCTAAATATAAAAAATTTTATTTTTAAAGAAAATCATCAAATATATTTTTTAAAAATAAAAATGATTTCATAACTATCTGAAAAATTAACAACGACCTTATTAAATTATCCTAAAATCATAGGAAAACTAAATATTGATTTATGGATAAATATTATGAAAATGAATTTTATTTTAAATAAATTTATTAATTAAATATTTTATACTTACAAAAATAAATAAAATAAGTTTTTTAAATATTCACTTATACCATGATATAATTATATCATACTTTCATTTATAAGGCGCCTAAATTTTATTTATACTGTCATGGGTGAGGTTATTATTAATTAGGATGATTTTTTTTCATAATGTTAATATCAATTTTCCTAAAGTCAGGTTACATTTCACAAAAAATTATGTTGATCCTATTAGACTCTAAATTTCATACTGATCCAAACTGTGTATTTCTGTTTATTGATATTCACATCACAAAAGGGGAAAATTTATGATTAATGACTTGGTTATAACTATCTTATTGAAATAACTATAATAAAAAAAAATTTCCTAGAGAATAATTGTTTTTTTCATTACATTACAATTTAAATTTATTTAAAAATTCTTGGGTTGTTACATTATCCCCTCCCTAAAACAATTTCATACTAGAAATTACAAGAATGTTAAATCATAAAAATATTTGGGTAGATCATAGTCATAAGTTCCTCAGGATCCCACATCACATCTTAAATATTATGATTTTTTGAAAGTACCATTACTGGATGAGTCATTTGATTCCTTAACACCTGTTCTTTAGTGTCGAAAATTTAGATATACTATTTAGAGAAAGATAAGTTAGGTTCCAATTATATTACTTCTGAAATGAGTACATGTATTGGGTCTGTTATGTACTTCCTTAACAAAGAGATGTGGAACACATTGTGTACCTTAGAAAGGATAGGAGAAAATTATAAATGATAACCCACAACTATAATTATCTCTAGAATTTCCAAAGGGACAATGTAACTGGGGATCAGTTTCCCTTTATTCCCAAATCTTATGACAACATTCCTTGGATATAGTTTCAAGAAAATGTGATCTCCTACCTGAAATTACAAATCCTTACTTCAATAATCAGCATTTCTATTTTTCCTACATTGAGCTACATTGATATGGACTTTAATAGTCTTTACCTTCACTTTTGTTTCCTATAAAATCTCTTGCCCACAATATTCCTTTCATTATCTTCATCCCAACACGTTGGTGTATGACATCTCATTCTATACAATGATTTAAATGGTACCATTTAAATACTTGAATGGAAACTGTTATTGTAGGAAACCTCTACCAAAATAAAATACTAATCTCATGTACCTTGAAAAACAAGTGAACACGATGTCAACATGTCTTCTAAAGTTTGGATCATCATTTTAGACCACCTGCTACTTTGAGGGTGACAAACAATACTGAAATGAAGCTCAATGTCCATTGTTTTCAGAACACATTTCTATAATTATGATGTATATCATAGATAATGATCCTAGAAAATTGAGATAGGTTCCATATTAAGTCTTACAAGTTCATTAATATAGATCCATCGAAGGTGATCTAGTCGAAAATCCTCCCATATAGAGAGGAGATGTGCAGATTTGGTAAGTTGATCAACAATTACCCATATTAATCATTCTTTCTTAGAATTTTGGGTAACCCAATGAAACAATCCATAGTAATATCATCCCATTTCCAAGTATGAATAGGAAGAGGTTCTATGAATCCCCTAAGATGTTCTCTTTCAACCTTCACTTGTTGATAGACTAAACATCTTGATACATAATCAGCAATTTCATGATTCATATAACCACACTAGAAATGTTCTTTCAAAACACTATACATCATAGTGATACATGGGTGTATAGTGAAATTAAAGATATGGGAATCATCTAATAACTCCTTTTTATCTCAAGTATAGAGGGAACACATAGCCGCCTCCAAAATTTTATTATTCTATCTTTATACACAAATTTTAAAAACTTCCCATCATTCCTAGCATGAATTCTATTTTTTAATATTCTTATCATCACATAGAAAACATTTAATTTTTTCAAATAAATATTCTTGGGAAACTAGTTGGAAAATTAATGATGATTCTACTTCCTTGATAATTCCCATATCCATCTTTTCTAGATCATTGTACTCTAAATCGTTGTCGATCCTCATTTTTTTCAAAACTCCAATTTCTTTAATATCAATGAATCTGCTACTTTATTCTCCTTACATGGGTGGTAGTGTATTGAACAATCATAATCATTTATTAGTTCAAGACATCTCCATTTCCTCACATTGAGTTGTATCTATGATAAGATGTATTTTAAAATCTTTTGATCCTTATATATCTCACATTTTTACCATAGAGATAGTATCTCCATATATGTAGAGAAATTATTAAAACTGCTAACTCAAGATCATGATTTGGATAGTTTTATTCATGTGATTTTAACTACCTTGATGTGTAGGAAAAAACTCTGTCATTCGGCATAAAGACACATCAAAGTCCTTTTTTTTATGCGTCACTATAAATCAAAAATCTTTCATTTATCGATGGTAGAGTCAAGATTGGTGAATTCACTAATATCATATTCAATTATTCAAAACATTCTTCACATTAATTTGTCCATTTGAACTTAAACCCTTTATGAGTAATCTTGGTTAACATGTTAGCTAATCTGGCAATGTTCTGAATGAAATGTTGATAATAACCTGCTAAACCAAAAAAACTACATACCTCAATTATGTTCATTAGAGTAGAACATTGCTAAAATGCCTTTTCCTTTGAAAGATTTACTAAGATTCCATAATTAGAGACAATACAGAGAAGAAAATAAATATTTTGGTTCCAGAATTCACACATCTAATCATCCCATTTAACTCTTTTCTTTTAAGAGTTTCAAAATAATGCACAAGTAATTCCCATGATCTTCAAAAAATTTGGAGTATACTAATATATAATCAATAAATACCAAAAAATATTCATCAAGAAATTACATGAACAGATTCTTTATTATATCCGTGAAGACATAGGGTGTATTCGTTAGTCCAAAAGGAATTACTATAAACTCATAATTCCCATACCTGGTTTGAAATGACATCTTTAGAATATCTCCCTTCCAAACATTAAACTGATGATATCCAGATCGATGGTTAATCTTTACAAAATAATGGGCTCTGTGAAGTTGATCAAATAAATCACCAATACATGATAAGGTATAATTGTTCTTTATTTTAGTAGAATTCATTTCTCTATAGTTAATGTACTGCCTCATGGATCCATATTTCTTCATGAAAAAAGAATAGTCTCCCCATGTAGAAACACATGGGTGGATAGATCCTTTATCAATAAATTCCTCTTCTTATTTATTTAGATCCACTAATTCCATTGTGGCCATTTTACAATGAGTCTATGATATATTCCTTGAACGAGGAATTAAATCAATAAAAAAAAATTTCCCACTACGAAGGATGTCCAGGTAAATCCTCTAGAAATACATCAGTGTATTATTTCACAATAGGTAAATCCTCAATTTGAATATTTCTTTCCTCACTAATAGATATTTCATTCTCTTCCAATGCATGAATTTAATTCAACATAGCTACTGGGGGTGGATTTAGGTATGAATATAATGGTGATGTTTCTTCTATAATGATGAGGGATCCTACACCTTGATCAAAAATTGAAATTTCCTTCTTATTGTAATATATTTTCACATCATATTTTGTAATCCAATCCATACTAAGGATTATGCCAAAATTGGCGAAAGGTATGATAATAAATTTAGCAGATAAATCAAGTTTATGTGCCCTAATGGGAACTACATGACACATCTTTGTTGAAATGATAATTCCCTTAAGGGTTTTGACTGACACTCCCTTGTTAAGGATAATTGGAAATATCTAAATTTTATTGAAAACTAAGAATATATAATGGAATGCGACAATCCAGAATTAAATAATGGTTTATTAAAATTTGGAGAGATGATTAATTTACCTGTAACCACATCATTTGGAACCTCAACGTTAGATGTTGTGATCACATAAGCTTGTCCTTTCTCCCATGGCCTTTTCTAAGGAATGCTTCCAAGATTATTTGGAAATTAATTTTCATATTGTTCCATACACCTACAATTGTAGCAATGAATGTTCACAAATTCTTTCGTTCCCTAGAAATCTCAGGCTTAGTAGCATTTTTCTCCAAACTTGTAATATCCTCCTTTTCCTTTAAAGAAGGCTCCAGGGTGTTTCCTTCAAAAGGTATCACATGTTGAAAAACACTCTTTTTTATTCATACCTTTATTCATTCATTCCTCTGGCACCCTCTTATTATCTTTATTTCCATCAAAATCATAAGACATAAAGAATTATTTCTATGTATTTATCAAACATGAGATTATATCTTCATATAATGAGAATGTTTTGGAAACGAGTTCCCTTCAATGGAATGGTTTTAAAACATCAAATAATCAATCAATATTTCTCCTTAGATTATGTATGTAGTCTTCAGCATACCCTAATAGCCTTGGGAAGTTGGATTCATACTTAGAAACATTATCATACTCCTTCTACTTCAGATTTAAGAATTTCATTTCCATATTCTCTTGTTGTTCATGAGGAATATATTTTTTTTATAAAAATTTCCTTAAAATCCATCCATTACATGTTTTCAATCTCTTAATCCTCATTTTTTTGAATAAATGACCACCATTGATAAAAATATCTAAATAGACTATAAATTTACATGAATTTTTTTCCCTTTTGTCACTTTGCAAAGAGAGAAATACCTTATCAATAAAAATTATCCGCAATTCTGCTATGAATGAGTTAGTAGTATGATTAAATAATTGAGGCTGTTGTCACATAAAGATGTCTAACATCACTTCTCCATGTTTTAGATCAGGATGCTCCACACAGGTAAGGTTACTATTCATAAAATGAGTCAATTTTCCTAGTATAGTTATAAGTTTCTCAACAATAGTCACACTACCAGAACTAACATCATTATCTTGTATAGGAGGGAAATCCCTACATGGGATACACACATTCATGCAGTTTCAATTCCTTCCACTAGGAACCATTTCTAAAAAATGGAATCCACTAAATTAGGCTAAAAATCATAATGTATAATTTGAAACATGGAAAATAGATAATATTAATTGTAATTTTATACATGTATAATCTCATAATAATAAGTATGGTTTCTTTGGGGATATATTTTCAATTAAATCCTTCATAATGGTTTGTAAATAAAATTAGAATTATACTATCATTCCCCTTGGTATTCTCAAAACAGGTGTGCAGTAAGACCCATTATTGTTTACCAGGTTACCCTAATTTAATCCCAGAATACCTTGTCAGAGTTGTTACTTCTTGGTACATTAGTTCTAGAACTATGTCCACTTTTATTATCCAAACAGGGATTTATTTTCTTGAAAAATTGACATAATATATACCTTAAAAAATTATAGTATGTTTATATATGATTATCCTCAATGTATATCTTAGTGTATTATTCCTTAATATATTTTTTCTATATATTGTTTCCAAGATTTATACTAAACTTCCTATGATACTTACTTTAAGGTCCCTGATCCTAGTTTCCCTGAGCTAGTGCCTTATAATAATATATTGGTTTGTTTACAAGGACATCACATCCTAATGGAATGAATAGTTTAGTAGTTTTTGAAAACCATATACAATCATAATATTTTAATTATAACTTGAATGCAAAAAAAAAACATTTAAACTCTGTTGGAAATCCCAAGAAACTCATTGTAATAGCCCAGACCTCTCCGACCCTTTCCTTTGTCGAAAAGAGGGTTATGAAGTGTTCTGGAGGGTAGAATGGACTTTTCCCACACTTTTTAGAATTTTGTAAGTACACGACATGTAGTGTGAGTACACAATGTGTACTACCTTTCCGGGTATACCCCATGTTGAATTCATTTCCTTGCCATGTGAAATAAATGAGTACCCGCCGTGTAGCCCATACTACATGCTGTGTAGCTCCTCCCCGCGTATGCGTTACCCTCAAACCGTGTGTTGACCAGTCAACAGTTGTGTGCCTTGTTGAGGCCATGTCCTTACCGTGTGAAATAAATTAGTATACACCATGTAGCCCATACTATACACAGTGTTGCTCCTCCCTGCGTACGCGTTACCCTCAAACTGTGTGTTGACCAGTCAACGACCGTGTGCCATATTAAAGGCCGTGTTGGAAGCCACGTGGCGACCGTGTGAAATGTCCGAGTACATGCCGTGTACTTTAGTTTTTCTCACCTATAAAAGGAGGGGGCCTCTAATCCTTTTCAAAACACTCCTCTCCTCCCCTTTCCCTCGAGCAGAGCTCTCCCATGAGACTCCAAAGCTCTTTTCTTCCATAACTTCTTCATTGGAGCTCCGATTTACAATCTGTCAGCGGCCACGAGATCCTAACGACGAGGCGGAACTTATGATCTTGTATCTGTTGACTTCCCTTCATCCTTTCCTTCTCAGATTCCACCTGAGGAGGTTTTTCTGGGTTTAGAAAGAAGAGAAGGACGCCGACGGATGTATTCTGAAGCTGATCTGGGGGAGTGTTGTGAGAAGAACCTATTGAGGTAGTGATATTAACTTCGTCTCTCTAAGTTGTTCATCATGTGGGGTGGGTATCCTCTTGTTTTCCTGATATAAAGTTGAACCAATAAATAAAGATAATAACTGGTTAAAGAACGAGGATGGGAAGTTGTTATGTTTATCGTTGTTTATCCTATTATTATGTTGGGAATTGAATAGGCTTCTACCTACTGAAAATCACGGTCGTTGGGTGCCTTTTCTTGCGCAATTAAATGTTTCCCTATCTTTCTAGACCGTTTTGTGGATAGAAACTTTATGGAATATTGAAATCGGATAATCATGTAAAGTTGGCTGAATAAATAAATATCTGGAACCCTTGTGTGATCACCCCAGTTGAACAAAATGGAATAATGAACATGTGGATGTTGGTTTGGTTACGTGGTGTGTGAAAGGGGGGTGAATCCTGAGTTGTTACAAATAGGATGGGAAGTGGGGCTGCGGTAAATGATATTAATGGGGCGATGATGTGGCACGAGCCTTGTTTTGTGATACAGTGGTGGAGATGTGGTTAGTGGAACCAGGGTTACAATAATGGGTTGTGTTTTTAAAAGAAAGTGGAAAGTTGATAAATGAACTATAGGGAAAGATAATGAACACGGGAACAATCAATGGGTTGGGTTTTGTTGCTTGTTTTTTATCTAACTAGATTTGTGGTTGGCAGGGATTTTCTTCTACGAAATTCTTGATTTGGTTTGAGAGTTTCCTAGTAGTTAAGGAACTAATAAACTATTACTGATGAAACTTGAAAACCTAAATGGGGTTGGGGTTGTTTGTTGTATGCATGCTTCGTAGTAGCAGTGCTGAGGCACTTGCTCAGTTTCTCTATTTATAAGCCATAGGTTAGGCTGTGTGTTTGGTATACATATATATATATATATATCTATCTTTGTGTTTTGTTGCACCCCACCCATATTGAGCACTTAGTTCCGAACACTTCCATTTCATGGGAGAGAGTGTTTTCCCCTTAGTTACTAGCTCCTTCCTACTTCTTCTTCCATAGGATATGATAGTTTGAGGTGACCTTACACCCAAGACTCTTCGGGTAGGTTTCTATTGGGGTGGTATTAGCCCAAGACTCTTCGGGCAGGTTTACTGTTCCCAAGAATTTTCGAGATGAGGCCCAGGTGTGTTTGGGCGGGGATGTGATTGCGGTTTGCGAGGCCCAGGTGTGTGCGGGAGAGATGTGTAGTTTTCGAGGCCTAGGTGTGTGCGGGTGGGATGTGTAGTTTGTGAGGCTCAGGTGTGTGCGGGCGGGATGTGTGGTTCTTTAGGCCCAGGTGTGTGCGGGCGGGAAGAGTGTGGTAGCGTCAGGACGTTCTCCGTTAGGAAGAGCAGCTGACTAGTGGGAAATGGTGCGGGTACCCAATACTCTTGTTCTTATATACTACTACCTGTTGTTATGTGTTTTTGGTGAGCGTGTCTGGTGAGGTTGGGTGGTTAGATTTTCTTGTTAGGTTAGTTTCTTCTGTTGTTCTCACGGGACATTAGGACGTCTCCCCACCTGTGCACGATATCTTTTGGTTTCCCAAATGAGTATACTTGTATTCTCACCCTACGTTTAATTTCAGGTTCTAGGAGGACTACCAGGGCCGTGCGGGACCCTACTAGTCATGACAGTTGGAGTTATTACAGTTTCTATACTCTTGTTTCTTTTGGTATTGTACTTGTGAGCTTTCTTGTACTTTTACCTTGTTTCAGAATTGTTTAAACATGCATGTGGGATTGGTTTGGGTTTATTTCTATACACTTGTTCTTTTCCTTTTTGGTAGTTGAATTGTCCTATTTCCTGATCTTAAATAATAAAAAGGGTAATGCCTCCCATATTTGTGAAAACTCATACCCTTGGTGCTAGTCGCCACTCCGGGGCCTACTGGAGGTGGGACTTGGGGGTCATTATATCCATTTCACCATTGACAGCTCAAGAGGGGCATCTTTGGTGGGAGGGGGTCATGACAGAATGGTATCAGAGGTGATGGTTGAGAGATAGGATGGATTCTAGAGTTAGGCACAACGAGGATTGCATGGGATGGTAGGGCGACAATGTTGGATGATCTTGGTGCGTGACAAAGTCCAGGGAAGACCGGCTAGGACATGGGATTTTAGGGCCCCCCGTGATCCGATGCAGAGACTCTGAGCCTACCGAAAAACCAAGTGAGACTACATTGATTGTAGGGTAGAGACCCTAGGGAAGGTACATGCATCATCATGATTATGTTTTACTTGATTTGGGTGTTCTGGGAAATAAATAATGTGATGAAATGAAACCTTGAAAAATTTCCTTGCTACTTGGGCTTAGGAGATCTTTTTTTACTGTAACAGCTATGGCACCTGGACATCTTCCCCGGGTGGATTAGACAGCCGAGGCCCAGAAGATTCAGGCGGTTGATCAGTTGAGGATTGACTAAGAGGAGGAAGATAGCCAGTGGCAGAAGACTCTCCGTTCCTTCCAATGACAAACCCTCAAGAAGTATGAGGGTAGTACTTAGGATATGGAGACAGAGGGATGAATTGAGGATCTAGGGATTGATTTTACTTTGATCCATGCTCTGAGGGAGTAATGGGTTCCCCTAGCAGTCAGTCAGTTGAGAGGTGCGGCGCGCCAGTGGTGGACGCTCTACCTCGGGGAGAGGACAGAGGCAGAGGTTCCATGGGATGACTTTGAGAAGGAGTTCTGAGAAGAATTCCGTTCTTCCATGATCAAGGCGGAGATGCAGCAGAAGTTACTCTCCCTCTAGCAGGGGAGTATGTCAGTACGAGAGTTGGGGATCACGTTCAAGGGTCTCCTATGCTTTTCTCCGGATCTCTTTCCGGATGAGGAGTCTCAGGTGAGATGTTTGGAGGAGGTGCTTCATCCTTCGCTCCAGTATGATGTCACCCCCTTCACCCTTCTGACGTACTTGGCCGTACAAAAGAAGGAAGAGGTTGTAGAGAGGATTCACTCACAGTGAGGTGCACCACGAGAGGGGATCCAACCAGGTTTATCAAAAGGGAAGGTAGTCACCAGCAAGTCTCCTGCAATGGGACCTTCCAGATTCAGACCAGTGGGGAGCAGGCCACAACAGTTCCAGTTCAGATCTTCGGGTCCTCATCCATTTTTCACAAGCCCAGGACTGATGTGTTTCTCTTGTGGAGGTTTCAGGCACATCCAGAGTCGGTGACCGACCTGAGCCCAGTACGGTGGAGGTGGGAAGGTTCAGTGCCCTCCTCAGTAGCACCAGTTGCCGGTGAGGCCCTTCCAGCAGCAGCTGGACCCTGCTCCTTCGAGGGCAGACTTTGCAGGAGGAGGCCGACCTCAGGGTGCTCCTCAGGGACCTCAACCAGGGCATGGTCGGGGAGGTGGTCGACATTAGAGAGGCAGAGGAGCTGGCCGTGGACAGTTGCACACAGTGGAGTTGGTAGCTCCAGCAGGACCAGAGGTGGTGCAAGGTACATTTTATTTGTTCAGCACTCTCGTTTCTGCTTTTTTCAATTCCGGAGCTTCGCACTCCTTTGTTGCAGCCAGTCTAGACCATGCTTTGGGTGTAGATGTAGCGAGACTTTCTGTACCCCTGGTGCTGAGTACACCAGTTGGAGGTCAGACCAGCGTATCTTGTGTTTTTCAGGTATGTGGGCTGATGTTGGGACCCCATCGATCTAGTGGGGACCTTCTTTTTCTACAGATCCAGCCCCACGATGTCATCCTAGGCATCGACTGGATGTTTTATGTTAATTTCGTTATCGACTGCTTCCGAAGAAGAGTCGTTTCCTCTGATGTGGATGGCCAGCGTGTAGCTTTTGTTGGCAAGAGGAGCTATCAGGTGGGAAGCCGGCATGTAAAGCCTCTCCTTTCCTTGCTAGGTGGGGTATCAGTGGTTTCAGCTAATACAGAGATGGTGGATGTTCGAGAGGTTGTTGGGGAGTTCCTCGATGTTTTTACTGAGGAGGTTGTGACTCTACCCCCCCTGACGTGATGTTGAGTTCATGATAGACTTACATCCTGGTGACCGTCTGATTTTGATGGCCCCTTATCGGATGGCACCTTCAGAGTTGCGGATTCAGATTGGCGATCTGATGGAGAAGGGTTTTGTTTGACCTAGAGTGTCGCCATGGGGTACTCCAGTTTTTTTTCGTGAAAAAGGCAGATGGTGGTCTCAAGCTATGCATAGACTACCGAAGGTTGAATCAGGTAACGGTCAAGAAACGTTACCCCCTTCCAAGGATAGATGATCACTTCGACCAGCTGAGGGGAGCAGGTTGGTTTTCTATGATTGATCTATGATCTGGATATCATTATCTGAGGGTAATGGACAATGACATCTTGAAGACAGCTTTCAGGTGCAGTTATGGGCACTTCGAGTTTATTTTGATTCCGTTTGGAGTTACGAATGCACCAACTGTGTTCATGGGACTTATGAACTCTGTCTTCCGAGAGTTTCTGGACCGGTTCGTCGTTGAGTTTATCGATGACATCCTGATCTAATCAAGATCAGAGGAGGAGCACGTTGAGCATCTCAGGGTAGTCTTGGAAGTCCTTCGACACCACCAGCTTTATGGGAAATTGTTGAAGTGTAAGTTCTTGATGAAAGAAGTACACTTCCTTGGGAACATGGTGTCTCAGCATGGAGTGTCATTGGACCCATCGAAGGTAGAGGCAATTTTTTCTTGGGTAGCCCCCAAGAGTGTGGCAGAAGTTCGTATTTTCCTGGGGTTGGAAGTCTATTATTGGAGGTTCGTTTCAGACTTCTCTCAAGTTGCCTCTCCATTGAAAGCTTTGACTATGAAGAACCAGGTCTTCCTATGGAGCGAGCAGTTCAAGAAATCTTTCGACTACCTGAAGGAGAAGTTGGTCAGTGATCCAGTACTCAGGTTTGTAGAGGAAGGGTTGTTGAATGAGGTGATTTGTGATGCTTCTGGAATTGGTTTGGGGTGCGTACTAATGCAAAAAAGGGTGTGATCTATTATGGTTCTAGGTAGTTGCGCCCTCACGAGCGTAACTATTCCACCCATGACATAGAGCTTGTAGAAGTGGTGTTTGCACTGAAGTTGTGGCGACATTACCTCTTTGGGGAGTGCTTTGTGGTCTTATCAGATCACAAGAGCTTACATTATATCTTCTCCCAGCATGACCTGAACTTACGGCAGCAGAGATGGGTCAAGTTTCTCCAAGACTATGACTTTGATATCTCTTACAATGAAGGTAAGGGCAATGTTGTGTCTAATGCCCTAAGCAGGAATTCACTTAATGAAGTGGTTTGGGAATCCGCTGATGCTTGGAAAGTGATGGGAGAGTTGGATGCCTTGTACTTGGATGCAAGGGTAGAAGGTGTTAGAGGCTGTTTGTTTCAGATGATGGTGTAGTACTCTTTGTTGCAGTAGGTGGAAGAGTCTCAGTGGGGAGACTCTGAGGTAGAAGTAATGCGGGGTCGTATCAATCAGGGAAATGCTCCAGAAGGATGGTTAGAGGATAGCCATCATCGGCTGCTTTTTCATAGAAGGTTGTTTGTTCTGGAGGCCATGTGTGAGGGAGTTATCCGTGAGTTCCATAGATCAGGCTTGGTGGTGCATCCGGGAGTTTCAAAAATGTACTGAGGCCTGAGGGAATAACATTGGTGGCCCGGGGTGAAACGGGTAGTGGCAGAGTTTGTGGCTAAGTGCCTAGTGTGTCAGCAAGTAAAATCTGAACACCATGTTCCCAGTGGTTTGTTGCATCCGTTAGATGTCACCGAGTGGAAATGAGATGACATCTCAATGGACTTAGTTACAGGAATACCCAGAGCTCAGGGTGGTTATGATACTATCTGGGTAGTGGTGGATCGACTAGCGAAATCAGCTCACTTCTTAGCAATTAAGGAGTCGGTCCCAGTGAGTACCTTAGCATAGAGGTACATAGACGAGGTGATGCGTTTGAATGGAGTTCCAAAGACTATCATCTCAGATCGAGATACTCGGTTCACCTCACGATTCTGTAAGGGGTTACAACATGCATTTGACACCCATCTATGCTTTATCACTGCTTTCTAGCCCCATACCGATGGGCATACAGAGCGGACTATCCAGACGTTAGAGGACATGCTATGAGCATGAGTTCTGGATTTCGGAGGATCATGGGTGTGACACTTGCCTTTAGTAGAGTTTTCCTACAACAAAATATTCCACTCTACTATTGGCATGGCACCGTTTGAGGCTTTGTATGGAAGTCCATGTTGTTCACCCATTTGCTGGGAAGAGGTTGGTGAGACAGGTGCTCTTGGTCCAGAGGTAGTACAAGGCACCATAGAGAAAGTCCAGCTTGTGCGTGAGAGGATGAAAGCGACTCAGGACCGACAAAAGTCTTATGCTGATCATCGGAGGAGGTCCTTGGAGTTCAAGGTGGGAGATCATGTGTTCTTGAAGGTTTCCCCTCTATGGGGGCAGTGGAGGTTTGGGAAGGGGAGTAAGCTCTCCCCTAGCTTCATCAGACCTTTCGAGGTGCTGAGGCGAGTCAGCGAGGTGGCATATCAGTTGGCCCTACCACCTAAGTTGGAGAAGGTTCATGAAGTCTTCCACGTCTCCCAGCTTCGTCGATACTTACACGAAGACTCTCACGTTATCTTCTGGGGAGAGTTAGATATGGGAGATGTTGAGACCTTCAAGGAATAACCAGTCAGAATCGAGGATCGTAAAGAGAAGGTGCTCCGTGGATGAACCATCGCCTTGGTTCTTGTGTTGTGGAGGCATGGAAGCCTGGAGAAGAGCACGTGGGAGCGGGAGGATCAGATTCATGCTTAGTACCCAGAGTTATTTTTACTTGTGTTTTTCTTTGATCTCATGAGATTTGTTTTGATGTTATGCTTTGTACCTTTGATATATGGAATTCTTGGCTTGTTGGTTGTGAGATGTTTTGTTTCCTTGTTCTCTGGATGTGTGTAATGTTTCCGGACATGTGGGAAAGGAAAAAACCTGATCCTTAATCGAGACACATTAATGCCGATGTGATTGAACCCGTGCGGGTGAGTCAGTGCAGCCTAAAGTGGATAATATCTCGACATGGGAGAAGGAATTTCCCCAAGCCACGTGTTCGGATAGTGTGTTGGTTGTACGGTGTTGGGGGCAGTGTAAGTTGAAAATTCCTAATATATGGAAGGGGGAAGACCCAATTCTTAATCGAGAACCATTAATGCAGATGCGATTAAACCCGTGCAGGTGAGTCAGTGCCACCTAAAGCGGATAATATCTCAACATAGGAGAGAGAATCCCTAACACATATGATTAGGGTTGTTGGTTGGGTTCCTCTTATAACGAGAGCCCTAAGAGGTATCTTTTTGGGTTCCTCTGGGTTGGTTTCTGAATTCTCAGGTTCGATAATGTTTTAAGAGGTATCTGATGTAATGGCTCGGACATCTCTGTCCCTTTCCTTTGTCGAAAAGAGGTTCATGAAGTGTTCTGGGGGGTAGAATGGACTTTTCCCACACCAGAATTTTGTAACTACACGCCGTGTAGTGTGAGTACACGCCGTGTAATAACTTCCAGGGTATACCCCATGTTGAAGCCATGTCCTTTCCACGTGAAATAAATGAGTACACGCCGTGTAGCCCATACTACATGCCATGTAGCTCCTCCCCACATACGCGTTACCCTCAAACTGTGTGTTGATCATTCAACGACCATGTGCCGTGTTGAGGCCGTGTCCTTGACGCGTGAAATAAATGAGTACACGCTGTGTAGCCCATAATACATATTGTGTAGCTCCTCCCCGCGTACGCGTTACCCTCAAACCGTGTTTTGACCAGTCAACGACCGTGTGCCGCGTTAAAGGCCGTGTTGGAAGCCGCGTGGCGACCGTGTGAAATGGCCGAGTACAATCAATGTACTAGAAAGTACACACTCTGTACTTTAGTTTTTCTTTCCTATAAAATGAGGGGGCCTCTCCTCCTTTTCAAAACAATCTTCTCCTCCCCTTTCCCCTGAGCAGAGCTCTCTCAAGAGACTCCAAAGCTCTTTTCTTCCATAACTTCTTCGTTCGAGCTCCGATTTACGATCCGTCAGCTGCCACGGGGTCGTAACGACGAGGAATAACTTCTGAGCTTGGATCTATTGCCTTCCCTTCGGCCTTTCCATCCCAGATTCCACCCAAGGAGGTTTTTCCGGGTTTAGACAGAAGCGACGGACGCAACAGACATCTTATAAAGCTGATCCGAGGGACCGTTGTGAGTAGAACCTGTTGAGGTAGGGATCTTACCTTCGTCTCTCTAAGTTGTTCATTATGCGGGGTGGGTATCCTCTTGTTTTAGTGATATATAGTTGAACCAATAAATAAAGATAATAACTGGTTAATGAACAGGGTTGGGAAGTTGTTATGTTTATCTTTGTTTATCCTATTATTATGTTGTGATTTGAATAGGCTTCTGCCTACTGAAAATCACGGTCGTTGGGGGACTTTTCTTGCACAATTAAATGTTTCCCTATCTTTCTAGACCATTTTTGGATGGAAACTTTGTGGAATATGGAAATTTGTTAATCACGTAAAGTTGGCTGAATAAATAAATATATAGAACCCTTGTGTGATCACCCCGATTGAATAAAATGGAATAATGAACATGTGGATGTTGGTTTGGTCACGTGGTGTGTGAAAGGGGGGTGAATCCTGAGTTGTTATGAATAGGATGGGCAGCGGGGATGCGGTAAATGATATTAAAGGGGAGATTATGTGGAACGAGCCTTGTTTTGTGATACAGTGGTGGAGATATGGTTAGTGGTAGTAGGGTTACAATAATGGGTTGTGTTTTTAAAATAAAGTGGAAAGTTGATAAATGAACTGTGGGTAAAGATAATGAATGCGGGAACAATCAATGGGTTGGGTTGTGTTTCTCGTGTTTTATCTAACATGATTTGTGGTTGGCAGGGATTTTGTTCTACAAAACGCTTGATCTGGTTTGATAGTTTCCCAGTAGTTAAGGAACTAATAAACTATTATTGATGAAACTTGAAAACCTAAATGGGGTTGGGGTTATTTGTTGTATGAATGCTTCATAGTAGTAGTGCTGAGGCACATGCTCAGTTTCTCTGTTTAGAAGCCATAGGTTGGGCTGTGTGTTTGGTATACATATATATATATATATATCTGTATCTTTGTGTTTTGTCGCACCCCACCCATATTGAGCACTTAATGCCGAACACTACCATTTCATGGGAGAGGTTGTTTTCCCCTTAGTTAATAGCTCTTTCCTGCTCCTTCTTCCATAGGCTGTGATGGCTTGAGGTGACATTACACCCAAGATTCTTCAGGTAGGTTTCGATTGTGGTGGTATTATCCCAAGACTCTTCAGACAGGTTTACTCTTCCCAAGAATCTTTGGGATGAGGCCCAGGTGTGTTCGGGCGGGGATGTGATTGTGGTTTGTGAGGCCCAGGTGTGTTCGGGTGGGATGTGTGGTTTGTGAGGCACAGGTGTGTGTAGGCGGGATGTGTGGTTGTGAGGCCCAGGTGTGTGCGGGCAGGATATCTGGTTCTTGAGGCCCAGGTTTGTGCGTGCGGGAAGAGTGTGGTAGCGTCAGGACGTTCGCCGTTAGGAAGAGCCGCTAACTAGTGGGAAATGGTGTGGGGTACCCAATACTCTTGTTCTTATATACTACTACCTGTTGTTATGTGTTTTTTGTGAGTGTGGTTGGTGAGGTTGGGTGGATAGATTTTTTTGTTAGGTTGGTTTCTTCTGTTGTTCTCATGAAACATTAGGATGTCTCCCCACCTGTACATGAGTGATTTAGGTTTCCCTACTGAGTATACTTGTATGCTCACCCTACGTTTACTTTTAGGTTTCCATGTGGACTACCAGGGCCATGCGGGACCCTACTAGTCGGGACAGTTGAAGTTTTTGCAGTTGTTGTAATCTTTTTTCTTTTGGTATTGTAATTTTGAGTTTTCTTGTACTTGTACCTTGTTTCAGAATTGTTTAAACATGCATGTGGGATTGGTTTGGGTTTCTTTCTATACACTTATTCTTTTCCTTTTTGATATATGACTTGTCCTATTTACCGATCTTAAATAATAAAAAGGGTAATGCGTCCAATATTTTTGAATACTCATACCCTTGGTGCTCGTCGCCACTCCGGGGCCTAATGGAGGTGGGACCCGGGGGTCATTATCTCCCTTTCACCATTTCCAGCTCAGGAGGGGCATCTTTGGTGGGGGGGGGGGTCGTGACACTCATAGATTATTCCAACAATTCATTCATAATAATACACATCATTACATCCTAGGGGAAAATAAAACATAAGAAAGGTGTGAGATTAGATGAACATTAAGGGTATATAATATAGAAGAAGTTATCATAAATATCAGTCATGTTGAATAACTAAAAAAATGCTCCTTTAAAAATAAACATGAGCATAATATAGAAGGAATGAATGCTGATTAAATATTACCATATAATCGATCATACAAGAATGAAACTTAACCATTGTTATTATACCAATAAAATAATCACATGGTTTATCAATTAATATTTTCATAAAGAGTTAATGCATAATGATGAACATCTGATATATATTTTCCAGGCCTCAGCCAAGGCGTCTGAAAATACTAGGGTAAGGCCTTGGTAGAAACCCAATTCTAAATTGTCTTAGAAATCCTACCGATTCATAGAGGGGATATAGCAGGCCCCACCAATCACATGATAATTCCAATTCATTCCTCATATTAATGGGGTTAAATATAAGAAACATGATCATATGAAATAACATTCCCCAATCTACAGTCACATTCACTAACCATTCTACGTAGGATGATGAATTATACCAACATAACATATACAATGTCAAACTGATCACAATACATTTAGTAAAATATGGTATATGATAATCAAAAAAGTTTAATCCCAATAAAACATAATATTCAA
Source organism: Viscum album (assembly GCA_963277665.1). Classification (NCBI taxonomy): domain Eukaryota; kingdom Viridiplantae; phylum Streptophyta; class Magnoliopsida; order Santalales; family Viscaceae; genus Viscum; species Viscum album. The sequence continues at coordinate 1,967,452,520 of OY728121.1, forward strand.
TAGGGGTGTTGAAAATAATCAAAATTTCTCTAATAAAATCATCGATGAATTCTTGAGAGTAATACTCTTTTAATTTGAAAATAAGAGTTCTTTAAGAAAAATATTTACATAAAACCAGAAATTATATAAGATAGTTTTTACATTATAAAACTAGTTTTTTATAAAATTAATGGTGGCTTAAAATAGATTATATAGTGCACTTTAAAATAGGTAATAAATCAGCAAGTTCTCGTTAATCAGGTTTTCGTATCATGAAGAATTGAGAATGTGACACTTTTAAAAACATGTATTTGCCACAAACAAAAGATGGAATGACTAGAATACATTATTATGGAACATATAATCAGACTATATAAGAGTAATATAAAATAAATCAATAATTTCTTTGGTTTATAGAGGAATAAATCACATACTGAATGAAAATGGTGGTTTGGGAAGAAAAAACCTTTCTTTATGTCGGGATTAGTTGTACACTTGACCTTAGCATCCTGGACAATAATATTAAATCAATTAATTAATTAATTCACAACCGTTAAAATATTTATTTGATTTATTATAGTTTTATTATGTTCATTTATAGTTGTTTTGATAAGTTATAAGATTGAATATCATCGTTCCAGAGTGTTCGTTTCCTTGATTTCCTGATCGGTTCACTTGAATATATGTAATGGATTTCTTGTAAAATGGTTATATTAGACATTATAGGAATTATAAGTTATTCATGAATTAACAAAATTTTATTTGGTATTGTTTATTTTTTTGTTTCCATATATGAGGATGAATCATTAGATAACATGTTAATGATAATCGTTTAACTTAATTATAACAGTTTTTCGATCATAATGAACTAGTTTTGTTATATTATTTAATATCATGTATATAAATTGGTTTTGTAACCCTAAATAAGATATAATTTATAATTTTTAATCTGGTTCAAACATAAAAATTGTCTCACAACCTGCCTTAAAGGGGAAAATAAATAATGAAAATTCGTCGTCTATGAAGGTTGTAAATTGGCACCTTCCGGACGATGATTTCATTTTTGAAATAAGAGAGAAAGAGAGAGAGAGAAAGAATTTTTATGAAGGATATTACATTAAAATGAAATCATTATAGAATATATATGATAATGGAGTTATCATGATCATTTTGATAGAGGAGGTGAGGATAATTAAAAAAATAAAGAACATGAAAGGAAAATAAAAGGAAAAGGAATTTACCTCTTGAATACTCCTCCTTCAGAACCTTTTTAAGGAAAAGGATTGTAGTCTTTTGGTAAGACCAAGAGCTACTATATGTGGGGAGATACAAGGGAAAACGATTTGGGATAAACATTGATAAGCTTCTAGGCTTATCAATGTGATTTGGAGAGGGGGTGATGGTGGATTTCATAATGGGGGAGAGGGGTGATATCTCATTATTAAATTCATTATTTTATTATTTATCTCAATAGAACCAATATAATTGATTATTTTGACTAAATATAGTAATTAGTTCATTTGAGTTAAAACTAAGGTTTCTTACATCATCCCTAACTCAAGGAATAATGTATTTTTCTAATAATGTATTTATGCTGTAAATTTCCGTATTTTACTATTCACTAAAAATTCATGTATTTTAGAGAAATCCCAAGAATTCAACCTAAGAATTTTTTTATGTTTATAATTAAAAAATTACTCTATTTTTTGAAAATAACTTTCCATATATGAAAATTTTAAATTTTAATTAAAATCAACAAATATAGTCTTTAAAATTAAAACTAATTTTATAGCTCTGTGAAAAATTACTAAGGTCTAGTTAAATTATCCTAAAATCATAGGATAACAAAATATTGATTTATTTATACATTCCTTGAAAATTAATTTTCTTTTAATTTTTTTTAATTTAATAAATATTAATCACTAAAATAAAAACAATTAATTTTTCAAATATCCACTTACGTAATGCTATAATTATATCATACTTTAAGTTATAAGATGCCTAATTTTTTTTATTTTAATAGGTGATTTTTCTATTCATTAGGTCTATTTACTCTTCATAAGGGTCATATTATTATTCTTAAGTTCAGTTTACTATTGAACAAAAATTATGTTGATCCAATCAGACTCTAAATGTCATACTGATCAAAACTGTGTATGTCCGTTTTTTGAAATTCAAATCATAGAAAAAAAAATTATTATTCTTGACTAGGTTATAAGTATATTTTTGAAAAAACTATACTAAAAAAGTGTTGTTTCATAGAAACCCAATGTTGTGTGCATTAAAATCTATATAAAATTTAGTTATAAATCCTTATGGTGTTGCATTTGATATATTTACAAAGTAAAAATCAATTTTAGAATTTTTTAAAAATTAAGTTACTTACATTTAATTAAATAAAATAAAACCAATTTTATTGGAATAAATATTATAGTTTAATTTTATATGAATACATTTTTATAATTAAAAAGGTTTTTTTTGAATTAATGTTTTTCATCATGTTTTGAGGGTTTATATTAAAAATAGTTTATTTAATTTATGGAAATTTAATTTATTGAATGGGATCTATCTTTTTAATCCCCATTTAAATATCCTTTAATGGTTCCACATTAATTTTGGTTATTTATGATTAGTTAGTTTTGTAAACAACTAATTACCATGATAGGTGTTAAAATGGCATAAAAAGTCTAAAAATAAAACACAATTGGGATAAAATAAACAAAATACATATAGATGTTATTTTTTATTATCGAAATGGGAGACTATATTATATATTAACTGTTTTTTTTATTTTTTTAGACATTTCTATTCAAAAATATTCATATATATTTTAATTATTTGAAAAAAATCTTATTGTGTTCTCTCCTCTATTATAAAAGGTTACATCCTGTCATCTCTTCTCCACACGTCATATACCTCGTATAATATCCACGAATATCCCAAATCCATATTTAACAACCCTTACCCTTATCAATATGTCTTATTCTTTTTATAATACCATCCTAAGAAGATTAATTTTTAAAACTTAAGGAGAATATTTGATAAATGGGGATAATTCATAACTAATAGTTTTTGTTTTATTTATTCTACTACATTATAAATATATCTGATTCATCCAAGAAGAAATTATATATATTTATATTATTTATAAGTAATTTTATTTTGTTTTTGGTAAATCTCTTTATATTTACTAAACAATCTAATGATAAATAAAAACATCGCTCGTGTGTACATGCGTACTTCGAACTCATGAGGTGATGTATTTCATTTTTCATCATAAAATTCAATTATTAGACTTAAATATAAATAAAAATAAAATTATATGTTTTAAATTGCATTCTATATTTGAAACTAAATATTCCATTTTATTCATTACCATTCAACAAATTATGAAATATCCACTCATGTGTACATTCATACTACCTCCTCATTAACCGATGTATTTTATTTTTCATCTCCATTTCACAATGTATGTATATATTTTCGGTTTTAATTTAATAATATGATATATATGAAATTATAATAATTTTGGAAAAAGGAATTGATAATTACCTTTTTTCCCTCATGTTTTTTAAAAATAGAAACATTATTAATTTTTACATACTACCTATCATAACATAGATTGTAACATAAACAGTTTTTTATAATATTCATACATACTTTTTTCTATAAGTATAATTATTATATAGAAATTTTAATTATAAATTGATTGAGATTATTGAAATGATATAATCTTGATCTATTTGAACAATGTGAACCTAGCAATATCATTTTGGTCTTATGAATCCAATATCATTCAAATGATCAATGTATATTTAATCAAGTAGGTTAATATGTATAACTTGGATATAAGTTAATTAAAAAAATTATTAAATGAATAATTTTTATTGAGAATGTGAATAATTAACTAATATTTATTATTGAGGATGATAGAGAACATATATGAAAATTTGGAAATGAGGTCACAGACCCTTTACCAAAAAACCATGTTTAAAATGTTTTAATGAATTATTTTAAAAATATTTTTCTTCAATGTAAATATTCATAAAAATAAGTTGTATAGAACTATCTATATTGATATAAAGAAACCATATTAGAAATTTTATTTCTATATTTATTTTATTCCAATGGATTTCAAATGAAATATTTTGATTTAATTTATATGATATATTTTGACTGTATTTACAAAAGGAAAAAAGGAATGTTTTATTTTTTAATATGGAACATCACCAGATTTTTTCAACACTGAAATCATTATTTGATAATTAGATTAATTTACAAGTTTGTATGTATTCATCAATTTAAATCCTCAGTCTTGTAGTTATAGTTATTTTAGTTTAAAATCTAGGTTTTAATGAAAAAGGATATATGAATATCTAATAATGTTTATCTAATGGGATCCAAAGAAAGTTAATGTGAGTTTTATTATGGAAATGAAATATTTTACATGTTTCATGTATGTTATTTTCCTTGTAAAATTATTATCATGATTAGTGATCCTGATATGTCATTCCATTTCATTGGGTAGTGATTTTATTTTTGAGATAATTAGGTTGAAATTGAAAAAATAATCTATTGGATTTGTAAGGTTTCATGTAAGTGTTTTTAAATATTTCACTAGAGTTCGACATCCCTTTGAACTAACATGAATTTTTTCCTGCTAATGATTAGTCATAGAATTATTTGGATTTTGTAATGTAAGATAATGAACTTATGATTAAAGGAATTAATATTCCATTAACTGTTATAAATGAATTTTTTTAAGAAAATGTTTATTAAGGGTTCTTATGTATTTTATGAAATACTCATGATTTCTATTGTTCCACTGTGTTTTAATATATTTTTTTAGAAAATTATTGGGAATTAATATTGATTTCATGCGTTTGTAAAAAATTATTGGATCAAAAAATTGAATTGGATAATGGAAAAAATCATATATGTTATCAAGTTTCTGAAATGGATGACTAAGTATCATTACATCATTATATATGTCCCTTTATGATCTTTTTAGGATCATCCCATGTTTTCAAATGTGCTTCAAGATAAGTAAGGTTTGTGTTGAAAAAATGACGTAGTCAATTTGAGTATAATGAAGATGTTTCATGAATATATGGCTTGTTTCTTATTAATTTTTTTGTATTATGTGAAAATGGAAACAAAGAAGAAGTTTCCACATTATAATGTATTGGTTTGTTATATAATAGTTAGGAAAATATTATTTGATACTCCAAACGTGAATTGATTTTCAAGAATTCAAAAAAATTAATTATTATTTAAAAATTAAATTATGTATTGAATACGGATAATGTGCTCATATTAGAAGAATTATAATGGTTTATTAGATTTTCTTTCTATTTAATGCTTGGATTATAAATTCCCAGTTATTTTTTCCACTAGCCATAGACATTCCTAGAAATTTTAATCGATGAGAATAATGAACTCGAGAGAGTATCCTTTAAATCCCCATAGATATATTCATTTATAATTATTCCATGAATGATGTGTAATTTTCATCTAACATTATACAGACTCTATAAAGAAAAATAGTATCATACCTCATCGAAGTGATTGTTCTCACGATTTTTAGAAAACAATGAAAGAATTAATATATTCTCACATAGTAAACATGGATTTATTTGATGTTTTTTGAGGATGGGGGTGTGCATTTGGATTACTAAAAGAGGGATTATACCCATAAATCCCCTAATATATTTTTGATATGATTTGAATTCCCTACACGAATCAACCATGATGAAGAGTTTCATTATGAGTAAATTCATTAATTAATGTTTTCCAATACTTTCACCGTGGACAACATGCGTATCAGAACAAACTCACACGATGGATTTTCTATCTCGCCACATTTCTACATTCCAATGGTGGGTGTATTTCATCACTTTAATTAGGAATGGTAGCTCATTGATCAAGATATGATGATGAAATATTGGTTCCACCTTATATTGATTACTCCTTGGAGATCATCTCGTACTTTGAGTCTCCCTAAAAAATTGAGTTATATTCATGGAACTCATTCCTAGTGCCATCTATTTGTTGACACCAGTTAATTTCACTACATATGAATTGTCATATTTCTTTCATATTGATAGGTAAGAAACCTTCGGTCATGAGAGTAGTCACATTTAGAATTATTTGACATGTCTGGATACCAAGCACATTCGTCACATGTATTCGTCTTCTTAAGAGGGAATATCATATGAGGCATCTGAAGGTGTAGAACCTAATTCATCTCATGTCGATCACGAGGTAATGATGAAAAATTCATAATTCACACAAATATTTTTACCTTAGGAATCCCATGTTTTTTATGATGTAGGTTTTTGGGTTAGGTCCCAATTTCTACATACTATGGAGATAAATCAGGAAGATAGGTTGAAATGTATTAGGGAAAAAGTTTAACATCTTTTGGAGATAGGAACATGGTTAATGTATTATGGGGACATGATAGATATATCAGACCTACCTAGGGAGGTGGATCCAAGTGTTTCATCCTAGGAGGAGGATACCACACTTAGATAGTTTACCAATGGATCTGAACTCCCCATGGAGATCGATTCAGAAGGTTATAGATCAAAAATATATTGTGGATGTATACTAAGTAGGTGCATCACATGGTGGAGAGATTTCAAAATTGAGTGGATGGATAAGAATTCCCCTAGATTTGGATTAGTTAGGTTGATCAGAATTTCCCTTGTGGTGGATCATGGTGGTTGATCATAATGCCCATTGAGGCAGATCATAAAGGTTGATAAAAATTCCACATGATGTAGATTGGGGAGGTGAATCCCTTGGAGGGAGAACCAATGTTTACCAATGGATCATAATTTCCAATGGAGAAATATCAAGGTTTTTTGATCAAAATACCCCATGGGGGCAGATCCAGGAGGTGGATCCCTAGGTTGGAGAACCTATTTTTACCACTTGATCAGAACACTTAATGGTGGTGGATCCAGGATTATGGATCAGAACACCCCATGGAGCCGCATATGGGATCTACATCTATAAGATTGAATACCTATTTTTACAAATTTATCATAATTCCCCATGGAGGAAAATTCTGTTTTGTGGATCATAATGGCCATTGGAGGTGGATTCAGGAGGTACGTCGCTAAGAGGGACCACCTATGTTTACAAATAGATCAAAACAGGGTGTGGATACAGATCTAGGATTGTCGATATGAGATCCTTATAGAGGTAGATCTGGGAGGTGCGTCCCTAGGATGGAACACCATTGATTATGTTTTTATAGGATTGATCCTTAGGGACACATCCAATATATGCTATTTAAAATACAATGATCAAAACCCACATTTTTTAATGCCACAATTTATGGTTGTATGAAATGAATGATCTTTGTAGATTAATTTCATATTGAAAATTAAATTACATAATTAAAGGAGTGTCAAAGAGGTTTGTTTTGGGACTTATATGTTGAAGCTACCCCCACAAGAGTACTTCTCCTAGTTGGAGTTGTGCGGGGGCTTACGTATTGAGCTTCCCAGGTGCTGCTAGGAGAAATGATGACGTGGATGGGGATTTTTCATGGAATATTATTATTGGATCTCATTCCTTGTAATTTTTATATAGAGAATCCTTTATTTATTTATCATGGTAGGACTATGGTGTTAATTATTTTGGTAAATATGTTTTTGTGCATTTTAATGTCGTTTGACTAGGACATAGAGCTAGACAGTTTTACTTCATATAGATCAAACGTGGGGGGCCCACTCATCACCCATTGAGCTTATGTGACCACTGATCATGTGACTTTTGGTGGGTAATGGCCTTGGAACTTCCAAAGAGGATTTTTCAATCATGAGTTCCACGTTAGAGACCCCATTATTAGAATAAAATAGAGTTAGAGTAGGTGTGATTATAATAAAATGGTTGGTGGGGGATCTATCCAAACATGGGGTGAATTGGGAGGACATAGGTGTGGGTGGAACTAGTCACATGTGGACTCAAGTTTTAGCTAATCTCTTCCTAGATGGGTATGGGGGCCCTGTGTAATCAACCTTTTTGAAAAGGGTCAGTAGAAGGGAGGCTCCACGGAGAGTCCTAGGAGAGGTGCTTCATCAATATTGGAGGCTCACGAAGGTGGGTAATGAAAGTATTGTGGTTATTGTAGAGGTTAGTGGATTGGAAAATGAGTATGTTTAAAAAAACTTGGTGAGCCTTGATTAGGATGAATTCATGACTCTTAATGGGAGTTCTTCATCAAGACTGAATACTTCATGAAACCTCATGTTTCATAGGGGCCATTCTTCCTTCGTGAAGGTCGTAGACCTTCATGAATGGAATATACACTTGGGTAGGAGGCTTTAAAGAACACATTGGAGGATATTTCATGATGATCAGTTAACTTGGATAATCCATTATTTCTTTGGTTCGTGAATATTTGGAGGTTCATGAATCCGGAGAAATTTATGAAGTCAAATTGTCAGGAACCATCCCTAAAATTTCAGAGTGGAGGGGGTATATATAGGCAAAGGTATTCATGAATATTGGTGGTTCCTATGAAGAATAATGTGATTCATGAATGGGTGTGGCTCCAAGAATCTAAATTTCAAATTTGTGAAGACACAATCAACCATTCATGCATTCATGAGGCACTCAATGAATCCAAATGTCATTCCGTGCATGTACCATAACAACATTGTGTGTTCAAAAAGGAATCTCTTGGATAAGGTGTCTCAAGATTTCAATTTTTTTAAAGGAGTTGATGTAACGACCCACACTTTACATCCATTGTTATTACTTCAGAATTGAAGCACACTTATTACAACATATAACAAAACCAGGAAAAGACCATATAGGTATAGTGTCTTTAGAAACTGGGAAACAAAAACAACTGGTTCATAAAGCGTCTACACTGTCTCCCATTTATTTCATAATATTTATTGTCCCTTTTGACATATCTTACTTAATAACCTTCTTCCTAACCTGGGGAAAGAAAACATAAAAAAGGGTGAGCTAAAATGCTCAGTAAGGGTAAACAAAAGAAATATCAATCACATCATATACATAAGAACATAACTTTTGGAAATCTTGACCTGCAAAAGAAATCATAATTTCATAACATGGGATAAATCATAGTAGTGAAATGTAATCCCAATAATCATAACATCAAACATGAAACTTTGTGGAATACACACATAATCATAGATAATCATTTCTTATTAGTCAAGACTCATTTCCAAGAATATCTTAGTGGACAAAGTCCATTTCTGAACCGAGTTAATTCCTCATTTCAGTCCTGTTTCACTGAACTGGTTTAACCTGATGTTCCAGCCATGTCTATCTCATGATATATAAAATCTTTACCCAATTCATTAGAGGGAGATATAGGTCCCACCCATATCATAATGATACCATTCATATGTGTTCCACAAAATCATAAATCATACATCATTGCATAACCCATGTAATAAAAATGGGATTCTTAAACAACATGACATCATAAAACAATTCATATAAGATAACATAATTCATAAAAATAATTCCATCAAAACATAATCAAATCAATGTAATAATAGGGATAGAAATAGAAACCAATATTATCTTAAATGGAAAATAATTTTGATAAAAACTTGAACTCCATTCTTGAGGAAAATATCCTTTCTACTTCAAAAACATTTTCCTGTATTAACATGTCATACAATTTTAAACTAAAATAAGTTGATTAAAAATAAACTTGAAAACTTTTAAAGGAAGATTCTTTGAAATAATGTTTTAAAAATCCATTCATGACGTATAAGTTAAAAAACATTCTTCTCGTACTTTTGTCGGAAAATTCAAAAAGTACCTCGTACGAAAAACGACAAAAGATTCCTTTAAGATATTTTAATATAAACTCACAAAAGGGTAAAAATGGATTTAAAAAATTGTAGGTGTATGGAAATAATATTACATATTGAGGAAACATGGATGTGGATGATAAAATATACCCCAGTAAATACCAAAGTATAAACAATCTCAGATAAAAATGAGATTGTGATATTTCCCTTACCTTAGGTCCGATATGATTTGTACGTGTCCAAAACTCCTGTATAATGATTTAAATAATGTTATTGAATTATTCTAGAATCATAATCATTGTTATGATATCACATATGGTCATATTCTTAGCTTCTTATTAGTAATATTTCATTACAGATTGTTATTCGGGTGTTTATTACTTTTTGTTCTTATGCGTGTTTTCTCGAATAAATTCTTATTCTTCTCTTTAGGTTATGGATAACTCATTTACAAAATTTTATTAGTCTAATATATATCATATTCATTCATTCAATTCATTTATATAATCATTATGAAATGAAGATCATGTAGAACGAGTTGCATCACATCGTGGAGACGGTATTCCGTACGTACGCACGAGCGATGATATCGTTCCCATGATCGTGGAATTGTATTGGAGTGTATTTCTAATATTTCAGAATCAATATAACTTTATAATAGTAATATATAGTCATTATTTACACCATTATACCCATCCAAGTAATGTGGTGGTGGAAAATAGATTACACCATTGCATAGAGACGGTATTCCGTACGTACGCACGCACAATGATTTTGTTTTATGTAGGATGGATAGATGGAGAAATAGGGTTGTTTCATACTTATAATAACATATCAGTATATTAGTGATACTGATTTTATTACTTAATAGTGAAACAACTAAAGAAGAAGAAGTGGATGAAGAAATAAAGTTGAAAGAATTGGTAATCGGACATTACCTCTTCTTTGAAGCGCCTCTTTGAGATCTCCTTTTAGGGAACTAAAATGGGTCTTTGAAGAAGACCAAGACATCTAGGATGTCTCTAGGGAAGTTTAGAGGAGAAATTGGCAGGGGTTGGCCGATCTTGAATGCTCAAAGTGGTTTGAGGAAGAGGGGGAGGAGGTTCCCTTTTATAAGGGAGGAGAGGGGATCCTTTGGAAAAACTAAAACTATTATTTTATTATATAGTCAAGTTCGGTTTTAAATAGCTCCAAATTGATTTATTTCGAAGCTAAGGTGGGGATGGGTTGAAATATTATCATCCAATAGAATTTAGACAAGTTTAGATTCCTATTTTAACCATATCATTTAGATTTAACATTAAGCTAAATAATTTTACTTTTACCCTGTCTTCTTGTGTTCTTATACTATAAGGTTAATAATCTTACTATAAGAAGCCAAAAGAACCCCAAGTTGTTTATTATTAATATATATAACCTTATCTAAGTCATTTTTCCGAACCTTAGATTTTTAGGAATAAAATAACAATTAATAATATAATATTTTTTTTAAAAACTATTTTATGTCAATTTTGACACTATTTAGTAATTGATTTTTGTGAAAATAATAACAGAATGATTAGTTCAAAAAAAGTTAATTAAATCAACACTAACATGTCATATTAACCTATAAAATTAGTTTAATTCATAAAAAGTCTAAAATTACATTTATTTTGGTATTTATAACATCAATTATGTCAATATTTCATTAATAAGATAATTACTGCATCATCTTTGTGTCATAATTAAATTATTTAATTTCTAAAAAATTACAAATAAAATACCATTATGTAGGAAATCTTTTTAGCTTTCTGGTTAATATTTATATTCGAATTAATCTTATGTATAACCCTATATTAAAAATGATATACTTATTAAACTTTGATTTTAACTATTTTAACCCTTCTTTAAATAAATTAATAATAAGTGTCCTAATCTAATCCAAGTGGGCCTAAATGGTCATATTTTATTCATAAGGTTGTTTTTGGTCGAATTAAACTTATCCAATAGAATTAAGACATGTTTTAGGGTAATAATAATATCATTTTTACCCTTAATTACCCTATTTACTTTTGACCGTGGTAAATAAAAGCAAAAAGTTACTATCACCAAAAATTATTTTTATCTCATTGAACCACATTTTACTTACTGACATCAACCGTGTCTCTCGTATTTTTGAAATTCCACTCACAGAAGAAGTAAAATTAAGTTTTATGAAAAATTCAGTTTTTTAATTACCACTTTATGGTTTCACTATTCATCAAAAATTGGAAGTTTTCAGAAAAATACCAAATTTTCACCCTAGGCTAATTTCGATATTCCGAATCCAAAAATGAAGTCCATTTTGAAATATAAAATTTATAAAATTTCAAAAAGTGGTTATTACTATCCATAATAGCTAGTTTTAATAATATTTTAATAGCATATCATTGTTTAGTGAAACTCAGTATTGCGTACGACGCAAGCTATCGAGGAAAGTCATGATTGCGTGTAAAGAAAGTGAAGCTAGTGTTGTGTGTAGTGAAATATTCCTTTTATGATTTATAAAAACAAAAATATTTCTCATAAAAGTCTCGGGTGTTACGTTCTACCCCCCTTAGAATTAATTTCGCCCTCGAAATTCATCACTTTGTAACAAACAAATGAGGATACCTCTCCCTCATCATATCCTCAAGCTCCCATGTAGCTTCTTCTAATTGGTGGTTCTTCCATAAAACTTTCACCAATGAAGTGGTCTTGTTTCATAGGACTTTTTCGCTATGATCCATAATCTCTATGAGCTGTTCTTCATAAGAAATATCTTGCTCCAGCGGTAAAACTTCTGAGCTGAGTACATGTGAAGGATCAGGTATGCACTTTCTCAGGAGAGATACATGGAACACATCGTGAACTTGAGAGAGATTCGATGGAAGCGCCAATTGGTAAGCTACCTTCCCAACACGATCCAGTATTTCGAAAGGACCGATATACCTAGGGCTCAACTTTCCCTTCTTTCCAAATCTCATTACTCTCTTCCAAGTAGATATTCGTAAGAACACTTTATCACCCACTTCAAACTCTAAGTCTTTTCTTCGGTTGTTAGCATAAATTTTCTGTCGACTCTGAGCTGCTCTTATGTGTTGTTGAAAAGATCTGACCTTTTCTGCCATCTCATTAACAAGATCAGGTCCTAATAGCTTTCTTTCCCCAACTTCATCCCAACAAGTTGGATTCCTGCATTTCTTTCCATAGAGAGCTACATAAGGAGCCATATGAATACTGGAGTGAAAGCTATTATTATAAGAAAATTATACCAAAGGTAGGTGTTGATCCCAACCACCTTTGAAATCCATAGATCAAGCTCTCAACATATCTTCTAGAGTTTAAATTGTCCTATCAGAATGACCGTCTGTCTGAGGATGATAAGCAGTGCTGAAACTCAACTCTGTATCCAGAGTATGATGAATACTTCGCTAGAACTTTTAGGTAAACCTAGGATTCCGATCAGATATAATAGAAATTGGTACTCCATGCAATCTTACCACTTCCTTTACATATATCCTGGCAAGCTAATCTAGATAGAAATCCACTCTAATAGCGATGAAGTGTGCAGACTTTGTAAGACGATCAACTATGACCCAGATAGAATTATTGCCTTTGGATGTTTTAGGAAGTCCGGTGATAAAGTCCATAGTGATGTTTTCCCATTTCCATTCGGGTATGGGTAATGGTTGTAACATACCCTTAGACTTTTGTCTCTCAGCTTTAACTTGATGACAAACCAAGCCTCGAGAGACATATTCAGCAACATCTCTTTTCATGCCATCCCACCAGAAGTACTCTTTCAGGTCCCTATACATCTTCGTGCTTCCAGGATGAATGGATAATGAAGAACTATGAGCCTCATCCAGCAGCTCCTTCTTTAATTCGGGATTGGGAGGAACACAAACCCGATTCCTGAACATTATTATCCCATCACAATCAAGGTTGAATTCAGGAACATTTCTCACCTTCTTTTGTAACTCGACGATCTTCTTTTTGTGCCTCTTTAATCTTCAAATGTATAGATGGTTGAACATTCATTTGAGAAAGATACAATTTTCCCATTTCATTATAATTCCATGCTCCATCCTTTATAAATCCATAAATATTGGATCTTTTGTGATCCTCATCATGGATAAACTGGCATGGTCTTGTCGACTTAATGCATCTGCCACCTTGTTTGCTTTTTCCAAGGTGGTAATGGATTGAGTAGTCGTAATCCTTAATCAGCTCCAACCATCTTCTTTGGTGCATATTCAGCTCATGTTGTGTGAAAATATACTTTAAACTTTTATGATCAGTATAAATGTCACACCTTTCTCCATAAATGTAATGCCTCCAAATCTTTAATGCAAAGATTACCGCAGCTAACTCCAAATCATGAGTTGGGTAATTTTTCTCATGTATTTTCAATTGTCGTGAGGCATAAGCTATCACCATATCATTTTGCATAAGAACACACCCCAATCCCTTCTTGGATGAATCACTGTAGATCACAAACCTTTCTCCACTACAAGACAGTGTGATCACAGGTGCACTGGATAACCTTCTTTTCAACTCCTTGAAATTCTATTCACATTCCTCCGTCCAAACAAACTTAACTCCTTTCCAAGTCAACTTGGTGAGTGGATTAGATAATCGTGAAAAATCTTTCACAAAACGTCGATAATATCCATCCAAACCAAGGAAACTTCGGATCTCAGTTACTGTTGTTGGTCTCGACCATCTTTCGATAACCTCTGTTTTTGCTGGATCCACAGATATCCCCTCTTTTGAGATTATGTGACCCAAAAATGAAACTTTTTGAAGGAAAAATTCACACTTGGTAAATTTGGCATAAAGCTTCTCCTTTCCCAGGGTCTTCAATATAATTCTCAAGTGACCTTCATGTTCTTCCTTGCTCTTTGAATCGAAAAGAATATCGTCTATAAAGACTACCACAAACTGATCAAGATAGTCTCTAAAGACTCTATTCATCAGATCCATGAAGATAGCAGGGGCATTAGTAAGACCAAATGGGATCACTATAAATTCATAGTGTCCATACCTTGTACGGAAAGCCATATTTGGTATATCCTCCCTTTTGACCCTTAATTGATGATACCCTAAACGAAGATCAATCTTGGAAAAGTATTGAGCTCTGCATAGTTGGTCAAATAAGTCATCAATGCGCGGGAGAGGATATTTGTTCTTGATAGTGATCTTGTTAAGTTCTCGATAATCAATGCAGAGTCTCATTGATCCATCTTTCTTCTTAACAAACAGAATAGGTGCTCCCCAAGGTGACGCACTAGGGAATATGAACCCCTTATCAAGATTCTTTTCGAGTTTCTTCTTCAATTCCTGCAACTCAATTGGGGCCATTCTATAAAGTGTCTTTGAAATTGGCAAAGCACCCGGTACGAGTTCTATTGAAAACTCAACTTCATGAATTGGTGGAAGACCCGGTAATTCCTCTGGAAAGACATCATCAAACTCTCGTACAATGGACATATTATTAATCGTGAGTTTCTCACCAACCATTTGAGATAAATAACCTTCATTTAGTGGAATCAAGACCCATAAGATGGAAGAAATTTCCACTGGAAGGTTATGTTCATCCTTGCATTGATAGACGATCATAGATTGATCTGGAATATGAAATGTGACTTCCATTATTTGGCAATTGATATGAGCTCCATATAAAGAAAGCCAATCCATGCCAAGAATCACATCAAATTACACTATAGGAAGGATCACAAGATTTGAAGGAAGAACATTCCCACAAACTTCGATCGAAGAAGAATTATAAACTTCTGATGCGACTGTTGTGCCATTAGGGGTTGTCATAGCTAACTCAACATCTAATTGTTGAGGTAATACGGTGATATCCTTAGAAACTTCCTTAGAAATAAAAGAGTGGGTGGATCCAAAATCAAATAAAAAATTTGCTACTTTAGAGTGGATGGTATGCGTACCTTTCACCACATCGTTATCGTACTCCACATCACTGATAGAAATTTCATGTGACTTTCCTTTGCCTTTATCCTTAAGAGTTTGTTGAAGTCGACCATCATCACCAACCCTTGGATTTGGGCATTTATTGACATAATGCCCCATCTCCTTGCACTTGAAAAATTTAAGTGTAGTAGGTTCATTTTGTGTATCCCTTCCTTTGTTTTCATCATTAGACATATTCTTCCCATCATTGCGGCA
Source organism: Viscum album (assembly GCA_963277665.1). Taxonomy (NCBI): domain Eukaryota; kingdom Viridiplantae; phylum Streptophyta; class Magnoliopsida; order Santalales; family Viscaceae; genus Viscum; species Viscum album. Next base: position 1,967,468,509 of record OY728121.1, read on the forward strand.
TTCAAATGCCCTATGACCTTCCTTTCCACATTTGAAACATTTACTTGTCCCTTTAAGACAACTCCATCCATGTTTATTTCCACACTTTGAGCTTAAGGGAAAGCTCATCTTCTTTTCAGTGTGCTCTTTAGATTTTCCTTTGAATTCCAGTTTCCTCTTCTTATCAAACCCATATGACTGATGGGTTACTCCAATCTCCATCTTGACTTTGAGAGCACATCGAACAATTTCCTCGTAGCTATTGAAGTCCCTTATGGCTAACACCCTTCGAAGACTTGGTTTTAATCCACTAAAGAATCGATCGATCTTACTCTCAGGTTGGATAATAATACTAGAAGCATACCTTGCAAGTCTTGTAAAATTTGCTTCATAGGTACCAACAGATTCATCATCCTTTTTCTTCAGTTCAAGAAACTCTTTCTCCATCTTTGCTCAGAGAATACGAGGGAAGTACTTATTGAAAAATAAGTTCTTGAACCCATCCCATTCCATGGACTCAATTTCATCCCTTTGCCTCGTATTCTTAATAAGATTCTACCATTGATCAGAATCACCTTCCAAACGATACACGACTAAGATGACTTTATCATGTTCAGAACATTGAAGAACTGAAAATATCTTTTCAGTAGTACTAATCCATTGTTCAGTAACTACTGGATCAGTAGACCCGCTGAATGAAGGTGGACGCTGTCTCATGAAGGATTCAACAGAATGTTGCTCCTTCCTTTGCTCGTTTGGAAGTCCTGCAATGATTCATATCTTGAGAAAGTTGTGTGAGCATGGCTATAAGATTTTTCATTCCAGCTCCCATAACGTTTGGTTGCTCAGGGGGACAATCATTGCATTGCCCGTCGCATTCCGCATTAACACGGTTCCTTCGGGTTCCATCCATTGACTAAAACCAAGAAGAATAGTGTGATCAACACTAATTATAATCAGAAAACCACATAATCAAGAATAAAATTTCACACTTAAGGTCTTATCCTAGGTTATTCACGGCCATTTATAAAACACTAAGATTGTGTTCTATGCTTAGACATATCCTTAGGATTCTTACTAAGGCTTTCACATCCTAGTTTCCAAAGGTTGACTATACCTTTCCTATTATACCAACTGTAACGACCCATACGTTACATACATTGTTATTACTTCAGAATTGAAGCACACTTATTACAACATATAACAAAACTAGGAAAGGACCGTATAGGTATAGTGTCTTTAGAAACTGGGAAACATAAACAACTGGTTCATAAAGAGTCTACACTATCTCCCATTTATTTCATCATATCTATAGTCCCTTTCAACATATCTTACTTAATAACCTTCTTCCTGACCTGGGGAAAGAAAACATACAAAAGGGTGAGCTCAAATGCTCAGTAAGGGTAAACAAAAGAAATATCAATCACATCATATACATATGAACATAACTTTTGGAAATCTTAACCTGCAAAAGAAATCATAATTTCATAACATGGGATAAATCATAGTAGTGAAATATAATACCAATAATCAAAACATAAAACATGAAACTTTGTGTCATACACACATAATCATATATAATCATTTCTTATTAGTCACGACTCATTGCCAAGACTATCTTAGTGGACAAAGTCCATTTCTGAACCGAGTTCATTCCTCGTTTCAGTCCTGTTTCACTGAACCGGTTTAACCTGCCGTTCCAACCATGTCTATCTCATGAGATATAAAATCTTTACCCAATGCATTGGAGGGAGATATAGGTCCCACTCATCTCATAATGATACCATTCATATGTGTGCCACAAAATCATAAATCATACATCATTTCATAACCCATGTAATAAAAATGGGATTCTTAAACAACATGACATCATAAAACAATTCATATAAGATAACGAAATTCATAAAAATAATTCCATCACAACATAATCAAATCAATGTAATAATAGGGATAGAAACAGAACCCTATATTATCTTTGATGGAAAATAATTTTGACAAAACACTTGAACTCCATTCTTGAGGAAAATATCCTTTCTACTTCAAAAACATTTTACTCTCTTAACATGTCATTAAATTTTAAACTAAAAGAGGTTGATTAAAAATAAACTTGAAAACTTGTAAAGGAAGCATCTTGAAAATAATGTTTTAAAAATCCATTCATGTCGTATAAGTTAAAAAAACATTCATCTCGTACTTTTTTCGAAAAATTCAAAAAGTACCTCGTACGAAAAACGACAAAATATTCCTTTCATATATTTTACTATAAACTAACCAAAGGGTAAAAATGGATTTAAACAATTGTATGTGGATGGAAATAATATTACATATTGAGGAAACATGGATGTGGATGATAAAATACAACCCAGTAAATACCAAAGTATAAACAATCTCAGATAAAAATGAGATTGTGATATTTCACTTACCTTAGGTCCGATATGCTTTGTACGTGTCCGAACCTCCTGTATAATGATTTAAATAATGTTATTGACTTATTCCATAATAATACTCATTTTTATGATATCACATATGGTCATATTCTTAGCTACTTATTAGTAATATTTCATTACAACTTGTTATTCGGGTGTTTATTACTTTTTGTTCTTATGCGTGTTTTGTCGAATAAATTCTAATTTTTCACTTTAGGTTATAGATACCTCATTTATAGAATTTTATTAGTGAAATATATATAAAATTCATTCATTCAATACATTTATATAATCATTATGAAATGAATATCATGTAGAACGAGTCGCATCACATCGTGGAGACGGTATTCCGTACGTACGCACGAGCGATGATATCGTTCCCATGATCATGGAATTGTGTTGGAGCATATGTATAATATTTAAGAATCAATATCACTTTATAATTGTCATATATAGTCATTATTTACACCATTATGCCCATCCAAGTAAGGTGGTTGTGGAAAATAGATTACACAACGGCTTGGAGACGGTATTCCGTACGTACGCACGCGCGGTGATTTCGTTTTCCGTAGGATGGATAGATGGTGAAATAGGGTTGTTTCATACTTATAATAACATATCATTATATGAGTGATACTGATGTTATTACTTCATAATGAAACAACTAAAGAAGAATAAGTGGAAGAATAAATAAAGTTGAAAGAATTGGTAATCGGACATTACCTCTTATTTGAAGAGCCTCTTTGAGATCTCCTTTTAGGGCACTAAAATTGGTCTTAGAAGAATACCAGGACCTCTAGGATGTCTCTAGGGAACTGTAGAGGAGAAATTGGAAGGGGTTGGCCGAGCTTGAAGGCTCAAAGTGGTGTGAGGAAGAGGGAGAGGAGGTGCCCTTTTATAAGGGAGGAGAGGGGCTCCTTTGAAAAAACGAAAAATATTATTTTATTATAAAGTTAAGTTCGGTTTTAAATAGCTCCAAATTGATTTATTTCGAATATAAGGTGGGGATGGGTAGAAATACTATCATCCAATAGATGTTAGACAAGTTTAGGTTCCTATTTTAACCTTATCATTTAGATTTAACATTAAGTTAAATAATTTTACTTTTACCGTGTCTTCTTGTGTTCTTATACTATAAGGTTAATAAACATACTATAAGCAGCCAAACGAACCCAAAGTTGTTTATTATTAATATATATAACCTTATCTAAGTCATTTGACAGAACCTTATATTTTTAGGAATAAAATAACAATTAATAATATAATATTTGTTTTAAAAACTATTTTATGTCAATTTTGACACTATTTAGTAATTGATTTTTGTGAAAATCATAACAGAATTATTAGTTCGAAAAAAGTTAATTAAATCAATAATAACATGTAATATTAATTTATAAAATTAGTGGAATTCATAAAAAGTCTCAAATTACATTTATTTTGGTATTTATAACAACAATTATGTTAATATTTCATTAATAAGATAATTACTGCATCATCTTTGTGTCATAATTAAATTATTTAATATCTAAAAAATTAAAAATAAAATACCATTATGTAGGAAATATTTTTAGCTTTCTAATGAATATTTATAGTCGAATTTATCTTATGTATAACCCTATATTAAAAATTATATACTTATTAAACTATGATTTTAACTATTTTAACCCTTCTTTAAATAAATTAATAATAAATGTCCTAATCTAATCCAAGTGGGCCTAAATTGTCATAGTTTATTACTAAGGTTGTTTTTGGTCGAATTAAACTTATCCAAAAGAATTAAGACATGTGTTAGGGTAATAATAATATCATTTTTACCCTTAATTACCCTATTTACTTTTAACCGTGGTAAATAAAAGTAAAAAGTTACTATTCACCAAAAATTATTTTCTTCTCATTGAACAACATTTTACTTACTGACATCAACCGCGTCTCTCGGATTTTTGAATTTCCACTCACAGAAGCGGTAAAATTAGGTTTTATGAAAAATTCAGTTTTTTAACTACCACTTAGTGGTTTCACTATTCATCAAAAATTGAAATTTTCAAAAAAATACCAAAATTTCACCCTAGGCTAATTTCGATATCCCGAATCCAAAAATGAAGACCATTTTGAAAAATAAAATTTATAAAATTTCAAAAAGTGGTTATTACTATTCATAACAGCTAGTTTTAATAATATTTTAATAGCATATCATTGTTTAGTGAAACTCGGTATTGCGTACGACGCAAGCTATTGAGGAAGGTCGCGATTGCGTGTAAAGAAAGCCAAGATAGTGTTGTGTGTAGTGAAAGATTCCTTTTATTATTTATAAAAACAAAAATATTCTCATAAAAGTCTCGGGTGTTATAGTTGAGCTACCTCAAACATACCTCTTTGATGGATTTGGATCATTTTTTCTCAGATTATCTATAAACTATTCATACCTTCCTCGACCATCCCTATGAGACACATATTTTGGTGTTATAAAATTCCTCCCATTAGAATGGGTGATGGAGTGGAAAAGGAGGGTTGGATTATGAGGGATAATTTCAATTTTTTTGATCAACAACCTTTGACAAAACTCCCTAATGAATCACATTCATGAAAATATCTTTGCAAAACCCGCTTAACAGAGAAATTGAAAAATCTAGGATTTGACGCATGCCTATAAATGGTAGAGGGGGGGGGGACCTAGAAGCCAGTATACATTTTTGAGATAAAAATGTTATGCTCTTTTTTCAAAAATCTCCACGACATCATGAGAATGATCTTGATCTCCATTTCTCATGAAGTTCATTTTCTCCGCAATCCTATCTTCGTGATTGATTTTTAAAAACCTGGACTCGAAAAACTCAATCTTCGTGAAGCAAACTCCACGAAACACATCTCTAAGAATGATCACCATGAACGACACCCTATTAATGAACTTCACAAACCCGACACAAAAAATATCTATGTCTTGAATCAAATGGATTCATAGGGAGTAAATGTCACCACTACTCTTAGAGAAGACACAACTAGGAATATCCCGATTAGGGAGAGAATTTGAAGTGCTTTGGACCACAAATCCTTGATCACACTACTAGACAAGGATAATTAAGTATACCCACTATGAAAGAGGATGCCTCTTTATAGGTTTTGTATATGGTGTGATGTTTTTATCCTAATATTGAGTAAAGACAAACTAACTTACTGGTATAAAAATATAGCGGTGTAGTACTAGTGGAATATTACTACTACATGAAACATCAAGAAGGATCACTCACTAATCATAGTATACATTCTATAAAACTACATCAATAATATTTGTTGAGATAAGATGTATGATGTGTCATCCTTGTAGTACTATGAGACTATCTTCAAGATGGGTTTGGGGGATCGGCTGAAGGGACATATCATCAACTAGGATCTACAATAGGGTGTTAACTTTATCGATGAATGGGTTTGGGCCAATTGGGAATGTGCGTCAAGTGATGTGTTTGAGGCATATATAGAATGATTAAGATACTATGAGGTAGAGTGGGCTTCACAGTTTCACATCTACCACAATCAAAACATTATTCCAGAGTTTCTAATTAGGTGGTCACTAAGAACCAACATGTTGCATCTATATTGTTTGGAGGCCGACATCAGCATGTGGGACATTCATGAAATCACTAGGATCCTAATTATGTGGGTGATGTATGATGAGTTCTTACCAGCATAGATTGTTGGGGGGCATGAGAATATGGAATCTCTAGTGAAGACACTTTTGGAAATGGTATAGGGAACCAGTGAAGGGAATATATGATGAAAGATGTTATGTAGCTCCTTCAGTTTCAAGTAAGTAACCATTTCATTATGATTTTATGTATATAAAGGGTTTGGGTGATGTTTGGGAGGTTATTTAATACTTTTTTAATGTTTTTTGGAATTTTATAAAGGTTTTATGGTTAGATAATGGTAAGTGTAAACCATGAAACTCTTACAGGAAACCATGTAAAATCAGATATGGGCTAATGGAAAGGTGTACAATTAGACACATTGTTTAGAGAAATCAAGCAACCACCTTGGAGAAACTATGAAAAGTGGGATAGAGGGATTTTTCATGGTTTGTACCCATTTTCTCTAACATTTTAGGCCATATGTGTGAGGTTCTCCTTGAGGTAGAGGCTTGCGCACAGTTAGCACATGGTTTGATTAACCAATAAACAAACCCTACATGGTTTAAAAATTAGATCGAAAAAGGGGAGTTGTATTGGGATTTTCTATAAAATCCCTTTTTCTTCATTTTAACCCTAACTCAAGATTTATTCCTCCCAAAGGCTTTGGAAGATTTCCCCATTGATATTTATGTGATGTAGAGAATTTTATTTGTCCATTGAATCCTGATTCCCTTACTATGTCTTTTTTTTGTGGTAGGTTTTCATAGTTTTTATTATATCTAATTTCATCCCCTCTATAAGATTCTTAGATATAGTTTTTTTGTGGATATATCAATGGTTTTCTATTCCAATAATGATAAGATAATTTTTTTTGAAGTGAAGAAAAGTGATCTGAGGTAGGTTTTCATATATTTAACATGGTTATGTGGGCGTTTTCTTGTAGTCCTTTGTTTTATCCAAATTTCCCAAGGTAGGATGATTCACTATCAAATCGTATTTTTAGATATTGATGGATTCATTTGAAATTGTTTAATTTCTTGAAATATTTTGTGAAATTGGTGTGAAAATCATAATAGAAACCTTCTTTATTGATGGTTTTTGGACTTAAAGATTTGTGGAAATTGGTTTTTAAAAGTGATTGGGTTTATTGATTTTAAAATATTGATATTTTAATATGATTTTACATATTTAAAAGTTCTTCTAATTTGTTTCAATAAAATAATGTTTTTATTGAAATGGCATGAAATAGTTTATTTTAATTTTTTTTCATATATTTGTTTGTGTGTGTTAATGATTTTGACATGATATAGAATAAGGAGAATGTACCATTTGGTTATAAAGAGACATAAACCTGTATAAGGGGTGTGTCTCCTTGAGTAACAAGTAGATTGGACATATTCTAACAACTTCTTGTATGGATAAAAAACTGCTCAGAAGTATAGAGATATCAGTGAAGCATGCATGTGTGGTTTTGTTTGCGAATCATGGAATGGATATGAAAAAAAGAATATGGAATGGATTAATGAATATTTTGGTTTCATTTAATTCTAAATTTATTTAGTATGGAAAACTGTTTTTTTGTTAAAATCCTTTGATTTGATATAAACTGTTTTCAAATTTTTATATAATTTCTTTATATAAATGTGAAAACATTTTCAATCCCAGTGGAATGAGTAGAGAAGTCGTTTGGGGAAAAAACTGAGTTTCATTACTCACCACAAATTTGGAACTTTTGTGGTGTTTTTGATATCATTTATCTGGACATAAGAAAATGTAAAGTATCACACTTCTTCAGTGGTGATTCATGGTAATTGAGATTTATTGTGTATTTTCCGCATGGATCATGTTTGGAGTTATGGATCTATGTATTTTGAGTCATGGGGTTTTTTCACTTTTATTTCAATTTATACTTTGATGGTTGTAGTATTATATTATGGTACTCTATTATGGTTTCGTTTTGATATCAATGGTATTAGTTTGTGTTGTTTTAATATGTTATCATGAATCATGTAGAAGTATTTTTTATGGAATTTTTGGCCATGTTGGTTGATTTTTCAAAGGGAAAATAATTACCCACTTGTATTGAATCCTTGAAATTTATTACCATCCTTGGTACATTGGGGAGTTCGCTTAAGTCTATGTAGAACTTCCACCTCAACTGAAGCCAATAAATAGTGGAGATATGTTACAAGGTACCTTCAAGTAATTATTTACGAATATCAAGAAAATCATAGTGGATATGATACAAGGGAGGACACAGAAATTCCCATGGGCATTCCATTAGGTTAGAGAGAATATCAACTGGATAATTGTGGATGAGATCGAATGGTGATATGGGGTGATAACATCAATAATTACGTGGCTCTAGTGGTAATCTTGGATGGATTCATTACTAGGTTTATCTATGTAAGGATTCTTTTTGTGAGGTATGAACACATGGGGGTGTGACCAAACACATTCATAATGAAATCAATGTTGGTGAAAGGGAAACGTATAAATCTAGTAATTTGAGTATTGGAAAATCTGTACAATGTGCTTCATCACATTAGTCAAGGAGAGACACCTCTTTATGTATGTGGGCTCGTCCACATCGTTTATAGTTTGGTGGAAACACACATGGGGGGATATGAGTACCAATATCTATTTCTCCTCATACTAAGAAATTCTAACTAATGATCGTGAATATTATAGGGAGTCTCCTACTCATTTTGGGTTTGGTGGACATATTGGAGATGTTCGGGATAGTAGTGTACTTCATATTTCATCAATTTCCCCTCTGGATAGGGGTGGTGAATGATGAAGTTATAGGTAATGTCAATTAGTGATCACACCTTATATCAATTTGAGGAAGTGTAGTTGTGGAAAGTGTCTACTGTCGGTAGATTTTCAAGCCATAAAACCACCATCGGCTCACAAGGATGTTTAGGTGAATGCAGTCACTGACACTGAAGGTATACATGGATGTGTTCTGTGAGTGTCAATATTCAATTTTTAGCTAGATCTGGTGCATGTTCACATGTGAGGGTGGTAAAACATAGAATGATGTTCCTCCACCTACCGGTGCATAAGGACTCATCCATGAATAGTAACTATGATGGTAGAGCACATATACCTAGGAAATGATTTGGTAATGGGCCACCCAAGACAATGAAATGTTGACCCTTCAATATTGTGGATAAGGATGAGTGGTGTTTGGTGAACGCATTGGTGGAAGAGCTGGCGTAGTGGTCTAGGAAGCAACAGTAGGTCTGACATTTGATTGTCTCGAATAGGAAATAGATGTAGGTAGATGAGTAGCACCGGGTACGATGATCCTGGGAAAGAGGTAGCATGAAAATGTTGATCCCTCATGGGAAGGTTCTAGAGCATACATCTAATATCTTGGGAAGATTTTACATCACATGGATATCCCCAGTAACACCTTCTTCCATTAAGCATGGTATAATTGGGATGTCTACCAGGAGTTCTCAAGAGTTCGTAAGATATGGAAACATATCAACAGAGATGATATACATCTCTCTAGTATTGTTCATTCCATTTATGGATTAAATTTTTCCTAGGATGATGAAGAGAAATATATATAAGAGCTATAGGACCTGATCCATTCTCACATAACTATAGTCCATTTAACTAATCGGGTAAAGGTGTAGTTGAACATGACCTCTCCCCTATAGCTGTAGGTTGAAGAGATGGTGGTGCACATTCCTCTCCCTGAGGATTCGGATGATTACTAAGGAATCAATTCCTACTGAGGAGCTCTCACAGGAGGAATAAATACCCTTGACTAGGTAAATATTTTGATTTCATGTGGCTCAAATATAACATATTCATAGAACTATTTTCCAACTACTTTTCACTTGAGCATGAATCATTAAAGTAGTCGGGGGAGGTCTGTGAGAGACCCAAAATGGAGGGTGGTGGGATCTAAACACTTTAAGGGGAAATTGTGGTGTCCCTTAATGATGTTGCAGCTGTGAGTTTATAAACATTGATTCTTTCATCTGAGGTACTGACCAGAGAGGGAACCCTACTAGTGAACCTCTAGTAATTATTTACTTTTCTATATATTGTACGTAAGTATGTTTCTCCTCTATGTTCTTTTCACATTTTATTTTATTCATATACTTGAATGATGTATTATGGTATAGAATTTTGAAATATTATTGGGAATCAACCAAAAATATCAATGCTCACACTAACTATTCATGGTTCTGAGGTTGTGATGGAGGATGGTACTCTCCTAGTGGGAATGTCTAAAGAGACTATGGTGGTTCGACCAACCATAGAGTTTCCATTGGAGGGGTTCATTATTAGTGAACTATCGATGGAGTGGGTCAAGGACATACTCACTATAGGGCTGGACGAAGGAGTTGGTGTTGCAGATCCGTCCATATAGGTTCCATCGAAGTCATCCATTTGAGATAGAAATGGAATATAAGAGGTGTAAATTATGAAAAAAGTTGAACTCACAAGAAAGGATTCATTAGATATGATTTCCCTTCAATTTACATCATTGGTGGATATAAGGGTTGAATATGAGTTTTCTCCACAAATAGAAATAGATCAGGGAACTGCGGAAGCTGTGTCAACCACATTGATGTGACTAGGTGCATGAGAGGCTTATGAAATGGGTATAAAGGTTGAAAATGAGTTATTTTCAGGAGCATATCTCTATTTACTCACACCCAAACACATGAACCTAGACTATCCAGATGAAAACATATAGTAAATAACCACCACTACTGATACCACACCTCCATATTATTTCCCGAATTCCAGGACAGACGTCACTAAGGATAACCATATTATCTATTAAAAGGTGTGGAGGTGTGTAAAAATCTTCACCATCTACACCGAGATAGGTGAACTTCCAAATTAGGTGTGATCAATCCACCACTTTCAAGTCATACAATGTAATATTGGGGTGGACTAAAACATCCTCCATACACTATAATAATAATTTTTTATGCATTGATATTTCACGAAATGGAAAGATATTATCCTTTCATGGAGGAAACACAAGGATGAGGGATCTTAGGTGCTCAAGGAGGATGGAGGAGAGACCAACTATCTGGAAAATTTCATGAAGGACAACATGGAGTTCAATTATACCCAAGTCGAGATCATCAATAATTGGAAGGTTCAGTTAGTGGAAGACAAGGCCAAGGTGGTAGAGATGAAATCCCTAGTGGTAGAGTGCTAGGATAATAGAACTGGCTGTTGATTAGAGTTGAATAATTCTTCTCCAATGTTGAAGTGGTTTTAGAAGATGTGTTGTAGAAGTAGAAATTCCTAGAGGCTACTCAGTAAATGCTAGATGATCTCGATCACTTGATCATAGGGGTTAATCTCTAAATAAAATTTCCAAATGAGAGGCTCTAATATGTGGATGAACCTCTGAACCACTTCCTTTTTATGCGTGTTCAAACATGTTATTTTCTTACTTCATTTATATTAATCAGATAACTCGTGATAATATCTAAGCTCATATAATTCATGACTAGTGTCAGAAATAAGGGAATACCATGTGATTACTCATCAATATGAGAGTGTCATGCAATAATTGAACACTCAGGGTTTTCTATTCCTAACTGATCAATGAGAGTAAATGGGGAAAGATTGTTGGTAGCTAGAGAATGGGGCGCCCAGAAGAACTAAATTTCTTTTCAATTGTGCTCTAGTTAATTAATGGGGTAACACCATTGGTGTTGGTTTCTACCCAAAAAAATGGGAATGTGAAGCTTGAATCACAATCCCCAAAATTTATAACACAAGGAGGGTGGTGTGATGATACATGATATCAATTGACCATGTTCAAAAGAAACAATTCATACAGATAGCTAGGAATAGTAAAAAAATGAGGGTCACCCGTTAAACATTTTTTAAACAATGAACATATCTCATAATTCTATCAAGAGTCCTTTAGGATGTTGGACCCGGATAGTAGGTGACACAGTTTGGACACACACCATACTATAAGGGGTACATTCAAATGTGGGATAGGATGAGGATCCAAATATGGGGAATGAGAAGCTTAAAAATTAAGTGATGAAATGTTTAAATGGATTCTATCACTACCATAATACACCACCATGGTTCTGAGTACCTAGATGGGTGCATCGGTCTGATAAAAAGTCAAACTCAACTTCCATAGGAAGAATCATCTCAGAAACCAATCAATGTTCAAATGAATGATGTGGTAGATAAACTATAACATATGAAAGGTCGACTAAGGTGAGTTCCTAAGACAACAATATGATTTACATTATGAAAAATGAATTACTAAATGATATTTTATAAATCATATGGTCAGGGCATGTAATTTGGTAGTTTAATGTCAAGTGATGAGGACACACCCCACATTTTAACATCATGTGACTGGGACTTGGAGCATGTGGGGATTATTCATTAAGTGACCAATAATTTTTCCTCATTTTATTTCATGAAGGAATCTCGTGTTAATTCTACAGGGTAGAGTTATTGTTTAACATCATGAAAAATAGAACTTAATGAACCAAAACGAATGATACCTACTAGACTATGAGAAGTGATGGTGAAGAAGGGTATCATAATGAGAGATTACACACCATGAAATAGAAACATGGGTGGGTAGAATATAGATTATGGTCATGTTTCATGGATCTCAAATTTTAGTTTTTCTATCATAATGCTTGGACCTGTTATGAATAGTTTAAGGACATTTTATTTAGTCCATGTTCTTAGTTTAATATCATAAATTTTGGAACATAGGATCCAATTTGGGGTTATTTATTTTGGACCATAGGGTGCTCGAAGCAGATATGTGTAGTGTGGGGAGTTATGAAAACCAATTTGAATGGGGGACAAGGAGGACCCCTTCCAAAAAACACATCCTTTGGAGGATTCACACACATTTTATAGTCCTCAAGATTAGTCTCAGACTCATATTTTACGTTAATAGATTTTATAATTAAATATTATGTATAGAAGATACCTCAAAATTTTTTGATGAAGGGGATGGACCCAATATAAAATATCTATACATCACTATATATCCCATATAAATGAGAATCAAGACCTACATAATTCTAAATATCAATGTGCTAGAACAATGACACTAGTAGGGGATACCATCATGAACCAGTGTATTGAATCTTGTCATACTTGGATATGAGGTTCCCGAATTATATTGGGTATGTCTATTGTTTCATATATTTTTATGAGGATGTTATTACTTGTTAATATCTAATTTTTGTATGAGGTATCCTGGTTTAATACATGGTATAAAAATATCTTATTTAGAGGCATGTCGAGCTTTTCTGGGGTAATATTGTAGTTTAACATCATGAAATTAGGATGTTCATTCATCATATCAGGATTTGAGGGAACCCTAGACCACTGTTGGAACAAGGTAACTAAAGGGGTATTATTCTTGGAAGGATTCCCATGTAATGTTTCAGGGGTGATTTCACCATAGGTAATATATGGGTTTGTGGTGATTCTATATATGGTCCTAGAGATGAGAATTATAGGTATCACTATGTATCTCATAAGGATATAATTCAATCCACACATAGTTTTATAGTTGATACACATAGTTTGAGGTTTAATGATTTGGACCATGCGATGATGGGGGGGGGGGGGTTCAAGGATGTTCATGCAGTGCAAGAGTAAAATCCTGACATGAATGAGGCAAGGTGGAATTGCACAATTTGAATCTGTCCTCAAGATGGCTTCATATAGTTGATGTTCATCTGTTCTAGACCATGGGAAAAAATTAGATTCATGTTTCTTGATCTATTGGAAATCAATTTAATGTTATTATCTATGAAATATAGAAGTGTTTGTTTCAAACGTAAATTATATACACAAGAGAGATACATCCTGATATTAATGGAGTGTCTTATGAGGCCGGTGTACCACACACACACACCTTGAGATGAACTAAATATAGTTTAAGGTCATAATAATTGAACCGTAACTGAGGTTGTTGGGCCTAAGGTTTAATAAATCCATAACTAGTCCTATAAATGAGAACTATTATCATACCTACATATCCCATGTGGATTGGAATCAAACCAAAAATAGTTATAGAACATGGTGCGGTAAGAGAACAAAATAGGTGGGAGAAATCCTTCATAGAGAGGGAATTGAGGCATCCCATGATTATTGTGTGGAATCCCATGTTTAGTGCTTGGTGTAATGCTTATTGACCATCACATACTAATCATATTAGGTATCCTAGTTTCATATGGGGTAAATATCATTTCTCATTGAGAGGAATCCTTGTTTTACATTTGATAGAATCATAGTTTAACATCATTCATTTAGGATGTTGGTCCTTTCCATTTAAAGTCATATAACTCAGACACTAGTGTCTATTAATAGTTTATGTTCATAATTCATGGAAATATTGTGTGTAGTTTAAATTCATGTTTAATGGATGATATGGTGGATATTATTTTACGATCTTAAATCTTGGATAATGAGTACTTCTTTTAAGGTCATAGAGTTTGGAACATGGAGTGGGTGTGTAAAACTAATTTGTGTAGTTCTGAAGACTGAAACACTAGTTGTGAATTTAGAACAAGGAGGCCCAATTCCACACCACATATTCTATAGGAGACTTTTAGATGGTTAATCATGATTCATGGACTCAAAATCATAGTTTACAGTCATAGATTTTGGAACATAAAGTATGTAGGGTGGGAATCTCAAAATGGATATTCGTAGCATAGCAAGAAAAACCCATATTGAATGAGGGGCCCTTGAGGCCCTTAAGCCACATAACAAATTCATGAGAGAACCAACATATAGTTTAATGTCATGGTTCTTAGACACAAACTCATAGTTTATGGTCACAAAGTTCAGAACCCAGAATTTTAGATTATTTTTGTAGAGTATGGAAATCTACTACCCTTATGAAAGTTACATTTTGAGAAACATGGAATTGGTGGGAGGTGTGATATGACCTCATTATATAGTGGTAAAAGATTATGAACTATTGTAATAGACATTTTTTATGATGTATGACCCTTCCAACACAGGCTCCAGCTTTTCAGGCTTCTTTCTAGGTGTCATTGGGGTTCTAAGATCCACTACTGTCTCACCCAAGATAAATGAGTGGAGGTGAAACTTCTTTATGAAAAATCCTTCTATACTATTTTGAGTACCTCTATAGATTTTTCAAGTCTTATATTCTGTTCTCTTATAGGGATTATAGGTAAGCTAGAAAAACATCTTCTACTCTATGTTGTGTCTGATTGTCATAGATAGTTTTTTATAGTGATGGAAAATTAACATCAATGGGATGTACTACCTATATTTAATATAATAGTTAATATGGGGTCACTGGGGTGGAATTAAGAGTCATATTTCTATAAGACCAATGGGAATTAGAGATCTTACATGAATATTATTTTCTATTTTGGCCCACCATCCTCGGAATAACTTTAGATAGGGTCATGTTGAATGCCTCAATGTTTCCATTTTCCAGTGAATGGTAGCATAAAGTATGGTTTGAATAGATATTTTACTTGGAATACAGTCCCTTCAGCTTACCATCATGGAAGTTGGTATTGTTGTTGGTGATAATGGTGTAACGAACTCCAAACCAATGAATGATGTAGGAGATCATGAACATGGTCATGGGTCGGGCCTTGATATCCTTTAGGGGGATCACATCAACCGACTTTCAGAAAAAAATGTCAAAGATATAATGAACCCAAACTGGTGAGATTTTTCTAGATGATATTGAGATACAACATTGAGTCACCATATTTGAAAGGCCCCAGAATATTTGGTGTTGTGGAGAAGCTCCAACTACTAATACATAAGGTTTTCATGGATTTGAAATGCATAAAGCCTCTTGGTGTACTCAATGATGTCATGGACAATGGTGGGATCTTTTTCCTAGTAACTAAATATGGTAGGGGATATTCAATCCCACTTGATGGGAACCATAGTTCCCAGCATAAGTTTCATACATAAATAGGGGAAAATCATCTCATTGGATGCAATTGTGGAGAATTCTATCAAAACGATCTATGTAGAGAGTTGATTCAAGGTTAGGACTACTCTGGAGGGTGAACTGTATTTCACACCTATAGTTTTTCTCATTCTCATATTTATATATAGGATGAATTCAATATTAGAGATACTAAATGAAAGGAATTTTCCAATAATGAGTTTCCTTTATTCTGGTGGAAACCAAGTGTCCTAATGTAGAAGCACCAATAGTCAACTAGTTTACATTCAAACAATTATCTTCATCCAAAATGAAAATATTGATGACCCTCTGATGTACAACCTGAATGAACAAGAAAATCTGACTAGGCTCTACATGATATGGTGATATGATTTATAGGGAATTAGTTAAACCATTCTTTGACCATGTGACATGAGTCTCTCCTAATTGATAAGGGATCTAGTCCATGAGTTGATGAGTGCACTCTATCAAGGGATCTAGTTATGTATTTCTAAATATGTAGTCACCATTGATCTTTTTTACAAATAATTAGTAGTCTCCCTTTAGGTGATGGTGGGGAAATTCAAGATCGAGAGAAATCAAGAGAGCAGTGATGCGAGATAAAAATTATTTATCATTTTTTGGTGAATCCTATAAAAATATGAACAAGTATCGTATGATAGCCTATATAAATGTGGTGAAGATAATCCCCAATCCAACTATATTGATCTTGGGATTGTTGTGATTTTTACCATTTGGGCTCCAAGATGTACTATCATGGTTTATCTTCCAATAATGCATGGCCAGTTCCACTGATTGGATAACCTACTTTGGGAATTCAAAATCCAAGGGAATCTCTTTAGGGGCCATATGGGTGCCGTGAGGACTTCCAATGCCTCACCATTGAACGATTTATATAGAAGGAACATAATGTAAAACTGTAGAAGGATTACTACACAACATTCCTATCATCCCATCAACATGGGGAGACTGAGGATATACATTAGTGGATCAATGTGGGACACCCAAAGAATATCATGATGTTGTAGATAATGATGAAACAAATGCACATCAAAAACCAGTTCAAGGAAGATCTTCTAAATAGGGGAGTACCTGGCCTTTGCATTGGTGAGTATAAGTCTAAGATAGTATAAACTTTTCTATATGCCTACGTTGTTATTCTAGGAGAGAAGGGAATTGTGTGACCATTCTAGGGTGGTAACAAACTGGACCATAGGCTTTTCTATGATTGGTTGAATCAGAACCAAAGGTTGTAGAAGATAATGATTTATTTCATCAATGGTGGATTGGTAGTCCTCAACACCCATGTAGTTGGTTCCTTCAATTATGATCATAAAAAATTTCTTACTCCATCCTTCCCAATTATCTACGAATTAGAATATATATTTTAAGTGGGCTTGGAGGCCTCATAGTTCCCAAAGTTTTCTCAAGGGAGTCATCAAGCTGATGACATTGATCATTATGTGTAAATCTTTATGACTTTTCATCTGATGAAGAATCCAATAAAATTCCTATAGGTTACCCCGAAGGCACACTTCAAGGATTTGATCTTCCAATTCTTGGAGAGAATGAATCTGAACACTTTATCATGGTCTCTCAGATGGTCATGAAACTAGTGGGATTTTTCCATAAATACATCCATGTATAATTCTTCCAACACCAAAGGATTGGTTTTAATATGTGGTTCATGTCTCACTGGTTTGTGGCTCTAACATTATTCAAACTAAAGGGTATTACCTAATTAAAAAAGGTCCCTTACCGCGCCCTGTAGGATATAGATTCCATATATTTGGGGGAAATTTGATCTAGTTGTACCTAGATTATTAATCCATAAAAGAGTGGGCCTCTATACTGACTATAGAATCGATCTAAAGATCCATCATTATAAGGGGAAAATAATCCTTTAGAAAATGGTGATTGAGGTCATGGAAGTCGATACAGACTCTTATTTGAAAATTATTCAACCTAATTTGGATGATGTATTATAACCACCTAGGGTACTAGAATTCCCAGAAGAATATGGTTTTGATGAGCTTATTGACCACATTCTTGACCATGGAACCATGAAAGGGTTGCATTTTTATCAGAGGCTTATAAAACCCATGATGATTCCATGGGAGACCAAGATTATTGAATATTACCTGAGGTTCTTGTCTTAGAATCTCTTCATATCTCCATGAACAAAAATTATGGTACTGCTTCAATAAATCCACAAACATCCATTGTTCCTCTGGAGGCATGGATGCACTAATCTGTGTTAGCCTTGGATATTACTCTATACCGAGGTTCACATGAATAAAATATTTGATAGCTATAGAGAAAAACTCTTTAAATCAAGGAGGAGTTTCTTCCAAATCATATTTATCATCCGTGGTAGGATAATCAGCTGGCGGAAGTTCATTCAGGATAACCGACATATAGGGGAAATTGTGCTGACATGGGAGGATATATAATCCTCACTGAGGGGAACAAGTTCAATCAAAACCATGGTCATAATGGTTGTCAAAAAAAGTTCATCAGGAATTAATCCTTGGTTTCAATGATTGATTTCATAGAAATGGTGGTGGGATAGATTCTTGGTATTCCACCCTACTCTGTGGAAAATATGATAATTCCACAAAACCATGGCCATAGGGACAACCACTTAGTTCTTTAATGGAATGGGTGATCTAGGCATCACCAAATCATGTCACGTGGAAGAGTACAAGGTAATCCCAGTATCTTCCTTCTAGAAAATTATGTAACCCTTTTTATTTTAAATGAAAATGAAATATCCCAATTCTAGTATTCTGGCATCCAATCAGTCAATTAAAAAATGAAAGAATCATTTAATTATATACATGAAGTATCCATGGTGCTTGTTCACTCGGCCTTTTTGATCTAAAACTACTTCACATACCTCTTATAAAAGATGAAATCTAGTTATCAGGTTTCACATGAGTCAAAGGGAGATGTATGACTCTAGAGCACCCCTACTCTTCCATTGAGGGAGTATTTGAGGCAATGGTGATATGATGATGGGACAACTAAAAGAAAATAAAGTGATGTACTACCTAAACACATGTTATAGGTGGTATCCTATGAGAATACAATGAATTCCACACTTTAATTAAAGCCATAAAACTAGGCCTTCAACCTAATCATTCCACATGGTTTCTACTTGGTCCATTCAAATCCATAATTCTTTAGGCTGGTGGAAGTATAATCTACATCGACCAACACTAACATGGGGAGGTTCCATGTTAGGATGATATTAATACTCTAAAATATATTGACCGGGATGTAATGGATCTACAGACCATTTAAGTACCGTATGATGTACATCGGGTGGATGTTCCCCTCTATCAGGGAAGCCTCATCCTTTCTGGAGAATGAGGTGATTTCTTTCAATTCTTCTCATATGACCTAATTTTCATAGTAAGCCTCTATAGAAACTACCTATGATATTAATTAGAATGGTATTATCTTGTATTATATAAGTTCCATTCACATTTCCTTCAATAAGTGGAGGGAATCAAGGATCAAGAGTCTTACAGGTATGCTGGAGAGGCACTTCAACACTACGTAATTCTGCACCAAACACATGTTTCTTACTAAAGGGTGGAATTCCAGGGAAGTATGCCCAATGGATTCAACTGGATATACCACTGGGTTCTATATGCTACTAGAGATATCATGCTAATGACCAACTAACCAGCTATGTACCATTACTGATTGACTATTTACTAGATGAGGCAAAAATCTGGCTAGACCTGATCGATCACAGTGCTGTCAAAGATGGTCTATTCGGTTAACCAACACTATCAACTTTGGATATTTTTTAGGTGGATTGATGTGAGAGGGATGTTACTAGTGATCTCTATGAAAGACCCTCTATCATATCTTTGAACCATGTATGACATCGTCTTAGGTGCTAGATTCTAGTTGTTCATGTACCCTCAGCCTTTCATTCGACGACATCGGTTGGAAGCACCAGTGGGGTTTAGTTGTAATTCCTCACTATAAGGTATCATGATGTTGTCTACCAATTTTAAGGCATTAATAGAGGCTTACTATTACTCATCATCAAATGGGTCTTATAGTGCTAGGTGGACCCTCATTGTGATTCCCAAATCCAATGGCATGAAGTCACCGAGAGTTCATGATGTCCTTGGAATTGGAAGTGAACACTAATTTCCCTTGCATCAATTGCATCATCTCATAAGATATTTGGAAGTATGTGATGTGGATGTTCAGAAAGTAGCTAGAGATAGATTGATGACTAAACAAGGATCTGGTTTTCCTAGGTAGGAACAAATGAATCCATGCATGGGAGAAAATGGATAATGAGCCAACCAATAATTATACATCCGCATTTCATAGATGAAAGACATATTCCATTCACTTGGACCATCACATTCACTACCAATCATGTCAGAGATATATGTTACCTACACTGTGATGTCGCCCAAATAATCAAAACCATGATCCACTTGGTCTTGCTGTCAATACTTGACCATATATAATTCCATGATGGTATGTCTAAGGAACAATTGGTGAGTTCAATGGTTAGGGTGACTAGTGTGTTCTGCTTGATGGGACCCTCTATAGTCTAAAAGCATCAGAATTCCCTTCTCTAGGCCAAAAAGGAAATATCACAAGACCTATACATCCTAAAAATAATAAGTCATTTTCCTTCTACATGGGATGTATTCTCTAGGATCTTGTACTTAATAAGGGGTTGGATCTTGAAGAGGGGATATAACCACATTCTCCCTTATTGGAGGCTACACATGGCATGGAGGGGCCAGATGGTTTTGTAATGCGTGATCATATGCCTGATAGGGCTATACTCAGAGATGTTCCTCTTGCAAATGGATGAACAACTCCATCAGCTAAAGGGCCTATAACTGTATTGTGGATTTTTTCTATAAATTAGAAGGATTTCTAAAAGTAGATAGAAGATTAAATGGGTGTGACTCTTTCTCCTAGTTCATGTCTTCCACTAAGTGCTGGGTGTTATTAGATAAATCTTGAAACCTACCTAGAATGTTCTCGGTGATGAGGGTAGTGACCAGATTTGTCTTGAAATTCTCCATACACATCGTTAGAAGATTATATTTATTCAATGTCCTGTATAGTTAATATTTTAGGCCTTTACACCTAGCAATAAAAACTATGACTCGCTCATCTTACATTTTCTTGAACCTAAAGAGGTCAAAAAATGCTTATCTTTCTTGGGGTGGAGGTGAATTGGTAATGGAGCTATCTGTGAATTTATTTCCAACCAGAATTGAACCCTATCGGTATTCAGATATATTATAAGACATTGGTAATTTCAATTCATGGATGAAACACCAAATAGTGGAGGCCTCCTACTACTCTCGGGTTCCCAACATGGGTCCACATCTTGAGGTGAAGTGGTAAAATACTACAATGAGTCACTCATCCTTTTGAATGTGGTGGTGATTAGGTTTATAATCTCCGGGGGTGCTTTCAATTCATCCACCCATGGTAAGTATGATGTATGGTTAGGTGGGATCACCACCTATCACTTATTTAGGGCCTCAAGGTGAGAGAATATAAAATAATTTTGTGAGGATCTCTTTCTTGATGAGGATTCCTAATTACCAATGCATTAACTGGATCACCAACATTATAGGAAGGCTCAATGGCATGTGGAGTGGCATGACCTAGATCTAGAGGAAGGTAATTACACTACTTAGTAGGGTTAAGAGACTGATATCTTAGTCTTTTTTCAGAAACTATTTCCTTCAATCTATCTGGATGTGCATGATTTCTGAGCTCAATTGGTGTAAAATGGACAATGATGAATTGAAATCCCACTAGAGGAGATATTGGATCCTATTGAGTCATGTTGTAGTTTGGGAAATGATCTTTAATAAGATCATCAATAATCCTTTTCTTCTCAATGGATTGTTATAGTAAGGGGTTACCATGTGCTCGACCTTAATCTTTGACAGAAACTCATATGGATTAGAGGGACCAACCTTCTTTTTACCCTTGTTGTGAGGTCGATAGGTAGGAAATGTCTCATTCAGAGGATCCCTCAGGTCAGGTGCTTTCCTTTTATGGCAAGCACTAACACCAATATGATGTTCGGTCTCGTATTATGCTTCCCCTAGTGGTAGATCTTCCATATAAAACCCTCCATCGTTTCCCTTATCCCAATGATCCTCTGGTGGATTGAGGATGACCATGTTTTTGGTAACTATACATAGAGGAGAATTTTTATCATCGATGGGTAAGTCTGGATGTCACCACATAGGGATAATGTGGATATAAAAATACTATCCCAAGCCCTTGATCTACTCATGTAGAGACACCTCTTCTTTAATCCTGTGGAGCACTATAAGGCTATTGACACAAATTTTTTGGAGGGTTTGATGGTAACTGAGGGACTAGGGGTACTGAGACACTGGAAGTGATACCAATTAAACCCTTCAAATCTTTTGATCAATATCTTTGAGGTTACCTTGTCTTCCTAGACATGTCAATGGAAAATCCCATAGGTGGTGAGTCAAGGCCCAAATGGTCTAGTGGAAACACACGGCTTGACCCTCAGTAAGGGACTCCAATATGGAAAATTTGTGAATTACAGGAGGAAAAACAACATAAAAAACTATTTAGAATCTAGAACCTCCCTCAGGACTACTTTTTTAGAGCCCTATTCTTAGTCTACCCATGTTATGATCAACGGTACCAAAGAGATAGGTTGCGACACCGATGTTGATTGGTTCAATGACACAATGACCAATAAAAGATCCACCATGAAAGTTACCTATTCACTATACATCGAGAAATCCCTTGGGGGTGGACCAAATCACATCATCACATCCCCATGGGATGGATTATTTACTAATGTCCCATGTTCAAGGGTGGAAACACACATCTATGGTTCAGAGATCTATGTCTTAGTAAGGAAATGACCATCTAATGGAGCCATCCTAGACCATGAAATCTATAAAACATCTTTTATAGAGGTAGAGAGTAGGGTAACTATTGGTGAATAATATGGATACACTTAGAACCCATGGAAGGGACCCAAAAAATAATCCACATTCATTTCCTGATAGAGGGATCAATGGATCATGTGAAACTCAACTTTGGAGATGAAAAACATCAGTATCGATGCTCTTTCCCTGTACTATGCTAGTAAGGGTGGAAACTCCATTAATGATTCTTATATGTCCTCAGAATCCGATAGGTCTATGATGTTGATGACAACATTGAGTTTCTATGGATATCTTCATCAAATACAAGTGTTATCCCTTCTTCCCCAAGATGGTTATTCAGTGTAGGTCACATATTCTCCCTAGGAAGGACTTCCATTATAGTAGGAGTCCTATAAGGCATGTGGATTCAAAACTGTGGATCAGAATGCCCAAAGTAGTAGAAATCAAGAGGTTTCCCTGGGAGGCAGACCATATGTTTACCATTGTATTGGAATGACCCATAGAGTAGGTTTTGTGATTGTGGATCAGAACACCCTATGGAGGAAGATCTGGGAGGTATATCCCTAGGAGGGAACACCTATGTTTACCAATTGATTATAATACCCAGTGAAGGTAGATCTAATATTGTGGATCAGAATGGGTCATGGATGTAGATCTGGGAGGTGTGTCCCTATGATATAACACAAATTTTTTTAATGAATTAGAATGACCAATGGACGTAGATCAATGATTATGGATCAAAACACCCCATAGAGGAAGATTCAGGAGGTTCTACCTAAGAGGGAAGGCCTATGTTTATCATTGGTCAGGACTGAACCTCAGGGAGGCATCCTATATTCCACATTTAGAATATAGGGAACAAACTCATGATGTTTAATTCCATAGTTTAAGGTTTTATGACATGACTCATCCATGTAGTTAAACATCCTTTATTAAGGATGATCAAGTCACGAAAGATGTGCAGACGAGGGATAATGTGGGGCTTAAATGTTGAATTATCCTTCTAAAGAGGATTTTTATTTGTTAGAGTGGTGTGGGGATTAAAAATTGAGCTCCCCAGGTGCTTCTAAGAGTTTCTATGATGTGGACAGGGATGAAGCATTTAAATTTTCCATAGGATAACATTCCATGTGAGTTGCTCATGGATCATCCTATGTTTATTGAATAGGTTATGACTACAGTTTTTAGTCATGTACTGAGGAAATTGTTGCTAATTTTAACATTGTATTACTAGTACAGAGAGGTAGGAATTTTTATTTCATGTAGGTTGGACATAGGGTGACTCAATCCTCACCCCTTTGACTTAAATGACATCTGATCATACACATTTGGACGCTTCATGGATTTGAATCTTCCATGGATGAGTTTTCAAATATGATTTCCAAGTTAGAGTCCCCATTAATAGAATAAAAAGGAGTTAGAGTACCAATGCTTAGATGAAAATGGTAGGTTGGAGGCTTGAGCCACACTTTGGGTAAAGATGATGGACACATGAGTGGGTGGCTCTGGTCACATGGCGAGTCAAGGAAGAACTGAATTGGTAATGCATGGGTGTGTGGACCCTGGGAACTCAACATCAGAAAATATGGTTAATAGAAGGGAGGCACTGAGGAGAGGCCCTTAAGAGGTTCCTAATTAATATTATAGGTTAAAAAGGTGGTTCTTACATGGATTGGGGTCCTTTCAGAGGATAGGGGATTTGCAAAGGAGGATGTTTTGTGTAGATGATGTACTTTTTAGGATCCATGTTTTGTTTGATTCATGATCTTTGGGAGGTGTATCAACCAGGATCGATTTAGTAAGTCAAATTGTTGGGGAACATCCCTAAAATATCAAACTAAACGGGAATTTATATGCAAGGGGTTTAGAATATTGGAGGTTCTGGTGAATAGAGATGTGATTTATGAATGGGCAAGGATCTGTGGGTCCGAATGTCATTTTCCCAAAGACACCACCGACCCTTTTCTAATTTGTGTGTCACTTATCAACATATAATGGTGATTCAAATAGGTACCTTAATTCCCTCACATGTTCGGAAATGAAACTCTCTACTAAATGTTTTTGCGTTCTTTACCCGTTTGTGATGGAGGCGGGATTTACGAAACATACTATTTAGAGGGATTTTTTTAATTTTGCTTGTATTCAATCTAAAATAGCCATTACATCCCCAAAAATTCCCATGAAATTTTTATTTTAGCATCAACTTTTATGAATATTAATTATAATTTACATTCATTGATCTTTTCTCATGGAATCTAGTGATTGTTTCTCTTAGTTATATGGGTAATTTTGACGATGTTGATGAATTTCCATTTTTGGGAACTTGTATGACCACTTATAATATAATCCATTACCATTAAATTCTATGAGAGTGTTCACATAATAAAATATAATTTTTTTATTATAAATAAATTATTATCATTTGTTTTTATTTTTTCATATATTTTTTATTCATTCATTAATATAAAATTTTAATAAAATGCATGGTTATTTAATCACGCTTCATTCAAAATTTATGTGATTTTATATGTTCAAGAACTAGGAATTAATGATTGGATTTTGAATTTATAGGTGACATGGATTCTATCTAGTAGGTATGGGTACATGGTATTAGTATTAACATTACACGTAGTGTACCATATATATCTATATTATGATATGAAATGGGTTACTGAAGACAGGAGTAGTAAATACCATTTGAAGTGCATTAATTAGAAAATAAATAATTATTATTCTAGAATGGAAAATTATTTGGCAGAAAACATGGTGTTCAACTAGTGTAGATGCAAATTTCTCACTTTTTAATCAGAATATATATCACATAATCAACTTTCTGAAATGTGACTATTGTATTTATAATAGAATAATGGGAATTCTAATTAATCAACAATGATTTTTCCTGATATTTAGATTTCTTATGCAACATATAGCTCATAATATTTTATGAATAAAATAATCTTCAGTTCCCTAGGAATGTTTTATCAAAAACTAGAAAATTGGTATTCATAGAGTATAGAATATTAGTAAATAACAAGTACCCAAAAAAGAAACTATACTGGCACCGAGTAGTATATATAGATAGATAAAGAGTGACATAAATGTCTTATAACTCATTATTTCACATTGATTTGTCAACCAATAATTAATATAAGTAAATAAAATATAAACCAATTTTCAAATTAAAATGTAATTACCTATCTTGCAGCATGAGTGCATACTATGTAACATGGTTTCTAGAATTAATAAATTATGAAATTATTACATGTTATGATATATAAACTATTAATGAAGAAGATTATTTTCCATATTGAAATTTATGATGATGTTTTCTTTTCATTTAGGATAGATATTATCTTAAGTGATTAATTTTTTTTTGTTATTAATGTTATTTATTCCAGAATATTTATCTTTGTAACAATGAATGGATTGAAATGCATGTAGGTTTATTTAGATTTTTGTTTTTTTCTTTTTATTAGATGATCATGAGAATAGAATAAACTATTTATGGTATTGGATAAGATTAATTTATTATTAAATTCATGATGATGGTTTCTTTGTTGTTCCCACCACTTAATTACGTAATCGCATGTGTTCCAGTGATTTATATTATATAATACTTATAAAAAGTCCATTGGTTCCCCTATCTTTCATGTGAGTAAATGTATATGTAATTGATGCATCTCACATGTGAGTGGTTGAAGTTCATCTGTGGAGATGGGGATTATACAACCCACAAGGTACACATGATCATAGATGGAATTAAACATCTCAAACAAGATGTGGCTCTAAGAATTATTTCTCTATAATGGATAAGTTTATTATATAATATAAAATACAACAATTAGAAATTCTCACTATCATTCCACTTTATATATTTTGTTGAAATCAACTTTCATGATTATTTAATATTCAAATCTCAATCATTATATAAATTAGTTAACAAGAATAAAATAAGAAATAAATATAAATGTGAAATATGTGGAAATATTATATAGAAAATTTTAATCACATCATTAAAATCCATTTATTATTGACAAACGCTTAATAATATAAATTGGGAAATTTACAGATAAAGATAAAAATTGTTTAAATAAATTTATTATTCAAATATCATATACTACTTTTCTGAAATATAACCATAGTTCAATGTGCTTGACGCACATTCATAAGGGTACATGATATTATTGGGGAATTTATAGACTGATTTTTGGGTCAACATAATTATATTGCAGTTAAGGGTTGACCACCTCAATGAAACACAACTTAACTAGTAGGAATGTGTTGAGGAAAACGAATTGCATGATTTCTTGGTTGGAGAGTTCAATCAACACATAATATTTATGTATGTTAATTAATTTGTATTGTTACATTTATCTAAATATCATTTAATATATTTCAATCCTCCATATGGGTAATAAGTTGGGTCATATAGATCACTTAAATTAAAAATTAATTATATTCTATAATAATGAAGGATTACCTTATATATATCTCAAATATTTAGGAGTGGTATAAGTTTGTGCACATTGTACTATTCCATTAGTGGAAATATTACACTCTAGAATCACATGTACATAAAGTGACTAGTAATGAGGCTATTGGGGGGGGGACTCTCTCTCTATAAATCACATAGTTCCTGAGGAAAATGTCTAATGATTTAGTATATCTACCATTTCTTACATGTCATTGATCAATCATGTGTAAAATTATTTTTATATCATATTGTATCACCTTTTTCGAAATTATCTTGAGTTGGTTAAATTAAATAGATATGTGATATTCAAGTAACTATTCATGCTCATTCATGAATATTTGGAGTCATAAAGGCCACCTATAGTAATTGTGATTAGATACATAGAAAAATTAAACATCACGAGATTTACTGATCCATATTTTCCACACAAATATGTTAGCCTATAATATCTATCATATGGATTTTATAATTTCATTTTCAATTTTAATATGATAAATATTCATAAGAATCTCTTCGGACTCCTTAAATTGATTAATCAAGTTGATATGGGCATGCAGTTAGGAAAAATAAGATTTCGTTATAGTGAATTAATTGAAATAGGACCCATGAATCATTCCATGTATAATAATCATAAGTACCCTACATCTATATATATGATTTTAAAGATTTTATAAATGGAATTTTATGTGTTATACTTAACATGTGTAAATATGTTCCAACATAACATGAATTTTACTACGTTGAATAAGAACGAGGAGCTCGAAGTGTGTTCATTATCTGGTGTAACATTTCTATATCTTTTTATTTGTTATTTACCAATTTTTTTCATAATCAAATATATATCAATGTACAATGAATAATTAAATTTTAGAATACATATTGAGGATATGTGGATTATCAAACTACCAATAGAAAAAAACATGTTTCTATGACTATAGAATACTACAATCTTTTATTGTAAAAATAGACATTCGGGGTTTTAAAAAACCATCATTATGTACCTAATATTATGAAAATAATAATTTCTATATCCTTCCAAGATACATATAGATTTATTATCAAATTTTTAAATATATGAAATATTATTTGTAATGAAAAAAATATGTCACTATATGATACATATAAATAATAATCTTTGGGTATTTAATTGAAAAAACTGTGTAATTTCAATTGAAAATAGATAAAATTCACAATACTCATGTCACAAAAAGTTTTGGAATTATCGATTTGTTACTGTAAATGAGAAGTGATTGAAAATTCTCAATTATTATATCCATTTAGATTATATTGGACAATAACCACATGATAAATATCTTTCATGATTTGAATGAAATATAACAAAACCCCCTTTTGGTGGGTTGTGTGAGAGAGATGTAAAGCTTCTAGAAATTGTACACATTAATATATGTAGAAATTTTTATATAGAATCTACATGTTCATATTCATACATCATTACATTTGATGATTAAAAGAGTAAACTGGATGTGTTTACTTATTGTTGTATATCTATAAATTCTTTTAGATAATAAAATATTTCCTAAATATGGTTGAGATTCATAATAGCGAGTAGATAAAGAATCATTAATTTGATTAGGATAGTGAGTATCTTAAAAAATATTTCCTCTACTATTTAAAGAATTTTAAGGTTCTATATATATTAAAACCTCTCTAAAATGATAATGGATTGGTTTTAGTGATATGTGTAATTAAACCATTCATGATATGGTATGGTTGAAAAGGATCTATGAAGATAATCTATTATCAATTTGGGGATTCACATTACATGAAGTATACACACATCTTAAATTGAGTTCCATCTAAGCAATAAAATTTAATACCATATTAATTAATGTATAGAATGAATTAAATATTGTATCATACATGATTATGTGGTTGAGAGGGAATTTTTAATGATAAACGTTTCAATAAACTATAATATAGTTAAAAGATTGTAGATTTATAGGCTATCTCAAGGAAACATGGTTATTTTATCTATATATCCCATTATACTTTAAATTCAATGTGTCATGATAAGCCTCATTTCTTATTAGGGACAAAATATACAAAATAGTTATTTGGAGTATGATTTATTTTAATGATGTTAACATTGAATGTTTTCATGATTTGGTAAATAAATTTTTTTTACATGTCCTTGTAAAAGTTATTGTTCCTAAGACACAAGTACTATATTGGATCACTAGAGTGGTTTAAGAACCACAATGATATGGATATCTAGTCATCGATAATACTGACACATTATTTGTGGATAATATTGACCCCTTATTACAATAAGGATAAAAATATATCAAAATATATAAGATGGTATGATTTAATGAATTATGAGATGTATTTCTATTAGAAGAACCCCGTATGCGGTCCAGAAAATCCTGCAGTTGATGCAATGTATGTAGGATATAATTGATTTTTCAAGAGAATGCTTGTCTAGATCATTAATGTCAGTACCTATAATGAATTATTAGTAGTTAAAGGGTTTAAAAAACAACATATTATAGACTAAGATCCAATATTTTCTATAGATTCCATGGTTAAATTTATTTAAATTCTGTTATCTATAAAAACATTTCATGACTCAGTTATTTGGTTGATGGATGTCAAAACATCTTCATATAACATGAAACCTAATGATAATTTTTATATGATGAAACTATATGTTCTTATGAAAATAAATGTTTCTAACAACTAATAAAAGTTGAAGTATTTCCTTCAGGGATTAAATAAATAATATAGGTCATGGAAAAATTAGTTTTATGAATATATAAGAGAATCTTGTTTCATATATAAGTAATGTGATCCATGTTTCCACAAATACTTTAGTGGAGTATGAATCATTATCCTAGTATTATATTTCCATTACATTTTAGATATTTTAAATAAAACACCAGTTTTACAGATATATTTGGAATGGATGGAATAAATTTTCACTATAAATGACATATGTGTAACAAAAAAAATAAGGAAGATCATTTCAGTTGTGATATATATCAAACAATATTCATGTTATATGTCAACATATATTAATTTAAAAGATACTAATATTATTAATTATTGAAAAATACAATAGGGTACTAGTTATAGTGCCACATTTTATACATTTCTACAAAAAATGTGTCATCATAAATAATAGTAGATAGAAAAGATGTGTACGATCACATATGAAATAATTATATGATGGATCGTGTATTCCTTATTTTATACCAAATTGTTTTTTATAATTCAATGTTCCTGATTGGATGATATCAAGAAGATCCATGTGAACAAAATTGTACTTTTTGTAAGAACCCGGTTCTTACTTTTGAGGTACGGGTTTCTTCTTTTCTTCCTTCCTTAAGTGTTTTTGAGAAAATATGGGAAATGGGGAAAATCATGAATTTTGGAAAGTACACGCCATGTACTTTGTCCACACGTCGTGTACTTCCGGCTGTGTGGAATGAGTAAACATGGCATGTGGCAATGCCGGCGATGAAGGGTGTAGGAACTGACTACACGCCGTGTAGGGGTCCTTTACACACTGTGTAGTCAGTCGGCAGGTGAATTGTAAGGTGGTGGCCAGCTGTGGGGCAGCACACATCGTGTACTCATGAAGACACGCTGTGTAGTCATGTCGGTAGATGAACAGTGCCATGCTGGCGGGAAGCCTCCAGAGGAATAGTTTAAAAATGGGAAGTACACGCCGTGTACATTGTTTTTTTCACTTAAAAGGGGAAGTATCCTCCCCTGTTCACAGGGAAGGCTTAGAACTGGATGGGAGCTCGGGAGAGGACAGAAGAACCTTCGTAGATCCGCTGAGCGCACTTCAATAATCCATTTCCGCCTTGGACGATCTCGTTGGAACCACACTGGTAAGCCCTCCACTCTTCTATAATGGTTCTTGCCAATTCTTCCACTAACGAGAGTTATTTACATTTAAGAGAGAATTATTTTACCTCAGATCTACGACATTCTTAGACGTTTCAGAAGGTGTCGTTCGCGTATAACACTCGTTGGCGTTTATGGTAGGTGGCTTGGTGTTTTTTTCAATTATTGTGCGTTTTGTGCATTTTAGGTGCCACGAACCCATGTTGGGGTGTCATGTGGATGAGGCCGGGGCTATTTTAAATACATATAATTGCATAGGTAATTAATTATGATAATAAAATTCTGGTTGGGATCATTTCCTAGATCCAGGACCACCCCAGGGGTGCGTTCCACTGTTTAGTCATTTGGCCAGGATACCCGAGGGTATGCCTTTAAAGTAATGATTGTATAATTTCCTTGAGAGGAATTTCTTGTGAATGTTTATATACATTTTGGGAATGGCCCGGTTACTCGTGCCTGAGGGCAGTGTTTGCTTAGCCTGTGGGTGTTGTTTTTCTTATCCTGAGGGCAGTTGTTATCACAGCCTAAGGGAAACTTCTTTCGTGCCTGTGGGCAGCTGATTCTGTGCCTGTGGGCGACACTTCCTACGCCCGAGGGAAATATCTGTACGCCTGTGGGAAGATTATTGTGTTGGATACTCTTTACCTGAGGGTAGTTGTTTATGTGTATGATGAAATTAGCAGTTTACTTAGAATATTAATTGTGGTGATATTTTAAATTAAATGATTAAAAGGATATTAAAATGGAAATATAATTGGTTAAGTTAGTTACTTTTAGTACTGCTTACTTTTATTGCATTTTACTACTGCACACTGTTGTTGCATGTTTTAAACACAGTTGAGCATGTGACTTTGGTGGGTTCCTACTGGGATTTATTTCTCACACCCTATTTGGGCCATGCTTTTCGGCCCAAATAGATTACGTTTCTGCAGGTGTAGATAAGGGAATGAGTCCCTATACAGGTGCTTGATTGCAGTTGAGGATTTGGGGAGCATGGGACCGAGCGTAGGCTTGCGATGCTACCATCTGTTTTTTTTCTATACTATGTATTGTATTATATTATAGTGTAACATGTTCTGGCTATTTTCCTAGAACGTGTGGCATGTCACATCGTCATTTATATACTGGTTGGTTATTTCTACTATAGTTGTTGATTCCAGTTAATTATGGGTATTTTCTTTCGCTGTTGTATGTTTTATTTCGTATTTAGATACATTACACTTTGAGAAATGAGTGCATAGTTTCCCACTATCAGACCTAGGCCCTCACTACTAGTCGGTAGCCTCTGGCGTTTGGGGAAATGCGCTTGAGGTCTTGTGGCGAACCGGGTTCGGGGCACCCATTGTGTGGCACCCGGAACCGGGACGTTACAAAGTGGTATCAGAGGGATTATTTTCTTTGACTTACTATTTGGAGCCATAGTCAGGGAGAAGACGAACGGTAGTTGGTGATGAGTTGTGCCCGGGCATAGCTAACCCGTGTACAGGGAAAAACCAATTTACCTTGTATTGCAATTTTAATGATTTTTCAATTTACAGTTGATTTGATTTGACCGTTGGGTGACACACTTGTATTGTACTGTTTATATTTTATCTATGGGTTCTATTTAGTTGCAACCCTATGAGATGAGGGTATTCCATCTCATGCATCATATAGGAACATTCTAGATATCACATGCCATGCATAGTTTCCATGCCATGTAGGTGCATTAGAAATTGCATGTTGTTGTGATAGTTGTTGTGCTATAAAAGTATGCTGTTGTGATATCTGCTTGATAAATACCTGCTTTGGGATATTGTATTTTCTTGTGTGGGAATGTTTAAAGAATGGATGCTAAACTCTATTTTTTGGGGAGTATGGGCCCCCATTGATCGGAATTTAGAGGCTCATTAGCTGTTTATATTGTTATAACACAGATAAGATGTCAAACCTTGATTCGTGGGGAGTATGGGCCCTCACAGATCATATTGCAAGTTTATATATGGACGACCAGGGGACATGTTAGATGGATTTCCCTCTGGTGGTTGATCATTTCGGGGATGTCTTCTCAGACGAATTTTTTGGTCTACCTCCGAAACCTGAGGTGGATTTCTCTATTGATCTTGTGCCAGTAGCAGCACCAGTGTCCATTCCTCGTTATAGGATGGCTACACCTGAGTTGCAGGAGCTCAAGAGGTAGTTAGAGGAGTTACAGGCGAAGGGTTTTATCTGACCCAGTACTTCTCAATGGGGTTCTCCAGTCCTTTTTGTGAAAAAGGCGGATGGTACCCTCAGACTCTGTGTGGGTTATCGGAAGCTGAACCAGTTGACGGTAAAGAACCGATATCCATTACTGAGGATTGATGATCTTTTTGATCAACATTGAGGAGCATGAGTGCTCTCGAAGATTGACCTGAGATCATAATATCGACATCTGTGCATGAGACCATCAGATATACCACTTATAGATTTCATGAGCTGATATGGTCTGTATGAGTACTTGGTTATGCCGTTCGGACTCACGAACGCACCAGCAGTTTTCATGGCTCTGATGAATCATGTGTTCTATCCTTATCTGGATTCTTTTGTGATAGTATTCATGAAAGAAATCTTGGTGTACTCTCACACTCGACACGACCATGACACCCATCTTGAGGTTGTATTGAGTGCACTGAGAGAGCTTCGGCTATATGCTGAGCTCTAAAAGTGAAACTTTTGGATAGACCAGATTCACTTCCTGGGTCATATCATCTCAGAGGCAGGTGTTGTAGTAGACCCAGAGAAGGATAAAGTAGTAGTTTCCTGGGAGCATCCTAAGAACGTGTTTGAGATACGAAGTTTATTAGGACTGGATGGTTACTACAGATGCTTCATACAGGACATCTCCCACTTATCAGCACCGTTGACGGGTCTGACTAAGAAGGGCGTGAAGTTCGTTTGGTCAGAAGATTTCGAGACAGACTTTCATGACCTGAAAGTAAGGTTGACATCAGCACCGATCCTGATACTCCCAGAGCAGGGGAAGATCTATACAGTTTAATGTGATGCATCAGGTATTGGGCTTGGAGTAGTGTTGATGCCGGGCGATTGAGTTATTGCGTACAGGTCTTGGCAGTTGAGGCCACATGAGAGGAATTACCCGACACATGATCTTGAGTTGGCTACAGTTGTTCATGCGTTTCATTTTTGGAGACTTTATCTCTTGGGAGATAATTTTTTGGTTTTCACCAACCAAAAAATCCTCAAGTATATCTTTACTCAGATTGACTTAAATCTGAGGTAGAGGAGGTGGGTCAAATACCTACAGTCCTTCGATTTTGAGATTGCCTATACACCTAGTAAAGGTAATGCAGTAGCTGATGTACTGAGTAGAAGGACTCAGATACAGGCTGTGCAGGAGGCCAGTGGTGAGTGGCAGCTCATGGCCTTATTCTCTGAGATGCATCTGGAGGTGGACGATAGTCAGGGGAAGACTTATCTTTCCTCGTTAGCTATGACTTCTACCCTCCTTGATAGAGTGAGGATGAGACAACTATCAGATTCAGAAGGCCTAGTTCTACAGGAGTCAGTGGCAAGTGCAGACCCTCCTCCTAGGTGGATGATAGACGATGACGAGGTTCTACGTTTCCATGGATGAGTATGGGTTCCAGGGGATATACGCGAGAAGCTGATGCAGGATTTTCATGCTTCCGCTTGGGAAGTTCATACAGGGGTTACCATGGTGTACCGTGACTTGAGACGTCAGTACTGGTGGCCGGGTATGAAGAGGGATATAGCTGGTTTTATTATGAGGTGTTCCACCTGTCAGTAGGTGAAGGCGGAGCATCAGAGGCCAGCCGGACTATTATAACAGTTACCCATTTAGGAGTGGAAATGGGATGATGTCGCGATGGATATCGTTACTGGTTTTCCGAGGTCACCTCGAGGTAATGATGCCGTACGGGTCATTGTGGATAGACTCATGAAGGTATCCCACTTTTTTCCGATCAAGGAGACCATCAGGGTTGACGAGCTCAAAAAGTTTTATATCCAAGAGATCGTACATCTTCATGGGTTACATCGCTCTATCGTTTCAGATAGGGACTCCGACTTTACGTCTCATTTATGGAAGAAATTTTAGAGGGAACTGGATACATTGGTGCTTATAAGAACAACTTACCACCCTCAGACTGATGGCCAGCCAGAGCGTACGATACAGGTGCTAGAGGACATGCTGCGTGCATGCGTCCTGGACTTTGGGGGCTCTTTGGAGGAGCATATACCCCTAGTCTAGTTTTTCTATAACAATAGTTTTCAGGCGACTAACGAGATGGCACCATACGAGGATTTATATGGTAGGGCTTTCCGATCACCATTGTGCTGGTTAGAGGCAGGTGAGGCACCCTTACTGGGACCACGTCTCATGCAGGAGACTTCTGAGAATGTACAGTTGATTCAGAAGCAGATGGCTACCACACAGTCTCATTATAAATATTTTGCTGATCGCCGCAGATGACCTTTGGAGTTCATGGTCGGGGATCAGGTTTTCTTGCGTGTTTCTTCGAGGCTGGGACACAAGAAGACCAGTAGACATGGTAAACTTTCACTGAGGTATGTGGGTCCATTTGAGATTCTGGAGAGAGTTGGGCTGGTTGCCTATCGGTTGCAGTTACCGCAGTGGCATCGAGCCATTCATGATGTCTTCCATGTGTCTCAGTTTCATCGCTATCATTCAGACCCATCTCACACCTCTCATCCAGAGGAGGTTGAGCTTTAGATGGATGTGTCCTTTGAGAAGAATCTGATTTGTATCGTTGACAGGAGCACACAGGTTCTCTGAGGCCGGTTAGTTCCTCTCATACGGGTGCTATGGAATCATGGATGAGTGTAGGAAAAAACCTGGGAGCGGGAGACCGACGTTCATGCTCAATGGCCAGAGTTGTTCACGGCTTTATCTTCTCCACCCTTGGAAGGGCAATTCGGGGGAGAATTGCTTTAAGGGGGGAAGTTTGTAAGAACCCGGTTCTTACTTTTGAGGTACGAGCTTCTTCTTTTATCATTTCCTTAAGTGTTTTTGAGAAAATATGGGAAATGCGGAAAATCCTGAATTTTGGAAAGTACACACCGTGTACTTTGTCCACACACTGTGTACTTCTAGCCGTGTAGAATGAGTACACATGGCGTGTGTCCATGTCAGCGATGAAGGGTGTAGGAACCGACTACATGCCGTGTAGGGGTTCTTTACATGCTGTGTAGTTAGTTGTCCAGTGAATAGTAAGGCGGAGGCTAGCTATGGGGTAGCACACGCCGTGTACTCATGAAGACATGCCAAGTAGTCATGTCAGCAGATGAACAGTGCCGTGCTGGCAAGAAGCTGCCAGAGGAATAGTTTAAAAATGGGAAGTACACGCCATGTACTTGGAAGTACATGCCCTGTACTTTGTTTTTTTCGCTTAAAATGGGCAGTAGCCTTCCCTGTTCATAGGGAAGGCTTAGAACCGGACGGGAGCTCGGGAGAGGATGGACCAACCTTCAAATATCTGCTGAGCGCACGTCAGAAATCCATTTCCGCCTCCGATGATCTCGTTAGAACCACACAGGTAATCCCTCCACTCTTCTATAATGGTTCTTGCCAATTCTTCCCCTAACAAGAGTTATTTTTGTTTAAGTGAGAATTATTTTTGCTCAGATCTACGATGTTCTTGGGCGTTTCAGAAGGCATCGTTTTCTTATAACGCTCGTTGGAGTTTAAGGTAGGAGGCTTGGTGTTTTTTTCAACTATTGTACATTTTGTGCGTTTTAGGTGCCACGAACCCATGTTGGGGTGTCGTGTGGCTGAGGTCGTGGATATTTTAAATAACTATAATTGAATAGGTAATTAATTATGATAATAAAATGCTAGTTGGGATCATTTCCTGGATCCAGGACCACCCCAGGGGTGTGTTCTACTATTTAGTCATTTGGCCAGGATACCCGAGGGTATGCCTTTAAAGTAATGACTGTAGAATTACCTTGAGAAGAATTTCTTGTGAATGTTTATAAACATGTCGGGCATGGCCCGGTTACTCGTGCCTAAGGGTAGTGTTTTCTTAGCCTATGGGCATTGTTTTGCTTAGTCCGAGGGCAGTTGTTATCATAGCCTGAGGGAAACCTCTTTGGTGCCTGTGGGCAGTTGATTCTATGCCTATGGGCGACACTTCCTATGCTTGAGGGAAATATCCATATGCCTGTGGGCAGATTCTTGTGTTGGACACTCTTTACCCGAGGGTAGGGGTTTACATGTCTGAGGACATTTGCTGTTTACTTAGAATATTCACTGTGGTGATATTTTAAATTAAATGAGTAAAAGGATATTAAAATGGCAATATAATTGGTTAAGTTAGTTACTTTTAGTACTCCTTACTTTTATTGCATTTTACTACTGCACACTGTTGTTGCATGTTTTACACACAGTTGAGCACGTGCCTTTGGTCGGTTCCTACTGAGATTTATTTATCACACCCTGTTTGGGCCATGCTTTTCGGCCCAAACAGATTATGTTACTGCAGGTGTAGTTAGGGGAAAGAGTCCCTATATAGGTTCTTGATTTCTGCTGAGGATTAGGGGAGCATGGGACCGAGCTTAGGGTCACGGTGCTGCCAGCTATTTTGTTTTGTTTTTCTATACTCTTTATTGTATTGTATTGCAGTGTAACATGTTCTGGCTATTTTCCTAGAACATGTGGCATGTCGCATCACCATTTATATACAGGTTGGTTATATCTACTATAGTTGTTTATTCCAATTAAGTATGGGTATTTTCTTCCGCTGTTGTATGTTTTATTTCGTATTCCGCTATGTTACACTTTGAAAAATGAGGGCATAGTTTCCCCACTATCAGAACTGGGCCCTCACTGCTAGTCGGAAGCCTCTGGCCTTTGGGGAAATGCGCTTGAGGTCTTGTGGCGAACCGGGTTCGGGGCACCCGTTGTGTGGAACCCGGAACTGGGATGTTACAATAGCTATTATTTTGTATCAAAGGCATAATGAGGATTCATTTGGGGGTATTTTGAATATGAGATGTTCTAGTCATTAGAGGATATATAGATAATAGATTCTAGAAAAATGATCAAAATTAATAATCAATACATACATTCAATATAAATAGAATATATTGAGACCCATAACTTTCAAACATATATATTACATCTTTTTAGTTGAATATTTGATACATTACCCAAATACACTCTTGAGGACCATAATATTTTATTATCTTTGGAGATAGGTTATAAACTCTTCATTTGGTGAAAGATCTTCAATATATCCCATAATTATCTTCCCATTTATCACCCATTACAATCATTCCCTACTACAAACCAATATTCATAATTTAGATAATGGAAAAAAATGAAATCATGAGTTCAGATGACCAGTAAGTGTAAAAAGGGAGATACATAAGCATAACATGAACATAATTGTATGAGAATGTGATAAAAACATTTAAAAAACATTCCCAACATATGAAATATCATACAAATGAGTCCTGAAAACATGATTGGATGTTTATGAAAAATAAATCAAAAGGAAATCAAAGAACATGATCCAAGAGAGCATAAATCTAACACCTTGAGATTTTGTTAATTATTTTTTTCAAATAAATTTATCCTTTTTGTTATTTTTCATTAATCTTGAAACAAAAGATAGATTATTTTGAAAAAAATAACTATGTATGGTTTGTGTTATACACAACACTAAGTTAATCTTTCACTACAAAAAACATAAAAAATAGATATTTCTATATAGAACATTGAATATA
Organism: Viscum album; assembly: GCA_963277665.1. NCBI lineage: Eukaryota > Viridiplantae > Streptophyta > Magnoliopsida > Santalales > Viscaceae > Viscum > Viscum album. The sequence goes on from OY728121.1 coordinate 1,967,507,562, forward strand.
GGTTGTGTGACATGCACCAATGAAATTCTTCAATGACTTGCATAACATACAAGACGTAGTTTTACCGAACAATAGTATATAATTAAAATGTTATTACATAATATAATATGATATAACCAAGAGTTTAAAATACAGTTTATGAATACTATTAACTTATTTATTAAATGATATGATTTACAAAAATATAGGATGAATTTATTAGTTTCCAATTAATTAGAAATGTAAATAAAACTTGATTGAATATAAAATAAAATATTATTATTTTTATGGAAACAAATATGTTTGACCCTAATAAATTAAATTCATTATAATTATAAAGTTATATTAATTTAAAATATATTTTATATATTAAATAAAACAATTTTAATATTCATCTAATAGATTTGATAGACATAAGATATGAACAAACCCAATTTTATGGTTAAAAACCAATATTTTTATTAAGGAATTATTACCGTCTTTTAGTGGTGAAACCATTTTAAATAAAATTTTTGGAACATTTATTGAACTGATATGTCAATATAAACTTCAACTTTGAAATAGGATTATAAGAATTCAGTTCTGTTATGTTTTTGGTATTTTTCTGTGATGTCTAATTTTTTAATGAATATTGAAAAATATTGATTTTTTTTCAAAAATACTTTTTAATATAATTTATTTAAACGATATATTATATATTTATTTAGTTTAAAATTTTAATTAGTTAATATTTTTATCTGTTAATTCAATTTATTTCATTGAATTAATTTTCAATTTGAAATTGGGTATGAAAACTTAGCAAACCTTTGAATGTTTTTAAATTAAAAACGTGCATTGTCGCCCCGCCTAGAACATTAATTTTGAATTAATATCTGCCACTTTTATGATTTGGATTTTAAAAAATAGATTCCCAATTTGTAATCAGAATAATTTATAATTTATAATATAGTAATCCTACATTTTTATCAATTTTTTTTATTGAAAATAATTAATATTAATTACATTGATTAAGGTAAAATTAAGCTTAACTAATGACTAACCCTTAAATGTAAGACACAATATTACTTTTAACATGTAAAAAAACCATTGGATGTCCATATTTGGACACTATTATCCCTTTTATCAACTGTGGTACATTATGGGAGCCACTGTAGATGGGAAAAAAGTGGGTGGAATTCATTTTCCAACGATTTACAAGAGTGCCACTCCTCCTCCACTATAAATAGACCTCCTCTCCTCAACTTATTTACACATCTAAAACTAAATTGTTTATAAAAATAACTACTAAAATATCCTCCCAAAAACCAATCATTAATCTTTTGATCCTCCCTTCAAGAAGAAAGTATTCCCACAAATCCCTCTGGTTTAAACCAAAAGGAGTTACCGATTAAGTGGTAGTACTCAAACTCTTTTATTTTATTTTCTTTCTCCACTAAATCATTTAATCTTATTAAATTATTATATAGAATCACCAGTATACACAATATAATGTCATGACTTTCTGATATGGTTTGGGTATATACTTACACACACAACCATCTAATATGTGACGAATATACTCTTTATTTATATGATGAACTATCGTCTCACAAATCAATGATTGTTCATTCTTCCATTAACTCCTATCATGGTGGGAATTATGATTGAAAATCCATTTATTTATAATATATAATATATTTATTATCTATTTAATATTCAATAATATTTTTACCACACACATCTTTATACATTCCATTTGGTGTAAATACGATAATTTCATTTGAGGAAGTGAGGACTACCGCCCCATCAAAGTGAAGAGACTCATTCACAGAATAATTGAAATTTATAACGGATGGTTTCATTTAAAAATGTGTAAAATAAAAAAATATTTATTATATTAATGACATAATTACATTTCTGAAAATATGATATAAACCATTATCTTTATTACCCTTTCAAACACTTAAAAAGTGATAACGTCGTCTGTGGTCGTGTGGACTACCACTTTCTCAACACAATGTGATTCCTTTTACATAAAAAGAATTATATATTTATGTATGTGTGATTACACAATATTTTATTTATGATATAATTATCATATTATAATGACTAATGTTACTTATCTTCTTTCCAAAATGATCATTGCGAAATTGGAATGTTACTCATGTGTACGTACGACATACTCTCCATGATTGCAACATTGATTCATTTTTAGTAAACATATTTAATGATTGTTTTTAAAAATATAATTAATTTATAAATATTATAATAATTTCATTATTATTATTCTATATCTATTTACATAATAATCCCATTTACCATAGTTGACCAATTAAAGCTGCTTTTAACACACAAATCGAATTTGGTCAAAACACCCGATATAAAATTAATTGATTAAGTAGCTGTGTAAAACATAATAATAAGTAAATTGAAAGTAACAATAAAATTGAAAATGGTTTTTATGAATGTAATTAACTGACATATGTTAATTCTTTATGAATACAATGACACACGAGACAAGTCAAACTCAAGGTAAGGGGATTTCGTATCACTTTTTATTACCATGAGATACATGATTTATTTACCACACATTCCTTTTATGTGGTGTGTATAATGACCATGGATTCATCCATTTATTATTTTAATTAAATTTATTTGTAGTTAATTATCCAATTTATGATCTTTATTTCATGTGGTTTATGTTTCAAAAGTCACCAAATCTGTAAAATAGTTTTGTCTAAATTTACCTTTTTTGAGACACATTTTTAAACCAAAATTATTTTTCAAGGTGTATATAATTCAATTTTAAATGTTATATCCTGAATATCCTTATTTTATTGATATTTTAAGCTTTATTTAATTTCATTTTCTTAAATTAAGAGTCTGATTCCAAGTTACCAAGTGACAAGAGTTTATTGAAACAATCTTATCGCTTTTTGAGATTGTCAATGAGTATGCTTCTTTGACTAAATTTTGGGATGCATATCTCAAGAATATTCATGAGTTTCATTATAATATGTGTATTAATGATTTATCCATATATTATTACAATTTTTACACTCTTTTTTACTTAATATAGTTTAGATGTTTTTTAAGAAAATATGATTGTATTTATCTCTTCAGTTGGGAATAAGTTTTATTTCCAAATTTTTATTTCAAAAATAGTCTCAAAAATGTTTTCAAAACATCCTTCAGGGTCATTTTAAAAGAGAAAGGATTTTAATATAATATTTTAATTTTTTCAATTCTTCAATTCTAATTTTTTCAAATCTATTTTCCAAGAAGAAGGTTTTCAAAATGTATTATTTTTTAAAAATAAAATTTCAATGAAAAAAAATGATATTTTCCTTAAGAAATGTTTTAAAAATAACATTCAAAATTATTTACCATATATGATAACATCTGTTTCTATTAATCATACATATCTAAGTAAATTATTTAATGTTTTCATTCATATTATTTCTCAGAATGGAATATTTTTTGATAACATGATGTTTATTAAACCCGCTTCTCATACACATGTTATATGATTTTGAAACCCACTTCTTTCTACGAGTTATTTTTATGATGAAATTATTATGAAACCTGAATTTACCAATAGGTCATGATATTATTACATTTTTATAATACCCATTACATTTCAAGGGATGTGATATTATTACATATGACCTTTTGTCATGTGTATGTATGATTTCATTATGATATGTGTGAGACCTATATCTCCCTCCAATGCATTGGGTAAAGATTTATATCTTAGGAGATAGAAATGTATATAATGACAAATAAACTTGGTTTAGTGTTACAGGTCTTGAATGAGGATTGAAATCTATTTAGTAATACATTTATGGAATGGTGTGTGAACCCGATTTAATAATAAAGTGCGGGAATGAGGTGTGAACCCAGTTCATTAAATGACTTTTTACACTAATCTGGGATTGGAAGTGATTCCTTAACTACTATGAAAAAAATATTATATTCTTATGTGTTTTCCACAACTCCATGTTTTATTTAAATCTTATGCTTCCATTTATTATATAATTTATTTTTTTTATGATTAATGTCTTATTAACTCTCATTATTTCTTCCATGAATTGCGTTTATGATCTATGATATGTAGGGTATGATCTTTCACTGGTTTGATCACATTATCGAACTCCTATTCACAAGATTATGCTTACATGTATCCCTTGTTTACCCTTACTGAGCATGTGAGATAACACATTTTTATGTTTTCTGCCATATGTAATGAAGATATGTTTTATGTATAATGTGTATACGAAGGGTTCAAGTCATGAAGAACATAGTGTGAGACAATTTATCTCACTTATATATCAATTTTCATGTTTCCATGTTTCGAAAGGCATTAGAGTGAAATAATATTTAGGTGTATATTTGTATAATGTTTTAATTATTCCAAAAAGTGATGTAATGATAATGTATGTAAATATTGGGTCTCTATAGTTGGTATCAGAGAAAAGGTTTAGTTATTATTTTGAAAAAATAATTATAAAACATTATTGATATTCCTAAGTATATTTCTAAGGATATGTCAAGGTATGTCACTAAAGATAAGTATAATGATGAGTTATCATTTAGGAAAATGTTAAAAATTTTGGTAAATGATAGAGTGACTGGTTTCTTAAAAATAAACCCCTTTCTAGATAATACAAGTGGATGTTACTCTGTCACAAATGTACCTAGGGGTAAAAACTCTAATAAGATGATCTGGGCCTCAGTCATGGTAATATTCTACCTGAAAATGGGCCCTGAAACACAGCTGGCTTGACACTCTCAAGGGATAGGATTTTGGAATTCATAAAACTCATCAAGAAACGTCACAAAACATTTTAATATATGTCGGATATGAATAATATTGGATTAAACAGGTGTGTTATAGATTAAATAAGGTGTCTTTATTTATACATCATATAAGTAATTATTTTCATGTCAATCTGGTTTTCTGATATGATACATAATTCTCACACTATCCTTGTGGTTTTTTTCAATGGAAGGAATTAGAAGAAACTAGATTAACATTTAATATGATGGATGATTCACTGATGAGTAGTCAAGTGGGATAATAAATAGATTGAAATATGTGGTGATCATTCCAAATAAGTTTTCACAGAACAATATTAACCACATATACCATAACCAACTCGTAGACTCCACAAGGGAGAGGAATAAGGAGTTTAATGAGAGTTAGGGTAATGGAGACCATGGAGGAAAGAAGATTATGTTTACTTTATGTCAATAATATGGAAATAATCACCTAAGTGAATGTTTTATTGGAATAATAATATGTTTTGACTATGTAAAATAAGGATGGAAAGAAACTGACATCAAGGAAAAAATGAAGAATTATTTTAATGAAATGGAAGATTATAATTAACTCTGTATGTCTTCATTGATGGTTTTGTGTTTTAATTGTTGAATAAATGATCTTTATAAAACTCAATGTCCTAAGAGGAAACTTCCTAGAGAGAATCACCAATGTGGTGATAGTAATGGTTACATTGCAGATGATGAAAAGACTACAAATGAAATGTGAAAAGAAATATGTATTATGTAATAGGATGAGGTGGCCATGTTAATGTAACAAGAATGAAGTGGAATGATAAAAGGTTTTATTCATTTGGATTAAAGAATTATGTTATATGAAATGTGAAATATATAAGTATTGTAATGTTTTTTTTTCTGCTAATAATTTACCAGAATACATTGAATGGATGTTATGGAATAAGAAAGTGATTTAATGGTAAGCTGATGCCCATGAAAAATACATGATTAAAGGATATAGAATAATTAATATGTTCTTCATGTTATTATACTATTTTTTGATAAATCTATACTGAATATAAGTAAATTGGATGGTGCTGATTACATTGGAACTAATTAAGGAATTGTTTACAAGCAGTTTCGGCTATCATGGATGATGTTTACAACTTCATAGATTTATGGAATATAACTAGTAATCTATGGAATAAGAAATAATTCATGTCATCCATAAGTATTTAAGGTAATCCAAGTTGTTATCATGATTTAAGAGAATATATGATGAGGGTGTTCACATGTTTCGAATGTGACAATAAATAGATACTTTTTGATATATGGGATAATCAATGTTAATATTATTTCATGACATTATTTATATGTTTTTGATGTTCATGATTCAGTAGTGTTATAAGGGTATCTATTAGTGAAAAGTTTATGTTAAACATCATATTAAGTACTTATGAACTAATTTTTAATGAAAAGCATGGTTAAAAGGCTATTTAGTAATTAAACATTTTTCAAGGATGTCTATTTTTTTATTTTGGAAATTATATTAGCATGGTTTTAGAAAAGTACATCATGTGTGTTGGGTGAAAACCAATCATGTACAGCAAGGCTGTGGTTCTTGAATCCATGACCAAAGGATGATAAAGGTTTCATGCCTACCACTGGCCTAGTGATGTCTAGGTTAATGTGTAATTATTTTTGTTGAATAATTATTAATGATGAAATATTAGAGTTACTTTTTATTCTTATAGATTAATGTATTAATAATATTGATTTTGAATAATAGTTAGAGATAAATAGTTATACATTTCATTCTTTTCACGAATTTATGTTATACAAAAAGTTTATTTTTTTACTTTAGGAATCAAAATTAATTTATAGACACCCATTTCTTGAATTAATGGATGAATTAGAAATATATTAAAGTAAAAATGATGAATGAAATTAGGTTTATGTAAATATAACAAGTAAGTATATTTCTATATATTATTGGTCAATAAAATAATTACTCAACATTAGGATAATGATTAGAAGAAATTTTTTTGTCCTACTACCTTAATTTTGTTAAATTGATGGCCTTTTTAAATCTTCACACATTTATGACTCTCACGACCTCAACTTTTCTTTGATAATTCATTTGTTTCTGATTGTTGAACTCAACCAATATCTATAAATATTTATGTTTTTCATCCATTACAATAATTAATCCCAATTTATGTTATCATATGTAAAAACCTAGTTCAAATTTTACATTAGGTAACCATTATGGTTCCAACTTCCCCTTTTAAGAAAAGTTTTGGTATCCATTTTTACGATGTGGGTTTCTATGAATGAATCCTTAAAGTATTAAGCTATTGATAACCCAAATTAATTTCAATGTAGAAATTTATTTTATGGGTTGTATAATGTAAAAACCCAATATTTGTTTAATTATTATTATTTTAATTAATTTTACCTTTTTGATATTTTTCATTTAACCCAACAATGAAGATAATTTATTTTGTATTAAAGCACTATGTTTGGATTAAGTTATACATAAATACAAGTTAAAAATTCACTTCAGAAAACATTAAAATTATATTCCTAAAATATATGTCATATTTCATTTCATGCAAAAATGACTTTCCTTGATGGCATGCGTAACACACTAGACCATGTTTTACAGAACAATAGTATATCATTAATATGTCATTACTTAATATAATAAGATATAACCATGTTGTAAATTAACATTTATGAATTGAATTAACTTATTTTTTAATATTTATTGTTTAAACAAATATAATATTAATTCATTGGTTACCAAATATTTGAAATGAATATGAAAACTGATTGAATATAAAGGAATATATTATTATTTTTATAGTTACAAAGCTTTTTTTACCATAATAAATTAAATTAAAAACAATTATTGAGAGATATTAATTTAATATATATGTTATATTTTCAATAAAATCATTTTTATATTTATATGATAGATTTTATAGACATAATATAAAAACAAACCAAATTTTATTCTTAAAAACCAATATTTTTATTAATGAATTTTTACCGCCTTTTTAACAGAGAAACCATTTTAAATCCAATTTTTGGATAATTTATAGATTTAATATGTCAAAATAATCTTAATAATTTAATTATGAACAATATAAATAGGTTATGATATTTTGTTTTGTATTTTTTGGGGAAGTTTTATTTTTTAATGAATAGTGAAAAATACTGAATTTAAGTTCAAACCTGCATTTTCATCTATGATATTTATAATGTTAAACTATATTTTTAATTAGTTTCAAAGTTTAATTAGACAATATTTTAATCAAATAAAAAATTATTTCCTTGAGATCAATTATCACCTTGAAATTGTTTATAAAAACTTGTCAAACGTTTGAATGTTTTTACTTTAAAAACCCTCATTGTCGACTTGACTGTGTGGTTACTATTAAATTAATTTCTACCACTCATGTGATTTGAATTTGAAAAAATGGATTCCATAGTAAGAATAATAATAATTTATATTTTCTAATATGGTTAACATACTTTTTTACCAAAAATATTAGTGAATGTAATTAAAATTAGTTACATCGATTTAGGTAAAATTAAGTTTAACTAAGGAGTACACCATAAATTTAAGCCCTAAAACGAAATATAAACATGTAAAAACCCATTTAATAGAAATATTTGTAATATATCCTACCTTTTATCAATTTGGTTCATTATGGGAGACACTTTACATGGAAAAAACATGGGTGAAATTTCTTTTTCTAATAAATTACAAGAGTGTCACTCCACCTCGACTATAGTGTGACTCCTATCCTCCACTTATTTACACCCATAAAACCAATTATGTTAGGCCAATTCCCGACTAAATATCCTCAAATAAATACTCAATTACATCTTTAATCCTTCTTTTTAGAATAATGTATTCCATGTAATCCCTTTGGTGGAATCCCAAAGGAGTTACCCAAATAAGAGGTAACACTCTCCCTCAAACTCCTTTCTTTTATTTTCTTTCTACACTACATAAATTCATATTATTACATTATTATAAAAAAATTAAATGATCCTCAATATTATTTTTTGTGATAAGGTTTCTACCTACACTCACACACACCTCCATATAATGGGTAATGAGCATACTCTTCATGTGTATGAAAAACCACCTCGCCAAAATGATGATTGTTAACTCTTTCTTTCTCACCTCCCATGGTAAAAATTATGATGGAAAATATTTTTATATATAATATATATTATATATCTATGTATTTAACCTCATTTAGTCAGTTTTACACACTTATCACTATACATTCCCTTCAGTGTAAATATGATAATTCCATTTCAGGAAGGGTGGACTATCGCCCCCTCAAAGTGATGTGTTTCATTAACACAATACATGGAATGTATAAAGGAAGGATTTAATTAAAAACATGTGAATTAAAAAACATATATACGATATTAATTACATTATTTAATTTCTTGAAATATAAAATATAACCTTTTTTTATTTCACTTTCATACACTTAAAAAGTGATAACGTCATTTTTGGATGTGTGGACTACTGCCTCATCGACACAATATGATTCCTTTTATATTATAAGAATTATATATATAAGTATATTTGAATAAATAATATGTTATTTATGATGTAATGATAATTATATAAAGATTAATGCTACTTATCTTCTTTATATAATGATCATTGAGAAGTGGGAATGTTACTCATTCATTTTTATGGCTTACTATCCCTATGATTGTAACATTGTTTCATTTATCACAACCATATAAATTTTTTGTGTTTAAAATTATAATTAATGTATAAATATCATTATTATTTCATTATTATTTTTCTAGAGATGTGTATGTAATTACCCGTTTGACCATAGTTGACCAGCCTATGTTTTTTTACAAATGAATAGAATTTGATCAAAACACACAGCATAAACTTAATTATTTAAGTAGTTGTATAAAACATCATAAAAAGTTAATTAAAATTAATTAAAAAGTTAAATTTTTTTGAATCATGTAATTAATTAACATAAGTTTATCATTAAAGAAAATAAATATAGCTACCCTCTCTTTTCAAACATAAACCTTACATATCATTTGTGGAATATATAAACATTATTCCAATAGAAACCAAAATGACGTAATTGGTCTAGTGAATTTGGAAACATGTAAATTTAAACACCGGTACATAAATAATACACATAATCCCCCACTATGTTGATCTTGAATAGAAATATTCTTAAACACCTCAAACATAATACATATAATCATAACCTATGGGAAAAGAAACATAAAAAGGGGTGAGCGTAGATTCTCATTAAGGGTAAACAAGGGATATATGTAAGAATAAACATGATCATATGGCTATGAAAATGTGATCATGAAAATATAATATCATACCCTTCATATCAAAGATCATAACATGCATCATGGCATAAATATTGGATGTTCATAAGACACGAATCTTAATGATATAAAGAGCCTAATTCGAGAAAGCATAATATAGGAATAAAACATGGAATTTTGGTAGAATCATAAGAATATAATATTATTTCCATAGTATCCAAGGAATCACTACCAAGACCATCTTGGTTGTATGGGTTCACTCCCCATACCATCATGGTAGTCATGGTTCACTCGCATGGCGATATTAGTCGCATGAGTTTATTCCTCATACCATCTTGGTAGTCATGGTTCACTTCCATGGCCATATTAGTAGTCAAGGATCATTATGAAGACTATATTTGTCTATATCATGAGATATAAAAGTTTAACCAATGAATTGGAGGGAGATATAGGTCCAACCCATCTCATGATGAATTTATACATACATGTTTGACAAAATCATTAAAAATCAAAACATATCCCATTAAATTAAATGGATATTATAAACATGTAATCATAACATATAATAGGGGAAGGGAATGTTTCATAATAATTTTATCATAAACATACCCCATGAAAAGAAGCAGGTTTCAAATGTATATAACCCATGAAAGAGAAATCAGTTTCATAAACATCTTTCCTTTAAGGAATAATCCCTTTAGTGAAAGAATTAAAATGAAAATATTTAATAATTTTCCAATAAAGTTAGGAGTAACAACAATGGATGTTATCTTATATAGGAAATAAATATATTTTAAAAACATTTTTTTAGGAAAATATCATTTCTTATTTGAAAAATTATATTTATAACATAAACAATTTTGAAATAATTTTCTTTGAAAATAGATTTGAAAACATATAAAAGAATATTTTAAAACACTAAAACATATTTAAAGAAATTTTTAATTGAAAATTATCTTCATGAATCATTTGAAAATATTTTTTAAAACATGGTTTTTTGAATACAATAGAATTATGACCAAAGAGATAGAGAAGGTTATATTTTATATAAACACATTATCATAAATAAAAAAGTGTGGTAGAAGGTGTAAGAAGACATGAAGATATCTTGAATAAACATTGGGGAAATAATATATGGAGTATTATTGAGATATGGATCAAAATATTTCTCAAAGGAAGCATAAACCTAAACAATCTCAAAAAGCGATGAGATTTTCTCAATCAACTCTTATAACATTGTAGGTTGTGATCAACCTCTCCATGTAAGAAAAGGAAATTAAATTAATATTAAAAAATAATTTAAATAAGGATATTCATTATATAAAATGTATAATGTATGTATACACACCTCAAAAAGTAGTTTAGGTGCATAACAAAACATCAGTCTCAAAGAAGGAAAATTGAGACAATCCATTTATAATGATTTGATTAATTTTGAAATGTAATCACCAAGAATGAAATATCATAAAAATGATATGTTTTTACCCATATATTTAGGTATAATATTCATAGGAGTCAATCATGGGTAGTACATATTCCACAGAAAAGGAAATTGCGGGTAACATAGCATGTATCCCACAGGAATAAAAAGTGAAATGAAACACCCTTACCTTATGTGTTGACTCTCTTCAGACTCATAAAGAATACATTATAATAAATATAATATTATTATAAATATTTTAAATAATAATATTATTCTACATAATAACATATATGGTTTGATTTGTATTTTATATTACCCACTTGTTAACAATCCTATTTTAAGGATTTAGTTTGGGTAATATTAGCTTTATTCTTCACATGTGTGTTAATTTATCATATACTTGGTAATTATAATTATATAATGATTCCAAATTGTAAATAATGATATAAATATCATGATTATCCAGAATATGTATATAATAATAATATATAGCATAAATATGTATGAAACGAAATATATTGTTCATCATGATAGTAAGTCGTACGTATGCACGAACATTGTTTCTATTTTAATTGTCACATTGAATGAAAGAAAGAAAATTAAATATAAGTATATATATATAATATCATTCAAGTAGAATTATAATTTTACATATATATCATATAATTTCACTAAACCCATCCTCAATACATTCCTTCTAATGTGTGAACAATCAAATCCCTTAGAGGGGGCGACAGTCCCACACTTCTTCAAACAAAATTTTCATAATTACACCAAATGGATGATAATAATATGTGTGTTTGAAAATGAATAAAAAATAATAATTAAATAATAAATATAATATATGAAATATATAATCAGAGTTTCCAATATAATTTCCACCACGATAGGCGGTAAAGAAGAAATGAATCAACATTTAGTGAGGCGGTAGTTCGCCGTACACATAAACAATATGTTCAATATCCATTAGATGGAGGTTTATGTAAATGTAGGTCAAAACCATATTATATAAAATTCATAGTATATTTTGGATACTTTTTTTCCATGAAATATTGGAAAAAATAGAGTGGAGGGGTGGAGACTGAAAATAAAGAAATGGATCTTGAGAGAAGACGTTACATCTTAATTAGGTAAATCCTTTTGTTTTGTGTGAAATGTCTTACTTGAGTTTACTTATACCCAAGGGAAGGATTATAGGGGGAAGGGAGGGAATTTTTCAGCTTATGTGAATAGATACTGGGTGTACCAAGGGGCTTTAGAGGTGTTAGGATGTTAGCAGACATGGTGGCCTTTTATAGGGCCGGGAAATGAAACAGTTGGTACTTTTCAAAACAAGTTAGGTATACCAACATTTTTATCTATAAAAGGGCATAAAGAACAAAAAAAACTCAATAATGGGAGGTTAATTGATGAATGATGACCATATAATTAGTTTTGGTCAAGTTTCTAGGTTTTTTTGTGTCTTATATTTTTGGTTTAGTACTTTATTAACCCAATTTTTTTCTTAGATGATGTAATTAATTTTAATCAATTTCACTAATATTTTTGCTAAAAAAAATTTAACTTGTTAAAAATTATATATTATTATGATTCCAACTATGGAATTATTTTTACCATGTTATAATAATATAAGTTCCAGAAATTAATTAAAAATTAATCCCATAGTTGGGTGGACAATGCAGAGTTTTAATGTGAAAATAATCTAAATATTGTTACTGTTTTATATCCAATTTCGATGTGAAATTTGTTCCAAATACCAAAATTGGATTAAGTTATAAAAATATTATCTAAATAAACTATTAAATAAATTAAAAATATTATTTATCCATATAAATTAATTAAATAAAAAATAAAATTATAATTATCCTTCAATATTCTTCACTATTCATCCATAAATGATGTTTGTTAGAAAAAACCAAAAAATTATTCCAAATGTTTTTTGAGGTTATAAATTCTAAAATTAAGTATATGTTTTTCAAATTAATTTTCTATATTTTTTATAAAATTATGTTTGTTATTTTTCATAGAAGTACATTAAAAGTTGATCATTTGAGAAAATGATATTTTTAAACATAGAAAGAAATTACCAAAAAGAATATCTTTTATTATCAATATGTTTTATTTAAATAAATAATTTATAATATATATTTTAAAACTATTTATTAAAATTCTTATAAATTTTCTTAATGGCTTGGTAATAATTATCTTATTTAATTAATTATAAAAATAAAATGATGTTTCGTAGAAAAATAAGAATTGTGTGTAACATACTTCATGTAAGTGTTGTGTATAAAATATGCCAATTCAGTATTACATGTACTTTATGCCGATTTGATGCTATGTTATATAAATATTTTAATTATTTTAATGCAAGATATAAATGAGAATTTAATTTATTTAAAAAAAAATCATAAAAACTCAGGGTGTTACATTCAACCTCTAATGTCCCAAAATTTTCGTATAATTTTTTTAATTATATGGAATTATTTGGAGACTGCGAAATCTGACAGCCCGTGATTCCATGGCCAAGAGTGCCCTGAATGATCTGTCGAAGTGTTGTTAAGTGTAAATTTGCGTGTGTAAGCAGTTTTCTTGAAAAAGTGGAATGACTCTTAAATGGTTTCCAAGATCAGAAATCAGAGGACACTATTGCGTTCAGGATAGCAGGTTTACCCTAGGTGCGACGTAAGTTTAGTCATTGTGGGCCTCATGTGAGAAAACCCAAAAAATGCATAACCATAAAAAAATAATTAAATAAAGTTATTTTATTTTTCAAATGCTGAGAACTCACGAATGGTAACTCAGATTAATAATTCGAGACCACCACTGTACTCATGATGGTATGTTCTCTTTAGGAAGATATTAACATTGGTCGGCGCGAGCCACCAGTGAAATTTAGTTTTTGGCCATAAATAAAATAATTAAGTGAAAATTATTTTATTGTAAAATCCATATCTTCTAAAAGGTAACTCGTATTGGAAATATGAGAGTACCGCTGGGTTCATTGGGGTGTGTTTCACTTAGGCAGAACCTAACCTCGACCGGAGTAGGGCGAGGGAGACTGTTAATAATTTGGTGACCTTTTTTTCAGCTACGTTTTGTAAACGCGTGAGTGTCATTTTTAAACTTTTGAACCATTTCTCGGATTAAAAATATGAGGGCACCATTGTATCCGTAGTGCTGGGATTCGCTTAAGGGAGGCTTCACTTTGATTGCAGTAGGTCCGGAGAAAAAGAAAGTTTTTTGAACTTTTTAATAGAATAAATAAAATAACTTTATTATTTTATTTTTATTCTATTTCTTCAACAAACAAGCAGTAAGGTGGGACTGATCACGTGTCAAGCCAATAAATGGCTTGACCCTCTAATATAAGTAACAAAAATGTTGGGGAAAATTAGTATGCTTCCTATTAATGATCCCCATTAACTCCCCACGTTGTTACTTACTGTCCCCTATCCTATAAATATAGAGATTGGGGGAGGGGTATCAGACAAACTTCACCAAGCAATGAAGTTCTGTTGGAGTGTGATAACGCTGAGCCCTTTGAGGATGGAGCTGACCCCGGCAGGAGGTGACGCGCGACATTGAAATCCCAAACTAGAGTATGGCGTTCAAGCAGCAGTGATGACAACTTGTTGCAGGGATGGCGAACAACGAGACTCCCTCAATCGCGGGCACTCTCCAACGTTTCAAGGTAGGGTGTTATTTTTGTTTGTGCGTTTTTGATTCCCTCTTCCCTGTTCTTGAAATTATATGAAGAATGCGAGTCAACCGACCAATGGGTAGACCTGTGATTCATTTGTCTTTGTGGGAGTTTATTGTAGGGAATCTTGTGGAGTTAATCATGTTGTTTAATTCAATTGTTATTAAACCCTTAACCACTCATGTTTACGAGCTAACGCGGAGGATGCAGGCCTAATGAACCAGGACCGAACCCTCATCTATCTTTCTATAAATGCACCACCATGGATGACCGTGATCACATCAACACCTACCGCATGAGGAAGTCCATGACTCGTCAGCCACGGTGACTAGAGAAGGTCGTCAGCACGATGGCCGACTGCGGGAATGAAGGGGGTGCGACCACCACGTCGTCAGAGAATGGAAGCCACGGTCGAAGCCGCGGCAGAGGCCGAACCCTCCTTTGATGAGTTCCTTGGTGACCGAGCTGCACCGAGGCGGCGTCACCACATCACTAACCAAACGACCTTTGGGATATTCAGAAATCTGGAAGTCCGGGGGGTTACACCCCCCGCGTTGGACCGAACCTCGCCACCGCCCTCACACCTGGCCACCGCCCTCGATCCGGGCCGCCACTCTCGAACCGGGCCGCCGCCCATGAACCGGGCCTCCGCCCTCAGACCGGGCCACCACCCTCGGACCAAGACGCCGCCCTCGGAGCGGGCCGCCACCCTCGGACCAAGCCGCCGCCGTCATACCGGGTCACTACCCTTGATCCGGGCCACGCCCTTACGGGCCGAGTCGCCCCTTGCTAGATGGTATGTCACTCGACCCAGTGGACCATCGGGCTAGACCCACCCGTAAACCAGGCCAAACCCGCGACCCGGTGGGCCAACACGGGTGGGCCGAGCCCCACCCGATGGGTCGGTCAAATCACGGCCCGGGCCCGCAAACCGAACCGTGCCAACCCCAACGGTCCAGACCTAGTAAGCTAGCCCGAACCTTAGTGGGACAAACCTGAGTGGGGTTAGGTGGACCCTGGGACCCATTGCTTCAGGTTGGTCTAACTGAGTCGGATCGTCCCTAGACCCAACTGATCCACTAATAAAAAAATGCTCATAATTGACAAACTAAGTGTCTGTTCGACACACCGTCAGTGGCAGTGGGACCCCTTTTGGGAAGTGGTCCCTTTGTAATATTCTGGCAGGCCCGACCGAGTCGGGCCATACCGAGGTGCGACCATCCCCTTTTCAAAGAAAGTGGTGTAACAAACAGACTGAGCATCCGATTGATGCGCTGTCTGTGGCATAAAGACCCTTATGACAAGGCGGTCCTTTTGGGATACTCTACTTGAGTTTTGGGGAGAGTTGGAATATAGGTGGGTTGGATCACACATGAATCTAAATGGGACCTCAACATTAAAATTCTTATAACTTACAGATCGGGTGTTCGTTTGATGCTTCGTCTATTGCGTTGGAACCCTTATGATGTGAAAAATCATAAAGTTACTTATTCGTGGGACTTCGTGATTGTTGAAGTAAGACTGATTTATTGAGGAGTGGTTCTTCCAGAATCAAGCATGATATGAGTAGGAATCTAGTGGCTGGTAGTGAGGTGGAGGATGGAGACAGACCATTCAGAGGTTAGTACCGATCGATCCTGTGTGGGTCAACACCGATCCTCAGTGGGTCAGATCTTATGTGGGTCAGGGCATAGTGATCCTGTGTGGGTCAGCGCATACTGATCCTATGTGGGTCAGCATTTAGCGATCCTATGTGGGTCAGCGCATACCAATCCTGTGTGTGTCAGATCCTATGTGGGTCATTGTGGGGGTTAATTATTTATCGATCCTCAGCGGATCAGATCCTGTGTGGGTCATTGTGGGGTTTAGTTAGCTATCGATCCTGGGCGGTTCAGAACTTGTATGGGTTATTAAGGGGGTCAGTACCGATCGATCATATGTGGGTCAGACTTCGTAGGGTCTGTAATAGTACCTCTTGATAGAATAAGATGATATAGCTTCGTGACTAATCATCTGTACTTCTATACTTTACTTAAAAAATGGTTTGAGATGAGACTCTATTTTAGTTTTGCCCTTAGCTTGTGCTTTGTGATTGAGATCATGATCCATGGTTTCCCTTTGTGGAATTCTGAGAGTCCTTCGGGGGTCTCAGGGTCCCTACTGTGTATTGTTATACTCACCCCTGTGCGGGATTTGCCCGCACCTTGTTTTGACTTGGGCCGATGACGAGTAGCTGGGCTGAGGTTTGAGGGATCCAAGAAGGGGCGATATGTGGGGGAGACAAGAAGACATGGAGTATTGTGGAGGAAATATATACCTTCCATTCCGGTAGGATCCTCAGAGGATGACCCAGGAGCTATTTTCCCTTTTTAGTTGTATCGTACCTTTTAGTTGTACATGTACTTTTATAGTTAGTCTTGTATTCCGACCCCTTTACTTTTATCACTCTTTTTACTAAAATAGTTTACTCAGTGGTTGATTCTTATAATGTTCTTGGACTATGTGTTTGTACAAGTTAAAAAGGAAATTCCTTCCCATTTTAGGGATATGCCATTCTGGTGCTAGTCACCAGCCCCTGGCCTATGGAAGGCGGGCTTGGGGTAGCCACGACACGGGCCCCGAGGGACGGGTGATGAAAAAACCCCCTTAAAATGAATTTCTCATTTGAAATTCATCACTTAGATAAGAAAATGAGGTTACTTCTCCACAATCATATCATCAAGTTCCCATGTATCTTTCAATAACTAGTGATTTTTCCACAAAACATTGACCAATTGAGTGTTCTTGTTTCGTATGACTTTTTTGATTGATCATGACATTCAACATGTTGTTCCTCATAATAAAAATAATAATCCCGCTATATAACATTGGAGTTTTGGACATTTTTAGGGTTATATATGTACTTCCCCAGGAGAGATACATGGAACACATAATGCACATGAGGGATATTTGGGGGATGTTCCATGTGATAGGCTACTGTCTCGATACGATCCGGAATCTCAAAGGGACCAATGTACCTAGGTCTTAGTTTCCATTTCTTACTGAATCTCATAAATTTATTCTAGGGTGAGATTCCAAGAAACACCTTTTCAAAAAATACAATTCTATATCTTATTGAAAGTTATCCACATAACTTTTCTGCCAAATTTGAGATGCCTTGATATGCTGCTGAATGGTTCGATCCTTCTTGTCTATTTCATTAGCGATCTCATTTCCCAATAAGTTTTTTATCCAAACTTATCCTAAAACATTAGTGATCTACATTTATTAACATAGAGAGATTAAAATACTACTATCTAAAATCTTGAGTGAAAGATATTGTTGTAATAAAATTCAAGTAGATTAAGGTGTTGATCGTAACCGACTTGGATATCTAACGAACAAGATTTCAATATATCCCCTAGGGTTTGAATTGTTATTTTAGATTGACCATCAATATGATGATGACAAGAAGTGATGAAACTCAATTATATATCATTTTCTTGCTAAAGACTTTTCCAGAACATTGAGGTAAACCATGGATCCCAATATGATACAACAAAACGTGGTACTCCAAGCAACCATACCACTTCATTAATGTATAACCGAGAAAGATGATCCAAAGGGAAATCTTCTCTCATATAAATGAAGTGTGTTGAATTAGTAAAGCAATATAATAACTACCATATAACATTAAACACTTGAAATGTTCTGGGTAGTCCAAAAAAAGAATCCATAGTGATGTTCTCCCATTTCCATTCTGGTATGGGAAATGGATACAACATCCCTTTAGACATTTGTCATTCATCCTTAACTTATTGGAACACCAATCACTGAGATGAAAACTGTACGATATATCTCTTCATTCCATCCCACCAGAAGTATTCTAGAATGTCTCTATACATCTTCTTAATTCTAGGATGAATAGAGTGTTATGAACTATTATATTCCTATAACAACCCCTTCTTTAAATCTGGTATGGAAGTAACACATACATGCTTCCTGAACCATATCATTCAATCCCGATCATTTTTAAACATAGGAACATTTCTAACATTATTTTTCATATATTCATCTTCCTTCAACATATCCTTAATCATTACATGTTGAGAGGGTTGAACATTCATTTTCGAAAGATAATATCTCCCCCCTTTAAGATTTCTAGATCAATTATTTGAAAATCCATAAATATTGGACATTTTTTGATCCTCATCATGGATAATATATTATGATCATTATGAAATAAAGTAGAAACCATCTTGTTCTCTTTCCTAGGGTGGTAATGTATTGAGCATTCATAATCCTTTATCAACTATAAATATATTCTCTAGTGCATGTTCAATTCCTTTTTGAGTGAATTTTTATTTGATAATTTTATGATATGTATATATATCACATTTTTACCCATAAATAGAATGCATCAATATCTTTAATGAAACAATTACTACTGCTAACTCCAAATCATGAGTTGGGTAATTTTTCTTATGAATATTTAACTATCATGAGGCATAAGCGATAACCATGTTATTATACATAAGAACACATCCCAATCCATTCCTGTATGCATCACTAAAGATTAAAAACCCTTCTCCACTATAGGTTAATGTAAGCTCAGGTGCACTGACCAACCTTCTATCCAGTTTATTGAAATTATCCTACATTCATCTCTCCAGAAGAACTTGACACCCTTCCATGTTAACATTGTACAAGGATTACATTATCAGGAGAAATTATCCACAAACCATAAAAAATATCAAGCTAAAAAAAATAAATATACAGATCTCAGTCACCAGGAATGGTCTTGGAAAACATTCAACAACCTCTTTATTTTATGGATCTACGGTTATACCATCTCTTGAGGATATATGACCCAAAAAATGAATCATTTTTAGACTAAATTATATATTCTTATATTTTTATTATCGATTATCCTTCCTTAGGGTGCTCAGTACAATTATCATTATTTATTCATCCTCTTCCTTACTCTTTGAATAGATAAGAATATCATCTATAAAGACTACTAAAAACATATTGGGGGTAATACCTAGAGTCTCTATTCATTAAATTCAAGAAGATATCTAGGAATTAGTAAAATAAATAACTATATATTCATAGTTTCTATACGTTGAACAAAATTACATCATGGGTATATCCTCTTTCGGGAACATTAATTAATGATATCTATAACAAAGGTCATTCTTGGAAAAGTATTGACCTCCACACAGTTGATCAAATAGTTTATTAACACATAGAAGAGGATACTTGTTATTGATTATGATCTTGTTCAAATCCCATTAATCAATGCAGAGTCGTAATGATCCATATTTCTTTTTCACAAAATAACCAATTCACCCCAAAGTGACACACTTGGACGAATGAATCACTTATCAAGGTTTTCTTGAAGTTTATTCTTCAATTATTTCAACTCAATGAGGGGAATTCTATAAGGAGTATTTTAAATTAGTGTGGAACTAGGTATGTGTTCAATTGAGAACTCAACATCACACTTTTGTGTAAGTCCGTGAATCTCTTCTAGAATGAAATCCACAAAATCCCGAACAACAAGAATTCATTGATTTTGATCTTCTTCCCAACCATTTGAGATAAATAAACATCTTGAATGAAAAATAAGGCCCATACACTAGATGTAATATCCATATGAAGTTCATGATTATCATCACATTTATGGATGATCATAAGAGGGTTTGAAATATAGAATTTAACTTTCTTTCCTTCAATTTGATGGAGGATTTACATTGATAAAGTAAATCCATGCCTAATATGATATTAAATTCAACAAAGGGAAGAATGATAATATATATAGGAAGCACATTTCCAAAACCTTCAACATGAAAGGAATCATACACATGAGATTCAACAATCATACCATAAAGGTTTAACACAACTAATTCTATATCTAATTGTTTGGGGGGAATATTAACACTCTTAGAATATTATTTATGCATGAAAGGGTAGGTGGATCCCAAATCAATTATGACATTAGATGTTCCAGAGTGGATGGAATGTGTACTATTCATGATGTCATTATCATACCCCTATCAAAAATAGTTATTTCATGATATTTCACCCTGTTCCTTAGGTTAATAGGTTGGTAAAATCGATCAGCATCACCAGACCTTAGGTTTGGGTAGTGGTTTTAATATTTCTCATTCTCCTTATAAATGTATCACTAAATCATGGGAGGCTCATTCTGTGCGTCTTTTTCTCCATTAGTATTTTGAGGAAAATTCTTCCCATCACTTTAGAAATCAATTTTGTTGTGACCTTCCTCTCCACACATTAAAAATTTATTATACCCCTTAAGTAAATTTCCTCCATGATCCTTCCCACACATAGTGAAAAAAGAAATCGCGTCTTATTTTCTTCATCGTTTTTAGATTTCCCTTTAAACTCCATCTTCCACTTCCTTTCAAAACCATAAGATGGATACATGCCTCTAACCTCCATTTAAACCATGATTAAAAAACGAAAAATCTCTTCATAGCTACTAATGTATCTTAGGTCCAACACCATTTAATAGTTTTATTTAAGCCATTGAATAACCTGTCAAATTTACTTTTAATATGGATGATAATTCATGAAGTGTACCTTGAAATTCTCATGAAATTATCCTCATAGATACCGATAGATTCATCCTCTCTTTTATTCTACTCAAGGAACACTATATCCATCTAGGTTTGAAGAATTCTTGGAATGTACTTATTGAAAAATATGTTCTTTAACTATTCCCAATCCATGGATTTAATCACATATTCTTGCCTTGTATTCTTGGTTAGAGTCCACCAATGAGCTTCTTCACCTTATAACTGATAAATAATAAGAATAAATTTATCATTCTATAAAAACTGAAGAATGGATAATATATTTTTAGTAGTTTGGATCCATTGTTTAGAAACAAGTGGATCAGAAGACCCTTTGAAATATGGTGGATGTTGACTCAAGAAAGAATTAATAGAATGTTGTTCCCACATTTGTTTATTCGTACATCCACCATGCTTTATTTCTTGAGAAACCTGTGTGAGTATATTAATGAGGTTTTGAATTCTAAATCACATACAATTATGTTTGCTAGGGGGAAAATTATTTCATTATCAATTGCAATCACCATTAACAATGGTCTTTTAGATTCCAGCCATTGACTAAATCCGAAAGCATCGAGTAAGAAATATTTATCATAATGATGAACCACATAATCAGGAAAAATCACATATTACATGTATAACTTTTGAAACCTTCATTAATAAATTCCACCATAGGTATATACTAGTTTATTCATAGACAAATCATATTTAAATCCTTTATAAGGGTTTTGGAAGAGTTTTTGAATTCCCAAATCATATCCCCAAGGAGTGTCAAACAGGGTGTGTAGAAAGGCCCATTGTCGGGTACCAGATTACCTAGAGTCAGGGCTAGAACAACTTTTCAGAGTTATTACCTCAAGGGAAATATGTTCTAGAGCCACATCTACTTGTATTATCAATACAGTGATGTATTTCTTGGAAACCACTCTCTCTATCCTTCAAGAAAATTATAGTAAATTTTATTATACTTTTCCTTATCCTAAGACTTATCCTTATGCACATACTTAGGGTTATAATTAAGGTTTTATCATTCAAGATTCCAAAGGTTAAATATACCTTTTCTATGATACCAACTATATCAACCCTCCCATTTCAAACATAAACATTACATTACTTTTTTGGAATATATAATGTGTAAAAAAATATTATTGTAATGAACATAATTGTTCTAGTGCCTTTCGAAACATGGAAATATAAACACAGGTATATAAATGAGCTAAATCATATCCCACTTGGATTATCTTGACTAGAACCCATCTTTGAAACCTCAAACATAGTAAATATAATCATAACCTTTGGTAGAGGAATCATAAAAGGGGCGAGTTTAGATGCACAATAAGGTTAAAAAAGGGAGACATGTTAGAATAAACATGAGCATAAGAGTATGAGAATGTGGTCATGAAAATAGAATATCATACCCTACATTTCAATGATCATAAAAGGAATCAGGGAATAATTATTGGATGTTCATAAGACATGAATCATAATGAAAGAAAGAGAATAATCCATGAAATCATAACATTGTAATAAAACATGGAATTGTGGTATACTCATAAGCATATAATATGATTTACATAGTATATGAGGCATAATTTCCAAGACCATGTTGGTATTAAGGATTTACTCACCATTCTATCTTGGTAGTCATGGTCACACCAATGGACATCTTAGTAGCATGAGTTCACTCCTCATAACATCTTTGATGTCATGGTTCAGTCCCATGGACATCTCTATAGACAAGGTTCATTACCAATACCATCTTAGTCTATATCATGATATATAAATCTTTAATAAATATATTAGGTGAAGATATAGGTCCCACCCATATCATAATGAAATCATACATACATATGCCACAAATACATTAATAATAATAACAACATTATCCATGAAATAAAATGGGTATTATAAACATGAAATAATATCATAACCTATGGATATAGATATTTTTCTTGACTATTTCATTATAAACATAACCTGTGAAAAGAAGTGGGTTCCAAAAGAATATAACTTGTGATAGTGAAAAGATTTTCATAAACAACATTCCTTCAAAACATAATCCATTCAGAGAAATAATATGAATGGAAACATTGAATAAATTTCTTATAAAATAATGAGTAGCACCAATGAATATTATCCAAAATGAAAAACTATTTTTAAAACTATTTTAATAACTTATCTTGATGAAAATATCCATTATTCTTTGAAAAATGATTTATTATAACATAAAAACATTTGAAAAGTTTTTTTAAAAATAGCTTTCAAAACTTATAAATTAATCTCTAAAAACAATAAAACATTTCTAAAAAAACTTTACGTTGAAAATAATCCTCAAGGATCTTTTGAAATAATTTTTTAAAACAATTTCAATAACATGGGTTCATTAATACAATAAAATTCTAATGAAGAGAGAGAGACTATTAGATTTTACATTAAAAAAATTAATTTAAGTACAAAATATTAGTAAAAGTTATACTAAAACATGAGTATATATTTAATAAATATATGATAAGGAAACTAATTAGTATTACTGATAGATGTAACAAAATATTTCATCAATGGAAGCATAAACATAAACAGTCTTGAAAAGTGATGAAATTGGATCAAGAAACTCTTATAACATGGTAACATGGGATAATCCAATCAATTTAAGAAAATGAAATTAAATAGAGATTAAAATGTCATTATAGTAATGAAATTGATGATATAACATTTAATGTACAAGTATATACACCTTGAAAAATGATTTCTATGCATTATAAACCAAGAGTCTTAAGGATAAAAAATTAAGACAAATCATTTTTATTGATTTGGTAAAACTTAAATCCCATGAATGAATGTTCATAAAATGGATATGTCAAATGAAATAAATTTAATTATATAATACATAGAATAAAATCATGGGAACTACATACACCACAAAAATATAATGCATCAAGGATACAATAAGTTGTACGCACTACATACACCACACAAATATCATGGGAACTACATAATATCCGCTTTGTTCATCGCATGTGTCTTAATTTGTTATATCATTGTCACTTATAACTATATCATGGTTCATGAATTTAAATAATTATATAAATATTATTAATATAAATTATATTTATATTATTAAAATCTATATCATAATGTATTATTAAATGGAATACACCATTCAAGGATACAGTAAGTCGTACGTACACATGAATGATGTTTCCATTTTAATTGTCGTATTGAATGATTGAAAGAAAATTAAATATATATATTTATATGTATATAATATTATTAAATTATAATTATAATATTATATATCACAGAATTTCCCTAAATTAATATTTAATACATTCTATATAGTGCGTGAATGAATCACACTGCTTTGAGGGGGCGGTATTCCACACTCCCTAAAACAACTTTTATGTAATTACACCCAATAGAAAGTAAAAAATATGTTCATTATAAAATGTATAAATAACATTAAATAAATAATAAATACAAAATATAAAATATATAAATAGATTTTCCATAATATTTTCTTTCATTATAGGTGGTAAAGGTGAAATGAACAATCATTATATAGTGAGGTGGTAGTTCTCCATACACGTTAATAGAATGTTTGATATCAATTAGATGGAGGTGTGGGAATGTTTAGGATGAAACCATTTCATAATTACATATTATTATATTGAGTATACTTATTTTTTCATAAAATAATGGAATAAATATATTTTAGGGGGTGTAATGGATAATAAATGAAAGGCGTTTGAGAGAAGACATTACATCTTAATCGGGTAGCTCCTTTTTGTTTGTGCCAAAGGCTTCCTTGAGATGCCTTATATATAAGGGAAGGATTAGAGGAGTAAGGGAGGGAAGATGGGAAATTATTATACTTGAGTTTTGGTGATCCAAGGTGCTTGAGAGGAGTGAGTAAGTGGGTAGAGGTGGTGGCCTTTTATAGGGAAGGGAAATGACATAGTTGAAATTTTTGAAAACAAGCTAGGTTTACCCATGTTTTTACCTACCAAAAGTCATAAAAAAACTAAATTATGGAAGTATTATGGCCAAATAATTCAAAAAAAAAATGGTTTTTGAAATGTATCTAGGTCATTTGGGTCTTATATTTAAGGTTTAGTACTTTATTAAAAAAATTTGTATCTTAACTGATGTAATTAATTTTAATCACTTTCAGAAATTTTTATTGGGAAAAAATGTGGACCATATTATAAATTATAAATTATGATGACTACAGACCTGGAATCATTTTTTATAAATTATTATCATATATGTGGTATAAATTAATTTAATAATTATCCCATAGTAGGTTCGACAATGCAATGTTTTAATGTTAAAATGTTCAAATTTTTGCTAAGTTTTTATATCCAATTTCAATGTGTTATTGGTTTCAATGAACAAAATTTTATTAATTACTAAAAATATTATCTAAATAAACTATTAAAAAAATTTAAAAATAAAATTTAACCTTATAAATAAATTAAAATTAAATGAAATGTTGAATTAAAATCTGGAACTCTTCACAGTTCAACAAAAAATGAATTTTGTCAGAAAAATAAAAAAAATCACGCTAAGATAATTTATACCTAATAAATTAAAAAATAAAGTCTATTTTATCAAATTTAAATTTATAAATGTGTCTAAAATTAATTTTATTATTTTTCACAAAAGGACATTAAATGTGTTTCCTTCTATAATGTATTATTTTTAAACATCGAAGGAATTTACCAAAAATAATATCATTTATTATCCATACGTTTTATTTAAATAAGAAATTTATAAACAATTTTTGAAATGTAGTTATTAATATTCATTTAATATTTTTAGTGGCTAGGTTATAATTATATAAATTAAATAATAATAATAATAATATGATGCTTCATAGAAACATCGGTGTTGCGTGTAACGTATGCCAAGTCGATGTTGCGTGCAACATACGCCAAGATGGTGTTGCATGTATTGTACGCTGATTTTATTCCGTGTGAAAGGAATGATTGACTTAGTGTATTGAATGATATAATTTAAAATTTAATTAATTCAAAAAGAGGTCTATAAAAACTCAGGGTGTTACAATAACGACACATGAGGCAAGTTAGACTCAATGTAATGATATTTCATCTCATTTTTTATTAATATGAGATACATGATTTATTCAGCACCCATTCATTTTGTGTGGTTTTTATACTATATATGGATGTATTAAATGATTATTATAAATAAATTCAAGGGTATTTAGATATCCATTTTATGATATTCCTTTGATAGATCTTATGATTAAAATATACCAAATTTGTAAAATAGTTTTGTATCAATTTTCCTTCATTGAGACTCATGTTTTTATGAACATAAATTCTTTTTGGACGTGTATATACTTCCATTTGTAATGTTATTTCATGAATAAAATTATTTTAATTTTATTTTTTGCTTAATGAAATTTCATTTTCATATATGGAGTGCATGATTCCAGGTTATCAAGTGATAAGAGTTTATTGAAAAAATGTCACCGCTTTTCGTGTATATAATTTTTTTTATGAAATATTATGATACAAATGTTATGAATAATCATCAGTTTCATTATCATATATTTATTCAAGATTTATCCATGTATTAGTACCATTTTTACACTCTTTTGTAATTTAGATAATCAAAAAATGTTTTTATGAAAATCTATTCATATTTATCTCTTCGGTTAAAAACCTTTTAAATTTCAAAAACCATGTTTAAAAATGTTTTGAAGAATGTTTTCAAAAATGTTTTCCAAAATGATTTCAAATGATCAATAATGATCATTTTCTTTGAAAAAGGATTTTATTTTTTTTGTTTTCAAGAATTCCATTTTAATTTTTGCAAGAAATTTTTAAAGAAAAAAGTTTTCAAAAGTTTTTATGTTTTTAAATGAAAATTTTAAAGAAGAAAGGATATTTTACTTAATAAGTGTTTTTAAAAGATATTTTAGAATTATTTCCCATCTCAAATAATATATTTTGGTGTCACTCATGCATTAATGGGGAAATTATTCTATTTTTCCATTTATATCCATTCTATTAATGGATTATGTTTTGAGAGAGTGGTGTTTATGAAACCCATTTCAGTTTTATGGATTTTATACTTTTGAAACCCAGTTCTTTTCAAAAGTTATATTTTTGGAGATATGATTATTTAACATGACATTTACAATAGGCCATGACATGATTGGATTTATATAATACCGTTTTCATGTCATAGGTTGTTATATGATTATTTATGATCTTGTGGAATATGTATAGATGATTTAATTATGAGATGGGCGGTACCTGTATCTCCTTCAAATAGATTGGTTAATGATTTATATTTAATGAGATAGACTTGGATATAATGGGATATGTACATGGTTCAGTGTTATTAGGATGGAACGAGGACTGAACATTGTTAAATAATACATGGATAACAGGGGGTGTGAACTAGGTTTAGTAATATGGGGTTGGAACAGGGTGTGAACCCAGTTCTGTAATTGAATATGTACACTAAGATAGCATTAGAAACAATTCTTTGACTAATATAGAAATGATATTATATTCTTATGTGTTTTCCATAGTTCCATGTTTGATTTATATTTTATTATTTCATGGATTATGTTCTTTATTTACTTATGATTATTGTATTATGAACACTCAGGATTTGTTGCATGATTTAATTTTATGATAATTGATATACAAGGTATGATATTAAAATTTTTTGAAAGCATTATCATAATCATATTATCTTTTTTATGATTATATGTATCCCTTGTTTACCCTTATCGAGAATATTAGTTCACCCCTTTTTATGTTTCCTTCCCCAGATTATGAAGATACGTATTATGTGGGGCACTAGTAAAAAAGATAATTATGGGATACAATGTATCTCACTTATATACCAGTGTTAATATTTCAATGTTTCTAAAGGCACTAGACTAATACTTTCATTGGGTATATTTTTCGATAATTTTTTAAGTATTCAACCAAAGCGATGTAAGGTAAATGTATGTCCAGATTGGGTTTCTATAATAACATTGGAATAAAACATGGAATTATGGTATATATATAAGTATAGTGATTCATTTAAATTATAGCCAAGGGTCATTTTAAAGGATATCATAGAGGAATGGGTTCACTCCCCTGGCCACCAGAGCAGTCATGGATCACTCCCAATACCATCATAGAAAACAAAGTATCTTACTAAACCGGGTTCACTCCCCATTCCATTCCTTCCTATTTCATGAGATATAAATGTTTACCAAATACATTGGAGGGATATATTGGTTCCACCCTTCACATATTAAAACAATATACATATACTTCATAATATAACTATTCATTAATCATATCAAAACCTATTAAATTAATTGGGTTTCATAAATATTTCATCATATCATAACCTTTGCATCAAAAGATAGGTTGCACAATCTTTTAATCATTTCAAAATATAATAACTCAGGAAAATGTTTGTAATTTATAAGAATTTACTAATTATATTAAATAAAGAGGAGAAACACATTTCATAGTAATCATGCAATTATAAACAAAAACCATTCAGAGAAAGAAGTATAATGGTATCATTGGATCATATCCCCAAAAAGGTATATGTAACATCAATAAATACAATAATTGATGGAAAATAAAACTGAAAAATAATTTAAAATAATAATAAGTGGATAATAAATTTTATTTAAAATTTTATTTATAAAATTAAAAATCCATAAAACATTTTTGACATATTTTTCGTTTTAAATATAATTGAAACTTATAAATGAAGCTTTAAAAATTATTTAAAACATTTCTTGAGAAAAATATATTTTCCATTTTTTTAAAACAAAAAATATTTTGAAGTCATTTTCATCAAAAACTAAAATTTTAATATCTAAAAGAGTATTTAAATAAAATCATAGGCCTGATGGTGTGAAATTTTCCTTCATACCATACATGTTAAAACCAATATTAATTTCACATTTTTGGTAAAATACAAATGGTGATTATATGTAAAAAATAAATAAGATTCCTTTAATTAATTTTTTTTAAATTAAAATAAGGGTAAATTTTTCTTCAATGAATAATTTGAATAATGTTAATTTTTTATGAATAAAATTTTAGAAATCATGTTTTTGATATAAAAATGGTTTTTTACTAATTAGAAAAATACATATTTTTTTTCATAAAAAAAATATTTTAATATCTTGAGAAAATAATGTGGGTAGAATTAAGGGAAACATATATTCTTAAGTAGTAACCATAGTAAAATAAAATTAATGAGTATCTTGTGATATAGATAATACTATTTCATCATTGTATACATATTCAGGAGCAATCCTGATAAAAGATGAGATTATTATGTAAAAACCTATACTAAATTGGTAACATTAAATTATAATCCCCATATAAAAGAAATAAAAAATGGATTTGTAAATACCATTAATTTAAGGATAATAATCATAAAATACATTCATGTGAAGTATATAGAGAACATAAAATAAACATGTGGTGAATTTGGCATGTGTCTCATAGAAAATTAATGTGAGACGAATATCACTTAATACTTTAGTAATATTTAGAATCATAATCCCAAACAAAGTTTAAATTAAAATGAAGCATTAAATATCATGAAAATAAGGTGTTTCATGACATAATATGAAAATTGTGTATTATCAAAACCACACAAAATTAACGAGTGGAAAATTTTCATATATCTCCCAGAAATAAAAGAGAGACTAGAAATCCATTACCTTACGTATCAAAACTCTTTTACAAGTTCAGACATCCTACATAATAAATATAATTTTATTATACATATATTATAGAACCATATATATATATATATATTATGAAATATGATTTAATTATGACTATTCATTATCCTCTTATTAATAATTATTTGTTAAATTAACATTTCAGGTAATAACCGATTTGGTTTTCGTATATGTTTTTATTTTTAATTTTTGGTCAATGTAATTTGATTTTCACTCCATAATATATATAATAGTAATAATTAAATAATAATATTATGTATAAATTAATTAATATTTTATATGAAACAATTAAATATGGTTTTTAGAAATGAAGTATGTTAAGATCATGGAGATATTAGGCTGTATGTAAACATGAGTAACATTTTCATTTTTCCACTATCATTATTTAAAGGTGTTAGTAATATTTTATGTATAAATAATTATAATAATATAAAAAAATATTATTCATTTTTATATACCTATACATATCATCCATTTTGTGTGTTAATGAAAAGTGAGAGTCACATCGCTTCGTGATGGTGGTTGTCCACACGTACATAAAACATTTTATCATCAATCAGTGAGTGAAAAGGATATAAGTAAAATGATATATTATATTTCAAAAATGATAAAAATTTTATGAATATCATAAATATTCCATTTATATAAAATATATTCATTACAATTATTCTTTTTATCTTCCACGTGAATCATTAGGGAAAAACGAATCGCATCGCTTTATGAGGAAACAGTCTACTATACAGAAGAAGGACATCATCACATCCAATACAGAATAGAAAGTAAAAATGTTATATGTGATATAACGAATAAAAAGGTATAATTATGATATATATATATATATCATATATAATCTTTAGATCCATCATCATACACAACCATTAGAGGTTGTAATGGAAAAATGAATGACATCAGTTTATAAGTAGGTAGTTATCCATACAGAAAAGTAATGATTTCATAAATCATTTTATGGACGTGGGCATGGTTTTGGGGATTAAAAATAACATAAAAAAACACATTATAATCATGATACCTAATATATATTTCATCATGGTCTGATAATAATTTCAAATGATGGAGGAAAAAATAAAAAAAAACCATCGTTGAGGAATGTTTACTATTTTTCATGAAACCATATATTTTTTCAAAAATATCCTTCTTATGATGGATTTATGAATAATATAAAACATATAAAATGATATGGGGGGAGTTGGGAAGTTATTTGGGAAGATATTTTCCTAAACAAAAGGGTAATAAGGTTTGAATTATATAGGAGATATGGCGACCTTTTAAAAGTGAGGTGAGTGGCACACTTGTATGTTTTTGAAAAGAATAAAATTTAACCATCTTTTCTAGATGAAAAAAGGGTAAAAAATAGTTTATTATATATAACATAACAATATAGGGTCTTTATATTTCAATAAAAAATATTTTATACAATATTTTATGTTATCTTAACACTTTTCTTTTTAGTTTAACCCCCAATAAAACCCTTATTTACCTTGATTGAGGGAAAAATATTTACAATTTTTAATATTAATTATGGTAAAACATTAATTTGAAATTAATAGATAATATTTATCATTCTAAATAAAAATATGTTATATATTTTTCTAAATTATATACAAAAATTTATCAAAATTTAATTTCAAATTATTTTTCACAGACATGATGAGAAGGAGGGTTTTCAAAGGGAAAACACTAAAATATTTAAGAATATTTAAAATAAAAATTAAAAATATAAATGATTCCAATAACATAAATTTGATAAATAAATATAAATATAAATAAAAATCTGAAATAATTTTAATTTAAAATAAATTTAAAATATAATTTATTTTTATGAATAATTTAAACTAAATGAAATTTTTCAATTAAAAATTATTATTTATCACTATTCATCAAAAAATTTATATGTCCAAATAATTCCCAAATTTTCATCATTAGATAATTATGAAATTATTATTTTAAAAATAAAATATAATATTTGAAATAATATTTTTAAAAGAATAATAAAATTTTCCTTAAAAATGTGCGGAAAAGGGACAAATATGATCTTTAGAAAAATATATTTTTTAATCATAAATTTGGATTTATTATTATATATTTTCATGAAAACACATAAGATGAATTTTAAAGATCTTAGAGTATTTATAAAAAAATAAATTTCAGAAAAATAATTAACTAAAATTGAAATGTTTTTTATTTATTGATGTATAATGTGTTTGGTTGGATTAAAACTATTTTTTAAAACATCCTTTATTTTTCTATAGTTTTAATATATATTTTAATTAATTTTTCACAAGTGAAATAATTTTATATAAATGCGTAAAATATATATTTTCATTATTTAATTAACCATATTCATTCCCACCATTCCAATGATTAAGTGATAAAAATTATATAATTATACTTATATAATATGACATGTTTTTTTAATATATGGGTTGCATTTAATTCAATATCAACTTAGTGTTATGTGTAAAAAATGTTGAAGTGATTAAATTAATTTGAAAAAAACCAAAAATCTCATAGTGTTACATTCAACCACCATTAATATGAATATTCCCCTTCAAAATTCGTCTTTATAATCAATGGTTTAAAATTTTAAAATTCCCTCATAGAAACCCACATCATAAAAAGTGTTAAAAAATCCTCTAATAAATGAGAATGGGATGTGAAAACATTATTTATTAAAATGAATACTGAGTTTATTAATAGGATAAAATAGGTGTCAATTTAAATCATGGATATAGAAGTGAAAACTCACACCCAAATACTTATGGAGAGATATAGAGAACATATTCAATAGAATGTTAATGGCCAAAAAAATATAAACCAATGTGTTTGAATTAAACAGTGATATCCTTAAAATTATTATAATTTATCCAAATTCTATTTTTTGTGTTTTTTTCATAATGTTTGTGAATTACTTTTTCCATCTATAATTAGAAAATATGCATATTTACTTGAAATTTTTTTATAGAAAAAATTTTATCCTTTGGTTGTAACCTAATAATTTTCCCCTTCATATATTACTCAAAGAGTTTAAATTTTTAGGTATAAAGGAGATAATAAGACCCATAATAGAATGGTAATTTATTCCTTATATATCTATAAAAAAGTATTTCACAGGTTATCCATTATAGATAAATCATCACATGGGGAAGTGATATGTTAATATCTAAAACCTCATCCAAAGTTAAACATAAACAAGTCCAAAAATATTTATCAATATACCCCTTCCATGAATTCAAAATTTATAAATAAGGTCATTAAATATGAAAAATAATGTTTTCATTAGTCCCCCAAAAAGCATAACGTTACTCCTAATTTCCACATACCAAACATGTGAATAAAATTGTCATGTATTCTTTTGAAACATGGTAATATCCTAAAGTACCATTAATCCAAATTGAAAAAATACATTCTTCCTCACTCCGAACATAAAACATAGATCATTGGATATATTCCTTAAATCCAAAATTTTTTAAACTCTATCATTAATAGAATAATCCACTTTCTAAAAAAATAATTAATAATTTCCAAATTAATGATCAATATCCAATTTACTTATTCCTATCAAAAATAATTATTTCACAACTGGAACATAATAAGGGTCATCATCCATTAATCAAAATATCACCTTTTAGTTGAACCACATTTCTAGTAAATCAACACCATTTAACATATTTTCTCAAATCCTTAATAAAAAACATATAATGATAAATACTTATACATTTAATAGTCTATGAATTATAATACCAAATCACATCTATTATCCCACTTGTTTCTAAAATAATTAACTTAGATTCATATTATTATTCCTTAATTGCTCATTCATTTCAGATGTCATTCATAGTTTCATTATCATCAATAGAAAAACCATTACATGTATAACATTAATGATTATATTCACAAGTTTTCCCCTATGGAAATGGAGTTTCATAATTCCCATATATTAAAAATTTAAAACATACAATAGTCAATGATACCTTACATATACAATTATTCTAATCCATTTGATTAACAGAACATTTTATTTTTTTCATATATAGTAACCTTCTTTGTATTTTTATTTTAAAAACCATAAATAGATTATCATAACTCTAAGACATTCACTTGAGTGCTTATTCACATATTATCAACATAAAGGAAACTAAATCTTCTTTATTTCCTGATCTCCACTACTTAAACTCTCAATAAACTCTATCCTTATTTTTTGGTGAGTCCAAGAGTTGGTTAAGGTCCACATTGTTAGTAATGTTTCATGATACATGATTAGGAATAATCACAACATCATTCACTCCAGTCAATATCCCATTTGGATGATAATCCTTAAATATTCCATTATATTCAATGTGAACCCAATTCCTTCTTGTTCCCACCATTGACTAAAACAAAAAATCATTGTGCGAGAATCAATAATCATTATTAAAAACCATACAATAATAAAAAAAATCACTTATAGGATGTCTAAATAAAAAAACGTTTTAATATATAAAGCTATAAACTTTTCTAGGACATTCATAGTCATCATATATTTAGATCCATCTGAATTATTTATATAGTGTTTTTTGAAATTTAAAAGCATATCCCCCAGGAGTGTAAAACTAAGTGCGCTGCAAGGACCAATTTAATACAAGAGGTGATGATCAAGTATACCTATTTATTACCATTTCTATGTAATTACCCCTAGGTAACTCTATTCTAGAGCCACATACACTTATAAACTCATGATCGAGATGAAATAATTTGGAAAAAACACACTTTATCCTTAAAAAAAATCGATTCCATTTTCCTATACATTGACTAATCCCTATAATTATCCTTAGATACATCCTTAGGGTGTCAATTGTTTTTCTCATTCTAGTTTCCAAAGGATAACTAAACCTATTCGATGATACGATATATATCAACCTAGGATATTCAAACATAGATATTATAACTTTTTAGATAAATATTCTAAACACTATAGATACAAATGATCGAGGATTATAATAGTTTATTTTATATGGATACTAGGTACACAATCTCATAGTAATATTCCCCTTTTGTAATCTTCAAAAAAATTCCCAACATATAAACTTTCTTTATATTTAGGGAAAGGAAACATAGTAAAATGTGAAATAAGATGCTCAGTAATGGTAAACAATGTAGATATGTAAGCATAACATGAAAAAAATTATATGAGAACAATAAAATAAAATTATAAAACCATAACCTATATATCATAGATAATAATCTAAAGTCAGGTAATAAATATTGATCTTTTATAAGATATAAATAATACATAAATCACAGAACATGACATATGAGATAAAACACTGCCATATGACATCGAATTTTATATTACATATAATCTATGTGAATCATCTCCATAGTAGTCTAGGCTCATTAAAAAAGATATCAAAGTTTAATGGGTTCAACCCCCTAATCGTCATAGTATTTATTTTTCACTCCTAATATTAATATAGAGGAAAAATTACCTTACTAAACCATGTTCACTCCCCATACCGGTCCTATATATCACATGATAAATAAATCATTACCCATTGTGTTGGATGGAGATATAGGCCCCTCCCATAAGATAATGAAACTCATACATATGTGTTCCAAAATATCAACAAATTATCATCATATTATATACAATGAAATGACATGGGTTTCATAAAAATTTAATTATTTCATAACCTAAAAAAATATACAGTTTTTATAATAATTTCATCATCTCATTATATAATAAAAAATGGAATGAAGTGGGATTACTAATAATTTCCTCATCGTATAACCCATGGAAGAAAAATAAGTTTAATAAAAATCATTAAATCATAATAATAGACCATTCATATAAATAATGAGAATGGTATTCTTAGATCATATCCTTAGTAAGGAATAGGTAACATCAATGGGTGTCATTTTTGATGGAAAATAATTTTGAATTAACATTTAAAATACTTCATGATGAAAATGAATTTCCATTGAAAATAATTTTTCATTGAAAATGAATTTATAAAACCTGAAAATGATAAAACTTTTTGTATGTTATTTTCATATAAAATAAACGTAGAATCTTATAATGGAATATTTAAAATCATTTTAAAAATTTATTATATAAAAAATCATTTATTCATTGAAAAACACCTTTTAAAAAATAATTTTTTTAAAAAATCCTTTTATTTGAATTTAATATCTATATATTGTATATGAATCTGCAAAGAAAATAATTTTCATGATCATGGGAATTCAAATCATCATGTACAGATTAAAACAACAATTTTATTTATGTTTTGAATAAACTCAAAACAAGAATTGTATGGAAAACAAAAGAAAGATTTCTATATTTTTTTTCCAAAAAAACATGGTAAAAATTTATTTAAAAAATAATTTTAATAATGTAAATAAAATTATTGATTTTTTTTAAAATACAGGGCTTTTATTAAAATATAAATTTGGACCAAAGTGATAAATAATAATGATTTTTCTTAAAATCATTATTTGGAAATCTTTTATAAATAAAGAGATTAATATGATGGAAAGAGATGTATTCATAATATATAACCATAGTAGAATAAAATTAATTATTTTATTTGGAGATAGAAACTATTATTTCATCATTGGATGCGTATTTTTGAGCAATCTTGATAAATGATGATATTTTAATATAAAAAACCTTACTTCTTAAGTAACACTGAATCATAATCCTCATGAAAGAGAAAAAATAAAATGGAGGTGAAAATCACAGTAATTTTTAGTATTATAATTATAAAATACATTCTTGGGTAATATGTAAACAACATAAAATAAACATATGGTGAATATGGAATGTGTCTCAAAGAAAATAAAAAATCAAATGAAAATCCATTACCTATTTTGTAATCATTTTAATCATATGACCTAATAAAGAATAAAATCAAATAAAAATATAAATATATTGAAAATAAGGAGTTTCATGACATTATATGTCAAAGTTTCATTATATAAATAACAAAATTGAAATTAGTGGGGAATTTTTATATGTCTTAGAGAAATAAAATAGAGACTACAAATCTTTTACCATATGTATCGGCTTCCTCCGAACATGTTCAAACCTCCTCTATAGTAAATATAATATTATTGATCTTATATTATAGAAAAAAACTCACAAAGACACACATATAATTTTATAAATGATTTAGTTGTGACTTTTCATCACCCATTTTTTACAAATTCCTTGTTAATATCACTTTTTGGGTAATAACCACTTTGTATTTCATATATGTTTTGATTTCTTATTTTTGATCATTCTAATTTGGTTAGGGTTATTTAAAATTCAGAATAATAATAACAAAACATCTATCATATTTATACATCAATTATACATTTTACAACAATCATGAATGTTTTCTTTATAAATGAATAACATTACGATCATGAAGACGGTAGGTCATACGTACACATGGGTAACTTTTCCATTTTTCAATGATCAATACAAAAAGAAGGTAAGTAATATTATATCTTTCCAATATTATCATAATATCATACTTAATATTTTATTAATTTTCATATACTTATATATATCATCAATTTGGTTTGGTGATTAAAAGAGAGAGTCACATCACATCATGAAGGTGTCAGTCCACACATACATAAATGACACTATTATCTTTCAGTGAGTTTAATGGAAAGAAATAAAGTGATTAATTATCACTTAAAAATGATAAATTTTAAATTAATAATATAATTATGTCATGTATAAAACATATATTCCTTGAATTTATCCTTTTAATCTTCCACATAATGCTTTAGTAAAAAAATAATAACATCACTTCGTGAGGCTGTAGTCCACCACACACATGAGCAAAATTATTGTATCTTAAGACCAATGGAATGTGAAAGATTTATATATGATATAAAGGCTCCAGAAGAATAATATTATAATTATATATATATATATATATATATATTATCATCATACCCAACCATTATCGGTGGTAATAGAAAAATGGATGACATCGGTTCGTGTGGCAGTTGTTCACTATACACACAAATGATGATTTTATAGCCCATTTCATGTAAGTGGTGATGGTGTTATGTAATTATCATAACATAAAAATATCTATGTACATATACTATAATGAATCTAATATATTATAATTGTTTAGTAATAATTAATAGATGTGGAAGAAGAAATAATCTAAAAATACTTGTTCAAGAACGATACCTATTTTTCAGGAAACCTCCATAAGATTATATGATAATACATATTGTTTGGAATTATACCATAAATAAGGATTTTATGATTAGTGGTGGGAAGTTTTTAATTTATATCCGAAGTTATGGGATGTCCCAAAAGTTATTTATTTTTTTATAGGAGAGGATCGGTTGTATCAATTTATATGTGAGTTATGTGGAATACTTGTAATTATTTGAGAAGATAAAAGTTACCCATGTTTTTCACATGGAATAAGGGTTAAAAATGGTTTCTTATCAAGAATTTGTCTTTCTAGGGTATATATATTTCCATAATATTTGTTTTAAATAAGTTTTTAGGTCATTTTGACTATTATATTTTTAGTTTTACCACCGTTAAACCTAGTTTTACCTTAACTATGTTAAATATTTTTTACAATTTTTCTATTCATCATGGTAAAAAATTATGTGGAAATTTTTAGATATAAAATATTATTCTGATTCAAAAATATTTAATGCATTTTAACAAATTCAATTTATATAATTGGAAAATTTTAATTTAAAATTAATCCTACAGATGTGATGAGAAATAAAAATTTAAAACAGAAAATGCAAAAAAATATACAAAGTTTGTATATATAAATTAAATTTTAAAATGATTCCAATGAAATAAATTCGATTAATATATAAATAGAATTTAGCTATAATTTATTTTTAAAAAATTAATAATATTAAATATGTTTATAAAAATTTTAAATGAAATGGAAAATTGTAATTTAAATTTTGTATTTTTCACCACTAATAAAAAAGATAATATTTTTAGGAAATTTTAAAAAATTGGACATTTATTAGTTTTTCCATATTTATATAAATAATTTAAAATATATTATCAGATTATTTTTCTTAATGTGATAGAAGGTGTTATAAAAATATGTTCACAAAAAGGAGAAAAACATATCTTTAGAAGTATAAAATTTTAAGCATAAAATTGGATTTGTTCATATAGATTTTATAAAAAAAATAAGATAAATTATTAAATATATATTGAATACATACTAAATTTTTTTTATTAAATTAATTCAAATAATGTGGTTTTTTTATTTTATTATGGTAAAATGTGTTTGTTTAAAAAAATAGTATTTAAAAAATTCCTTTAATTTAAAAAATATTTTTATCTTCATTTTTATTTAATTGGTTAATAAATAAATAATTTCATATACATGTGTAGACCATATATTTTATCATATAGTTAATTCTATTCATTCTCTCCTTTTCAATGGAATGGTTATAACTAGCATATAATAATATTTTAATAATATGGCATGTTTTGTTTAAACACAGGGTTGTATGTAACACTTGCTAATGTCATTTCTATAGATCATAAAAATAGGAAGATATTTACATCATAAATAATTAAAAAACACTCATGGTGTTACAAACTAGCAATAAAATGGAATAGTTCAATGAAATAATTTTTCACTGATTGTATTGTGGAATTGGATTAATTTTAGGTTTATGGTGATCCTAAGACTATTGTGTGGATACAAATATTCATTAAAGATATTTGATTTTTCTATAGACATAAAAAACCTTTCACATTATATTTTTTATAATACTACCTTAGTTTCTCTATAAAGGGATATAATACCTCATTAATGGGTAAACATTATTCATAATTTTATCCTCGTAATGAATACTTCTCAAATTGGGAATATAGAAAAACCAATGATTCCACAAAAAAGAATATATTAGAATATAGAAGTAAATAATTATCTATTTCAAAACATAATTATCATCTCATAGCTACCATAATGAATGATATATTATGTTGAATCTATTGGAAGATGATGTTTGTTAGATTTTTTTCACAAGAACATTAAACTATGGACTTTATGATTAGTTTCTTTCATAGAATCTGAATTGTAACTGTCTTATTATCATTTCATGATTCTTCTGCATGATGTTATTTGTTATAATTTACAAATCATATTTATTTTACTGTAATATCATAATATTTCTCATCTATAATGGAAACCTAAATGTGTTATGATAGTATTCATAAAAAAATGTTCTATAGTTGGATGATATAATAATTTAAGACATGGGTAATGCATTAATCATGTGTAGTTGTATCAAAATTCATTGATAATTAATCTCATGAACTCCCCCATTAGTAATTTCCATGATATGGTGTTTATGTCAACATTACCCAACAGTTAGAATTCGAAATTTATATATGAATTTATATTTTCTTATCTGTAAAGATATATAATGGTCCATATACATTATAGTTATTATTAATAAATATCATATGTTACGTAATATGATGTATTGGTGAAAACCATTTCCACATATTCAAACAAAGAGGTATGATATTTTGGGTGTATCATGAGTGATACTTGATCATTTAACTATTAATGAAATGATTTTCCCCTTTTGGTAGTCAATATATGTTCTACCACTTTCACATTGATTAGAATTAAATTTTTGAATTAAGTCCATGGATATGGCGTTCTATATAAATGTTAATTTCTAAAATGTAAATTAACTAGATATTTAGTACATAGTTTAATGAAACCAGTGTGATTCCTAGACGATTATAGATATCAAGAAAAAGGGAATATTTTATGTGGTTTTCAATCATAGGAGGTATAATGTAATTTTGAAATTAGATTCTTTATTTATTTGTGTTATAACATTTTTCAAGATTATTCCCTTTTAATATTGATGGTTCATCATAATGTGACTTATAAAGAAAGCTATATGGTCATCCAATATGTATATCCAAATTCTTAGTTAAATTCAATGTTAATGTAGCATGTGGAATAAATATTAATCCCACATGTGATTTCATAAATATACATGGTTTTTTTTATAAATATTCATGGACTTATTATTTTAGATAATATATGTGAATTGATTTTTTTTAAAAATTATTCAGAAATTTAGTACATATAATATTTAAATTTTTCTAGTCAATAATGTAAGATTTGTTTTTGAAGAAATAGTCTACATTAAAAATATGATAGAAATTGGGGTTAGATGGAAGATTATGATCAATCATCTGATGAGAAATGAAATTTTATTGAGATATATATTAATTAATTTATTCATGAAATGATAATAATTTGTTTACGAGTTCAATAAATTACAATTAAATAATCATCATATCATTTTTATTTAATCATGATAACTATTGGGGATTAGGGTAGTTAAAATAGGAAATATAAATTTGTTGTTTACTTAACATAATTCTAAAAATATTTATTTATATCCTTATATAAAGATAATTATTGTTATATATTCTAATCTTTGTGAGAAAAATTCTAGAGAGAATCCTCCCATTTCCAAGATATCTATACTTATATAATTATCTCATTAATAATTAACAATTCACCTCCAACACCCTATTGAATATATATTAAACAGTAAGAATA
The DNA here is from genome assembly GCA_963277665.1 of Viscum album. NCBI lineage: Eukaryota > Viridiplantae > Streptophyta > Magnoliopsida > Santalales > Viscaceae > Viscum > Viscum album. The sequence continues at coordinate 1,967,549,719 of OY728121.1, forward strand.
AATCCACCATAGCGAAATTCTTGTGGAAACCAAAAAATGAAAGATTGAAACATTATGACCTTATATGCTTGAACCTAGTGATATATATGAAAATGTAAAGTGATTTGTGTTTCTTGTGTAGACCACTGCTATATAGATTCTCATATTATCTCCTATGATACAATGTTTATATGATGAGGTGTTAATTCTGTATTTCATAATTAAAATTTAATATTGATGTGACAATATATTTATTTAAACTAATTAATTAAAAATTTTAGTGATGGTCTTATCATGTGGATTTGTCGGTTCCAATTCATCTAGTTTTGAGCATAAATGTGGTGATTTTAATGAATTTATAGTTTTTGATCATTAGTTCAATCAATTACATTATACCTTGAAATATTTACATGAAAATTATATGGAAATAAATTTTTCAAAACATCTCATACATAAGTATAAAACATGGATTTAGGGCACATTGACCTATGATCTAAACCATAATGATTTATTATAATGTGAAAAAATATAAATAAGAGGAAATTACATCCCTCATATCCAACAATTGGTGAAGTCTTCATGATTCTCTACAAGTTTAAAATAACCAATATGAAAATGAATAAATTTTCACCAAAAAAATTATTGGGGACAACTTGGGATCACTTGATTACTCTAATATTTGAGCAGTATGAACCATATTTAGAAGAACCATTACCCAAAGTGATCTAGGGGGTATAAATTACAATACTTGTGGGATGATATATGTCACATCTGTGGTTTTGTTTTGATGTAATATTTAGTTTTATTTTTGTCCTTGTATTTTTTTTTCATTTGTTTTCTTTAGTTTTTTTGGGTGAAAATATTATTTTTTGGTTTGAAATCATGTGGTGGATGATTGTCACATGATTAGTGTAAACCATGCTATATCCCATTAGAAACTGTTCAAGTGGGAAAATGGGAGTATCCAAGTCACACGACCAACTCGACAAGGATGATGGAAAACCGTGTGCCCAAGTTACAAGCCCTATCAAAGTCACATGGTCAACCACCTGGCTGTCTGAGATTCCCTTAAAAACTATACAGAATCGTATCCGTTTATTTTGAGGTGCCGCATATTTGGTAATAATCTGACATATCATGCAACCAAATCAATAGGCCTTATTTATTATTAAAAATCATGAAATTAATAATCTACCCTCCGTGATTGTAATACACTAAACACCGTAACTGGCCCCATTTTGAATCCCAATCCCTAGGTGAACCTCCCACAACATCAAATCTTCCCTCGAATTCAATATCAAGGTTGTTTTGGCATGTATTCTTCAATAATTCATCATTTAAGAATTTCCACATCACTTTTCCTCATTATTCTTAGTCTCTTTTCTATCTTTCTTGGGTTCTTAATTATCCTACTTATTGGTTTACATAAAGTGGGCTCAAACTTGGTTATTTGGTTTTAATTTTCACAGATGTGGTGCATTTTTTCCTTCTATAGGGTCTCTTTATGGTGTAGTTTTGGTTTTCAACCATTTTTCAAAATATTCCAAGAAAGGGGTAGGTGGTTCCATACTTTAAAATTGTTGTATGACTATAGTATTGTTGCTATGATTTCTAAATGTGTTCTATGGATTGGGTGTGTGGTATAAAGATGAATGAGGAGTTGGAGGGCACCCGATGACGGATGCTCTCCTGATGGCGGAACCCTAATGGAGATGCCCGATGCATCGGCCCCTCCCTCCCATCTGGAGGGAGGGGGATATGTTCGAAGCTTCATCCCCTTTTCCATCCCTGATCTCCTTTCCCCATTCCCGTCTATTTCTCTGTGCCCTAAGGTGCCTTCCCTTTTCAAGGGTGCAACCGAGATCTCGATTTATGAAACAGAATTCAACACCACTTCAGATCTCTATAGAACAATGTTGGTGGCTCATTTTAGGGGCCCTCGTCCATCTGTTGATGAATTTGATAGATTCTTGTTTGACTCATGGGGACTCCAAGATCTCACGGTGGTGGGTCTTCTTGACCGACGCCATCTGATGATTCGCTTTTCTTCAGAAGTAGATATTAATGCTGCTTGGTCCAGCGCTCCTCGAGATCTCAATGGATGCAGCTTTTTCCTATTTCAATGGTCCTTCTAGTTCAACATGAATCAGGATGAGCTGATGATGGAGGTTTGGGTATGTTTTCCAGATTTACCATTCCCTTTTCAGAATCCCTCGATTTTAAGCATGTTAGGGAACTTGGTAGGTAGATATTTGTGTTTTGATAGCATGACTTCTGCGGTGTGTCATCCTATCTCTCCTCACATTTGTGTTGAGGATGATGTTTCCAAGCCTCCTATAGACTGGATTTGGATTTCAGTTGGAGAGGAATTCAGATGGAAGTAACGGGTGGTGTTCGATTTTTGGCCAACATTATGTTCAGGCAACCATCGGGTTGGTCATTCGGTTCTTGGATGCCATCATGGAAAAAGGGTTGGGCAAATGGTGGTCTCCCATACAGAAGGGTCTCAGGCACAAGTCGTTCCATCTGGGATCCAGAAGCCTCGGGATACTGGTAGGCATGGGACTGTTCCTACGGTGATGGAACGCGAGGAGCCAGTAGCTGAGTCAAGCGATCAACTCCAGTAGTGGGTTCCTACAACTTCTTCAGTGGCAGTCAATCATGTGGTTAACAAGGAGGTGGAGCCTCGGGTTTCTGATGTTTTTTCCTGGTTATATAGTGATTTGGGATTTAATAGAGAAGCAGTGGAGGGTCACTAGGCTGTGGTTAGGGGGGATCTCACAGCTTTACCCATTGAGGAAGGGGTGGTGAGCTTGTCTGGGAGTGGAGTTCTTGTTCCCAAAGACTCCCATGCCCGAGGATGGGAGGAGTCCAACAAGAACTTACAGTTTATGGGTTGTGGGTATGAGAATGATTAGGTATCAGACACGGTACAAGGAAACCCCTTGGGGAATGCAGAAGAACCCCTTTGCAAACATGGGAGGGAAAGAGGGACGACTTTCCTAGGGTCCTTAGACCCAAACACCTTCGGTGCCGTCAAGGTAGGGAAGTTGGCGAAGGATAACGGGCCAGAGAAGAAGGCTTTTATGAGTGTAAGACAGAGGCCCTCCAAAGAAGGTCTGGGGGTGGAAAAGAAAAACCAGTTTGAAGGTTTGGAACAGCAAGAAGAGTCGCATGTGGAAGATGATTCAGGCGATGACGGTCTTAGCCTTTCCCCAATGGACAGTTTGGACTTTGTCTACGGGGAAAGTCCCCACAGCCCTAGAAGGACAGAAGGGAGTAAAGGAAAGCGGGACTCAGGAAAATGCATTGTGGTCCAGGGGAAAAAAATACAAGGGGCGCAAAGATTATTCTCATTTTCCAAAACCGATGGAAACCAGGTCCACCAAGAAAGGTGGAAGTAAAGGGGAAAAGGCCTTCAAGATGGGGATAATGGTGACCCAAGAAGAGATCCAAGAGTGATGGAAGAAGAGGTAGGGGAGTGTTTGAAGCTCATTATACACTCCAAGGAAGAAATTCCTGGGAAAGACCTTAGACCCAATGCCTCTAATGAGGATATTTTAAGAATTTATGAAAGAAGTGTGAAGGTTGAGATCAATGACGAGCAAGGAGAGTGGATTGATATGCAAGATTGAATCATTGCCCGGGGTTTCAACCAAGGAAAAATCACCATGAAAGAATTCATTCAGACAATGGACAAAATGATCTCTCATCTTGAAGTCCTTATCAGAGAGGATCCAGACACTCAGGTTAGTACCCTACACTGAGAATTATATAGAGTGTCTGGCTTGAATCATCTTAGTCTTGTGTTTAATAATTTCGTGAGCTCCTTTAGCACATAGTGATCTATGTTTTGTGAACAATGGTTTCCCACTTTTCCTTAAAGTAGATTTTTAATAAAAAATTAAATTTTGATGGGTGTGTGGTATAAATCATGTTTTCAATTTTTTTTCTATGTAATGTTTTTAATGGGTTTTGCGTATTAAAAAATAGGTTTTCCATATGTGTGTTTATTATTTGGTGTACATATATGTAAGAGAAATTTCATGTTACAGGGAAAAGGGAATTGAGAACTTGGTAATGCTAGGTTTCCTGGTGGAAGGAAAATATGTAGTATACTAGTAGTCATGTAGGGTCGAGTCCCAATCCCCCTTATAGTATGGATGCTACAATAGTATCTAAACAAATGATGATGATTGGGGACCACTATACCTTCAGATGTGATTTCCCTATAGTGGCTCATGCATAAGAAAACTATGGGTTTTTGTTTGTATTCATATCTGAGGTAAATGATTCCTAGGACCCTCACTAACCATATTTACTTTGGGATTTTATTTAGTACTCATGTGATGTTTTAATTATCATTTATCTAGTTGTTGTGTTTGATTTTATTTTTAATTTTCAAATCATGTTTTTAAATTGTACCATACTTTATGTGAAAATATATCATGTTGTTTTTTCTTTATATCTAGAAATATCTTTTGGTGGTATCCTATTTGGAATTACCTCACACCCTACATACACCCTAAGTTGTATGCATTCCTTGTTATATTTTACCTAGGTAAAAACAGGTTGTTCTTTGGGGTGATGGCAGATCTAGTTTCTAGTGGTTCCTGTTTTGGTAGGCCATGGTGGAGGTGGTGAATTGAGGGTGTTGAACTTATTATTTCATAGTGTTTGGTTGTATAGTAGGTCCTCTACCCATTATGGTATTTTGGTTGTTGGTTGAAATATAAATTTAAAAATTCTTGATGTAGTGTATCTTGTGATAGCTATACTTATTTTGTTGTGATTATTGTATGTAATGTGATGTGTTATTATTTTAGTATAATTTATGGTTGAATCATATGGGTGAGATCATTCATAGAGGTGATTTCTGATTTCTAGGCATGGGTTACCAACCCTTAAAGACTAGGATTTCCCTTCATGCCTTGCCACATTCCTGTTTTGGGATTATGTTTCATGGAAGTTCGCCCTAGTTCAAGAAAAAATGGAAAAAGAGAATATTTTTACATTTCCATGGTTTATATTATTCCAGAGATTATTGATAGATAGAAGCTTGGATTTCTTAGGTATTGAGGTTCTGGATGAAAGTGTGGAGTCTAGAAAACCCACCACATAACAAGCCATGAATCACCCAAGGGTTTTTGGGATTTGGTTTGATTCCTCCTCGGGGTGAGATTAACTAACTTCACATTGTGAACAGACACCGAGCGGGGTGCAGTGGATTGACTCATAGTTTTTATTATTATTATAATGGGTTTTGTTTTTTATTTATATAGGTGTTTTAATGTTTATGTTACTCCAAATGTTATGGATATTTTTTTAGGTTTCCTTTGTGTTTTTAAGTTGTTATATCATCATGCCCCCCAAAAACATCCTTTAAAACCGTGGGAAGGGGTGGGAGAGTGTTTTCCTTGACTAGTTTATCAGAAAAAAGTGGAAGTAGTTATTCAGCATATAATAGAATTGGATTAGTAAGTGGGATTTTTCCCTTCTCATGATAAGGAATTCATACCAGGTCTGGAAAAGTACAAAGATAGAGAGTTTCTCAAGAATAATCCTTCTTTATTCTAGGGTAGAATATACCCCCTAGAAGTTGATGATTGGATTAAAATTCTTGAAATTATTTTTGGGTTTCTTGATACTCAAGAGGTAGTTAACTTGAAATTTGCTTCATTTTTGTTTGAATGACCCATTCAGAGGTAGTGGGACTTTGAATTCACTACTAAGAAACATGAGAATATTGGTTTGAAGGAATTAACTATCATATTTAATGACTAGTATTTCCTTGATACTTTAGCATTTTCTATGACCTGAGAGTTTCTAGATCCCCACCAAGGTGATCAGACCACCGGGCAGTATTCCAACAACTTTTTAGATATTTTTTGGTCATACTTGAGGTAGTTTCTAATGAACAACTAAATTCATAACTATTTGAAATTGGGTTGTGGTCAGATATCTAATCCCAATTATTCAATATCAATATGAATACTTGTGCTGAGGTGGTAGATCAAGCCTTGATTGTGTAAATAGATCTTCTAGACAACTATTGTTTTTCTAAGTAAGTTATAGTAAAGGGAAATGGTATTAGTGGATCTTCTAAAAAAAGTAGAAGTAAGAAAAGAATGAAAATATAAAGGGTGGTAGATCATGTCATCATTATTGGCCATGTTCTCATACAGTTTTATGTGTTTGATCTCTCTAGTTCTATAAGTGTGGAATTCTGGGGAATATGGTGTTAGTTTTTCTAGCCCGACCAAGACCTTTCTATTTGCATGGATTTATGGGGAATTTTTATCGGTTATGAAATATTTCAAGACCATATCAGGGAGTTGTGCGTTATGTGTTCTCTAGATGAATGGAAGCATTTTCAGAACCATCATGGGTTGTGGGTTATTAGTTTGGGATTCATTGTGGAAAATATTGATCTACTACTTGATAGATTCACTAGAAATCAGAGCCCCATGTTAGTAGCTGTTCTCAGGCATAAGATGTGAAGAAGAACCTTCAAGTTATGGATCATGCATTAGTGGAATCAAATGAAAGACCTATTACATGTTTATGTACGATTATTATTATATCATCCATATATATTTCTTTATTTCACATGGGTTTTATAACACCGTCATTTATGTCCTTATTTTTTATTTTTTAAATTACCCACTAACCCGCTGTATTATGTGATGGAGTTAGTGAAATCTATAGATAATAATAGAGAGTAGGGTATTAGATGTCCATCTTGTACTCTTCTATTTTTTGGGTTTAATATAGAATGATATTTTATGGTTCATTAAATGGAACACATTGATGTGACCCTCAATATTGAATTGATTACGCATTTTAAGGCCCACATTTTTTTATTGAATGTGAGTGAGTTTTGTGGCACCCTATGGGAGTACCCTAGTCTTCCAATGTGAATTAGATCCGTGGTACAGACGTGTTGTCTCTTCACTTATGATGTTTGTTAATATATTTTTCCAAATATCGTTTATCATGTTATAGGATACTGATGGGGGTTCTGAGAGTAGAATACCTCTGGTGGTAGATGAATTTCTCGAGGTTTTTCCAAACTATTTCTTAGGGTTTCTTTTAGAGAGGGATGTAGAGTTCACCATTGATTTTGTTTATGAGAAAACATTCAATATCTCTTCCCTGATATTGTATTTCCCTAAAAATTGATGGAATTAAATAAAAAACTAGACAACATAAAATATAAAGGATCCATTTTCTTGAGAGTGTCACCTTGGCCTTCCCTAATTCTATTTTATTAGAAGGATTATGGCCTTATCTAGTTATGATTCAATTACTAAATGTTGAATAAGATAATGATAAATATTAAATAACCCTTCGCCCATACTAATTATATTTTTGATAAGATTTTTAGGAAATGTGGTTCTATATGAATGACTCATATTCTTTGTCTTACTAGGTTAGAGTTAGAGAGATAGAGGTTCCTAATAATTTTTTAAAGTAGTTACTACCACATTCAGTATTTTCTCAGATATTTTTTTTTGAAAAATCATATACAAGTCTTCAAGTAGTGTATTAATGAGGTTATCCATTAGTACCTTTAATCCTATGACATTGTGTTAGTGGATGAAATCTTGGTATCCTTTGGGACTGAGGAAGGGAATGATCCCCAATAGAGGGTTCTTCTAGGAACACTTCTAGATCATAGCCTCTATTCCAATATCTCCAAATGTACCCTATGGATTTGGGAGGAAATGTTTCTCATCCATGTGATATCATAACATGGGATTTTAGTAGATCTTGATAAGATCAAAGCAGTGATTTCATGGGAGAAAATAGGGATTTTTTTAGTTCAGTTGATATTTATTCCTGGGAGGTTAATACAAATGGGTTTGTTAGGGAATTATCCTAGATTTATTTTCCCATTAATGTGCTTACCTATAGAGGGAAATGGTTTTAATGGATCGCATAATTCTAGCCATCCATGGAATATATTAAAAAGTTTTTGGCCACCACCCCTATTTTGATCATTACAGAATCTAGAAAGGGATACATGGACTACTGTGATGCCTTAGGTACATCTATTTAGTTTGTTTTGACACATGATGATAATTTGGTGTTGTAGGGTTATCGCGATCACCGAACACATGAAAAGAACTAACAAAACTACGAAATGGAACTAGAGGTAGTGATTTATACCTTGAAGAGATGATATCACTATCTCTTCAGGGATAAGTTTGTAGTATACTCATATAATAAGAGATTGGAATATATTTTGTCCCTAAAGGATCTAAATACGAGGAAACATTGTTGGGTAAAGTACCCTAAGGTTTTTGTTTTTTTATTGTTTATACATATATAAAAGGTAATTTGGTAGCATATGCTTTGAGTAGATAAGTTCCACTAAAAGCGGTGGAAGGATCCAGTGTTGAGTGGACTCTAAATGGGATTTTTCCTAGATCCATATTGAAACCAAAGAGCATAGTGGTTGTATATTATTGGCCATTATATAGTATAATACCACCTTTCTAGAGTTGATTCTGGGAGAACATTATAGTGATGAGTTGTGCCAGTGGTCTTTACAGCTTCTTAATGGTGGGGAGGTTCCTAGTGTTGTGTTATTTTCATATGAAGGATTTTATTGATTCAAGGGTATTTTTTCTCTATTATTGTCTTTATAAATTGTGGTGATGAAAGATATAAACTAAATTTCTTGGTGTTCATTTATCCCGGGAGCACTAAAATGTTCTATAATGAATGTCACAGGTTTTGGTGACCTTTTATGATAGGATATATTTAAGATTTGGTATACAGGTGCTACACGTATCTGCTGGTTAAAGTTGATCACTAGAGGCCCTCAGGTATTCTTTATCCACTACCCACCCCTACCCAGAAGTGGGATATAGTCTTAATGTACTTAATCATTGTATTACCCAATGTACCTTAGGGTAGGAATTACTTATGGTTGTTAATTGACCCGCTTACCAAAACAATACATTTCATTAGGATTAGAGAGTCAACCGAGGTGGATGAGTTTTGTCAGTTGTATGATCAGGAGAATGTGAGGCTACATGGTGTGTTTTTGTCTATCATTTCATAGATTGACCCCATAATTTACCTCACATTTTTAAGAAGGCCTTCAAAAGTAATTGAGATCCCAAATAAAAATGAGCATCAAATACCTTCCTCAAATGAATGGTCAGCTGGAGTGGGTGAATCAGATCATGGAAGACATGCTCTTGGCATGTGTGTTGGATTTAAGAGGCATTAAGGGATTACCATTTATAATTTTTAGAGTTTGAATATATCAACAATTAACAATCCTAAAGAAAAATAAATCATTTTGAGGTGCTTTATTGTTGGTCAGGCCAGTCACCATTGTTCATGATATTTATGGGTGTGACTTCTTTATTGGGACCGATTTTGTGTTGGATATGTATGATAGATCTCATTTGATCAGACAACAATTGTGGACAACATAGATACATCATAAGTCTTATTAAAATTAGTGATACCGATCCATGGAATTCACTATGGGTGGTTAATCATTTATAAAGGCGGTCCCTTTACATGGATAACCATTTATTTGGAAATAAAGCTAATTCCAAGGTACATCAGACATTTTTAGATTACCAAGAGAGACGGTATGGTGGAACACTGGGTAAATTTTCCATCTCATATGATGTTAATCCACAATGTGTTACATGTATCGTAATTAAGAAAGTATAATTTAGACACATCTCATGTGATGTATTATGAAGATTTGGAGTTGGAGTTAAATATATCTATGTTTGAGTCACCTGTATAGATTTTGGAATCCCATGTGAAAGTGCTTCAAGGGAATTATATTCCATTGGTTCAGGTTCTTTGGAAGAATGGGAATAATTAACATGAGATATGGGAGTCAGGATCTTGGGTTTAGGAGTTGTATCCATTTTTTTCTCTGATCTAGATTTTAGATGACTTTATGAGGGATGAATGTTTTCATAATTTGGTAATTGTGACAAAAATGGTTTTGTTTTGAGCTATTTTCTATTTTAATTTCAATATTATCTTTTTTTTGTTTTCCTAGGTTTTTTGGGAAAAAATGGTGATTATTTTACTATTATAAGGTGGAGAATGGTTTTCAAATGGATAGTGGAAAACATGACAAAACCCGGTGGAAAGCATGTGCCCTAAATAGTGGGACAATGTAGGTTGAACGACCTAACATACGAGCATGTAGGCTAACCATGTGCCTATGTTTGTGGACCAATTTGTGGGACATGATTTAATGTATTAGAATGTTCCCTTCCATAGGAAACCATGACACATATTTTTTCCTATGATTAGAGGTTCCTCATGGTTGGTTCATGGGTTCCTAGACTATGTAGCTAAACCATATAGGTTTCGATATCATTAAAAATATTGAGATTTATATTCCTCCCCATATAGATTTTAAGGCTCCAAACTCCCAAACTCACCCCATTTTGACTCACAATCCCTAAGAATGCCTCCCCCTTCTTATTAACTCACTTGGGATTTAATATCATGGTGGATTTGGTGTGGACTCTTGAAGAACTCCTTAATTAACCCTCAATGCTTCTATTTTAGCCCATAAATTTGGTATCTTATTCTCTATGCCATGGGGTATCTCTTCTTTAGCACACTGGTTCCCTAAAGCAGGTTCAACCTTTGTTCATTAGGTTTAATCTTGATGGTTTTGGTATGTTTTTACCTTTATAGGGCCTCATTGTGGTGCTTTTTTTGCTATCAATCTATTTCCAGAAATTTCTAAGAAATAGGTATGTGGTTCCATGTTTTATCATTATTGGAAAAAATTTGAATAATATCTATGATTTCTAATATAATTCTATTGATTTTTTGTGTGACGAAAATCATCTTCTGAAACATTTCTGGTGTGTGTAATGGTTTGATAGGGTTTTTCTATTTTAAATGGTAGGTTTCCACATGTATTTCTATTGTTGGATGTTTTTATATGTAAGTGGTGGTGAATGTGACATAGAAGAAGGAATCAGACATAAGGTAAACCAAGGTATCTAGGTGTCTAAGCTGTGTATAGTACACTAGGTGGTCTAATAGGGTTGGGTCCTAGTTCCTCTAGTAGGGTTGTTGCTATAATTCTAACTAAATATTTTATGATTTGAGACCACAACACCTTGGGATGTTATTCAACTATTATGGATCATGCGTGTGGATGTTATGTTTTTTTTAATATATTTATCACTATGGTATGAGGATCCTAGGTTCCCATTAAACCTATTACCATACAGTTTTCTCATGGTGTTCATGTGATACTATGATTATCATTTAACTTGTTGTTCTATTTTCTTTTCTTTTAAAATTTAAAATCTACGTTTATTAAAAATTATTCATTTAATTATCTTTAAAAGGGTAGTGATATTTTATCTTATAATTTTATAGCATTAAATCACTTTGGGGGATATACTAATGCGAATTGGATCACACCTTACATAAACCCTTTGGTGTATGTTGAACTTATTATGTTTGAACTAAGTAAAAACCTTTTTTTTCCTTGGGGATATGGTGCATCTGGTTGACAATGGTTCCTATTTTGGTAGGTGTTTGTGGGGGGGGGGGTGTATTTATAGTGTTGACCCTATTATTTCATGGAGGATAGTTGTATAATTGTTTATCCACCCCATTTTCATATTTTTTTTAAAAAAAAATTAAAAATTAAAAATTCTTGATGCAAAGTATATTGTGATAGTCAGAATTATTTTAGTTATGAATACTGTTTATGATGTGAATTTTAATTCTGGTGGGTCGGTTTGTGTTTGACTCTTCTAGGTGAAATCATTCCCAAAGGTGATGTGTGATGTTCAGCTACTAGTTTCCAACTTGTGGGGACTGGGAACACCTTTTGTTCCTTCCCACAGTCTATGTTTGGTGTTAGGTTAGATGGAATATATTCCTAGTTTCTAACAATATAGGAAATTCCATTCCCCATGAATATATGGAGAATACCTGACCATTTCAATAAAGAAACCTATATATATAGGGTCCCACAACTGGGGAGTACTATGAGAATTCCCAATTCTAACTACAAGATATGATAAAGGATCCCTTTCCCTAGGAAAACATGTTTGATACTAAAATCATTAGTAAACATACCCACATATATTGAATCACTTGAAAAAATAATACAGGGAGAAAATATGACATTACCTAATAGAAAAGCACACATAAATTCTTACACTTTAAGACCATTATTAGTCATATTAACATTAATATGATACTCACCTACCATAATTTTAAAATACCCTTGCATTGAAAAATGGATCATACTATAATGTTTTTTGTGAAAACAAATTCAATATCGGATAATTATTTTTTCAAAATAGATATCTAATTGAATTTTTACAAAAAATACCACTCAAACAGGGGTGAAGGCCATGTGGTTGTAACTGATCATGTAGAGTATTTCTCTTGGGGTTGGTGGATATTTGAATGAATTTATAACTATTCGATTAATGGATATCACTATGGATATGTATCAAATATTTGTGTTCTACAATAACCCATTTTATGCCAGAAAGACCCATTATGAAATGATCAGGATGTCCCACAATTCCTATCCTCTTTCCATGGATGGTTGGGATAAAGGGATGGTGGCGATCACTGTGTCTTATCCTATATAATGTATTCATCATTATGGCCACTCCATCTATGTAATGATTTATTGAGGATATAGTTTTCCCCTACCTCCCATTGCCCAAAATGAATCATAGTTCAAAATTTCTAGTAGAGAAATTTTCTTCTAAAATTAATTTTGAATGTGGTACCTTGCCTAATAAAAAATTCATATTTAGCCTCACCTCCTTTAGACAGCACTATGGTTGGTGGTCCTTCATCACATTATTGATGAGATAGAGATATAGAGGGAATGTAAATATTGGGTGTTCGGTGAAGAAGTGAAATGAGGCTTATGACATTGATCCGTTCAATTCCCCAGGTTGTCATTGCTTACCCTGCTGATAAACTCATCTAAAACAAATCGTGAAAGGGTTTAAAACGCTGTCAAATATTGTTCATAATTTTAAAAATGATTAATTATTATAAATATAAATTCTTCACATGTATAAATCAATGAAAGATTCTTCTAAACTCTATATAAATAAATATATAAAAAATTACTATTATAATATAATAAAATAACAATTCCCTACCTATCCATGGATTTTATTGTTTTTAAAGAATACATCTGTGTTGGAATAATTTGTGATCCTATGTCAGGCTCATTTTTCAGTCTCCCAGATCTTCTACGATTTCCACCCTTTATTATATATAATAATGGATAAACTCTCAAATTGTAGGAATTATGAAAAAACATAGGTTTTATATAATAAGAGGCACCAAAATGGGATTACTTGTTTAAATTTTTAGAGTCAAGGATCAAATATATTAATTATATATGGTGGGTTGAATCAATGATGTTTTTTTTCAAATTTTTATTTTAAAATAAAACTCTATAGTCAGTTGAGATTTTGATTCCTAGTTCTCAATGTATCACATCTCCCATATGAAAAAATATTAAATAAATTAAAGGAACCCACGTATAATTACATGGTTTAGCTCGAATGTGGGTGACTACATACTTGCGGAGTTTAGGATGATCTGAGATATGTATTCTAAAATAGTAAAGAAACATGATTATAAGGAAAAAATATCCGGAAATAATAGATAGAAAAAAATAATGTTTTATAGCTAATTATTATAGTGTTTTATATCCCAAAGGGAACATTATAATGGAATCCCGCCCATGTTGGTTTCATCGAACCTCACCAGTTGGCCTATTTATAAAAAATATCTGGACATTTATTTTGGAATTTCGTAAGTTATTTAACATTTTTTACGAAATCTTATAAATATTTATTCAACTACATCTGCATACTAAGGATGTGTGCATTTTGGACATGTTATATTTCAAGTAATGATAGTTAAATATTCTAATGAATCACTGTTGGATTTGATTACGAACATTTACACGATCATTTCATTTTTTGAAAACAAAATATATTTTTTAGAATACCTGGATTAAATCATCTCTGAAAACTTTTGTAGACTTGACTATGGAAATTGATTTAAATTACTATGTTTATCCTCAAGATTTTTTTAGTTCACACTTCATATCTAATACATATATTTTATATAAAATGTATATAATTATATATTTTCAATACTCTACCATAAAAAATTGTTCACCTGACATTTTATGGTTACATGAAAATGTTATAAAATGTACTTCTCAACAATTATCATCAAACATCATAAAAATAGTATGTTTTGTATATTTTTATCAAATACTCAACGTAATTAATTTATACAATTTTATTGTAGGCCTATTCTTCATGTATAATATTCTTAACATACTTCATAAATATTTATCACAGGACACTACTATCTCCCCCTTCTATTAATATAATTGCAATGATATCACTGTCTACTCATGGTTTCACCTTCATGAAGCTGCAAACTTATTTTATCCCATCATCATTATTCATAAAAGAAAACAGTTTGAAATAATTATTCTCTAATTAAGGTTTTCGGTACAATAAAAATTCTTCATAAAAAATAAAGTGAGATATAATTACACTAATATTGGTTTTGAAAAATAGATGAACCGTCATAATACCCATTACCCTATATGAAAATATAATATATTGACACTATGTTTCTTTATAGAAACGGAGATCACTCACAATGGTGAGCAGTAGTAAAATATATTAAGCTATGAAACCATGGAATTTATATGAACATATCCACTTCCACTCTTCTGTGATTTATTCCATGGGGGTGAAATTTGATATATTTCATAAAACATATCTTTTCATGGTTTTTCTAAACACCTCAATCATTTGGTATTTCTCATAAAAACATATGCCTAAAACATGGTTCTTCATGATAATATCTTCTTACGTAATAATAGAATCATGTGATTTTTATTATCTCATGTTCTATCATTTTAATATCTTATAACTCAAGAATACCTTTATGTTGTTGGTTTTTATGATGCATTCTCAAATGTGGATTATTAAAAAAAGTGTTTACATGGAATGAATTTTATTTATTAAATTTTTGGGAATGATACCACTAGAAGAATTCCTGTATTTGACAAATCCTAATATAAATCATGGGTGGAATGATCATAAATGGTTATGTTTATTTATCATTTCATATTTTTTTACCCCATTGAACATTAACATCTTGATGAAGAATATGATGGCATGGTTGATAAATCTATTTGTCATTATCATATATAATGATTCAATTTATTTCATCATAAGTATATTATGATAAAATGTATCCCCTTTGTAGGTGTCTAACATCAGACTAGAACATGGTCATAAAACAATTATTGAACGAATATATGGATTACTCTCTTCAAGACAACTATGGTGTCAAAACCTAGAACACTCCAAAAATGTGCCTCTTTGACTTACAATACCTATGTAGTCTACTCAATGAAAAAACTATGTTTCCTATCTAAGGGTTCAATTTAAGAAAATACACACTCACCTGCATTAATTTGGGATGACCTAGATAACTCTTCCACATCATTGTGCTTACTCCCATGTGTGTGGGCTTGAGCTTTCCAAGATAAGGGGGCCATGGATAGAGAATTATTTTTTATTAACTATATTTTAATATATGTAGTATAATTAACATGTAGACAATTTTAATTCCTACACTTATTCCTACCCAAATTAATATCATATTCTCAAAAATTATTCATAGTTAACTATAATTATTTTTTTCCTAAATATCATTCTTCTGCCCTTTAAATGTTATAAATAGCGTTCTACTCATTTTCACATGTCCTTGAACCAATATAGCTGATTTCATCATTCATAATACTAAAATGGTGGAATTTATCATTCATGAAATCCAATATTGTTTCATGAATCCATAATAATTCCCCAAGAATTACCACATTATCATGTCTCACAAATTTATATTAACTCATTGATAAAAAATAAAACACAAGGGAATAAGAATACCCCACTTTATAATTTTGATTAAATATCTCACCATATTTTGTAATTCAATATGTGTTACCAAAATTTCTCCCCCTTATTAATAAAAAAATTAAAAGGGTAAAGTATGATTTTTCTCATCTCCCCTTATTCATTCATTCATAGAATTAAATATTCTATTCACCCTTTTTAGAGTCTAGGATGATACCACATGGTTATATTTGAAAAGGGATTATTATTATTATAATCTAAGACTATGTGGTCTAACTCCATGTCGAAAACATGAGAGAAGGAACCCATATTTTCTATTTAGTCCATAAACTACCATAAATGAAATATCCTACTCATAATTTCATAATTCTAAAATTAGTGTTGTAAAAAAATTGATTCATGTAGAATCATCTAATCATGAAAGCTTTAAAAAACAAATAATAAATTTCAAAATAATAAAATGTAAATAAATCACATTCCTAATTTTTTCAAAGATAACACACAAACATAATATGGTGATTTAATATAATCATAAAAATGGGATATAAGTGTGACTCTCATAATTTAACCGTCTAGTTTTAAATCTATCCGTAATTTTTGAATTCATGGGAATTTAGTATAATGATAGATTTATCTCAATTTTCGCCCCCATCATGGGTTGAAATTCTCTTAATCTATTTTAATTTTTTATAGTAGATTCAATGAGGAAAATATATTCTTGTTATACAATAGTTTATTCTTAAAAATTATCCTTCAATTTTAGGCATTTTATTACAAAACATATATTTAAATATTTATTAAGGTGGTTCTTAATGCTTCATAGTGAATAAGACATGGATGAGATTTTTAAAACCCAAAAACTCCATTCAATTTACCTCCAAGACACTTCATGGTTGGACCTCTTTTGAGTTTATAGTCTTCATATTTTGATGGCATTATGGGTTTCCAATTATTTCTAGTATATTACAAAAAATAACCCGCATCATCATATTCTTAGGTTTTTAATTTTCCCCTCTCTTGTGAAGATGGATAAATCTCAAATTTGTTTGTTTTATGGCCTATTAGTTTTCATCCTCAATAGAATATTCTGTGAAATTTTGGAAATATCATATGGATTTTAGCCTTATATGCTAAATTATTAGGAATTCATGTAGAATTACCATTTTCCATTGTTTATTTGAATTTTTTATTTGATAATAATTTCATTGATCAAAATTCTTAGAGGTATTTTCTTTTAATTGATCTTTAATTTCCTTTGATTCCTTATGTAACCATATTAGATGTATTTTAATTCATGTTTTATCAATATGACCTTGATGGTCACATCATTCATATATTTTATTTAGAAAATTTAATATTTTCTGAGAATATAGACTTATTTATTTCTCAACAAAAAAAATTTATATTATATGCTTTTCCTCCTTATCATAGATCTTAGTAAATAATTTCGGTAATTTTTCATTCATGGTATATTATAATCCTATGTTAATTACTTATTATACTAGTATATGTAATATTTGATTGAAATTATACTAAAACACCAAAATTAACCTTTAAAACTCTTTGTTCAATAATTATAAAATATCTAATGGTTATAAAATACATGTTTTCTAGATATATTACATTCATTATATTTCATCAGTCTTGGGGAACATTATTTTATTAACTCATTTTAGTTCTCTTGATCATCATTAGTCCATATTCATCCAATTTATTTGTCTGAAGCTAAACCACTTGATGAAACATATTTTACATAACTATTATAATTATAAATATCCTTCACCTTCTTAATTGTACTAATTTTCATGGAAATGTTAGATGATTCATCTTGAATATACACTTATTTACCATAATCGTCCCTCATTATCATATTGTTTTTATAGATATGAACACAAAAACTATGTCTCATTTAGTTATTCATTTTTCAATCAAATATATTTTATTGTCTTTAATCATCATATAATATTCTATAATTTCCACCTTAAATGTTTTTGCTACCGCAATAAGAACCGTCTCCTTCTTTTTAATTTTCATTTCTCTTTCTCATGTAATTTGATTCATTACTTGAGTTGAGTGTTTTTATCCTGACATGATTGTTGTTCAAATCTCAACATGAACTCAAGGGAGCTATCTTATTTTTTATCAACCATGAAAGATAAATTTTCATCAGTTTTAAATGATGATATTTATTTCTAGTATATTTCTTTATTCTAAAACTTCTAATTAACTCAATACTAAGGAGTATTCATCAACCCTCGAACTCCTCAGATTTTTTTGTATGTTCTGGAGAACATCTTCATCTATACATTAACCCACTTTCCCATTTCAAAGATATCTATTTATTATTTTATTATTATTCATGATCAATATGAAAATAATTATATTCATTTGTAGACAATAAATTAAAAAATATATAATTTGAAAATAATTAAAGAACATTAATGAAAAAAATATTAATTTTTACATTCCCACTTATACTCATTTTGAAATAAAGAAAATACCTCTTTTGGTATCGAAATTATAAACCACATATTTATTATAATATAATAACGGAACATATTTGTTTTTAATCAACTCGAGATGTCAAATTTATTTGAAATTAAATTCCTCAGTAACATTATTTATCAACATAGGATTTTTTCATCTCATAGTTGAGGAGAGTATTATAAAACTGATTAATATACAGGTATCTAATTTCTTCCATGAAAAATATATTTTGTTTTAATGTATCCGGAATATTATGCATCATTTTATTGAAAATGGATAAATATTACAACATAACTCTCATGTCCCTTATTTTATTTATATTATAAATTAATCTGGAAATATAATCATATATAATCTCATCATCATTTATTATTATTTATTTATAACTATATACCCATATTTTTAGTTATGATTCATTGATATTCACATTCCCTATATAAATATTCTCATTTTTATCCAACATCGATTTGGAAAATTTCATACTCATCATATTTGAGAACACATTATCATACAAGGATCAAAAGATAAAAAATTTCACTTTACACTATATATTAAATATTCTATAATCATCATGTTTCATTTGTGTATATATCCCAAGAATGAGATAAAATAAGTTAAAACATCATTAACTTTGTGGACTGGTGACAAATGATATAGAAGTAATAGGTTCATAAATCTAGAATTGTTCAATCCTTCAAACAAATGGAATACTCCACTGTTGACTAGATTCAGTCTCTCAAATATCAGTTCCCAATAATAATTGGATCATTTAATTTGGATTATTCTCATATGATACCACTTTTATAGCCCAAGATGGGATACATCACATGAGAGGATGAAGAATTGAATTAGTGATTTTCTATTTTACAATTTCTTCTTTTCAAATCGCTAATTATGGTAACTTTAAATATTTATCCCTGATTATTAATATCTCACATACCACGTAATAAAAAAATTAAATCACTGAAATAAAAGTTATAATTTTTATAATTTTCTTACCCAATGTTGGTGATTATATCTTTTTGGAGCTTGGGATGACCTGAGACTCTGATTCTACCCTACTACTAAAAATTGATTATATGTCAAAAAAACTATAAATATTCTTGTTAGAAAGGATCTTGTAACTATAAATTACTACTGATTATAGTGGGTTATCTCTTGAAGATATTATTATAATTTAATACCCATACTGTTCTTTATAATGCCTTTTACTAGTTGGGATATCTCAGAAAATTATCTGGATTTCTACACATTCGTTCGATTAATTATTCAATGGACTTCACAATATCCTTTGAATATGATGCCAAATTCTTCCCATTTCAATGTACACATGGCCTTGTTCATTTCATGCACAAGAATATAACTATTATACTAATTCCATGATGAAGTTGATTAATTTACATTATGATAACTTTTTTTCTTTTCATACTAACTAATATTTCATATAATCACAAGAATGAATGTTTTCTGATATTATTTTCAATACTGTCTACAATACATTATTCACACTACTACAATAATTATTGTTATTATTTTCGAATTATTTCATCTTAACTCAAGGGTATTTTTTATATTATATGAATTTCAATATTTTTTTAATATTTAACAACAAAACTAGTGCACCTCAGTTTTCCATATCACATTAAAATAGTATTTTAAATACCTCTCAATTTTTCACGTATAACATAATTAAAATAGAGTATTGTCAATGGGATTATCAATAACTCTCTTTATTAAATTAATAACCTCATAATTCATGATTTTGAATCAAATATAATTTCCTCAAAATCCATAAAAAAAATATATTCTGTGAAAATACTACCTGATCCTTCAGGAAAAAAATGTTTATAGAGACCATTTTCTATTTTCAATTTAACATTAAAAAAGCCTCAAGATTTTGGTACCAAGTTATAAATCATCGAGAAACATAAGAGTTCGTTCTAATTTTTCTTCACCATAGGTTTCATATAGATATATAATTTCATCATGAAACATAATGATATATTTCTACACTAACATTGACTCACAGAACAGATCATTCATCATGTAATCATTATAGTAGAAAAACAACACGATGATATGAACCCCTCTCCCCATTGTGAACATTGAATGTGAAGATGCTCTATTTTTATATGGAAAATGATATCACTCCCAATTATGTACTTCATAAAGACCCCCTCAGCTATATACCATCAATATTTATAGGTGATATCTCCATCATATCTCTTTGGAGATTCAATTAGGATCAAGGCTGTTTAATATCATCCATAAGAGTTTCAATGTAATTTTTTTATAAATGGTCATATAGTTAATCATTTATCAAACATTGTTACACTAAAAAACAAGGTGTCTTCATTATATTGTATTTTTTCATAGCAGTAGAATTACATTCTTTATATTATCCATTATTCTATCATTTTAATATCATATATATGATGCATGTCACTGCACTTATGGTATATGATGTGGCATACTAGGTAGTGGATTTTTTTGAACTAGTCTTGTTATGAAAGTTAGTTCAAACATTCCATATGTCATATTGATACCATGATATGAATTCAAATATTTTTGGTGACTTCATGTATATCAAATTTGGTCTGATTGACATTTTTTATGATTTTCATCTTAAAAAATATTGGTTCTATATCTAACGGTGATGAATTGATGAAGAAGACTACTGAAAGTTCATTTGAATGATCTATTTTGATAAGATATAATGGTTATAACTAATTTCATATGTTCATAAGTTGATGAATAGTTTTAATTCAAAAGGGATATTATATCTGGCCAGTTGTTTGTTTGTCATCCATATAAGAAATCTATATTTAGACTCCACTATTTTACCTGGCATTAGTGTCAGCCTCTAGAAGCTAGAACACATTCCCATCATGGGATTCACAACACATGTTTGGTCAACCACTTCAACTCTATTCATGACCTCTGATTTCCATGTGCATACTTTGTAAAAATTATATGTGTAATATGAAATCTGTGATACAATACCCTTCCACAATGTTGGATAGCTTGGATGACTCTCTCAAATGGATGACCATTCTCCGACATGTGAGTTATTGATCTGGCCTATTTAGATGGTATGATTGTACAATTATTTTATTAAACCCAATTTAATATATATCGAGAAATAAAAATGTATAAAATTTTTATGAAAACCCCAATGTCACCCCATCACAATATCATATTCAAATAACATCATCAGGTTTATTTTTTTCATCACCATAATTCATCCAAATTCAAAAAGTTATAGAATTATCTCCATACATTATCTTATTTTCTTGAACCCATAAAGACCAAATCATCAATAATCATACTAAACAAGAATAATTACTTAGGCATGAAATCCAATTCTATTTCATGAATCCATAACATTTATCCATGAATCAATGGATTATATTCACTTAAAAATACATATTTTCTGACTGAAAAATTGAAACATATGGGAATGAAATATTAATTATTCAATAAAATATTTAATTTATTAATTTAATTAAATGTTCCTTTAATAATCGTGAACACAAAAAGGTCCAAAATTGAAAAAAATCACCAATTCCATGATGCCCCAAACATATTTATATGTGTTGTAATAGTAATTTTTTAGATATTATGATAAATGGTGTCATTTTTGTTTTGTTTTGTTCCAAAAGAAATGCATTCATAATGAAACAAAACACATTTTATTCAATAGAAACACTAAATAATTACATTATAATAAGGCCGAAAGACCATAACTATCCAACAATACCTACTAAAAGACCTATCGGGTTCATTGGAAGACCACCAAATATGAAATCATGACCAAGTGTGTTTTGAACATCCTTCGAGTCTATCACAATGAAAAACATTATGGAAAGTACTATGGTAATAGTAATAAGCATCAAGGGAATGTAGATCACCATTTTTACTAATATGGTTATTGATGTTTGGGATACATTAAAAAAGTATTTATAAGGCCTTGAAGATAAATATGATCGTTAATAGTCATTGGTGTATTTAGGTGACTGTTGGAAAGGATATATATATATATTTATGGAAATTACTATATATGTGTGTTTTTTCTTAATTTTTTGTGTTTTATAATTTTGATAAAAATCTGGGTGAGTATCCCAGCAATCCAAGGGCAGCCTTGAAGTCCAATCCATCAACTTATGAGTGGGAATCTCACTTTGGTAACAAAATCTAGGTAGAGTGCACATATAGCGCATGATGAGTCACACATGGGATCGTGTGTAGGGCCTTTTACAGCATGAGAAATGGGTGAGTCAGGTCGCGTACCAGCATGGATGAGGGTGGGCTAAGGCCTGCAGGTGGGGGTTCCGTGTATAAGGACCCCACGATGTGTGTGTTAGTGTCATTGGAGTGAAGGCAGTGGTTTCCACTAATATAAGGCGATCCCAAAACTGTGTAGGTTTCGATGTGGGACAACTATTTTTCCTGAGAGATCTAATCTAGGTCGTACAATCTCACTACATGAGATCTCAACCATTCAATCCATTCTAGACTTCAAACTCCACCACCACTCCTTTTTGCAGGATTTTAATCGACTATCTGATATAGATGCATTTGATATAGACCGCACATCCCTTTTTAATATTGCGGTTTTTTTGAGACTGTTTGATCAAAGCCATGATATAATCTCATTCGTTCATTTTTTTTTTAAATTTGTGGAAGCCACTATAGCTTTCCAATCAGACTTGGTTGATCGTGGTCATCCATCTATTTCAACTTCTTCATCCCTTCTTTTTCTTCCTTGTGCTACTACAGTATCCTTCACCCTCCTTATACAATACTTCTCTCTTAGCATGTGATTCCACCCATCACTTTCCTCAAACCCAACCTTTTTTTCCAAGAATCAACCAAGGGTGCATTTGTTTAATGCAAACCCCCATTGGTGTATCATGTAAGTTTTACATAATATATATATATATATATATATATATTATCAACAACAGGTTTACTCAAGGTATTCTTTAATCAAGGTTTTTTCTTCTTTTCTAAAATAGTTATATTCACTTTTCATTAATTCTCCTAGTTTATATGTTTATGTTTAAAACCATATTATATAAAATTATATAAATACAATTTAGATAAACCTCTGATGCACCCATAATCCTATGGGTTTTTCTCTCCTCAACCTTCCTCCAAGATTTTCTCAACTCAACTTCACCTTTTAATATAGGTAAGGGTCTATTTAGTTATTAATTTAATTAAAAAATATATACATATATGTGTATATCGGTTTATAAAAAATTCCAAAGCAATTCTGATTTTTGTTTTTCAAATGATTATTTTTTTGTATTTAAATGATGTTATTTTTTCATATAATTCATATAAGGTTTAACCAAGATTTGTTTTCAATATGAAAAACCCATATATACACTTTGTGTATATATAGTGAAATGTATATATAAATATATATTGTAATAATAAACTGATTTTGGTTTCATATAATTGATATTATTGATTAAATAATTTGTTTGATGTGTATGATACTTTTAAGTATTTATCAAACCATGTTTTGGTTATGCAGTTCATTTTTACAAAATTTGTGTATATACGATATTATATGATCTTAAAACCCTAATCTATTTTGGGTTTTTCATGTAATGATTATCAGTAAATAACTGTTGTTATTATGAAAGTACTACGTATAAAAGGGTTTACTGAGACTGGGTTTTGAGTTTCTAAACTTATACATATATATATGTATATACAATTATATATATGAATGTATATAGTTTTTAATCTTAATATGATTATGTATCATTCTTCTTAATTTGAATAATTATTTTTTAAAGTTGATACCCATCCTTTACTTATTATTTTAATTCATATTTAAAAACCCACATGTAAATATATTCGTTCCACAAATATATATATGCATGCCAGGATTCATTTTAAGAAGTTTTGATGATATTAACCTTGTGATGATTTTATGTTTGAATGTTATATTTTGATTTGTTCGAAATATTTTATAAAATAAAAATGGGATCATATCTATAGTTAACCATTTTCAATGGTAGACAAAGGATTTGTATTTTAAATATTTTCCAAGTCCTCATTGTTCCAAGGATTATTTAATCAATCCAATTAACTTTGAAAATATATACAAGTGTTTATATTTCTACATGATTTATATTTTAAATCATCTCTTGAATTGGATGTTTCCAATACATGTATTAATTGATTATATGATCACAAATACAATTTTATAGTTGAAAAAAATAACAAAACATTTTTTTGTTTTTGTGTGCCTAAATTTTTTTAGAAGTCATCATGTTGTAATTAACGTTATATGCATGCATCTCAATTAACAATTTTAAAATAAAGGTTTAGAATTATAATTTTTCTTAATTATACATGTTCATGAATAAATACATAAATATATGTATAATGAACATATAATATTATTAGAACTTATATAATGTTATATCATAATTGTAGAATATCCCATGTTATTAAAGTGAGTTTAAATATTTTCTTATTTTTTAATATCTCAAATGAAATGAAATTATTACATTTAGAAATATTATATATTAATTAATGATGAATCCAGAAGAATGAACAATATTATTTATTAAGAATATGATTTAATATGTTTGAAACATTCATTTATTAGTTTATGGTTTAAATATGAATTCAGAAACATGTATTTCAGTATATTAAATGTTTACTTTCATGGAGAAAGGTTCTTGAATTTAAGAGTTATTATTTTATGTGAAAACCCCAATCAACACATTATTTTATGTTCTCCTCTTATAATCACATGTAAAAATTTATGTCTATTTATCCGTGAATGTCATTGATAAATTTGATATAGCCATAACTAACAAATCATGCAGTTTTATATTAATGTTTATAGTAAATGCATGATTCACATTATTTATGAATATAGATAGTAATTGAAAAATTAAATTTATCTCTTATGATAACTCATCAATTAAGAATTTAATTATTAAAATTTGTATGTGACACTTTGAAAAAGAGACATAATTTAATTATTCAATGTGGTGTGGAACACTATGTATGAAAGAAACTATTTAATTATTCAAAGTGGTATAGACACATTGATTAAAATAAAATATTTAATTACTCAATGTGGTATGGGACACATTGAATAAAATACTTATCAGACATATGATTAATGCGTATGACTTTTTATGTGATGGGTGAGGCCTATTATAGCCTCTTGGTTCATCAGTATGTCTCATGAGACTTACTAGGTCATGGCATGATGCCTTGAAAAAATACTTATTTTTGGTCTTGGCATGAGGAATTGAAAAAATGTTATGATTGTCATGAATTATGAATATTACTCTTTTATTTTCAAAAACTTTTGAGGGGAAGTGAGAACGCATGTCAGTACAAACACATGGCAACATTCCACAAACAATATTGATGAACCATTGAAATCATGTTTGAGATATTTAGATATATTACTCCTATGAAGTTTCCAAAGAAGGCCATTAACCTCTAAATCTAGATCGTCTTTGATGAGGTCCTTGAACTAGACAACAAATTTGTCCAATGTCTGTATGATCTCCTCCATGTTGACCTTCTCTGCATTAATTCCACTTTCCATAATATGATCTTACTTGTCAATCCACTCCTTCTGCACCTCACCAGTAGCCACCCGAAGTGCTCTCTCAGACATCTTATCACCATCCTCCTTCGAGGAGTTGAACGAAACCACTTTCTCCAACATATCTTCCTCAGAATGGATGATAACCTCCCATATCTCCCCTTCGCCATGATGTTCAGGAGGAAATGTAGCCTCCTTCCCCAACACCACAACTTCGATATGCAGTGGAGACTCCCCTAACTAAACCTCCAACCTCTTAGATGCTTCACCCATATGATTCGCCAAAAAATTAGAGTCATTCTCTGCCATAGAAAACTCCTTTCCATTCTCTAAAGACCCGGAGTCTTCGACTAGTTGGGTATCCTCACCTACCACAGTTTGAACCTCAATTTCTTTGTGTCTACCACCTTTTTTGGCAGACTGAGTCTCCATTGGCCTAGGGAGATTTGAGTAGTCTCTGCGACCCTTTGGTTTCTGTTTCTTAGAAACTATGCAGCACCCTGGGTCCATGTTTTCTTTACTTACCTTATTTCTCTTAAGGCTATGAGAGCCTTTTTTTTATCCCTACTATACCATTATTGTCTGATCATTGAACATATCTTTCAGACTTTGATTCCGAGGGGCAAAAATAGATAAATTAATCCCCTCCCTCACAACTCAAAACCTCAAAACAGTTGTTTGAATTGATACATGCCAGAGGTTTCCTCAGATTTTAACCCTAGTTGGGGCTTAACAACCTTCTTACACCAAGCGTAGGAACCTCCCCCTCCGGACCATCCATAGAGATTCCATTTCCATTACATGGGCACACTGCACAAGGTTGAGCAGACCCCTGGTTACACATAGTTGCAGCACCCCCATGAAACACGTGGACCAGAGCACCACCACCATTATAAATCACAGCCACTCCATATAAAAGGGGATATGAATTACTCCACTGAGGTCCCTTAGTCCCCTCCCTTGCCACTGAATTAACTCCCAAGTCATGTCTCAGCCACTTGAAAACATCAAAAACCTTTGGCTTAGAAGGCATGACCCTTTTCTCCTCACGGAAGGAATAAGAAATCCTAACCTCACTGGATCCTGAATCCACCATCGCTATGTTAGGGGAAGCCAAAACTACCTTTCCACTCTCCATCCCAACCTGTAGAGGGAGTCCTTCACCTGAGATGTCTGAGAGAAGCTCCGCCTACAAGAATCCTAATGATCGTTTCCAACAATTGATGGATCCTTGCCGAAGTCATTTGCATAACGAACATAAGTGAACCCATGATTCATAGTAAACTAGTTGGTACAACTGTAGTTCACCTTCAATATCAATTCCAATAGTTCTCTTCAGTTTCTAGGAAATGTAAACTTTGATACAAATCATGTTAGAAATCGGGTGGCAGATTGCTCAAGTGCGCTGGTCGGAGAAGAGAAATAACCCCAACAGATTACCAACCAGATGAAGGATTTTCGGGTTCTAAAACAGTAGGGGAAGACCAGGAAGAGAGATCCAAATCTCTGTGGTAGGAGGATCATGCTTCAAGTGAAAATTAAAATACCACTGAAAGTGGGAAAACCAAAAACCTCTGATTACGCATGGAGGATTCGCCTAGGCTGAAATTAGATCATCTTCGGACATGAAGCGAACCATGAAATGTTTGTAATCCAAGATCCCTACTATCACGTGTTCTTGCAACTTCCCCCTATTAGCTATGAATTAGTTGAAGATGTTAATGGTGGGTCGTCATTTTCCAGAACGAGCAACCAGAGAAAGACCCTCCATCTCAGAGGCCTTCGTGAACTCCAGGGATGAAATCAGAACCATGGGACCCCCGTCCACACATGATTGAACTTTAGGGAAAACCTCAATATAGGGTAATATAGGGAGAGAAGACGGATCAGGAAAAGGAGAAAAGGGAGAAGGGAGAGTAGGAGATTGAAGAGGGGGGGAAACTCAACTCCCCCCTGGCCGAAGAGGATCAAGGAGGGAGGCCAACGTTGAAGCATGTGATTATTCTACTAGTATAGTATCCTTGGATGAGAAACATTTACTTTTGATAGTGGTAATAAATTAACATGGCATAACGATGCATGTACTTGGCCAGTCATTTATAAATAAAATATGGAATCTATTTTCAGAACATTGATATACAAGTTAGAAATACATCATTCATTTCATGATTTTTAATTTATGACTTAAGTGAATGATGACATTTTATTATTAAATTATAAGAAAGTTTTATTACCTGTGTTATTTTCTACATGCACTTTTTCATGCAACCCTTAATTTAGTTTGATCAACTCCTGACTTATTTGTAGCATTACATGAATTTTTGTACAAGTATGCATACTCTAAATTGTGTTAAAATATATAAATTCTTGTGTATGAGATTTACCTTAAAATTATTTCAAATATCCTTTGAATAATTATGATGAATTGATATGAGATATGTTGTTTCCTTTTTAGAAAATGTTTTATAATTATTTTAAAAGGTTTTTTTTTAAATTTAATTTCATTAATTATTTTTAAAACCCCTTACTAGGCATTATTGTGCTCACCCAACATTTTAAATTTATTTGCACCAGATTATTAGATTTTTCTGCTTGAGTTATTCTATGTCGTGGCTACACTATGAATCTTATCTTGTTAATATTTGAAGAAAACTATTAGTTTTATCTGGTTTTCTAGAACCTAGACCTAGAAGATCCTCTGTGATAATATTTGATGTGTAATTTTATCTTTATATTTTTATTAAAAAAATTACACATCATGTTTTCAGCACCGAATTTGGTCTTCTGGGATCAGCGCATCATAGTTGGTATCATAAGAATGGTCTAGACAATTTTGAAAAATTAAAACAAAACTAGAAAATTTGACTATGAGTTTCTAAGTATATCTTTTTCTTAAAATTTTTAGATGGAATATGAGAGACCACCAAATGATCTATTATATATCCATATTGAGATACGAGAAACCATAACTTTAAAATCATGTATTTATGAATTTGAGCCCTTTGGAAACCTTTTTTTAACCTGTAAATATCTTTACCACACATCTAAAACTCCTAGAATACATCGTTTCCCTCGAATATCAGGCTTTGTTTATTTCCCCATGGTGCATGCAGACCTCCCATTCTATGCACATCTGGGACTATACTTTGGGGATACATCTAAAATTATTACCCTATCCAAAGCTTATTTGTCTCTGGGGGTTTTCCAATAAGCTGCAAGAGAGGGGTGACCTTTTTGAAACATACATATGTCATGTCCTGTCTTACAGTTTCTATGGTAAAATCAGAGACTTTGAAATTCTTAATGTTGAGACTTTTTAGTTGTTTTATAGAAATAATGTCCATGTTATGGTTTCCCAATTATAAACCCCTCATTCCTCCCTCTCCCTAGGTACTATAGTTCTGTGCATGAGTTTTACCCAAGATGCTCATACTGCATTTTGGACAAACAGATCAGATAATTTAAAACTGTACTAGGGATTATCTTAACCAAGAGGAACTGAAAAAATCACCAACACTGGTGGACCTGGTAAAGGTATAAATTAAATATTTGTCAACAAAATTTTGTTAAATAATAATAATAAAAACATATCTTGTAGGTACATCGAGGTTAATGACAGAAGTCAGTGCTGTGGGAGCATAAGAGTACAATAGAATTGCGATGGTGAAATTACATTAAGGGGAGATAATGTGACACCCTAGATACATTTATATTTTTAATAATAATAATCTTCAATTTATTATGATAAATTGTGTTATTATTGTTTTTTGTTCCAAAAAAACACTTACAGAATGAAACAAAACAAATTTTATTCTATAGAAGCACTGAAATATTACATTGAAATAAGGATGAAAGACCATAATTATCCTATAATACCTACTAAAAGACCTATCAAGATCACCATATGACCACCAAACACAGCAAATTTACCATGAAAGTAGTGAACATCCTTTGGGTCTATCAAAATGAAAAAAATTATGGAATGTACTATGGAGACAGAACTATGAATCAAGGGAATATAGAGCACCATTTTAATCAAAATGGTTCTTGAAGTTTGGGACACCCTAAATAGTATATCTAATTCAATGAAGATAAATATGACTATTAAAATCATTTGGGTCTTTAGGTGACCCTTGGTTTTGGTAACAGTCATAAAATTTCATAACCGTTAGGTATTTCATGTATTTTGACTATTTTAAGTATTCTAAGTATATAAGTATTTTGAAACTTTCGAATGTTTTAAATTGAATTAAAAATTTTAACGATATATATTTTTTAAATAATGACATAGTTTTCATTGATGATATATTTTATGTTTGGATTTTAATGATATAATTACCATGATGTTCTTTAAAATAAATCTATAAAAGCAATGAAATGTTATAAATGAAGTTATATTTTAAATTTTTAAAATTTTAAAACTAAAATTGAATATTAAACATATGAAATAATGACATTTAGAAAAATAAAGGATGTTTATATATATATATATGAAAATTAATATATATGTTTTTTGTTTTTCATAAATTTTTTTGTTTAATAATGTTGATAAAAGTTTGGGTGAGCATCCCACTCAACTAAGAGCATCATTAAAGGCCAAGACCTATACTACTGAGTTGTCATATCACTTTGGTAACCAAATATTGTTAGAGAACATGCATAACACATATTGAGTTGCAAACAGGATTGAGTGTAGGGCCTTGCCAGACGCGAGTAGGGTGTGAGGCAGGTCGTGCACCATCATAGGTGAGGTTGGGCCAAAGACCACTAGTGGGGGTCCTGTGTATGTGGACCCCACAGTGTGTGTGTTTGTATCATCAGAGTGAAGGTAGTGGGGTTGAGTTAGATAATGTTGTAACATCCCAGGTAAATAAATAATAAAACATTTTCATATTTATTAATATTTGCGAATTAAATATTAATTTTACTTTAAAGGGGTTGCTATGTTCGATAGCGTACCCAATACGCAACAAAGAGTTTCTTTGAAATCATACGTTGCACACTAGTAATAAAATAATATTATTTTAAATGGTAGTTAACACATAGCCGTTGTATTGGAAGGAATGAATATAAACAACTAGAATATGATTATATATGTTTGTTAAATGGTTTTACATTTATCCAATAAAATATAAAGGGTTAAAATATGAAATGAATTCAATTTTAGGCATATATATTGTAAATTTCACTAAAGGTCGACTTATCGCCTTTTCATGGTGAACCTTCTTTAAATATAGTTTTGGTCACTCTTATACTATCTATTGGACCACATAAAACTCTCATTTAGAATCGGGACATCAAAATTTACTTTGTGTAGATTTTTGGTATTTTTCCGATAAAGTTCTTTTTTTTAAATGAATAGTGAAAAATGTTGTATTTTAATTCAAAACCACTTTTTAATCTAATTTATTTATATTATTAGATTATCTTTTGAATTGGTTTTAAAGTGAAGGTAGAATATATTTTTACCATTTCATCCAATAGTTTTCGTTGGAATTAATTTCACTTTGAAATCAGACATAAACTAGTGTCAATCTTTTGATACTTATTGTTTCATAAAAACACACAATTTTCTATGACAGTGGGAATTAATTATTAAATTAATTAATGCAACTTATATGTCTTGAATTTTGTAAAATAGACTTCATTTTTGAATTGGGAATATCAAATATAGCTTAGGGTGATGTTTTGGTATTTTTCTGAAAAACATCAATCTTTGATGAATAGTGCAACCACTAAGTGTTACTTATAAAAAATGATTTTCTGTTTAAATGAAATTTTACCACCTATGTGTTTTGAATTTCAAAAATCCAACATACATGGTTTTCATTAAGAAGTAAAATTTGGTTCAATGGGATTAAAATAATTTTTTGGTGAATAGTAACTTTTAAGTTTTTAATCACGATTAGAGGTAATTAGTGTAGATTAAGGTAAAAATAATGTTTTAATATTATGAAATGATGTAGAAACATGTTCTACCCTTATTGGATGTGTCATGGACGACCAAGACAGTCCATGGGTCAACTTGGGGAACCCATGGAGCCACTTTGGTAGGAAAATGACCTTAATAACTTTTTATTTAATGTTAAAATAAAAATGTCACAAACATGAGATGTTTTACTAAAACAATTTTAAATGGGGTTATACAAGTCAAATTTTTGACTTTGAATATTCATTATAAATCTAAAAATATTTACTACATCATGATATTTTTTTTATAATTTTTAGACATTAAATGAAATAAATTATTTATGATACCATGATGAAGCAGTGATTACCACGTTATTTAACGATTTAAAACAAAATGAACAGATAATGTAAAATATAAGACCTAAACATGTAAAAAAACCTATTGGATGGGTGTATTTCTAAATCTTATCACCTTATCCTTGAAATATATAATTTTGGGACCTTTTAAATCTGAAAATAATTTTATAATAAAGTAACCTTTAAAAACATTCCAAGAGTGCCCCTCCTCTCCTCTTATAAAAGGCCCCCACATCTACCACCTTACCCACACTTCCAAAGCCTTTGGCTCGGCCAAACCCTGCTTATTTTGTCTATACACATCCATATCTTACTCCTAAAAGCCTCACCTTGGGGAGAAGTCTTCCCAAAGAAGCCATTGAGCTCAAATCAAAAATAGTTACCCGATTTAAAGGTAGTGTCTTCTCTTATGTTCTTATGTTTTATTTTTATTCTCCAACCCCATAAAATCTTTTTATTCATTTATTTTGTAACAAAACACGTATCTTCCATATACTAGGCTGTTTTTATAAGAAGTATTCGAGCTACACTTAGACACACCTGCATCTAATCGTTAAAGAACATACTATTTCCGTGGGTGGCGAATTTCTGCCTCACGAAATGATGATTGTTCAATATTCTTTTAACACCTTCAAAGGTGTCCATTATTATGACACTATATTTATATATGATATATAATATGTTTATGTTTTACTCAAGATTCGGTATTTTTCATTTATATCATACCTTTATGTTTTCCATTATGGGTAAACACGATATCTTCATTTTAGGAAGTACGGACTACCGCCCCCTCAAAGTGATTTGATTCGTTAATACCATATGTGGTACGTGTAAAGGATATATTGAATGATATTATATATGATAAAATACAGTAATTATAATACAATTATGTATCATTATGTTTTAATTCCATTAAATATGAAATAGAAATGGAAGTAGCGTTCATGCGTACGTACGGATTACCATCTCCATGAACGGTGCATTTCATTTATTACCTCTAAATGATTATGTAATATTATAAATGCATTTATATAATGGATATATATGATACATATGGCATCTACATCATGAATAAAATTCTTTAGAAAATGGATATTTGACTACGTGAACAACTTGTAAGTATAAGAAGTTCACTTTTGACTCAAGTATCAAATATCAACAAAACAACCGTTATTAACATAAATTATTATATATTGTTCATAACATGGTAATAAGTTATGTAAAAGGAATAATGAACTTGAAAAAGGTTCTTAATCAAGTAGAAATTAACTCAAGTTTATTATTCAAGAGATTAAAGAATGATCGAGTCAAGTCGGGCCTGAGGTATGGGACTTCGTCTCAATCTCGTTTCATTGAGACATATTTTGTTTTATACACAGCCTTCTTTTATACGGTGTATAAACCCCTTTTGAATTTTATGTTTATCCAAAAGGAATATTTTTATATGAAAAGTATTACTAAACTAAAAAAGGGAATGTTTTTTTCGTACGTATGCGGCGACACTGACTTCTCCACCGCCATGAAAATTATTTGAGTTTTGGCTTCCTCTACAAGCCATACATTTTCTTAAAAGAAAAATAAATACCCTGTTTTACTTTTCTTTTATTTTGGTTTTGAAAATGGTTTTCATAATGTTTTTATTATATCAATGTGTTGTATTGATATCTTGTGATTGAAATGTGGAAATGTTATGTTTCCTTTATGCATATTTTATGTGATACGATTATGTTATGGTTCTTGGTAATTGTTAAAAGACGGGTGGTTCCATGATAAACTAAGGGCAGGTGAGCCCGATATAGCTCGCCAATGCATTGGGTAACGCGAAGGAGTTAAACTTTAAGGTTTCTCTGAAAATATTTAGGAAATATACTGTGATGGGTATTCCAAACGTAACCAAGAGGGTTACTCCCTACGTAAGAATGTTATGAATGCCTCAAGTTACCTTTATGTCTTATGATTTATATGATTTATTCATGATTTGATGAGGTATGTTAAAGTGCTTATGTTTTATGAGTAGAGTATGATTTCATTGATTCTTGGGTATACATGTACTCATGTTTCTTTTCAATATTTTTATATCCCTTACTGAGCTTTTTATGCTCATCCCATGTTTTTGAAATGTTTTTCACAGGTCAAGGAAAGGGTACATGATATGATGATAATGTCAAGGAAGTGTCAAGAAGGAATCCATGTTTTATTTTAAATATGTTACCATTGACGGGAAAAATGAATACTATCTTTTATGTAACCACTTTGTTTAAACGTGGAATGCAATGCAAGTTTTATGATCTAATTCTCTAAAACTATAAACCTGAAAAGATCCTCAATGTGTAATATTGTAATAACTCAAGATTAAGTAAGGTTTAAGGCTGGGGACTTATAGTTGGTATCAAAGGTTAGTATAGATAACTTTAGGAGTTATATTTATATTAAATGAATATCCAATTTTTTTTATGGTCAAATTGAAATGATATAGAATTTACAGATTACCATGTTGCTTCGACAAAGATATGTCTGTGTTAAGAATTATTTATCATAAAGGAAATAGAGAAGCTTTTCTGGGAAGGCATATAGAGTTGAATGACTTTCAGAATCATCTACCAGAGATGGTCAGAATCAAAATTGAGTAGTTTGTTGCGGTGATGGCTCAGTTGACTCAGGTGAAAATTTGTTAGTTGTATTTATTGATGATATTTTGGTGTTTTCTAAAATTAAAGAGGAGAATGAAAGTCATTTAAGGGTTATCTTGAAAACCTTAAAAGAAAATAAATTGAATGGGAAATTCAGAAAGTGTGAGTTTTGGTTGCAAAAAATTTCTTTCCTTGGTCATATTGTTTCTAAATATGGGATAACTGTTGATCCTACAAAAACAAAGGTTGTGGAAGAATGGCCAAGACCCACAAATGTAATTCAGATTCGTATCTTCCTTGGTTTGGTAGGCTATTACCGAAGGTTTGTTATAATATTTTCACGGTTATCTAGTCCAATGACTAAGCTAACTCAGAAGGGTGTTACGTTTATCTGGACAAAAGAATGTGATGATTGTTTTCAGGAATTGAAAAGAAGATTGGTGAATGCTCTAGTTTTGGAACTACCTTCCAGGAATGGTGAGTTTGTTATCTACATTGATGCTTCAATGAATGGACTTGGTTGTGTCCTAATGCAGAATGATCAGGTAATTTCTTATGCTTCACGACCGTAGAAAACTCATGAGGAAAATTACCTTACACATGATTTGGAATTAGCTGCTGTTGTTTTCGCTTTAAAAATTTGGAGGCATCATTTGCATGGAGTAAAGTGTGAAATATATACCGATCACTAATGTATAAAGTATATATTCACTCAGAATGAATTGAACATGAGACAGAGGAGATGGCTAGAATTAATCAAGGATTATTATTGTACAATTCATTACCATCCGGGAAAACAAAAAAAAAGTGGCTGATGCTTTGAGTCGAAAAAGTAATGCTTCATTAATAGTGTTGTGTTTGTAACGTGATCCTTTGGTTAAGGATTTGATGAACTTTGGCATAGAAGTTTTTGGTGCAGGATGTTCTTCTGTTTTGTTTCAGGTTTCATTGAAATCTTCTATATCAGACAGAATCAAGCAAGTACAGAAGCAAGACAGTGAATTACAGAAAAAGGTAGAGCTAGTTCAGAAGGGTAAGTTTCCTGAATTCAACATTGATAATGATTGTGTTTTGATATTTGGGAAGATATTGTGTGTGCCTTGTGATTCACAGTTGAAGAGAGAGTTGTTATGTGAAGCTCATAGTTCTCAATTTTTAGTTCATCCTGGCAGTAAAAAGATGTACAGAGATCTGCGTGAGTATTACTGGTGGGATGGAATGAAAAGAGATATTGCTGATTTTATAGTGAAGTGTTTGAATTGTCAATAGGTTAAAGAAGAGTGGTAGTTACTGAAAGGGATGCTTCAGCCTTTACCAGTGCCAGAGTGGAAATAGGAAAATATATCAATGGACTTTGTTGTGGGATTTCCGAAGACACCTTGAGGTAATAATGCAATCTGGGTTATTGTTGATCGCTTGACTAAATCTGCTCATTTCCTTGATATACGAGATACTTTTTCCCTAGATCAACTTTACCATTTGTATCTTAAAGAGATAGTAAGGTTATGTGGAGTTCCTCTCTCCATTGTATCTGACCATGATCCCTAGTTTACTTCTAACTTTTGGAAAGGTCTTTAGAAGTCATTGGGTTCTAAATTAAATTTTAGTACAGCTTTTCATCCTCAATCAGATGGGTAGTCTGAACGAACAATTCAGACTTTGGAAGATATGCTACGTTCTTGTTCGATGGATTATCAGGGAAGTTGAGACCAACATCCTTCTTTGGTTGAGTTTTCTTATAATAACAGTTTTCATTCCAGTATACAGATGGCACCATTTTAGGTGTTCTATGGGATGCAGTGTCAAACTCCGGCTTTTTGAGATGAAGTAGGTGAAAGTGAGCTGATGGGATCAGAATTGTTAGAAGAGATGGCAGAAAAAGATTATTTGATTTAGAAACACATGAGAATAGCTCAGAGTAGGAAGAAGAGTTATGTGGATAACCGGAGGAAGGATCTATCTTTTTAGGTTGGTGATCATGTTTTTCTCAAAGTCTCACCATGGAAAAGTGTGATGTGATTTGGTAAGAAAGGAAAGTTGAGTCCAAGGTTCATTGGACCATATGAAATTCTGGAGAAAGTTGGATCAGTTGCATACCGAGTGGCTTTACCTCCAAGTTTATCTCAGGTACACAATTTTTTTCATATTTCGATGTTGAGAAAGTATATTCCAGATCCATCTCATGTTTTGAGCCCAGAGGTAGTTCAGTTGGAAGAGAATCTCTATTATAAAGAACAACCAATCCAAATTCTTGACCTAAGAGAGCAGGTGTTGCGAAATAAGGTAATTCACCAGGTAAAGGTTTTATGAAAAAACCATATGGTTGAAGAGGAAACGTGATAATCTGAAAATTCTATGAGCGATAAATACCCCCACTTATTTTAATAAGTGAACAAAATTGGGAGGACACAATTTCCAAAAGGGGGGAAGGATGTAACATCCCAGGTAAATAAAGAATAAAACATTTTCATATTTATTAATATTTTCGAATTAAATATTAATTTTACTTTAAAGGTGTTGCTATGTTCGATAGCGTACCCGATACACAACAAAGAGTTTCTTTGAAATCATACGTTGCACACTAGTAATAAAATAATATTATTTTAAATGGTAGTTAACACGTAGCCATTGTATTGGCAGGAATGAATAGAATCAACTATAATATGATTATATATGTTTGTTAAATGGTTTTACATTTATCTAATAAAAGATTAAGGCTTAAAATATGAAAAGATTTCAATTTTAGGCATATATACTCTAATTTTCACTAAAGGTCGACTTATCGCCTTTTCATGGAGAAACTTCTTTAAATACAGTTTTGGTCACTCTAATACTTTATATTGGACCACATAAAACATTCCTTTAGAATCGGGACATCAAAATTTACTTTGTGTAGATTTGTGGTATTTTTCTAATAAAGTTCATTTTTTTAATGAATAGTGAAAAATGTTGTATTTTAATTCAAAACCTCTTTTCAATATAATTTATTTATATTATTATATTATCTTTTGAATTAGTTTTAAAGTGAAATTAGAATATATTTTTACCATTTAATCCAATAGTGGTCATTGAATTTATTTCACTTTGAAATCGGACTTAAACTAGTGTCAATCTTTTGATACTTATTGTTTCATAAAAACACGCTATTTGCTCTGACAGTAGAAATTAATTATTAAATTAATTAATAAAACTTATATGTTTTGAATTCTGTAAAATAGACTTCATTTTTGAATTCGGAATATCAAATATAGCTTAGGGTGAGGTTTTGGTATTTTTCTGAAAAACTTCAATTTTTGATGAATTGTGAAACCACTAAGTGGTACTTATAAAAACTAATTTTTCGTTTAAATGAAATTTTACCACCTCTGTGTTTTGAATTTCAAAAATCCGACATACATGGTTGTCATTAAGAAGTAAAATTTTGTTCAATGTGATTAAAATAATTTTTTGGTGAATAGTAATTTTTAAGTTTTTAATCGTGATTAGAGGTAATTAGTGTAGTTTAAGGTAAAAATAATTTTTTAATAATATGAAATGACCTAGACACATGTCCTACCCTTATTTGATGTGTCATGGACGACCAAGACAATCCATGGGTCAACTTGGGGACCCCATGGAGCCACTTTGGTAGGAAAATGACATTAATAACTTTTTATTTAATGTTAAAATAAAAATGTCACAAACATGAGTTGTTTTACTAAAACAATTTTAAATGGGGTTATACAGGTCATATTTTCGACTATAAATATTCATTAGAAATATAAAAATATTTCCTACATCATGATATTTTTTTATAATTTTTAGAAATTATATAATTGAAATTATTTATGATACCATGATGAAGCATCGATTACCTCGTTATTTAACGATTTAAAAAAATGAAAAGATAATGTAAAATATAAGACCTACACATGTAAAAAACCTATTGGATGGGTTTATTTTGAACTATTATCACCTTATCCTCTAAATATATAATTTTGGGACCTTTTAAATCCGAAAATCATTTTATAATAAAGTAACCTTTTATAACATTCCAAGAGTGCCCATCCCCTCCTCTTATAAAAGGCCCCCACCTCTACCACCTTACCCACACTTACAAAGCCTTTATCTCGGCCAAAACCTGCTAATTTTGTCTTTCCACATCCCTCTACTACTCCTAGAAGCCTCACTTTGGGCAGAAGTCTTCCCAAGGAATCCTTTGAGCTCAAATCAAAAAGAGTTACCCGATTTAAAGGTAGTTTCTTCTCTTGTGTTCTTATGTTTTATTTTTCTTCTCCAACCCCATAAACTATTTTTATTCATTTCTTTTGTAACAAAACCAGTATCTTACATATACCAGGATGTTTTTATAAGATGTATTTGAGCTACAATTACAGACACCTACATCTAATGGTTAAGGAACATACTATTTTCGTGGATGGCGATTTTCTGCCTCACGAAACGATGATTGTTCAGTATTCTTTTAACACCTTCAAATGTGGCCATTATGATGAAAATATATTTATATATGATATATATTATGCTTATGTTTTACTTAATCTTATTGTATTTTTCATTTATGGCATAACATTATGGTTTCCATTATGGGTAAATGCGATATCTTCATTTTAGGAAGTGCGGACTACCGCCCCCTCAAAGTGATTTGATTCGTTAATACCATATGTGGTATGTATAAAGGATAGATTAAATGAAATTATATATGATAAAATACTGGAATTATAATAATATTATGTATCATTTTGTTTTAATTCCATTAAATATGAAATAGAAATGGAAGTAGCGTTCATGCGTACGTACGACTTACCGTCTCCATGAACGGTGCATTTCATTTCTTATCTCTAAATGATTATGTAATATTATAAATGCATGTATATACTGGATATATATGACATATATGGCATCTGAATCATGAATATAATTCTTGAGAAAATGGATATTTGACTATGTGAACAACTTGTAAATATAATAAGTTCACTTTTGACTCAAGTACCGAATATCGACAAAACAACCGTTATTAACTTAAATGATTACATATTGTTCATAACATGGTAATAAGTGATATAAAAGGAATAATGAACTTGAAAAAGGTTCTTAATCAAGTATAAATTAACTCAAGTTTATTATTCAGGAGATTAAAGAATGATCGAGTCAAGTCGGACCTGAGGTATGGGACTTCGTCTCAATCTCCTTTCATTGAGGCTTATTTTGTTTTATACACTACCTTATTTTATACGGTGTATAAACCCCTTTGACTTTTACATTTATCCAAAAGGAATATTTTTATATGAAGAGTTTTACTAAACTACAAAAGGGAATGTTTTTGTTGTACGTATGCGGCGACAAAGACTTCTCCGCCACCGTGACCATTATTTGAGTTTCGGCTTCCTCTACAAGCCATACCTTTTTTTAAAAGAAAAATAAATACCCTGTTTTAAATTTCTTTTATTTTGGTATTGAAAATGGTTTTCATAATGTTTTTATTATATCAATGTGTTGTATTGATATCTTTTAATTAAAATGTGGAAATGTTATGTTTCCTTTATGTATGTTTTATCTGATACGATTATGTTATGGTTCTTGGGAATTGTTAAGAAGATGAGTGGTTCCATGATAAACTAAGGGCAGGTTGTAACGCCCCGACCCCAGCTACCCAGAGTCGGTGCATTACTTCATAACATTGGCATGATCACAAGAAAGATCAAATCTCGAAAGACCGATGGGTTTAGTAGCCTTGGAAAAACTAGATATATTCATAAGTTTTACATTACATCATAAAATCAAAAACTACTACAACAACATAATGTTTCCACAGTCCACGCTACAATCCCCTCATAATATCCCTGCAGGTCATTCATAACTTACATCTTCACTTCCTGGGAAAATAAAACATAAAAAAGGGGTGAGCTCAAATGCCCAGTAAGGATAACAATATAGCGGAAACTTTCATCAATAAGAATAAACATTTAAGGCGATGTATAACTAAAACAAAAGCCTTTTAAATATGAACTTTCAACATGGTATGGCATAAATAAAATGAAATAATGCCATTTACTTATTCACATGGATATTCCACTAATCGAATAATCACATGCAAAAATAAATAACCACTTTCATAATGTTGGAATGCATAATGCCAGACTATCATAACCACATAGCCAAGGCCTCGTGCCAAGACTACAAATAAGATTTTTTCAAGGCCTTGTGCCAAGACACTAGTTTGTCTCATGAGACCTACCGATGCATCGAGGAGCTATAGCGGGCTCCACCCGTCACTTATTAAGTCCAATGCATTCCCATATGAAAAGGTTTAAACATAACATAAACATTCGTATTAAAACTAGCATACGAAATGTCAATACTTTCACAATAAACTATGAATGGTATAAAAATAGCACACCCAAAGTCAAACATATCACAAAACCTTCAATACAATATAGATGTTTTGTATCAACTTCAAATAATCTTAAAATCCATCAAAGGATGTTGACATAGATGAAATCAAAATTCTTTTTAAAGAAATATCTCCTTTTATTTTGAAATCATTTAAGATCCATATAAAATAAAACATTTTCTTTGAAAATATTCTTATAAGCTTGTAAGGAAATCTTTGAAGATTTTATAACGGCGTAAAATAACCGCACCCGCCGTATAAGTTAAAAAAACATTCTTATCTTAATTCTGTCGAAAAGGTTAAAAAGGACCTTGTTTTGAAAACGACGGAAAGATTCCTTTATAAACCTCTTACAAAAAGTCAAACAAGGGTATAAATTAATTTAAACCATATTCTTGTAAATAATAAATATGTTTTGAAATACATTTCGAAGAAACATGGATGTGGATGATAAAGAAATCCCAGTAGATTATTACGTATAAACAACCTCGGATAATGAAGAGGTTGTAAAGTAAACCCTTACCTTGTACTTTTCCTTGGTTGGGGTAGGTTAACCTCCTGTATAATGGTGAAATAGTTGTTATTAAATTATACAAGAATCATATATATTAATATGATATCATATATGATCTTTTAACATTGATTTATTAATAATATCTTAGAATTATCATCGTTTCGGGTGTTAACTTACTCATTTTCTTTTATATGTTTTGTTACATAAGCCATGTTTGTTGTATCTTATTCATATCCATAATGATATCAAGTCCTTAAACATCATTTTTAAATCATAAAATGATAATTATACTTGAATGGATACGATGGAGAATGAATCTCATCGCTTTCGTGGAGACGGTAGTCCGTACGTACGCACGAGCGACAATATCATTCTTTTGATATTAAAATAATATATAAATGAATGGTATATCATATATACAGAATCATTAACATGTTATATTTATTATTTACATGAGTTACACATCATTATTATACCCATCCAAATAATATTATATTGAATAACAATTACACCACGACGTGGAGACGGTAAGCCGTACGTACGCACGTATGGTGACATGTTATTCAAAGGGTGGATAGAATACTGAATATGGTTGTACCATAATTATAATAACATCACAGTATATGTGAGATACTGGAGTTATTATTTTAGAATGGTAAGAACAAAGGAAGAAGAAGTGGAAGAAGAAATGAACTTAGAAAAGGGTGGTGAAATCATTACCTCTTCTTCGGGTTCTTCCTTTTGATTTGATCAAAAGGGATCCTTAGGTTGGCTTTCTGATCAAACTAAGGCCTCTAGGTTGTAGTGAGGGATGTTGGGAGAGTATTTGGGCAGAGTTTGGCCGAACCAAAAGGCTTTGAAGGTGTGAAGAAAAGAGAAGGAGGAGTGCCCTTTTATAAGAGGGGTGAGGGGCACCTTTGGAAAAGCTAGAAATATTAATTTATAATAAATTCATATTCGGTTTCTAATGGCTCCAAAGTTGACTATTCAAAGGTTAAGGTGGGGATAGGTCGAAAACCACTCAACCAATAGAATTTAGACAGGTTTGGGTACTTATATTAACCTTATCTTTAAGTATTAACTCTAAGTTAATTAGTTTCACTTTTACAATGTCTCTTTGTATTTTTATATAATATGGTTAATAAACTTACTATATACATCCAAGAGACCCCCAAGTGGTCCATTAATGATTAACCTATCATAATATAAGTCTCTTGGCCGAACCTTAGATTTTTAGGAATTTAATATCAATTAATAATATAATATTTGTTTTAAGAACTCTTTTATGTCAATTTTGACACTATTCAATAGTTGATTTTTGTGAAACTCATAACAGATTGATTACTTCGAACAAAGTCCATTAAATCAATCCTAATATATCATATTAGCCTAGAAAATTAGTTTAATTCATTAAAAGTTTCATATTATATTTATTTGGGTATTTATAATATCAATTATTTTAATTTTTCACTATTATAGTAATTACTGCATCATCATTGTGTCATAAATAAAATAACTTATTTAATGTCTAAAAATTATAAATAAAATATCATTATGTAGGAAATCTTTTTAGCTTTCTAATGAATATTTATAATCGAAAATCCAACATGTATAACCCTATGTAAATATTGTTCTTCTAAAAGATGTAAGCTTATGCCATTTTTATTTTTATTTAAGTTTTATTAATATAATGTGTCATTATCACTTACAAGTGGATCCATGGGGTCCCAAAATAGACCCAAAGATTCCCATGGTCGACCCTGTATCAACCAATAG
Source organism: Viscum album (assembly GCA_963277665.1). Lineage (NCBI taxonomy): Eukaryota > Viridiplantae > Streptophyta > Magnoliopsida > Santalales > Viscaceae > Viscum > Viscum album. The sequence goes on from OY728121.1 coordinate 1,967,593,322, forward strand.
GGTTAAGACACGTTTTAGGGTAATTTAGTATTATTATAATATTATTTGTTTAACCCTTATTTACCGGATTTACCCTTAACCATGGTAAATAAAATATTTACCGCAGTAATTATTCAAAATGTCTAAAAATAAAAGTTACCTATTTACACAATTTGAACATCCTGATTCCAAATATGGAATCCATTTTTCTAAATTCAAAACACAGAAGTGGCAGAAATTAATTTAAAATTAATTCCCGCTGTCAAAACAAAAAGCGTGTTTTTAAGAGATAATAACTATCAAAAGATTGACACTTGTTTATGTTTGGTTTAATTGTAAAATTATGTCCAATGACCAAAATTATATTAAATGGTAAAAATATATTCTAAATATACTTTAAAACCACTCAAATTCATAATTTATCACTATTAATTATTTTGATTAAAAAAGTTGTTTTTAATTAAAATTTAGTAATTTTCACTATTCATCAAAATATAAAAGTTATCCGAAAAGTACCAAAATTTCACCCTAGGATAATTTCGATATTCCGAATCCAAAAATGAAGTCCATTTTGAAATATAAAATATATATGATTTCAAAAATTAGGTATTACTATTCACAACGGCTAGTTTAATTAGTTGTGGTGTGTGTTAGAACTCGAGGTTGCGTACAACACACGCTATCGCATTATTCGAAGGGAAACGTACCGTAGAAGCTTGGGGTGTTACATTCTCCCCTCCTTCAAATAATTGCGTCCTCGCAATTTCTAGGGTATTACTGCATAAAAAGACTCGGGTGGTTCTTCATCATAAGTTCCTCGGGTTCCCACGTTGCCTCTTCCATCTTATGATTTCTCCACAAAACTTTTACCAGACGCGTCGTCCGGTTTCTCAGTACTTGTTCTCTTGTATCAAGAATCCTGACGGGCTCTTCGCAAAAAGACAGATCGGGTTCCAGTTCTAATTCCTCATAGGTGAGTACATGCGTCGGATCAGGCATGTATTTCCTCAATAGAGATACGTGGAACACATCGTGAACTTTGGAGAGACTTGGCGGCATTGCCAATCGGTAAGCTACAACCCCAATTCGTTCTAGAATTTCGAAAGGTCCGATGTACCTGGGACTCAATTTACCTTTCTTACCAAAACGTATGACTCCCTTCCACGGAGATACCTTTAGGAAAACATGATCACTGACTTGAAATTCCAAATCCTTCCTTCGATTATCGGCATAGCCCTTCTGCCTACTTTGAGCTGCTTTGATGTGATTTTGGATTACCTTTACCTTTTCCATCGTTTCCTCCACCAGTTCTAGACCTACAAGTTTTCTTTCACCGACGTCATCCCAACAGGTTGGTGTTCGACATCTCTTTCCGTATAACGCTTCATATGGTGTCATCTGAATACTCGAATGGAAGCTATTGTTATAGGAAAATTCTACCAGAGGTAAATATTGATCCCACATACCCTGAAAGTCAAGTGAGCAAGATCTCAACATGTCTTCTAAGGTTTGAATAGTCCGTTCTGATTGTCCGTCTGTCTGAGGGTGGTAAGAAGTGCTCAAATGAAGTTCAGTATCCAGGGATTTCTGAAGACATTTCCAAAACCTTGAAGTAAAACGGGGATCACGATCCGAAACAATTGATAGGGGTACTCCATGAAGCCTCACAACATCATTAATGTATAGTCTTGCTAGACGTTCCCGGGGTAGATCTTCTCTTATAGCAAGAAAATGTGCTGACATGGTAAGACGATCAACAATAACCCATATTGCATCGTTCCTTCTAGGAGTCTTTGGTAGCCCCATGACAAAGTCCATTGTAATATTGTCCCATTTCCACTCCGGTATGGGAAGCGGTTGCATGACTCCTCCAGGCTGTTGCCTTCCAGCTTTCACTTGTTGACAAACCATACATCTTGACACAAAATCAGAAATCTCCCTCTTCATGTTGTCCCACCAAAAATGTTCCTTCAAATCTCTATACATTTTGGTGCTCCCAGGGTGTATAGAGAAATTGGAACTATGAGCATCATCCAACAATTCCCTTTTCAGATCAGGTAAATCGGGAACACAAAGTCTCTTCCCGAATTTCAAAATTCCATCTTCATACACAAAGTCTCTCAATCTCCCATCATTCACAGCTTTAATCTTCTTTTGGAATTCGTCATCATCGGTCTGAGAACTCTTAATCCTTTCTAGTAAAGATGGTTTGGCAACCATTTGAAAAAGCATTGATGTTTCACCTTCCCTGGTTATTCCCATGTCCATTTTCACTGGATCCATGAAAATTGGATCCCTTTCAATTCTCATATTGTTCAAAACTCCATGGTCTTTTCTACTCAAAGCATCTTCCACCTTGTTTGCCTTCCCCGGGTGGTAGTGTATCGTACAATCATAATCCTTGAGTAATTCAAGCCATCTCCTTTGCCTCATGTTGAGTTCTTTTTGTGAGAAAATATACTTTAAACTCTTGTGATCAGTATAAATCTCACATTTTTCACCATAGAGGTAGTGCCTCCATATTTTCAAAGCAAAGATCACTGCTGCTAACTCGAGATCATGAGTAGGATAGTTTTGTTCATGAATTTTCAACTGTCGTGATGCATAGGCAATAACTCTATCATTCTGCATAAGGACACAGCGAAGTCCTTTCTTTGATGCATCACTATAAATAACGAACCCATCATTCCCCGATGGTAGAGTCAATATAGGAGCATTGACTAATATTCTCTTCAGTTCTTCGAAACATTCTTCACACTCTTTTGTCCAAACAAATTTAACCCCTTTACGTGTGAGCTTCGTTAATGGGTTAGCCAATCGGGCAAAATTCTGGACGAAACGTCGATAATAACCTGCCAAACCAATAAAACTACGTACCTCAGTTATACTCGTAGGTGCTGGCCATTCTTGGATTGCCTTGGTCTTAGAAGGATCAACAGAGATTCCATCTTTAGAGACAATATGGCCAAGAAAAGAAATCTCCTGAAGCCAGAATTCACACTTGCTAAACTTTCCATATAATTCATGCCTCCTCAGAGTCTTCAAGATAATGCGCAAGTGATTTTCATGATCTTTGTAGGTTTTGGAGTATACCAAGATATCATCAATAAATACCACCAAAAATTCATCGAGATACTCCTTGAAAACTCTATTCATCAGATCCATGAATACAGAGGGTGCATTAGTCAATCCAAACGGCATTACAGTAAACTCGTAATGCCCGTACCTGGTTCGAAATGCTGTTTTCGGAATGTCTTCCTTCTTTACACACAACTGATGGTATCCAGATCGAAGGTCAATCTTTGAAAAGTATTGAGCTCCATGCATTTGGTCAAATAAATCATCAATACGAGGTAGGGGATACTTGTTCTTTATCGTTATAGCATTGATCTCCCTGTAATCGATACATAACCTCATAGATCCATCTTTCTTTTTAACAAAAAGAACAGGGGCACCCCATGGAGAAACACTAGGGCGAATAAATCCCTTATTACTCAATTCCTCTAGTTGTTTCTTTAGTTCGACTAGCTCTACAGTGGCCATTCTATAAGGGGTCTTCGATATAGGCCTTGATCCAGGAATCAAATCAATAGAAAACTCAACTTCTCGTTCTGGAGGATGTCCAGGTAAATCTTCCGGAAATACATCTACAAATTCTTTCACAATAGGTACATCCTCTATTTGAACATTCCTTTCCTCACCGACAGTTATTTCATTCTCTTCCTCCCCGATAATTGAATTAAGTTGAGCTACAGGGGGTGGATCTAAATAAGAATTAGGTGGTGACGATTCTGCTCTAAAAATAAGGTGCTCCTTATCATTATCATCAAGAATCGTAACCTCTTTCTTCTTACAATAAATCTTTGCATCATAGTCCGAAAGCCAGTCCATACCGAGGATTATATCAAACTCAATCATAGGTATGACGATGAAATCAGCAGATAAAGAAAATTTATGTGCTCTAATAGGGACTGATTCACAAAACTTTGTTGCAACGATACTTCCCTTAGGAGTTTTAACTGACAACTCCCTTATTAAATCAAATTGGAAATATCTAATTTTCTTAGCAAACTGGGAAGATATGAAACAATGCGATGATCCAGAATCAAATAATGCATTTGCTAAACTTGAGGAAACCATTAAATTACCTGCCACCACGTCTTTCGGAGCTTCTACCTCAGCAGTAGTGATAGCATAAGCCTGGCCTTGATCCCTTGGCCTTTTCTGAGGTAAGTTCTCCTGACGCTTAGGACATGAATTCGCATAATGCCCCATCTCCCTGCAATTGTAGCACTGAACGTTGGTAGCTTCCTTCTTCCCCTTGCAATCATGAGCTTGGTGGCCTTTTTCACCACACTTGTAACAGACTCCCATTCCCTTCAGGCAAGCACCGGGGTGTTTCTTCCCGCACTTACCACAAGATGGATATTCAACCTTTCCCTTCTTCCCCTTATTTCCATTCCCAGATTGATCAGCAGGTCTCTTCTTCTCTTGCTTTGCTTTAAAGTCATAAGACTTAGAGAATTCCTTTTCGGTCTTGATAGCACATGAGACAATGTCTTCGTACGATGAAAAGGATTGTGAGACTAATGCTCGACGGAGAAATGGTTTTAACCCATCAAAGAAACGATCAATCTTACTTCTTGGGTTGCGAATATAATATCCAGCATACCTCGCTAACCTTGTAAAGTTAACCTCATACTTTGTGACATTCTCATCCTCCTTTTGTCTCAGACTTAGAAATTGCCTTTCCATATCTGCTCGATGGTCGCGAGGAAAGTATTTTTCTAAAAACAGATCTTTGAACTCCCTCCATTCCATGTTTGATACTTCATCATCTTCCTTCATGTTTTGAATCAATGACCACCATTGATCAGCATCTCCAGTGAGGCGGTAAACTGCCATGGTAACTTTTTCCCTTTCACTACTCCCCAAAGCCTGAAATATTTTCTCTAGGGAAAATATCCATTGCTCAGCTACTAAGGGATTTGTACTTCCATTGAACGTTGGTGGTTGTTGTCTCATGAATCGATCTAACATTGATCCTCCACGCTGCGGATCAGGGTGCTCCATACGGGTAAGGTTATTATTCATAACCTGAGTAAGTTGTCCCAGTACGGTGATTAGCTGATCAGCACCAGTTTCATCACCAGCCCCACTATAATTATCTTGAGCAGGAGGGCAATCCCTACATGGAGTGCGTGAATTGATACGGTTTCCATTTCTTCCACTAGGCGCCATTTCTAAACAATGGCATAAACTAGATCAGTTTATGAATCAAAATACATAATCCCATACTTATAAAACACTTAACATAAATTGAACTATCTATGGATATAATCCATAATCATAAATATGTTTTCTTTGAGGAAGTATATACTCATAAACCCTTCATAATGATTTGTAAAGAAAGTGAGAGTTATCCTAAGCATATCCCCCGGGAGTGTCGTAACCAAGAGTGCAGCAAGGCCCGTTGTCGTGCACCAGTTCCCGTTTGAGTCTAGCTCAAAGCGGTGTTTTCGGGTTTTACCCCTAGGTACATCTGTGCCAGAGCCGCCTCTACCTGCTCGTATCCAGACAGGGATGTATTGCTCGGAAAACTCACAAAGTCTCTACAATACCAAAATTCTAGGAAGTTCTTCTATACTAATCCTCAAAGTTCATCTTAGGTCTATGTGCTCTAATCAGAGTTTATCTAAATCTAGCTTCCAAGGTTTGTACTAAACTTCCTCTGATACCAGCTGTAACGCCCCGACCCCAGCTACCCAGAGTCGGTGCATTACTTCATAACATTGGCATGATCACAAGAAAGATCAAATCTCGAAAGACCGATTGGTTTAGTAGCCTTGGAAACACTAGATATATTCATAAGTTTTACATTACATCATAAAATCAAAAACTACTACAACAACATAATGTTTCCACAGTCCACACTACAATCCCCTCATAATATCCCTGCAGGTCATTCATAACTTACATCTTCACTTCCTGGGAAAATAAAACATAAAAAAGGGGTGAGCTCAAATTCCCAGTAAGGATAACAATATAGCGGAAACTTTCATCAATAAGAATAAACATTTAAGGCAATGTATAACTAAAACAAAAGCCTTTTAAATATGAACTTTCAACATGGTATGGCATAAATAAAATGAAATAATGCCATTTACTTATTCACATGGATATTCCACTAATCGAATAATCACATGCAAAAATAAATAACCACTTTCATAATGTTGGAATGCATAATGCCAGACTATCATAACCACATAGCCAAGGCCTCGTGCCAAGACTACAAATAAGATTTTGTCAAGGCCTTGTGCCAAGACACTAGTTTGTCTCATGAGACCTACCGATGCATCGAGGAGCTATAGCGGGCTCCACCCGTCACTTATTAAGTCCAATGCATTCCCATATGAAAAGGTTTAAACATAACATAAACATTCGTATTAAAACTAGCATACGAAATGTCAATACTTTCACAATAAACTATGAATGGTATAAAAATAGCACACCCACAGTCAAACATATCACAAAACCTTCAATACAATATAGAAGTTTTGTATCAACTTCAAATAATCTTAAAATCCATCAAAGGATGTTGACATAGATGAAATCAAAATTCTTTTTAAAGAAATATCTCCTTTTATTTTGAAATCATTTAAGATCCATATAAAATAAAACATTTTCTTTGAAAATATTCTTATAAGCTTGTAAGGAAAGCTTTGAAGATTTTATAACGGCGTAAAATAACCGCACCCGCCGTATAAGTTAAAAAAACATTCTTATCTTAATTCTGTCGAAAAGGTTAAAAAGGACCTTGTTTTGAAAACGACGGAAAGATTCCTTTATAAACCTCTTACAAAAAGTCAAACAAGGGTATAAATTAATTTAAACCATATTCTTGTAAATAATAAATATGTTTTGAAATACATTTCGAAGAAACATGGATGTGGATGATAAAGAAATCCCAGTAGATTATTACGTATAAACAACCTCGGATAATGAAGAGGTTGTAAAGTAAACCCTTACCTTGTACTTTTCCTTGGTTGGGGTAGGTTGACCTCCTGTATAATGGTGAAATAGTTGTTATTAAATTATACAAGAATCATATATATTAATATGATATCATATATGATCTTTTAACATTGATTTATTAATAATATCTTAGAATTATCATCGTTTCAGGTGTTAACTTACTCATTTTCTTTTATATGTTTTGTTACATAAGCCATGTTTGTTGTATCTTATTCATATCCAGAATGATATCAAGTCCTTAAACATCATTTTTAAATCATAAAATGATAATTATACTTGAATGGATACGATGGAGAATGAATCTCATCGCGTTCGTGGAGACGGTAGTCCGTACGTACGCACGAGCGACAATATCATTCTTTTGATATTAGAATAATATATAAATGAATGGTATATCATATATACAGAATCATTAACATGTTATATTTATTATTTACATGAGTTACACATCATTATTATACCCATCCAAATAATATTATATTGAATAACAATTACACCACGACGTGGAGACGGTAAGCCGTACGTACGCACGTATGGTGACATGTTATTCAAAGGGTGGATAGAATACTGAATATGGTTGTACCATACTTATAATAACATCACAGTATATGTGAGATACTGGAGTTATTATTTTAGAATGGTAAGAACAAAGGAAGAAGAAGTGGAAGAAGAAATGAACTTAGAAAAGGGTGGTGAAATCATTACCTCTTCTTCGGGTTCTTCCTTTTGATTTGATCAAAAGGGCTCCTTAGGTTGGCTTTCTGATCAAACTAAGGCCTCTAGGTTGTAGTGAGGGATGTTGGGAGAGTATTTGGGCAGAGTTTGGCCGAACCAAAAGGCTTTGAAGGTGTGAAGAAAAGAGAAGGAGGAGTTCCCTTTTATAAGAGGGGTGAGGGGCACCTTTGGAAAAGCTAGAAATATTAATTTATAATAAATTCATATTCGGTTTCTAATGGCTCCAAAGTTTACTATTCAAAGGTTAAGGTGGGGATAGGTCGAAAACCACTCAACCAATAGAATTTAGACAGGTTTGGGTACTTATATTAACCTTATCTTTAAGTATTAACTCTAAGTTAATTAGTTTCACTTTTACAATGTCTCTTTGTATTTTTATATAATATGGTTAATAAACTTACTATATACATCCAAGCGACCCCCAAGTGGTCCATTAATGATTAACCTATCATAATATAAGTCTCTTGGCCGAACATTAGATTTTTAGGAATTTAATATCAATTAATAATATAATATTTGTTTTAAGAACTCTTTTATGTCAATTTTGACACTATTCAATAGTTGATTTTTGTGAAACTCATAACAGATTGATTACTTCAAACAATGTCCATTAAATCAATCCTAATATATCATATTAGCCTAGAAAATTAGTTTAATTCATTAAAAGTTTCATATTATATTTATTTGGGTATTTATAATATCAATTATTTTAATTTTTCACTATTATAGTAATTACTGCATCATCATTGTGTCATAAATAAAATAACTTATTTAATGTCTAAAAATTATAAATAAAATATCATTATGTAGGAAATCTTTTTATCTTTATAAGGAATATTTATAATCGAAAATCCAACATGTATAACCCTATGTAAAAATTGTTCTTCTAAAAGATGTAAGCTTATGCCATTTTTATTTTTATTTAAGTTTTATTAATATAATGTGTCATTATCACTTACAAGTGGATCCATGGGGTCCCAAAATAGACCCAAAGATTCCCATGGTCGACCCTGTATCAACCAATAGGGTTAAGACACGTTTTAGGGTAATTTAGTATTATTATAATATTATTTGTTTAACCCTTATTTACCGGATTTACCCTTAACCATGGTAAATAAAATATTTACCGCAGTAATTATTCAAAATGTCTAAAAATAAAAGTTACCTATTTACACAATTTGAACATCCTGATTCCAAATATGGAATCCATTATTCTAAATTCAAAACACAGAAGTGGCAGAAATTAATTTAAAATTAATTCCCGCTGTCAAAACAAAAAGCGTGTTTTTAAGAGATAATAACTATCAAAAGATTGACACTTGTTTATGTTTGGTTTAATTGTAAAATTATGTCCAATGACCAACATTATATTAAATGGTAAAAATATATTCTAAATATACTTTAAAACCACTCAAATTCATAATTTATCACTATTAATTATTTTGATTAAAAAAGTTGTTTTTAATTAAAATTTAGTAATTTTCACTATTCATCAAAATATAAAAGTTATCCGAAAAGTACCAAAATTTCACCCTAGGATAATTTCGATATTCCGAATCCAAAAATGAAGTCCATTTTGAAATATAAAATATATATGATTTCAAAAATTAGGTATTACTATTCACAACGGCTAGTTTAATTAGTTGTGGTGTGTGTTAGAACTCAAGGTTGCGTACAACACACGCTATCGCATTATTCGAAGGGAAACGTACCGTAGAAGCTTGGGGTGTTACACAGGTGAGCCCGAAATAGCTCTCCAATGCATTGGGTAATGCGAAGGAGTTAAACATTAAGGTTTTTCCGAAGAGATTTAGGGAATATACTGTGATGGGTATTCCAAACGTAACCAAGAGGGTTACTCCCTATGTAAGAATATTATGAATGCCTCAAGTTACCTTTATGTATTATGATTTCTATGATTTATTCATGATATGATGAGTTATGTTAAAGTGCTTATGTTTTATGAGTAGAGTATGATTTCATTGATTCTTGTGTATACATGTACTCATGTTTCCTTTCCATATTTTTATATCCCTTACTGAGCTTTTTATGCTCATCCCAAGTTTTTGAAATGTTTTTCACAGGTCAAGGGAAGGGTACATGATATGATGATTGTGTCAAGGAAGTGTCAAGAAAGAATCCATGTTTTATTTTAAATATGTTTCCGTTGATGGGAAAAATGAATACTATCTTTTATGTAACCAATTTGTTTAAATGTGGAATGTAATGCAAGTTTTATGATCAAATTCTCTAAAAATCTAAACCTGAAAAGATCCTCAATGTGTAATCTTGTAATAACTCAAGATTAAGTAAGGTTTAAGGCTGGGGCCTTATAAATGTTGTCCCAAAACTATTTAGGTTTCGATGTGGGAAGAAGTTTTTTTCTAGGCAATCTAGTCTAGGCTATCTAATATCATTGCGTGAGATGTCAACCATCCGATTCAGTCTAGAATTTGAACTCCACTGACACTCATTTTTTCCACGATTTTCATTAACTGTTTAATCCAGACACATTTTTCTCTATCACAGATCACTTTTAAATCTCAAGGTTTCCCCAAGACCGTCTGATCAAATCCATGATATAATATCGTCCATTCATTTTTTAAATATAGAAGCCACGATAGCTGTACGATCAGACTCGGTCTATCGTGGTTTTCTATCTTTTTCCACTTATTTTTCCCTTATTCTTCTTCCTCACACCAAACCAGTTGGCATCACCCTCCTCCTCTAATGTTTCTTCCTCATCCCGTGATTCCCACCAGTATTCTACCAAGACCCAGACTTTTCATTTTTCCCCAAGTCCGCCAAGGGTGCATGAGTTTAAAACAAACACATTTTAGTGTATAATGTATGTTTTCCATAATATATATATATATATATATATAAAATCAATCACCTATTTATTCAAGGTCTTATTTGATTAAGGTTTTTGTTCTTGTCTAAAATAGATATATTCATGTTTCTTTAAGTCTCTTTGATAATATTTTTATGTATAAAATTTTAGTATATAAAATTATATATATACAGTTTATATAAGCCTCTATTTCAGTCATAACCATATGGGTTTTCCTCTCCTCAACATTCCTCCAACCTATGCCCTACTCAACCTCTTCTTTGGAGATAAGTAAGGGTTTATTTAGTTTTGTTTTCTTTTAAACCATATATACATATATGTGTATATAAGTTTATAAATAAATACCAAACCTATTCATTTTTTTTTGTTTTTCAAATTATTATTTTTTTGTTAAATGTTGTTCTTAATTCATATAATTCATGTAAGGGTTTACATAGAATTGTTTTGAATATTAAAAAAATACATTTATACACTTTTTGTATATTCTGTAATATGAATATATCTATATATATATTAATACTAAACTGATTTTGGTTTCATATAATTAATATTAGTGATTAAATATTGTTTTTTAAGTGTGTGATACTTATAAGGATTTATCAAACCATCTTATGGAAATTCAAATCCCATGTCTACACTATGTGTATATACAACTTAATATGAACTTAAAATCCAAATCTTTTTTGGGTTTTCCAAGTAATGATTATCAGTAAATAACAAATGTTATTATGAATGTAATATTTGCAAAAGGGTTTACTAATAGTGGTTATTGAGTTTCTAAACATATCAATATATATGTAACTATATAAGATATTATATATATGTATATATATTGTTTTTAATCTTACTCTGATTAAGTATCCTTATTCTTAAGTTGAAAAATTATTTTTTTATAGCTGATCCATCTCCTTATACTTATTCTTTTAATTATGATTTCAAAACCCACATGTAAATATATAAGTACCACAAATACATTTATGCATGTCTTGACTTATTTAAATAATTTTTGATGATATTAAACTTTTGATGATTTTATGTTTGAAATTTATATTTTTATTTGTTCAAAATGTTTTATACAATACACATGAGATCATATATATAGTTAAAAAATTTTAATGGATGATAAATAATATGTATTTCAATTATTTTCCATGTCCTCATTGTGTTAGGGATTAATTAATCAAGACAACTTACTTTGCAAAGAAATAAAACTGTTAATATTTCTAAATGTTTTATATTTGAAATAAACCCTTGAATTGGATGTTTCCAATACATTTCATAACTGATTATATAATCATAAATAAGATTTTATAGAAGAAAAAAATAAATAAAATTGTTTTCTTATTGTGTGCCTAAATTTTTTAGAAGATGTCATCACCATGTTATTAACATTATATGCATGCATCTCAATTAATAATACCAGTATAAAGGGTTATAATTATATTTATTTTTTTAATTTATAAATGTTCATGAATAAAAACATAAATATATGTATAATTAACATTAAATATTATCAGAACTTATATAATGTTGGATAATAATTTTAGAATCACTCGTGTTAGTGAAGTGAGTTTAAACATTTTCTAATATTTTAATATCTCAGATGAAATGAATGTATTATATTAATAAATATTATATTTTAATTAATGATGAATCTACCGTAATTAATAGTATTATTTATTAAATTTTAACATTTAATCTTTCTGACACTTCCATTCATTAGTGTATGGTTTAAACATGAATAAAAAATGTATTTTATTATAATAAATATTTACTTTCATGGAACAAGGGTTTTGAATTTAGGAGTTATTATTTTATATGAAAACCACAATCAACCTATTAATTTATGTTCACCACTTATCATAACATGTAATTTTTTTTATATTTTTTCATGCATGTCATTGATAAATTTGATATAACCATAACTAAAAAATCATGCAGTCTTTAGATTAATGTTTATAGTTAATGCATTATTCACTTTATTTATGAATATAGATAATAATTGAAAAAATAAATTTATCTCTTATGATAAATCATGGATTAATAATTAAATTATTCAAAGTGGTACGAGACACTTTGAATATGAGACATAATTTAATTTTTCAAAGTGGTATGTGAAACTTCGAATAAAAGAAACAATTTAATTTTTCAATGTGGTATGGGACACTTTGAGTAAATGACAAAATATAATTATTCAATGTGGTTTGGGACACATTGAATAAAATACTTATCAGACTAGTGAGGAATGCATAAGACTTTTTATGTGATGTGTGTGGCCCATTATAAATTTTTGATGCATCGATAGGTCTCATGAGATAAACTAGGTCAAAGAACGAGGCCTTGACAAAATGTTTATGTATGGTCTTGAAACAGGGCATTGATAGAATGTTATGATTGTTTTACATTATGAATTCCCTAATGATGTGAATAATATTTAATCAACCATGCAATTATTCTACTAGTAGAATATCCTTGGTTAAGAATATTTTTCATTTGATAATGGTAATAAATTCACATTACATAATGATGTATGTACTTGGAAAGTAATTTATAAAGAAAGTATAGAGTCTATTTTTAAAACATTCATACAGAAGTTAGAAATATATCAATCATTTCATCAATTTCATTTTATGTGGTGGCTGCATTATAAAGCTTATCTCATTCAGTTTTGAAGAAAAGTATCCATTGTATCTGGTTTTCCAAAACCTAGACTAATAGGATCCTCTGTGATGAGATGTGATGTGTAATTTGATCAGCATATTTTTTATAGAAAACATTACACACCATTTTTTAAGCACTGACTCCGGGATTCTGGGGTCAGGGCTTCACAGTTTTTTTTAAGGAACGGTCTAGAAAATTCTAGAAAATTAAAATAAAATTAGAAAATTTAACTATGCTTTAGTATGTAGAAAGTTTTCTGAAAATTTTCAAATGGAATATGAGAGACCACCTACCAATATATTGTCTCTCCCTACTGAGATACAAGTAACCATAATTTTCAAATTATGTATGGATAAATTTGAGCCATTTGGAAACCTTCGTTTGACTGGAAAATATCTTAACCACATATCTAAACTCCTAGAATACATCATTTCCATCGAGGATCAGGGTTGGATTATTTCATTATGGCACATGCTCAACTCCCATTCTATACATGCTGGGGAAAATACATTGAGGGTCTATTTAAAATTTTTACCCTAGACAATGTTTTTCAATCTCTTGGGGATTTCCAGGAATCTAAAAGAGCGGGTGACCTTCGTGCATCATACCTATGTCATGACTTCTCCTACAGTTTATATGGACAAATTAGAGACTTTTAAAATCTTGAGGTTGAGACATTTCGGTTGTTTTATAGACATCAAGTCCATGTTGATGTCACCCAAAATTACACCCCTCATGCCCCTCTCTCAAGTTACTATAGTTGTGTGTAAGAGTTTGACGCATGTTGCTCATGCTGCATTTTGGACAAAGAGATCGAGGAATTTAAAACTATTCTGGGGAATCACTGAACTGGGAGGAATTGGGAATATTCACCCATACTGGTGGATCTAGTGAAGGTATAAATTACATATTTTTCAGTCAAATTTTGTTAATTAATGATAATTAAAACATATTTTGTAGGGACAACGAGGTTAATGACTGATGTTGTTGTTGTGGAAGCATAAGAGTTCAATAGAATTATGAGGGAATAATTCAATTATGGGGGGATAATGTGATTCCCTAGACATATAAGTATATATATATTTTTAATAATAATAATTTTTTACTTATTATGATAAATGTTGTTATTATTGTTTTGTTTTTTTCCAAAAAAAATATATTAGAAAGAAACAAAACACTTTTAAAACAACAGATTCATGGAAACATTACATTTCAATAAGGTCGGAAGACCATAAATATCCTAGAATACATACTACAAGACTTATCAAGATCACTAGAAGACCACAAAACACAAAAACATGACCAAGTATGTAGTGAACATCCATCGGGTCTGTCATAATGAAAGAAATTATCGAATGTACTATAGAAATAGTACTAAGCATCAAAGGAATATAGAGAACCATTTTCAACAAAATGGTTCATGATTTTTGGGAAACCCTAAAAATTTATTTATAAAGTCTTGATGATAAATAAGATGACTAATAACCGTTAGGATCATTAGGTGACCGTTGGATTATGGTAATGGTCATAAAATATCACAACTGTTATGTATTTTATATATTTTTACTATTTTATGTATTCAAAGTATATAAGTAATTTAGGAATTTAAATTTTTTTTAAATTATTTAAATATTCTAAATTTATATCCTTTGTTAAATAACGACATTGTTTTAATTGGAGATATATTTTTTGATTGGATTTTAAAGATATAATAACCGTGATGTTTCTTTAAAATAAATGTATAAAAGAAATGAAATGTTTTTAATAATGTTATATTTTTATGTTTAATGTTATAAAACAAAAAATTAATACAATCATATGAAATAATGACATTTACAATGAGAAGGGATGTTTATATATATATATATATATGGAAATTACTATATATGTGTTCTGTTATTATTAATTTTTTTTGTTTAATAATTTTGATAATATTTTTGTGAGTATCCCACTAATCTGAGGGAAGGCTTGAAGGCCAAGAACTCTACGTATGAGTGGGAATATCACTTTGGTAACTGAAGCTATGTAAAGAGAACACATTGGACATGTTGAGTCATGCAAGGGTCCATGTTTAGGGCCTGGTCAGTTGTGAGCAGGGGGTGAGGCAGGTCGTGTACCAGTGCGGGTGAGGGTGGGCCAAAGGCCATGGGTGGGGGTCCTATGTATATGGACCCCACAGTTTGTGTGTTTGTGTCATCGGAGTGAAGGAAGTGGAATCGGTTAATATAAGACGGTCCCAAAACGGTGTAGGTTTTGATGTGGGATTTATTTTTTCCCATGAGATCAAATCTAGGCTATCCAATCTCATCACACGAGATCCCAACCATAAGATGCTGTCTAGCCTTCAAAATCCCCTGTCACTCATTTTTTCAATGGTTTTCACCAACCATACGATCCAGATGGGTTTCCTCTAGACCACACATCCATTTTAAATCTCACAGTTTCCATGAGACTGTCTAATCAAATCCATGATAAAATCTCATCCATTCATTTTTTTAACCGCAGAAGCCACTATAGCCGTCTGATCAAACTTGGTCGATCATGGCCAACAATATTTTTACACATATTCTTCTTTTCATCTTCTTCCTCATGCCGCACCAATAGCTATCTCCCTCCTACCCCACTTTTTCTCCTTCATCATGTTAGTCCTCCTATCACTCTCCTTAGATGTAACTTTATCATTTTTTCACATGTACACCAAGGGTGCATTAGTTTAATGAAAATCCCCTTTGGTGTATCATGCAAGTTTTTTGTAATATATATATATATAATAAAATACTAGTATATTCAATATCTTATTTGATTATGTTTTTTTTGTTCTTGTCTCAAATAGTTGGATTTTGTATTCTTTAAGTATCTTTGTTTATAATTTTATGTTTAAATCTATAGTATATAAAATTTTATATATACAGTTTATATAAACCTCCTGTGCACCCATTAACTTATAGGGTTTCCTCTCCTAAACCTTCCTCAAACCTCTGCTCAAATCAACATCACCTTTAAATATATGTAAGGGTTTAATTATTTTTTTGTTTGATTAAACCATATATACATGTATGTGTATATATGTTTATAAATAAATACCAAACCTATTCTATTTTATGTTTTTCTAATGATTAATTTTTTGTATTTAAATGATGTTCTTTATTCATATAATTCATTTGAGGGTTAACCTAGCATGGTTTTCAACACAAAAAAACCCATATATACACTGTGTATATACAGTTATATGTATATTTATATAGATGTTAATACTAAACTAATTTAGGTGTCATATAATTGATATCAGTGATTAAATAATATTTTTTATGTTTATGATACTTTTAAGGATTTGTCAAATCGTGTTTTGGTTATGAAAATAAAATTTATACACTTTTTGATTATATGGTTTTATATTATGTTCAAATCCTAAAATATTTTATGGTTTTCAAGTAATGTTTATCAATAAAAAACTAATTTTATTTTGCATGTAATAATTTTAATATGGTTTTCTAAGAATGGTTTTTGAGTTTCTAAACATACACACAAACACATATATATGTATATACTGTTATATATATATTTATGTATGTATGTATATAGTTTTTAATCTTAATATGATTAAGTATCCTTATTATTAAGTTGAACTATGACTTTTTAAAGGTGATCCATGTCCAAATATTTATTCCATTAATTATGATTTCAAAACCCACATGTAAATATTTATATACCACAAATACATATATGCATGTATTGATTCATTTTAAGATGCTTTGATGATATTATCCTTGTGATGATTTTATTATTTAATGTTATATATTGATTTGTTCAAAATGTTTTATATAATACACATGGGATCATATCAATAGTTATCCATTATCAATGGAAGATAAAGGATTTGTATTTTAATTATTTTACAAGTCCTCATTGTTCTAGAGATTAATTAATGAAGCCATGTTAATTTGAAAATACAAACAAGTTTTTATATTTCTACAAGTATTATATTTGAAATCAACAACTGAATTGGATGTTTCCAATACATGACTTAATTGATTATATGATCCAAAATATGATTTTCTATCTAAACACAATAAGATTTAATTTTGTTATTGTGCGCCTAAATTTTTTTATAAGAAGTAATCACCTTGTTATTAACATTATATGCATTCATCTCAATTAATAATTTTAGGATAAAGGGTTATAATTATATTTTCTTTAATTTATACATGTGCATGCATAAACACATAAATATATGTATATTTAACATAAAATATTATCAAAAGTTATATTGTGTTAGATTATAATTGTAGAAGATCTCATGTTAGTGAACTGAGTTTAAATGTTTTCTTACGTTTTAATATCTCACCTGAAATGAATGTATTATGTTTATAAATATTATAGTTTAATTCATGATGAATGTACAACAATGAATACTATTAGTTATTAATTTTTATGATTTAATCTATTTGACACTTCCATTCATCAGTGTATGGTTCAATCATGAATTAAAAAAACTTATTTTAGTAAATTATATGTTTACATTCATAGAAATAGGGTTTTGAATTTAAGAGTTATTATATTATATAGAATACCCAATCAACCTATTATTTTAGGTGTAAAAATTATCATCACACGTACAAATGTATGAGTATTTTTTAGATAATTTCATTGATAAATTTTATATAGCCATAACTAACAAACCATGTAGTATTAAGATTAATGTTTCAGTTAATACACGATTAACTTTATTTATTAATAAAGACAGTAATTGGAAAATTAAATTTATCTCTTATGACCACACATGAATTAATAATTTAATTATTCATTGTGTTATGAGAAACTTTGAATAAGAGAAATAATTTAATTATTCAATGTGATATGGGAATAATTGAATAAAAGACACAATTTAATTATTTATAGGGGTATGATACACTTTGAGAAAAAGACATAATTTAATTATTCAATGTATTATTGGAAAAATTGAATAAAAAAATTATCAGACATATGAGGAATGCATAAGAATTATTATGTGATTGGTGAGGACCTTTATATCCTCTTGATGAATCAATAGGTCTCATAAGACAAATTAGGTCACAAGACGAGGCCTTGACAAAATGTTAATGTATGGTCTTGACACGAGGCCTCAGAAGAATCTTATGATTGTCTGGAATTATGCATTCCCTCATTGTGTGAATATTATTTAATCAACCATGTAATTTTTCGACGAGTAGAATATCCTTGGTTTATAATCATTTACTTATGATAATGGTAATATATTCACATAGAATAATTATGTATGTACATGGAAATTCAATTATAAAGAATGTGTGTCATGTATTTTTAGAACATTGATACAGAAGTTAGAAATAAATCAGTCATTTGATGAATTGAATTTTATGTGTTAAGTGAATTATGATATTGTTTATTGTGAAATTCTAAAAAAGTGTTTTTATATGTGTTAATATGTACCTAAACCATTTCATTACACCCTTAATTTAGTTTGATTATCTCTTGACTTTTATGCAATATTACATGAATTTTAGTATAAGTATGCGTACTCCTAAATGTGTTTAAATATATAAATTATTATATATGATATTTCCCTAAAAATGATTTTAAGTAACCTTTTAAAAATGTTGATGAATTGTTATAATAAATGTTGTTTCCTTTTAAAAAAATGTTTTATAAATATTTTAAAGGATGTTTTTAAAAATTAATATCATTAATTAGTTTTAAAACCGCAAACTAGGAATTATTTTTCCCAACAAACATTTTTCATTTATATTTACAGGATTAGTAGATTTGTCAAATTGAGTTATTCTATTTGGTGGATTCATTATAAAGATTATCACATTTGGATTTGAAGAAAAGTATCATTTGTATATGGTTTTCTAGAACCTAGACCGAGAAGATCCTTTATGATGAGATTGGATGTGTAATTTTATCAACATATTTTAAAAATAATTACACACATTGTTTCAAGCACCAAATATTGGCTTCTAGGGTCAGGGAATCACAAATGATTTTCGAAATATGAATTATACACCCAAATATAGTATCAATTGTACCATTTGATACTCCATTAATTTGATACTATCATTTCATCATGATTTCTCATCCATTAAAAATGAATATTATTTTTACTATTGAAATATTTCTATCGAGAAACCTTTATGTCTGAAAATACACTATTCATCTATCCATCAGTTAACTTCACACAATAAAAATTGTGGTACCATGAGATAAATTTAATATGGTATTCACCCATGGTTAATTTACCTTTAATTTATTAAAGGGGTTACACATCTCAGATAAATGTTATTAAATGGATTGTCTCTTGGGAAAATAATGTTCTACTATATAGTCCCCATCATAAACCCATATCAATTATGGAAAAGTTATATTAAGGGATATATTAAGTGAAATATAATAGTTAACATCAATATTGAAATAAGAAATACATGAAACAAATTCTATAATCATTAGAGTTCCAAGATAAAAATGAATTCAAAATAACATCTACCTAAAAGGTAATATCATCTTCTATGAACAATTTTATTATCTCCATCTCATCATGAAATAAGACCACATATAAAAATATATTTTAATTAGGTGATATTTTCCATGCCTTAGAACGTATATCATTATTGTATAATAAAATCCCTTTATTCTAAATAGAACAAAGGGAAACGATGAAACACTAACATATCTCTTAGAGTGGTTCAGTGACAAGGTTACCCCTTTTGGGATAAGCTCTATCCTTGCCTTCAATGAGTGTCTTGGAATGTTGGAACATGAGAAAATACTATCTATAATATACTAAAATGTCAATTTCTATAATAAATTATTCATTTTCATTATATGTCACTCCCATATACATTCCTTTTTTGTTCCACATCACATCCTCTTCCATTTACTTCTAGAAAAAGTACCTTTCCAATATTGATATCTCATAGATCAATGGAAAATTTTTAACTCATGAACAACCACAAAAAACATTCAATAATGTCCTTAATTTGAAAAAAAAATTCTATAAGATAGAACCTATGGACAAAGAAACCATTGTTGTGTTATTGATCCACTATCATGGATTCTGTTTAGGATATGATCAAAAAAATAGATATGTCATTAAAACAATTAAAAATAAGCCATTGAACATCAGGTAGCCCAATCGTCCACCATCCCAAGTGGATTTACCAAACCATTAAAATTAAATCTATCTATTCGATCAAGGAACCCAGTTAACATATAACAAAAAATCCTAAATGAACAACATGTAGTGGAAATATGATCCAAAAAATCACATTAGATTCCATATGTTAGTTACACACATAAAAACCATCTAAAGATAGAAAATAACGATAAATCTATAGATAAGCATGGTATGTGCTCCAAATATTTATTAACACACATCAATGTAAAATCTTATTGTCATCAAGTCATATAAATACTCTAAAATAACATCCCAATAATGAAACTCCCTCCAATAGTGGATGTGTGTAAGGACACCATTGTCGTTCGATGTTGTGGATATATATCTATTTCGATATAATAATCACTATTATGAATGTATCAACTCATACACCTTATCTATAATCTAGATGTATAGTACTATTTTATAATTATTCTCTATTATACTAAAACTAAATAACAAATAACAAATTGAAAACCACGGAATGGAATTTAAAATGAAAAATTATACCACATGAATCAAAATCCAATACAATGAGGATTCACAACAAAATATTAAGTATCATTTTAAAATAAAGTATTATTTCTCAATTTCCTCAACAGATAATATATGAGCCAATAACTAAAATGGTTTGTTCAATAAGACCTATAATTTTTATAATGGTTATCCCCATTAACACTTAAAAATCATAAATTCATTAATTATATGTTTTAAATATGAATATTCATATATACCATTAAAATATTATGAATGGGAACCCTTCATGAGTAATCACGCATTACTCCACAATATCAGAGAATAAATTCACACCCAAAAACATCGAAGACCACTCCTCACCAATGATTTTTTTGAATATTTTTCATTACCAACATTATCATTTAAATAATTTAGAAATTTTAACTTTCTTATGCTATTCTATGATATTATTTTCTCACTTCACATAAAGAGGTGACTGAGAATTGATTTTATTAATATGAAACTCTCTATAAGAAAATTATCATGATATGTGTTACATCAAAATACCCAAATAATGAACACCTAATTAAGAGTGGATACCATATTTATTTTCCATGTAGTATGGGGTCACTAAAAATGGTCCATTAATTATACTCCTCAATAAATATAGTGATGCCTTACAATTGGAATATTTCATGATCATCTTACATCATATTTTATCAACTTCAACCATCACCTAAAAAGATATTAACGGTAGTTGTGATTAAATATATAAGGTAAAATATTCCCTATCTCAATAAATTATCTCACCACCTAATGCCTAATCAAAAAGAATTTCTTTTTGGAATCTACATCAAATTTGAAAAATAGTAATTTCAACACAATCATTAATATAGAGATCATTATATGAAAATACAATGTATCTCCTCTTTTAAATTGATTGCAATCATGGTTTATATATTACTTGATTCTTTTATCTATAATTTTTAAAATTAATGACCTTGGAATTAATGGTGCATCTTAAAAACCCAAGCTTTGTTAATAATTGCTTCTTTAGAGTCTCTTCCAGATCCATTGAGCATAAAAAGTAAATATCAAAACATGAATGGGAATAGATATAATACTACATGTGTCTCTATACATACACAATAAGGGATATTCCTCATTATATACAGTTTATCTTCCCTAAAAAAACATTATCTAATACAAGGGATGAATGAATAAACTAGGGAATTTTGGTTGTGAGTTTGAGGTAATAGTTCTCCATTAATGGAACATTAGGCCATATAAGATCGATGGAAAAGAATCGTCAAAAGGTTTAATAATTTCCATCCTGGATAGAAACTTGAATTTCAAAATCATTCACAATATCTACCAACTAAGGACTAGGTTCCACATATAAACTTGTAAAAAATTACATTTTAAATGCATGTGACATACTCTATAAATTAATAGTCAAATCTATCATTGTGGAAAATAAAATCAACACCCTTTATCCTAACCATGTTATTTATAGAGGATAGTGAAACCTCCTTAGATCACGATCCTAGAATGTCTCCCACCTGAGTCTAACATTATTCTCACTAAACACTAGTTATATGACTAACCACTACCATTAGATTAAGCAGAATATCCCTCCATACATGGTATGTATATTAATAGGAGAAAACTTCATTTCATAAGGTGAAAAAAAATTATTAGTTTATATCTGAATGACATGACATTAAAAGGAAATATAATGTCATAACTCACCACTATATTATTGTTATACAAATATGATTGTACTCAATAGTAATGTTTTAGTGCATTGGGTTCAATAAAATTATATCATTCCCTTTAAATATGATACACAGATTTCCTCAATTACACTTGTGTCACTTGACTGATAACCGATATCAAGACCCCATAAACATAATTTCAATAAATACACATTACTATACATCAATATGATAAAAAAACCAAAACAACAATATAGGGATAGACCTAAAATACCATTTTGGCCCGACCTAACCCACAACGGCCATACTCAAGATGTCAATAAGGTAAGACTTCCACACTATGTCCCAAAAACAATTCAAGGTATTGTTCTAAATAAATGAGTGATTGTTTTATCATAATTTTGGAAGGATTAAAATATAACAACATACAACTGATATAAAACTATATTTCATTAAAAACACTCAATAGATAATAATAACATAAAATTGTCCTATAAATTCAAGATATAATAAGATAAAAGTGTATCCCATTTCATGAAAATAAAAATTAAATTTTATTTTAATAGAAATTCGGAAGAATTTGATAAATGATCCCTGAAAAAACCTCCTCATCACACACACAACTATAATGATCTCTACTAACAATAATGGTTACTACCACCAATATGGAAAACAATACCTAACCACACATCCATATTTTTTGTATGGTTTTAGAAAAAAATACACTCCATCTCTCCAACTACAATGAATATCTTAAACCATGATGATCATATGAAAAAACACAACATATTATTAAAACAATTCCATTCATGGATGAGTATAATATTCAAAATTTTAATGGTTTGGAACCAAAAAAATAAAAATATAAAAATGAAATAATCAACATATAAAAACTTGTCCAAGATAGTAACTAGGATTATGTCAATAAGGGATATTAACATTGTCCATAACTATAATTCTAAATCATGGATGGATGGTACAATTCATCTAAACCCCATTATGTAAAATTCATAATATGTAAGACAAAAGGGGAGCTAAAAATAGTACAGAGTCCAAAGATCATGAATTATATATCTATCCTTATATAATATCATAAAAGAACCACCATTGGAAATGATGTGTTATATGGTTATAATAAATAGGCAATGCTCATTCCTTCCATATGCTATAGTTTAGTCAAAATTCATAAAGTGATGGACCATAATATCATTTATCCACACACATAACCTTTATTGAATTGAAAAATTAATGTATCTTTATTAAAATTCATTGTTAAAGAATACAAATGGATCAATCGAATGATACATTGGAATAAACATTAATAAATGGGTTACGGAAACCTGCTATCATTTCCACCTAGACATGTAGTAATTTAGGTAACCCAAAACTTGGAAATAATAAAATTACTTACCAAAAACTAATGTTGATGTCATTAAAAATATCTATGAATCCTAATTACACAATCCCATAGTCCATGTAACCAAATAGAAACTATTATTGTGGGATAAAAGTCTCATTAAAAGGCACCACCATGTTTGTATCATTGATAAAATATTTAGGATCCCATGCCCCAGGTGAATGTGGGTTAGAAAATATAAATTACCACCTATAGGAGCACTAAATAGATATCATCCCTCGAGTATTGGGGGGGGGGGATACTTGAACCTATCATTAAAATGACACATAAGGATAGGATCCCATCTAATAAGAATATAGGGGTAATCCATAACCCTACCTATATTAAAATATAGTTAATCACGCTCATTGAATATATAGCGGGGATACTATTCCGTATAAATAATTGAATTTATAGATATAACATCTCATGAATGTGATATATTGGGAAGAACACACCCTAACTATATTATAATAATACTCTAATCATTATCCCTAAAGGAAATTAATAGAACCAAAAATATAAATATGAAATATTACAATAAGACATTGAAAGAAATGTTAAACATCAAAACATAACAAAACACTATGATCTACAGAGGTAAATAAAAATAATTGGTTAATTATCTATCTAAAATGGCAAAAGATAAAATGTGGAGAACACATAGAGGGGATGAGTAACAAGGCGTCAAAAATTGATCATATGAATTTTTTGATATTTTCACAACATTGGTGTGAACATTTTAAATTAATTTTATTCATAAAGACGATAAAAAAATCACTAATGAATATAAGTATATAGTGGGATTTCATTTTTTACATTATTCACCAATCAGGGCATGCACATGGTGAATATAGAAAAAACGTGTCAAAAAATTAGTATCCAACAAGTTGTAACATTTTTTTAGGATTTATTTAATTTTTTATTATTTTCATTTTGTTATTAGAAAAATATAATTATAAATAATTTAGGGAGTACCAAATTACACTCATAGAATAAATTTTCCAAATCCTCTAATGTGAAGTCTTTCAGCATAGCCTCCTCAGGTTAATGTTTTGAGGGTCTCATCAATGTTATTTTAAAATATTTTTATTTTCATTATGAAAGACCAAATATAATTCCTAAATGTGATCGAAAATCATTGAAATTCCCATTCTACTAAATTTTTTAAAAATAAATCATGAAATGTACCTTTTACTTATATCATATTTGAATTATTATTAACCACATACCATTCACTATAGTGAACACCCATCCGTTCATCAACTGATTCATATACAATGCCAAAAAAACATTAGATACAACATGATACAAGGATTGGTGCATCATGTACTCCATAAGAGGTGTCTTTTTGGAACCATTTGTGTTGTTCTATGAAGAATTATCCTTTTAAAACTACCTATTCATTGTGAGATATTATGCATTTTAAAAAGATATTTATGAACATGACCCTACTACCCTGATATCTAGATATCTATAAATTTAATATTTATAACAAGATGGTGTTAATTATTTAATTGATACATAATAATGTTAAATAATTATATATCTTTAGGAAAAAAATGAAAAATACTCTGAATCATAGAAATTAAATTAATTCCCTTAATGAAAACTTCTTTGTGTACTATTCACTACGTATATAATTTCTGATCCAACCCCTTTAAAAAGTATATCTTGAAAAATACATCATATTTCTCTATAAATAACTACCTCTATATCATAAATAACCTCAAATAACAGAAATATCCATATTGCGAGCTGCCATTATAGGATTCATTATTCCTAAGAGATCTGCCTAAATAAAAAATTTCACCATATTTGCAACATGACATATTCAAATTATTTGTTAAATAAGGAAACTCAAACATTTAATTAATAAATTTTACACATTTTAAATTAATATTCATTATATTTAACTATGATATTGTCTAGAAACATAATGGTTTACTATATATGTAAACATGAATAAATAATTTTTTTTACACAAACAATATACATATTCTCCCATTATTATCATCACAACTAGAAGCCTTTTTATAGGTATCATACATGAAACCATTCATCATTTCCATGGGAAATTGAATAATAAATCAGGTTGATTATCCGTTCAAATTAAGAGTAAATGGTGGAGATATCAATCAATGATCATATGAATGAATATTATTAGAATAAGACTATGAGAAATTAATCTTTGAATTTCAAATTCATAGAAAAAATACATTGATCATAATCATGATTCCTAGAAGAATTCATTATAGTTCATTAGGGATAAATCATAAAGGAATCAAATAAAATGAATAACTGGAGCATGAAATTGACATAATATCCTTCCCTGAAAGTGTTTCGTAATGTATATTATAGTCATAATCATATAAATATTATGTAATTTTTACCCACCAAGACCTTAAAAAAATTATAGTATTTATATGATCACAATTGTACCATCTTAGTTCATTGGATAAAATTTCATGTACCCTCGTTTGGTCTTTAGATAACCTCCCAGGAGCATACATTGTGAATGGTATAGCCTATCACATTCCCTATATTAGGATTGGGATAAAATATTATATACCCTTTTTGAACATATATCATCAATCATTAAACAATGAATTAGAGGTCTATAATTGACTGACCCATCACATAACCAAAATGAATTCATATGTACAGAACACTATCATGAAAATATTTATCATTCTATTATAACAGAACCATTATAAATATAAAGAGGTTTAAAAACTATTTTATCAAAATAAGATCAATACATAAAGATAAAAAATATGTATGGTATCATATATTCATAACCCCAGTGAATTATAAGTAACATAAAAAGATGTTATCATAAAATAAAAAATCATCTTTAAGTTCCCTATAACAATTCTTGAGTAATATTTTCACAACCCCTCCCTCCAAAGATACCCCTTCTAGAATGGAAATAATGAAAGGGAGATAATGAACCTTGAGTCCTGCCTAAAGTATAATCCGGGTTAGTGACTAGGACCAAGGGTACGAAGATCTCACAATATGGAAGGCATTACTATTTAAAAGAAAACAAGATCGGGATATAGGACGAATGAACTGAAAACAACTCAATGACATATATATAATGAAGCCAAACCAACCTAAAATGCATGTATATATCAAAAACGATACATATGAAGTCTTAAAATGTATTAAAAGATGAATAAAGGCTAAGGAAACAACAAGACAATAGCTCCAAAAGTCTAAACCAGAAACATCCAGCATAGTACACAAAGTCTGCAAGGAAACCTGAAAACAGTTTTTATATATGTAGGGTGATAAGACATGTATATGTAGTAGGAAACCAAAGTCTCTTGTGTACAATTGGGATAAGCATACTAATTACCATTTGAAAAAATAGTAAAAACCAACAGCACCTAAAAATAAAAACTATCCACCCAACCCTCAACCAGGCACACTAACTTAATAACACATGTAAAGTAATATAATAATCACATCGATGTTGGTGTAGCCCGCACCACATGACACTAGTAAAATACTCATACCCTAATGGAATAACTTATAGAACTTTGACAATCTTCCACAAGACCAATGTCACATCCTGCCTTCGGACACATGGGCCTAAGAGCTAGTCCCGCAACCTGTGAAAAGGAACATTCTACCCACAGACACAAAGGACACAACCATACCATACCCTGCCCACAAACACCAGGTCCACAACCATACCACATCCATAAGACACCTAGGAAATAAAAACACATTTTATCCCATAGACATCTTGGAAACCACACCTCACCCGCAGACACCTAGGACTCACAACCACACAACAACCAGCCGGAAGAGTCTTTAGCTACCAATGCCTAGAAGGGGGAGTAGGGAAGAGCAAGTAACCAACCATCCATCATCCCAACATGAGGTTGATAAAAAACCATCCCCAATGATAAGGGGGTGTTCGAAACATAGTTCTCAAATATGGTGGGGTGTGTATAGAAATCAAAAAGGAAATACATGTATATATATAGATTATAAACACTCAGCCCAACCTATGGGTTAACATTAAAAACAAACTCACAAGACATAACCTTTGCTGCCACCTCTAGGTTCAAAAAATCACAAAAAACCACAAACTCATTTCATACCCCCATCCAATTTTTCCACATATCATCAAGAAGTGAAACTATACAACCCATCTTTAATTTACTCATTTAACATAACAATTTGAAGTCATTAACATACAGTACAAATTACATTAATACTTGGGTAGATATAATAGAACCAACCACATGGAATAAGCACAACACTGTACAAGTAGAACACAAGCTAGAAGTCACATTACACTTTTAATATACATTTAGCTACTTAATCGATTTCATGAATGTTGAATAAACCCATTAACAACACATTTTTTCATTAATATCCAGGATGTTATCATTGATTCATTATCTATTCCCATTCAAAATTCCATATCAAATATACCATTTTTTAGATTACTCCCAAGAATAGATATACCAATTATGTTTTATACTCCTTAGAGAACTAGAATTAATTGACAAAAAATAACCAAAAAACATAAAGAAAAACCACATAACAACCCATTAACTCATTTCCAATAATCCCACATCACCACCAATTTACAGCCAGATCCACCTTTCATTTCCTTACTGCACAAAAACACTAAAACCATCAAATATCCCCACTATATAACCATACCCAGCACATCCCAACTATACAACAATATGTACCCTTTCAACAATCAGAACCCCACTTTATAAAAAATCCTATCCACTACCCCCACATATCACACCACAATCATATTCCCTTCATTATATCACTAGATCCAAACTTAAACATCTAATCATGTACACAAATACATTACATCACATAAAAGAGAAAAAAATATATATGGATTTAGCAGGGAATCCCTTATTCAATTCCACTGAATTTAGGCTGTTATCACAAAAACCATATAATCTAAGGATATCCTTTTATTTTTAGCCAGATATATGTGGTTAGAAGATTCCATGCATTTTTTTAACCATAAGTAGAAGTACATGTATTAAAAAAAATTCTATGCACAACAATAGACCCCCAACGACCATGATTTTTAGTAGGCATATAGAACATATATTCACAATATCAAAAAATAAAAAATAAGAACATATCATGTTTCATGACCCCATATATTGATCATAAAATGATTCAATTATCTTTATTATGTTGGTAAACTGATATCATCACACAAGACACCTTCATACACAAACCACAAAAGATACATAATTAAATGTGTGATGAAGGAATTGTTACCTCGTAGAACAGACGATCCACACTTTCTTATTGTACCATAGAAGGGGGCATGCATGTAGTAGAAAGAACCCTCCAGGGAAATGTGATCAAATGACCATAGGTCAACGCACAATATCTCATGAAATAATGATCCTAGGGACACTCTGTAGAAAGGGTAAATAGAAACATAAAAGGGAGAAAGGGTCTCGACTATAGATTTTTATGATCCTATATCAACAGAAAAAACAATTTCCAAATAAATTAAAGTCATATCATGATCAAGACCATGCATTTTGACAATTCGAAATCCTCCCTGAGCATGTGTAATTTAAAGATAAATTTTTTTTATCCTTTAAAATGACTCCAAAATCACAAAAATATGGTTTTAAACTCACATTACATCAAATAAAACATTGAAGGGGAGAATCTAGAAAAACTGGGAAAAACTGGAAATTTAAAAAATTGTTGATATGACTCACTGATTGATGACGTACAATTATATGACTCACCAATATATGACCTAAAATTAGGTTAATCACCATTGGAGGACTCCCCATTGGAAGAGTCACCATTGGACGAGTCTCTATTGGTCAAGTCAACATTAGACAAGTCACCGTTGGATGAGTCACCATTAGTTGAGTCACCGTTGGAAGAGTCACCATTGGTTGACTCACCATCGAATGGTGGCCTACTATTAGTGACTCACTACTACCAGTCGCCAGTGCAAGTCACGGGTGTAAGTCACCAGTGCAATTCAACAATGTGTGGCACCATAAAAAACTATCATAAAAAACAATATTTTTGAAAAACTCATGAAATGACTCATCATTACATACCAGAAAACTTCAAAAATATAATGTTTGTTTAAAGTAATGGACCGAAGCAGTCCATTCCATTATATAAAATACCTATAAAAAAATTTACTGCATTGATAATTTAAAACGAGACTGAGAGGGGAAAATTGGGTCCAAACAAACACCTCGTGAGATACCATTCATGAATCATGTTTCACATGAAACACTATTAATAACTAGACCTATTTCCAAAAACACCCACAACATTATAACAAAAATATTTGAACATAGAAAGAAGGTATTACCACCCCGCAGGGAACACTGTCTCCCCATCACCTGATCCAAGGGAATGGTTCATCCTTGAGATCCAAAACAAAAATATAATGAAAGAGAATGGTGGTCCAACCAACCCCTGAGATAACTCTCATGATTTTTAATATAATTGGAACACAAATATTTCATGGGAAAAGTTGTGTAAACCTTTATATTATGTTAAAACAACATCCTATGGGGGATACCTCTCAAACAAAACAAGGATGCATGGATAGGTATAATATTTCTAGTATAAAATTCATATCAATCAAACAACCATAATAACTCCAAAGAAGGGAACACATTCGAAAACAATTAATTTACATTATGTTAACCCCTTTACTTCAATGAATTCATATAGGCATGAAATTTCATGAATATCTATTCATGAATTATATTTATCAACTAATCCATAAAAAATTATAAATTTAAAACATTTAAAAAATATCATACTTGTTAAATCATTTCAATGAAAAACCTTGTATTGAAAAAAACTCAACAGGCTAAGAACACCATTTTGAGTGAAAAATAAATTTCCAAATCCTTTTTGTACATGGAAGTTATCAAAATGATTTTTTTGAAAACACTTTCAGATTATTTTAAAACCAATTTTCTCCAGAATGCTTCGCTAGAACAATAAAAATAAATTATAAGGCTTCACATTCCAGCAAAATTTATTTTGTTATACTAACATAACTCCTTCATTCTCTTTACTAAGTCAATATTAACAAAAATTAATACCAGAATTAGGAAACTCTACTTCATATATGGAATGAATAAAAAATATGACACATGTTTTTAATGTACCAGCTTATCCAAGTTCAAAATTATTCAATGTTTTTCATCAAGAAATTAATTTCTAGGAACATACTTATGCAAAAACAATAAAGGGTTTAACATTCCAATTCCTATTTTTCATAGGTACATGTCATTATATGAAAGAGTTTCTAATATTATTCTTCTAACAAAAAGAAAACTTATATTAACTAATAAGTTTCCACCACAAGTATAAAAATCAAAGGAACTCATCCACGACAATGTGATACTATCCACTTTTGGAGGCACAAACATGTACACATGGTTTTAAAACAAGTCATAATATAATGTGTCATGATGGGGGGACTAATTTCACATTTCATCATATAGATAAGGTAATAAAACATTTCATAAAAATTAAATCTATCACAAAAAACCCAAAAAACAAGATAACAATCAAACTATATCAACACATCATTTATAAAAAGCGATTAAACATGCTAGGCAATCACATCTTTATTTCATTAAAGATTCCCAAATCAACCATTTTATTTTATTGCCGACTTTAAGTGATAAATAATTTTAATTGGTGGTGAGTTATTTCATTAACATAATCATAGTACATCACAACTGAGACACAATTAATAACATCATGATAACTATATATCTCACCCACCACACATCATAACTACTTCACAATAAAACCAGAACCCCCAAAATCACTAACTAACAAAAATTCCACCAGGAATTTCTTGCTACCACATCATCACACAATTTTACCATCCAATAAAAATAAAAATTTTCACATAACCACATTCTCCATATCATCTTACACACTTTCCCAACCAACTAACATGATTACCATCACAAATAAAAATCCCCAAGCATACAAATAGAGGAATTCCCTCTCCCATGTTGGGATATTAGCCGCATTTGGAAGCACTAACTCACCCACAAAGTTTCAATCATGTAATGATATAACATGTCTTAATTAAGGATTTGGTCTTCCCACCATCATGTTCTTGAATAATTTTAATCATACACAATACAAGGGAATATAACAATAATAACCACACAAAGCCGAAACACATAACATCTTCCATAATTATCCAGTAGTTTATATTACCTAATTTAATTTTTTATCATGGGTATATTCAAAAAATAAAAAATTTAACACAGGGAATCACCTCATTATCCATATATAAGTGATTATACTTTTTTATATGGGGTGAATTTAATCAAGTGTCCATAACAAGGGTCTCATTTTCCAAAACAATCAAAACATAAACATGGTTTCCAACAACTGCTACTTTTAGCAAGGAATATCAATTAAAAAAATATAATGATATCAATGTAGAAACAAAAAACACTCAACATTACCATATTATTTCTAGTGAAATATTTTTCCTTGAATTTTAAATAGTCCTAACATGGTCCATGTTAAAGAAAAAAGTACAAACATGTTATTTCACAAACCATGTTTAATGTTGTTAAACAAGAAATCCCAGGTTCATCTTATTATAAAGGAAATAAACATTAAATTTTCACTTGAATGTATGTAAATTATAGGTTCCTATGTTCAATACTGTTACTACATTACAAAAACAACATGCTGTTATAACTATCAAGGTGAAACATGATTTCTGACAAAAAAAAACTAAAACCACACATGTTATATTATAATGTCCCATGCTTCATAATGGTCAAACTAAACATTCCTAATTCATTTAATTTCATTTAAAAACAATAGTTCATATAATAATAAAGGTAACATGATTACAATTTTCTATTTTGATACAACATGTTAAAAATGATACATGCACAAATCCACTATACTAGAATTTCCCTAGTTACCTCAAAAATGATATCAACATTGTAAATGCTAACCTCTAAAAACTACTCTTGAATTACAATGTGAGGTAATGTTGTTTTAGTACTTTAAAATTATTATTAGTCATAAATAATAATTTTAATAACATAAATAGTTTTATGTCTCATCAATTTACAAAAATACATGCTTATTATTTTCCAAATTTTGAAATAAATGTAAAATGAATTTCTACCATAACACATGCATATGAAAAATAGTTATATCAATACTGTAGAACTGAAATCATGTCTAACAATGAGAATTTTATTCATTATAAGGTCTCCAAATTCAAATGAATTTTCAATAACTAGTATGAAAATTTTCCTGAACTTCATAATTTAAATGTCTATATCCATATTTTACAAAAGGCTAACAACACATGGTTATGATAAATAAAAAATTCAATGAAAACACATGGCATATTAACTAATGTGAGGAAATTAATACATATAAGAATAACAAAAATATTTATTTTATCATCATAGTGCAAAATCAACATCAATGTAACATGTTTCATAATGGTTTCCAAAATTTAAATAATTAATTATAATAAAATACACTAAGAATACTTCTATGATAATTTAAAATGTTGGGAAAACTAGTTGGTGTGTTATACATCTCTAAAATGGAAACAAAAATCAAATTTAACAAGAATCACATTATAACAGGAGAGGGAAAGACACATTCAAACCACAATAATGTTTCATACAAACAAATCAAGAATGTTATCCATCACATTACTCATTACTATTGGTTATAATAATGATTCACAAAATAATTAATGATTTTTATTAGAAATAAAATTAAGGGTATAGTTAGAGAATCATGCATAAAATTTATTGATTCAATTAATTAATTTTAACTTTAAAAAATAAACCAATTCATTTATGAACACAAGTCACCATGATGATTGTACCTTTACTAAGGCCTATAACCTACAAACAATGTATCCTAACATGGACGTTCGAAAAGATCATAGTCTTTGCATTGGATCATGGGGGATCTAAAATCCCATGTCCTAGTTGGTCTCCTTAGCCAATGTCATGCACAAAGGTCAACAAAAACTATTTCCCTACTAACCCATGCATTCCTCACCATGACTAACTCCTTACCCCACCCTATCTCTCAACCATAACCTACCATTAATACCATTATGTCGTGAACCCATCCCTCCAAAGATACCCCTACTATACTAGAAATGTATAAAGGGAGATAATGACCCCTAATTCCTACCTGTAGTAGGCCCCGGGTTGGTGAATAGCACCAAATATACAATGATATCTTAATATGGAGGCATTACCCTTTATAAAAAAATAGGACTGTGAGATAGGATGAATTAACTGCAAAAAACTCCATGTGATATATAAAATTAATCTAAACCTTCTCATAATGAATGTATAAATCAAAACTAATACATATAAAGTCTCCAAATGAAATACCAAAAGAATAAAGGCTATGTTAGAGCCACAACAACAACTCCAAAAGTCTGAATCAAAAAAATCTAGGACAATCCACAATGTCCTCCTTGGAACCTAGAAATAGTTTTTATATATACAGGGTGAGAATACAAGTATAATCTGTAGGAAACCAAAGTATCTAAGGAATTTGTAGGAGAAGAATACTAATTCCCCTATGAGAAAACAACAAAAACCAAAAACACCTAACAAATAATACTATCCATCCCAATCTCACCAAGGCACACTCACCAAATAATGCATGTAAAGTAATGTAATATAATAATAAAATCAATTTTTGGGTACCCCATACAACTTTTCACTGGTTAAATCCTCATATTTAATAGAAAACATCACAGTGCTTCCTCAGTCTTCCACTATCCCTATTTCACAACCCACCCACACATACCTAGGATTCAGATCTAGTACCACAACCTGGGAAAATTAATCTCACCACACCCCTCCTGAAAAAACCTAGGCCACAACCATACTACATCCCACCCATAGACCCCAAGGCCACAACCATACCACGCCCCAAAGACACCTGACAAAGAACAACACATCACATCCCATAGACACATGAGAAATCACACCCCGAATGTAGACACCTAGTCCTCACAACCGCACCAAAATATTCCCAAAGAGGATTGGGATACCAATTCCTAGAAGAGGGAGAAGGGAAGATCAAGTAACTAGCCATTCATCTTCCCACTGTGATGTGGGGAAAATTCACTCTCACCAGTGGCAATGGGGGTGTTCGAAACATATTTCTCAACTAGGGTGGAGTGCATATAGAAATCACAAAATAAATACACACAAATATATATATATATCTATATATATATTCCAATAAATTAACCAAAACTATTGGTTTCCAAACAAACAGTAGACTCACAGACCACTACCTTTGCCACTACCTCTAAATGCACAATAACAAAACATTCCAAAAACTCAATTCATACCCCCATCCATTTTTTTGTACATAACATCAACAAGGCGAACAATACAACCAATGATAAATTTCCTCATTAAACATATCTCTTTTAAGTCACATTAAAATTTCAATCAACATTAAGCTGCTTAATAGATTTCATAAATGTTGAATAATCCCATCAACCACACATTTGTTAATTAAAATATGGCATTTTATCATTCATTCTTTAGATATCAAAATTTCACATTCCATTTCAAATAATCAATTTTACTAGATTACTCCTAACAAATGTAATAATATTTTTGTTCCATACATACCAGTGAACAAGAATTAATTCACAAAAAACAATAACCAACACACATAAAGCAACACAAGACAACAACCCATTACTTTATTTCCAATAATACCACATCACCACCAATTTACTCCCTTATTCCATTTTTTCAGCCTTAATACACAACCAAACCATAACCTTCATACATCTTCATTGTATAATAATACCCATTTGAGCCACACTATATAAACATATGTTCCATTTCAATAATCATAAACCCACTGCATAAAACATCCCATTCAGTACCCTAACATATCACAACACAATCATATTCCCTTTATCATATAACCATATCCAACCCACAACACACAATAAATAATATATATTAATTCATTAGAATTAATTTTTAATTTCATTTTTACTCATTCAAGGTGTTTTAATTTAAATATTAAAAATAAAGAAGGGTTTATTTTAAAATCTTATTTTTTTGGAATTTCCTTTATTTTCAATGATTCAATATTATAACATATCATTCATAAACATTATATATTTTATTATCAATTGGATATTTAATGAGTTTTTCTGTTTTATTAAAAAATATTCTCACATTTGAACTTAAACCAGGAAACGATATATATAAATTAAAATCCAATCATATTTGTCTTATTGATCATGTATATTTTACTTCGATGTCCATATAATTTGACATTGTTTTACAATTGATCTAATTTTTTACTGAAATGATTCATTAAGAACATTTTATATTATAGTTAACATTTAAAACCATTTTATTTTAATATTTGAAATGCTTTGTAATTTATTTTAATTTCATATAAAAATGTTACTAAGAATGTATATTTAACACAAACAGTGTTAATAGATTTTACTACCACAATAATCATTTTTTGATATTGATCTTCTTCAAAAAAATTCAATAGTTTTACAATAAAAACTTTTTGATGAAAAACTATGTACTTTTTTTGGTTCTATTTTCATTTATACTTCCAGTAACAATTTTTTACCATACATATATTTCTGATCAACCTATGTTCATCATTCATCTCTTAATAATATTTTTTAGTAAATTTATCTTAAATAATTCTCTAAATTGTCATTATTTTTTATTAATATTTGTATTTAAAATATATATCAATATAATTTAAATCATAGAAATGATTATTTCGTTAACTATATACAATTTCTATATTTCGTTTCTTAATATAAAAACAAATTGGTCAACTAAGAAAATATTTATATTTAATATTATTTACTCAATATAGATAATTTTCGATAAGGAATGTTTTAATTAATTTAACTGATAATTCAATCTATGTAAAATGAATTGGACATTTAGGGAATGGTGGGGTCTTTTTATAGATATCCCATCTCCAAATAAATATTTTTCCTGGGACAAATTAGTTGTATAGAGATATAAATTGGATTTTTAGTGTATAAATAACCATCAATTAAATTACTATGGAATAATTCCTTGCTAATAATGTTATGATGATGTATATGATTTTGACATCTAACATTAATAATTTTCATCCTTATAAATTCAGTACTTATTATCCATGAGATCAATGTATTGATACTATATCGATATTGTAAGGGACCAGACCCCTCCAGTCCATTCCTTTGTTGAAATTGATGTGGTCAACACGACGCGTGTTATAATGATAATTTTAATACTGATGATAACGTAAAAATATGTTAAATAATAATGATGATGACATAAATTGCGTGATTAATTAAACTAAAAATAATAATCATGATAAAATGATTTAATGGGTGTTATTATTATTAATGATGTGAAGTGGGAAGGTGTGTGATCCATTAGATGTTGATAAATGAAACATGCAATTTGTTATAAATTGATTAATTTTTGAAATTAAATTTGAATAATAATAATGGGTGTTGTGTTATTAATATTATTCATAATATAAATCATAATGAGAAATTGATGAAATGAGTCATGGTATTTATTACAAACAATTAAATGAAGATGGAAGTGGAGGAATGATGGTGCGTACATAAATTTAAAGGTGAGTTCGTTATATTGGGTTTATTAAATTGAATGGTTTTAATTTAATAAAAGTGGTTTCAATTTAATCAGTGTGAAATAAAAGTAAATAGAATTAAAATAATTAAATTGACGGATGTTACGTGACATTGACGTGGCATGGTCAGATTTAGATATCCAACAGGGTGGTTTAACGTGGTCAATGCGACAAGCATAAATCTTTTTGTTATTAAAAACAATAACGTTGGTGAGTTAATAAAATAAGTTGAAGAAATGTTATTGTTACTGAAGAACAATAAATAACAATGATGGAATAAAACTATGTGCGAGAGGTTAATAAAATTAAATGTATTAAAATGGGGTTGAATATGTAAGTTATATTAATTTTGTTTTGTCTTTTAATTCAATTAAATGAAATGGTTTTGAGTCACATGGAATGGTTGTGCATAGGTTCTCCCAAAATTGAAATATGAAATTAATAATATTGATCGTATAATAAATATAATAATACAATTAAAAGTAAAGTGGTTTTATTTAATAAATTATAATAAATTAACGGGGAGGTGCATGACATGGGGAGGGGGAGGCGTGAATGTCCCCTTTCCCTTGTATAAATCGTATATTTTTTATATAATTTGATTTAATATATCATATATTATATATAATGTGGATTTAATATATTATAATAGTAATAAAACAATGATATAAGGGAGTGTTCATGGAGTAAGAGGAGAGATTCACGCCACAAGCCCTTTTGATCTAAATATTAACTTATAATAATAATAATAGAATAATAGTATTATTATTTTGGGTGATCAAAACTTAAAATTCTGTAACTTCTTCATATGGTGTCGGAATGACAATCTGTCATCGGCAGTGTAATCCTATAATTAAGATGGTCATTTTAAGACCAATGATGAATACCTTTTCATGACTTATGACTCAGGTCAACGAAACACCAAATATTAATATAATCATCATTATTATTAAAACGTGTGGAAACCGTGTGATATGTCGTGTGTTGAACAGTAAAAACACGTAACGGGTGTACGATCACTCCATGTATTAATTAATACATGATGATTATTGTTTTACCTATTCATTGCCTATATAAGAAAGGGTCGCATATTATTTCCAGACCAATCGCTTCTTCTTCGCACAACGACGCTCTTGGATGATCGAGAAGTCTTCCTCCTCTAGCTTCTCCATTCGGACTCCGATTGTCAATCCGTCAGTGGATGCGGGATCATGTCGGCAAGGAGAACACTGTAAACCCTGTTCTGTTCCCTCTTCTTCGACTTCCTCTTCACAATTTCCAACTGAGGAGACTGTTCATAATTTACAGGAACAACGGTCTTTGACGAACGACTCTAAAAAGTTATGTTAAACCTCTGTTCTTGTATTCTCTTTCTGATCCTACTTCTCCCATTATCTTTCCATGCTACGGCATGTGATCTCCCTGTTGAGGAAGTTTCTAGTGTTGTTGATTCGGTGGTTCCACGACGTCCTTGGTGGGTGCAGTCGTTCGGGGAGAAGCCTTGTGATCATGGTGGTCGTGTTCATAGAAGGACATAGGAACCTGTTAAGGTAGGGATCTCACCATTGTCTCTCTAATTTGTGTATCATGTGGGGCGGGTATCCTTTTGTTTTCATGAGAAACAGTTGAACCATTAAATAAAGATAGTAGCTGGTTAAAGAATGGGGTTGGGAAGTTAGTGATTGCTGTTACTTTACTTTTTATATCCTGTGATATTATATTTGTGAATTGAATGAGCTTATACCTACTCAAAATCATGGTCGTTGGGGCTCTTTTCTTACGAAATTAAATGTTTCCCTCTCCTTCTATATTTTCTTATGGATGGAAGCTTGTGGAATGTAAAAATTGGATAATCACGTAAAGTTGTTGATTAAATGAAAATCTGGAACCCTTGTGTTATCACCCCGGTTAAAGAAAATGGAATAATGAACATGTGGGTGTTGTCTTGGTTACGTGGCATGTGTTGGGGGTGTTTTTGTGGGTTGTTGTGGATCAGGTGAGAAACGGGGCTGCGGTTGACTTGGTTGTGGGTTGGTGTGAATGTTGTGTTGGTAACAGACAGTTGGGCTGCAATAAATGGTATTAAAGGGATATTGATGTATGGGTTTCGGTGCGGTTGTGGTTATGGCAGTTGGTAGCGGGGCTGCAGGGTTGGGTTTTAATGTGAACGGGTTATGGGTTGTGATTAATAAATAAAAGTGGAAGAGTTAATGAATAGTGGGGCATGGTAATGAACCAGAAATAATAATCAATGGGGTTGGTTGGTTGATAAGAGGGACTTTGTTGTGATGCTTATGTTTTTCCTAACTTGATTTGTGTATGGCAGGGATATGTTTTACGAACTATTGGTGTGGTTAGTTGTGGATTGTTTCCCAGTAGTTAAGGAACCAAATAAACTAATTCTGCTGAAACGTGAAAACCTAAAGGGGGTTGGGTTTGTTTGTTATATGCATGCTTCGTAGTAGAAATGCCGAGGCACGTGCTCAGTTTCTCTTTTTAGAAGCCATAGGCTAGGCTATGATGGCTTGATGCGACCTTACACCTAATACTATTCGGGTAGGTTTCGATTAGGGTGGTTTTAGCCCAAGACTCTTCGGGCAGGTTCTACTATTTCCTAAGAATCTTCGGGATGAGGCCCAGGTGTGTGCGGGCGGGATACATGGTTGTGAGGCCCAGGTGTGTGCGGGCGGGATACGTGGTTGTGAGGACCAGGTGTGTGCGGGTGGGGAGAGTGTGGCAGCGTCAGGACGTTCGTCATTAGGAAGAGCATCTAACTACAGGGAAATGGTGCGGGGTACCCAATACTCTTGTTTCTTATATACTACTACCTGTTGTTCTTGTGTTTTGGTGAGTGTGGCTAGTGAGGTTGGGTGGATAGAATTCCTTGCTAGGTTTCCTCTGTTGTTCTCACGGGACATTAGGATGTCTCCCCACTTATGCATGAGAGCTTTAGGTTTCCCTACTGATTATACTTGTATGCTCACCATACGTTTACTTTCAGGTTTCCAGGAGGACTACCAGGGCCGTGCGGGACCCTACTAGTCGGACAGTTGGAGTTTTTGCTGTTGCTTTACCTTTTTTTTCTTTTGGTATTGTACATTTAGCTTTCTTGTACTTGTACCTTGTTATAATCTATTTAAACATGCATGTGGTCTTGGTTTGGGTTTATTTATATACACTTGTTTCTTTTCCTTTTGGGTGGTTGAATTGTCCTATTTCTCGATCCTAAATAATAATTAAATGGGTAATGCCTCCCATATTTGTGAAAACTCATACCCTTGGTGCTAGTCGCCACCCCGGGGCCTACTGGAGGCGGGACTCGGGGGTCATTATCTCCCTTTCACCATTGCCAACTCAGGAGGGGCATCTTTGGTGGGAGGGGGTCATGATAGAATGGTATCAGAGGTGATGGTTGAGAGATAGGATGGAGTCTGGAGTTAGGCACATTGAGGATTGCATAGGATGGTAGGCCAACAATGTTAGTTAATCTTGGTGCGTGACATAGGCCAGGGAAGACCAGCTAGGACACGAGATTTTAGGGCCCCCCGTGATCCGATGCATGGACACTGAGCCTACTGAACGACCAAGTGAGACCACATTGATTGCAGGGTAGAGACCCTAGGTAAGGTACATGCATCATCATGACTATGTTTTACTTGATTTGGTTGTTCTGGGAAATAAATTGAAATAATGTGATAAAATAAAACCTTGAGAAATCTCCTTACTACTTGGGCTTAGGAAAACCTTGTTTACCGTACAACTATGGCACCTGGACATCGTCCCTGGGTGGCTCAGACAACCGAGGCCTAGCAGATCCAGGCGGTCGATTAGTTGAGGATTGACCGAGAGGAGGAAGATAGCCAGTGGCAGAAGACTCTCCGTTCATTCCAGCGGTAGACCCTCAAGAAGTACGAGGGTAGTACTTCGGATATGGAGACGGAGGGGTGTCTTCAAGAACTAGGGATAACTTTTACCTTGATCCGTGCTCTGAGGGAGTACTGGGTTCCCCTAGCAGTCAGTCAGCTGAGAGGTGCGGTGCGACAGTGGTGGACTCTCTACCTCGGAGAGAGGATAGAGGCAGAGGTTCCATGGGCTGACTTTGAGAAGGAATTCTGAGAGGAATTACTTTCTTCCATGATCAAGGCGGAGAAGTGGCAGGAGTTACTCTCCCTTTAGTAGGGGAGTATGTCAGTGCGAGAGCTGGGGATCAAGTTCAAGGATCTCCTGCGCTTTTCTCTAGATCTCTTTCCGGATGAGGAGTCTCTAGCGAGACGTTTGGAGGAGACGCTTCGTCCTTCGCTCCAGCATGCTGTCACCCCCTTCACCCTTCTGACGTACTTGGAAGCACAGAAGAATTCAGAGGCTGTATAAAGGATGCACTCGCAGGGAGGTTCACCACGTGAGGGGATCCAACCAAGTTCGTCGAAGGGGAAGGCAGTCAGCAGCATGTCTCCTGCGATGG
The DNA here is from genome assembly GCA_963277665.1 of Viscum album. Taxonomy (NCBI): domain Eukaryota; kingdom Viridiplantae; phylum Streptophyta; class Magnoliopsida; order Santalales; family Viscaceae; genus Viscum; species Viscum album. The sequence continues at coordinate 1,967,635,505 of OY728121.1, forward strand.
GACCTTCCAGTTTCAGGCAAGTAGGGAGCAGGCCCCAACAATTCCAGTTTAGATCTTTGGGTCCTCATCCCTTTTTCACGATCCTAGGACCAAAGTGTTTTTCTTGTGGAGGTTTCAGGAACGTTCAGATTCGATACCTGACCCAAGCTCAGTACGGTGTAGATGGACAGGTTCAGCGCCCACCTCAGCAGCACCATTCACCGGAAAGACCCTTCCAGCAGCAACAGGCTCCAGTCCCTCTGAGGGGAGATGGAGCAGGTGGTGGCCAGCCATAAGGAGTTCCTCATGGATCCCAATCGGGACGTGGTCGAGGAGGCGGAAGTTAATAGAGAGGCAGAGGATCTGGGCGCAGATAGTTACATGCATCAGAGGAAGTATCTCTAGAAGGACTAGGGATCAATAGAGATGTGTTTGAGTTCTCTTGAATGATCTCCATTATGTTTTGTTGCGAGCATTACACTTCATTGTTGGAACTCTTTTTCTCATTCTTTGGGCCTGGACCTTGTTTTTTTGAGTTTTTAATGCTATGTCATTTATCGCTTTTCTTTAAATGTACGTGAAGAGCCCTATCATGTGGGGAGGGGAAGACCTAATCCGTAATCGAGACGTTTTAATATGGTTGAGATTAAACCTGTGTAGACGAGTCAGTGCCGCCTAAATCGGATAATATCTCGACATGGGAGAATGAATTCCCCAAGCCATGTGTCCGGGCAGTGTGTGGGTTGTACAGTGTTGGGGGCAGTGTATGTTGGAAAATCCTAATATATGGAAGTGGGAAGGCCTAGTCTTTAATCGAGATGCATTAATGCGGATGTGATTAAAACCGTGCAGGCAAGTCAATGACGCATAAAGCAGATAATATCTCGATATAGGAGAGGGAATTACTAACTCATATAATTATGGTTGTCGGTTGTTTCTTGTCATGACAAGAGCCCTGAGAGGTATCTTGTAGAGTGGTTGTTCGGATCCATTCATTTTTTTCTGGGTTGGTTTTTAATTCTCAAGTACGAGAATTTTTTGAGAGGTATCTGATGTAATTGACCGGACCCCTCCGGTCCATTCCTTTGTTGAAATCGATGTGGTCAACACGACGCGTGTTATAATGATAATTTTAATACTGATGATAACGTAAAAATATGTTAAATAATAATGATGATGACATAAATTGTGTGATTAATTAAACTAAAAAGAATAATCATGATAAAATGATTTAATGGGTGTTATTATTATTAATGATGTGAAGTGGGAAGGTGTGTGATCCATTAGAGGTTGATAAATGAAACATGCAGTTTGTTATAAATTGATTAATTGTTGAAATTAAATTTGAATAATAATAATGGGTGTTGTGTTATTAATATTATTCATAATATTAATAATAATGAGAAATTGATAAAATTAGACATGGTATTTATTGAAAACAATTAAATGAAGATGCAAGTGGAAGCATGGTGGTGCGTATATAAAATTAAAGGTGAGTTCGTTATATTGGGTTTATAAAATTGAATGGTTTTAATTTAATAAAAGTGGTATCAATTTAATCTGTGTGAAATAAAAATAAATAGAATTAAAATAATTAAATTGACGGATGTTACGCGACATTGACGTGGCATGGTCGGATTCAGATATCCAACAGGATGGTTTAACGAGGTCAATGCGACGAGCGTAAATATTTTTGTTATTAAAAACCATAACATCGGTGAGTTAATAAAATAAGTTGACGAAATGTTATTGTTATTTAAGAACAATAAATAACAATGATGGCGTAAAACTATGTGCGAGTGGTTAATAAAATTAAATGTATTAAAATGGGGTTGAATATGTAAGTTATATTAATTTTGTTTTGTCTTTTAATTCAATTAAATGAAATGGGTTTGAGTCGCATGGAATGGTTGTGCATAGGTTCTCCCAAAATTGAAATATGAAATTAATAATATTGATCGTATAATAAATATAATAATACAATTAAAAGTAAATTGGTTTTATTTAATAAATTATAATAAATTAATGGGGAGGCACATGACATGGGGAGGGGTAGGCGTGAATTCCCCCTTTCCCTTGTATAAATCATATATTTTTATGTAATTTGATTTAATATATCATATATTTTATATAATGTTGATTTAATATATTATAATAGTAATAAAATAATGATATAAGGGAGTGCGCATGGATTAAGAGGAGATATTCACTCTACAAGCCCTTTTGATCTAAATATGAACTTATTATAATAATAATAAAATAATAGTATTATTATTTTGGGTGATCAAAACTTAAAAAGTCTGTAACTTCTTCATATGGTGTCGGAATGATGAACCGTCATCGGCAGTGTAATCCTGTAATTAAGATATTCATTTTAAGACCAATGATGAATACCTTTTCAGGAATTATGACTCAGGTCAACAAAACACCAAATATTAATAGAATTTTCATTATTATTAAAACGCGTGGAAACCACGTGACATGTCCTGTGTTGACCAGTCAAAATGCGTAATGGGTTTACGGTCACACCGTGTATTCATTAATACATGCTTCTTACTGTTTTACCTATTCGTTGCCTATATAAGAAAGGGTTGCTGATAATTTCCAGACCAATCGCTTATTCTTCGTACGACGACACTCTTGGATGATCGAGAAGTCTTCCTCCTCTAACTTCTCCATCCAGACTCCGATTGTCGATCCGTCAGTGGATGATGGATTGTGTCGGCAAGGAGAACACCGTAAACCCTGTTCTGTTCCCTCTTCTTTGACTTCCCCTCCGCAATTTCCAACCAAGGAGACTGTTGATAATTAACGGGAATGATGGTCTTTAACAAAAGACTCTAAAAAGGTGTGTTAAACCTCTGTTCTAGTATTCTCTTTCTGATCCTACTTCTCCCGTTTTCTTTCTATGATACGGCGTGTGATCTCCCTGTTGAGTAAGTTTCATGTGTTGTTGATTCGGTGGTTCCGCGACGTCCTTGGTGGGTGCAGTCGTTCGGGGAGAAGCCTTGTGATCGTAGTGGTTGTGTTCATAGAAGGACATAGGAACCTGTTAAGGTAGGGATCTCACCTTCGTCTCTCTAATTTGTGTATCAGGCAAGGCATGTATCCTTTTGTTTTCATGAGAAACAGTTGAACCATTAAATAAAGATAGCAACTAGTTAAAGAATGGGGTTGGGAAGTTAGTGATTGCTGTTACTTTACTTTTTATATCCTGTGATATTATATTTGTGAATTGAATGAGCTTCTACCTACTAAAAATCACGGTCGTTGGGGGCCTTTGCTTATGCAATTAAATGTTTCCCTCTCCTTCTATATTTTCTTATTGGTGGAAGCTTGTGGAATGTGGAAATTGGATAATCACGTAAAGTTGGATGATTAAATGAAAATCTGGAAACCTTGTGTGATCACCCCAGTTAAACAAAATGGAATAATGAACTTGTGGGTGTTGTCTTGGTTACGTGGCATGTGTTGGGGGTGTTTTTTTGGGTTTTTATAGATCAGCTGAGCAGTGGGGCTGCGGTTGACTTGGCTGTGGGTTGGTGTGAATGTTGTGTCGGTAATGGATAGTGGGGCTGCAATAAATGGTATTAAAGGGATATTGATGTACGGGTTTCGGTGCGGTTGTGGTTATGGCGGTTGGTAGCGGGGCTACAGGGTTGGGTTTTAATGTGAACGGGTTATGGGTTGTGATTAATAAATAGAAGTGGAAGAGTTAATGATTGGTGGGGCGTGGTAATGAAACAGAAATAATAATCAATGGGGTTAGTTGGTTGATAAGAGGGACTTTGTTGTGCGGCTTATGTTTTTCCTAACTTCTTTTGTGGATGGCAGGGATATGTTTTACAAACGATTGGTGTGGTTAGTTGTGGATAGTATCCCAGTAGTTAAGGAACTAAATAACTATTTCTACTGAAATGTGAAAACCTAAAGGGGGTTGGGTTTGTTTTTTGTATGCATGCTTCGTAGTAGCAGTGCCGATGCACGTGCTCAGTTTCTCTTTTTAGAAGCCATAGGATAGGCTGTGATGGCTTGAGGCGACCTTACACCTCAGACTCTTCGGGTAGGTTTCGATTGGTGTGGTTTTAGCCCATGACTCTTCGGGAAGGTTCTACTGTTTCCCAAGAATATTCGCGATGAGGCCCAGGTGTTTGCTGGCGGGATACGTGCTTGTGAGGCCCAGGTGTGTGCAGGCGGGATACGTGGTTGTGAGGCCTAGTTGTGTGCGGGCGAGATACGTGGTTGTGAGGCCCAGGTGTGTTCGGCCGGGATATGTGGTTGTGAGGCCCAAGTGTGTGCGGGCGGGATACGTGGTTGTGAGGCCCAGGTCTGTGCGGGTGGGGAGAGTGTGGCAGCGTCAGGACGTTCGTCGTTAGGAAGAGCAGCTAACTAAAGGGAAATGGTGTGGGGTACTAAATACTATTGTTTCTTATATACTACTACTTGTTGTTCTTGTGTTTTGGTGGGTGTGGCTAGTGAGGTTGGGTGGATATAATTCCTTGATAGGTTTCTTCTGTTGTTCTCACGGGACATTAGGATGTCTCCCCACTTGTGCACGAGAGATTTAGGTTTCCCTACTGAGTATACTTGTATGCTCACCCTACGTTTACTTTCAGGTTTCCAGGAGGACTACCAGGGCCGTACGGCACCCTACTACTCGGACAGTTGGAGTTGTTGCTGTTGCTGTACCTTTGTTTTCTTTTGGTATTGTACTTTGAGCTTTCTTGTACTTGTACCTTGTTATAAACTATTTAAACATAAATGTGGTCTTGGTTTGGGTTTATTTATATACACTTGTTTCTTTTCTTTTTGGGTGGTTGACATGTCCTATTTCCCGATCCTAAATAATAATAAAAAGGGGTAATGCCTCCTATATTTATGAAAACTCATACCCTTAGTGCTAGTCGCCACCCCGGGGCCTACTGGAGGTGGGACTCAGGGGTCATTATCTCCCTTTCACCATTGCCAGCTCAAGAGGGGCATCTTTGGTGGGAGGGGGTCGTGACATATATTCATTTATTGATAACACAATTGAATAAATTTCATGTATTTTATGTTGAATACATTTCCATGTTGATTATTCCTTAATAATTCATGATATATTTTAATGTACATAACCATAAATGAGCATCTGATCCAAACCATTATTATATTTCCCTTCCAATGGATATGAATAATAATATTATGAATAATATACATGATATAGAATGTTTCTTATGCTTCGTATTTCATATTTCTCTTTTATTATATGAATTATGAATGCATATGGTTCATTATTTATACAAGACTGATATGTATATTGGGATGACACCCCCTGTAACCTAAGAAAATATATTTAAGTAGGCAGAAACATTTGGATACTAGTGTTTGGGATTCTACTTGGTCTTTGTGTTTTCAAATTGGTATTTATATGTTTTGTTATTTTTTGTGATTGATTTTACTTTTTTGTGAGGAAGAGATGTGTTTTAGATGGCATTTTAACCATTTTACTCCATATTGGGGACTCTTAAAATATTGATTAAACCTATTATGGGTCTCTAGTTTATTCCATATTCGGTTAGATTTATCTTAGTGCTATTTATTATTTAATTGGGACATGTGTTGACCTATTATTTATGCTTAGTAGTATATTTTTGTATGATTATTCTTTTGTTTAATGGACCATCAATATTGTAGGTAGAGTATGGGATTCCTTGTAGTCTTTTATTTTTCTACCTTTTGGTCAGTATTTTTTTCTTGGAATAAATCCATATGTTGGGTTGAACTATAACATGACTATTGATATAATAATAAATCTATTTTTATTTCATTTTATTAATATATTCATTTTGAAAATCCTTTTTTTAATTAACGTTACCCATAATATATTCCTATGGTGTTATGTAATTGTTAAAGTGGTTTTACAAAAAATATTAGTAAAAGAATTTTTTCATCTAATACATTTAAGTAAACCCATTATCCTCTTAGTTTCTTATGGATATGAAGAATCGAGAAAGGGAAACTATCTATTTTATATATCACATAAGGGTATTGAGTCTTGTGAACATATAATGATCATGTAGCCTTTGTGTACAATGTGCTGTGTAGGAATACTCTTACATTATGTAACGGTAATCTTGGGGACTATTTACGGGAACATAATAACATAAGGGTCTTATGCAATAGTACTGGATTGTGTAAGTGTCACCCAAAGGGGTTCTAGTTTGCATAAGGGCCTTTCATAAGGTTAACACTACTTCTCTAATGTCTACATAAGGGAACCTTAGAGTTGTGTAATTATAATTTTCTATTCCCAAAGGATGTTTTAGGGTAAAATAAGATCTTAAAAAGGTGTGTATCCTATTCAAATTATTCTTAAGGGTAATTTACATACCATTTCATGATGAAGATTAGTTATGTTAGGGTAAACCATTTTACCGATATGCGGCACCCTTTTTGTGGATAGTAGTTTTAAAATCCCCATTCCCTTTTCTTCATTCTCCAGTAAGACCTATAACACCAATTTTATGTTTTTATGTGTTGGAATGTACAAAAAGTAAATTCTTTAACCAATATCAGTGGTTTTGAAATGAATATTAAATGATTATAATCCCTAAAAGTGAATTATTTAATTTAAATTTTGAAATAAATAGTAGTTTTAAATTGGTGATTTTTAGATTGCTAAGAGGAGGTTTTACATAAAATATCTCATCCTTCGCCACCCTTGGTTTTCAAATATCCTTATGGGAGATTGTTTAGTTCTCAATGACTAGTAAATGAGTATCTGGTTTGTTTGGATTATTTTTTTCTATATTTTATTCCTCAATTTCAATTTAGTGTTTAGTTAACAGGTTTTGATATTCTAGGATGGTGATTCTCTTTAGTTCCATAATTTTATAACTTATTGTTTCTGTAATATTCACAGATCAATATTTCTATTTTCAATTACATGTTCACTGAATGATGATATTGAAATTACTCATGAAATTTTTGTTGATCGTATTCTACAAGAAATGAAACACTTAAGTAAAAAGTTAATCTTATTCAAGAATAATCTCACTAATTTATATGTTCATAAATTCAACGCTAGTATTAATTCCTTTTAAAATATATCTTAATAATTTTTTTTATGAAATTGAGTTCATAGGCGCATATTTCTTATTCTAATATTGGTTATTCACTATTTTTAAAAAGGTTATATTTTATGAATTGTTTTTCCACATGGTTTTGAATGATTTAAATTTTGATATACCCAAAACCCCATTTTTATGATTATTATCCTTATTTATATAATTGGTGTTTGAGAAACTTTAAATAAATGAATTTTAAAATATATATAAGGTCATTTACCCATGTATTAAATATATATAAAGTATTTTTATTAGTATAACATCATTTGAGTGATTTTTGGGATGTTTTTTAATAAAATTATTAGATGAAGGGAACATTTAGAATTTTGATAATGTCATATAAAAGTAAGGGATAATGATTTTACTTTTTAATGTGTAATATAAGTAGAGGATATGAATTTATATTTTTTTTTAATGTCCATGCTAGTAATTTATAAGTATTCAATATTGTGATATCCCCATGATGTGACTTTCATGATTATGTTGCATCCCATTGATGGATATTGATAATGGGATCAATAAATTTGTTATTGTTCAGTGGTGGGAGTCATATGTGAACTAAGAATGATTGAAATTATGAGGAAATGAACCCATGATGATATAGATGGGGGTTTCATTTGCGATACTCGTTACTTGATTAACACACTTTACTTTACTAACTAGTCAGGGGAACCAAGATAATAAGATGAGATGCTATATATTTATTAATATCTTAAATAATGACGCCCTTTTTAGTGTATTTTTAAAAAATATGAAGTAGTTACAATATGGAAGTGTTATCGAGAAAGTTTTTGGGTGTGGACAAGGTTTGAATGAGTACCCATGAAACATGATATAATCTGAGAAGTTATAAATTAATGGCAGTTAATTATATTTCAATATTTGGAATCAATATCTTATATAGGTCATACCCATTAAATTCATATAATTTATAATCTGTAAATGATAGAATTTATTATCCCTTCATGAAATAGGGGTTCCCATCCTTGATTGATTATTATCCATGGTTGATCTCATTATTGAGTTGATTCACCAGGACTATATAGTACTAATTCATTAAATTCTTTTTGATATATGTTTCATGTTGTTATCATTGGTTGAATAATCTGACATTATCATGTGAAAAGGTTTCCTATTATTTTGGATAAAAGTCATCGGTTTTGAATAATTAACTGGAATGTTTTCCAAAATTGGTTTTAAAAATAATTTTGAAACGATTAATATTTTCTTTTATTCCCAAATAAATTTTAAATTTCTTTTTATTAATTTATTTTATGATCCTAAAATTTTGTGAATTTTACCCACATTCTTTTCTCCCCTTTTAGCCTGTTTGGATTACCATTTGATTCACCTATACAATTTTTCAAAACAAATGAGGCTCTATATCTAACAATTTTATAATACCATGTGGTGTTTGTAGACATTATATATTTGAAACATGTATTTATTTTATAATTGTATTCCTTTTTGGGGGCAATTAATTAATGTCCAATGGTATGTGAATTGGTCTATAGTTGGTGGTCGTATAATACATAGATAAATTTTTATGTAATTTTGTTTTTCATTAGTTTTCATATCTCCCAAAAATCTAATTTTATTTCATTGATTTATTTATGTGATTATATATATATAGTGTACATTGACATAATTTCATATTTTCATTGGGAAAGGCCATTCCCAATTGATCATATTGGATGCATATGTTTTTTTCTCTAGATTATGGGGACAATAAACACCCTTTAAGATAGTAGTGAGTGAGTTCAAATACCAATTTAGCTGGTACTTTTTGTTAGTTACTACCACTTTTTCTCAATTATACCATAATTATTTAATTAAATATGCTATAACTATATAAAATCACAATTCCCAAGGACATATCCGAATTGATGGTCTCTACACAGTTTATAAAATTATCAAAAAAATATGCGGCCTTTAGAATCATTCAAATTTCTAAAATTTCAGGGCCAAATTTTTCCAAACATATTATATTAATTGAATAATTAAAATAATAAAAATATAAAATGATGTGGTGTGGTGTAACTCTACATAATTACGATTTGATTCACCCAAAATACATTTCCTAATTATTAAAATAAAAAATGCACCAAAATCCCTAGAATCCCAGGAAAATTGTGAGAGGAATGAAGAATATAAAAAAAATCCTAATATGAGAGGATACATACTAAAAATACTCTTCAATATTAGTTGAGAAAATCCTCATAGTACATAAAAAATATCCATTATGAACTCACACAAGAAACATGGGACATAAGGCTCCACTAGCATTAACACATACCGAGTCTCCCCACAATTTATACATCCTTAAAAATGGTTTTCTAATGATACCCACACCCTCTATAGGACATGAAATGAATAATGATGAGAATCCACTAAACACCAAAATAAAAATGAATTCTATTTTTAATCACACCAAAAAAATCAAAAAATAAATTATCAAAATGCCATTTGAAAGGAGAGGAATGAAAAGGAATCACAAAACCAATTTAGAAGGTGCGAGACATTGTTCACTATGATCTATGTTGACATCTAGATCCTAATGTACAAGGTTACTGTCTCACAAAATCCCCCAAAATTATCATTACTCTATGTCACATAACTAAAATTTTTCTAGTACTATTGACCTTGGAAAAAATATCTAGGTCTCTGATATATAAAAAATTGAAACCAAAATACAAATTCATCAGTCATGAAAAAAACCCGAAAAATTAAAAATGTATCAGATCATCAATAAAGAAATTAAAAGAAAAAAATGTCCTAAATTACATAATCACTATCATAATGTCACAAAATGACCAATTAGTATAACCATGTTAAAAGATCACATCATTTCCTGGATCACTAAATAAAAAAAATAAAGGATTCGTCTCGTGAGTGATGACGCACCAAGAACTGCTTAGAACCCAGATCACTAAAAATTGGATGGGAAACTATTTTATAATATTAATTATAAATTCTAATTAAAACTATATTTTTATTCTTACACTTTATTCAATATATGTTTATGGTCTTAAAATAGATAAACTACAGCAAAAATGATGGAAATCTCTTAGTTGATTATCCCTTGAAACATAAAATCCATCCCATATATGAAAATTATAGGATGTATAGTTCCAATAATCTATATAATTAATATGACTAGTTCATGACTCAAACATTAAGGAAAAAAATTCAATGAAAAATAGCCAAAATCCTAAATAATGTATCAATAAAACCCATCACATAATTCACACATTATAAAATTTATTTCCAATTAAAAATACTAATTACATAAAGAAATTAATTTTTTACCAATAATAAAAAAATAAAATAAATAATTAATAAACATAACCATTTAATTTTTTAAAACCACCCTAATTTAAAAAATCTCCTTTCTGATTCGGAAAACAAATAAAAATTTAACCAACCACCTCTACTTTTTAAATCATTATTCTATAAACTCATTTTCTATATAAAACTCACATTATAGAAAACATTTATTAATCCAATATCAACATAAATAAGTTTTCCAAGTGATCAAAATACATATATCATCTTCAAAATATTTCATTGTAACCATTTCTATATTTTGAATAATTTCAATGTATTCGTTTCATTATGAAAAATAATTTCATTAAACCACCATTTACAACAAAAAAATATTCCCAACCCGATATAAAAAGGAAAATATGATATGTTGAAACTATATGACATGTTATTAACCAACCCAAATTCCCAAAATCACCACTATCCTGAATTTATCCTTGTAAACCATAAAGGTCATTCCTGATCAACATGGGCATCTGACCAGTGCCAACACATTAAGAACAATATTTAGGAATGATTTTTCCAAAATATAAACAAAAATGTCAATTATTATATAAAATATTTCAGTATAAAAATTCATAAGAGAAAATATATAATATTAATGATAAATAGGTTCCAAGAAACATAAACCATCAATCTATAATATACTAGAATTTTATAACTTTTCATCACATGATTTCACGTATGGAGTCACCAAAACCACACCAATAAACAAACTCACCACCATCCTATGATGCCTTTAAAATAAAATCCTTAGATAAAATAAAGTTAATATAGACCGAATGGTGTATGATTGGTGTTAACAAAACATCCTAGTATTTTCCTGCGATGTTTTTTCATTGTAATTCAACATAAAATAAATTAATTATTTAAAGAGTATTTAAAATAATAAATTATAAATAGTTTGATAGAAATAATGTAGAAATAAAAGTTTTTCATGGTTTAGAAAATAAACATCATAAAAAGGTTTTCCACTGAAATTATCTTAATAGATGATTAATTGTTTTATATAATAAACAATGAGGAAAACTAGACCATAAACAAAAAAAATTCACATGACATTCAAGCATCATCATTATATTATATCAATCATTAGGCCACATGGTCTCCACATTATAATAGAAAAATTGGTTTATGGGGTAAAAAGATGCTAGGAATATTTAATACTTTCCAAAATATACAAAAACTAGTTCACATATTACTTTTATAGATTATTTTCAATGTAAAATATTACATACCAAATGATGGATCTGTACCCCATCATCAACCACATCTAAGTTGATTGCATTTAAAAAATACAAAAGAATTTAAATATTAAAACCACTCAAATCATTCATCAAAATCAATTAGATAAATCATAAAAAAGGGTAAAATAGTTATTCAAAAAATTTTATAAAGTAATACCATTTTTGGAGACATGGTTCTTACCTAGATGTTATTTTAAATCATCTTCAACGAGATATAAATAAAGGATTAAATGATAATGAAAAATTACAAAACCAACTACCTTGATAAACAAGGAATTAAAAAATTAGCATAGTTCATAGTAAGAAAATAAGTGAGTTGGGTCTTAGGAATCGATCAGGGATCCTAAATGAAAAATTTCTAAATAATAATCTTCATTCATTATTATTATAATAATGGGACAGAGAAAATACATACCTTAATGATTCCTGAAGAACACATAAAGAACATCAATGTTTTGGGAAACCAAAACCAAATAAATGAAAAATATATAAGAAAAAAAAATAAATACATGATATAAAAATAGATATTGTATTGATATCCCTAAACTAAGATTCAATATGAAGGGATAAGAGTATATTTAAAAGATCAATTAAAAAAATCAACGAACTGGAATGTACCTATGAAATAATATATAAACAATGGTCCTGTGAAAACCACCTCTAAGTGGAATGAAATTATCAAATATACCATGTGTACTCTCATAGGTAAATATTTAAAGTTAGTAGATTTTGTATGAGGTAATATGTATAGTATTCTAGTTTAAATAATGAAATTTAGATTAATTAAAAATGGCCTCAATATTTCCCCACATGGTTCAGAAAACATTATGCCATCCATAAACCCATATCTAGGTTAATAGAAGATCTACACAGTCTCTCTATATAATATAAAAAGTAATGTGAAAATCATGGATAACCCCATTATCCTCTGGTTTATGGTTTTTCTAGGTATGATGCATTATTTTTTATAACTTTGTGCTTAACCATGTACCCTTATATGGAACCAAACTTATGGTTCATAAATACCTAGGAATACCTACACAATATTTTCTAACTATGTGGATATAATTTAATGGCATAGAAAAACCAGAAATCCGTAAAATGAACCTAATAAAACATGAGATAAGACCCAACCATAATTCAGTAAAAAAGGATGAGAAATACCTAAAGACTACACCATTATATCATTACTCTCCAGACCATATTTCATTCTACCATAAAAAATCACACCTTTGCATTGGTTATACCACAATGTGTTGAGTCAAATGGTCACTCATCATGGACTTGTGAAATCATTCCTCAGAAAAACTAGATCTATACTTCCATAGTAGACAATCCAATTCTGTAAACATCCTAGGTTGATCCTTTACAAGATAATAGACAACTCAAAGTGGTTTCTTTTAAACGAGACATATGAAAAACATGAATTAAATAACACATTAATCTCATGATATTGATAATAAATCTAACATCATTCACATATCCAAAATACCATAAGGATTAGTGTGTTGGATATTATTTACATATATGAATTTTATTACTACACATGTGGAAATTTGTCTATAATCATGCCCCAATTAAAAAATTATAGATATTACCCATGATGAAATAATATTCATATAAATGTGATTGGAAACATAAAAAATGGTTGATATCAATCACTGAGTAATGAATATAAAAAATTTCCATAATGGGTAGAGCAATATCATACTAAGATGAATGAATACGGAAAATACATTATTTAAATAAATATAAACAATTAGGTGCTAAAAAGATTCATAAAAAATAAAAATAATATCACTTTTGAAAACACATGTGAAAATAAAACATGAATAACATAAAAAATACAATGAAATATAAGAAAGAACATGGAATAATAATTTACATAGGATTTATTATCTTTATTTACCTAGCTAGCTGCCAATATGTTCACTAGTAAAATTTATATTATAGTTATACACTTCATGATAACCCAATTTGAACACATCATTGTTAACCCATTCATAAATTATTTATATGTTAGGAAGTATAATCCTTATTCTAGTGAATTAGAGGGAGATATAGGTACCACATATCTCATAATCTATATATTTATGTGGCACATGGAATTAATCACCCATCATAAAATAACCCATATAAAAAAACTATGTCATGGAATATATAAATCATCACATACTTATCTTATAAAAATAATATATGTTTCATAGATGATCAAAAGGTAATTTATTCCATTTTCAAAAAGAACCCTAGGAATAAAATGGTCTTTATAAAATTACCAAATAACATCATATAAAACATCTCATAAAACTGAAATTTGAACAGCTGAAAAAAGCACATAAAAATACAGTAATATAGGTTGAATCCAGAAAAATAGTCCATTGTATATTTATCATTTTAATATAATGTAAATAAATCATTAAAATATCATTTGGTGTAAAACGTTATATTAACCATTTAAAAAGAAAAGTTCCTAGTCTCTTTTGAAAATGTATCATTTTCATTAAAAAAAAGAAAAAAAATCTTATTCATGAAAATGAAACTCGTTCAATAAAATAATTTCAACATATATATAAATATAACATTATTGAAATGATAAATTCTTGAAAAAATGATGTTTAAAAAAGAAATTATATATTTCAATTAAATCAGCATGAGTTACCATACCCCTTTTGGATGTTATTGTTGGATATAAATATATATGTAGATGGATAAATACAAGAGGGGGTGAACTGAAAGATTCAAAACATTGGGTTTTAACCTTAAAAGAAACATTTTTTAATAATTTTTATTCAAAAAAACCTTTCTATATTCAAGATATAATCGGGCTAGTCCCAAGGTTTTGATGATTTGAATATCATAATCAAGATGATCCTGATAAAAAAATCCACATGTTTCAATATATGGAATAGAATCATATTCAATATTTGAATAGATATATCAGAGTATAAAAGTATCATAAATATAGTGGTTATGATTAATTAGATTAATACAAAATAATGATTCAATGTTAAAGTGTATAGAATTGTATTCAAGTAAAATTGTATTCTCAGTGTAATAAGGAGTAAATAAAATTAATAATAAATAAATATGTTATGATAATAGAAAAAAATATGGTTAATATAAATGAATTCACTTTTCTAAAATAATTATAGCAGAAATGAAGTACTTCTAAGAAATAATTTAAAAAATGAATAAAATTTGTTGAACCAAAAAAGAATGGTATTGAATAACCATGGATAACAGAATATTGATTTATAATTTCCACAATGTTTTTCTATCCCAAACCAAGGTATGACCTATATATAATGATCTAATTCTCTCTTGATATACTTCCAACCCCTCGATTGAGAAGGTGTTCAACTCCTCTATCATTTTCTCTTATAATTTCTCAATTTGATGGATCATATTATATACTAATATCCCCACAAGACCTCGATCAGGATGATGAGATTCATTATTCCGAGCCTCTAAAGTTATCGATCTTAATTAAAACAACCAGAGTCACATAATGAAAAATTTACGCTAAGATTAAAAAGGAAAAAGAACAAGCAGTTCTCTTTTGTAATATTCTGATTTATCACCCAGAAGAAAATTCAACAGTTCCTTTGCACAGTTTTATATGTCACATTAATTCGATAAATGATCAAATGACCTTGAATTTATTTTCATTCCTCCCAATGGTAATCTTTTTTTCTAATGGTTTTATTTTTTATGAGATTTTAGAGAGGATCTGTACACCTCAAACTCTAACTATCATTTTATAATAGAAACCATGACATAATTTTTATTAATACATATAATAGAATTGATGGAAACATTTTGATAATACAGTGTTAAGAGTAATATTTTTCAATTTTATATAACAGTTTTCTATATTCGGGTTTAAGACCAAAGTTATTCTGATTGATTTCATTACGATTAACTATATGTATACGAATACTATAACTATTGATTATAGTAAATCCTATTTTTCATGGTTCTAAGATGATAAATATAATCATAATAAAAAAAATTATTATAAAATTATATTTTTATAAAAACATTGTAAAAAATAACATGGGCATAAAAGTATTAGACACTGTGTATTTAAGAATGAGTTTGTGATTACCAAATCATAAGGAATAGAAAAGTAAAAAATAAACTATTAACATAAAAATCACCCACTTTTTGTAAATAAAAAATTACAAATACTTAGAGTGAATATAACCTGGGAAATTGTCCTTTTATGAAAAATAATATTCATAAGTGAACATTTATACGGATCCCCCCCTGAGTTTTTACGACTCTTTTAAAAATGACATTGAGTATTACTAACTGTCCCATAGTAAACAAATCCCCTAAGGATGGTATTATATTCTTTCTTAAATCATTTACCCGCTTAATAATGAATTCTAACTGTTACTAAAGCATCCCCCACAGTAAATCATTTTACCCTATTATGATTTTCAAAACAGAATGTGAATAGTTTTTTAGGCACATGAAAAAGTTTCTGATAAACAATCTATGAGAAATAATAGAGTACATAATCATCTTAAAAGTAAATGAAAAATAATTCAACCAGAAAAATTGGAAGATATTCAATCAAAATAGATATAGGTGAAAAACTACAGTTTCATTGAAAATCTAAATGTAAGAACAATACAAAAAGATTTTCTAGGAAATTGTATCTTTCTTCAGAGGAATCAATGAACTTTAAATTATTTTTTGTTTCTTGAACTCCTTTTTTTCCACTTCAACCTTGGACAAAAGTATGACAAAACTACTTTTATTACAAACTTAAAAATGTTTTATTACATAAAACTTCACTTGATACAACAAAGAAGATCGAGAGGTTTAGTGTATTTGGGTTTTAGCATCATTATATAAAAACATAAAACATGAAATACAACATCTTTATTGAAAACTTCATTTACATGACAACTAAATTCCCTTTTACATAGCATTGTATGGGATAACCTGAGGACATGCATAAGAAAATGGTGAGCTATAAAGCCCAGTAAGGCAATACACATGAAATAACATGAGGAGTACAATACATGTTAGAAATTAGGCATATCAAAATAGAACAAGAGAAAAATGAACATAAATGCATGATAAAGAATGATAATCATAACATGGAAATGTGGCAACAACACTTAACATGGTATTAGCATGAGCCAAGGCTCATTGCACATGGAGCATGAGTAAACCCTCATTGCACATGAAGCACGCGTAAAACCTCATTGCACTTGAATTAGCATGAGTCAACACTCATTTCACATGAGGTATCATGATACTATACTTTACCCAATTCATTGGAGAACTATAAGGGTGCACCCTTCTTAAACATTTCATTTCATGCATTAGTGTGCCACATGGATCATAAAAAATTGATTCATAAAAAATAATCATTTATTCCACGATAAAGGAATGTGGAATTTATTCATTAAACATTATAATCAATATGTAAGTGTGCATAAATGTGAATACCCTTGATAGAGAAATGGACATGGTATTCACTACACAATGGCATTGGCTTAGAAAATCAGTGCAATTTCGGCAGTGTAACAGCGTGACATAAGAATTCATAAAAATGGTTGATGAGAGATAAATGGGTGTATCATAATATTTACATGAAATGGACAGTAATGGTTTCATATAGATACATGTCCAAACAATTGTAATGGAATTTAGATTCATGATACAAAAGTATTGTTTGAATGTAAAAGAGGTGAGAGAAGTTCCTTTAGGAATTTCATCATAGTAAAAGGTGTACATGGGAGGAATTTAATGAGTGAGAAAGGGGTCTCCCATCAATCAAGAAATAAGAGGGCAGTATGGGTGAGGATATAAAACATACCCCAACATTCATAATTGGAATTAATAGGCAAAAAAACTTAATGAAAATTGGACAAAAATGAGAAAGGAAGAAAAAACCCTTACTTGGAAGTGTGCTTCCAAAGGCTTGAGAGAGGCTTGAGAGAGGATTCTTGGGAGCTTGGGGAACCCTGGGAGGATTCTAGAGAGATTAGGGCAGAGTTTTGACAAACAATAAATGTTTTGAGTGAGGAGGAAGTGGGAGCTTGGGTGGGTTTAGAAAGGAAAGGTGAGGGAATTCTTTATTATTTAGGTTTGGGACCCCTTATTTTAAATTAATCTAAACAACAATCCATACCATGGTTTTTCCCATGGTTATTGGAAAATGGAAGAGGAAAACAATATTTTATAAGGCCAATTTCATAACTTCTTAAAATAATAGGGCTTTTTATGTGGAAGTGAGTCACACTCCCATGGAAAACAATTTAAAAAGGCAAGGTGTTTAATAAGTCTTGAGGGGTCCATTAATGCATTGAAAAGTAAGTCAAACAAACCCAAAATTACATTTTGTAATGTTAAAACATATATTGGACGAAAATAATGATTATAGTATTTTATTACATCACTATTGGATCATTATGATGTCATAAAACACATTATATATTTAACCGGTATTTAATTTTTACCCAAAAATTTGATTGTCTCAGAAAATTATGAAAAATTCAGCGTTGGATAATTTCGACGTCCTGATTACAGAAATAACATTTATTTTATCTAAATAATTTTCTAAATATGTTAATTTTCAATTTTAATATAAAAACCGATATTTATCTAAAATTCATGGGATTTGACAGAAATGGCTTTCAAACCTTAATAAAAATTATAATTGCATTCATAAAATTATAAGATAATTTATATTTAATAAAAATTAATTTAATAATAATAATAATCATATTTTATTAAAATATTATTTAATTCAAAAATCCCTTAATTTTAAAAATATAATTCTTAATTAAATAATAACTAAAAACAGTATTTGTACTTTAAAAACTATTTACAATGTATCAAAAAAATGACAAGGAGGTATATTCATTATTATATAAAAAAATAATATACATGAACATAGTACTAGAGATTTGTTACATAACCCCTTAAAACAGTCGCATAAGACCAAAGGGTATGGTGTGCGATGGTGACAAACTCTTAGGGTGGCTCGGATAACATCGCTCGAGTTGTAATTTCTATCAACTTCCACTTCTCCTGTAGACGATCCTGTTTGAGCTTGAAATGATGAAGCTCATCTTGGGCTTGGTCAAGAGTGAAGCCCAAGGATTCCACCTCTTTTCTGAGCTCCAACAAATGGGCTTCGTAAGGAGAAATTCTACTGGATGAGGCCATCATTTCTTTTTCCAGAGTAAATTGGATTTGTTAAAGTCCTTTATTTATAATAATCATGTGATCACTGTTCAATGACTATATTACCAACGGTCAAAATTGATAACATAAAACCAAAGAAGTTGAAATTTTATATAAACATAAAGAGACATTTAATTAGATCAAGATGGATTTCCATTAATGAAACTTTGGGTCGTTTCAATATTCCCCCCTTAAGAAATTTCTCTCTCGAAATTTTCCTTTTCCCACACTAAAATAGATGTGGGTAACTCAGCTTTATCATTTCCTCCGATTCCCAAGTCACTTATTCAAACTTGTGGTTTCTCCGCAACACCTTGACGAGGGGCATTGTCTTATTTTGTAGAACTTTTTCTCTACAATCTAAGATATTCAATGGTTTCTCCTCATAAGAAATATCATCTTCCAATTGTACCACCTCAGAAGAGAGTACATGTGAAGGGTCCGGTATGTACTTCTTTAAGAGGGATACATGAAAGACATCATGTAGTTTGGCCATGGTAGGTGGAAGTGCTAGTCGATAGGCCAAAACCCCGACACGATCAAGAATCCCGACGGGGCTGATGTACCTTGGACTTAACTTCCCTTTCTTTCCAAACCTCATGACCTTCTTCTACAGAGATATGCATAGAAAAACCATGTCTCCAACATTAAACTCAAGGTCTCGTTGATGATTATCTGCATAACTCTTCTGTCGACATTGGGCTGCCTTGATATGATGCTGAATGGTTTTCACCTTCTCCACCATTTCTTCGACCATTTCTGGTCCAAGCAGCTTACATTCACCGACCTCATCCCAACATGCTGGTGTTCTGTGCCTTTTCCCATACAGGGCTTCATATGGTGCCATTTGGATGCTCCAGTGGAAACTATTATTATAATAGAACTCAAACAGAGGAAGATGTTGATCCAATCCTTCATTAAAGTCCATTGAGCACACTCTCAACATGTCCTCAAGTGTTTGGATAGTCCGCTCAGATTGGCCATCAGTTTGAGGATGATAAGTCGTACTGAAGTTCAGTTCAGTATTCAGAGCATGTTGAAGACTCTTTGAAAACATAGAGGTGAATCTTGGATCTCAGTCAGACACAATAGATAGTGGTACTCCATAAAACCTTACCACTTCCATGATATATATCCGTGCCAGTTGATCCAAAGAAAAACCCTCCCGAATAGCAATGAAGTGTGCAATCTTTGTAAGACGATCCATAACAACCCAGATTGCATTGTTGCCTTTGGATGTCCTTGGAAGTCTGGTGACAAAGTCCATGGTGATGTTCTACTATTTCCATTATGGTATGGGCAATGGTTACATCATCCCATTAGACTTATACCTCTCTGCCTTCACTTGCTGACACACCAGGGACTTTGATGTATATTCAGCGATCTCCTTCTTCATATTATCCCACCAAACATTTTCTCGGAGATCTAGATACATCATTGTGATCCCTGGGTGAATAGAGAAATTTGAACTATGTGTGTCGTCCAAAATTTGCTTCTTCCGCTCCGTAATTGATGGAACACAGTCTTTTCCCAAACCGAACAATTCCTTCTTCATTAACATTAAACTCCCAGTATATCCCTTTTTTGATAGCTACAACTTTTTCCTGAATTCCCACATCATAATTTTGGGCATCCTTTAACATTTCCAAAAGAGACAGTTGAACAATCATTTTTGAAAGGATTGATGATGTTCCCTTTTTTATGATTCCCATGTCCATCTTCATCAAGTCTAAGAATATCGGATCCTTCTCAATTCTCATCATTGATAGAATCGCCGAGTCCTTTCTACTTAGGACATCTGCCACCTTGTTTGCTTTCCTAGGGTGGTAATGGATTGAATAGTCATAATCCTTGATGAGATCCATCCATCTTTTCTGGAGCATATTAAGCTCTTTCTGTGTGAATATATATTTTAGACTCTTGTGGTTAGTATATATCCCACATTTCTCTCCATAGAGATAATGCTGCAAGATTTTCAAGGAATAGATCACATCCGCCAACTCTAGATCATGCGTTGGATAGTTTCACTCATGGATTTTCAACTGCCTTGAGGCATAGGATATTACTTTATCATTTTTCATCAGCACATAGCCTAAGCCCTTCTTCATAGCATCACTGAATACCACAAACATTTCCCCACTTGTGGGTAAAGTGAGCACGAGCGCAGTGATAAGAATCCTTTTCAACTCCTTGAAGATTTATTTTCATTAATCACTCCAAGAAAACTTTACTCCCTTCTGAGTTATCTTGGTAAGAGGGTTGGAAAATCATGAGAAATTCCTCACAAATCGTCGATAATATCCAGCTAACCCCAAGAATCTACGAATATCCATTACCGATGTTGGCCTCGTTCATCCATCAATTGTACCTGTTTTAGAGGGGTTCACAGATATCCCATTGATTATGATGATATGGCCCAATAATGAGACCTCCTTCAACCAGAACTCACACTTTCTGTACTTTTCATAGAGCTTATCCTTGCGCAAAGTCTCTAGTACAGTTCCTAAATGCTCATCATGATCCTCCTTGGTTTTGGAGTATATTAGAATGTAATCTACAAAGACTACCACAAATTTGTTGAGGTAATGTCTAAAGACTCTATTCATCAAGTCCATGAAGATTTCTGGAGCATTAGTGAGTCCGAAAGGCATTACTATGAATTTATTGTGCCCGTACCTTGTACGAAAAGCAGTCTTGGGGACATCTTCCTTCTTCACCCTTACTTGATATTATCCCGAACGCAAATCTACCTTGGAGAAGTATTGTGATCCACACAGCTGATCGAACAATTCATTGATCTACGGTAGAGGATACTTGTTCTTTATCGTGATTTTGTTATGTTCACGATAATTGATGCAAATCCGCATTGACTCATCCTTCTTCTTGACGAAGAGGATTGATGCACCCCATGGTGAAGCACTTGGGCATATAAATCCTTTGTCCAGATTCTCCTGTAGTTGTTTCATCAGCTATTCAAGTTCCACGATAGCCGTTCTATATGGAGTCTTGGATATTGGTAGGGCCCCTAGTATAAGTTCAACTGATAATTCAAAATCTTTTCTAGGATGACGACCAAGCAGTTCCTCAGGAAACACTTCAGCAAATTCCCTCACAATAGGCATTTCTTCAAGGATGGTTTCTTCCTTGGACTCAATCATCTAAGCCAGATATTCATGCTCATATGGCAGTAATATCCATGCTTAAGATGATAGAGCTAAAGTAGATTCCTCATCATCCTTACACTTGTAAAGAATCGGGAGTCGATTCTCCATATGAACTGTGATTTCCCTCTCCCGACAATTTATATTGGCTCTATATAAGGAAAGCCAATCCATGCCAAAAATCACATCAAATTCCACTAGAGGGAGTATGACGAGGTTTTCCGGGAAATTCAATCCACAGATTATAATAGCAGAGGACTTATATTCATGGGATGCAATGATTGCCCCATTTTCCGTACTCACCGACATCTTCACTTCCATGATTTGTGGTGGTGCAGGGATTGTTCTACTATACATTCGAGATATAAAAGAATGTGTAAAACCTGAACCAAAAAGTACGTTCGCTATTCCTGAATGAATTACTAGGGTACCTGTCACCACTTCATTATCGGGGTTCACTTCGATAGAAGTGATGGCAAAAGCTCTTCCTTTCTACCTTGGAGGTTATTGGTTGCCTCTGAAAACCCTTGGATTATGGAATTGATTTGAAAAATTCCATGGTTCTTTGCATTTGTATAACTGAACAACGCGTTGAGGTTCAAATGGAGTGTTCCTCTCCTCTGTCACAGTCGTGGGTCTTTCAGGCCAACAGTTAACAGCTAGGTGCCCTTCTCTTCCACACCTAAATCATTTCCTCATCCACTTGAGGCAATTTCAAGGGTGCTTCTTTCCACACTTTTGGCAAGTGGGGTGCTGGATCTTCTTAGAACCATTGGATTTATCCATCGGACTGCCAGCATTGAAGTCCACCCTATGCTTCTTGTCCCCATGATACCCTTGTTATTCCCTGATCTCCATTTCGACCTTGAGGGCACATCAGACAATTTTCTCATAGCTAACAATGTCAGAGATCGCCAATGCTTTCTGCAGGCTAGGCTTCGGGCCAACAAAGAAGTGGTAAACATTGCATTCTGGGGTAACGAAAAAGCCTGAAGCGTATCATGCAAGCCTTGTGAAGTTTTCTTCGTACGCTCCAATATATTCTTCGCCTTTTTTCTTGAGGGAAAGGAAGTCCCTTTCCATCTTAAACCGGAGGGTGCGCGGAAAATATTTATCGAAAAACATCTTCCGGAAATCCTTCCATTCCAACGCCTCGATCTCCTCCTCAGGCTTTGTATTTTTGATAAAATTCCACCATTGATCAGCTTCACTCTCCATAAGATAAGCCTCCATGAGAACCTTCTCTTGTTCAAAACATTGAAGGATGGAGAAGATCTGTTCAATGGAGTTGATTAATTATTCAACGATCCTGGGATCATATGATCCACTAAAAGTAGGAGACCTTTGTCTCATGAAGCTCTCGATAGTGAATTTTTCTTTCTTATGGGGGGGGGGGGGTTGAATGTTCCTATTGACCCATGTTTCTATTCAAAACTTGAGTTAGCTGAGATAGAAGCTTAACAAAGTTCGCGATTCCCGCTCCCATTGGATTGTGCATCTCATTAGTATAGTCATCACACTGATCTTCACAAATGTTGTTAGCCTGAGTCCTCCTATTATCGGCCATTGGCTAGAATAAAAGGAAAGTTAGGGGTAACACATAAAGGGGAATCCAAAGACAAAAGTTGATGACTTATAAATAAACTTTCATTTCCTAAACTCACGAGTCTATAGGCTTTAATTTAGGCTTTTCATGATCTACTTTCTAACATATATTCTTAGGGGCATTTTTTTAATTCCCTTAATAAGGGTTCATATTAAGATTGTTAATTTACCAAAGCATATCCCCCAGGAGTGTTGTAACCAAGAGTGCAGCAAGGCCCATTGTCATGCACCAGTTCCCGTTCGAGTCTAGCTCAAAGCGGTGTTTTTGAGTTTTAGCCCTAGGATACATCGGTGCCAGAGCCACCTCTACCTGCTCGTATCCAGAAAGAGATGTATTTTCTTGGTAAACCACTTACTCAATACCCACCAAAACTTAGGGATGTTTTTATTATACTTAGTCTTGTCTCTAAGGATTTACTGGGGTTTTCTAATCCTAATCCCAAAAAATAAGTAAACCTATCCTCTGATACCAACTATGACAACCCTAATTTTATTACAAACTTAAACATGATTTATTACATAAAACATTACTTTATACAACAAAGAAGATCGAGTAGTTTAGGGTCTTTTTGGATTAGGATCATTACATAAAAACGTAAAACATGAAATACAACATCTTTATTGAAAACATTCTTTTCATTACCACTACATTCCCTCGTACTTAGCATTTCATGGGATAACCTGAGGACATGCATAAGAAAAGGGTGAGCTATAAAGCCCAGTAAGGGAATACACATGAAATAACATGAGGATTACAATACATGTTAGTCATTAGGCATATAAATAGAGCACAAGAGAAACATGAACATAAAGGCATGATAAATCATGATAATCATTACATGGAAATGTGGCAACAACACTTAACATGGAATTAGCCTGAGCCAAGGATCATTGCACATGGAGCACGAGTAAACCCTCATTGCACATGAATCACTAGTAAACCCTTGTTTCACTTGAATTAGAATGAGTCAACACTAATTTCACATGACGTATAATGATACTATACTTTACCCAATGCATTGGAGCGCTATAAGGGTGCACCCTTCTTAAAGATTTCATTTAATGCATAAGTGTGCCACATGGATCATAAAACATTGATTCATAGAACATAATCATTTATTCCACGATAAAGGAATTTGGAATTCATACATGAAACTTTATAATCAATAAGTATATTTGCATAATGGTGAATACCCTTGATGGAGAAATGGACATGGTATTCACTACACAATGGCATTGGCTTAGAAAATCGGTGCAATTTCGGCAGCGTAACAGCGTGACATAAGAATTCATAAAAATGGATGATGAGAGAGAAAGGGGTGTCTAATAATATTTACATGAAATGGAAAGTAAGGGGGTCATATAGATACATGTCAAAACAATTGTAATGGAATTTAGATTCATGATACAAAAGTATTGCTTGAATGTAAAAGAGGGGAGAGAAGTTCCTTTCAGAATTTCGGCATAGTAACAGGTGTACATTGGAGGTATTTAATGAGAGATAAAGGGGTATCCCAGCATTAAAACAATAATAGGGCAGTATCGGGGAGGTTAAAAAACATACCCCAACATTCATAATTAAAATTAAAAGGAAAAACAACTTAAAGAAAATTGGAAACAAATGAGAAAGGAAGAAAAAACCCTTAGATGGAAGTGTGCTTCCAAAGGCTTGAGAGAGGCTTGAGAGAGGATTCTTGGGAGCTTGAGGCACCATAGGAGGATTATAGAGAGATTAGGGCAGAGGTTTGACGAACTCCAAAGGGTTTTAGTGAGGAGGATGTGATATCTTGGGTGGGTTTATATAGGAAAGTTGAGGGGATGCTTTATTATTTAGTTTTGGGACCCCTTATATTAAATTAATCTAAACCACAAACCATCCCATGGTTTTTGCCCATGGTTTTTGGAAAAGTGAAGAAGAAAACAATATTTTATAATTAAAAAGACCGAAATTCTTAAAATTATAGGGTTTATTATGTGGAGGTGAGTCACACTCCCATGGAAAACAATTTAAAAAGACAAGGTGTTTAATAAGTCTTGAGGGGTCCATAAAAGCTTTGAAAAGTAAGTCAAACAAACTAAAAATCACATTTTTAATGGTAAAACATATATTTTCTGAAAATAAATATTATATTATTTTATTACATCACTATTGGGTCATTATGATGTCATAAAACACATTATATATTTAAACAGTATTTAATTTTTATCCAAAAATTTGATTGTCTCAGAAAATTATGAAAAATTCACCGTTGGATAATTTCGCCATCCTGATTCCAAAAATAACATTTTTTTATCTAAATAATTATCTAAATATGTTAATTTTCACTTTTAAAATAAAAAACGACATTTATCAAAAATTCAAGGGTTTTGACAGAAATGGCTTTCAAACTTTAATAAAAATTATAATTGCATTCATAAAATTATAAGATCATTTATATTTAATAAAAATTAATTTAATAATAATAAAAATATTTTAATAAAATATTATTTAATTTTAAAATCACTTAATTTTAAAAAATATAATTCTTCATTAAATAATAACTAAAAACACTATTTGTACTTTAAAAACTATTTACAATGTATCAAAAAAATGACAAAGAGGTATATTATTTATTATATAAAAAAATAATATACATGAACATAGTACTAGAGATTATTTAAATAACCCCTTCAAATAGCCACATAAGACCTAAGGGTAAGGTGTGCAATGGTGACAGACTCTTGGGGTGGCACAAATAACAGCGCTCGAGTGATAATTTCTATCAACTTCCACATCTCCCGTAGATGGTCCTGTTCGAGCTTGAAATGATGAAGCTCAGCATGGGCTTGGTCAAGAGTGAAGCCCAAGGACGCCAACTATTTTCTGAGCTCCGACAAATGGGCTTCGTAAAGAGCAATTCTACTGGATGAGGCCATCACTTCTTTTTCCTGAGTAAATTAGATTTGTTAAAGTCCTATATTTATAATAATCATGTGATCACTGTTCAACGACTATATTAGCAACGGTGAAAATTCATAATATAAAACCAATGAATTTGACATTTTATATAAACATAAAGAGACATTTAATTAGATAAAGAGGTATTTCCATTAATTAAACTTTGGGTCATTACAAAAAGCTCCTCTTGAGACTTCTTTTTTTTCCTTTCCTATTTATGGATCATTTCATCCTAAATCTGAGATCATAAATTTGCTTCATTGTTTTCTTGTTTATGAGTCTGAACTTTTTCTTCCTATTGTTTTATTTAATTTTCCTGGGTTTTTAATATTTCTGAGAAATCATCAAAAAAAATCAATGAAATTATCTCACTATGAAAAAAATTTAAAGTTTATTGTGAATTAAAAAATTCT
The DNA here is from genome assembly GCA_963277665.1 of Viscum album. NCBI lineage: Eukaryota > Viridiplantae > Streptophyta > Magnoliopsida > Santalales > Viscaceae > Viscum > Viscum album. Next base: position 1,967,662,493 of record OY728121.1, read on the forward strand.
ATATTGTGATTCTCGGATTCATTATTAAATGTTTCAAGAAACATTACTAATCTGAATGCATCCTTGGTTAGACTATTGATGGGAACCTCTATTTCATACAATGGTTTATAGAATATTCCAATGTTTTCCTCAGGAATGTTCATTTCATCATCAATGTATCATGAACACTTCATAATTTTATTAGAACTTTTTCTATGGATTTCTGCTTATTCATTGTGCACTTTGAATTATGATTCAGAATGGATTATCCTGCCTATCAAATCTTTTACAGAATTCAAATACCTGTATTTTTCTTCTGTAACCATATCAATTTTTATCCAGCCTTAGAAAAAATGTAATAGTCTTCATCAAAGTTATTAACGAATGATATATGTAATCAATATCTTGATTTGAGATCATATTGCAATAGTTTAACTTTGATTTTTTTTAATTTTTCACATTTCTTAATTAAATATCTTCATTTTCTAATAAACTTACATTAGTTTTTTTTAAATTTAAATTTTATTTTTTAACTACATTATTACCTTCATCAACATTTTTAATTTTATTTTGTTAATCTATTTTTGATGATGATTCCACATTCTAATCTAATATAATTTTTTTATTTCTTGACTATTAATCATGTAAATATGATTTACCGTGGAAGATAACTTCTTTAATGAGGCCACAAAATTATTTAATGAATTTTTTCATGAATAATTATATTTTTTCATTTAATTTATAGTTTTTTCTATTGGATTTCATTATCTTCTTCTTTCTATTTTTTCTTATTATTTTTTATCCCCATTACATTATTCATATTCTCCTAGATCACCTTTTTCTTATTCCTATTCTCATTAACCACCTTCTTATTATTTTCCACGTTTTACTTTATATTATTTTATTTTTCAAAATATTTTTTTTGGTTATTAAGATTCTATTTTATTTGACGTATTTGAAACTAAATTGTCAAATAAGATTCTCTTACATGAGTTTTTTCTTGAGAAAATTTTTAATTCTTTTATCTTTGATGGATTAAGCATCAACATGATCAAAAATATTTTCATTAAATACCATACTGTCATCTGAGTTAGGTAAAACAATTTTGTGTCAAGAAGATTCTATAACCTTCAACAACTTGTCACAAAATTGTTCTTCTGAAAGCTTCTTCTCCTATTTCATCTCACTCAGTTTTTTTCTAAACATACTCACCATGAAGTCTTTTTGTGAATGCTTCTACCGGGTCAAGATCAAATTGATGCACTCCCTTTTTTTCTTTAAGGTTTTATTTTTCTATACTTATAAACTATTTCTTTGGGGTATTTATTTTCATTATTGTATTTTTTATTTTGATTAGAATCATATTTTCTTTTATTATTAATATATTTATAATATTTCATCAATGGACATAGTAATGTATCTGATGTAGTGATCTTAGTACTCTTCACAAAACATTTTGATTCAGAAAACAAATCTCATTCTTCTAATGGAATCTTCAATGATTATGATATCTTTTCTATGATAAGATCCGATTTTATTTCTGTATTGAAATGTATTAGACTGATTTCACTCATATTGCTGATTAAAATAGGAAATACGATAATCTGGGATTTGATTTACTTCGACATGATATTTTCACAATCAAAATAATTATTCAGAAATATTGATCATTATCATGTTTACTAGATAGTTTAAAATTAATACATAATATAATTTAAGAGTATCTATATCCAATAATTAAAGAACAAGAAGACCTTCCATCCAATTGGATACAACTCTATGATCTGGGATCAAATGGGATAACTTCCTTGGGTCTTCATTGGTTTTAAATAATTAATTTTTTAATCATTCTTTCATAATTTTAAACATAGTCTCTAGAAATTTGAGAGATGTGTAGTATGAATCTCTTTAATCTGATACAAGAAGAAAACTGGAAAAACCTTTCAGAGACATCTCATTGGTTTTATTAGATTCTAATTAAAAACATTTTTTTCAATCTCTTTTACAAAACATTATTGATTTATAATCATCATGAATAATATCCAAATAAAATAAATCCTAATTCATATCTTTCTATTCAACACAATGTGATTCCCATCCTTGAAATTTAATCATCCTTTTAAATTATGAATTATATTTTTCATTAAATGATCTGGATAAAAATCATTCTCAAAAGACAAACCACTTTTTTTTAATCCTTGGTTGGTTCTATTGTACCGGGGATGGAAACAGATAAAGCATACATGAATCAAATTGGTTTTAGTGTTTTAAACCTTGAAATGCTTCGTGGCCAAATCTCGAGACTAGTGATACGGGAGAAGGGGTGGTATCCTATTTATTTGAATTTTTGATCACACTTTGATCTTCCAAACATAATATGATAGTTGAAATTTAATATTTTTTACCCGATGGTAGATATTATATCTGAATAAAGGGTTTTTATAAAATATATACTCATGAGGTTTTAACCAAAAATTTATCTTATTGGGTAAATATGATTGTAATAGAAAAAAATTTTAATGCAATAAAATTGGAATTACAATAATCAAGAGTGAACGAAATGAAATTGTTTTAAATAATAAAAGAATGAATAATACCTTTCAGATTGTAAGTATTTATATGATAATTTGTTCTTCTTTGTTTTTTATTTTTTAATAAAATTTGAATGCGATATTTTTGGAATAATTATGAAATTTTTTATTTTTTTATTTGAATTACGAATAAAAAAACTTTTATATTGTGATTGAAAAACTTGAATCCAATTTATATATAAATCCTAATATTTTTATAATTCTGATTGAATTTTCTAATTTTGAATCAAATATGATAATTTTTCTGAATTAAATTATAAATTTGAACATGAAAATTTTTAAATATGATTTTATTAAATACTATTTTGAAATATACACAAAGTTAGGAGAACAAATTATGTAAATTTTTAAATACATAAAAATTTGTAATACTAAATGTTTTGTAAATGGGAAACCTATATACCCTCTAATGAGAAGGAGTATCTTAATGTAAGGAGATGGATCAAACATGACGGTGATAAGAATGATTTCATTACAATGATCATTCATGGATTCTATTTAATGTATTAAAATACATCAGAAGGTAATGATTTGGTAAATATATCATCTAGTTGTTCTAGTATTATGATGAATTGTAAAATGATATCTTTATTAAGAGAATGAACCTTAAGAAGTGATTAATAATATCAATGTGTTTTTCACAAGAGTGATGTGCATGGTTTTTACTAAGAGTAATAGAGATTGTGTTATAAAAAAGTATATGATTTTTTTTCAAAACTGATGCCATAGTCTATGAGAGTGTGTTGCGTCCAAAACTCCTAATCACAATAACTTACGGTTTCCACATATTTAGATTCATTAGTTGAAAGTGAAAATGAGTGATTTTTATTACAAGAACAAAAAACTATGGAATATACTAAGAAATGAAATGTTCCAGATGTAATTTTCCAATTAATTATACAACAACCAAAGTCTAAATCCTAAAAATTAATTAATTCAAAATAATTTCTAGAAGAATAGAAAATTACAAAATGTGTAGTTCCCTTTAAATAATGAAAAACTCATTTAACATATTTTAATGGGGTTCCATTAAATTTTATTGATTCCTTGAACATAAGAATACTAAAAAAATTATGTTTGGATGACTAATAGTTAAGTATATTAAACATCCTATCATAGCTATAAATGTTTTTTGACCAACTGGTTTCCCAGATTTATCAATATCAAGTGTATTTGAGGTGCCGATTATAGTAATAATACATTTATTATTTTTATATCCATACTTTCTCAAGAAGATATATGATATACTTATGTTGATATAAATATGTTCCTTCTAATTTATGGGATATTTTAAAATGAAGAAAAAATGTTTACTAAACCATCATACTCATTTCAAACTCAGATTTCATGATATTCTCAATGGAATATTTTAAATATAGTTTAGATGATACAAATATACTATTGTCAACATAGATTTAAACTATCAAAATATTTTTATATTTATTTATAAATAGAGTAGGATTAATAGTTCTCTTAACATACTTTTTTTGTAACCAAAATTCAATTAATCTATCATTCTAGGATCTAGGAGCTTGTTTAAGGACATATAACACATTCTTATGTTTGTAAAATTTTTTAGGATGGTTTGTAACTTCAAAACAAGTAGGTTTTTCAAAAAAAACTTTATCATGGATATATCCTTTAAAGAAAGCAGTCTTCACATCTATTTGATAATTTTTGAAATTAAATAATGCTACAATTCCTAATAGAATACAAATATATTCACGTATAGCCCTTAGAGTATTGATTTATTCATATTTTATTACCTCTAACTAATGATATCCTTTATAAAAAACACATGATTTATATATAATAATAATTCCATTTTCGTTACATTTACTTTTGAAAGCCCATTTTACAAAAAAGACAAAATTTTATTTATCCCTTTCAACTAAGGTCCATACATTATTATTTTTGAATTATTTTAGTTCATATTGTATATATATAATCCAATCCTCATCACCAAAATACTCATTAGGATTTTTAAGTTCATATTTAGAATGGAAAGCAAGATGTTTTACTTTATTTATCAAATAAATTCTAGGCCTTAATGGTTGATTCACATCACCAATGATACTATCACCGGGATAATAGTTAATAAACACCTGACTTGGGGTTCTTAAAACATATTCACAATCATTATATAGGAAGCCTTATAAAGTATATACTTCATAGAATTTGTCTAGATTATTTTCCTTATAAGAAGATTCTTCTATAAGAGTTTGAGGATTTTTTTTGAAAACACATTTGGGGATTTTTATTGGGTTTGTTTAAAAATAAAAGGATCTATTTACTCAAATTGAACATGTACTATTTCATCAAAATAAAATTTTTTTTGTTAGTTCCATAGAAGTAGTGGAATAACATAAGAATATTTTTTCAATGGATTTGAGTGAATATTTATATAAATTAGATTTTATATTGAAGATGAATTTATTTAATCAAAATAATCATACGTATTAAACTCTTGGTATTTGGTCTTTCAATAATTAATGTGGTGTTTTATTAATAAATGGATGTATTGAAACATAATTTATTGTATGGAAAGCCGTACTAACCGCTTCATCCTAAAATTATTTAGCAATTGTGTATTCACTAAAACAGCCCTATATTTTTTAGGATTGACTGTTTTTATTTTATTTTATGTATTATGGTGTATGATACACCAATATTAGCTTGAGCTATATGAAACACCGTATTTTCTTGTAATATAAAAAATACTATTCTTGGATTGCGTTACACGCAAGAGTAACCTTTCTTGATAACTTGCGTTGTATGCCATATCGAGATTCACTAAACAAAGATATGTTATTGTAATATTAATATGGGATATAAACTAGTTTTTAGGAATATTATGAACAAAATTTTTAATTTTACATGTATTTTCTAGACCTTATATAATAACAAGTTAATTTTTTAGATAAAAGAAGTATTTTTAGAAATATTCCCTTCTGAGGCCTTTTGATTGAACTCTCATTTTAAATATAGTTTTTAACACAATTATTTAATATATTTGAAAAAAATAAACATCTTATTTGGAATCAAGAAATAAAAAGTTAATTGTTCTGAATTTTTAGTATTTTTATGATAAAATTTATATTTTAATAAATAGTGAAAAATAATTCATTTTATTTCAAAATTGTCTTTTCATCTAATTTTTATATATAGTTAGATTATATTTTTAATTGGTTTTAATGTTTATTTAGATTATTTTTTTATCATTTAATACAATCTTGGTAAATTGATGTAATTTCACTTTTAAATTGGACATCAAAAACATGAAAATCTTTTGATAGATATTACTTCTTGAAAACCTGCATTTTGGTTTTAACAACAAGAAATAATTTTAAATTAATTATTGAAAATTTCATGTTTTGAATTTGTAAAAATGGATTCCATATTTGGAATCATAAGGTTCAAATAGTGTAAACATTTACCTTTTAATTTTTGATATTATCAATAGAATCTTCAGTAAATATTTCATTTACCCTGGTAAATGGGAAAATTTGGTAAATAATGGTAAAAAATAATATTATAATAATATTAAGCTATACTAAAACATGTCCTAATCCTATTGGATGAGTTAGTTATGACCATTGGAAAAATTGGGTAAATTTTGGGACCCCATGGATTAATTTGGATGTGAAAATGGAATTTTATAAGAATTAATTAAATGTAATGATAGTTATAACATAAACATATATCTTTTAATAAGTTGATTTTAATATTGAAAACTATAACTGATATATTTGTATATAAATATTAATTAGAATTAAAAATATATTTCAATAATCATGGTATTTTTTTTATAAATTTTATGCATTATATAAATATATTTACTTATGACACAATTATGATGTAGTGATTACCCCATTAATGAATGATTCAAATATATGAATTTATTAATATTAGAATAAATTTAATTTTAACATTTTTATTCCATAAAAAAAATTTAATGATGAAATTGAAGTATTAGGGATAAGTTAATAACTTTTTTCAAAGTAATCATGTTGTTATGAATTTTGTAAACAATTATAGTATGAATAGTGTCCAAAATTGACATAATTCATAACTTAAAACATAGACTTATTTAGTAAATGATATTAAATTCATAAAAATCTAAGATTAGTCCAAATGGTTAATATAAATCCAAATATGTCATAAATAACTTTTTTTGGATCGTTTAACATTATATAGTAGTTACATTAACTCACAATTTTTAAATAACCTAATATCATGGGATGATTAAAAAGGGTAAAATAAGGGTTAAACAAAAACGACAAGGAAACACATATTCAAAACTTGTCTCAAAATAATTAGATTATTGGTATGAAAACCAAAATCATATTATAATAGAATTAAATAAGTTTTGGTTGTTTTTAAATTGATATTTAATTTATGATAAATTAATATTTTGAGAGTTTCCTAAAGAGCCCCTCTCTTCTCTTATAAAAGGGATCCTCCACCCTCTCTTATTTGCTCCATTTTGAGCCTTAATTACCAGAAAAAGCCTAAATATTTCTCTTCTAAACTTACCTAGTAACATTAGAGAGGTTTTGGAATTGTCAAAAGATCATCTCTAGTGCCCTAATAGGTAATTTTAAAGAGGCACATCGAGGAAGAGGTAATCTCTTTTACCGATTATTTTACATTCCGATATTATTATACTTCCTCTTCATTAGTTGTATAATTATAATTTAATAAAATAAGTATCACTAATATACTGATATATTATTATAAATACTAAATAGAACTATTTCAACTTCTATCAATCCTATAAAAAATGAAATCACTGCGTGTGCATACGTATGACTTACCGTCTCCACGCCGTGCTGTAATATGTTTTTTACCACCACCTTACGTGGATTGGTATAATGGTGGAAATAATAACTATATATGATTATTATAAAATTATATTAATTATGAGATATTATACACCATCCAAATCAATACCATTCAATAATTATTGGGACCATATCGTCGCTCGTGTGTACGTACAACTTATCGTCTCCACGACACGATGAGATTCATTCTCCACGTTAACCATTCAAGATTAATTATAAAGTTTATTTAATAAATAATCATAAAATATATAAAATTATAATTCTTCTGGATATATATATATATATATAATTTACTTACTTCCATTCAATTAAATAAGTAAATAAAAACATCGTTCATGCGTACATATGGCCTACCGTCTCCATGAACAATGTATTATATTTCATTTATCTATCTATTATATATACTTATGTACAGAAAATATATGATATATAAATAATATTTTTACATTCTGGAAGTATGTAAATCCGTATCTATGTCATAATACCATGAATAATTAGTCCAATCACATACGATTTATAAAATGATTATTACCCAAATTGTTACTTTATCATTGAATTGACCAATTAACTGGTAATATAAAGTCATAAGTAAATCATATATGATATCATAAATATTATTATAGTTCTGTTATAAGTTAATAATAGGTTTAAAACCACTATACTTGAGTTTTGGACACATATATAAGAAATCATACCTAAGGTAAGGGATAATTTTTCAATCTCATTTTTATCTGAGATCGTTTGTAGGTATGTATTTACTAGGGATATATTTATCATCTATGTACATGTTTTATAAAAATGTTTTAATAAATTTTTTACTATTATATATATGTTTAAATTCATTTTTATCCATATTTACTTTTACTACATGTTATGGATGGAATTAATTTTTACCATTAAATGTACTTTTTAACTATTTCGGAAAAATCTCAAGAAGAATGTTTTTTATCTTATATGGAATGAATGTATTTTTACATCTTCATAACAAATTTTTTCCATGAAGTATCATCTAAACTATTTCATGGGTATTTTAAACAAAAATATTATATTTTAATATTTCAAAACATTTTGAGAAATGAAAATGTTTTTGAAGAAGAAAGGATATTTTCTTCATGAATTAAGTTCAATTGTTTTATAAAAATTATTTTTCATCTAAGATGACACTATTTAAATATAGTTATATTTCTATCCCTATTATTACAATGATTTTATTGTGATAATGATGGAATGATATTTTATATGGATTATGTTATGATGGAATGACATTTAAAAAACCCATTTTATTTCATGTGTTATGCTATGATGAATAATTTATGTTTTTGTGGCACATGTAAGAATGATTTCATTATGAGATGGGTGTGAACTATATATCCCTATAAATCATTGGGTAAAGATTTATATATCATGATATAGACATTTCTGGAACATAATGTAAATCTTCTTCAGTAGTACAGGGCTAGAATGACAAGTAAATTTGGTTCAGTAATACATGGTTGGAATGACATGTAAACCCGATTTAGTAATGGACTTTGTCCACTGTGATGGTCTCACAAACAATACATTGGATACCATGGAAATAATATTATGTTATTATTTGATTTCTATAATTCCATGTTTCATACTAATGATATTTTATCATTGTTAATGTTCCTTTATGATATATGCCTTACGAACTGCCAAGATTTATTTCAGGACCCAATATTTTGATGTTTAAACCGAATGTTCAAGTATTTATGTTCAAATGTTTATGGTTTGTTTTATGTTCTCCAGGTTCACCCTTAATGATCATTTGAGAAGACCCTTTTTAGGTTTTATTTTCCCTAGGATATCAAGAATGGTTTTATGTAGGAAAAGGGGGAAGATTTTTATACGAGATGTTAATGATATTTCACCGTGTTAGATGATTATGTTATGAGTTTCCAAATACACTAAGCTAATACGGTCTTTGGGAATATTTTTTTTTCAATGTATTATGTATTCCGCAAAAGAAATTTAATGTCCATGTACATAAATCTAAGGTCAATAGAGATGGTATCAGAGTGAAGGTTTAGTCATCCTTTGGAAACTAGGATGTCAAAACTTTTGTGACATCCCTATAGATATTTCTAAGGGATGTCTAGGTATTTCCCTAATGATATGTATAAAAATAGCATAAATAACTAGAATTATAGTAACAATGATGAATAAATTAGGATTAAACCAAGGATGATAGAGATTGAATGTAATCCCCCTTGATTTGTTTTGTTTTCCTATTATGATTTGTCCTCTCACACTATTCTTTTTGGGTTTTAGAAAATTGTGGGAAACATGTGGATTCTTGTTATTAGAGAATATGATAGAAAATGGAATTATATTCTTTATGAGAAACCAAATGAAATGGGATTTGGATGTACAAACATCTTTGTTATGCCTAATCATAAATCTCATAATATTATCAATAATATCAACTTTGGTAAGTTTCCGGACCCAGCTAATAGGAGAACGATTGAGTTTAATGGTGATCATAGAGGAAATAAAGTTCAATTTTCCCCATGTAAATTCTGTGGGGGGAGGAATCATGAAGAATTTTTCAAATAAATAAGAGGATTATTTTGGTGTAGAAAAGAAGGACCCAAAGCTTAAAATTGCATAAAAAAGATTTTGTTGACATAATTGACAAGGTTAATGGTATTTCTAAGACATCTATAATGGTTACGTGTTTAAAATGTGAAATTTATGGGAAATATTAAAATCAATGAACTACGGAAAATATCATGAAGATAATCGGCATGGTTGTGTGGGTAGTATTTATGTAACTGATGCTGAAGAGACTACAAATGATATGTGAGATGAAATAAGTGATATGGAATAAAATGATGAAGCTCGGTCAATGGTTTAAGAAGCTAGTGGAATGATTACATGTTTATCAAGAATACTTTTGTATAAGTAATTTAATGCTACTATAGAATAGAGAATCATATAAGGATTGTTACTCTATTTTTTTATTTAAATGTATATATTGAATGGTACCAGTAACCATGAAAGGTTATTCAGATATTTTTTGGAAAACATATGATATGTGCATATTGAAGGGACAAAGAGATAATGAGATGTTTTATAGTATTAATGAACTCCTGATTGATATAAGGAGAAGTGATATCATGGTTTGAGTATATAATTTTTTTGTATTTTTGGTATGTGTAATGATTTAAAATTTGACAACATTCATGTTTTCACTAAGGTTCTATAGTAATTCATGTTTCAAGAGAACACATGTTTAAGGTATTCAAATGATTAGAATGTGACAATAAATAACCACCTTATGAGATATGGGATAAAAATGTTATGTAGAGTTAGTTCACCTATTTTTAGAGATTTATATTTTCAGTTTTTGGAAGGATTGTAATATTGTCCATTTATGGATAGTATAAGTTATATTCTAGTAGATTTTTGTTAGATTAACATATTATCTCACTATAGGTGGACTTATGTATATTTGATAACATGTTCTAACCTTTTTGTTGAGATATATGGAATGATCAATTATTCTATCACATGATCTGGTAACACTTAAAGAATGAAAAATTCAACATCATTTCATTAAATAAGAGATGAAGTGGAAATTGTTTATGGAACAATCAATGGAGAGATTGTACTGAAAGCTTGTAAGTATTTCTCCTCAGGTAAAAATTCATCATATGTAGGAAAAATATTTTGAAACAAAAAATGTTATCCATGTACCTTCATATCTGATGAATCATATGGTCCCTTAAATCATCAAAGATTTATGGATTTTTTATAGTTAACTTTCTCCAAACCTTATTCTCTATCACTATCCATCAGAACGTGATGTTTAGAATTCTCTTCCATTCCTTGTTTTCAAATTCCATCTATGTTATCATATGTGGAAAACACGTGATGAGTTACATTGAGTTACTGTTATGTTTCTAAAAAATCTTTTTAAAATGATTTTTTTGTATTCATTTTTAAAATGTGGGTTTCCATAAACGATACTTTCAGGTAGTAAACCATTTATAACCCCGAAGAATTTAGAGGGTAAATTCAATTTAAGGGGTGAAGAATGTAACTCCCTGAGATTTTATGGGATAAATTATATTTATTTTCATCTATTTCATGTGTTTTATGCTAAAAAATTATTATATTGGGATATGTGTAACACCGTATCAGCTTGCAGTATATGCAATACAACTCTTGTTTGTGTTACACGCAAGATCGACCTTCCTCGATAGCTTCTGTTGTACGCCAAATTAAGTTTCTGTAAACAATGATATATTGTTAAAATATTATTATGTGGTATAAACTAGTTTTTATTAATAGTATTAAAAACATTTTTAATTTTATATTTATTTTCTAGAAATGATATAAGAAAAGATCAATTTTTTTGAATAAAAGAAGGACTTTTAAAAAATATAGTTTTGCCGTCATTTGACGGGGCCCCCAATTTAAATCTTGTATTTTACAAATTTATATTATATATTTGACAAAATAAACTTATTATTTTAAATAGGGACATAAAAATTTACTTATGTTTAATTTTTGGTATTTGTATGATAAAATTCACATTTTAATGAATAGTGAAAAATACTGCATTTTAATTCAAAACTGCATTTTCATCTAATTTATTTATATAGTTAGATTATCTTTTTAATTGGTTTTAAAGTGTAATTAGATTAAAATTTTATCATTTAATCCAATTTTTGTAATTTGAAGTCATTTATCTTTTAAATCATACTTAAAAACATGTCAAATGTTTTTACTTATTACTTCGTAAAAACCAGCTTTTTGGTTTTGACAACCGAAATTTATTTTAAATTAATTACTGCATCTTCTGGGTTTTGAATTTGGAAAAATTTATTCAATATTAGGAATCATATGGTTCAAATTTTGTAAATAGGATGCTTTTTATTATTGAAATTATGAATTGTAACTTCAGTAAATGTTTTATTAGTCATGGTTAAAATGTAAATATGGTAAATATGGGTAATGAATAATATTATAATAATATTAAACTACCCAAACACATGTAATAATACTATTTAATGATATTTTTCCGACCATGGAAATCCTTGCGTCGATTTGGAGACCCCATGGATTCACCTGGATGTGAAAATGACATTTTATATGAATTAATTTAGAGCATAGATAATTATAACATAAACATATATCTTTAACTAAATTGATTTTAATATTGGGTTATATAATTGATAACTTTTTCTATAAGTATTCTTTAGAAATATAAAAATATTTTCTACATCATGGAATTTTATTTATAAATTTTAGACATTATATGAAAATATTTATTAATGACACCATTATGATGTAATGATTGCCTCATTAATGATTGATTGAAATAAATGAGTATATAAACATTAAAAAAATTTAATATGAACATTTTGATTCCATACAGGAATTTTATGGATGAAATTAACATATTATGGATGATCTAATTCATTTTTTTTAAGGAATAATGATTATATGATTTTTTAAAAAAACTCATGTATGAATAGTGTCCAAAATTTACATAATTCAAAACATAAAACATAAAATAGATTATTATTATTTTTAATTCCTAAAAAATTAATATTCCTAAAAATGGTTAATAAAACTCCAAATATTTCAGAAATAATTTTTTTGGGTCATCGGACATGACAATGTAATTACATTAACCCACAATGTGTAAATAACATGATATCATGGTAAGATTAAAATGGAAAAAATAAGGTTTAAAAAAAATATAATGATAAAAAATTATTAAAAACATGTCTGAAAATTATTGGATGATGGGTATTCAAACCCAAATCATCATATATTTGAATTTATGATGTTTTGGTCAATTTTTAATGGAAATTGAATTTATCATAAATTAATATTTTGAGAGTTTCTTAAAGTTCCCCTCTACTATCTTAAAAAGGCACTTCCTCCCTCTCATATTGACATTATTTTGAGCCTTCAATCTTGGCCCAACCCTGACCATTTCACTTTTAAACATCAAAATAAACATTCTATAGGTTCTTGTCTTCTTAGAATACCAGCTCTAGTGACCTAAGAGGAAATTTAAAGGAGGCATATCAAGGAAGCATTAATCTCTTCTACCAATTCTTTCAAATTTCTTTATTTTCTACTTCCTCTTTATTAGTTTTTTTTATAATAATGTAATAAAATTAGTATCAATAATATGACGATATATTATTATAAATATGAATTAAAACTATTTCACTTTATATCCATCCTATGAAAATTGATATCACCGCACGTGCATAAATACGACTTACCGTCTTCACATCGTGGTGTAATTTGTTTTGCACCACCATCATACATGGATGGGTTTAATGGTGGATATAATAAATATATATTATTATTATATCACGATACTAATTTTGAGATATTATACACTATACAATTCAATACCATTCAACAATTATGGGAATGATATTGTCGCTCATGCGTACATACGGCTTTCCATCATCACGATGTGATGAGATTCATTATCCACATTAACCATTAAAGAATGATTATAATGTGTATATAATAAATAATAATAAAATATATGAAATTATACTACCACTATATATATATATATAATTTACCTTCTTCTATTCAATTTAATAAGGAAACAAAAACAGCGTTCAAGCGTACGTATGGCCTACCGTCTCCATGAACGGTGTATTAAATTTCATTTATCTATCTATTATATATATTTATATACTAAATATATATGATATATATAAAATGTTTTACATTTTGGAATTAATTAAATAATGATCTATGTAATAATATCAAGAATAAAATGTCCAAACACATACGATAAATAAAACGATTATTAACCAAAACATTTTTTTAACATGAAATTGACAAATGAAAAGGTAATATAATGTCATTAGTAAATTATATATAATATAATAAATATTATTATGGTTTTTTAATGTCAATAATATTTTTAAACACAATATACATGAGTTTTATACACATATGAAATAAATCAGACTTAATGTAAGGGATAAATTTTCAATGTCATTTTTTATCCGAAATTACTTATATGTAAGTATTTATTGGGGATATATTTATCATCCATGTACATGTTTTATAAAAATGCATTCATAAAATTTTTACTATTATATGAATGTTTAAATTCATTTATAAAAATTATGAATTTAACTACATGGTATGGATGGAATCATTTTTTTACCCTACAAGGTACTTTTCGACTTTTCCTGCAAAAGTACGAGGAGAATTTATTTTTTACTTATACAACGTGAATAGTTTTTTATGTATTAATAACATATTATATCCATGAAGCTTCTTATACAATATTTTAATTCTATTTTCAACTAAATTCTTTTCTTTTAATTTTTCATAGCATTTTGAAAAATAAATTGTATTTAAAGAAGAAAGGATATTTTCCTCAAGAATTAAGTTTAGTTGTCTTATCAATATTATTTATCATCTATGATAACAGTATATAAATAGGGTTATGTTTCTATCCATATTATTAATAAGATTTTATTATGTTAATTATGGAATGATATTTTATATTAATGATGTTATGATGGAATGATTTTTAAGAAACCCATTTTATTTCATGGGTTATGCTGTAATGAATGATTAATGATTTTGTGGAACATGTGTGAATTATTTAATTATGAGATGGATGGAAACTAAATATACCTACAATGAATTTGGTAATGGTTTATATCTCAGGATATAAACCTTAAGAGAACGGAAATTAAATCTAGTTGTGTAATATCGGGCTGGAATGGAAAGTAAATCACGTTTTGTAAAACATGGCTGGAACGTCAAGTATACCCATTTTAGTAATGGACATTTTTCACTATGATGGTCTTGGAAATAATGCCTTGGATACTATGGAAATCATATTATGGGATTATTTTATCCACAATTCCATGTTTCATAATAATGTTATTGTTATAATGGTTGTTTTTCCTTTATGATCTATGCCTTACAAATTGTGAAGCTTTATTTCATGACTAAAGATTTTGATGTTTGAACTTTATGTTCAAATATTTATGGTTTGTTTTATGTTCTCCATGATTACCCAAACTGTGAATTTTAGCTCACCCTTTTAATGTTTTCCTTTCCCCATGATATAATGAATGGTTTAAGATAGGGAAACAAATGGGGAAGATATTTATGGAAGATGTTGAATATCTTTCACCAAGTTAGAATATAATGTTCCAGGATTCCAAAGACACTAAAATAATATGGTCTTCGGTAATATATTTTGTGTAATGTATTTAGTATTCTGAAAAATAAATTTAATTTATATTTACATCAAGCTAGGGTCATTATATTCACTGAACATTGTTGTTGTTTTTTCTTGAAGAATAATATTTCCTATTTCATAAAAACTATTTTTTGAGGAGTTCTAGGAGCTAAAATGTTATGAGTAATAACTTTCTTAATACAAAATGTTTCATAATTGGAGTTTACACGTTATCCAGCATAATCACTATGAATAGTTATCAATGGAAGGGTTTTGTAAATTTTAACATTAACTTTAAAAGTTAAAAAGGGATTTAGATTTCTTTTCCAGAAAATAAAACCTTATGTATCTACTGTATTCATTAACTATAACAAATACATAGTAATTGGTTCCAATAATTCCGGTTTTTGTAGGACTGAAATGATAAATGTTCTATAAGTATAAATATTCAGTAGTTGAGACTTTACTATTGGATTTAATGATTGAATTATGTTTCTTTCCATATTGAAAAGGTTCATAGACTTTAGAAGAATCAAAGATGGGTTTTGGTTGATCCTTAAAAAGTCTTTTCTTATTTAGTTTAGATATGTCTGTGTGGTTGTTGTGTCCTAACCTTATATTCCATAACTAGTATTAATCTTCAATTTCATTACGTTATGTTATGTATTGGATCATTAGGTCTTCTATATTATGTGTATAAATATTCTCATGTTGATTGGAAGTAAGAATGAATTCATCTTGGAATTTTCAAAAAAAAATTATCATTAGAAAATTTTTTGAGATCAACATCATCACACAATTAGATTATGCTTATGAGGATGTTCTTAATTCACATTAAAAATAAAAAAATTTCAATTAAAACTTTTCCAAGAATAAAAATATGACATATACCAACAATATTTCCTTGGGTATTTTCTTAGAAGATAATTCTTCCACCATTAATTTTGAAAATATTTTCAAAGAATATTTTTTACCAATCATATGTTGAGAATAAACCTTATTAATATACCATGTATTCTTATTGTTGATACTTCCTTTGTTTCCGGAAAACAATACAATTATATTTTAAGAACCCAAACTATCGAGGCTCCTGAAATATTTGAAATAAAATCATAGGAATACACATTTATTATGAAAAGTGTCCATTGTAAAATCCTAAATATTAAAAAACAAATATGAATTTTTTTCCAGTGTCTTCCACATTGTCATTTAAACCAAAAGGGGCATCACCAGGAACTAAATTATTGTTTCTAAAAATTGTTTTTAATGAGTATATCCCCTTTATAAAATATTATTCTATTGAAAGAGTTGATTATACATTTTATCAAATCATTCCATATTAGTGGTAGATTTTGATAATATATTCTTTAAGGAAAAACATCATAATTTTTTTGTAACTAAATTCTTATGAAAATTAGTATTAGTTTCAAAAGGGTGTTTTGTTTCAAAAACATATTTCTCATAAATAAAATTTTCACAATATTTAGAAACTTATCCATCTTAAAATTATCTTTGTTAATGTTTTTAGAAATATAATTTATTTCTAAATCATTCTTATCAAGATCTTTTGATATAAATGATTCTTATTTTTAAAAAAAATTTATTATAGAATTTTATTTCTTAAGTTTCTTACTGGAATTAAAATTGGAATTTTCAAGTATTTAAGAAAATTTAGATATTAATCATAAGAAGGTAAATTATTATCTTCTACTGAATAAGATTATTCATTAAAAAATATAAACTTTCTCATTAGGATTTTTTGAATTTTAATTTTTTTTGAAGAATCAGAACTATGAATCTTGTTCATAAAACATTGGTTAAAAAAAGTTATTCCGGAATAGATGTTATGACCCATCCCCCGTGCCCTGTGCCGTGACTACCCCAAGCCCGCCTTCCATAGGCTAGGGGTTGGCGACTAGCACAGAAAGGCGTAATTCCCAAAAACTCAGAAGGTATTTTCTTTATAACCAGTAAACTCACATAACCAAGCACACAACAACATACGAACGCAAACAAACTGTATAACAAAAAGAGTTTTGAAAGTAAAATGGGCCAAAATATAAGCCCAATTGTAATGATACAAGTACAACTAAAAAAATACAACTGAATAAATAGAAAATAAATCTATTGTATCATCCTCCGAGGTTCCTACCTAAAGGGTAGGTAAAGATAGCCTCCTAAACACTCCATGTCCACCCGTCTCCTCTGCGTATCCACACACCGTATGGTTCACCTCCGGGTACCATCTCGTCCTGGTACTCTCAGTCCCATCAGTGTTGTCCGTCGTCGGCATCCAACACAACAAGGTTCGGGCATAGCTCGTGTAGGGGTGAGTATAACGATACACAGTAGGGACCCCGAGACCCTCAAGGTCTCACAAAATCCACCAAGAATAAACCACAATGTATGAATATAACAGATAACCCTACTTAGGTATATGCCCATAAATATACCTAAGTTATCATGTAATCCACCTCAATCATGGAGAAACAAAGTGGTTCTGACTCAACTCGCACCAGGTATATTTTTAGGTATAGAAGTAGAGATGATTAGTTTTAAATACTGAATCATGTTATTCTGTTAAGAGGCTCTGTTGTTGACCTGCACAGAATCACTATGAGTTGACCCACAAAAGATCACTAGGAGATGACCCACACAGGATCACTAGGAGCTGACCCACACAGGATCGATAAGAGCTGACCCACATAGGATCGCTGGAACTGACCAACAAAGGATCTCTAGGAGATGACCCACATAGGATGGCTGGTGCTGACCCACACATGATCGCTAGGATCTGACCCACACATGATCGCTCGGAGCTCACCTAAACCGGATCTCTAGGAGATGACCCAAACATGATCGTTGGAGATGACCCACACAGGATTGCTAGGAGGTGACCCACAGAGGTTTGCTAGGAGCACTCTTTTCGTCAGAGCCAGCTACTTGATTTCTACACTAGGGTTTCTCATAATTGGGAGAGTCTTCCCCTCCAAGCCACTGGTCGATTATCCAACTTCCACGATTTCCCATGATGAAGTATCTCAAAGGTTCACCATGTCATAGGGATCTCAAGGAAACAGTTGGTGCGTTAATCAGACGCTCGGTCTGTGAGTTATTAGCATTTTAGTCCCAGGGTCCCGGTTGGATTCCTGCTCGATCTTACCTGACCATTTCCAAACATTATCCAAATATCTAGTGGGAAATACAAAAGGGACACCCTCACTCCATGGTTTCCATCACCACTGACGGTTCGTCAAACGGACGTCTGATGCCATAGTTATGGCCCAAGTAAAGTATAGGGTCATATCTAGTTTGGGTCCAGTCTGACTCGGTCAGACCGACATGGTCTGACCCGGCCGGGTTCAACCTGGTTCTGGTTGGCCCAGCCTGCATTGGACGGCCCGACCCGCATTGGGCAGCCCGACCCGTGCTGGGCGGCCTGGCCTGGCAGCCTGGAATGGGCTGTGGCCCGCGAGGGACCGTAGGGGTTGCGGAGGTCGTGAGGGTGCGGAGGTCACGAGGGCGCAAAGGCCACGAGGGGGCCGTAGAGGGCCACCGGGGGCCGTAGTGGAACAGATGGACATGAGGCGGCTTGACGAGGCCACGAGGTGTCTTGGAAAAGGTGACACCATGAACACAGAGGGGGGGGGGGGGAGGGGGCTCAGCCGTAGAGGCGAGGGGTGGCTGCGATGGCGGTTCGGCCGGGGCGGCGTGGCAAGGGGGCTCGGCCAGGGTGGCATGGCGAGGCCACGACAACAGTTCGTCCAGGGTGGCATGGTGAGGCTAGGGTGGCGGTTCGGTTAGGGAGGTGCGGCGAAGCCGCAACAGTGGTGTTCGTGGAGTGGTGCCATTGTGCCGTCACCTTCGTCGCAGTCGGCGGTGGTGCTGGCCACCACTCTCATTCCCCTTTGTGGTTGGTTTCTATCCTCCTTCATCACGAAGAACACCACTTTTCATCACAAGAATTACGAAGATGATGAGGCATGTTAGTTTGGCCCGCACTCTCCGCATTAGAGCTGTAGCAAGTGGCTCAAAAAGAGCAAGAGTATCAAGAACGGGTAAAGAAAAAAAAATAATCAAATACCTTCCCTACAATTCTCTCCAATCACTATTACAAATCCACCAAAAGAATTAGAAGGTGAGAACATGGAGAGTGATCATCATATTGTAGTAAACCCCTACCTCATTTGTTTATTATCATTGATGATAAGGGAACGATGGTCGTCGATGACGTTCTACGTTGGAGGATATCCTGACGAAGAAGTCGAAGTCTGCGTTCTTCGTTGGTGGAGCGTTCTTCGTTGGAGAAGTATAATCCTAACAATATTTCTCCGCTCCCAATTCCACCAAATTTTCAAAGCAGCCAAAATGTGATATGTTTCCCCAATTTAATTGTTGGCACAATTTCAAATTTGGTTAATTAATCACATAGGTTGGCATAATTAAGTGGGGGAGGGTTGGCATAATTAAGTAAGGAGCTCAAAAGGTTTCTCCCTACTTAATAGGGAGTTCAAGAGGTTTCAAGCCTTGGCTGGTCCCCAACACCATAACCTCTCATGGGAGGTCAGTTCAGGTGGTCCCCACCACCATAACCTCTCAAGGGATGTTTTAGTTCAGGTGGTCCCCACCTGTGAAAAATCTACATGGGTGGTTTCAAAATAAAATAAAAATAAAATGTCACACCATTTTATTTTTTTTCATTCCATCATAAAAAACACAAAAATTATCTTTCACCCTCAACCAACTACCGTCAAGGTGAAAGTCTCCTTAGTCGAATACCGGCGCTGCGAGTTCAACGGTGCCCTCAGATTTCAGTTCTGAGCACCGGTTCAAATTTAATAAAAACTCGATCGTACGTTTACTGAACATATCCAAGAAAAAGTTCCAAAATTCATTCTGGGCACACCAGGCCTCAGAATCACGTGTCGCCAATTATTGTGGACTCATAAAATTCCCATTTAATTAAAATAATTTTACATGGAAATTCCAGGTCTTTACAATAGACAGAAATATTCCTCTCTCAAAAATTTTTATCATCTAAATAATAATCATTAGAATTTCCTCTTGTAGAACTCCATGAATCATTACATTTCTAGAAATTCATTCCTTTTGACTTTTCATAATTGACATGATTTCTATCATAATTCCATTCCTTTCTATCATTCCTTTGGAGTTTTTGAAAATCAGGTCTTATGTGTCTATCTCCTTTACATTCATAATATGTAACCTCATAATATATATTGTTATTTATTTCCTTGTTACTTTTATTATAAAAATATTGATATTTTTTACCAATAATCATGTTCATTCTTTGAAAAAGATTGGACTACTCATTCTCATAAATTTTAGAATCACTTGAGACTGATTGAGTAAAAACCTTTTTCTTGGTTAACTTAACAACCATATTAAAAGTACCCGCATTCATTTTCTTTAAATTAGAAGTAAAAGAAACTCCACAATTCTTTTTTCTTTTCGTTCTCATCATATCTTTTTAGAATACCCTCATACAATAAAAGAGTTCCAAATAAATCACCAATTGTAATTTTTTAATCATCCTTGACTCATAAAATATTTTTCTCTTTGATTCCCTTTCATTGGGAATAATATCAAAAATATTTTCAACAATAATTTCATCATATAATATTTTTTTCACACATATCTTTTAAAATTTTAACAATTTTTATAATCCTTTGTGGTAATTTTACAACAAGTTCACCATAATAAAACTCAAAAGCATGATAATCGGCTCTTAACATAGCTCTTCTAGTCCAAAAAACATTAGAAGTTCCAAAATGAGTGATTTATAACCTATTCCCAATATTATTAGCTGCTTCACAGATGGAAATATTGAAATATATTTTTCTTTTCATTGAACATAATAAAGTATTCTTCACCATGTAATTGTGATCATATTCTAGCCAATCTTCATTGGTAAAAGTTTTTATTTCCTTGTCAGGATTTTTGTATTAACCATTCTGTATAAAAATATTATAAACTCCAATTTTGATCCCAAAAGACTTCATTCTATCCCTCTAGTATTCATAGTCATTATAATAGAAAATTGGTGGTGTGGTAGGATTGATATTGTCTATATATCCAACATTTCATATTGACATATTTTAAAATAGATATATAATATTTTTTCCACAATACAAAATAGTGTAACCAATATTTATAAAAAAATGTATTACAAGAAATAAAGATAACATGGAAATGTAAAATAATCCGAAGCTATTTGAGTAGTGGAAACCTACTCTCATACTAAATTTTGTTTCGAAATGTATATGCAGATGGCTAAATAATATAGAGGGTGAATTATATGAATAATAATTTTTTATTTTAACCTCAAGATAAACTTTGTGTAATAAATCATATTCACAAAACATCTTTTCTATTGAAACTATAATAGGGATGGGCTTATGGTTCTGATGATAAAACAAATGAAATCAAGATGATTTTGATATGAAATTCATAGGTTAGATTCAATTGAATATAATAATATTCAGATAATGATGGTAAAATCATATATACAGAAGGAAACAATATATCAATGTATAAATGTATCATAATCATAGTTGTCACGATTAATCCGAGTAATAAAAAATAATGATTATATCTTAAAGCGTATAGAATCATATTCAAAAGAAAATTGTATTCTCATCATAAAAAGGAGTAAATAAAATGAATCTTAATTTAATGTATTACAATTATTGATGTGAAAATAAAATTTTTAATATTATTGATTTCATTTTTCAAATTTTATTTTAGTGTAAATGAAGGACTATTATGAAACAAGAAAACAAATGAAAACAATTCTTCACACAAAAAGATAAGGGAATCCAATAACCTTGTATAATGGTCCATTAATTTACATATTCAAGAAATTATTTCTATACTCACCAGGGTAATCCCTCGATATAATGATCAGATTCAATATTTCCATCCCCACCATCCTTTCATCAAGAAGGTGATTGACGCCTCTATCTCTCTCTTTTGGAAGTCGTCAATTTGATGGATCATATTCTTTCTTACTATCCCTATAATCCCTCTATCAAGGTGATTGGATTATATATTCGTAGCCTTGGAAGTTCTTGATTATAATCAAAAAAATTATAGTCCCACAAGGAAAAAGGACTTCAATATTAAAAGGACAATGAAAAAGTAGTTATATTGTGGAAAATTTAGAGTTCTCGTAGAGTAGAAAAATCAGTAGGGTTTTTTCACAGTTTCATCTATCACCTCACTTCATGAACTGTCCAAATGACCTTGTACTTATATTCATTCTTCCCAATGGTCATCTTGATATCTAAGATTCATATTTTTTCCAATACTTTTTAGAGGATACATACTCTTGGCACTCTAAAAATCATTTTATAACTAAAATGATAACATTATTATGATTATAGCATATAACATAATAAACACAATAGTTTTTATAATACAATGTTAAGAGCAATATTTCTCAATATGATAAAATAGTTCTCTATATTCAGTATTAAAAAATATATTAATATAATGGATTTAGTTGTCATAAACTATTTTTATATGAATCTAATTGTTATTGATTATAGTCAGTCCAATTATTTGTGAT
Source organism: Viscum album (assembly GCA_963277665.1). Lineage (NCBI taxonomy): Eukaryota > Viridiplantae > Streptophyta > Magnoliopsida > Santalales > Viscaceae > Viscum > Viscum album. The sequence goes on from OY728121.1 coordinate 1,967,685,719, forward strand.
TCTAAGAGGATTATTATTAATCATAATAGAAAATTTATTATAAATTAATATGCTTTATAAAAAATTTTCAAAAACACTTTGGACAAAAAATTAATAGATATTGTGTATTAAAAAACGAGGTTTTTATTTCTAAAACAAAAGGAATGGAAAACTCGAAAAGAATCTCTTGAGTCAATAATTAATAATTCATGGAAGAAACATAATAGAACACTTTCAAAAACATTATTTTAAAGGGTAAAAAATAGTTTTAATATACATAATGGTATTATAAAATATAAGCCAAAATATATAAAAAAAGGATTTCCCATAAAAGAATCATTAAATATTTTACAAAAATATAATGTGATCATATACATAAAATATATATATTAAAAATAAATCATTAGTAATGGGTACCTTAAGAGGAAATAATGTATTTTAAAAGGGAAATTTAAATTAATTTGAAAAAAGAAGTTTTTAAAATGAATATTTATTAATGAAAAAATATATATGTTTTATCAAATGAAAATTAAAATTTTATGACAAAACATTTATATTGGATGAATGGAAAAACCATTTCTATTCATTGATATAACATTATAAAAAAGACACATTGTTAAACATTTATTAAATATTTCATTAAAAATGTTTTAAATAAATATGAAGAGTATATAAAATATTCCATATATGGATTCAAAAAAAATATGACACTACATGGAAGAAAAATGTATATTAGGAATAAAATATCAATTGGTAAGGACATGAATTATTCATACAAATGATTCAATTTTATTTTTAAAAACATTAAATCATAGAATAATATATTGATTAAGTTAATTATTTTCTCCCATAATCATAGTGAAAATAAAAAATAACTTCATAATATCTTATAATATATCTATATGAAAATATTATCTTGAAATAAGATTGATTATAACATAATATATAGATTCGACTCATGAAAACCCTCTTTTGTAAATGTATTTTTTTTTTGATTTGAAAACCCATAACAAGTATAAAATTATGTAAACTTTTCTATATCAATTAATATAATAGAATGATGATAAAAATAGATAATTCTACTAATATCTAAAATATTTAATATTAAACATGTGATTTAGCATTATCATTTATAAAGGGATTCAAATTTATGACAAATACACCCTTATAAATTTAGATGAGAATAGATTGAAAGAAAATGTATGGGAAATTGTGAAATAAAAATTTATACATTATGACCAAGGATTAGTTTGGATGAATTAAATCATTTGAGTAGTATCTATACCACATTATTAATAATTAGTTAGAGAATATGAAATCAAGCCAAATAGAATGTTAACATGACACAAAAAATTGTTACCATACATCATTACATAGTTGAATGCACTATAAAATTATATAAGAAAATTATAAATAAACTAATAACCTATTATAGAAATATTATAATAAATAATAAACTTTTTTAATCCTTATTATAATTTTTTATCATGATTATATTAAATAGTTATAACATATTTCAATCATCAATTTTTACTAACCATAATTTTATTCATTTGTTTATTAATTTTGATATCACTAACCATCATATTTCAACATGTTCGCTATTGATATATCAATTTATATTATTTAACTTATTTCTTTTATTGATTTAAAATGTTCTTAAATCATCTCATATTCATTACGGTCATGCTATATGAAAACCAAGATGATAATGATTTATTTATTTAATTTTAGGAAATGAAAATGTTAAATAAATAATTTGTTATATAAAAAATATAATAATTTCAGTAAAATATAATTATTTGGATTTATTTATTCTTTAAATATAATTATATTTTCTTGTTTCAATAGTAATTAATAAACATAATATGATGCATTGTTGATGTAGGTGGTTAAAATATCCCGGACCTAAACATAGTTAAAATCACTAGAAAAGTTTGATTATAGAGGTTTGTATTTTGAACTAAAATGATTATAACATAAGAATAGTCATACTTGTTCAATATTTAGAATTATATTTTATTATATTTAGATTATTTATGAAAATAAAAATGAAAAATGAAAAATGATTCGTTGTGGAGGCAGTAATTCACATGTATAGTTGATTAGCCATTTCATTTTTCAATGTCTGAGAAGGTGTGAAGGTGGATATTAAATTTACCTTAATGTGTAAAAATTATATTTTATATATCATATTTATTCACCACTACCTCTAATATTACAATCCATTAATGGTGGTAATATAAAATGGCACTTCTTCGTGGATGTTCTAGTCCGCGAAACACACTAACAATATTATTTGGTTTTTATTATAGGATGTAAATGAATTAAAAAGTATTATAACAATAATATAAAAAAATAATTTTACACTAATTATACATAATTAATCATGTTATTATATAGATTATTTATTTTCAATAATATGATTAAGATGAAAAACGTACCAAAGAGATTATAGTAATGTTGGAGTGTTGAACATTCCTTATGAGGACACATTGGAATTGAAAAGATAAGTATAAAAACTATTTCCTAGAGGAATATGATTTATGGTTAGGGTTATAGGCAGAGTGGAATTTTTTATTTTCAAGGTGAAATTCAATTTATATATTTTTTGAATGAATATAAATGATCCCTGTTAAAGTGATGGTAAAATGGAACTTTTTTTGCGACACACTTTATTACTTAATAATTCCATGAAACCATTGAAACATCATTGGATCCAATGTCTTGAAACTAATTACAATTGGGTGAATTTTGGTAGATATATACTAAAAATTTTATTTCCAAATGCGTTACATAAATTTTATAATGATTTTACCACAATGTTTTATATATTACTCTCCTACATTAGAACAAGTAAACTTGTTTTTGACTAAGTTATTATCAATTTTATTAAAAATATGTCATAACAAATATATGAAAATTAGAAGTTATGGAAAAAATTAATCATATATCTAGTACAGTTCAATTTCATTAAATATTGATGTTAACTTTTTTGGTAAACTAGATAATGTTTTGAAAAAACTACTTTAATAGAAAAATTTCATTTTTAACATTTATGGATTTATAGTATTATTTAGTATTGAATTCCAATTAAATGATTATTAATATATCCAACTATGAATTTTTAGTTTATATTAGATTCATTATGTATCATATTTAAATTTAATTGATTTAATTAAAATTACATTCTATTAAAAAAATAATAAATTTTATATAATTGCTTCTCCATTATAGAGGTAATTATAAAAAATCCTAATAATTTAAATATTATACCTAGAAATTAAAATGGATGCATTAAATAGAAATAAAATAATTATATAAAAAATAAAAATAAAATTTTCATATAAATATTATATTTAATTTCAATTTAATCCCATCGTTTGAGAATATACCTCTTAAACCCACATTTTAAAAAAATATTTTCACAAAATTATAATTTATTTTTAGGATTTAATTATCATTTTTGTGGAATGTAATGTGTTAAAATAATAATTATTATTCATAAATAATTTATTTAATAAATTAAAAAATCAACAACCATTGCATAATCTTATAATTAATTAGAAGATGTAATTTAAAATAGTTTCAATTAAATAAAAAATATAAAGATTCAAAATGATGAGAATGTGTTATTATATTTATGATAATAATTTAATATTTACTATCATAGTTTATAATATATAATTTTCTATGAAAAGGAATAAAACTATTTCAATATATTCATATAATAAAATAATTTTATTAGTGTGATGACATTAACATAATATTAATTTTAACAATTAACCTGAAATTTTATATTTTCTAAATATCTCAAAAAAATCACGTGGAAAATTATTTTGTGATAAAATAAAAAATTATTATTATTTTATCCTATTAAATTTTAAACATTGTTAATATATATATTTTAAATGAAAATTTATAGTAATAGTAATAGATGATATTTTATTAAAAATATTTGTTTCTTTATAAGCTCATATAAATTAATTTCCTTACATTGATAACAAAAACTAATGGTTTACCATCATTATTATTATAATATAAATATTAATAATTTATTGTTAATTTTTTTTTCTTATTTTAAATTTTGTGTAGTGTTTGATAAAATTTATAAAAAATAGTATATATTTTCGGGGATCCAAATTCTGAAGTCGTTACATGCAACCCCCCTTAAATAAACATTGTCCTTGTAATTTAATCTTCATTTACATATAGGAACTCCTATAGTTGGGTTAGTGATTTACATGACTCAAATATATTATCTCTAATTAGATAATTACATAAATATCATAGGGAATACTGTAAAACATATATTTTTCCAAACCATTTATATATATATTTTAAATAAGTATTACACCCCTTGCGAAGGGTATTGATTTATTCATTGATAATTCATAGTTTTCCTTACACCAATAGTAGTTCACAGTTAATTTATAATGTTTCATTTCCTATTACAGATATTATTTGGGATTAAATGTGATGATATCCAATCTATTATAAAAATTAATTCAATTTTTTTATTGTAGGGAATTATGATTTTCACTATAATTTTATACAAAAAAATAATAATCATCCCATTAAATGTTTTAATAAAAATAAACATAACTAAGGGTGGTTACTTTATGTCCTTAAAAACACCATTAAAGTAATAAGGATTATTAAACTAGCATAAAACTACTCATTCGCGGTATAAGGTTAGTTAATCTTTATTACGACTACCATATTCATCAATAGTGAGGGTGAATGGAGGTGATAGTGGGGTGAATATACTCTCATATCAATGTAGAAAGATTTTATATCTGATAATAAATAATATAAAATAGTAGAATTAAAAATAAATTAACGACAGAGAATCAGAAGAACAATAAAAACCAAATATAAGAGATGGCTAAGGACAATATACATCAAATGCATTCTTGTCCTAATGATGAAACATAATCTAAAAAAATAGACATAAAACTTGTAGAAAGATAAAATATAGTTAAAAAATACAAAAAAGAAAAAAAAATCCTTGGGGGTGAACTCCTCAATCTTCCTGAGATCTAGCTCCGTCATGTGCTACAAACTCCCATGTACAAGATAAATATTTCAAGCAACAATCTATAATCCTACGAACATAAGATCGACTTGGGAACCACAATGTAATGGAAACCCAAGTAGGGTGTGATATATAAATCACAATTGGTTGCAATCCACAATTTCTAATGCTAAAACTTTTTCATGAATATACTAAAAGTAGTGTATAGGTAGAAAGAATAATAAACATAACTAAAAAAGTAAAAAACAATCTACTCAGGTTCCTAACGGACATCTGGATACTCTACCTGCTTCAGCTCTTTACTGGAATAATTTTTTTATTAACTATATATAATATATATATATATATAGTATAGCTCTATATTTCGTCAACCAATATGAACCACAAACATGTAGTTATAAGTGGTCACATACATGGAATACTGGTTACTAGTTTGACAAGGGCATAACTCAGTCACCAATAACTAGTATGAAAGAGAGTATAAGCTTCAGCCACTGTGTACATGACCTATATCTCATCATGAGTGGGATATGTCATGATTTTAACATGAAATGGTGAGTGTGCCATCATTTCAACACTCAGTAAAGTGGTGAGTGTATCATCCTTCCAATACTCACCTAGGAACATGGTGTGTCATTCCCACCATCCCAATAGTTTCAATGGTGGTAGAATCCATGAATCAACAATTGATGTAAGACAACATGATTCCCCAATGCTCCAAAAAACCATTTACATAATTACACAACCTATATCAAGGATTAATCATATTTATAACAAAATAACCATGAGACATCACATATTATGAATCAAATTTAATAATCCTGTTGTAGAAAAGGTGTTCCATATATTAAAATTAAAACTAAACATGTACTTCATCCTGAAATGATCTACATGGCCTTTTAACCCTTTAGAATTTAATCCACAAAGACCATTCAATATACTTGTGTACTTTCACTTATACCATTTAAACCATTCATGGAAGTCACCCCATCATGACTAACCATTCCATTTATTACATGCCACATAATAAAACAAAAACTATAAAATTATTTATCATGGTCCAAATGGATCTTAGAAGGTACCTTATTAAAATTGGGAAGTTACATACATGGGAAATTATATAATTAGTTAATGGAAATCTCTTATAGGGATCTTGGTTCACTAGTATCATAGAAAGGAGTGGGCCAAGACATGTACATAGAATATCTGATAGTTCAATAATCATTTTCAAAGGGTAGACTCCATTTAATTATACCATTAGAGGGCATTACCTAAACATGACATACATCAAAAATAATAAAAGACATGTGAAAAAACAATTCAATAAACCAAGAATGATATAAAATAACTTATTAATAGTTTTTTAGAATACATCACACCTAATTTTTGGTATTTTACTATAAAACATGAAATTAATAATAACCAATTAATTTATCAGAACTATGCATTTCATTCATAACTCAAAATTCAATTCACAATAATGGAGAATTTTATAATAACTACCAAAACATTGAAAATCAAATTATCGAAATTCAGTGAGGCACTTTAGAGGTTCCATTAGAAATATGGCTGTCACCTACCAAGGAAAAACAATTTATACTCAAAGATGAAAACGTTGAACTCATCTTAGGCATTTAAATCATTTAATTACTAAGGAAAAATTTAATATGGCACACCCATGAGGTGTTTTCTATTTATATTTACAACCACTAATTTCAAAACAATGATTAATTAGAGGAATAAATATTTTTTAGGTATATTTAATATGATAGAATACAGTTTTATGGAAATAAACACAGAAAAGTTGACATGTGGTCAAAAAAATCTATTTATAAAATGATGAAAAATAAAGAAAAATATATAGACCAAACATATCATGTTTAGGATGTTCTAATCATCAAATATCAAGGTCTTAATTAGTCCAGTTTGGATAAAACTGATAAAAGAGAGATCCGCCCAGAAAATAGGGAAAATGAGATTTCTCCACAATAACTCAGTTAAAAGGAAATTAAAAAATTAATGGTTCAAAAGGAATTGAGAACATACCCATGAGGATCCAAAGAGACTGACTGCATTTGATTTAGAGTGAGGCCAAGGGATATATTAAAAATATAAGAATATGGTTGGAGAAATAACCATAGGAAACTAAGGAGGAACTCATGAAGATTATGGAGAAAAAGAACAAAAGAAAAAATATTCTTAAACACAACAATAGAAAAGGGTAATTTCACTATAAAAACTAGGTCAAACTATTTTACCACATTGTTTGAACAAACCGTTCCCCAATTGTGCAATGAATAGTGGTTAGGAACTACTTATGTGGTACAAACCATGAGGGTCAGGTGTATAGTTTTAGAAAATGTGTATAGCCCTTTTTCATCACATATACTCACCTCCATAGGATGCATGGTTTGTTGATGGGCCCCTCATAGTTTCAATCAAACTGTGCACCCAATTTAGACCACCCAAACAAGAGATTTTTGAGACCAAACTCCCCAAAACCCATCTAAGTACTTGAGAAACCCATGGAGCCTTTACCCACATCTAAAACCAACAATTATAAGTTTTCTAACTCTAGTAATTACGTTCCAGAGAAGGATTCAAAGAACTAACCATCCATTCAATGCCAAAATTAAAATTTTATTCATATTTAACCATGGATAAAAAACAAAGGTCGTACAACCTCCCATCCAAATAAAATTTCACCCTCATGAATACTTTAGGAACAATAACATATTCACCTGACCTACTAGGGTCATGAAGTCTCATTGAAGTGTTTTTGTTTCAATTTAAAATTCCCAATTCACCTGTTATCACTACTTAAGCATATGATACTGAATTTATTGAATCCATATATGATGCTCATTTACAAATGAACCCCTAAAATGGAGATTACCGAATCACGTTTAGATAGAGAAACATTAAAAAACTCATCTCATTAAACATCTGACTAATGGTGTTTCCCAACAAGGGTTTTTAACATTTAACATCCAATTATGAACCATGACACACCTCATATAAGGACCCAACCTCAAACATTACGTAATCTTGAATTAAGTTAATAATTCAAATTGAGGATCTTTTCAGGTTTAGAGTTTTAGATAATTATCCCCTAACTATTACATTATATATCAATTTTCACAAAGTAGACACTTCTACTCAGTGTCCATTTTTTCATAAAATAATAACTCTAAAAACAAAACAAGAGTTCTCTTCTTGATATAAATATTCTGAAATTCTTCCTTTCTCATACCGTTCCTTATATCCTGTGATTTTTAAAAAAAACTTTGGATGAGAATAAAAAAGCTTATTAAAGGTTATAAAACAAGGAAAGAAAACATTAGTCTATAAATACATAAAAATCAATGAAATCATACTATTCAATCATTAACATACCACACAAAATCATATTTTTTATGAATAACAAATAGAAATCATAAATCGTAAAGGTAACTTGTGGCATCCACAACATACATACATTGTAGCTTTCATAGATACATTTGGAGTTACATTTGGAATAACCATCAGAGTATATTAGCTAAATATCATGGGATAAATATTTAAGTTTACCTCTATCAAGTTACCCAATGCATTAGAGAGCTATCTCGGGCTCACTTTCCATAGTATTATCACAGAACCACCAGTATACGTAAACAATTCCCAAGAACCAACACATATAACACATAAAACTAACATAAAATGAAGATAAGATTTTAAAATTTCAATCAAAATATATCATTTAAAACTTTTGAAATAATAAATCCATTCTCAGAATCATTTCAATACCAAAATAAGTAAAATGATAATATGGAATTTATCTTCCTTTTAAAAACACTACAACTTGTAGAGTAAGCCAAATATCAAATAGTCCTCGTGGTGGTGGAAAGGGGGTTGTAAATGTGTATGTTAAAAAGAAGAATTACCTTTGTCATTTAGTAAAACTCTATGTAGAAAAAGATTCAAAATGAATGAAATGAAAATGTAACAGGATTTATAAACCGTATAAAAGAAAGTCACGTATAAATCAATGAATACCTCAATGAATGAAGATTGAGATGAAGTCCCTTACCTCATGTCTGACTTGAATCGTTCATTATTTAATCTTCAGAATAATAAAATAAATTTAATTTCTACTTTATTAAGATCCATTTTCAAGTTTAATATTCCTTTCATATTACTTTTTACTGTGTTATAAACATTACATAATCAGTTATGTTAATAATGGTCATTTTGTCGATATTTGGTACTTGAGTCAAAATGAACTTCTTATAATTAAAAGTTATCCATTTGGTACAAATTCCATTATCTCCAAGATGATATTCATGAATTAGATATCATATATATCTTGTATATCTAGTATAAATATATATGTATTTATAATCATACATAACAATTTTAGATAAGAAATGAAATGCACCATTCATGGAGATGGTTAGTCGTACGTACAATGAATGATACTTTAATTTATATTTAGTATTAAATGGAATGAAAAATTAACGATAAATAGGTATATTATAATTCCATTATAATATAATATATAATTTTAGTAGCTCCATCCTTTATACGTTCCACATATGGCTTGAACGGGTCATATCACTTTGAGGGGGTGGTAGTCCGCACTTTCTCAAATGAAATTATCGTATTTACCCATTCTGGAAACCATAAAGGTATGATATAAATGAAAAATAAAGAATCATATGGACAATATAAAAATAATATATATCATATATAAATATAGTTCCATTTTAATGGCCACCATGGGAGGGGGTATGAGATAATCGAACAATCATCATTTCGTGAGGCAACAGTTCTCCGTACACAGAAATAGTATGTTCATATCCTTTTTATAGAGGTGTGTGTCCGGGTAGTTTGAATTCTTCTATTAAAAACAACCTAATATATTGATGATACTGGTGTTGTTATGTAAACAAAGAATAAGAAGACCATTGGGAGTGAAGAAGTAATATCACAGAAGAGAACTTGAGGGAAGACATTACCTTTAAACCAGTTAACTCTCTTTGGTTTGTACTAAAATTCTTCCTTGAAGTGCCTTATACCTAAGGTAAGGCTTTTAGGTGGAAGAGAATGATATTAGGAGCTTATTTTGGATGCTTTTGGACAAGACAAGGTGCTAGAGAGGTGTGTTTAAGGGGTTAGAGCAGATGGACTTTTATAAGGGAGATGAGGGTCTCTTTAGGAATGTTTGAAAATATTATTTTATTATAAAATGATTTTGAGTTTCAAAAGGTTCATAAGTTATATAATTTTAAGATAAGGGGAATATTAGTAGAAAAAAAATCATCTAATAAGAAGGGGAGAGATTTTGGATATTTTTTAATCCTTATCGTTTTTATTTAACACTTGGCTAACTTATTTAACTTTTACCATGTCTTCTTGTATATTCAAACTATGTGGATAATATATTTACTAAAAAATTCCAAGAAACCCAAAAAGGGATCACTAATATAATATTTAACATCATCTATGTATATTTTTCTATTCTCATATTTGTTGGAATGTTTTATCATTTAATAAAATATTAATTGATTTAAAAACTCGTTTATATTAATTTTTTTAACATTAATATCATGACTTTTAAAAAAAATTCAAAAAAACTTTATTCATTCAAAAACCATTAATTAGTTCAATAATTACTATTCATCCTCATATCTAAAATTCTTGGATGGAAAAAAATTTTCCAAAGAAATTTATTTTAATATTTTTTATCTAATTTATTTAAAACATTCATTTAGGAGGTAATCATAACATCATCATTCTGTCATAATAAAATTTATTTATTTAATTTCTAAAAATTATAAATAAAATACCATAATGTATGAAATATATTTAGATTTCTAATGACTATTTATCATCTAATATATCAATTATATATCCCTATATTAAATTTGTTTTGGAAAAACAATACATGTTTATGATATTTTTATTTTTACTTTATATAAAGAGTTATTAATGTCATTATTTTACCAAAATGTCTTTAAAAGACCAAAAGTCGTACCCAAGGATTGTCTTGGTTGGTTATAACACATCCAATAAGGTTAGTAAAAGTGTTAACATAATTTTAAATTGTTATAATATTATTTTTACATTGAATTACCCTATTTACCTTAAAACGCGGTAAATAAAATTCAAAAGTTACTATTCAAAAAAATTTATTTTCATCTTATTGAACCAAATTTTACATAATGATGATAACCATATATCTTGTATTTTTTAAATTTAATTCACAGAATCAGTAAAATTTCATTTAAATGAAAAATTCAGTTTTTAACTACTATATAGTGTTTTTTACTATTAATAAAAAATTTAACGTTTTCAGAAAAATAAAAAAAAATCACCCAAATATTATTTTGATATTAAAAATTAATAAAAGATTTATATTTTACCAAATTCAAAAAATAAAAGTTTCATTAATTAATTTAAAATTAATTTCCTTGTTCAAATCTAGAAAGCGTGTTTTTAAGAAATAAATACTATTAAAAGATTGATATTTGTTTATATCCAATTTCAAAGTAAAATTATTTCCAATGACCAAAATTGGATTAAATGGTAAAAATATAATATAATTAAACTTTAAAACCATTTAAAAAGATAATCTAAACATATAAATAAATTAGATTAAAACGCAATTTTGAATTAAAATGCATTAATTTTCACTAATCATTAAAAAATGAACATTATCAGAAAAATACCCAAATTTAATCCAAAGTAAATTTTTATGTCCTGATTCTAAAGAAGAATTTTACTCTTTAAAACAAAACATATAAAAGTGACCAAAACTATATTTAAAAGGGGTTCACCATCAAAAGGTGATGAAATGGCCATTAATGAATATTAGAGTATTTTAATGCTTAGAATCATATTCTTTCTTATATTAAGCCTCAAAAATTTATTGGATAAATTTAAAGACATTTAACAAACATTTATAATAATATTTTAGATAGTTCTGTTCATTCTCGCTAATACAAAAACTATGAATTAACTACCATATTAAATAATATTACATTATTATTATTCAGTATGACTCAGCCATGTGTGAAACATGAGATTTCAGAGAAACCAATTGTTGCGTGTCAGGTATGCCATCAAATATAGAATCACCTTTAAAGTAAGAAAATATTTAATTCACAAAATATTAATAAATATTATAACATTCTATTCTTTATTTACATGGGATGTTACATCATTCCCCCATTTTGGGAATTTTATCCTCACAATTTTAAAATTGTGCTCGGAAATTTCATTAAAAGTCCGACATCATAAAAAGAGTGAATAAAACTATCACTTTAAAAGAATTAAAGAGAAGTATAAAGGCCACCCAGGATAAAACATACTAGGATTCCATATATGAAAACATGGATTTTGAGGAGAAACTAAGTGTCATGTTCGGATGGAGAGTGATAGAAAACATGACTAAGAGAAATTTAACAATAAGAAAGCCACAAAGTTGTGGTAGGTTAAACAGTATTTGATTCCCAAGTAGAAAATTAAACGGACAATGTTTTTTTGTTTTAGGTTCCCATTCATAATGTTGAAGAATTTATTTTTGATATTGACTAAGAACATAAGGAAATATACTTACTTTTCAAGTAGAGTTTCATCCTTTAATAAGTTTCTACCAAAAACACGTCTTTTCTCTAAATAATGAGTATTAAAGATGACTTGGTCAAACCTAAAGTCCTAAAATCCAAATCTATAGAATCACATAATCCAAAAAATATGAACTATATATTTCTTCTATCATTAGACATTAACAAAAACCAAAAAGGTAAGAAAAAGATCAGTTCATCCACAAAAAAATATAATCATTAATAAAAATAAATACTACTCTTAATCTCCAAAATTGAACAAATACTAACCAAAGCTCAAGAAGACCATTAAATACATAATTGTCCTCAAAATTATTCCAAATAATTTAAACTATGTTTCAAACCCAAAATTCAGAAGGATTTGATCACATACTCTTCCAAAAAATTCATATCACTTATCTCCAAATAACATTAACTACTCTTAACGTCTCATACTAAAGTGTAATTAACCAAATCACATATTCTCAAATATAGGTTAATAATTTCCATAAATATCCCATATCACTATATGTCCACAATAAAAACATTGATTCTTAAAAAAAATCCACAATTACTCCAAAAATGAAATCCCATCGTATTCTATTTTTTTAAGCATATAGTGTTTCCTCAAAAGAGGGAACGTCTTCCAAAATAACCTTTATCACTTCATCACCAAATTATTTTCATATACTAATGATATCCATTTGATAAAACTTGTTCCCAAAATCAACTTATTCTAGATGCATACAACCATTTAACCAAAAAGAATTAGTCATACTAACTAGGAATATCACGCAGTACAATAGTAGGTGATAAATTGCAATAACGCTTAATTGTGGGTGCAATTCGCATAGATTTTTCCAATGTGAAGGGTTGTCAAATTTTTTTCATCTTGTCCATTTTTAAAAATTATATAATTTTATAAAATTCCCAAAAATGATATAAATTCATCAAAAATAACCATAACATATTTTAACCACAAATGTTATCTGATACCTCACATTTTCATCCCAAAAACTAATAAACCATAATTTCCTCCAAAAAAAATCACATGAACACCTATGGCTATCCATTATGTGCACATACGAAAATTTAATTCTTATTTTATAACATTTTCACATATCCAACATCACGTTTACACATACTTGAAAAAATATTCCAAAGTAATCCCATCATTAAAAGTGGGTTAATACTTTTAATAATTTCATCATCCTAAACTATACCATAACTCTTGAATTTGATATATGCAAAAAATCATAGTCATTAAGTGTTATTCATGATCTATGAACCATTATTTACCAACTAATTCTATAATACTTCATTCCTACAAACAAAAATCATGAATCATTCCCTAAGACTCAATAATATCAAAACAAAATCTATGAAATAATCCATACATTTTATAATCCATTTTCAGTTTCCTAAACATCAATTAGAATGTAATTATGAATTAAGAAAGATATATTTTTACGATCATACTGATCCCTTTCCTGATCCTTCTTTGTAGGAAATATATTTGTATAATGAACATGAACACCACATTTAAAACATTCAATTGATTATTTGTAAAGAACTTATTTCCCTTTCCTAGTGTCAATGAGATGATTCCTTTTTCCATGGAATGTTATTTTATTATAACCATCATTATCACATCTATATCATATTTCCATTCCTTTAAATCATTTTCCTTGGTGTTTCTTTCCACATCCTTGAAAAATAGGTTTTTGAATATACATACATTTATATTTATTACCAGAACACCCATTGGGATTTGTTTCTCACATATACGATGCCTTATAAAAATCAACAGGGTTCAGGTAGTCAATCATGACTCTAGATATTTGGTTGCGAATAACCAAAAGAGTGTTCATTATAGATCATATTTCCTTCATTTTCTTTTTCAGAAAACCTTTACAGTTTTCTTCACATCTACTGTAACATTGGTGCCTACTAGATCCATCCATTTACTAAAACCAAAAAGGTTATTTTGATTATATCAGTAAAATGGTCATATACTATCTTATTATGAGGGTATCCTAAACACATTCGATTTATCTAAAATAACTATGATTCTTTCTAATATGCTAACCATTATGGTTTTGTCAATTTTTCTTAAATAACACCCAAACCTATAAAGTTATCTAAACCAACCATTGATAACAACTATAAGGACCCAGACTTAAACATTATGCAATCTTTATTTAAGTTAATAATTCACATTGAAGATCTTTTCAGGTTTAGAGTTTTAGAGAATTGGGCCATGACTATTACATTACATATCAATTGATACAACGTAGATAGTTCTACTCAGAATCCATTGTTTTCATAAAATAAAAACTCTTAAAATAAAAAAAGAGTTATTTTATTCATACAGATATTCTTGAATTGTTCCTTTCTCTTACCCTTCCTTATATCCTATGAAAAACATTTTAAAAACATGGGATGATCACACAAAAACTCAGTAAGGGTTATAAAACAAGGAAAGAAAACATTAGTCCATCAATACATACAAATCAATGAAATAATACATTTTAATATTTATCTTACCACAAAAAATCATACTATTTATGTATAACAAATGGAAATCATAAATCATAAAGGTAACTTGTGGCATATATAACATACTTACGTTGTAGCTTTCACAGCTACGCAAGGAGTTGAATTTGGAATACCAATCATAGTATATTCCCTAAATATATTAGGAGAAACATTTATGTTTACCTCTATCACATTACTCAATTCATTGGAGAGATATCTCGGGCTCACACACCCTAGGTTTATCACAGAACCACCCGTATACGTAAACAATGCCCAAGAACCAAAACTTATCACACATAAAACAAACATAAAGGATATATAACATTTTCACATTTCAATAACAATATATAATTTCTAGATATTTAAATAATAAGTCCATTTTGAAAACCATATTAAATAAAAAAATACAAACAATGGTTATATGGTATTTATTTTCCTTTTAAAAACACACAACTTGTTGAGTAAGCCAAATATCAAAAAATGATCGCGACAATGAAATGGTCGTTGTCAACACATACGTTAAAAAGAAACATTCCCTTTTTCATTTAGTAAAACACTATGTAGAAAAATATTCCCTTTAAATGAAATGAAAATTCAACGGGGTTTAAACACCATATAAAATAATTTCATATATAAATCAAAGTATGCCTCAATGAATTGAGATTGAGATGAAGTCCCTTAACTCGTGTCCGACTTGACTCATTCATTCTGTAATCTCTTGAATAATAAACTAAAGTTAATTTCTACATGATTCTAATCCTTTATAAATTTTATTATTCATTTCATACTACTTATTACCATGTTATAAACATTAAATAATTATTTAATTGAATAACGGTCGTTTTGTCGATATTTGGAACTTGAGCCAAAAATGAATTTCTTATAATTAAAAGATATCCATGTAGTCCAAAGTTTATTATATCCAGAATCGTATTCATGAATTAGATATCATATATATCCAATATATATCATATATATTTAAATATGTATTTATAATAGTACATAACATTTGGAGATAAAAATGAAACGCATCATTCATGGAGATGGTAAGCCGTACGTATGCATGAACACTACATTCATTTCTATTTTGAATTTAATGGAATCAATACTTAATGATACATAAGTATAATACAATTCCATTAGAATATAATATATAATTTCATTAATTCCATCTTTTATATGTTCCATGTATGACATAAATGAGTCATATTACTTTGAGGGGGCGGTAGTCCATACTTACTCAAATGAAATTATCTTATTTACCTATCATGGAAACCATAAAGGTATGAGACAAATAAAAAATACAGAATCATAGAGAATATATAAACACAATATATATCACATATAAATATAGTGCCATCATAATGGAAACCATGATAGGTGGTAAGATATAATCATACAATCATCATTTTGTGAGGCAACAGTTCGATGTACACAGAAACAATATGTTCGTATCCATTAGATGGATGTGTGTGTAAGTGTTGTTTTAATACATCCCGTAACAATAACATATTATATTGAGGATTCTATTGTTTTTATGTAATCTAATAATAAGAAGAGTATAATGAGTGAAGAAGTAAAATAAAATATGAGAACTTGAGGGAAGACATTACCTTTAAATCGGGTAATTCCCATTGGTTTGAACCAAAAAGAATCCTTGAAGTTCCTTTTGTATAAGGTAAGGATTCTGGGAGAAATATAGGGATATTGGGAGCTTATTTGGGCAGAGTTTGGATGAGCCAAGGGGATTGAGAGGTGTGTTTAATGGGTTATAGTTGATTCCCTTTTATAAGGGAGGGGAGGGGATCTTTAGGAATGTTGGCAAATATTATTTTATTATAAAATGATTTTTAGTTTAAGAAGGTCCAAAACTTATTTAATTAGAATATAAGGTGAGTATAAGTCGAAATAGAATCATCCAATGATAATTGGACATGTTTTGTATATTTTTTAATCCTAATCTTTCTTATTTTACTCTTTTTTAAATTATTTCGCTTTTACCATCTCTTCTTGTATATTCGTACAATATGGTTAATATATTTACTATAAAATTCAATGCGACCCAAAATGGATCATTAGTGACATTTTTAACATCATATATGTCACATGAAAAAATCATTGTTTTTAAGACTATTTTATCATTTAATAAAATATTAATTGATTTAAAAACTCATTTATGTCAATTTTTATACTATTCATATCACGTCTTTTTAAAAAATATAATTAAACTTTATTACTTCAAAAAAAATTCATTATTTCAAAGATAACAAGTCATCCTTATCTCTAAAATTCTTGGATGCCATAAAAAGTTTCAAATCAAATTGATTTTCATATTTATAATATAATTTATTTAAAACATTTATTAATGACCTAATCATTACATCATCATTATTTCATAATTAAATTTAAATATTTAATGTCTAAAAATTATAAACAAAATACCAGGATGTAGAATATTTTTTTAGCATTATGATTACTATTTATAGAAAATGATATCAATAATATAGCCCCATAGAAAAATTGTTTTGGAAAAACAATACATGTTGATGATATTTTTTTTACTTTAAATAAAAACTTATTAATGTCATTATTTTACCTAAATGGATTTAAAATGCCAAAAGTCTTACCAGAGGATTTTCCTGCTTGGAAATTACACAAATAATAAGGTTAGGACAAATTTTATCGTAATTTTATATTATTATAATATTTTTTTTACCTTGAATTACCATATTTACCTTTAGCCACTGTAAATAAAAGTAAAAAATTACTATTCACAAAAAATTATTTTCATCTTATTGAACAAAATTTTACTTACTGATGACAACCATGTTTCATAGATTTTTAAAATTAAATTCAAAGAATCGGGAAAATTTCATTTAAATGAAAAAGTCGGTTTTTAACAACTATGCAATGTTTTTTTCACTATTCAACCAAAATTGAACATTTTCAGAAAAATACCAAATATTTACCCAAATATAATTTTAATATTGTGAATTAAAAAATGATGTATATTTTTTTAAATTCAAAACATAGAAGTTTCATTAATTAATTTATAATTAATTTTTGTTGTCAAAATTAGAATGCTTATTTTTAATAAATAATAACAATCAAAAGATTGACATATGTTTATATCCAATTTCGAAGGGAAATTACTTTCAATGTAAAAAATTGGATTAAATTCTAAAAAAATAATCCAATTACACTTTGAAACCATTTAAAAAGATAATCTATCTATATAAATAAATTAGACTACAAGGCAGTTTTGAATTAAAATGCAGTATTTTTCACTATTCATTAAAAATGAACATTTTCAGAAAAATACCAAAATTTAATCTAAAGCAAATTTTTATGTCCGGATTCTAAAAAAGAATTTTATTTTTTAAAATAGAACATATTAATGTGTCAAAAACTAGATTTAAAAGTGGTTCTCCATCAAAATATAGTAAAACGACCATTAAAGAATATTAGAGTACTTCATGTTTAAAATCAGATTCATTCTTATCATAAGACTATAATTTTTTTGGATAAATATAAAGACATTTAACAAAAATGTATAATAATATTTTATTTATTTATATTCATTCCCAAAAATACAAAAACTAGGTGTTAAATAAAATTTAAAATAATATTATATTATTATTTTTCATGTTGACTGAGTTGTGTGCAACCTGAGATTTCAGAGAAACCCATTGTTGTGTGACAGGTACACCATATAACAGAGAATACCATTTATAGTAAAATCAACATTTAATTCACAAATATTAATAAATATGAAAATGTCATATTATTTATTTACCTGGGATGCTACACCTCACCATCATAATTTCCTTCAATGAATGACCTAAGTGTTCAATTGACGCACCTGGTGTTATTTTGAAATGAAAAAAATTGTGGATTCTCAATTGAAATAATTAGAAAAAGTCAAGACAAAATTCTATGGAAACACCAACCGACACACACGACACTCCTCTATACTTGATGTTGAACCACTAATGGTTTCACTGACCATACACATAAATCAAGAAGAATAACAAGACAATCCACCTTCGGTAGTCCATTCTTAGCAACACAAAGCATAGATGACTGCCATAAAAAAATATGAATAGTGATGACTTCCTATTAGGAATCTCGCATTAATAACAGGCATATTTCCCACGTACATACCCAACGTTCTATGAAATTCCTAGTTAAAACTATCACCCAACCATTTAAACTATCATACCTCAACCCAAAAATGTGTGTAACCCAGGTTTAGTCCACTGGAATTCATTACGCCTTTTGAAAACACCTTCAAACAAGAGAAAAAGTATTTGTTAACTTCATAATCAATGAATAAGAGTCCAAGGAACTCGCCTAGGTTATTCCGTACTCCATGTTTACATGTGATATGTCAGTATAAGGGAAAGATGTTCACATTTGATAATTGACTGATCACAGTGCAGTATCCACCTGACAGTCAATCAAAGGGAAATGACTGGTCTGCTAGAGTATTTCCAATTTGTTCTTACAGGGAAAATTTTTTATTACTCAATAATAACCACATCTTGAAGAAAACCACACATTTATTGTGAAACTTTAATAGAGGTCATAAAACATTGGCAACAACTTTTAGAACCATATCATTGAGTAAGACTATCACTCTCTTATTGCATCAATGAAAATTTCATGATAGAGGACATATTCATCTATTTCAGAAGAGTACATTAAGCAAATTTGAAAGGTTTTAAACCAAAAAAGAAAATAGAATGAATAACAGTAGAACCAGTACTAGTCAACCTCTAAAAAGAATATTGGCTTCACCTACCGACACATTTCCATTAACCAATCACAAGTATTCACCGCCTAAGTTTTCTCGCGATTGATGAAAAGTACCCACAGTTTTCCATCCAAGAACAACCTATGTTTCCAAAGGTTTCATTCACTAACAACCACATCAACATCATACTACCGATAATGAACCGACATGTAAAATAGAACTGAAATGTTTCTCCCCACCAAAGTAGTGTCCTCGTTATTGAAAGTAGGGATAATCTAGACTTTCATAAGAAGATAAGATGAAAATTTACCGCAAATAAACATGTGTAAATCCTTAGAGTCACACTTAAAATATTATAACATTTTTCATGAAAACCAAAACCAACCTAATCAATATTTAAAAATAATTGAACCTATTGGAAGTCATATCGGGCATTGGGATGAATTGATTCTGTTAACGCTCATGTCACTTTACTCTAGAGATGACCCGAGAACGTAATTAATAGAACAAGGCTCAACATTTTTTCCTAACTCAATCGATTTGATTATATAATTTAGAAAACCTATGGGTACTATGTATATCAATGTATATTACCTTGATATTATTGACGTAGGAATGCACATCCTCAATACTATCCATAGGCTGTCCACACCAGGTAATCATGAATCTAATGGACCAATATGAAAATTGGATAAATGTTTTTCTATCTTATACATCTATAAAATAGAAAGAATACCTCTTGAGTTGCACAAGGAAGGAGAAAAGGGGGTCATGAGACTTATGATGTTGCTGATCATTCCCTTGGCATGTATAACACTCTAAAACTGATCATTACTTGATGATCATGAACATAAAAGGGTAAAGTATACCACAACCACCCATCTGAACAAGGGTGTCATTTGATGATGATAATCAAAATAGGGAAAAAGAAAATAGAACTACACCACCCAATGGAAATATGACAACATTTATCAAGGAGTTTATTATTTAATGGTTATACCTACCTCAGGTTAAAATCTTCATAAAACCATATCTATCGACCCTATAAATAGGTCACAGAAAACATACTTCACTAGGTACAATGTTTATCATTTATTACATTTATAAAAAGAAAAATAAGTATAAAGAAAACACTATTGTTTCTATTCCAAGGAAACTCAATGATTTATGTAAACTACCTTACAAGAGGGTTTTTAAAAAACTATACCAGTTAAATTTTGATTTTATTCCATTACATTGATTCACATTCAATATTTAAAATTTTTAAATATTTTAAACCAAAAATCCAAAAATAATTTTAAATTCCAATTAAACAACACTTTTAAACAATAAAATTTTTTAACACCCCATAAAAATTACATAGTTTATGATATAAATTCATTTTTAATAGATTAGGCGGCCTATAAGGTTTTCAAAAATCCAACTTGGGTTCATCAGAATAAAAACCAAGTGTAGTTTCATTATTTTTAAAATTTTACAATACACGCAGTTGGTTATATAATACGAAACATTCCCCCACAGACCTACTTGGGTTTAGTTCTGAATTATAGAAGTCATTAACATGATTTTTATGCCTATAAGATATAGTCACAACCATTATAAGTCAACCATTTCATTCCATAATAAAATAAATAATATTTTTAATTTTATAACAATTTCAAAATATATCATTGTGATTCATAATGTTTTATTTAAAATGGTTTCCATCTACCATCATATAAAGTACACTAACTCTTTATAGTTTGGCATTTCACTCTAATTAACCGAAATCAAGTCACATTAAAATTTCAGCATTAGTGGCCTCAACGTTTCCATTTTATCAATGGTCTCTAGATATGTGAAAATATCAAAGATAGTTGGCAAAAACAAGTTACCTTTTCCCAATTTTAAGGCTTTGATACATCATAAAACAGAAAACTAGTTCATCTTTAATCACAACCAAGAAATTTAACCCATGAAAAAATTTATATCAAAGAAACATAGAGAATGTTTTGAAAATAACTAAAAAAAAGAATTCTAACAATCACAAAAGTGTACCACATAGGAAATACATTCCAAAGAAGAATTATATATGGAATATAATCGAATTACAATGATATATAATCATACATTCTAAAGAAAACAAAGTATGGAATAAATCTCAATGAACCCAAACAAATTAGTAATCTATCTAGAAATTTAACTACATGGCATGTCATATAAAAGAACTGTGATTTTTCTATGATCCTATAATGATTAATTTTAATGCTTCATCCATTCCATATTAAGAAAAGGTTAATATAACATAAATTAAATAAACCAATATTCATTAAAAATAACACCAATCACTCAAGATGTAATCATAATCATCTGTAACATCAGAAGGTTTAAACTACATTCCCTTCCCTAACAACATAAACATTTACCCATATGTGGTTTGATCACTCCATGGAATGTATTATTCTTGTAAAAAATAGTTAGACAAATGGAAAATTAAATCCCTATGATATAAATTTTTAACATCCTGACATAAATGACCAAAATGGGTTGTTAGACCGGTGGGTCAGGTGGCCTCAAGCCTGCCTCCTAGTATTCTAGATGATTAGAACTAGCATCATTGGTCTATAGAGGTGATAGTGGGGTGAATATACCCCCATATCAGAGTATAAAAATGGTATATTAGATAATAAATAACATAAAACAATAAAAGTAGTAATAAATGAATGTTAGAGCAGCAGAAAAACAATACAAACTAAATATAAAAGATGTAAAACGCTAATATAAAATAAATTCATGCATGTCCTGATGATGATATATAATATAAAACAACATATATACTTATGGAAACAAGATAAAATACAATATATAAATACAAAAATGAATAGTAATCCCAAAGTGAGAACTCCATGAGCATCATGAGCACTAGCTCGGTCCTATGTTCCTAACATCCAGCTTCATGAAAAATAGCTTACACAATAATCTGAGGTCATGTGAGCCTAAGATCTTCATGGGAAACCTAATGAAATGGAGGATTGGGAAGTTTGTCTGAGATAAATCCTAGAAGGATACCAACCATGGTTTCTACAACTAAAACCAGTCTATGAATATAAGTAAGGAAGTGTTTATGTAGAAAGAATAATAAGAAAAGTCAAAAAGAAAAAAACAACCTACTAAGGTTCCTAACAGCCAGCTGTCATCGCGACCACTTCAGTTCATTACAAGAAGATATTCATTATTAGTAACCATATATATAGTAATATATATATATATATATATATCATATTAATATATTTAATCCATTCATTTTAACCATGTATGTATGGACCTAAGTGGTCACATACAAAGATTAATTGTTACTTGATGGACTGGTCCGCAACTCAGTCCATAACTAGTTTGAACAAGTGTATGATCTCTATATTAAGGTTAAAATATCTACATATCATAATGAGTGGTACATGTCAAGATCATCAATCAAATAGGATAGTGTATCATGATGTCAACACCTGAGAAATTAAAGAGTGTGATGTCATGCCAACACTCTCGAGGGAACATGGTGTGTCATTCCCATCGTACCAATAATATCAATGGAGTGAGACACCTTGGCTCAACACTCAATGCAAGGGAAAATGATACTACCTTTACCAATAGAACCCTTACCATAATTACACAACCTATATCAACACATAATCATATTTATTAAAAAATATCCATGAGTAATTACTGCTCATGCTTTTCATTTAATAAGCCCTTATAAAAACAGGCTTCTAATTTATTACAATTCAAATAAAATATGTACTTAAACTTGAAAGAATTTTCATTTCCATTCCACCCATTAAAATTTAATCCACATAAACCATTCAATAAAATTTATTCCTTTTATTAATAAAATTGAAGCCATTCATGGAAGGAAACCCATCAAGACTAATCATTATATTTAACGCATTACAATTAATTAAACAATACTCGAAATAATATTTATCAAGGTCCAAATGGCACTTTGAGGGTGACATAGTCAAATTGGGAATTTATTTACATGTTAAAGTCTACTATTAATCAATGTAAATCTCATAGATGGATTTTGGTTCATTGGTAACTTAGAATAGTGTGGGCCAATCTATGCACTTAGATGGTGTGATAGTCATATATAAATTTTAAAAGTGTAGACTATGTTTAATAAAACCATTAGTTGTAATATACTAAAAATTAAATACATCTACAATATCATAATCCATAGAAAAACAAAATTTCATAAGGAAATATGATATAAAAATACTTATCTATACTTTTTAGTTTAGAAGACTACATGCCTCTTTTGATGGGTTTTATTATAATACATGGCATTGTTCATAAACAATTCACTTATCATAATTATGAATTTTATTCAAGAATATTAATTCAATTAAAATTAAGGAAGACTTTTATAATAACTACCAAAATATATAAATTAAATCATCAATGTTCAATGAGGCACTTATGAGGTTCCATTAGATATTGGGCTATCACCAACAAGGGAAAAACAATTTATACTCTTAGCTAGATGCTTAGAAGGAATTATCGAAATTTAAATCATTTAATTACCAATGTCAAATTTATGTTGTCTCACCCAAGGGGTGTCGATGACTGAGGATGAAAACCTCAAATTACTAAATAGTGGTTTACAGTAGGAATAGAGGTTTCATAGGTCAATTTAATATAAGTGAATCCAAATTTATGGAAACCTGGGACAAATTCCAGCGTGTGGTGCATCAACTCTATTTATTAAATGATGTAAGAAATAAAGATCAATCCATATAACACCGAAACAATTCTTAGGATGTTATACTCATCTAATAAAAAGGACAGATTTAGTCTAGTTTGGATGAAATTGATGAAATAGACATTCACCATAAAATAGGGAATATGAGCTTCGACCACGATAAATCATTCAAGAGAAAATTAAATAAATAAAGGATGAAAAGGAATCAAGAGATTATTAATTAAAATCCATATAGATTTATGGTATTCAATTCATATTTTTGATGAGGGAGTTCCAAAAAATACGATAATAGGTTTCATGGAGGAATCCCACAGTTCCAAGGAGAGACTTACAAGGTAGGAGAAGTCAATATATGAATTAAAAATAAAACATAAATCAATACGGGAATAAAATTTAATTTTACCATAAAAATGGGTCTCCAGGTTTTGCTACATGGTATGGACAAACAATGTACCAACTGGGCATCACTCCCAAACTAAGAAACCCACCTCCCACAACTGTGCCTCATTGTATCCATAACCATGAGACAAAATTGAGATGAATAGTTCATAAGTACTATCTAAGTGGAAATATCTTGATGTGATAGGTGAACTTTTTGTAAAAACCATGTGTAGACCATGTGGTTAACATATTTTCACCACCACAAGCTGTATGGTTTGATAGTGGGGGCCGTATGGTTTTTGAAAAATAGTCTCCCCTGTTCAAACCTCCCAAACATGATATTTTGAGTCTTGATGCTGTTTAAACTCACTAGATAACCCTGGAAACCCCCTGTCCATTAATAAGTCTAAATCAACACACATATGTCTTCAAACTCTCATAATTAAATTCTAATACTTGGTTCAATGACAAACACATCCAGTAAACACCAAAATTAAAATTCCCTTGGAATTTCTCCCTGGCTCAAAAATATGGTTCATTACAATGGTAAGATGATAATCATATAGACAATCCAAAATTGGTAAAAATATCACAATCAAAATTACAATAATCATTAAGTTTTAGAAACAAAAATAAAATCTCAAAACTATAAACATTTATCAAATAATGTGAAAATAATACTTGATGAATATAACATGATCTATAGTAAATTTGAGAGAAATTGGAAGAAGGGAAAAAAAGTTCATATCATTGTAAACAAAGATACCCACCAACCCATTAACATGTAAAATTTTTAGTTGAGCTAATCACCAACACACTCACTATTTTTTATCTTAGATAATTTATAAACCATTCCCGTAAAATTTATATATCATGAGGTATAATCCATTTCAAAATGAATAGGATGTAGGTATAACTATTAACCATCATATAACCCATCAATTTCTAGTCCACATAGAAACAATTATATCATCATAAAATTTCCCATATAATAAATAAAAGTTCATTAATGTATTGTCACATGCCTTCCAAGCCTATTACATTGCCAATTTTGTGTTAGGAATTTTATTGGTGGTGGTTTTGGAGGATCCTAAGGAGTTAGAGATATAGTTCTGGTTTAGTGGGGAGGCTGAATTTTAAAAGGGAATTTAATGACCCTAATGTGTGTTTTAGGGGTTTTTTTGGTTTACATCATTCATATGGGGAAGGAAAATGTGTGAAATGGGATTAGTTAACAAAGAGGTGATTTATGGCATATGATTTATCCATCATAGGGAACCAGGTTTTTCAATGGAAAATAATTTCCTAAACTAAATTAGGTTTTATGGATTCCAATTCATTGATTCTATGGAATTGATGATTTAAATATACATTTTACTGCATAAATGGGGAACCTTATAGCCTATATAATGGTTTCATTTAGGGTAATTTTTTTAATTGAACATTCACTTATCTTTGTTTGTGGGAGAAACTTAATAAATTTTGTTTTCCCTTATAGACCATCATCACTAACCATTATAATGACCCTATCAATTTACACATTAGCATTTCACATCTTTTAAGGAATTATTAAAACATTAAATAAACAGATTCAAAAAGACCTTATTAGTCTAGTTTCTTTAGAAACATGGAAACCTAATCACTAGTACCCAAGTGAGAAACATTATCTAGAATTATCTTCTTAATTACTAGAACCCTTCTTGGAAACAATAATAAACAATAGATATCTTTATAATATGTGGATGGAACCATATATAATAGTGATCTCATATGCACAGTAAGATTAATCAATGGAGTGATGTAAGAATAATCATGATCATATGGGTATGAGAACATGATAATGAAAATATAATAGCATAACATACATATCAAATATCATAAACATTAATTATGACATAAATCATGGTTTTTCATAAGATTTGAATCATAATGAAATAAAAACTAGAATCCATAAAAGAATAATATAAAAATAATACATGGAATTGTGGGAAAAAAATAATCCTATATAATAATTTCCATAGTAGTCAAGGAATCCCTGGACATTCGCTCATGGTGGAAAATGACCATTATTGAATCCTGATTACACCCTTTTCCAGACCTGTATTACAGAACCGAGTTCACTCCTCATTATAACTTTGTAAAACTAAATTGAGCCTATTTTTCACTCCAATCATGTATTTCTCATGAGATATAAATCTTTACCCATTTAATTTGAGATATATATAGGTCCCACCCATCTCATAATTAAATCATGCAAACATGTTCCACCACAAAATTAAAAATCATATCATAACCCACAAAAATGAAATGGGTATCCTAAACATGTAATCATATCATAGCCTATGTAAATAGATATAGGTTTCATAATCATTTCAACACATGAACAACCCATGAAAAGAATAGGCTTTCAAAATCAAAATCATGTGCAATAGAAATGGGTGTCATAAGAATCATTCCATAAAAACATAAACCATTCAAGAAAAAAATATGAATGGAACCTTTGAATCATTTACTAGAAGGGAATTAGTAAAATTCCACAGATTTCATCATTAAAAGAAAATAACGTGGAAGGATATTTGGAAAAAAAATTTATGAGGAAAATATCCTTTCTTTTTTGAACATGGATCTTTATAATATAACATACTTTTAGAAAACATTTTCATGAAAATAAAATTTAAAGATTATAAAAATATCTTTGAAAACCTTTCGGAAACATTTTCTTTTAAAAATATACAAATGAAATACTAATTTTTTAAAACTATTTCCCTTTAAAACGTATAAAAGGAGCAAAAAATGTTTTTGAAAACCATTTTGGGAAAAATTCAGTGAAATAATATAAATAATGCCTGAAATAATTTTGAAAACTATTTTCTTTTAAAATTTATAAATTAATCCTTATGAAATTTTGGAAATAATGTTCATCAAAATCTTATAAAAGAAACCTAAAAACATTTTATAAAAATTTACCTTCATGACTTATTAAAGAATCATGAAATTTTTTTGATAAAAATATTCCTCAAAAACATAAAAATAAAACTTTTAAAACATTTTGAAAATAATTTTACTTAAAAACATATAAAATAATCATAAAAACCTTTTGAAAAACATATTACATAAAAAATAATTTGAAAACATATAAAGAAATAATGAAAATAGTTTGGGACCATTTTATGAAAATTATTTTTAAATGTATTTACTTATAAAGTATCTTTTTAACCATTTAATGAATGAATCATAGTTATTATTGTTGGTAAATCCATACATTCCATATGAGATATGATGAAAATCAATTCTTCATGATAATAGGATAGAAATTTTTTTTTTCAGAAAATGATAAGAATATTCCTTTGAAAACATTGGTAAAATAAAAATTTGGAAAAGATTAAATTTAAATATTATCAGAGAATACTAAAATATTCATTGATATACTTTTTATAAAACATGGTTGGAAGGAACATGTATTTACAATAGAAGAGAGGGTAAAGACGATCTTTCAAAAAAACCATTTCATAAATATCTTATGTACCAATGAGTAGAAAAATGGTACCAATACATGAATATATAGATAATTACCAGATGAGAATAAAATGCATGAATTTTATTAAGACATGTATTTTATTATTTCTACAAAGGAAGCATAATAAAAAAAACTTTGAAAAAATGATGAGTTTGTTTTTCAATAAACTCTTATCACATAGTAACTTTGAACCATACATCCCATGTACAAATTTTAAATTAAATAAAAAATAAAATAAAACTAATGAAAAACTATACATGATATAAATTATCAAAGAATTTATGAACATCTCATATAAAAATATGTGTGCATAACATGGCATGTATTTCAATGAAGGTTAATTGAGACAAAACTATATTAACAATTTAGTATCTTTTGAAACGAAACCCCCCTAAAAGGAATATAAGTTAATGGATATGTAATTACTAATAAATTTAATAATTATAATCATATAATAAATAAATTAGAAGTATATACACCACACAAAAGTAATGAGTGGTGATCCTGGCATGTATATCACAAAAATAAAAAGTGAGATGAAATCCCATTACCTTGTGACTTGACTCTAGTCATACTCAAAAAAACATGCTATATAATAAATATAAGTTTATTATAAATATATAATAGAAATATATTAATATATATAATACCTTATATTGTTTTATTTTTTACTTTATATTACCCACTTATTAACAATTCTATGTTATTGTTTGACTTTGGGTATTATCTGCTTTGTTCTGCCCATGTGTCTTAAGTTGTTATATCATTGCTCATTATTCTTATATCATGATATATATAATTTAAACCATGATATATATATATAAATAATATTTGGTATATTTTAATTA
Organism: Viscum album; assembly: GCA_963277665.1. Lineage (NCBI taxonomy): Eukaryota > Viridiplantae > Streptophyta > Magnoliopsida > Santalales > Viscaceae > Viscum > Viscum album. The sequence goes on from OY728121.1 coordinate 1,967,715,097, forward strand.
TAATAAATTATAGAATATATAATTACTAAATCAAATACATTTTTCATGGATACGGTAGGTCTTATGTACGAATGAACGTTGATTCCATTTAATAGTCATATTGAATTAAAGAAGGTAAATGAAATATAAATATATATATATATATATCATTATTACCATAAATTATTTTTTCATATATATCTTATAAATTCACTAAAATCATCCTCAATAAATTCCATTTTGTGTGTGAATGAATCACATCCCTCTAAGGGGGCGGTAGTCCAAACTTCTTCAAACAAAATCATCATATTCACACAAAATTGAAGGTGTAAAGAAATGTATTGTAAAATAATTACAGAAGCCAAAATACATTTTAAATATCACATATATTATTTATAAATAGTGCTTCCATTATAATACCCACCATGATATTAGGTAAAGGATTATGGAACTAGAATACTTTTGTGAGGTGGAAGTTCACTGTACACATAAACATTATGTTTTTTCCCATTATATAGACGTGAGTGCAAGTTTAGATTGAAACAATATCATAAAATATAATATAAGATTTAAATTAATGTCGTTTTTATACAATAATGTAATAATGAATATTTTAGGGTATGTGGAATTTTAATAATATTAATGAACTCAAGGAAGAATGTAACTTTTTATTTGGAATCCTTCTAGTTTGCACCAAAGGGATTAAATGGATTGAATTCCATTGATGGGAAGGATTCTAGGATGAGTGTAAGAATTTGTACTGTATTTATTGGTTGATCTTTTTCAAGACAATGTATCTTTAAAGGTGTGAGGAAGTGGGAGGAGAGGAGGCCTTTTATAGTTGAGGAGGAGTGGAACTAAGTTAAATTTTAAGAAAAGAAATTCCACATAAATTTGTCCCATTTAAATTGGATCAATTAATGGAAATATTTCTCAAAAAGAGATGATAACATTGAAATATGTCCATAAAATGGCTCTAAGACAATTTTATAGGTCATTTGGGACCTTAAGATTAATGTGTAGTCCCTTATTAAGGTTAATTTTACAATATTAGTTGTTATTAATTTTAATTACTTTGGCTAATATTTTTATAAAAAACTATCTTGACCATACAAAAAATTATAAATTTTTATGATTCCAAATATTTTATAGATTTCTTCAAATTAAAATAAAACATTTTTCAAAAAATTAATTTAAATTTAATCTCTCAGTAGAGTCGAGAATGCAATTTTTGTTAATGTAAAAGGGTTCAAAATACTTCTATGTTTTTATATTGAATTTAAAAGTGATATTTATTTCAATGAAATAAATTGGGTTTATTTATAAAAACAATATCTAATTAAACTTATCATTCAAATTTAAATATAATAGACATTATAAATAAAATATAATATAAAGATGTTTTATATTAAAATTCAGTATGTTTTACTAATCATCGAAAGTGATGTGCCTGAGAAAAATCCCATAAATTCACCCTAAGTTAATTTAGATATCTGAAAATAAAATTTGAAGTTTATTTAATCAAATTAAATATCTAAATTTTTCTAATATTTTTATTTTTCATTGAATGACTTTAAAAATAGTTCATTTTAGAAAAAAATATTCTTAAACATATAAAGGCATTACCAAAATTTTTATCATTTTTATCAAAATGTTATATATATATATACAAAAAATATAAAAAATATTGGAAAAAATATTTATTAATTTTCATTATACTATGTTTAACATCTAGGTCATTATTATCTTATTTAAATAACTATAACAATGAAATCATTCTCTCTGGAAACTTATTATGGCGTGTAATGTTCTCCGAGGAGGGGTTTCTTGTAGCACAAGCCATGTCTTCTCTATATGAAATGAATGTATGAATTATTGATTTAATATAAAAAACTATTTCCTATTTTTTGTGAAATTAAAAATATGAAAATATCAACTTAATTTGAAAAAAAATAGTTCAGAAAATATTAGGGTGTAACATTTTACTACCCTTAAAATGAATTTGTCCCTTGAAATTAATCTAGGTTATCAATATTTTAATACTTGAAAGTTCATTTCATAGAAAATAAAATCCTAAAAATAAATACTAAAACTACCATTAAAAATAGAATGATAGAACCATAATGGGGACACATAGTAAGTATAACTAGGTTTCCACATATAAGAACATTGTTTGTGAGTGACGATTGAAAATAGAGGGGAAAATTATCCTAGGGAGTGATTTAGGTTATCAATAAAAAACATGTGAATGACCAAATAATTATTAAGTGACTAAAAGATATAAATTTGTAATGATTTATAAGTAAATGAGTTCAAAAAAAATTAAGGGATTTAGATATAATAGTTTTTATCATTATCCAATCTTTGAGTTATTCTTTAATTTACCAAGAACATATGGTAATATAATTACTTGGAATATTTATATAAACAAAAATACATTCATTTTTTTCTTTTAATCCTTATAATACATCCATTATAAAATTAAATGGATACCCAAAAATTTAATTTAATGCTTGATTAACTAAAATACACTTTTAGAGGATATCAAGGCCAATTATAGAATGAAATGTATAAATATTTATCTAAAACTATTCTTAAAAATCATCATAGTTAGTACATTAATATATAAACATTAAAAGTAACCCTACTCTTTCATAATAAATAGTTATTCATAAAAAATATTATTACATTAACTAGAACATCTCATATGCTAGTGGTTGGTGTGAAACCCTTATCATTATTAAATCATTAATTCAAGTCCCGCAACCTTGCCGATATTTTTTGGTATTCAGCCAACAAACATGATTTCATTTTATAAAACCACACTAAAATAATTTCCATGATAAATATGATGGAAAATATTTAGATAATGTTAATCACTAAATATCATTTTTACCCTGGTTTTTAATACCATATAAATACATAAATACTTCCTCTAATGTTTTACATAAACTTTTAATTAATGGTAAACCTTATAACACTTCTAAAATTAAAAAATGCATATATATATAAACAAATTAAATATTATCAACTTAACATTGAACCCCCTTATATCACAAATTACCTCTTTCTTGTCATATTACAATCATCAGAATTCTTCCTTATTCCATATATTATTGGATATATTCAATAAATCCAGTAAGTTGTAAACTTGATCCCTAATATCATGAAACACTTTCCAACAAGTCCATATTTATTTCCAAGGTAATCAGTATTGTCCAATTTACTTCTTCATATACCACATATTGTTATACAATCAAAAATATCATAACTTATGTAAACCATTAGGGGTTATCTTCCCCTAGTAAAAATATCAGCTTCTCATTAAATCACTCTTCAATTCTATTTGAAACATTGAACATAATCATTTAAAACCTTTGGGGGAAAATTTTATGGGAAAATGTTTATTTATTTCACCATTCATAAAACAAAATTATTGAATTCCAAATACATAAAAACATGAATTATACCACATTATTCATTATACATAACAAGGATACCTCATACTATGACTTAATACCTATTTCCTTTCATATTTAATCTGTAGTCTCATCATTATAATTTATATAACAATTACTCACACCACCTTTCGGATTATCTTTAAGATATTTCCTCTTATGAAATTGAGATTAATAATTGACATTCATTCCATACTTAAATCATTTAATTGTCAATGATACCTTAGGGAGGCCAATAGTCTCAACCATTTTGTTAACTGAACTCTTAATTTTTCTATTGAATTCAATTTCGTTGTATCATTCTTTTCTATCTTCAAAAAATATTCTTTCTCCTTTAAGACATTAACATAGGTGATTGTTTCCAAATTCTTGATACGAAGTGAACCAAATCATGTATCCTCTATGGTATCCATTACCGAAATATTCTGAGAACTCCTTCAATATCTTCCTTGGTGTGTCTAAGAGTTGGTTAAGGTATACATTGTTAATCATGTTCAATGAAAACTGATTGGCATGATCACAACATATTTTACTCCAAGATCATCCCACTTCAATGCTCATCAAAAAATCATTGATCACATTCAAGGTTAATTCTGTTCCTTCTAGTTTTAGAAATTTACTAAAATAACAAGAATAGTGTGAGGGTTACTTATCATACAATAAATCCACATAGTAATGATATAAATTTCCTATTGGATATAGAAATCATGAATCATTCCTTAATTAGGAATAATACAGGTTTATCCTTGGTTATTCATAGAATACATATATTTACATCCATTATGATGGTTCATGGAAAGATTGTGAATTCCTAATTCATATCCCATAGTAGTTTCAAACTAGGTGTGTATCAAGTTTTTTTCCCATTTACCAGATTTCTCCATGTGAGGCCCAAAACATCTTTTCAAAGTTGTTACTCCTAAGTACATCTCTTCCATAGTGAAATAAACTTATGTTATCCAACCAGTGATCTATTTATAGGAAACCACATACTATACGCTTTACCAAAGTTCCACCACATTTTCCAACACATTTACTCATCATTAGACTTATCCTTAAACATTTCAATATGGTTCACACTAAGGATTTTTCATCATAGCTTCTAAATGTTAACTAAACCGTTTCATTGAAAACAACTATATCGACCCTTGATTTTTACACATAAAAAAGACATCAATTTTTCAAAATACATAAAATAATAAACGAACATACTCACAAGGAACTTAATAGTCTGTTACCTTTGGAAAATAGAAACAAAGACACTGGTAAATGAGAGAGGTACATTTTATCACACTATATTTTTCATCACTAGAAACCTTTTTAGACATGACAAACTTAATAAAAATATTCATAACCTAGGGAATGAATAAAAAAAATAGGGTGAGCTCAGATACTCAATAAGGGTAAATAAATGACGTACATACGAATAATAATGATAATAATGGTATGATAACATGATCATGAAAATATAAGATCAGACTCAGAATATCAAAGTGAATAAGAATGAGTTATGGAATAAATCTTGTCAGTTCATAATACAATAATCATATGTAAATAATTAAAATAAACCTTGAATGCATAACATAGAAATAAAACATGGAATTTTGGCTAGAAGATAAGTATATATAATTATTTCTAAAGAAGTCAAGGAATAACTGCCCATCCCATAATAGTAGAAAAATACATTACAGAACCAGGTTCACACACCATTTTAACCCTATATCATTAAACCAAGTTCACTCTTTGTTTCAACCCAGTAATACTTGACCAAGTTCATATCTCATTCCAACAATATATATCTCATGAGATATAAATCATTACCCAATGCATTGGAGGGAGATATAGGTCCCAAACACCTCATAATGAAATCATACATAAATTCTCCACAAGGTCATTAAAAATCATATCATAACCCATGAAATGAAATGGGTATCATAACCATGTAATCTTATCATAAACTATGAAAACAATACATGTTTCTTTATCATTACATCAAAATCGTAACCAATGAGAAGAAGAGGGTTTTAAAAAAAATATACCATGGATGAAAAATTAGTTTCATATGAATCTTTACATCAAAACATAATGCATTCAATAAAAAAATATTAATGGAACCATGCGATCATTTCCTAAAAGGTCATGAGTGAAATCAATAGATGTTATCTAATATGGAAAATAACTTAGAAAGGTATTTTGAATTCATTTTTTGTGGAAACATATCATTCCTTCTTAAAAAATAAAAACTTTTTGAAAACCATTTTGTTGAATATAATTTTAGAATCATATAAACATTGTTTTGAAAAACATTTGAAAAACATTTTCTTTGTAAATGAATAATGGGAGCTTGAAAACATTATGAATAAAATTTCACTAGAATCTTATAGAACAAGATTTAAAAAAATTTCAAAACCCTTTTTAAGAAAATACTTTTTTGTTTTATAAAGAATATATGAAATCTATTTAAAAACCATTTTTCATGAAAAATTATAAAAGAATCCTAAAAACATTTTAAAAAAATTTTCCCTTGAAAACTTAAAAAAGAAGCTCAATAAAATTTTGTAAAATTATTTCCATAAAATGTTATAAAATAATCCTGAAAAATTTTAAAAAACAAATTCCTTGAAAAAATATAAATATTGATTTCATAAAATTTTAAAAAACAATTTTCTATAAAATCATATAATAGAATCCTAGAAACCTTCTAGAAAACACTTTTCTTGAAAAATATTTTAAAAAAATAAAAAGAAATCATGAAATAATTTTGAAAACAATTTCAATGAAAATAACTTTTAAAAAACATTACATTAAAATTAAACTTTTATATATGAAAAGGAATCTTTACAAAAATTATAGCTGGTAAATCCTTACATTCCATACGAGGTAAGAAGAACATTCTGTTTTCACAATTAAGGGTTAGAAAAATGCATTGTTTGGAAACATACAAGATGATTCCATTGAAAAATTATTAAAATGAAAAAGGGAAATAATTTCTTTTAAATATTATAGTTGAATAACACAATATTCTTGGAAACTCTTTTTTGAAAACATGGTTTTTATGGAGCACTAATTTCTTACTGAAGAGAGGGTAAATTCAGGATTTCTGAAGAACACTTTCATAACGATATTAGGTACCAAAGAGTGGAAAAATGGTACCAATATATCGATATATCATTAAAAACAATTATATACTAAAATTAATGAATTTAATTGAGATATGTATTATAATATTTCATAAATGATGTATAATCGTAAACCATTTCGAAAAGAGATGAGATTGTATAAATAAACTATTATAAATTAGTAACATTAAACCAAAATAAACAAGTAATAATGTGAAATTACATTATTCATCAAATATAATTAATATAAGTTGATTAATGATATTATGTTTCAAAGGAAGTATGTACAACTCATATAAAAATATAGGTTCATAACATGGAATGTGTTTAAAAGAATGTAAATTAAGACCAAACTATATTTCTGATTTGGTGACTTTTGTAACATAATTCTGATGAAAGGGAGATCATATATTGGATATGTAATTAAATAATAAATTTATAATAATAATCATATAATACATTCATGGGTGGTATATACAACACACAAAAGGAACTAGTGGTGAACATTGAATTTATCTCATGAAAAAAAAGTGAGATGACATCCCCTTACCATGTGTCTTGACTCTAGTCGTACTTATACAAAAGTCCTGTATAATAAATATAATTTTATTATAAATCAATAAAAGAACCATATTAATATATATAATACCTTTTATGGTTTTATTATGACTTTATATTACCATTTTGTTAATAATTCTATGTTGAGGTCTCACATAGGGTAATATCCACTTTGTTCTTCGCATGTGTGTTAATTTGTTTTATCTTTGGTCCTTAAACATATATCATGATTTCATGAATTTAAACCATCATCTAAATATAATTTATATAATTTATATATTTATTGTAATAATAAATATAATATAGAAGTATGAATTGGAATACACCGTTTATAGAGACCATAGGCTGTATGTATACATGAATGATGTTTCTGTTTAACAGAAGTATTGAAAGAAATAATATAAATAATATATATATATATACAAATCATATAATTTCTCTAAAACCATTTTTAATACATTATATGTACTTTGTGAATAAATCACATCACTTTGAGGTGGTGTTAGTCAACACTTCCCCAAACAGAATTATCTTATTAACACAAAATGGAAAGTATAAATATATATGTTTTAAAACCAATAAAAAGATTAAATAAATTATAATTATCAGAAATATTATATATAAATAGGGTTTCCATCACAATTCCCACCAAGGGATGTGGTGAAGTATGAATAAACAATCATCATTTTGTCAGTCAGTAGTTTCTTGTAGATAAAAACAGTATATTTGTTACCTAGTAGATTGAAGTGTGTGTATGTGTAGGTAAAACACAATGAATAAAAAAATTATAGTGTATCGATTATACTGATGTTCTTATATAATATTTTAATAATATTATTTTATGGTTGTATAATTGAAATAATATAGAAGAACTTGAGGAATAATTTTTCCTTTTATTTGGGTAACTCCATTTGGTTCTCATCAAAGGGATTCATTGGATTTATTTCATCCAAATGGTATGATTGTAGTATTAGGTTATATTTTTGTTTATATATTTGGTATCATTTTGGTTGATCCATTACGACTTTATAGGTGTGATGAAGTGTAATGAGAGGATGCTTTTTTATAGTGGAGGAAGAGTGATACTTGTGTAAATTTTTGGAAATGGAATTCCACCCATGTTTTTATGATGTAATGTGGAACCAATAATAGAAAAAATAATATCCAAGGAATTATTTAGTCTATATATTCCTATTAAAGGTCTCTTGGAAATGTTTAATGGTCATTTGGGCCCTTATGATTAGGTTTTAGTCCGTTATTATGCTTAAGTTTACCTTAATGATTGTAATTAATTTCAATTACTTTCAAAAATGTTTTTGGTCTAATAATAAGAGGAAATATTAGAAATTATAAATTATTATGGTTCCAAATACTGAAACCATTTTTACAAATTAAAATCACATAGTTTTTTGAAATTAAATTAAATTTAATTCTGCATTCGAATCGAAAAAGTGACGTTGTTTAAAAATAAAAACGTTTAAAAGTTTGCTATGTTTTAAAATTGAAGTTATTGAAATTTAATCCATGAGAAAAATTTGGTTGATTGATAAAAATATTATATAATTAAACTTTTAATCTAAATTAATATATAGTTAATCTATATAAATAATTTATATGAATTGTTTTATTATAATTCAATATTTTTCACTAGTCATCCAAAAATGATGTTACTCAGAAAAATACTATAAATTCTCATTATGATAATTTATAAATTATAAATTATAAAATGAAGATTCTATTACAAAATCCATTTTTAAATATTTCTAATTTTAATTTTATGAATTTTCATAGATGGACACTAAAAGAAATTCATTTGAGAGAATATTATTTTTAAACAAATAAGGACTTTACAAAAAATTATATATATTCATTATCAATATGTTTTATTATATAAAAAAATTGTAATAAATATTTTAAAGTATTCAATAATATTAATAATAAAGTTTTTAATGGCTTGGTTATAATTATCACATTCAGAAAATTATATTAATAAAAAATTCCTCATATAATCTCAATGTTTGGAGTAACATACACCAAGTCGGTGTTAAATGTCAAAGAAGACAAGTTAGTGTTGTTTGAAAAGAATTATTTAATACATGATTTATTAAATGATTATATTTTTATTGTTCTATGAAATTCAAAATATCAAAAGATCTACTTAATTAAAAAAATATTTTCTAAAATCCTGAGGAACTACCGCCTTGATAATTAGGTTCTAGTGGTTATGTTTGGGTGATTAGTGGTGATTTCATCCACCTTTATACATTGGATACTTGTGTTATTACATAATATATCCATTATAGTGTAATATACATTATTTTTGGTGAGTTTTTTTTTTGTTTTATGATGGTCCATGGTTTAGTTTTCATTGATCGGAGATTTCCCTCATTTATTTGTGGTTTACTTGATATTTCTTATTTTCCATATGATGTCCAAAAAATCAGAAAAGATTTTATGAGGTAGGGGTCTCCATTTAAACCTATTTACTTCCTCTTTTATTGTATTTAATGATTTTCTCTTCCATTGTGTTGTTAGTTAGGGTTTTAATAATGAATATAATAATCTAGAATAACATAAAATAGATTGGTATGTGAAATAATCACATGTTTTATTACAATAAATGTCTTTATGGATTTGTTATTCCAAATGATTATATTTCTAAAAATAACTAATGATTATAGCATTTCTCGAGTAGTAGATGATGTATTCTGATAACCTTTATTTACTATATTTTCACCATAGATCGAATAAGATGAAAAATGACATATATATATATATATATAATAATTTGATTCCAATGAAATATGTTGTGTATGATAATAGCCATCCTAAATAAATATTTAATATGATAAAGGCCTTTGAGTAAATTACTGAATTATGATATTTTTTTAAATTTTTGGGGTTTGTTTTTTTATTTCCTTGTGTGTTGAGTGATCTCATGTGGGGATAGTAGAGAACAAATAGGTTGAGATTGGGATGAAATAATAAAATTTGTGAGTGGTTGTAATGAGTGTGCTATAGAAATTTTTGTGGTTGTAAAGGGGCATGATGGTATATGTGTTAGATGGATTATATGTATGGTGGTGTAATTTCATGTGGTGGAATTTTTGATGAGTTTATAATTGTGTGGTGTTGGTGATTTATGTGGATTGGGGAATGTCATTCCTATAGCAAAGTGGATTGATTTCTTGGTGTTTTTGAGTCATTTGATGTATGTTGGAGAAGCTATGTGGTGGTGTGGTTTTGTTTTTCTCTCGGTTATAAATGGGATAAATGATTTCACTAAAGGAAATGAATAAATGAATGGGTTGTTAAATAAATTAAAATGGGATTGAAATCATTGTGAGGTAAATTTATTTAATGAATTAAATATGTTTTTTTTGAAAAGTTTAATATGAAAAGATTTCTTCATTATTAGGACTTGGTTTATACTTGTAATAACAATAAATAGTAGACTGTTTAATTTTATTTGGTGATTTATAGCCTATGGGGTGGTTATATGATGTTTTCCATATAGCAGTTTCAACATTTCTGATAGTTGATATGTGGTGTAGTGTTGTATTTAATGATCATATTCGTGAAATTATTGTGAATTCATAGGTTGGGTAACTTGTGCTATAATTTATTCAGGTATTTTATGCTATTTCCATTGGTTCCACACTTGAGATACACAACCTTACCAATGATTAATGAATCTATGTTTTATGTGTTTTTCATAACAGGATAATGGTGATAAAAATGATTAGACACCCCCTCTTCTGTAGTCATCCTTTCATAGCAGCGATGACCCAGTAGTATTTGGGTGAGGTGTGATGTCATTGCACATGTGTATTTAGGAGTGGTGTGATGTGTTTTACCAAGTGTATTTATGTGATGTGTGATGTGTTTTAATAGTTTTATTTTAGTTATATGTGATGTGAGTAGGTAGTGATGTGATTTCATGATATTTGTGATATACGATAGGATGAGAGGAAAATATAATTGATGATTGGGAATTAGATTAGAAAATCAGTTGGGAAAAGGCTATTTGGATCCTTTCCATATTATATTCGAAATAACATATCACTATATTGGATGTGTGACATTGTGGTCGAGCATTAGTGATATTGGTATATATTAGTTAACATATTTTGGTTATTGTTTGTTCTTCTGTTTGTTAATTGGTTTGTTATAAACATCTTTTCAAATATGTACTTGATTCCTTTGTTATAATCCAATCGAGTAAACATATTTTTCTCACCCTATATATTTAATATATTTTTTACATTCCTAGGGGAACTTTTGGGACAAAGATACAAATTTACTATTTTTGATTTGAGCCACTATTGATTCTATTAGCTAGAAATTATATTTTTATATAATTAGATACATATATTTATATTGGTTTAGATATATCATGAATTTTGGGATGGTTATGGAGTTTATTTTCTATACTATATACTAGAGTTGATTGGTCGTTCATTATCATATCCCTCTATTACATTTATATTAGAGGGAAAGTCCACCAATTTGTGATATTTTTATAACCTTATAGATTTTTTCGAACTAATAGCCCACTAAAGGTGGGACTCATGGGTCCTTATCTATCTTCCATCATTTCAGAATTTTTAAGTGTATTTAGGGAGGGTGGGTTCAAGAATGAGTGATATTAGATGGTATTTTGTCATTATATAGGGTTTATTTTGGAGTTAGTCACTGTTAGGATTTCATGGGTTGGTTGATAAATGATACATATTGATCTCAATGTGTGACATAGTATCAGGAGGATGGCTAGGAGAATGGATTTTGTGGTCCTATTCTAATCTGATTCAGAAATTAAGAGTTTGTATAATGACCACATTTGGTGGACCTATTTTTGGTAAAATATCATGGAGAGGTATGTACATAATGATTGATTGTTCCCATTTTAGAAATGGGTTATTTTTTAATGTCAATTAAATAAATGAATTTAAAAAATAAACATGAAAAAATACCATGTTCCCGATAATATGATGTTATTTATCATTTTCATGAACTGATAATGGATTTCAATCCTGATAGGTACATGATGCAGAGGTTTATCATGCTTATATGGTTGATAATTTGAGGGTTGAAAAGAGAGGGGAGGTTGAGGTATGGAAGTAGTATTTTAATTTCTTTTAGATGAATAATTTGAGAAAGTATATAGAGAGTTTCACTAATATGGATATAGAGCACTGGTTGGAAGATCATGAGATCAATTTCAACAATTTTTTATAGAGGGTTGATTTTGGAGTTCCATTTCTATTTATTCATATGTTGTGGGAAATAATTATTTTCTATAAGATATTTATTTTTTAGAGTAATGAAGAAGAAGTGTTGTGTCCAAAAATTTAGAGGGACTTCTGAGATGAATTCATATCATTGATGATGAGGGAAGCCAAGTGGTATGAGTTTATCTTTATTCAGAAGGGGATATTTTGAGGGCGTGGTCTTGGTATGAGGTCAAATGACCTCATACAGCTTTCTACAAATTTTCTTCTAGATGAGGAGTCCAGAGTGAAGTATATGGAGGAGGATTTATGCCCAATGATCTGGTATGTGGTCACACCTTCTACGCTCCTATGAGTCTGTATTGGAAGAGAAATGAATATGTTTAAAAGATGATTCTTATGTTGGTATTTTAAACATATGATATTGGATATATTATCATATAGAAGAGTAGGGCTTCCGGAAGTGGGTCAAAAACATTCAGACTTTCATGGTATTGATCAGTGGGGAACTGACTAAGAAATAACATTTGACATCCCTATAGAGTTGGTAGCTTCTAAGAAATATATAGTTGGTTTCCTTTTTCATGATTTATCTATATGGGAATATGGAACAACTAGGACTGATTTCTATCCTCTTAGAGAATCTAGTATTAGGTGGATGTTCAAACAGCTTTTTAATTGAAATAATAGTTGCATTTGGGGTAATTTCAGATGTATGAACCTCCGGTTGTTGGTCAATGGAAAAATATATATACTATTAAGAGAAATAATATTCATGGTGGTACTACTAAATAGGTTCCTTATCTATATAATGGACATGTAGGTTGAAAATAGAGACATATAGGAGATGGGTTTGGTCAGCTGAACCTGTTAAAGATTGAAACACTTGTAGAGTGGGTTGTTTTCTATGGAACTATCAGTTATCATCTACTCTCTTTTTAGGATTTGTTTTATTTAGGATCCTCATAATCATTTTTTCCTAATTCTTTAGTCCATATTATGGTAATATATGAGGAAATATATCAAGTACACATAGTGTTTTCTACATAATTTAGAGGATAATAAATTATATTTGATCTGTGGAATGGGAGTAGGATGGTGATGGGGAGGCACCGGTAAGTGGGAGAATTGTTTTTATTTCTAATATAACTATAAAATGTTGTTCTTAGTATATATTGTTTTTATTCCATCTAAGCAATCATAGGATACATGTTGGGTAGTTTTTTTATTTTCTCCTATGTAGGTCAAATTAGAGGGATTCATTAGTGAGTGAGGTAATTGGATGGGGTTTTGAAAATTCTAGAATAAATTAGCTTAGTTGAAAAATAATTTAGTGAAATATTAGGTAGGGTATTTTTTTTTCAGGAATGTGAGGGATTACTATGATGTTTTTTTTCAAATGATGTCATGCTAAAACCCCCTTAACTTCATGTTGATTTTGGGATAGAATTGAAACTGTAAAGATCTCTAATTTTGATTGATTCTTGTCGAATATAGAGTATTGATTTGTGAGAGTTTAGGATATAGTTAGATGATAATATTCACATGGGTACCATATGACTTTTTATTCCTCTTTAGGGTGCTCCAAATTGTTTCCCTATGAAGTTTGATAGTGGTATATAGTTTTGTACATACTACCTGAGGTTGAATTAGTTATCAGTCATGATAACATAAACCTGATACAAGAATTATGATATATTTGACCAACTGATAGGGTCTAGTTGATTTTCATTGATTGATCTATAATTTTTATGTCACTAGTTAGTTTAGAAGGTAGATGACATGATAAAAATTTCATCCAGGTGAGGGTTTTGGCACCTCATGTTTGTGGTTACATCATTTGAAATCTGAATGAACAATATATGCTCATGGTACTCATGAAATCTATCCACAATTAGTTCCTAGATATTGTTTTAATCATTATCAATGATTATAATTTCATATACTTATGGTTAGACGAGTATAATATTGAGAATCATAGTGGGTTTTGGGTATTTTTACAACACTAGCTCTTCAAAAAGATAACCAATTTCAAGTTATGGATGTATGAGGTATTCATCCAGGGATATTTAGTTCCAAAAGGTGTATTTGTTTACCTATAAATGGTTTTGGTTGTTTATTTGTTGGTATCTCCCAAGAACACAGTGGTGGTTCTCTATTTTTGTGATTTGTTATGTTATTATTAGAGGTTTGAGTATACTTTCTTTCAGGTTTCATCCCCACAGGAAAACCATGAATTGGAAGGGCCAAAATTTTGGGTGGAATGGTCAATGCTATGATAGGTTTGGTTACCCAATAGGGATGCTGGTTAATAATATAATTCTTCTATTTCAAAAGGATGGTGTAATGTTAGAGATATTCTATTAAGTATTCAATCTAGGATTGTGATGCATGTTGGTGCAGAAGAGAGAAGTGATCTCTTATATGTATAGGAAGTATGTACCCATCATAGTAATTTTTCCAAAAAATATCTAGAGTTAGTGGGTGTGGAGTTTCCAAAACATTTCAGGAATCATTATTTCATTGGTGAGCACTTAGGGGTTTTCATTGACCATAAGAGCATTAAATAAGTTTTATCTCCATGAGATAATAATCTATACTAGAGGTGGTGTAAGATGTTTCTCTATGATTTTTATTTTTAGATACATTACACCCCATTAAATAGGAATATTGGTTCCAATGATTAATGTTGGATGTCCCGATGGGACAAGGTTGATTTGTTAGCCAATGTTTTGGAAATTGAAGGAAGGGATACCAACAATGCATCATGATGTCGTAGAGAGTTGATTTATAGGATTTCATTTTTTATGATGTTTCTATAACAATTTATGTAGAGGTTGGATGAGTTTTATTGGGGAGACTCATAGGAAGATGGGTTGTGTGATCATATAGGCTATAGTGCTTCCAATAAGGATTGATCAAAATATGGTTAGAATAAAATGTCTTTCCATGGGAGATTGTTCATTCCAAATGAGATATAAGCATGAGTTATTCATAAACTATAATAAAAACATGATTTAGGCACAAAAATCTAGCCAATGTTCTTTAAAACAGTTACTATTGGTTTTTATTTCAAGTCTATAGCCAAAGTTTGTATAGAACAAGAGATGTAGGTAGTTTTTTGAAGGCTACAACCACGTTTCTCCAAAATTAGGGCTATATAATGTACATACAGCCACAATTTTCATGGACATTGGCTATAAGTCATTTTTTCAATGTCTATCACCATGTATCCATGCAAACAACAGATATAAGTATTTTTTACATACGATATAGCCATGGGTTTCACAGAACTATGGAAATAGGATGTTTGTTAAGGGTTATAGACACGAGTTTCATAGATCTAAGGCTGTATCCTTCACATATATCGATGATTTACATAAACCACAACTATATTCTCTTTGTTATGAAGGATATTTCCATGGTTTTTATAGAATCGTGGATATATACTTCACATATATCTATGGTTTAGGAAAATTGTGGCTACAGGTTTCCTGTGTAACTGTGGGGAATAAAACTTCACAATGTAATTTGGAGGGAAGACCTATATCAATGGGTATTATTCATATTTCAAAAGTTATTAATGATATGAATAACAATATATATATATATATATACACACCATATGTTGGATGTGTGAATGTTGTAAGGTTTTTAGTTATACGTATCACATGTATAGAGATTGAATTCCACTTGGATAAATTTATTTTACACCTATAGCCATGGTTTAGAAGGCCATAGCCATGATTTTACACTGTGGAAATAGACACTATTAACATGGTCTAAACTATGGCAATAGACCTATTGAAATGGTGGAAAAATGGGTTATATTTTTCCATGGTTTCCAAAACATTATCTATAGGTGGTGTTTATATGGTTGGAACTATAGATACAGGTCATCAAAACCATTGATATAGATTTTGGCTATATTCATGGAAATAGGTTCCATAGACCAGTGGAACAATGGCTATAGTCTATAGATATGGTTTTGACCCATATATCCGTGGGTTTGGACCATGGATATAGAAAAATTGTCTCCTTGTGTGTGTTTCAATACTCACATTTAGTGGTGCAACCCAGTGTAAAAATGTCAGATCACATTCAAAGGAGACAACATTGGTGGTTGTGGATGAAATAGTTATTGGTAAAATTTATGGATATGTTTCTAGTTTCCCAGAAAGTTAAGATAAATAAGCATTTTCTAATAGGATTTATATATTAAATGGATGTTAATGAGTGGATGTGGGATGAAAAATTGTTGGATTTCATCATTGGGATACATAGGACTATAGGGGGTTGTGATATTTTTTGGGTTATAGTGAACGAACTAACAAAGTCATACCATTTAATGGTGATATTTCAGCCCATTGTCCTTGATTATTTTGGTGAAGGAATATGTAGATTATGTGTTTATGTTTTAAGGGGTACCAAGTACCATAATATATGATTGGGGTCCTTGATTTAACTCATGGTTCAAGAGAGATTTGATAAATGATTTTGGTACATAGTTGCATGTTAGCCCCAACTTCAACCCTCAAATAGGTGGATAGATGGAGCGGACCATCCAGATTTTGGGGGATATATTATGAGATTGTATCATGGAAATTATAAGGTCATGGTTTTCGAATTTTCCTTTGGTTGTATTTTCATACATTAAAAGCTATCAATCATCCATTGGAATGGATCCCATTGAGGTTTTTTTGGATGATAATGTCATTATCCATTCTGATGAAAAGTGGTTGGGGTATAAAAAATTCATATTCCTAATATGGTACATAGAAAGAATAATAAGATCCAATTGATTTCAGAGAGGACGAGGGAACTGTAGGTCTATTAGATAACCAATTCTAAATTTACAAGGAGGCCCCTAGAATTTGATATTAATGGATGTGGGTTCTTGAGATTATACAATCATCAAGGTAAATAAGGGTGTGTAGGGGGAGAAAGATTTCCCCCCGATTTTGTTGTACATTTTGTGGTTTTTGACTATATTGGGGCATTGAAATGTTGGTTATAGAATTTTTTGTTTCTAGATAAGATCCAGAAAATCATATAATTTTCCCATCTTCATCATTACCTTTGTGATGCCTCGTATGTTGTTTAACTAAGATAGTTTGATATTATAGACAACACATCATCTGGGAGTTTGTAGTATAGATCAAGGATCATAATGAAATAGTCTTGTGTGGATGAACCAAACCCATGATTCATGTGTTGTGGAGGCATGGTTACATAGAGAGGATTTCATGAGAGCAAGATACAAAGATGTGTTCCTAGTACTTGGAGATATTTTCAGTTTTCATTTCTCAATTTATTTATGATGTTTTTTGGGTCATTTATTTTTATGAGATGTTTTGATTCATTTTTGATGCATGTGTGATGAATATATTATTATATAAAGATGGCATAACCTAAATCATAACAAAAATGTTTTATATAATGTCATGATTGAAAATATGTGAGGGAGTCATGGGAACATGAAGAATAAATTATCTTCAAATGGAAGATAGTATTACTTGATTTGTGTGATCGGGGTAGTTCTGTACATGTTTGTTGTAGCTGTTTATGGTTTGTTCTGTGTGGATGTTGACATGGTTGTGTACATGGTAGTGGGGAAAGTAGGTTTCATGTAGATAATGATGGATGGTGTGGTGTTTCTTTAGTGAGAGATCATGTTGGGGTTTAATGAGGTGTTTTTTTGGTTGCTTTAATTTGTCATGTTTTTATAGAAGTAACATGTGGGTTGTGATGGGATCCTTGAGAGGTATCATGTGGAGTTTTTTTGGACCCCTTTATTTTTTTCAAGTTTGGTTTTGATTTTTGAGTACAAAAATCATTTCAGATATAAAAAAGTTAACATATCATGCCCTCCCAGCCCATTACCTTACCATTGATGTGGTTGTAAAATTTTTATAGGATGTCCAGACATTTTTAGATGAGTTAGATCTAATGTTGTACTGGAATAGGGAGATTCCCATCGTAAAATGGGGAATTTTGGAATAAATTTTTCTTTCATGGATTATTATTTTCAAGTTTTAAATCTTGTATATGACAATAGAGAACATGTGAAATGGGTTTATATTACATATAGGGACCTTAGAGAATATGAATAATCAAGCCCGAGGCCCCATGTTTTTTTGGAGGAAAGTTAATTAAAATCCTAAATTTTGGCTTATGGATAGTAACCCATATACACGTTGTAATTTTTCATTTTAATATTAAATTAACGTTGAAAATGGGATGAAATGGACTTAGTATAATTATTCATTTTGAACATATTTTATCCAATTTAGCTTTCCCATCTCATTGTTTTTTGATGAAACCTTTCTTATTTTTGATGTCCATCAAGAATGTTTTCCCTTGCATTGATCATTAATTCCTAGTGATTATGTTCCAGATATTAGTTTTTTGTTCGTCTCCCTTTCCACTATATTAATGCATTCTTATGTAGTATATTAACTAGATTTTTTTTTCATCTGTTTGGTGTGCATTTTGGTTTAATTTTTTATGATCCTTTATTTGGTTTGGGTTTATCATGGTTTTCTATTGTGTGGTTGAGATTTTATAGATGTTTTTTCTTATCTAAGTGGGGTGTAGTGAGTTATAACATCTTCACTAATGTAGGGGTTCATCATTCTCACATGTTTTTAGGAAATTGGAAGGGATTTACTTATTTTTCTTCCCTTGGATAGATAGTAGTAGTCATCTCAATGATGATATTAATTTGGAATAAATGGAAATTTGTGGGGATTTAGATTAATATCTTTTTGTACTAATTTTTTAGTTTTTATTTATGTTTTATGTAATGAATCTGATTTTACAGGTTTTATTTTTGGATATTATATGAATTTTTTAGACCAGGAGAAGAGACGACGTGTGATTCTGAGCCCCAGTGTATCCAGAATAAATGATTGAAATATTTATAAATTATTAATAACACGCGTGAGTAGTTATCCTGAAAAGGTTTAATAACATCTAAAGAGGGACCTCATAAAAAATATGAGGACCCCATTTAGTTCAAAATGATGGTTTTCCCCTAGCACAACATAAACATTATCAGTGTAGGGAATTTGTGAAATTAAAAATCATGGACATATAATTAAAAAAAGTTTTTCAATTAAATGATTTAATTTATTTTATTGGAATTAGCGATCTAATTCCTCTTTAAATACACATCCATGGAGTTTGTGTTAGGTTTAAAATAAACCTCGGAGTCCTAGAGGTTTTTTAAGGAGATAATTCATTGAATGTGATGAAGGAATAGATCATGATTGTGAATCGTTGCAAACAATGAGTTCATGGATGTCGTCAATGAAAGAGACACCATACCATTCTCTATTAATGATAAATCCAACCTCGAGCTAGTATGCATGATTTTTTTATTTTCATCAATCTAATTGATCCTAGTTGAACTTGTGTCTATTATATGAATAGAATTGATTCACAAATCGATATTAGATATATATATATTCATGGATTTATTTTGATCATTGTGTTGATTTTATTTTTATATTTTATTCGTCTTCAAAAATAGTCTGAGTCCGAATGGAAGAAGCTCAAAGTTCATTCCTCACTATTTAGGTTTTTTTATTTATCCCACATTTTATTTATATATTCATCATGGGTATTTATTTTTTCATGTGGTTTTATGGTTACATGGTATTTGATTATGGTTTGAATATTATTTGGTGAAACGGATCAATACCATGGGTTTGGATTGTGAGGGAGGTTATTATTTTTTTTTATAAAAATTGATGGTGAACAAATTGAGGAGTAACATGATTGTACTAGTGGGATTCAATTTTCCTAACTGCCACACGATTCAACTATGGATGGTGTGAGGAGATGAATCTAAAAAATATTGTAGCACCCCAAACATCTTATGGTATGTTTCTATTAAATACACTGTATTCATTATGTAGCCTATATTTCATGAATCACTGAGACCCTATGGAACAAAACATGGTTACTTACAGGAGATATCCATAATATAGCCACTAAACTTATATTTACCATCTCTGTGAATTTAATTGTAAAAATCTGATATACACGGTTGTGTTCAAGATGATATTTAGAGTCTAATAGAATTAACTTAATTTTTTGGTGAATAGTAATCTACCCTTATGAATAGTAACCAACCCTTAGGAATAGTATCTTAACCTTATGAATAGTAATATGATTCTTATGAATGGTATCCATACCCTTGAGTGTATAAATGAATTTAGAAACCCTAAAGATGAATATGAATATTCTAAGTGTTTATATATTTCAATTAAATAATGATTTAATTAAATATTTAATTAATCATATTTAGAAAATGATCTTTGAAAAAAGTAATTCATTTTTGGATTCTACACGTCGAAAAATTGTTAGGGTGAATTTTGGGGATTTTTCTGAAATACTTGAATTTTTGGTGAATAGTAAAATCCGATAATTCACAATTAATGCTAAATAATGAAATAATTGAGTCATTGATGATGATATGCTGATTTAATCCCAATTGGTTCTAAGTCACATGCATATATTACAATTCTTGGTCATGGAATACTCACTATTGGTTGTATTGAGAGGAAATAATAAATTAATGAGTTTTAAATTAAGAAACCCCCTCTCCCCTCCACTATAAAAACCCCCTCTCACCCCCCCTTCCATTCACTCCTCTCAAGCCTTGTGCCTTCTCAAAATTCTATACAAATACCTTCCCAACCTCCTCCCCCACGAATAGAAATCTTTGGTCTCATTAAAATACCAAAACCTCTCCCTTTAAGAGGTTCTCAAAGAAGGAAGTCTCATGAGGTAATTTCCTTTTTCCAATCCCTTCTTTTCTTTTAAGTTATTTTATTTTTTGTTTCTTTTCTAACCTACCTTCACCAAAATAGTATGATAAATCATGTAATTTACATGTACTATAATTTTTTTCATTCTAATGGTATATATTCCACTATCTTCTCTCCATTCCACTCTTTCATTTGAAAGAAATGAAAGCACCGTTTGAGATGTGCTAATTTAGCACATTCAAGGACAACAGTTTATCGATATCTATTATAATCTTCAATTATGGTCAGGAATCCATTTGTGTTATTGTTGAACCAGATTATTATGTAATATATCCTTTTTTTAGTTCTATAATACTTTTTTACAAATGTTATTAAGTTATAAAGCAAAACATGTTCTTCGTAATCAAACCCACCGATTAACAAAAACGGGTATCACTAAGGTCATATATATATATAAATTTGACTTCAATCTAAGTAACCCAAATTATATTTAAAACCATGTAATCTCCTAGATGTTCACTAATAGTTTATAAATTCATTTCTGGACAACCACCTCCATCTTATATATTTATCCGAACTTGAATATAAGAGAACCAATCCTTTAAAACCAAGTAAACAAATGAGCTCGAATAATGAAATTGAACCTTATAACCAATAAAAAGTCCTAGAATGAACTAAAAAGGATTATAAAAAATCATTTAAATATAAAAGAGGTTTTGTAATTATGAATTAATAATCCTAATATGTTTATTCAGGTCTTTAATAACAAGTCAATAACACCTTCAAGCATAAGGTACGTGATCCTCTCTCCCAATTTTATTCAAGAATCCACCCTATCTTGTGTGATTTTGTTTTTAATTTCTAATTACGGGGTATGTTATCTAATCTCCCCTATATAGCCCTTATGATATATAAATCATGGGATAACCTTTAATCTCTCATTAATCCCTTTAAAGAACACTCGTTACCATGCCGAAATGTTTGTAAGGGGTTTTTTCTCATC
The DNA here is from genome assembly GCA_963277665.1 of Viscum album. Classification (NCBI taxonomy): domain Eukaryota; kingdom Viridiplantae; phylum Streptophyta; class Magnoliopsida; order Santalales; family Viscaceae; genus Viscum; species Viscum album. The sequence goes on from OY728121.1 coordinate 1,967,737,222, forward strand.
TCACTTTCAATTCTGTGGGATCTCCATTGTTCACCTCTTATTTCTTATATGTGGTATATGTGTACTACCATTTGAAATATGTTATCATGGTTCTAATTATATTCATTATATTCTGTGACTCTTTTGTTGGTTATTAACTCTTTTTCATACGACTCAATTGAATACAACACGGTAATGAGCTTTGTCTCAATTTTCACTTTGTTGCGACTTTCTTAGTAATTGTGAACCTACTCTTTCTTATGTGGTGTACCTACTTCCCATATGATATAAACTTTAAAATTAAGGAATATTCTATTTAAATATCTATATTCTCATATCATGGATATTATCATTGTCAAATCCATATACCATTTTAAATACGGTATTTATTTTAAATGTTGTTTTGACTGTGGAAATGTTGATGAATCCGTATCCAATATTCTATACTGATAATGTAAATACATATTTCTCTTGTTCTGAATCTATTTATAAATAATTCTTTCATGTATAGGTGGGTTGGGCCCACCACATCCCCTCGATGCATCGGTAGGTATCATGAGACAAAACAGTTTGGCGATAGACCCTTCGAGTTTGTTTCCAAAAATCAGACGGGTTTCTACCGATAAAACTAAACCGTTTTTATGGTATTATGGTTCATGTTCCAGATACATGAGGTCCAATTAATAATAATTCTCTTTATTCATTATTATTTACTATTATTATCCATGAGGTTTTCACTATGAAAAAATCTATGGATGCAGTTTCATTCTCAGGTTATTAATGGCATTAGTTGTTCATTTATTCACTATTCCATTTTGATTATGTTAGATTGATTATGGTTAACTTATTATTATACTCATGATTTCACTATTTTTTACCCTTACTGAGCGTTTGAGCTCACCCCTTTCATTGTTTACCTCCAACAGGTTATGAAGAGAAGGTCATTTATTGAGTGCTTGTGGATGCAGTTTTTATTTTTCATTATGTATTCTATCTTGTAACCTTATCCAATGTAATTTATGTTAAATTAATGTATTTAGTTTCTTCCAGGATACTAAAATGATTGTTCCATCGGGATTTTCAATCCTTATAACCATGCCAAAATCACAAGTAATGCACCATCTCCAGCCTAGTGGGGTCAGGGTGTTACCGGTGGTATCAAAGGAAGTTTAGTAGGAAACTTGGAAACTAGAGTAGGAAACATATAGTAGGGAATAAAGCCCTAAGGTAGTATTTGAGGATAAATTTACAAGAACATATTGGTATTTTGGTAAGTAATAGATTATGTGGATCTTTCAAGAAAAACATCCCTGTCTTGATACGGGCAGGTAGAGGTAGCTCTGGCACAGATGTATCTATGGGTAAAACCCAAAAACACCACATTGAGATAGACTCGAACGGGAACTCGTACACGACAACGGGCCTTGCTGCACTATTGGTTAAAACACTCTTGGGGGATATTCTTAGGATAATTCATATTTTCTTTACAAGAAATTATTAAGGGGTTGAATGTAAATTTTACCTCAGAGAAACCATGTTTATAAGATTATCTATGCATAGAAATTAAATCTATGTTGAGTGATTTTCTATTTAATATTCATAAACTAATCTAGTTTATCCCATTATTTAGAAATAGCATCTAATGGAAGAAGGGGAATCAATACTTGTGGGAAAGGTAGGGATCTACCTACTGATCAATTAAACACATTCTTTGTTGGAGAAGATCAGATCATGACTATATTGGGATAACTTACTCAAGTTGTAATGAATAACCATTCCACACTGGTGTTGGATCGTTTAATGTGGAAGAAGCCCCCATCTTTCATGGGGACTACTAATCCAGTGGTATCTGAGTAGTGGATCAAGTCACTTGAGAAGATATTCATGGCATTAAGATGCAATGAGAATAAGAGGGTGGTGCTGGCAGTATATTGTCGCAAGGGTGACGCTGACCAATGGTGGTCCCTAATTCAGAATACCATGGAGGAAGAAAAAATAGAAGATATGGAATGGAGGAATTTTAAGGGAATATTATTTGAAAAATATTTCCCTCATGGGCAACGAACTGAAATGAAGAGAAAATTCCTTAGCTTAAAACAAAGGGAAGAAGACAGTGTTGCAGAGTATGAGGCTACTTTTACAAGGCTGGCCAGGTATGCCGTAGATTACATACATGACTCGGCAGACAAGATTGATCATTTATTTGAAGGTCTTAAGCCAAGTCTTTAGAGGGCATTGGATTCTCAAACATTTTCATTATATGATGGAATTGTATCAAGTTCCATCAAAACAGAGAGGGGATTTGATAGATCATATGTTTTCAAAGGAAATGAAGATAACAAGCAGTACTCGGATAAAAAAGGAAATGGAGAAGCACCAAGGAATATAAAGGGAACAAATAGTTTCCCATTATGTGAGAATTGTGGAAAAAATCATCTCAAGAAATGCATGAATGGCATGGGATTCTGCTATAACTGTGGAGAAAAGGGTCATCGATCTGATTAATGCAAGCGGAAGAAACAATTCAATGATGTTCAATGCTAAAATTGAAAAGAGATGGGACGCTATGCAAATGAGATTCCTAAATGCCAAGGAAAATTGAGTCAGAAAATGCGAAGAGATCAAGGGAGAGCTTATGCGATTACAACCGTAGGGGTCGATGTTCCTAATGATGTGGTGGCAGGTACTTTAATTGTTTCTTCAAACATAGCCAACACCTTATTGGATTCTCGATCATTGCCTTCATTTATATCTTCTATGTTTTCCAAGAAAATTAGATATGTCCAATTTGATTTAATAAAGGAGTTTTCAGTCAAAACTCTTGGGGATCTATCATTGCAACAAAGGCATGTCGACTAGTCCCCCTCAATTCACCCAAACGTGCTTTAGTTGCTAACCTTGTCATCATACCAATGACTGAATTTGATATATTTATCGGCATGGATTGGATGTAAAATTATGATGCGAAGATTTATTGTAAGAATATGGACGTTACATTTTTTGAAAATGGTGTAGAATCCCTTGTATTTAGGGTAGAAACATCGCCACCTGATTCTTATCGAGAACCACCCCCAGTAGCTCTGCTGAATGAAATACATAGAGAGGAAGATAAACCAACATCTATGGGTGGGGAAATAAATATTAAAATTGAAGACGTTCACATGGTTCAAGAGTACATTGATGTATTTACAGAGGATTTACCCAGACACCCTCCAGAGAGTGAAGTTGAGTTCTCTATTGATTTAATTCCTGGTGTGAGACCAATATCAAAGAACCACTATATAGTGGCCACTGTGGAGTTAGTGGAGGTAAAGAAACAACTGGTGTATTTGAGTGAAAAAGGATTTATTTGACCTAGTGATTCTCTATGGGGAGCCCCGATCCTGTTTTTGAAGAAGAAAGATTGATCCATGAGGCTATGCATTGATTATATGGAACTCAATGCTATTACAATAAAGAATAAGTATCCCAGACCTCAGATTGATGATTTATTTGATCAACTCCATGGAGACCAATAAATTTTGAAGATTGAACTTTGGTTCGGATATCATCAGCTGCGTGTGAGGAAGGAGGATATTCCTAAGATGGCATTTCGAACCAGGTATGGGAATTACGAGTTTATGGTGATGCCTTTTGGACGGACTTATGAACCCTCTATTTTCATGGATTTAATGAATAGAGTTTTCAAGGAATATCTTGATAACCTTGTTGTGGTGTTCATAGATGATATACTGGTATACTCAAAAATCTATGAAGACCATGAGAATCACTTGTGGATTATTCTGGAAACACTTAGAAGAAATTAATTATATGGGGAGTTTAGCAAGTGAAAATTTTGGCTTCAATCAGTTTGTTTTCTAGGCCATATTTTCACTAAAGATGTAATCCTAGTTGATCCTATGAAGACAAAGGCAATACAAGATTGGCCCATGCCAACAAATATAACCAAGGTACATAGTTTTATTGGCTTAGCAGGTTTCTACTGGCATTTCGTTCAGAATTTCACCTGACTGCCTAACCTGCTAACCAAGCTGACATGAACAAGTGTTAAATTTGTTTGGACAAAATTTTTTAAAGAATGCTTCGAATAATGGAAAATAAGATTGGTCAATGATCCAATTTTGACTCTTCCATCTGGAAGTGATGGATTTGTGATATACAGTGATGCATCCAAAAATGGGTTGGGTTGCGTCCTTATGCCAAATGATAAAGTTATTGCTTATGCACCAAGACAGTTGAAGACTCATGAGAAAAATTATCCAACTCATGATCTTGAGTTAGCAGCCATAATCTTTGCTCTGAAAATATGGAGTCATTATCTCTATGGAGATAGATGTGAGATCTATACAGACCACAAGAGTTTCAAATACATTTTCACACAAAAAGAACTCAACATGAGACAAAGAAGATGGCTTGAGTTACTAAAATATTACGATTGTTCAGTACACTACCACCCGGGAAAGGTGAATAAGGTGGAAGAGGCATTAAGTCGGAAAGATCATGGCCTTCTGAATCAAATGAGGATTGAAAGAGATCCTATATTCATGGATCTACAAAAGATGGATATGGGAATTGTTAAGGAAGGGGAAAAATATTTTATCTTTCAAATTATTGCTAAACCATATTTATTATAGAAAATAAAAATCTCTCAATCTGATGATGAGAATCTTCACATGAAAATTAATGCTGTCAAGGATGGAAGACTGGCCGACTTCGTGTATGAAGAAGGAGTTCTGAAATTTGGGAAGACGTTATGCATTCCATCAGTACTTGAGCTAAAAAGGGAACTATTAGACGATTCCCATAGCTCAAATATATCTATACACTCGGGTATCACCAAGATGTACAGAGATCTGAAAGAATATTTCTGGTGGGATAATATGAAGCGGGAAATTGCTGACTACGTGTCAAGGTGTCTATTTTTTCAACAAGTGAAGGCAGAGAGACAACATACCAAAGGAGTGATGCAACCTCTACCTATTCCTAAGTGGATGTGGGATACCATTACAATGGATTTTTTCACCGGACTACCGAGGAAACCTAGAAGGAACGAGGAAATATGGGTAATTGTTGCTCGCCTCACAAAATCAGCACATTTCCTTCCTATATGAGAGGATTTTCCACTCGAGTGCCTGAGAATATTGTATATTAATGAAGTTGTAATACATCATGGTTCACCTCTATTAATTGTATCCGACCGACATCCCCAGTTTACATCAATGTTCGGGAAAAGTCTCCAAAAATCATTGAATACTGAGCTTAGTATGAGTACTACTTATCACCCCCAAAGTGATGGACAATCTGAAAGGACTATTCAAACATTAGAAGACATGCTGAGGTTATTATATCTTGACTTTCAAGGTATGTGGGATCAATACTTACCTTTGGTGGAATTTTCCTACAACAATAGTTTCCATTCTAGTATTCAAATGGCTCCATATCAAGCATTATATGGAAAAAGGTGTCGAAATCCATCTTGTTGGGATGAAGTTGGTGAGAGGAAACTTATAGGCCCAAAACTTATTGATGAGACCACAACAAAGGTGATGAAAATTCAATCCCATTTTAAGGTATCCCAAAGTAGGCAGAAAAGTTATGCTGACAATCAGAGAAAGGATTCAGAATTCCAGGTGGGAGATCATGTCTTTATGAATGTATCTCCATGGAAGGGTGTCCTAAGGTTTTGTAAGAAAGAGAAACTGATCCCCAGGTACAATAGGCCATTTCAAACTCTGGAAATAATCGAAGCTGTAGCTTACCATCTAGCGATGCTGCCAAATCTCTCCAGAGTTCATGATGTGTTCCACATGTCATTGTTAAAGAAATACATGCCAAACCCAACACATGTTCTCACATATGAAGAAATTGATCTGGAACCTGATTTTTCGTATTTTGAAAATCCTATCGGGATTCTTGACACAAGGGAGAAGATATTGAGAAATCGGACAACTCGCCTAGTGAGGGTTCTTTGGAGAAACCAGAATACGGAGGAAGGAACATGGGAACCTGAGGATACTATTAAAAAGAATCACCAACATCTTTCTGGTGGGCTTTATACATAAAATTTTGAGGACGAAATTTCTGAAGGAGGGAATAATGTAGCACCCCAAGCATCTTATGGTATGTTTCTCTTAAATACATTGTATTCATTATGTAGTCTATAGTTCATGAATCATTGATCCCCTATGGAACAAAACATGGATACTTATAGGAGATATCCATAATTTAGCCACTGAACATAAATTTACCAGCTCTGTGAAATGAATTTTAAAATTATGATAAACACGGTTCTGTTCAAGATGATATTTAGAGTCTGATAGAATTAACTTAATTTTTTGTGAATAGTAACCTACCCTTATGAATAGTAACTTTCCCTTAGGAATAGTAACTCACCCTTATGAATATTAATATGACTCTTATGAATGGTATCCATACCCTTGAGTGTATAAATGAATTTAGACACCCTAAAGATAAAGATGAATATTTTAAGTGTTTATATATTTCAATTAAATAATGATTTAATTAAATATTTAATTAATCATATTTAGAAAATTATTTTTGAAAAATGGACTTCATTTTTGTATTCTACACATCGAAAAATGGTTCGGGTGAATTTTTGGGATTTTTCTGAAATACTTGAATTTTTGGTGAATAGTAAAATCCTATAATTCACAATTAATGCTAAATAATGGATTAATTGAGTCATTGATGATGATTTGCTGTTGTAAGCCCAATTGGTTCTAAGTAACATGAATATATTACTATTCTTGGTCATGGAATACTCACTATTGGTTGTCTTGAGAGGAAATAATAAATTAATGAGTTTTATATTAAGAAATCCCCTCTCCCCTCCACTATAAAAACCCCCTCTCACCCCCATCCATTCACTACTCTCAAGCCTTGTGCCTTCTCAAAATTATATCCAAATACCTTCCCAACCTCCACCCCCACGTCTAGCATGCTTTATTCTCATAAAAATACCAAAACCTCTCCCCTTAAAAGATTCTCAAAAGAGGAAGTCTCAAGAGGTAAATTCCTCTTTCAAATCCCTTCTTTTCTTTTATGTTCTTTTATTTTTGTTTCTTTTCTCACCTCCCTTCACCAAAATAGTATGATAAATCCAGTAACATATATGTACTGGAATTTTTTTATGCTAATGTTATATATTCCATTTCTTCTCTCATTTCCTCACTTTCATTTGAAAGAAATGAAAGCACTGTTTGAGATGTGCTAATTTAGCACATTCAAGGACAACGATTTATCGATTTCTATTATAATATTTAATTCTGGTCAGGAAACCATATGTGTTATGGTTGAACCATATTTTTATGTAATATATCCTATTTTTAGTTTTGTAATACTTTTGTACAAATGGTATTAAGTTATAAATAAAATCATGTTCATCGTAATCAAACCCACCGATTAACAAAAACGGTTATCACTAAGGTCATATATATATAAAAATTTAACTTCAATCTAAGTTACCTGAATTAAATTTAAAACCATTTAATATCTTTTATGTTGACTGATAGTGTATAAATTCATTTCTGGACAACCACATCCATATTATATATTTATTCGAACATGAATATAAGAGAACCAATCATTTAAAACCAGGTAAACAAACGAGCCCGAACAATGAAATTGAACCTTATAACCAATCAAAAAAGCATAGAATGAAATAAAAAGGATTATAATAAATCACTTACAAATAAAATAGGTTCTGAAATTATTAATTAATAATCCTAATTGTTTTATTCAGGTCTTTAATTACAAGTCAAGAACACCTTCAAGCATATGGTAAGGGATCCTCTCTCTCACTTTTATTAAAGAATCCACCGTATCTTGTGTGCTTTTGATTTTAAATTATAATGATGGGGTGTGTTTTCTCATCTCTCCTATACTGCCCATATGATATATGAATCATGGGATAACCTTTTATCTCTCATTAAGAACTCACAGGAACACTCATTACCATGCTGAAATATTTGTAAGGGGTTTTTCTCATCTCACTTTCAATTCTATGGGATCTCCATTGTTCACCTCTTATTTCTTATATGTGTTATAGGTGTACGTCCATTTGACACATTTTATCATGGTTCTCATTATACTCATTTTATTCTGTGACTCTTTTGGTGGTTATTAACTCTTTGTCAGACGACTCAATTGAATACAACACTGTAACGAGCTTTGTTTCAATATTCACTTCGTTGTGACTTGCTTAGTAATTGTGCACCTACTCTTTCTTATGTGGTGTACCTACATCCCATTTGATATCAATTTTCAATTGAAATTATATTCGATTTAAATATCCATATTCTCATACCATGGATATTATTATTGTCTAATCCGTATACCATTTTACATAAGGTATTTATTTTGAATGTTGTTTTGACTGTGGAAATGTTGATGAATCTGTATCCTCTATTCTATAAAGATAATTTAAATACATATCACTCTTTTATTGAATCTATTTATAAAGAATAATTGGATTTAGAGGTGGGTGGGTCCCACTACAGCCCCTCGATTCATCAGTAGGTCTCATGAGAGAAAACAGTTTGGCGACAGACCCTTCGAGTTTGTTTCCAAAAATTAGACGGGTTTCTACCCATAGAACTAAACTGTTTTTATGGTATTATGGTTCATGTTCTAGATACATTACATCCAATTAATAAGCATTCTATTTATTCATTATCGGTTATTATAATTATCCATGAGGTTTTCACTATGACAAAATCTATGGATGTAGTTTCATTCTCAGGTTATTAATGGCATTAGTTTTTCATTTATTCACTATTCCATTTTGATTATGTAAAATTGATTATGATTAACATATTATTGTACTCATGCTTCCGCTATTTTTTACCCTTACTGAGCATTTGACCTCACCCCTTTCACTGTTTACCTCCAACAGGTTTTGAAGAGGAGTTCATTTATTGAGTGGTTGTGAATGTAGTTTTTGTTTTTCATTATGTATTGTATCATGTATCCTTATCCAATGTATTTTATGTTAAATCAATGTATCCAGTTTCTTCAAGACTACTAAAATGATCATTCCTTCAGGATCTTCATTCATTCTAACTATGCCAATATCACAACTAATGCACTGGCTCCATCCTAGTGGGGTCGGGGTGTTACAAATATTCTTAGCTTATATATTTTATATACAATAAAGAGAGGCTTGGATGAACCTAGACCTGTAGATTTGGGTGAGAATAGTGGATTTAGAAATATATTAGATAACATATAATTGGTACCGGGGATTCAAAAAAACCTTGATCTACAAGGATTGTATGTTGGGAATACACACTTTGTAGGACCACCAAGCTATTGAACTAGGTTTTTCATGGTGAGTTAAATATCATAGGCCATGTGGCATGGGAACATTTTGTGTGACCCTTGGTGGATCATCATGTACTTTTGAGGGTACACATACATGGATCAGAGTACACAGGCTCAGTCACGCCATGTACTCTAACACAGACATGACCAGGTGTACACAGAACATAAAGGTGTACATGGACATGGCAGAAATCGACCCCACTTGTTGGCATGGGAGAAACTCTGAAAACCCAAGTCAGAGGGAGGGATGGGATTCCAGAATATTCTGTTGTTCAATGACGTACTGTTGGCCAAGCATGGATGGATCTTTCTTAACCATCCATCATCTTTATGTGTGTAGGTACTCCGTGCCATGTACGTTCCCCACACGGACATCCGTGTCTCCTTTCGTGGCCCCCACCACAGCTTCCTCTGGAAAAGTATTTGGGGGGACCGAAATCATCTGGAAAAAGGACTGGGATGGATGATGGGAAATGGCTCATCTATCAACATCTGGACCGATCCCTGGCTTTTCGATAAAGATTGTGTGCATGCAACATCCCCCACTCAACCAGGTCTTGAAGACGCCACTGTCAACTGCCTCTTTTCAGACTAGGGCCTGAGATGGTGTGTGGAAAAGATCCAGGAATGGTTTAATTAAAGAGACCAAAGAATTATTCTGAGCATCCCCTGGGTCCCTGATGCCGGCCCCAACCATATTTTTTGGACCAATGATTCTTCAGGCGAGTTCACGGTGAGGTCTGGGTACAGACTGGCTCTTGGCATTCACTCTTGCGACTGAGATGAGGGACAATGGAAAGCGCTTTGGAAGCTCAACGTCCCCCCAAAAATTCGCCAGTTTTGGTGGCAGGTGTGAAAGGGCACCCTCCCTACCATGAGCCTCCTTATTTTCTGACATATGGCCAGTGCTGAATCCTACCCTTTTTGCTTGAATATTCTTGAATCCCCTTGGCACACAATCTTTCACTACTTGGGAGCCATGGAAATTTGGAATAAATGGGCCTCAACTTCGGATGCTTAACTGGACATTGCCTCTGACCTCCCCAATCTTCTGATGTGCTGGTGTTCCTCTTTTTCATCGTCTGATGTAGCTCCCGTTGCACCCTAGCCTGGATCATTTGGGTTCGGCGTAACGATTCGGTACTCCACCATGTTCATCAGCCTCCTGAGTTCTGGATTGAATGATCCACTTCATGGATTGAGGGATGGAAGGATTGAAAAGGAAACTTTATGACATGTGTTTCCCCCTCCTGTTCCCCTCACTGGAACCCCCCCCCCCAAAGGAAGGGAGTCTTAAGCTGAACGTGGACGATTCTCTCCCCCAGGATGGGCCTGTTGCTCTCGTCCTCCTGGCTCAAAATCATCTGGGGCAGATCATTGTAGAAAAATATGAACCGCATCATGCCTTATAAGAACCTCCAGTATCTGAGGCCTATGCCATTCTGGTAGGAATGATGCTTGTTGTGGAACGTGGATGGGCTAATATCATCATCAAGTCTGACTGCCTTTCAGTTATCAATGCTATTAACCACGATGACGCCGGACTCAAGGCCTTTGGCTTTATCATTAGAAGGATCTTCTTGCTGCGCCAAGGATTCTCTTGCTGCACCTTATCCTTTACCAAAAGGGAAGGAAACAATGCGGCCCATCAGCTGGCGGCCTCATGCCCCATCGATGTCAACCAACTATGGCTGGAAAATTTTCCTTCCTGGCTCCGCGTATGTAAGACTGCTGATATTTGCCATTAATATAATCTTTCTTTCATAAAAAAATTATATTTAGAATTACATGACATGTGATTCGATACCACATGAGCAGATCCATGTTGAGGAAGGCACACCATGTAATCTACTTGCACATGGTTACTCCTTGAATGAAATTTTAATGCTCTTCAATTCTTCATTTCATACCATTGTTGGTTGACTGAGTTCCCCAAGGTCCTTTCCCTTGATGGTAAAGTGTGGAATTAAATAAATATCAAATTATTGTGATCTTCTCGAGAGTTAATGTATCAAATAGAGTTTTTGGACTCCCTTGGTGAGACAAGAGTGTGATTCTCTATTATCATTATACCCAAGGTGTGGATTGATGAATCATAGTGAAATACTTGAGAAAGGAATATATCCTTCATCTAACCAGATTATCAATATGATTTTGGTTTATTTGGGATATAATCCCCAATGTATAAGTTTGATCTAGAATTAGTTCGTGGTGTCCCCCAATAGTTATGGTTATGACCACCTTTCTGAGTATTAGGGTCGTTCGATGATAGTGAACCTTCTTGGGTGGTGTCCAATGATCTTGACATCTTGTATACTTGCATTCAGAGATTTAATGAACCATGAAGTGAATTTTCCAAGAAAATGCATTGCTTTTAACAGAATCATGTGGATTGAAATTGGTTGTGACTTCCTAATGGCATGGTGTCACTATAGAGAATATCTATGTGTTTTATTTAATAAATAGATTATTTTATCCTTTTATTGAGTTGAAAAAACATTATTTTTGACGTTTAATGTTTATGTGTGTCCTTATGGGTATTGTTTTGATCACCCCAAAATGGGATTTCCCTAAAGATTTCAGGTCTAATGAAGATGATAAACCTTTTGATTGTGTCATAGTAGTGTATAGAGTTGGTGGTGCTTAGATTGGACTTGACAGACTATGGTGTTTTCTAGGGATTTACATTTGATCATAATCCTCACCCTTGGACTTTTTCTGACTCTTTATAGGTTTTGGTTGGGCTTGTATTTGGCCCCGTTGTCACATTTAGTACTTTATTAGCATACTCAACTCTGGGATTATATATGTATGCATGCATTGAATTAATTTTTATTATTTAATAATTTTATGGGATTTGAGATGTTTTATTGTGTATAGGTACATTAGACTAATTCCTCCCATATGTGGTATATGCTAACTTTCCGCTTATCACTAGCCATTGGCCCGTTTGAGGCGGACATGGGGTAGTAATGGGTCATACCCACATTCATTGGGTAATGAAATAGTGGTATTTGATAAATCAATTCATCCATCATAATGGATTTAGTGTTTTTGTTGTGGGGAAATAGTGTTATGTGATTTTGAGTTCATATTTCAGGCCATGGATTCCAGTGTTGGTTTGAAGAACAACATATCCTTTTACCTATATTTTGATCAAATACCTTTCAAATCTGTACATATATACATTTTTGTTGGAAAAATATTGTTACATGCATCATATAGGAGTGGTTGGTGTTTTACATTTCCATATTAAGTTAGCTCCCCCGATATACACTCTAACCTTTCTACATCTTGTTTATTTTAGGATGACTTAAAGAAGAAGAAAAACTAGGATTCCACCACATGATCATGAGGATGATCCTCTAAGTGACTAGGCTTTTGTAAAGAGGCTTGTACTAGAGATATAACCTAATTCTTGTTTACTAACATTACCACTACCCATTGAGAATAATCTAATGCTGGTAGTTCAAGGATATGATTCACACATACTAAGTGTGATACCTGAGTTATAGAGGTATAATCCTCCTATGTTTTTAGGTAAGACAGCCCCCAAGTGGCTGAGGACTAGAAAATGATGATCACTCTCATATTATCCCTTCTGAGGTCTACCATTGATCATATGGTATTTGTCATGGAGATTAATTTTCAAGTCTCTTCTAGGAGATAGTGGATCTCAGTGACTCAGTCACATGACAAGAAAACTATATCCTAGTGTGAAATTGAGTATCTCTTTAGTTAAGAGTTCATTCCCAAACCATTGTGATCAGTATGTATAAAGGAGGTTCTGTATAAAAATTATATATGTTTGACCATTTCATAGAACTTGGAGAGGTCTACGGATCTCCCACATTACAACATGGATATAGATATAGATATTTTATTCATATCACAGACCATTGAGTAGGGTATATTCCATGATATCCCAGAATTAGTGTTATTTATCCACATTTCCACATATTCTAGTATGATGGAGTGATTCTTGGTGTTGGTTAGCTTCCTGGAAGAGTAGAAACCTAATGTTGGTGCTTGTATTAAAAACCTTGTAGATGTTACGTCAGTAGTAGGAAGATAATGGTAGTGTTAGGATTCCAATAAAGTTAGACACTTTAGGAGGTGATCCCAAAACATTGGTTTAGTAGTTTAGGGATCTTATGATGGCTCTAATTAGATGAGGCAAAGGCAGTGATTCTCTTGCTACAGTCACCGACTTCTATCTTGGGATTGTCTGACCCATCATATAGATGGCCGAGAGATGGTCAAGGCACCGTCAAGGCGGAGACATAGGATGGAGAATGGTGGTCTATAGAGTGTATGAAGTAAAATGGGGTATTTAAGAGAATAATGAGGTGTTAAAAGGTTTGAACTATGACCACAACCACCCCTATGAAGACAATTCTAGATTTAGATTGGTAGTGCTCAAGGATGAGGCCAACTGATGGCTAAAGAGTCCTACAACCATACATCTATAGGGATGATTTGAGCTCTGATCAGTTTATTATTTACATGAGATACAATATTGATATACATAAGAGTGATTCATTTCATTCTTTACACTTATCTCTTTCATAACTTATAGATTCTGGTTTATCCTTTTTCTGGATGCATGTTGTTGGAGACTCTAAAAAGTGATTACTCAGCAATTTCACACATGTAAAAATAGTGTGATCTAAAAAATAGATTTTTAAATCATATTTGGGATATATATATAATAGTTATGGGTAATAATGAGATCATTTTAGTTATGGATGGGTAATCCAAAGTTCATTCCTTGATCGGTTGTTTTTGGCAGAGGAAGCATTGTGTCCGTAGTGATGGGAGGTGGTTTTCTGTTATGGTTGAAAAAAGGAAACAAAAGAAGAGAAGGAAGGGATTCAGCATAGGTGAGTGTATCCGATTAATCCCTAGTTATATAAAATAAATTTTGGATAAGTAGATGCTATGAGATACTAGTTTCATGTGGTGGTGGTGGACTATGAGGATGTCTTTCTAGGGGAAGTTCTAGGTTTACCTTTCCACTAAGAGCTAGAATTATACATGGACTTGTATCTAAGGATGAAACTGATATATATTGAATCATATCATATGGATCACACAATGATTTGTGAGTTCATGCTATAGTTATATGATTTTTGGGAGAATGGATTTTTGAGTTCCAGTGTTTCTCCCTGGGTATCCCTAGTTCTATTCACCAAGAAGGAAGAAAAAAATTTGATGTAATATGTTGACTAACAAAACATGAAATAGTTTACAATGAGGAATATTTATCCACTTCTAAGGTTCAATGAATTCATTTATTAGTTATGATTAGCCTGATGGTCACTAAATATTTACTTAAGATAATGTTATCTCTAGTTGTGAGTACCAAATGAGGATACATTGAAGAGAAAATTCAGATGAAGCTACAATCACTATGAGTACCTGATGATGTCGTTTGGTGTGAAATATGTTGAGTCAATAAGGTTTTCCTTATGAATTTTTTCATTCCTTCTTGTTTTGAAAATCACAAACACCTTATTCTTAAGGAAAATTGCTTTTATAAGGAAAATTGCTTTTATAAGGAAAATCGCTTTTATAAGAAAAATTATCCTTATCATATTTTCATCTAGATTTTTCTTAAGTATGATATTTGGATTCATTTCTATTTTCTCGGAATTACTTGAAACATTGATATGAAGTATTCTGTTTTAGGATCCGAATTCTGGATAAGAACTGTGATAAAGTTTCACTCCGAAATCCAGAATGAGAACTGTGATAAAGTTTCATTCCGAATTCCAGATACAGTTTTAATCCAAATTCAGGATACGAATTCTTATGAAGTTCGATAACGAATTCTCAATACGAATTCTAATGACGAATTATCAATACGAATTCTAATGACGAATTCCCATTACAAATTCTGATGAGTAATTCCCATTACGAATTCTGATGAGGAATTCTCACTACGAATTCTGATGAGGAATTTCCACTATGAATTCTAATGACCAACACTCATTCTAAACTCTCATTCCGAATTCTCTTATTAAACAGAATCTGATTATCTTTGTTCTATACACTCTGAATTTATTCAGACTCTGAAAATTATTTTTGGTTAGACTCTGAACCTTCACTCCGAAGCTTTCATTCCGGTATTTTGAGTTAGAATTAAAATGATGTCATACATTCTGTTACACTTGTTTCTTTATAAAACGATGTTGTCCAATCTGTTATAAACTAACCGTTGTTTAAGTTACACGTGTACAGGTCCCTCCAATTTCTAAGGAAGATATAACCATTGGGAAGGAGGCCGACCTTACCTATAAATAGGAGCTCATTTGAAAGAGATCATAAGACACAACAACGGTTTTTGACATTGTTCATACATGCTGTTGAAGTGATTTCTAGAGAGAGATGCTCTTATTAACTCTCAAAGCTTCGTGAGACTCTGAATGTTAGTAATTACATTTGAGGGCTTCCGGGGATAGGAAGGCAGAGGTACCGACTACCTTGAAGTTCGAGGGCATCCTTGCTGAGGAAGTCAGAGGTTGCCAACTACCTTGAATTTGAGGGCTTGCGGGGATTGCAAGACAGAGACTCCGATATTCGTATCAAGGGATTACCCTGGTGTGGGTAAGACATGATTTTTTGAAAGTATAAATCAATGGACCTTTATCCAAGGTTGTTGGATACCCTTCTCTTTGGGTTAAAAGACTTATATCTTGTTACTTGTAGTTCTACTACTTGTTTATTTTCAGCTGCATATTGTATTGTAAGGAAATTATAACTTTCTTATACTTACTTACTTGTAATCTGTTACATTTAGATTCAATATGCTTTAAGGTAGAATCTCATATTGTAATATTTTGTTAAGTTTCTATTTCCGGAACCATATTTCCGGAACCTACCTTTAGAATCTATTCCCAAGATTTCATTCAGTGTTAGAGGTGTTGTAAATTTTCTTAGTTTAATCTTTGTTAAACTTAGTCCTTTCCTTCTCTTAAGGAAACTATAGTTATTCATAACTAACTTTAAAGGTTCCAAAGGAATTTTTAAAGTGTACAATTCACCCCCCTCTTGTATTTTGAGCATCTACATCACTATTTCGATCCTAAAATTGGTATCAGAGGAGGTCTCTGAAATACTTATACTTACGAATAAGTTTTTTCTTTCTCACCTTTCCATTCCAAACTTTACCATTCCGAAAATTCCCAATCCGAACTTTTTTATTACAAACTTTTTCTACTAACAAGTTTGTGTATCGAAGGTTTCTAGTATGGCCAGAGTCATTGTTGGTTCAATTGATAATCTGAATCCTACAAGACCACCAATCTTTGATGGTAATGATTATGAATACTGGAGATATCACATGAAGAATTTTTTTATCTATACTGGAGTAGACAACTTTGTTATGCTTATTGGAGATTATAAAATTCCTGACAAGGAAGTCAGAACTTTTACTAATCAGGAAAAGAAAGAATATCAACTCAATTATAAGGTACACAATACTTTACTTTGTTCAATGACTAGAAATATATATAGCCAAATTTCTTCTTGTGAAGTAGCTAACTGTATCTGGAAGAAGTTAGAAGTTACACACTTTGGGACTTCTAAGGTGATTGAGAGAAGAAGAGCTATGCTTAGAGCTGAATATCATGACTTCAATTTTCCTTATGGTGAACCAATATGTAAAGTTCAATAGAGATTTATGACTATCGTCAATAGCCTACACTCTATGGGAGAGAAAGGTCTAGATGATGAAGCTCTTGTGGATAAGATAATTGATATTATGCCCAATGAGTGGGAGTTCAAGAGAACAACTATAGATGAGAACAGGAAGGTCACTCAAATTACTCTTGATGAGCTATTTGGAACTCTTCTACAACATGAAACCAGAATGAAGAGAGATGATGACAACATCAAAAAGAAAAATGGAAATGGTACTGTTGCTTTTACAACAAATTCAAATCAGATGAAAGCTAAGACTCCTGAGAGAGTAACCAGATCCAAGTCTAAGAAAGTTATTTTCCAATCCGAATCTAGTGAGAGTGAAGTCTCAGAAAATGAACTAGAAAATCTTGCTCGAAGGATGAACAAGATAGCTGGCCAGATAAATTTTCAATCTAAGTATAACAAAAAGGAAAGGAAAGATAAGAAAGATGGAGAAGTTAATTGCTATGAATGCAAGAGAGCTGGACATATTAGACCAGATTTCCCTTTGCTCAAAAATAAAGAAAGGAAAGAAAGGAATTCAGAGAGGAACAGAAAGAAGTATTATAAATCCAAAGCTAAGAAAGTTCTGAAAGCTAGTGACACCTGGAGTGCCAGTGGTGGTGATTCTTCAAATGAATCTTCTGATTATGAATCTTCAGGACAGAAGAATCTTGGTCTTATAGCCAGATTACCTATTTATAATCATTTTCTTATGGCTAAGGTACGAAATGCTAAATCATTGACCAATGTTTCTTTAAATTGTAATGATAGTAAGTATTATAACTCTTCTGATGAAGAATCTTCTTCTGATGAAGAAAATACTTTACCTACTTATGAAGAAGTCTATAGGTTTGCAGAACTTCTTGAAATTGAGAATTCCAAACTCAATAAGAAACATGATAAGGAAAACTCTAGGAATTCTATTCTTACATAAGAGATATCAAATCTTTCTAAAGA
Organism: Viscum album; assembly: GCA_963277665.1. Lineage (NCBI taxonomy): Eukaryota > Viridiplantae > Streptophyta > Magnoliopsida > Santalales > Viscaceae > Viscum > Viscum album. Next base: position 1,967,755,189 of record OY728121.1, read on the forward strand.
TCATGAAAAGAAAAATGCTGATTTTGAAAGTATTTCAAAAAATCTTGAGGAAGTATGTTCTGATAAGAAGAAACTTTCTAAAGAATTAGAAAAATTAATTTCTAAGAAAAATGTTTTCGAACCTAACTCTAGTTCTAAAATAATGATTTTGAGGTTTAAAACTTGGTTATAAAATTCAAGTCTGAAATTTTTTCCCTAAAGAAATGTTTATCAAAATTTACCCATGGTAAGGAAAATTTTGATAAAATGTATTCCCAAATACGACCTTTAAGAAATAAATCCGGATTTGGTTATACCCATGCAAAAAATTTTTTTAGTAACAATTTTTTTGTTCCTCAAAGTGCCCCATTTTGTACCAAGTGTCAATGTGGTGGTCACTGGGCAAAGAATTGTTCCTTAAAAAAAACCCAATCCTTATATTTTCACAAAGTTTATTTGTCTAAGAAGATGTGGGTACCTAAAATTTTATTATCTGGAAATCTCGGATCCAAACAAGTTTGGATTCCGAAAGTCTAATTTTCTTCTTGATTTCAGGAAAATAAAGAGAGTACCAGCAACAACACATGGTACATGGATAGTGGATGTTCCCAGCACATGACTAGTAACAAAAGCTATTTTGATAAGATTATCAAAACGAAAGGAGGAAAGGTAACTTTCGAAGATAATGCTAAGGGAGAGATTGTTGGTATTGGTAATATTGTTCTTCTTAGTAAAACCTTGATTTCAAATGTTCTTTTTGTTAAGGGTCTTAAGCATAACCACATTAGCATAAGTCAGTTATGTGATGAAGGTTACCTTGTGAATTTTAGGAATGATAAGTGTTTAGTTCACAACTCCAAGGAAGAATTTATTCTCTCAGCCAATTGGAAAGAGAATGTCTACACTTTGAACCTAGAAGACCTTAGGAGTCAATATTTACCTTGCCTAAGTGCAATAGAAGATCATTCCTGGTTATGGAATAGAAGACTAGGACACTCTAATCTTAGAAACCTATGTAAACTCTCTAAGAAGAAACTAGTTAAGGATCTACCGGAGCTTAGATTTGATTCTTCTAAAGTTTTTGATCCTTTTCAATATGGAAAGAAACATAAATATAGTTTTAAATCAATTGGTGAAGTCTCAACAACTGATGCATTACAGTTAGTACACATGGATCTTTTTGGTCCAACACAAACTGGAAGTATTGGAGGAAAATACTATGTGTTTGTTCTAGTTGATGATTACACTAGATTTACTTGGGTCTATTTTCTATCAAAGATGTATGAAGCTTTTTCCTATTTCCAAAGTTTTAGAGCTCAAGTTAAAAATGAGAAAAACCTTCCATTGAAAACTATTCATAGTGATCATGGAGGAGAATTTCAAAATTATGATTTTGAAACTTTTTGTAGTAAAAAAGGTATTACTCACATTTTTTCAGAACCTAGAACTCCTCAACAGAATGGTGTAGTTGAAAGAAGAAATATAATTCTTCAAGAGATAACTAGAACCATGTTGAGTGAATATTCTATTGCTAGAAATTACTGGGATGAAGCTCTAAGTACTGCTTGTTATACTATAAATCGAGTTTTGATTATTCCTTTTCTTAATAAAACTCCTTATGAGTTATGGAATGGTAGAAAACCAAGACTATCCTACTTCAAGGTTTTTGGTTTCAAAGTATTTATTCTAAATACTAAAGATAACCTACATAAATTCGCACCACAATCCTATGAAGGGATTTTCTTAGGGTATTCCACAAAATCTAATGCTTATAGAGTTTTTAATAAAAATACTTGTACTGTTGAAGAAACAGTACATGTAAAATTTGATGAGTCAGATCCTTTTGATTTTAAACCACCTCAACCTACATCTTCGGATGTGTTTTCAAAAACCGATTATCAACATTTGATAGAAGAACCTCCTGATAAGGATAATGTTCTAGAAGATACTTCTGAAACATTTACCCCAGAAGACTTTCTACCCTATGTTGATGAACAGGTTTTACAAAACTCTAATCAGGTGTTTCTTAATAATAATCCCAGTGATAGTATCATTGGTGATGTAAATCAACCTTTAAGGACTAGAAGTTCCTTAAGAAATTAAGTAGAACATCTAGCATTTCTTTCCCAATTAGAACCTAAAAGCACTGTTGAAGCTTCAGGTGATGATGATTGGATCAAAGTAATGCAAGATGAACAAAATGAATTCGAAAGGAATGAAGTCTGGACCTTGGTTGAAAGACCTAAGGAAACATCTGTTATTGGAGTAAAATGGGTTTTAGAAACAAATGTGATGAAAATGGAGTCTTAGTTAGAAATAAATCTAGACTTGTTGCTAAAGGCTATAATCAGCAAGGGGGAATAGACTATGAAGAAACCTATGCTCCCGTATCTAGACTTGAATCTATCCGTATTCTACTTTCCTTCGCAGCATTCTTTAATTTAAAACTTTTTTAAATGGATGTGAAATGTGCTTTTCTTAACGGTTATGTTCAAGAGGAAGTTTTTTCTGAAAAACCTCCTATATTTGAAGATACAAAACATCCTGGTCATGTTTTTAGACTTACCAAAGCTTTGTATGGTCTTAAATAGGCCCCATGAGCATGGTATGATAGACTCACTGGATTTTTGCTTCAAAATAACTATGTTAAGGGAAATTCATATCCAACCCTTTTTATAAAGAAAGATAAGAAAAATGTTTTGATTTTTCAATTTTATGTTGATGACATCATATTTGGCTCAACTCAGCAATCTTTGACCGACTCTTTTGCCAGTCTAATGAAATATGAGTTTGAAATGAGTATAATGGGTGAGTTAACTTTTTTCCTTGGTTTTCAAATTTCTCAAAAACAAGAAGGAACCAACATATCTCAACATAAGTATATTAAATATCTTCTTAAAAAAGTATGGATATGACAATACTAAGAGTATAAGTACTCCCATTGGTACCTCAAACTCTTTAGATTTTGATGAAACTGGGAAACCAGTAGATCAAACATCTTTTAGAGGTATGATATAATGTTTACTTTACTTAACAGCTAGTCGACCAGACTTAATGTTCACAGTATGCTTATGTGCAAGATATCAATCCAATCCTATGTAATCTCACTTCAAGGTAGTAAAAAGAATTTTTCGCTACCTTAAGGGAACCATGGATCTAGGATTATTTTATACTTCTGGAAATGATTTTTCTCTAAAAATCTTTTCTGATGCTGATTTTGGTGGGTGTAGAATGGATAGAAAAATTACATCTGGAACTTTCCATTTCTTAAGAGATTCGTTAGTTTCTTAGTCCTACAAGAAGCAACATTCTATAGCACTCTCCACTGCTGAAGCTGAATATGTAGCAGCTGGAAGTTGTTGTGCTCAAGTATTGTGGATGCAACACACACTCACAGACTATGGATTGAGTTTTACTAAAAATCAACTTTTGTGTGATAACAAAAGTTCCATTTCCCTTAGTAAAAACCCTGCACATCACTCTCGTGCAAAACACATAGATATTAGTCATCACTTTCTTAAGGATCACACACTTAAAGGAGATATTATTCTTTAGTTTATTGGAACGCAAGATCAACTTGCTGATATTTTCAAAAAATCTTTTCCTTCTGATAGATTTGAATATATTAAACAGATGCTAGGAATGATAACCGTAAGGTAATCCTCCTTAATTAACTTTCTGTTGAAAAACTCTCCTTACTGTAATAAATTCCATTTCATAGGGGGAGTACATTTGTTTGTTAGAATAAAAAAGTTTTTCAAAGTTTGTTTTCATACTTTTCGGAACTAAGATTTCCAGAATGGAAATGTCCGGAACTACAATTTTCCAGAATGGATATTTTCGTATAATAAAACTTCTAAAATAGAAAGTTTCGTATTGAAAACTTCCAGAATGGAAAATTTCGTACTGGTATTTTCATAACGGAACTTTCGTACTGAATCTCTCATAATAAGTTTTTTTAAATTCTTGGAATGTGTTTTTCGTATTGAGTTTGTTTTCTGTACTAAGTTTGTTTTCTGTAGTAAAGTTTTTGCAAACTTTTTCTTTTCATAATAAATATTTTTTCGTAGTCATTTTTATATTACCCATTACGAATAATCCTCCTAAGTCAATCTGAAAGGTATGATTTCCCTACTGAAGTTTTCGTAGTAATATTTTACTTGATAGCATTTTCTTGTATTATGTTTTCAGATTATAGTTTTCTTAATTATTTATTTTAATAAAAACCTCAAAAATATCGGATTCAAGTTTTCTTGGGAATTCGTTTTCAACCGTCAGATCTGATCTCAGCTTATCACAACCATTCGATCAACCGAAGAAGTTGAACCGTCATTTCATTGCCTATATAAAGGGGAACAAAATACTTGTCCCACATCGGTTTTCAAGCTCTCACGTCCCAAATATCTGGCTCTATATTTTAAAGATGTTCCGAACTTCAGTTTTCTCCATTCCGAACATCTCAGAGGTCATCAGATCCAAATGTCTGTGGAGTTAGCTTCTCAAGAAATGTCATCCTTCAAGCCTATTTCACAATGGTTACTTTACAGAGAAAGGCTAGTCCATCCGTATTTATTCAACAACTATGATTCTCTTATTTAGAAGAACATTAAGTTGAATGGCAGGGAAGATATTGATGTGTCCAAACCAGGGAATCAAGATGATGTTTTTTTGGAGTTACTTGTTGAGTTCTATGAAACAGTTTCCTTCATTAAAGAAGATAATAGGGAGAAATTTTCTTTTAAGTCTTATGGCAAGACTTATAAGCTTTCTTATACCAAGGCAGCAAGCTTGGTAGGGCTGACCTATAAAGGAGATGCCGAGTTTATATCTCATGTGTTTCCGGATTCTAAGGGTAGCTTCGACAAGGAAAAAGCCTTGAAAATTCTCGGACTCTTAGATGACAAAGTTCCGAAGATTGCTAGTTTGCCTACAAATTTCGGGATTCTAGAGTTGTGGGTACAAGGTCTTATCGTACCAAGGAAAGGTGATAAAGATAGTTTTAAGAAGAGTAAGATCTATATCTTAGATTTCCTGATAAATCTAAGGATGTTTTACTTCATGAGGCACATTCTTATAACCAATGAGAATCTTAAGAAAGGAAATCTCAGAGCCCAGATCGTAATGTACCCAGCAATTTTATCAAAGTTGATAGTTCGATGCCTTGAGTATTTCAAGGAATCTTGAAGATCTAAGCCAAGGGTTTGCAAAATTTTGTTGGTCAGTGATGATACACTTAAGAGGATGGATGTGTCTTTCAACAAGGAGACTGGTGAGTTCTTCGATTTTCCAAATCAAGAAGAAGCGGCTCCGAATGCTGCTGAACCAGAATCATCTAATCCTGTAAAGAAAAGAAAGTTGAAAGAAGTTGCAGTTGAAGTTGACGATCCTAAATCTAAGGAAGTTAAAACCGCACCTCCAAAACCAAAGAAGAAGAAATCCTATTCCGATGAGGTTGTTGCGAAGTGGAGAGCAGATAAAGAGAAAAGGAAAGAAGGGGATCCGCAGTTCGGATTGGACCCTGCGGAGGCTAAGGCCATGAAGGAGAGAACTGCTGATGAGCTTGGAAAACAAGTAAAGTAAATGAAGATCAAGAAGAAGGTGACAGAAGTCGAGGCAGTCCAAGCATTGTTAAAATTTAAGGAGATGGTATCCAGAAGCATTCCAGTTCCGAGATCTTTCTCCTTGGAATCTCTAACTGAGACTCCAGGAAGAAACCTTGATTTTTCGGAAGAGATTACAGCTGAGCATGATGAGCAACTCGATCAGATTCAACAAGTGGAAGAGGAAGAAGTAGTTACTGAAGGAAGTGGTGAAACATGATATTTATTAAAAGAAGTAGATGATTATAAGGGGTCGCCGTTGGAACATCTGTCACTCCGAACTTCAGAGGCTGAATCATCTAATTTAGTAACTCCAGAGAAGGATAATAATGAGGAATATGTTGTTCAAGAAGTTGTTGATGATGTTATTCAAGTGTCTACTAGCGAGCCGAAAACTCCTGATCAAGAATCTATTCCGAAAAAGGACAAGGGAAAACAACTCCTTGTTGAGACTCCGAAATCAGTGGCTAGCAAGAAAAGATAAATTGGCGATTCGTCTAAAAGGAAGTTGGAGCTTATTGAGGAAGAAAATTCCCCAAGCAATGTTTCAGATTCGGAGTCATCCTCGTTGTGACATGACTTTGTTGTTCAATCTTTGAGGAAGTTAGTTGGTTCCATTCCGACCATCTCGACTATAGACTCATGATTCCAAATGCTACAACATGCTCTGAACCAGAAATCAGATTCCGTATCCTTGGTTATGGATAAGTGTGTCGAGTTTGATGCTGAGTTCAAATATTTTCTTGTTGGCTATGAAGCCCACAAAAGATCTTGCAAAAGAATGATGAGCTGGTCGAGGAAAACTGTACAAGATAAGAGGTTATTTGATGAGTTTCAAGACAATGTTAAAGATGCCTTTGAGACTGAGGACATGAAGATAAATGACCCGACTTCATCCTTTGAAGAGAAGCTGACAGATGAAAAGAACTTCCGGATTCAAGAAGTCAGAGATCTGAATGGGAAGCTGAAATGTGTTTCTCAAAACTGGAAGTTTGAAAAGGGATCATCGGATTGAGTTTGAACAGAAGATGAAGGCTCAGGAAGAAAAGATCAAAGCTCAGGAAGAAAAGCTGAAAGCCCAGGAAGAAAAGATTGAAGCTCAATCTGCAAGAATAGTTGTCTTAGAGAAGCAAGCTGAAGAAGATCATAAAGACCTGAAGAAGATCAAGACTATTCTTAAGGGGCTCATTTCGAAGGAAAAAGATCCGAAATAACTAAATCCGATCTTCTTGTTGTATCTTGTTTTCTTTTTTGCCGACATTTCAAATATAATGAAAAATGTGGTTCTCGTTTCTTTTGTTGTTATTACTAATTTTTCAGGTACTTTGTTATTTTTTCCATTCCCTCGATTTCTTTTTGATAATAACAAAGGGGGAGAAGGAAATGATCCTTAAGAAAAAGAAGAACTCTAATAAGAGTTTATCTAAGGGGGAGAAGGAAAAGATCCATAAGGAAAAAGAACTCTAATAAGAGTCTATCTAAGGGGGTGTTTTTTTATTAAAGAAGACTTTCTTATTCGTAATAAAATGTCACTCCAGACATATAGAATACAATCCTTAGAGTTTCAAAGCCTAAGGGGGAGTTAGTCGTATTCATCAATTTCCTTAAAGCTAAGGGAGATAAGCCTTAATGTTTTTCTTTCTTCTTAGAATTTATTTTTCGTAAGGATATTTGTGATTTACTAAAAGGGGGAGATTGTTGAGTCAATAAGGTTTTCTTGATGAATTTTTTCATTCCTTCTTGTTTTGAAAAATCACAAACACCTTATTCGTAAGGAAAATTGCTTTTATAAGGAAAATTGCTTTTATAAGGAAAATTGTTTTCTTAAGGAAAATTGCTTTTATAAGGAAAATCGCTTTTATAAGAAAAATTATCCTTATCATATTTTCATCTAGATTTTTCTTATGTATGAGATTCGGATTCATTTCTATTTTCTCGGAATTACTTGAAACTTTGATATGAAGTATTCTTGTTTTAGGATCCGAATTCTGGATAAGAACTGTGATAAAGTTTCACTCCGAAATCCAGAATGAGAACTGTGATAAAGTTTCATTCTGAATTCCGGATACAGTTTTAATCCAGATTCAGGATACAAATTCTTATGAAGTTTGATAACGAATTACCAATATGAATTCTAATGACGAATTCTCAATATGAATTCTAATGACGAATTCCCATTCCGAATTATGATGAGTAATTCCCATTACAAATTCTGATGAGGAATTCTCACTACGAATTCTGATCAGGAATTCTCACTACGAATTCTAATGACCAACGCCCATTCCGAACTCTCATTCCGAATTCTCTTATGAAATAGAATATGATTATATTTGTTTTATACACTCTGAATTTATTCAGACTCCGAAAATTATTTTTGGTTAGACTCCGAACCTTCACTCCGAAGCTTTCATTCCGGTCTTTTGAGTTAGAATTAAAATGATGTCATACATTCTGTTACACTTGTTTTGTTATAAAACTATGTCATCCAATCTATTATAAACTAACAGTTGGTTAAGATACACGTGTACAGGTCCCTCAGATTTCTAAGGAAGATATGACTGTTGGGAAGGAGGTCGACCTTACCTATAAATAGGAGCTCATTTGAAAGAGCTCATAAGACACAACACCGGTTTTTGACATTGTGCATACATGCTGTTGAAGTGATTTCTAGATAGAGAGTCTCTTATTAACTCTAAAAGCATCGTGCGACTCTGAATGTTAGTAATTACATTTGAGGGCTTCCGGGGATAGGAAGAAAGAGGTTCCGACTACCTTGATGTTCGAGGGCTTCCTTGCTGAGGAAGACAGAGGTTGCCAACTACCTTGAATTTGAGGGCTTGCGGGGATAGAAAGACAGAGACTCCGATCTTCGTATTGAGGGCTTACCCTGGTGTGGGTAAGACAGACTTTATTAAAAGTATAAATCAAGGGACCGTTATCCAAGGTTGTTGGGTTCCCTTCTTTTTGGGTTAAAAGACTTATATCTTGTTACTTGTAGTTCTACTACTTGTTTATTTTCCGCTGCATATTGTATTGTTAGGAAAGTATAACTTTCATATACTTACTTACTTTTACTCTATTAAATTTAGATTCTATACGCTTTAAGGTAGAATCTCATATTGTAATCTTTCGTTAAGTTTCTATTTCCGGAACCATATTTCCGGAACCTACCTTCGGAATCTATTCCCAAGTTTTCATTCGGTGTTAGAGGTGTTGTGAATTTTCTTCGTTTAATCTTTGTTAAACTTAGTCCTTTCCTACTCTTAAGGAAAATATAGTTATTCATAACTAACTTTAAAGGTTCCAAAATAATTTTTAAAGTGTACAATTGACACCCCCTCTTGTATTTTGAGCATCTAAATCACTATTTAGATCCTAAAAAATATTCCATATAAGAGTTCTTGGTAATCATAAACTACATATTTGAACCATTCATAGATATGTTTTTCGTATTCATCATCGATGATATCATATATTACACAGCATTTGAAGAAGATCATGCGAGACACTTGTCGATAATTTGAGACACACTATGAGAGAACTAGAATTTTATGAAGCTCTCAAAGTGTATGTTTTAAAATTGTGAGCTCCACCTCCAGGGAAACATTATCATAATGTTATGTGTATCAGCAGACCTAATGAATGTTTGAGGTAGTGCTTTATTTATAACCATCCAAGAGTGTTACTAAGGTGCAAAGCTTCCTTGGGTTAACAGGTTATTATCAAATGTTTCTGACCAATTTCCCAAAATTGGAAACACCCTTTTCAAAATTTAACCAAAAGAGGAAGGCTTTAATATATATAGATATGTTTTAGTAGCAATTTTATGAGATAAGTAAGATGTTTTTGAACACTCCCATTTCCATTTTTTCAGAGGAGGGTTTCAAGTACATAGTGTCCTATGATACATCACAGACCTAACATGAATGAATTATGATTTTGAGATAGGAAGTGATTTACTTTGGTTAATGTATGTTGATACCACATGAGAATAACTACACAACCTATGATATTTATTTAGTAGTGATTTTCTTTTTGCTGATGATGTGGTGACACTACCTAATTGGTGAGTTGTTTATCTTTTACTATGACCAAATTAGTATCATGTATTTATTTTATCAAAAGGATATTTAGTAGAGACAAAGGTGATGGATTTATTTCCTCTAAGATTAGGACTTATAGATTGTATATATTCCAGAGATGGTGAATATAGTTGTAAATTTTCTAAGTAGGAGATCTGGTTATCACTTTATGTTTGAGGAATCAGAAAAGTTATCCTCGTTACAGTTTTCCTTAGTGGATGAGATTAGTGATTCATATATATAGTAAATTTTTGTCACACCATTGCACTTACAACATGTCAGATATGATCAACACATTAATATTGAATATGAGACCTTATGTACTCATATATCCACTAGACATGATCCTATTGTATTATAAAAAGGTGGGGAGAACACTATCCTATTTAGAGGATAGATGATGGTACCCTTCTCCATTGTGAGAGTAGGTGATATAGGAGTTTCATATATCACCTTCGGTAGTATATCTAAGAGTGGGGAACATTTACAGAGACCATTTATATTAGTTTTGTTGGATTTTAATTATGTTTTGTTTTGTATAGTTTGTCTATTGATGCATCACATTTCTTCAAGTGAAGGATACACAGTAGGTTATAGTGGGTTTAGCTCAATGATTTGAGGTGCCAGAGTGGAAGTGGGATGGGATATCCCTAGAATTCGTGATGGGGGTACCATGTATGTTGAGGGGACAAGATTCCATCGGGGTTATCACAGACTGAATCAACAAGTCATCCCACTTCCTATCTAATTGAAATTGGAGTTCACTAGGGATATTGGGACAACTCTATGTTCAGGAGATAGTCCCACTATATGGAGTACCATCATTGATTATTTTATAACATGATGTGTGTTACACATCTAAATTATGGGGAGAATAACATGGGACCAATGAGACTTTGTTATGTTTGAGCACAATGTTTAACCCTGAAAAAAATGGCCATTCTTAGTAGACCATTCAATTCTTGGAAGATTTGTCATGGGATGGAATGATGAACATTCGACATATTTGGGAGGATCATCTACCCTTGGTGGAGTTTTTGAACAAAAATATCTACCATTATACAATTATTATGGATCCCTTTGAGGATTTTTATGGGATACCCTTCATTTCACCACTACGGTGCACTAATCTAAGAAAGTCATAACTCATGGGGCTGGAGTTAGTGTGATCTGCAATAGAGAAGGTCAGAATCATCCAGGAGTAGATAACAAATGAAAATATCTCTCATAATTATTATGTGAACTGAAGATGGAGACCTCTAGAGTTCCAGGAGGGATACATTGTCTTTCAAAGGGTCTCACCATGATTGGATTGATGTTATTTGGTCGTAGGTTCATGATTTCTCCATGATTCATTGGCACGTTCTAGATAAAACATAGAGTTAGAGATGGGGGATTTTTTCAAGCTCTACTACAATAGTTAGACCGAGTATACAATGTCTACCACGTTTCACATCTAAGGATGTATATACATAACCCTTCACATGTTTTTTATTGTGGAAATATATAAATATGGGATGGATATACCTTTATTGAGTACATATTGGAGATCAATTATAGGCAAGAGGTGATCCTTCATGGGAAATCGATTCCCTCTATGTGTGTCTTGTGAATATACGTGAATCTTCATGAAAGAACCTATGAGTGGGATAACTAGATGTAATCACAATATACTCATCCTTTTCTAGTTTTTTTCTCTTTTTAGGTGGAAAATCCTTATGCTAGAGAGGATTTAATGACTGATATTTTTCATGAATTATTTTAGGATACAATAGAGATTATTTTCGAGACTAGACACTAAGATGGTGAGTCATTCCTAGTCCTGACAAGCCCATAATCTATGTTTTAAATACAATAAAAATGTTAATAAAATGCACACCAAAATTTCATAAAAAAGTGGAATAACATTCAAATGGGGGATCAAATCAAAAATACAAGGGTATCATTGAGTTAAAAATAGTTGTTTTACCCTATGCATGACATAATAATTATTAGTATAGGGTGTTTATGAAATTTGTTTCATTCGGGCGGAATAAAAAAAATAATTTAATTTGTTTTAATATACTAAAATACCGAATTCATCTTTAAATACATGGATATATATATATATATATATTCTATCAGGGTTGGACAATAAACTCTGGAGGCATAGAGTTTTTTATAGGATAGTGTTCTTGGAGATAGATGATAGAGCAGATCAAGATTGTGGATCGTTACACCAGTAGAGTTCACCGATATCATCTGTGATGGAAACATAGAAACATTCATAATAAATTATTGATCCAATGTATAGGTTGTATTTTTGATTTTTGAATATTTTCCCCATTTTTTTATCATGGTTGACTGTTAGACAGTTACATGAGTTGGAATGATTCAGCATTGAAGGATGATATAAAATGATAGATTTATTTTGTTAATTGTGTTTATTTTAATCTACTATGGTCTTTTTCGAGGAAAATTAATCAAGGAAAAATTGAAAAAGGGTGAGCTTCATTCATTACTATTTATTGTGTTTTGATTTCTCCCCCGTTCATGACACATTCATTGTAGGAATTTATTTTAAACCATTTTTTAACTATTAATAAGAATTGGATTGTTAAAGGATGGTTCTTTGGCACAACAGATCAATACCATGGTTATTTCGTGGAATATATGATGCGATTAGAGGATTGAAAATTTTAGTAGAGGAATTGATGTGGAATGAGAATGGATAGGTGGGAATCGTTTTTCCTAAGATACACACAATGTGGCTAAGGATACAACAATAAAACGTTTCCCATGAAGAATCAAAGCATGGATCTATGTTATCTGGTGACAAGAGGATTTACCTACCCAATATCAATATATTATTATAATTATGGTTGATTTAGTGACACACCTAATTATTTAGAAGAGGAGATAGAGACTCTAGAAAATTGAGATATACATGACATGTATTTTGTTATTAAATACCGATATAACCCCATGGGTATGGAGATATCATTTCTACAAAAGTAAAAATATAACACACTATATGGCATGGCCACACACTCTATTACATTTCCCAGTAGCTTTTCAGTCCCCAAAATGGGTTCATTAATACAACCAGTTGTACACGGGCATGGAGATGTTGTGTACTCTGACACATACATGACCAGTGTACAAAGAATGACCAAGTGTACACAGACATGACCGTATGACACTTGGATAGATTCTTGTAACACCTTAATCTTCCATAGTACATTTCCCTTTGAATAATTTAATTGCTTGCATTAGACGCAACTTCGAGATTCTAACACACCGCGACCAATCAAACAAGCCGTTATGAATAGTGATTCCCACTTTTTGAAATTTTATAAATATTATTTTTCAAAATGGATTGAATTTTTGAATTCGGAATATTGAAATTATCTCAGTGAGAATTTTTGGTATTTTTCTGAAAATGTTCAATTTTTTCATGAATAGTGAAAAACACTACATTATTGGTTAAAACCAAATTATTATTTAAATTATTATTTATTTTATTTAAATTTATTTTAGGTAAAAATAGATACATAATACCCATATAAGTTCAATTTAATTCATTGGAGTCATTTTATAATAAGTTTTGATATATAAGACATTTATTAAACTGTTTACCGTCTTTTACACCCCTCCTAGGAGCATTTTCAAATTTGCATAAAACAGAATTTTAGTACTTCTGTTAGTTGAATTTAAAAAATCTGAGGCATGGTTAATATCAATTTGTAAAATTTGGTTGAATAAGATGAATTTTTTTTTTGTGAATAGTAACTTTTCACTTTTATTTACCACGGTTAAAAGTAAATAGGGTAATTAATGATAAAAATGATATCATAATTACTATAACACATTTCCTAAATCTATTGGATAAGTATAATTCAACAAAAAACAACCTTATGAATAAAATATGATCCTATTTGGTCCACTTGGATTAGATTAGGACAATTATTATTATTTTATTTAAAGAAAAGTTAAAAGAGTTAAATTCAATGTTTAATAACTATACCATTTTTAATATAGGGTTACACATAATATAAATTAGACTGTAAATATTCATTAGAATGATAAAACTATTTACTACATAATTGAATTTTATATATAATTTTTAGACATTATATTTTTTAATTTATTAATGACACAATGATGATGCAGTAATAACCTTTTTAATGAAATATTAAAATAATTGATATTATAAATATCCAAATAAATGTAAATTGAGAATTATGATTAATTCCACTAATTTTATAGTTCAATATGGCATGTTATAATTGGTTAAATAAATTTTATTCGAAGTGATGTTGTTTTTATGGCTTAAAAAAATCAAATTCTAAATAGTGTCAAAATTGACACAATTGAGCTTTTAAAACAAATACTATACTATTAGTTGATATAATATACCTTAAAATATACCAGAAGGACTTAGATAAGGATATATATATTAATAAATAACCACTTGGGGTTTTCTTTTCACTTTATAGTAGGTTTATTAACCATATAATATAAAAATACAAAGAGACAAGGTAAATGTCAATCTATTTAAGCAAGAGTTAAATCCAAAAGATAAGGTCAATATGGAAACACAAACCTATTTAAAAGATATTTTTTGGGATTTTTCGGACCCATCCTCACCTTATCCTATAAATAAATCATTTCATAGTAATTAGAAACTAAAAATTATTTTATTATAAAATAATATTTCTAGCTTTTCTTAAAGTGACCCTCATCTCTCTTATAAAAGTCCACTTCCCCTTACCTTAATTTCACACCTAAAAAGCATTTTGGCTCTGCCAAAACCTAGCCAAATATCCTATAAACTATCCTAAATTTAACCTAGTGGGCTTACTTTTATTATAAATCCATCCTATGGTTCCATTTTGATCAAATCAAAAGGAAGAACCAGAAGAATAGGTAAATATTACATCACCTCTTTCAAGTTCTTTTCTTCTTGCACTTCATCATTATTTGTTGTTTCCATTATAACATAATAACTCTACTATATTATATATACTATAATTTTATTAAAATTTTAATACCATTTTCATTATTCTATCCATAATATGAATGACAAAGTCACCATATGTGCATACATACAGCTTACCGTCTCCACATCGTGGTGTCGTTTGTTATTCAAACACTTCATTATTTGGATGGGTATAATAATGAGTATAACTGAATTAAATAAAACATATAACATGTTAATTATTCTGTATATATGATATACCATCCCATTAAAAATTATTTCACCATCAATATAATGATATTGTCGCTCGTGCTTACATACAGATTATCGTCTCCACGAACTCGATAAGATTCATTCCGCATCATAATAATTGAAAAATAATTTTCATTTTATAAATAAAAATAATGTCTAAGAACATAATATAATTATATATATGAATAAAATACATCCTATCCATAACAATCATGTCTTACGTAACTGAGCATATAATGGAAAACAGATCAGTAAACACCCGAAACACTGATACTACGAAAATAATATTAACAAAGAAATATTAGAGGATCATATATCATATCATATTTATGTATATTGTTATTTTAAAATTTAAAAAAATGATTTAACTATTATACATGTGTTTAACATACCCTAGGCCAAGGAAAAGTACAATGTAAGGGTTAATTCCACAATATCATTATTATCAGAGGTTGCTTTTACGTAGGTATCTACTAGGATCTATTAATCATCCACATCCATGTTTTCTTAAAAATGTTATTCAAAACATTTTTACTATTTACTATACTATTTGTTTATGTAATTTATGCCCTTATTTTACCATATATTTTTTGAAAGGAATATTTCTGTCATTTTCCCAACAATGTACTTTATGAACTTTTTGACAAAATTAAGGTAAGAATGTTTTTTAACTTATACGGCGAGTACGGCTATTTTCTGCAGTTATAACATCATAAAAGCTTACCATACAATATTATAAGAATATTTTCAAAATAAATGTTTCATTTTATAATTATATGAATTTTAAATGATTTCAAAATAGAATCTGATATTTCTCTAAAAAAAGTTTTGATTTCATATATGTGAACATCCTTTTGATAGATTTTAGGCTTGTTTGATGTTGATTTATTATGATACAGATTTTCCATATTATATTAATGGTTTTTTGATATGTATGAATATTGATGTGTTATTTTTTTTATCATTCATGGTTTATGGATAATGTATTGACATTTCGTATGCCAGTTTTAATACGAATGTTTATGTTATGTTTAAAACTTTTCCTATGAGGAAGGCATTGGACTTAGTAAGTAATAGGTGGAGCACACTATAGCTCCTCGATGCATCGGTAGGTCTCATGAGACAAAATAGTGTCTTGGAAAAAGGCCTTTAAAAAATCTTATTTGTAGTCTTGGCACAAGTACTTCACTATGTGGTTATGTAGTCTGAAATTATGAATTCCATCATTAAAAAAGTGGCTATTGATATTGCATGTGATTATTTGACTAGTAGAATATCCCTTGGAATAAGTAAATGGAATTATTTTAATTTATCTTTTCCATATTATGTTGAAGTTTTAGTTTAAAGGGATTTTGTTTTAGTCTAATACAGTTCCTTAAATGTTTATGATTATTTAAAAAAGTTCCTGCTATATTGTTATCCTTACTAAGCATATGTGCTCACCCCTTTCAATGTTTTCTTTTTTCCAGGATGTGACGAAGTATTTTATGGCTGACCTGTAGGGATAGGCTAAGGATATAAGTGTGTTCAAAAGGGGACAAAATGTTATTGATTTTTTTATTTCATGATGTAATGTAAAACTTATGAATATATATAGTAATTCCAAGGTTACTAAACTGATCGGTCGTTCATGAAATGATTTCTTATATCATGCCAATGTTATGTAATAATGCCCTGACTCTGGTTAACTAGGGTCTGTGCATTACAGTTGGTATCAGAGGAAGTTTAGTACAATCCTTGGAAACTATATTTAGAAAAACTTTGATTAGAGAACACTTCCCTATGATAGACTTTGAGGATTAGTATAAGAGAACTACCTAGAATTTTGGTAATGTTCAGATTTTTTGAGTTTTCCAAGATATACATCCCTTTCTGGATAAGAGCAGGTAGAGGCGGATCTGGCACAAATATACCTAGTGGTAAAACCATAAAACACCAGATTGAGCTGGAATCGATCGGGAACTGGTGCACGACAACGGGTTTACTACTCTCTTGGTTACGACACTCCTGGGGTATATGCTTTGGATAATTCTCATCTTATTTACAACCTATTATGAAGGGTTTATGAGTATATATATGTCCTCAAATAAAATATTTTTATGATTATAGATTATATCCATAAACTATTCAAATTATGTTAATTGTTTTACATGTTCGAAATTATGTATTGTGATTCATAAAATAATATACTGTATTCCATTGTTTAAAAGTGGTGCCTAGTGGAAGGAATGGAAACTATAACAATGCACGTTATCTGTGTAGGGATTTCCCTCCTACTCAAGAAAATTATCATGGAGATGGTGATACAACTGGTGCTGATCAGCTTATCACCATACTGGGACAACTCACTCTGGTTATGAAAAATATCCTTACCCATATTGAGCACCCTGATCCACAATTTGGAGGATCAATGTTAGACTGCTTCATGAGAAAAAAACCACGAACATTGAATGGGACTACAAATCCATTTGTAGCTGAGTAATGGATACATTCCTTAGAGAAAATATTTCATTCTTTGGGGAGTAGTGAAAGGGAAAAAGTTGACATGACAGTTTATCACCTCATGGTAGATGCAGATCAATGGTTGACATTAATTCAAAACAAAATGGAAGATGGAGAAGTATGAAACAAGGAATGGAGTGAGTTTAAAGAGATTATCTTAGAAAAATACTTTTCTCGTGACCATTGAGCAGATATGAACATTGTATTTCTGAGTCTGAGGCAAAAGGAAGATGAGTTGACACATAGTATGAGGATAAATTTACAAGTATATCAAGGCATATAGTGGATTATATACCTAATGCAATGATTAATATTTATCAATTCTTTGATGGGTTAATGCCTTTTCTCCATCCAGCATTAGTCACAAAATCCATCTCATCATATGAAGATATTATCTTATGTGCTATCAAGACAGAAAAGAAATTCTCTACGTCTTCTGACTTTAAATAAAAGAAAGAGAAAAATAGATCATTTTAACACTCTAGAAATGGAAATATGGGGAAGAAGGAAAAGGTTGAATATCCATCCTATGGTAAATGTGGGAAGAAACACCCCGGTACTTTCTTGAAGAGATTGGGATTCTGTTACCAGTGTGGTGAAAAAGGTCAAAAAAATCTTGATTGAAAGGGAAATAAAGAGGCTATCAATGTTGAATGGTATAATTTTAGAGAAAAGGGGAATTATGAAACTGAATGTCCTAATCAGCAAGGGAAATTACCTCAGAAAAGGCCAAGGGAGCAAGGCCATGTTTATGCAATCACTACTGCTGATGTTGAATCTATGAAAGACATTGTGGCAGGTAATTTAATGGTTTACTCAGGTTTATCCAATGCATTATTTGATTATGGATCATCTAATTGTTTCATATCTTCCCATTTTACTAGGAAAATTTGATATTTTCAATTTTACATAACAAGGGACTTGTCAGTCAAAACTCCTAAGGGATGAATCATTGAAATAATGTTTTGTGAATCAATTCCCATTAAAGAATATAAATGTTCATTATCTACTGATCTAATAATCATACCCATGATTGAATTTTATATAATGCATTGTTTGGATTGCATTTCAAAACATGATGCAAAATTTTTTTGGAAGAAGAAGAAGGTTACAATTCTCGATGATGATAAAGAGTACCTTATCTTTAGAGAAAAAATGTCACCATCTGATTATTATCTAGATCCACCACCAGTATCTCTACTAAATTATATTATTGGGGATGATGAGAATTAAATAATTATGGGTTAGGAAAAGAATGTTCCATTAAAGGAAGTACCTATTTAGAATGAATATGTGGATGTGTTTCTAGATCATTTACCTGGACATCCTCAAGAATGAGAAATTGAGTTTTCCATTAATTTAATTCATGGTTCAAGGACTATATCAAAGACTCCTTTTAAAATGGCCACTTTGGAATTAGTGGAAGTAAAGAAACAACTAGAGAAATTGAGTAATAAGGGATTTATTCTCCCTAGTGTTTTTGCATGGAGAGCCCCTATCCTTTTTTAAGAATAATGACAGATATATGAGGTTGTGCATTAAATACAAGGAGATCAATGCTATAAAAATAATGAAAAAGTATTCCCTACCTCACATTGATGAATTATTCAAACAAATTCATGGAGCACAATATTTTTCGAAGATTTACCTTCGATCTGGATATCATCAGTTGTGTGTGAAGAAGGAAGACATTCCGAAAACTACATTTCGAACTAGGTACGAGCATTATGAGTTTACAGTAATGCCTTTTGGGATGACTAATGAACCCTCCATTTTCATGGATCTAATGAATAGAGTTTTAAAGGAATATCCTGATAAATTTTTAGTGGTATTTATTGACGGTATGTTGGTATACTCCCAAATCTACAAAGATCATGAAAATCACATGCGCATTATCCTAAGGAATCTTATAAGAAATGAATTATATAGGAAGTTTATCAAGTGTGAATTATGGCATCAAGAGATTTATTTTATTGCCCAAATTGTCTCTAATGATGTAATCTTTGTCGATCCTTCAAAGACCAAAGGCAATCCATGAATGGCCATCACTGATGAGTATTACTGAGGTATGTAGTTTTATTGGTTTAACTGGTTATTATTGATGTTTCTTCATGAATTTTACATGGTTGGATAACCCATTAACCCTGATCACACGTAAAGGGGTTAAATTTGTTTGGACAAAATAGTATGAAGAATGTTTTGAAGAAATGAAGATATTACTAGTAAATTCTCCTATATTGAATCCACCATCAGGGAATGATGGGTTTGTTATCTATAGTGATGCTTCAAAGAAAGTACACAGTGGTTTCATTATGTAGAATGATAGAGTTATTTTCTATGCAATATGATAGCTAAAAATTCATGAGGAAAACTATCTTACTCATGATCTTGAGTTAGCAGTTGTAATATTTTCTCTGAAAATATGGAGACACTATATTTATATTGAAAAATGTGATATTTATACTGATCACAAGATTTTGAAGTATATTTTCACTCAAAAAGAACTAAGCATGAGGCAAAGGAGATGGATTGAACTACTCATGGATTATCGTTTCACAATACAGTACCTCTTGGGGAAGGTAAATAAGGTGGTAGATGCTTTTAGTAGAAAGAATCATGGAGTTTTGAACAAGATGAGAGTTTAAATGGATCCTATTTTCATGGATCTAATAAAGATGAATATGGGATTAACTATGGATGGTGAAACATCAATACTTTTTCTAATTGTTGTGAAACCATCTTTATTAGAAATGATAAAAAGTTCTTAGATGATCAGGAATTTCAAAAGAAAATTAAATCTATGAAAGATGAGAGATTGATCAACTTCGTATATAAAGATGTAATTTTGAAATTTGGGAAGAGACTTTGTGTTCTTGATATAGCTGATATGAAAATGGTAATGTTGGATGAATCTCATAGCTCCAATTTCTCTATACACCCTGTGAGCCCCATGTTGTATTGATATTTGAAGGAACATTTTTGGTGGGACAACATGATGTGGGAGATTGCTAATTTTGTGTAAAGATGTATGATTTGTCAACAAGTGAAAGATGGAAGGCAACAGCCTGGATGAGTCATGCAACCTCTTTCCATACCTAAGTGGAAATGGGATAATATTACGATGAACATTATCATGGGGCTACCAAAGACTCCTAGAAAGAATGATGCAATATGGGTCATTATTGATCATCTTAATAAGTCATCACATTTTGTTGATATAAGAGAAGATTTACCACTTGAACGTCTGTACAGACTATATATTAATGAATTTGTAAGACTCCACGGTGTACCCCTATTGATTCTTTCTGATCGTGATCCCTGTTTTACATTATGATTCTGGAAAAGTCTTTAGAAGGACCTGGATACTAAACGTCGTTTGAGCACTTCCTACCACCATCAAACTGATGGACAATCAGAACAGACTATTCAAACCTTGGAAGATATGTTGAGATATTTCTCACTTGACTTTAAAGGTATGTGGGATCAATATTTACCTTTTGTAGAATTTTCCTATAACAATATCTTCCATTCAAGTATTCAAATGGCACCATACGAAGAGTTATATGGAAAGAGACATCGCACAACAACTTCTTGGGATGATGTTGGTGAAAGAAAACTCGTAGGCCCAGAACATGTTGAGGAAACGATGGAAAAGTTGACGGTTATCAAAACCCACATCAAAGAAACTCAATGTAGGTAAAATAGCTACGTCAATAACTGAACCAAGGATTTGGAATTTCATGTAGGAGATTATGTTTTCTTAAAGTTATCTCCATGGAAGGGTGTAATACGCTTCGGTAAGAAGGGTAAATTGATTCCCAGGTACATCAGATCACTCAAAATTCTAGAAAGAATTGGAGTTGTATCTTATCATTTAGAAATGCCTCCAAGTCTCTCCAATGTTCTTGATGTGTTCCACGTATCACTGTTTGGAAAATACATGCCTGACACAATGCATGTACTCACCTATGATGAAATTGAACTGGAACCGAATCTGTCTTATTATGAAGAGCATGTCAAAAATCATGACACAAGAGAACAAGTTCTAAGAAAACAGACAAATCTTTTGGTAAAAGTTCGATAGAGGAACCATAAGATTGAAGGTGCAAAATGGGAACCAGAGGATCTTATGATGAAGAACCACCTGAATCTTTTTATGCGGTAATATTATATAAATTTCAACGAAGAAATTAATTTAATGAGGGAAGAATGTAACACACTAAGCTTCCATGGTACGTTTCCCTTTGAATAATGCAATAGCTTGCATTGTACGCAACTTCGAGATTCTAACACACCGCGACCAATAAAACTAGCCGTTATGAATACTAATACCCACTTTTTGAAATTTTATAAATTTTATTTTTCAAAATGGACTTTATTTTTGAATTTGAAATATTGAAATCAGATTAGGGTGATTTTTTTATTTTTCTCAAAACTTTCAATTTTAGATGAATAGTGAAAAACACAACATTAATTGTTAAAACCAGTTTTTTATTTAAATAATTATTTATTTTATTTAAATTTATTTTTTGGTTAAAATAGATACATAATACCTATTTATGTTCAATTTAATTCATTGGATTCATTTTATAATATGTTTAGATATATATAAATTTTATTGAACTTTTTACCGTCTTTTACGCACCTCCTATGAGCATTTGAAAAATTGCATAAAACATAATTTTACTGCTTCTGTGATTTGAATATCAAAAATCTGAGAGACACAATTAATATTAGTATGTAAAATGTGGTTCAATAAGATGAAAATAAAATTTGGTGAATAATATCATTTTACTTTTATTTACAATGGTTAAAATTTAATAGGGTAATTAATGGTAAAAATGATATCATAATTACCCTAACACATGTACTAATTCTATTGGATATGTTTAATTTGACCAAAAAAACATGGGAATAAAATTAGATCCTCTTCGTTCCACTTGGATTAGAATAGGAAATTTATTATTATTTTATTTAAAGAAGAGTTAAGAAAGTTGTATTCAATGTTTAATAATTAAACTTGTTTTTAATATATGGTTACAGACAATATAAAATCAACTATAAAAATTCATTATAAATAAAAAAATATTTCTTACATAATGGTATTTTATTTATAATATTTAGCATTAAATAATTTAATTTATTTTTAACACAATGATGATGCAATAATTACCTTATTAATGAAATATTAAAATAATTGATATTATAAATATCCAAATAAATGTAAATCCAGACTTTTGATGAATTCCAATAATTTTATTGCTTAATAAGACATGTTAAGAATTGTTAAATAAATTTTACTCGAAGTGACAATGTTTTTTATGGTTTTCAGAAAAATCAAATTCTGAATAGTATCAAAATTGACATAATTGAGTTTTTAAAACAAATAATAAATTATTAGTTGATATAATATTCTATAAAACCTTAGGTTCATCAAAAGGACTTATATAAGGTTATATATATTAATAATGAACCACTTTGTGTTCTCTTGGTAGTTTATAATAAGTTTATTAACCAGATAATATAAAAATATAAAGAGATATGGTAAATGTCAAACTATTTAACCATGAGTAAAATATAAAAGATAAGGTTAATATGGAGACCGAATCCTATATAAAACCTATTAATTGAGAGGTTTTTGACCAATACCCACCTTATCCTTGAAATAAATAATTTTGGAGCCATTACAAACCAAAATTATTTTATTATAAAAAATATTTCAAGCTTTTCCTAATGTGACCCTCACCTCTCTTATAAAAGGACAATTTATATTCTCTTAATTTCACACCTCCAAATCCATTTGGCTTGGCCAAAACCTGTCCTATTATACTCTTAAATATCCTCCCTCTAACCTAGAGTCCTTACATTGATTATAAAGCCATCCTAGGGATCCCTTTTGATCAAATCAAAAGGAAGAACCCGAAGAAGATGTCAATATTTCATCACCTCATTCAAGTTATTTTCTTCTTCCATTATCTATTTTATTGTTGTTTCCATTATAGAATAATAAATTTATAGTCTTATATATAAATATATTTTATAAAAATGTTATATCCATATTCATTATTCTATCCATCATATGAATGACAAAGTCACCATACATGCGTATATACGGCTTACCATCTCCACATCGTGGTGTAGTTTGTTATTCAAGCACTTCATTATTTGGATGGGTATAATAATGAGTATAACTGATGTAAATAATAAAAATAACATGTTAATTATTGTTTATATATGATATAACATCAAATTACATACGATTTCACCATTAATATATTGATATTTTCACTCATGCGTGCGTACGGATTACGGTCTCAACGAACTCGATGAGATTCATTCCCCATCGCAATCCTTCAAGAATAATTTTCATTTTATAATTAAAAATAATGTCGAAAAACTTAATATCATTTTTTATATGAATAAAATACATCCTATCCATAACTAACATGTCTTACGTAACCGAGCATATAAAGGAAAATAGATCAGTTAACACCTGAAATGATGATACTACTAAAATATTATTAACAAATCAATATTGGAAAATAATATATGATATCATATTTATCTATATAGTTATTGTATAATTTAATAATCATTATTTAACTTTTATACATGAGGTTAACGTACCCTCAACTAAGGAAAATTACAAGGTAAGGGTTAATTCCACAATCAATTTATTATCCGAGGTTGTTTTTACGTAAGTATCTACTGGGACCTCTTTATCTTCCAGATCCATGTTTTCGTAAAAATTTAATTCAAAACATTTTTCACTATTTAATATAATATGTGTTAAATTAATTTATACCCTTATTTGACCATATATGTTTTTAAAAGAATCTTTCTGTCATTTTCTAAACAAGGTACTTTATGGCCTTTTCGAAAAACTTAAGGTAAGAATGTTTTTTAACTTATACTCTAAGTGCAGATATTTTCTTCCATTATAACATCGTCAAAGCATCCCTTATATTATTATAAAAATATATTCAAAATAAATGTCTTATTTTATAATTATATGACTTTTAAATGATTTATAAATAGGAAGATATATTTCTCTAAAAAAAGTTTTGATTTCATCTATGTCGACATCCTTTTGATGGATTTTAAGCTTGTTTGAAGTTGATTTATTATAATACAAACCTTCCATATTGTATTGATGGTTTTGTGATATGTTTTAATGTGTATGTGTTATTATTATATCATTAATGGTTTATGGATAAATTATTGACATTTTTTATGCTAGTTTTAATACGAATGTATATGTTATGTTTAAAGATTTTAATATGAGGAATGCATCAGACTTAGTAAGTGATGGGTGGATCCCACTATAGATCCTTGATGCATCGGTTGGTATCATGAGACAAAATAGTTTCTTGGAAAAAGGCATTCACCATGTCTTATTTGTTTTCTTGGCACAAGGCCTTGACTGTGTTGTTATGAAGTCTGTCATTATGCATTCCATCATTATGGAAGTTGCTATTGATATTGCATGAGATTATTTGACTAATAGAATATTCATGTGAATAAGTAAATGGAATTATTTGATTTAATATTTTCCATATTATGATTAAGTTTATGTTTAAAATGCTTTAGTTTTATTCTAATACATTTCATAAAAATATTTATGCTTATTTATGAATGTTTCCATTATATTGTTTTCCTTACTGAGCATATGAGCTCACCCATTTCTATGTTTTATTTTTCCCAAGATGTGAATATGTATTTTAGGGTTGACCTGTAGAGATAGGATAAAGATATAAGTGTCTTCAAAAGGGGAAAAATGTTGTTGATATTTTTATTTTATGATTTAATGTAAAACTTATGAATGTATCTAGTACTTTTAAGGCTACTAAACTGATCAGTTTTTCAGGACACGATTTATTGTATCATGCTAATGTTATGTAATAATGCACCGAATATGGGTAACTGGGGTTGGAGCATTACATTTCCAATGACCTATACACAACATTTTATTTACCTATACACCATGTTTATGGATAATTGCATTCCTTCCGAGGAATCAACACATGGGAAGATATTAGCTAAGTAAGGCATGTTGTGTACACAACTTACACACCGTGTACTCCCTTAAATACAACTTGGAGTTCTTCGTCTCTTCAGTTCAGACTAGTATCAGTAGAGTAAGTTACCCTTGGGACTTTCCCTGAAGGGTACACATATACATTGCATCCACATCTTATGAATTTGATCCCCCATAGGGGATGAGTCTTAGAAATAGTTTGTGGAGACTCTCTATGATACTACAGTGTGATCGTCTATCATCTATATACCCTTGGTGGGGTTTTTGGAATCAAATTGACCTAATTGATGAGGGGGATGATACTCCATCTAACAGGTCATATCAGTAGGGTTGATAGTATAAATAAAATATGATATTCTACATAGAGGGTTGATTTATATTGGGTTCATGGTTTCCCCCAACAGTTCTAGGTGTGACCTCCTTTTAGAATTTCATGGTATTCTAAGGCCTGTGAGAATTATTGGGTGGGTCCTAATTATCATATCCTCTTGGAAAATTTTCTCCATTCATATCATGGATCCTTTAGTGATTTCTTCGAGAACAATTGTCTATTTAAGTAGAATACTTTGGATGGTAGTTTTTCCTCCCAACATGGTGGTAAAGTGTCCTTCCAAAGTATATCTTGGTGTTTTATACATGAATTTTCATATCATTCTATTGATCGGAAAACCCATGATTCTTCATGTTCAGTATTTTTGGGGTTTTTTATTGGGTATTATTATACTCACCCCTAATTGGGATCTATAAACACATGTCATGTTTTCGGAAGACGACATCACTTTTGATGGTTTACTTGGAGGATATAGAGATAGTGGAGCTTATCTTGAGCTTGAATGATCGAGGTTTTTTCTAGGAGTCTTCATTTGATCATAGTCCTCCACCATAGATCATGTTAGAAATGTTAATTTTTTAGGTTGGATTTTATTATTCCCCTTTCCACATTCAATAAGTAAGTATTGTAATATTTTTTAGAACTCTAGATGTATAAATGCATTAGTTATAGTTTGTTTTATATTATATAATTTTATGGGATTGGAGATTTTTTCATGTTTATAGGTACATTATCATAATTACTGACATTTGATGGAATTTCCTAATTAGTAGTGGTAACCATCCCCTGGCCTATTAGAAGTGGTCTTGTGGTAGTCACGGGTCAGAACTTGATGAGTTGGGTCATGACATTTTATGCATGATGTATACATTTATGTAAAAATAGTTTTTGGGATATTTTATTCCAATCTAGATTACAAGTTTTGAGAACCTTTATCTGATTTTTTTTGATCATACGATGAATAAATGTTTGATGAACATATATATGGATAAATAATTATTTCACATGAAATCTAGTCGATGTGATAACAAATAAGCTAAATAAATAAGAAATGTAATGAAATCCCTTGAATAAATTTATTATGATAGGATGTGTTACGATTTTATGTGGTTTATTTTTTTTGATTCATTGTATATTTTGAGATGTTATGTAGTGATAGGGGATGCTAGCTCAGAAAATAATGGGATGTGATGTGGAATGTGTTAGTTGGTTGGAATAACTGTGATGTTGGCTATTTCATGATGGTTATAGTGGGCATTGGTTGATATTTCTAATGTTCATGATGATTGGTGGTGCTATGTGGTTTAGTTGTGTTTTAGTTGAGGTTTTTGTTGTTTGGTGGTGTTGATGTATATTTATTGATCAATGTTTTTTTGAGATACGGCCTATTTGGTTGGTGTTCTAGCAACTAATGATGTATGTTGAACTAATTTTGGTGTTTCATGGCTGTGTTAGTTTCCCAGTTAGCAATGAGATAAATGATGACACAAAATGAAATGAATAAATGAATGTGTTGATAAATGAATAATAGTTGGCTATACTTCATTATGAGGTAAATGGATTTAATTAATTTTAAAAATTAATTGGTCAAGTAAATTAGAATGAAATGGAATAGTAATTGGAGTTGGATGAAATCCATAAAACATAAAATAGTGAAAAATTGGATGTAGTGATGTGAGTCTTGTGTGGTCTCTGTGTGTTGTGTTTCACATAGTGATGATAATATTTTTAATAGTTTATGTCATCTGATGTGGTATTCTAGTATTGATGTTAGTACATTTTTCATGTACACATAGGATGGGTATTGTGTGCAATAAATTTATCATCTATTTTTTATTATTTATATATTTTACACACATAATTTGGACAATATTACCAACACTAAGAGGATATATGTTTAGGATATGTTCCCCAATATAAAAGATGACGGTTATATGGATGGGTGGCTTCCCATATCCCTCATTCTTCCATCGACAGAAGTAATAGACCATGTTACTTTGAGAGAGGAGCTATATGTTGGCCTAGGTGTCTTTGGGTGAGTTGTAATATGTAGGATCTGGTGTCCTTTGGTGATGTGTGATTTGTTAGAATAAGTTTCTTTTGGAGAGATGTGATATGATGAGGTTGTGATGTGATGTGATGAGATGTGATATGCAATGAACAAATGAAATCACATGACTTTCGACACTGGTGTGTGAGAGTGGTAAATCTACTGATAATTTACTACAGGGAACCAAAATTTATTTTTTCATGATATTATATTACTACATTAGATTCATGATTAGTTAATAGATCTACAGTGGGGGTATGATTAGTTAGTTGATATATTTAGGTTCTTGTTGGTTGTTATAATTGTTCATATGGGATTTAGTATACTCTTTTAAAATGTACACTTGAGACCATTGGTATTATCATACAATGTATAACTATTATGATAAGCCTATTTATATATACTATTTTTCATGTTTATAGGATCTCTTTAGGGACATTGGTAAACATTTTTTTTCTTTTTTTGGAGTAGGTGTTGATTTTTTTCAAAAAATATGTATTTTGGAATATATTTGGCCTATATTTATTGGATTACTTTGATTATGCACATTGGTATGTTATTTGGGTTTATTTCTTATATCAGATGGTTCATTTTTTTGTTTATTTGTATCCTATCCCTCGATCACATTTACATTAGAAGGAAATTCCACCAATTTTGGATATTCTTCAACCCTTGGTGCATGTATCCATCCTAGGGTGTACTTTAGGTGGGCCTCAGTGGTTTCTATCTATCTTCTTTCATTGACATCCCTAGAGTTACATCCATGGATGGAGGGGTATTCAATAATGAAATTTCCAAATCATCACAGAAATATAACAAAGAAATAAAATGGGTTTCATAAAATATCAAAATTCTAATCATTCCATTTTTAAGGAACCCATGATATAAAAAGATTACATAAAACATCAAATTAACATCACAAAATAAATCACATGAAACCAAAAACATGATAACCCTAAATAATCACAAAATAAATGAATGTTATAGGGTGAATTATGAAACATAACTAAATTAGAGATAGTTTGATTCTGGATAATGAAAACAAATCATAAAAAATAATTTTAAAATAGTTTGTATTCAATATTTCATAATATATAATTAATATCCCCATTGAACAAAATATCCAATGTTATGAAAAATAAATTGAAATCCATTCATTTAAATTTAATGTTTTCAATAAATATGATTTATACAATTGAATATATAATATATCATAAAATTTAATGAATTAGAAGAACAATTATAAAAAAATTTATAACTCATTGAAATGAGAATTAGATAACTATTCCCGTAGGTATGTCATAATTCAAGGATCATGGGAGATGAAAATGTATTTAAAACCTTAATATAATGTGGGAAAACTAAAATATCCTTGGATAATTTATTTTTTTATAAAAAAATCTACATGAAAATAATTAAAAAAATCCCCAAAAAAATTCCTTATACATTTATCAAAATGGGGATGTGAAAATAAAAAAAAAATATATATTAAAATAAATAAATAAATGAATGAATAATGAAAGAGTAAAAATGTATTCAACCAGTAAATTTGAAGATAAAATGTGAATGTTATATTTGTGAACAAAATATTCAATAATAAAGAAAATATACAATGGTTATAGTATGAAAATATGCACTGGATAATAAAACATTGTATTTTAAAAGGATAGTAAATCCCATTTGATTACATTGAAAACCCCATATAAAAAACCTATGTGGTTTATATGGTATTATTAATTTTTATTTTAAGGAGATATAATATATTATAGAATATTTATAAAATCTTCCATAAATGCTTTCCAAAAATAGATTAGAAAAAAAAGAATATATGAATACTTAAGAAATGATAAATTAGTTTCAAAGTGAATTTTTTATAATAATGATGCACTTTTCTTATTATGAAAAATATTTTATCAAAAAATATTTTATTGATAATGAAAATTAATTTCAAAGGAAAATAATTTGAAAATAATATGACTTTAACATATGTGTTAATATATAAATCAAGAATTATTATAATCAATGCGTTTTTAATATGAATAGACAATGTTATTCAAGTAATGATACCCCATTATTGCCTTTATAAGATTATGATTTATAATCATGAATGGTTGCACATTAACATAAACATTGAATATTATGAAATGTTATAGAATAATGAAAAAATGGGAATGGGGTATTTTTTACACTATTTAAAATGAAAGACGATGTTTAGAAAAATTGTGACTCAATATATTCAAATTTGAGACAAAAAACACTTATAACTTGATACATGAATGGATTGAAAGAACATTTATGAGTGATTCTGAATTAAAAAATTAAATATCCATAAATGGTGATTTATGATGAATTATTTCATTTTTTATGTATCAATACCACATTAAATATCAATTTTTGATAAAAAAAAATTATTCCGGATTAAGATTTTACATTTATAAAAAAACCCCAACCTTTCTACCTTCTTACATGATGACACTATAACCTCTTGTAAAATAATTATTTTAAAAAAAAATTAATTATACAAAAACATAAATATTACCCTTTTCAATACCAACTATAATACATTATCGTGAGTATATTAATTTTTTATTATGTATTATAATAGTTAGGTGTTAAAACATTAACTATTTTTCACATGTTTAATAGTTTTAATATCATTATGCATCATTTGATAACAAGTTCACTATTTGAATATAATTTAATATTATATAACATATATTTGTTATTCACATATAATGTCCTTAGTTCATCCAATGTGTGTTTTAGTTGTGTTATGTGAAAACCGAAATGGTAATAGATTATTTTTGTGATCTTTATATATGTACAATTAGGGTTTCTATTTATAAATGAGTGAGAGTGAGTGGAGAAGGATATTATATTTTTATTTAAAAGTAATAATTGTATATTAAATATTATTTTTATTAATCATTAAAATTATATAGTTAATCCATTAATGTATGTAATGAAAAACAAATGACATTTATTTGAGGTGGTATTAGTCCGCACAACAAACTAATGATATCAATTTATTATAAATTATTTATTTAAATTAATTACAAGGATTTTTCAATTAATTTAAAAATAAATCATCATGATATTTATAAATAATCAATAATTTTTTTAATAAGTAATTTTGAAGAGTAATATTGTGAATAAATACTTGATAAGGGGATAACAGTACTATTGGAGACATAATGTTCCCGTTGGAAGTCCCCTTGAAATTGTAGGACTCTAGATTCCATTGAGTGTCCCTGGGATTATTATTGTGGTATATAGATCCATAGAGGGAAATATTTAATTGCTTTATTATTTAACTAGAATTATATGATGGTGTTTTAATGTGCGTACATTATTACCATTTATAAGAGTGGAAAATGAGAATTTGGAAAACACCATTTTTAGTTTTATAATTTAAGGTCACTATTTTAAGGGAAATGAAACCAACGATTTAGAATTATTTACTATTTGGTGTATTAGTGTCCAAAAATAGACAATAATTTCTTTACAAACATTATTTATACCTGTTATAATGCATTCAAAATTATGTTTTATATTTCACTCTTTATATTTTAACCTTGGAAGTAGTTTTTAACTAATCGATTGTCTATTTTATTAAATATATATCATAACCCTTATAATAAAATTACATTTTTCTAGAAAAAAATAAAACAAATATTTAATCTAGTAAAAATTATAAATTTTATAAAATTAACATTTAAATTAAAACAATAATTTCAGAAATAAACATTGATGTAGGGAAATGACATTTTTGTTAATATGGATGCTAAATACTTTTTGTTGAATACCAATTAAATGAGTGTTAATATATCTAATAATTTTTTATATATCATAATGGATTCATTATTTTATTGAATTACATTAAATTTATGAAAAATATTATTATAAATTACGATAAACATAATCAAATTAACTTTATATATATATATATATATATATAAATTATTCTTAATGATGGCGCAAGTATCTTGCATAAAATTATATCTTGAAAATGTTAAAGTTTACGGAAATATATTTAATATGCTGATATATTTTTCAAATTAAAATAACTATAATGAGTTAAAATTAATAATAATTATTCATAAATTAAATATTTAACAATAAAAAAATAATAATAAATATTTAATCATGTTATTATTTATTAAAAAATACAATAACATATATTTTTCATCAAATCATTATATAAATTTTCAATTTATTGAGAATATGAATACTAATTTAACATGGTATTCTAGATTAATTTATAATAAATTACAATATATAATTCTTTAGTAATATTATTGAAAAATATTTAATGTATTAATATTATATAATAATTTCAAAAAGGTGAAGGAATTAATAAATTCAATTTTTAAACACTTCACATGAATTTCAATCATTTTAAAGAAATATCAAAACATTATCTGATGAATTTTTTTTCTAATGAGTTAAAAAAATTATATTAACAAATAAAATTATAATTATTTTAAATATATATTTTTATAGTGGAATATAAATTATAAATAAAATGTTTATTATTGAAAATATCCATTTCAATATTAACAATTTTAAATTATTTGACTTCTTAGTGTATAAAATATGAATGATATACTGTATTAGTGTTAATTTTTTCTTTTCAAATAACGTATTCCTAATTTATTTTTTTATATGTCGGATGTATAGTTAGATATAATTTATACGACATTCTTTCAATTTTTATAGATCTAAAATATAATTTCGTTACACATTGTAAAAAACATATGAGATTTGATGTCAAGGTCATCCTAGTGTAGAAAATGGGATGGGCCTAGTTGATACTCTTTGGGTTGAGAAACATGGAAAATGTTATGTATTGAAGTTATTTAATAAGATTAATCTATGTGATAATACACCTTTTTTTTGTTCTATGTTATCAAATGGTCCCACATAACTCACAATAGGCTTCCCATGAATTCAATGTCATCGTTGACCCAACTGTTGCTAAACAATCAAGAACAATTTATCACCAAATGATTTTTTTTGAGATGATGATTTTGATCTTTATAAGAACTGAGCTAGTTATGATCTATTACCATGTGATTATTAACCAAATTGATCATTATATTATCTAATGAATCAACTAGGTCCAACCAAATAAGCTTTTGAAACTATAGACTGGTAATGATCAAAGAAAAAAATATAACACTATAATTGAATGAAGGATTCTACTAGGGTGGCCAACATGTAACTAATATTATATGATAAATCTTATATCCCTATATTACTATCCAATTTACCTCAATTTTACCATTCATATATCATATATAATGTGATAATCCCTTTTTTTAGTCCATCAGTATGTGGATGATATGATATGCTCAACCAAACCAATGTTCCCATTGCCTCCTAGGGTCCATTATATAACTTCGAGTTAATAAATTCATCCCTATATTATAAAATGCCCATTGAGATCCTATGAATCCCCTTATTATATGAAATTTATAGCTTCTATAATTCTAAAAACATAGACATGTCATATATTAGTATAAAAGGAGCTGGCTTCGTCAATCAATCAATCACCACCAAAATTATATTCTTTCCTCTAAGAGTTCAAACTACTCCTCCAACAAAATGTATTTAAATTTAATTTCAATTGCACGTGTCAATACAAATATTCTAATGAAACCATGAGGGATTTGGGTTCTCATCCACAGAATGTGGTCATGTATAATAATAAGATAAAATGTCACCTATGTCATATTTCACTCTAGACCACCAAAAATGAAAATTCATTTCATTAAATTTTCTTGTATTTCCAAGATGGATAAAACATATTGAATGAAATAAATATTAAAAAATGGATATTCTTTTAGAAGAAGGGAAACTATATGATATCATTAATTGATGGATTCAATCTATGGATAAAGACAACTCACCAATTTTCTCCCAATCATTTAATGAATCCCTATTACTAGGGAACACTTCATCATGTTTACTATACTGTTGAATTGTATTGAGAATGGAATATGTCACAAGAAAAAATTATATAATAATGTCTAACTTATATTAAATGAATTATATATGCATATGAAAAATTTGTCCAATAAGGTTCTACTCGTCCATTTCATCCTTCATAACATATGAATTTTACATGCTCTTAAGAGAATCATCCAGGACGTTTCATTTTCCTTGTCTATATGAAATTCCAATTTCAAATGACTAAAACTATTAAAAACTATGTCCCTATTAAAGATTCAACTATTTTTTAGAGAATATACACCCAAAAACATTATTTTTAGTGTGAATGAAAAACTTTCCCCAAAAAATATATTGAGACCAACACTGGATGGCATGCATAACTACTGCATTTTCAAAATTATGGGTAGGATAATTCATCTGGATAGATTAACTGTTTCATGAAATATAATCCACTATATTATACACCTACAAAATAATGAACTCCAAACCTAGAACTATATCATAATATTAATCCACATAGCATTTACAGGAAAATGGTATAATATGAATTGGGGTTGAGGTAAAAGACAACATTAACTAATATAATGATTCTCAACACATTTTATCCTAAAAAAACAACACCCAAGTAAGTTTAAGAGTAGTAAAATAAAACATAATAATATATAACTCCTTTAAAAATATCCAAAAGTATCATAAAAGTTTCAAGAAGTTAACTTTATCAAATAAATTTAGTGTCTCTTCCCGATAAATGAAAACATTCGGCATTTTATAATCAACTATGATATCATGCTCCTAGATAAATTTCACAAGATCCTAACCTCTCCAATTAAAAACTCTTACATTTATAATGTTCTATAAAGGTAGTGATCATTTATAATCCCCCAAAATTCATAAAATAATAGAAATTATCATCAATGTTCTTATTTTATTCTATGATATCATCATTAAAAAGTAACAAAAATGTGTCAATATAATAATTAAAAATTAATTTCATAATGATATAAATAATGTGGGAAATTATTTTTGAAAATGTGATTACTGGGTAATCTAAATTTATTTAACTACTCATTAAGGTGGTCATTGAAATATTAAAGTCTTTGATTCTGAGCTTTTGATAACTAGACTGATGATTAATTTCATAAAACCATTTCCACTATTAAACTATTTAAATAATCACTTGATGTTTAGTAATGAAAAATTATTATTTGACCATTACTTTCTTTAGTGTACTATAAATGATGCACATGTAAAAAATAACATCATCATTCTTTGAAAAAATCACGGGGTTTCCAATGTAGAAACACATGATAACATACAATACCTTATATCTCAAATCAAATAAATGGTTTTTCATCTCCTTTAATTCGGATTGACCAACACTATATGAAAAAATTTATATATATTGACTTCGGGTCACGAAGTCAATCATGATCTCCACCTTCCACTTCATTGGAAAGATTATGGTGTCATATTGAAACACATCTATAGATATATTGAATGATGTAGTAATACCACCACTTAAAGTTTCATTTTCTAACATTTATTCTGAACAGAACATCAATATAATAAACTCTAGAATATATGTACTCTCAAAACTAGTCCTTGGATCACAATATCATTCGAACACATGATAGATCATATCTTAAGTAGTAATTTTATCCGATAAAAGATAAGAATCTATCAAAAAATTTGGAGGGGCTAACATATACATAATGATTATCACATATAAGAGGCCTAATTTGGGAAAAACTAAATCCTCTACACTCGCTTTAATACAAATATTGAATGAGAACGAGGGACAACTAAATACTTTATCATTGTTCTTTCCAAGAGGCATTGTAAAAAAAACATTGAATGTCTTGATCTATGTTGGATTTTTTAAAACATCCACCAAAATATATTATAAATATGAGTTCAAGGAACATTCATCAAATATATTATTTACTATAGTACATACCAAAGATATGGTACCTCTCACCATCATATTCCCTAGATCAACATCGACTGGAAAATCCTCATCTATGTGTAACTACATTATTATGTAGGACTGAGGATATAACTCGTTATTCCTAAAGCATCTAGCTACATTGTAGACCCTCTAATTGACAATAAGAATATAGTAGACCAAGGAAGGTATAATTCTATACCAAAATTTTGTTTGTCACAAAAATGCCCACATGAGTTTGAAAAAATTAGAGAAATAGGAGAAAATAACCTCAACATTCCCATATGGAACATTGGTATCATTTCAATCAACTATCCACTAAAAATGATGCAATAAGGGTAATATAAGAAGCACCACATTTTTTCCACACATGAATCACTATTTTTCATCTTTCCCTTAAATTAAATACTATAGATGCCAAAAATGTGAAGTTAATCTTCTATACCCCATGTTTTACCAAGTAGGAAATATTTTCCATGAAGAACATATCCACCAGTTCAGCATTTGTAGTATGATTAATCATTTATAATTTTGACTAAATATCATGTAAATGGCCCATCAAGAACCCATGAACCATTGTGTACTAATTAAAAACAACCCCAGTATAAAACACAATGTTCTCAATGAAATTATTAGAACCCACGATCATAAACACATTTCTTTACTCAATCATTAAAAAAATTCATTTGTTTCTATAAATCATAAGTTCTATTTAGAACATCTAAATAAAAATGGACATAATTTCCT
The DNA here is from genome assembly GCA_963277665.1 of Viscum album. Classification (NCBI taxonomy): domain Eukaryota; kingdom Viridiplantae; phylum Streptophyta; class Magnoliopsida; order Santalales; family Viscaceae; genus Viscum; species Viscum album. The sequence continues at coordinate 1,967,791,630 of OY728121.1, forward strand.
TCCACTCCAATTTATCTTGCTTCTTAAGAAAGAGAAAATAGTCCCACCACCTTCAAATTTGTGCCTCTACCATGGAAATGATGCATTTTACATGGACCCAATCAGGAGTCTCAGAGAATTTTAAAGTCTTTTTTATATTACTAAACTAACCCCCACCCATTGTGGATCATTCAACCATTAGAATGATGGTGGTTTATGAATAATATATTCATCATTGCAAATTTAGACCTTAAAATTTTGATGTTCTTCCTCTCTAGGTTGAATAATGGTAGGTGAAACACATTAGTATTGACATTGGATAATGTGTACCATATCTTTAATCATATTTTTATCAATAGGCGGAAATCCAGGTCTTGGATGATTAATAATACCCTCATGAGGAATCACATGATTTATATTGGGGGAATTGTTCTCTACATCAATATAAGAGAATTAATTTTCACATAATATCTATGAAACAATTCATGTTTAGAATAACACAATTAAGGTAGAATAATCAAGATACATGATATTCAAAATACCATTATTTATAATAATCAAATCCGAAAATACAATTTTCCCAACAAACCATGGTATTTGAAGGTTTTTTATAATTAGACATAGAAACTAGATCACTCACAACCTATCCCTTAATTCTATATATTTCTAACCCCATCCTATAAATTCATCCTTGAAATTCATAACAAAAAATTAAAAAGAAGTAAAGCCCTTTAATTTCAATTTTTTGCGAACAATCCAGTATTATCAAAACTATATATAACATGGATCAGTACAAAAAAGAAGTTGATTGTAATTAATGGGATCCATGGGATGAGAAAAAGTTCATGGGAATGAAGAACTATAATTTATAAATATTTGGAAAAACATATTCGGATAAGAAAAATTATTTTATAGAACATTTCAGTATGAATCAATGATAGAAGAATAGATAGAAAATTCAGGATAAACTGGTTCTGAGATATATAAATAACCTATCTACAAATAAATATACTGTCATTAATATATGTGACCCGATGTAACATTATGAATCTTCCAAACTCTAATGATGAAAAATACAGCCACAATCTATGGTATTTTGGGCCTTACCTACATCATATAACACAAAGTCTACATACACCATATAGTGCTTACAGGATGTGGGAAAATGATACCATTAGGATACCACCAAGTTCTATATACAAAATATTTTTAGAATAGAAATATTATGGAAATATAATATGGAAAAATCCATAAGAAAAAATTTAACGAAAATCACAAACTGAACATATCCCTTTAAAAATTTAAAAAATCATGATAATAAGAAGGTTTTACAAAAAATTCAAGTACACACACCATTAATGTATTTTAACAATAACCAATTGAGAAAAGTATCCCATGAGAACAAAAGTTCCCCATATGTTAATGCTACTACTTAGTTGAGGGTCATCAATATTCTACCTAGAGTGCACATGACCCTATATGAACAAGTTCAAGCGGGTAAGATGACACTCAAAAATAGTGTCTCATATTAACAAATTTAAAATCTCAATAGAAAAATTTACCTATAAAACTAGTTTATTGGGAATGATTTGATCTCAAATAAGGTTATCTACCTCTTCATTAGTCTCTTATAGGTTCATCATTTTAAAAAAATGCAATGAAATTTTAGATTCAAATCCACACAAATCATGATTCAATTTTTTTTAAAATACACACTAAAAGGGAAAATGATATTCCAAAACCAATTCAAAACTAGCAGTACCAATAAAAACATGGTCAATGTCTCTGAATATTTTAGGAAATAAATTTAAATAAGAATTAAATTATGGTTCAAAATATAATTAAAATTTATGACACAACCAACATTGAAAAATAAGAATTAAAAAAAACCAACAATACGAAATAATCCATGATTATCTATGGGATTTATAAACCGTGAAAAGAAAATTAAATCATGAATTTACAAATAAGAATCTCAAATATATAATTTTTATAACAATGGTAAATGGATAAAACCCTCATATCAAGGATTCATTATGAATGGAAAACAACCAAATATGTCTTATAAAAAACCTCTAAAAACCAATACATGTTTTTGAAAATAAATTAGAACATGATACAAATAATAGACCTAGAATAAAAATCCCTGATATGAGGTTTTATTTAAAGGTAAAAAAGAATATATATAAGATTAATTAATAACATTGATGAATATATAAACACCATTGAATAAATATATCTAAAATGCAATTATCCTATGGAAACAGCCAATAAGGGGGAAGGTTTCACAGATATCGACATAAGGAGTCTATTTTGTTAATTGAAAAATTAAAAAGTCGAATAATGAGACAAAAATCTTAAATTTCATATTATAGAAATCAAAATTCATAAAATAAAAATAATATTTATGGTTTATAATTTTTTTTTGAAACTATAGTTCAATTTTTCAACACATTCGACTGACTATAATAGTTAAATAATTTTGGATCACAGGTTGAAAAATGTTGCACCATTTGTGTATAACCCCACAATCCAAATTTGAAAGGTTTCCTAGGGGTTGATGTATGGGTTGCACTAAACATCCTCATAATTGTGAACCCTCATAGAGGATAGAGCACAATGAAACTGGACTCAATGGTTGGACACCATTGTTTTAAATAATCATGTGATGATGATGCGTAGGCCCTGAATCCTATTAAAATTCGAAAAATTATTCCAAGGTAACCCGAGCGATTAACCTAATTTTTTTTTGATAAAAATTGATGATAAGTTCCTAAAAAATGTTAGGGTGTAACATGTTACATTATCACAAGACACCTTCCTATTTACACTCAACATGATGTGTTAAATAACAGAGTAGTAAATATCTAGTTGAAATGAGGTACATAACTATTCATACCCTGACCACATAGTTTTATCGATCATAGTCTTGATAGCCAATAATTCTAAAGACACCCCATGATCAATCAATTAGTTTATTCACCATTTATGGTTGTTCTAGATAACCTCATACCAACAATTCATCATTCATTATATTCCCAAAATCCATTATAATTCTTAAGGAATCTCAAATCATGTTGTGAGCATCAAAACAAATAATATGGATAATCTAAATGAAATTATAAATTAAAAAAAATTCATAACCCATGAGAATTTGTGGCACTAAATAGAATTGGGATCGAGATAGAATCCAAAATGTGTACCTCTATATTATCAACCGATATTTCACAAAACCACCATCACACATCTTGTTATATATATTTGTTTCATTTAGAGTAGAATGTGAAGGTGTTGAATTCTTGTGAGAACATAGGGTGTAATTGTGGGTTGGTAGGATAATTTATTTTGAATATATAGTTTGATATTTTGTGTGGAAATTATATGAATATAATTAATTTTCCATAAGTTTTTTATTATTACCCCATCCATGTTATTCACCATGTGACGACAATAAGATATTTTGGGCATCAATTTCTTAAAATAATGTCATTGATGTTGGATGGATAGCAACCATATCCCTCTCATTCTCTCATCAAATAGAGTTATATATGCATAATTAGTGATGTAAAGAAGTCAAATGTACAGTAGTACTGGTCACTTGGTGAGATGACGAGATGGATTACAGAGGTTTTATGTATAGTAGGGGATGAGAAGGAGGTTTATGTCCTTAATTATTCATGATGCACTAATATTATGGTCATAGAAGTGATGTGATGGACCTTAAGTCCTTAAGGGAGATTTTTTGATATAGAATATTTATATTTATGTGAGATGTGGTATGATAGACCAAGTGTCTTAAAAAATATGTAATTTTTTGTCGAATTTCACAAAGGGAACAATACATAATCTAATATTCAGAAGACGTGGGGGTACTAAGATGTTCAAAGTCGTGGTGTGAGAGATGAAAATTGTTAAGAAATGTGGTGAGTTGTACCATTTCATTGACATGATTCTTATAATGTTATTATACATAGATTTATTGTTTTGTTAGATTATTTTTGTGATGATGGTATTGTTTATTTTAATTAATTATGTGTTGCTGGTTATAAAATTTTCGAAGAGGTTCATTAGTGCCATATTTATAACTTTTTCATTGGAGAAATTTTGTATAATACTTCATAGAATACTTTAATGCTAATAGAATCTATATACAAGGATTTTCAGGTATAAAAGTGAACATCATGGACCTTTCTTGACGTTAATAGCTTAGAATATTTGGCTATTGTTGGGTTGTTATCTTAGATTTTCCTTTGGGAATTTATTTGGAGACTTTAATCTGTAATTTTTTACATATACATGCATTATGGGATTTAGTTTGATTCCTTTTTCAATTTTTCATGGAGTTTCACTTGGATTATTTGTATTATCTAATAAAAATATTGTTGTAGAGGGTAATTCATATAATTTTTTGAATTTTTGTACCCTTGATACTAGTCTCTAGACCATGGCCCAATGTAACTTGGACAAAAGGGTCATTATTAATTTTCCATCATTTCCATCTTAGGAGTTGTTTTTTAGAGGGACATGGTCTTGAAATTCCATATTTTCCCCATATAACAAACATCCTACATAATCATATTACTCAAATAAAATTATCAGAATGATCATATAAATGAAAAAATAACAATTCAATGACTTATCTTGATATCCATATAACTTTATGTTGAATTAACAACAAACTCAACCACCACATAATGTGTCATGTAAATCATTCATTAAGGTCCAAATCTGTTAACATATAATATTTCATTTCAAACTAATGAATGTGTACATCCCAAAAACCACATTTACATGATTTCAAAATCATTATAAATATTGTAAAACCATTCATTTTTTATCAACCTCATGTTCCAATACAAAGGAATAATAATTTTTAGTTCATTAAGATCATATTCCATTCATTGGAAAATTACATTAATGTATAATCACATTTTTAATTCCTCTTATATTGTAAATTATATTATGATATTTATAGACCCCAATGTAATATATAATTTCCAAATGTAATGGACCAACCGCTATGTGAAACACACGTGATATTTCCATTCATTTTAGAAATTATAAATCACAAAATAAATCCACATATGAATACTTCTTATATACACCACATAGATTTACCCTTTCCCATTGAACCCAACATCACAAAAAATATAAAAAATTATTCTTATCACTTTAAATGAACCACAATCCCAGAAAAAGATATCATTATAAATTCTTTTAGAATTTAGTATTATTAAATACTATGTAGAATATAATGTTTAAAAAACAATAATCTTTAACAAATCATAATATTTTTTGGAGTTAAAATATTATTATGAATGTAAATGAAACCATGTTTTACATAACATGGTTTGTTACATTAATAAAAAATTGTATGATTTAAAATGTATAATAAATATACATTAATAATATCATGAAAACATGGATATCCAGAAGATTATCTTCACCAAATATAATCAAACTAGTATAATTCAATTTAAAATGATAATGAAAATTATGATATAATAAGTAATCATGAGAAATGTGAAGTGTTACATAATATGTGAGAATGTAATGTATGATTTTAGAATTTAAATATCATGACACCAATAGGTTGGTGATTGGGGTTACATTGATTCATTGGAGTAAGATACAAGGACTCACATACCGAATAATTCAATACTTTAGTCATCTTGATAAACAAGATACATAATAGAAATTTAATGTAAAATTTATTTCATAAAATACTAATATTTTTATAATTCATAATTCATTATTCCTCATAATGTATCCCTTCATATCAACCAAAAACACATCCTGGCATCATAGAGAAAATAAAACATAAGAATGAGGTGATGTAATATTATGAGTAAGGGTATACATACAATAGAAGGTGTTATGAATAAATAAGAATAACAAATATGAAATGGTAAATAACTAAGCCACATAAAATTTAATCAATAAACTGATAATAATATGGAGTGAATAAAATATTACAAAATAAATCTGTATAAATAATCGCATACACTTGAAAATTATTAATTGATACTAAAACTAATAAAATAATTACATGAAATAAAATTACTAACTCATAATGGGTGAATTCATAATGTTGGACATCCGAAAAATGCTATCATGATCTTCTATATGAATGTTAAATTAATTGAAATAATCCAATATAATTTGGCAAATGATTTGTGTCATGGTAAATATAGATATCTCAAGGAACTATATATAACCAGGCTTCCACTCTCTCTTACTATATCTATTTTATTTCCCATATTAAATAGGAAAAATATAATCAAAATAAAATTCTTATTGAATAAATAACTTAAAAAATCACAATTCTTACCCATATCAAATAAACATAATTATGAACCATCTAGATTATAATGGTGAATGATAATAAAAATGTAAATATTTTGTCAAAATGATCCTAAAAATTTCAGATAAAAAAGGATTCAATCAATAAATCATAACACTATTTTGTAATTTGCTGAGTTACGGTTGTTGTCATTGATGAATATAAATTCCATTAAATGCTTCATTAAAACATTCTTTAGGGAAATAAAAATTTTACTTTGAATGTGACATTTAGAATCTATAAGATCATAAATAATTTTGAAAATAATTTTCATTGAAAAAGACATATGAAACATATAAACTATTTTTTAAAACTATTAGTGGTCATGATTGTGGGTAATTATGTTCATTTCTACATTAACAAATGATTCATTTCACATTTTCATAAAATTTTTAATGTGAATTATTTTGAAAAGGATTTGAATATTCATTTTATAAAAATTTATAAAAATTAAAAATATGTAATAATTAATATAATAAATAATTCTAAAATGTTTTAAATTTTTTTAACCTTTTCAAAAATCATTTATTTTGATTAAAAAGGATTATATACTAAAGTGAAAAATATAGTCAGAAATAATTAAAAAAATCTCAATAATTTTAAGAACCAATGATTGTAAAAATTGTACTATTAAATGAAATATTTATATAATAAACATAGAATAAAATAATATTTTTATTTTAATATATAATTGTCAAAAAAATACCCCAAGGGTGACTTAAAAAAAATCAATCATGTAACATGATGATACTGTGGAATAAACCCTTTTCAATTTTTAATCTTTTTAATAATAAGACCCATGATATAAATAACATAAAATTAATCCTTGTGTAATAAGAAGATAAATATATTAATTATATAAATATAAAAATTTGTTTTATATACACAACGTAAAATAATATGTCGTGAATATAGCTTATGCCCGACGTAGATAAAAGTATGATGGGAAACTGTAACCTCACATTCGACATCCTTTGTTTGTGTCCAAAAATTATGTATAATAATTATAGTATTATTATATATCTATTTTATAAACATAATAATATATCTCATACCAAATATGATTTACTTAGATTATATTATCACCGTTTTATTATCTACTCATTGTTAAAATAACAGTTTTGGGTGATAATTTCTTTGTTTTTTATGTATGTTTTTTTGATAATTTTGGCCATTTTAATTTTATTTTTTTACATAATATATAATATATTAACCACAATATTAATATTAATTATCTTATATATATATATATAGTGTAGAGACCCAAATCTTGAAGTAAATGGACATTACATTACTTATGTGGAATACTTGATACATAACGAAAATAGACTCACATGGACCGTAATAGTTTAGGGCCTTTGGAAACTCAGGAAAATAATATTCTAATCGTGGTGAAAGATCTTCAACATCTCCCATAAATATCTTCCCCTTTTTTTCTTACCTAAATCCTTTCTTTAAATCCTAGGGAAAATAATTCATATGAAGGGTGAGCTCAAATGCTCAGAAAGGGTAAGTATGGAGAACATAAAACAATCCATAAACATTTAAATGAAAAAATTGAACATAAAATCTAAACATCAAAATCATGAGCAACGACATAAATCTTGGAAGTACACAAGGAATAAATCATAAAGGAACATAAATAATGATAAAATAGCATGGGAATAAGACATGTAATTGTGGAAAACCATTAAGCACATGATATGATTTCCATAGTAGCCAAGGCATTGCTATCAAGGCCATCTTAGTGGAAAAATCCACTTTCGGAATCGAGTTCACTCCTCGTTCCAGTCCTCTATCACTGAACCAGATTAACTTACCATTATATCCATGTCTATCTCAAGAGATATAAATCATTACCGAATGCATTTGAGGGAGATATAGGTTCCACCCATCTCATAATGAAATCATTCTTACTTGTTCCACAAAATAAACTTGAAACATTCATCATAACCCGAAGAATAAAATGGGTTTCATAAACATCATCCTATCGTCACATAATCCATATACAACAAATGGATATTTCATCATAAGAAAAGTGAAACCATTTAAATCATATAGAAATTATACTGGAAACATACACATATGAAATAATGTCATCTTAGATGGAAAATGGTTTTGATAAAACATTTGAAATGAATTTTTAAGGAAAATATCCTTTCTTCTACAAAATCAATTTCTTTTCACAAAATGTCATGAAATTTTTAAAAGAAAGAGATTTTTTTGAAAATAGTCATGAAATATTTTGGAGTAAGCTTCATGAAAATAAGGATTTATAAAACCATATAAATCTTTTTATGCCGTATAAGATAAAAAAACATTCTTCTCGTACTTTTGCCGGAAAAATCAAAAAGTACCTCATAACGTAAACAAAAGAAAGATTCCTTACATTCCATGTAGTAAATTTAAAAAATGGGTAAAAAGGACATTAAAAATAAATGAAACCATTTTTATAAAACAGTAACATGGATGATAAATATAACCCCAATGAATACGTATGAATAAACAATCTCAGATAAAAACGAGATTGGAAAAGTTATCCCTTACCTTAGGTCCGATATGCTTCGTATGTATCCGAACCTACTGTATAATGATTTAAATAATGTCATTGACTTATTAAAGAATAATTTTCATTGTTATTATATCATATATGGTTCACTTAGGTATTTATATTACCTGTTCATTTTTTAATTCCATGTTAATGTAGCGTTTTGGGTAAAATTGTTTCATTTATCGTACGTGTTTGGACTTGTTGTTATTGATATTATTATTACTTGTATCATGATTTACTTACTTCCAAAATGTAAGAAATGATTTATATATCATATATATTCAGTATATATATATATAATAGATAGATAAATGAAATGAAACACACCGTTAATGGAGACGGTAGGCCGTACGTATGCATGAACACTGTTTTCCTTTCTTTATTGACTTGAATCGAAGTAAGTAGATGACATATATATATATATACATTAATCCAGTAGATTAATTATTTAATATATTTAATTATTATTAATTATATATACATTATAATAATTCTTGAATGGTTAATCAAGGAAAATGAATCTCATCGCGTTCATGGAGACGGTAGTCGGTACGTACGCACGAGCGATGATATCATTCCCATGATCGTGGAATTGTATTGAAGTGTATGTATAATATTACAGAATCAATATCACTTTAAAATAACCATATATAGTTATTTATTTACACCATTATACCCATCCATTTAAGGTGGTGGTGGAAAACTGATAACACCACGGTGTGGAGACGGTATTCCGTACGTACGCACGCGTGGTGATTTCGTTTTCCATAGGATGGATAGAAGGTGAAATATGGTTGCCTCATATTCATAATAACATATCATTATATGAGTGATACTGATGTTATTAATTTATGATGAAACAACTAAATAAGAAGAAGTTAAAGAAGAATGAAACTTGAGAGAATCGAAAGAAGAGATTACCTCTTCTTCGACGCACCTCCTTTAAGCCTTCTCTTAAAGAAGTAGAGTTGGTATCTTGAGAAGACCAGAACCTCCAGAATGATTTTAGGGAAGTGGAGAAGATAAATATTCAGGGGTTGTCTGAGCTTCAAGGCTCAAAAGGGTGTGAAGAGAAGAGGTAAGGGGTTCCCTTTTTATAAGGGAGGAGAGGGGCACCTTTGGAAAAACTCAAAATATTATTTTATAATAAAGTCATATTCAGTTTATAATAGCTAAAAATTGATTTATTTCGAAGATAAGGTAGGGATGGTTCGAAATCCATTCATAAAATAGAATTTAGATAAGTTTAGGATTCTATTTTAACCTTATCATTTAGATTTAACATTAAGTTAAATAATTTTACTTTTACCGTGTCTTCTTGTTTTCTTACACTATGAGGTTAATAAACATACTATAAAAATCCAAACGAACCCCAAGTTGTTTATTATTAATATATATAACCTTATATATGTCATTTTTTAGAATAGTAGATTTTTAGGAATGAAATAACAATTAATAATATAATACTTTTTTAAAAACTATTTTATGTCAACTTTGACACTATTTGGTAATTGATTTGTGTGAAAATCATAACAGAATGATTAGTTCAAAAAAAGTTAATTAAACCAATAATAACAGTTCATATTAACCTAGAAAATTATGTTAATTCATAAAAATTCTCAAATTACATTTATTTGGATATTTATATTGTTAATTATGTCAATATTTCATTAATAAGATAATTACTACATCATCATTGTTTCATTAATAAATTAAATTATTTAATGTCTAAAAATCATGAATAAAATACCATAATGTAGGAAATATTTTTATATTTCTAATGAATATTTATAGTTTAATTTATCTTATGTATAGAATTATATTAAAAATTATTTATTTATTAAACTATGATTTTAACTATTTTAACCCTTCTTGAAATAAATTAATAATAAATGTCCTAATCTAATCCAAGTGTAACTAAATGGTCATATTTTATTCCTAAGGTTGTTTTTGGTCTAATTACACTTATCCAATAGAATTTGGACATGTTTTAGGGTAATAATAATACCATTTTCACCCTTAATTACCCTATATACTTTTAACCGTGGAAAATAAATGTAAAAAGTTACTATTCACCAAAAATTATTTTCATCTCATTGAACCACATTTTAGTCCTTGATATTAACCGTGTCTCTTGGATTTTCAAAATTCCACTCATAGAAGCGGTAAAATTATGTTTTATGTGACCTTGCAAATTCTCCTAGGATGTGGGTAAAAGACGACAAAAAGTTCAATAAACTTTTTATATATCTAAAATTATTATTAAATGACTCCAATGAATTACATTGAAATTATATAGGTATTATGTATCAATTTTGACCTAAAATAAATTTAAATAAAATAAATAATTATTTAAATAAAAAGTCAGTTTTTTAATAGTAACCCAATGTTTTCAGTATTCATAAAAAATTGAATGTTTTCAAAAAAATGCCAAAAATTCTCCATTGTCTAGTTTCGATATTCCAAATCCAAAAAATGAAGTCCATTTCGAAATACAAAATTTATAAAATTTTAAAAAAATGGTTATTAATATTCATAACAGCAAGTTTATATAACATATCGGTGTTTAATGAAACTCGGTATTGAGTACAACACACGCTATCGTGGAAGGTCGCAATTGCGTGTAATGCAAGCCAAGTCAGGGATGCGTGTTGTGCAAGATCCTTTTGGTGTAGCATACAACACAAGACATTAATGAAATTAAAAAGAATATTTTTCATAAAATCTCGGGGTGTTACATTCTACCCCCCTTAAAATAAATTTCGCCCTCGAAATTCATCGGGGTTATAAATGGTTTACTACAGAAAGTTTTTGTAACGCCCCAAACCCAGCTACCCAGAGTCGGTGTATTACTTTGTAACATAGGCATGATCAAAAAAGATTAAGTCTCGAAAGACCGTTTAGTTTAGTAGACTTGGAAACACTAGATACATTCATAAATGTTACATTACATCATAAAGAGAAAAACTACAATAACATAGTCTCCATTTTCCAGACTAATATCCCCTTCAGACTATCCCTGTAGGTCATTCATAATATACTTCATCACATCCTAGAAAAATTAAAACATTGGAAGGGGTGAGCTCAGATGCTCAGTAAGGATAACAATATAGCGGAAGCTTTCATAAATAAATAATAAAATTTAAGATAATGTATAACTAAAACAAAAGCCTTTTTAAACTTGAACTTCAACATAATATGGAAAAAATAAAATTAAATAATGTCATTTACTTACTCACATGGATATTCAACTAGTCGAATAATCACATGCAATATCAATAACCACTTTCATAATGATGGAATGCATAATGCCAGACTATCATAACCACGTAGCCAAGGCCTCGTGCCAAGACCACAAATAAGATATTGTAAAGGCCTCGTGCCAAGACACTAGTTCGTCTCATGAGACCTTCCGATGCATCGAGGAGCTATAGCGGGCTCCACCCGTCACTTATTTAGTCCAATGCATTCCTCATATGAACTGGTTTAAACATATCCTAAACCATAACATAATCGTATCACATAAAACATTCATAAAGGAAACATAACATTTCCACATTTCAATCAAAAGATATCAATACAACACATTGATATAATAAAAACACTTTCAAAACCATTTTCAATACCAAAATTAAAGAAAATTAAATCATTGTTTTTATTTTTCATTTTAAAAAAGTTATGGCTTGTAGAGAAATCCGAAACTCAAATAACAGTCACAGTGGCGGAGAAGTCATTGTTTCCACATATGTACGGCAAGAAAAACATTCCTTTTTGTCATTTAGTAAAACGCTTCATATAAAAAAGGTTCCTTTTGAATAAACATAAAATTCAAAGGTGTTTATACACCGTATAAAAGAAAGTTGTGTATAAAACCAAATGTGGCTCAATGAAAGAAGATTGAGACAAAGTCTTTATAAAGATCATTTTTAAAATAAAATATATCTATTATGTGTATTTACTATAAGTACACATAAAGAACGTATAAATACAAGATAGGACATAATAATATAATGACATAATTTGACAGTAGGAGATTAACCCAAATAACAGAAATTGGGTTAAGAAGTTCCCTTACCTTGTGTCCGACTTGACTCGACCGTTCTTTAACCTCCTGAATAATAAACTAGATTTAATAACTACTTGCTTAAGATCCTTTTTCAAGTTCATTATTCCTTTTTATATCACTTATTACCATGTAAAGAACACTATGTAATTATTTAAGTTAATAATAGTCGTTTTGTCGATATTTGGTACTTGAGTCAACAATAAACTTCTTATAATTACAAGTTGTTTATGTGGTAGAATATACATTATATCCAGAATTATATTCATTATTTAGATATCATATACATCATATATATCCAGAATATACATTCATTCATAATATTACGTAACATTTAGATGTAAGAAATGAAATGCACCGTTCATGGATACGGTAAGCCGTACGTACGCATGAACGCTACTTTACTTTCCATTACATATTTAATGGAATGAAGTTATAATTATATAAAGTTATAATATAATCCAGTATAATATAAAGTATGATATCATTTACTCCATCCTTTATACATCCCACATATGGAATTAACGATTCAAATCACTTTGAGGGGGCGGTGGTCCGCACTTCCTAAAATGAAATTATCGTGTTTACCCATAATGGAAATCATAAAGTATGCCATAAATGAGAAATAAAGAAGAATAAGAAAAACATAAACATAATATATATATCATATATTAAAATAGTATCATCAAAATGGCCACCATTAGAGGTGTTAAAAGAATATTGAACAATCATCGTTTCGTGAGGCAGTATTTCGCCACCCACAACAACAGTATGTTCTTTAACCATTAGACGAAGTTGTGTTTAAGTGTAGACAAAATCCATATCATAAAAACATCCTAGTATATTGTAGATAATGGTTTTTTTACAAAAGAAAGGAATAAAAATAGTTTAAGGGGTTGGAGAAGCAAACTAATACAAAACAACATTAGAGAAGACATTACCTTAAAATCGGGTAACTCTTTTGATTTGAGCCAAAGGCTTCCTTGGGAAGAATTATGCCCAAAGTGAGGATTCTAGGAGTAAGGGAGGGAAGTTGGGAGAGTATTTGGGCAGAGTTTGGCCTAGCCAAAAGGCTTTGAAAGTGTGAGTATGGTGGTAGTGGTGGGGGCCTTTCATAAGTGGAGAGAAGGGGCACTTTTGGAAAGATTGAAATGTTACATTATTATGAAATATTTTTTCGGATTATAAAGGTCCCATAATTATATATTTAGAGGATAAGGTGATAAGGGTTCGAAATATACTCATACAATAGGTTTTTGACAAGTGTAAGTCTGATATTTTACATTATCTTTTCATTTTATTTAAATCGTTAATTAATGAGGTAATCGCTGCATCATCATGGTGTCATAAATAATTTATTTATTTAATGTCTAAAAATTCTAAAAAAAATATAATCATGTAGGAAATATTTTTATATTTCTAATTAATATTTATAGTAAAAAATATGACTTGTATAACCCCATTTAAAAATTGTTTTAGTAAAACAAATCTTGTTTGTGACCTTTTTATTTGAACATTAAATAAAAAGTTATTTATGTCCTTTTCCTACCAAAGTGGCTCCATGTGGTCCCCAAGATGACCCATGGATTGTCTTGGTCGGACATGACATATAAAATAGTGGTAGGACAAGTGTAAAAGTCATTACATATTTTTATAATACTATTTTTACCTTAAATTTCACTAATTACCATTAATCGCGATTAATTAAACATAAAAGTTACTATTCACAAAAACATTATTTTAATCCCATTGAACCACATTTTACTTCCTAATGACAAACATGTATTTCAGAGTTTTGAAAATCAAATCAAAGAAGTGCTAATGTTTCATTTAAACGAAAAATCAGTTTTTTAACTACCACTTAGTGGTTTCACTATTCATCAAAAATTGAAGTTTTTCAGAACAATGCCAAAATTTCACCCTAAGCTATAATTGATATTCCGAATTAAAAAATGATGTCTAATTTGAAAAATTCCAATCATATAAGTTGCATTAATTAATTTTATAGTTAATTCCCGCTGTCACAACAAGTAGCGTGTTTTTAAGAAATAATATATATCAAAAGATTGACAATTATTTATGTCCAATTTCAAAGTGAAATTAATTCTAATGAACACAATTGGATAAAATGGTAAAAATATATTCTAATTATAATTTAAAACCACTCAATATTATAATGTATAACTATAAATTATTTTGATCAAAAAAGTTGTTTTAATTATTTTTCACTATTCATAAAAAATGGAAGTTCTCAGAAAATTACAAAAAATTCAACTTAGGATAATTTCGATATTACGAATACAAAAATGAAGTCCATATTGAAATATAAGATTTCCATAATTTTAAAAAGTTGGTAATACTATTTTTAACGGCTACTTTGATTAGTTTTGGTGTGTGTTAGAACTCGAAGTTGCGTACAACACACGCTACTGTATTATTCAAAGAGAAGTGTACCGTGGAAGATTGGGGTGTTACATTCTCCCCTCCTTTAATAAATTGCGTCCTCGCAATATGAAAATGTTCTTCAAAAATAAAAGGTTGAAAATAGAAAATACCTTTGTGGAAAACCCACATCAGAAATAGGGTTAATAAGAATATAACATTAAAAGAAAGAAATAGAAGTACAAAGGTCACCCGAGATAGCCCATACTAGGATTCTATTAAAATATGGATATGAAGGAGAAACAAACCATCAAGGTCTGATGGAGATTTATAGAAAACAGGATTAAGAGAAAGTTAACCATAAGAAAATCACAAACTTGTGATTGGTTAAACGGTCATTGAATCCCCAGTTGGAAAAGTTAACCGACAATGTTTTTTTCAAGTAACCTTTCATAAAGTTGAGGAATTTATTTAAGAGATTTACTAAGAATGTAAGGAAATATACTTACTTGTCATGTAGGCTTTCATTATTTAATAAATTTTTACCACAAACCCATCTTTCACTACAAAAGGTAATAGATTTCAAAAATATTATATTTATCCTAATCATACAAAGTTCAAAATATTAACACAGACCATTTAAATTAGGAAAACTATTTTGTAATAGAAGGGACTCCCTGTAGGCTAGTGGTAGGTAATAAAGGCCTGTCGCACTATGGTTGTGGGTTCGATTCCTGCATATTTGTCCGACGCGACGAGTTATGCCCCACCCTGCAGGTTGTCCTTTTCCTAAAACTATAGTATTATAATATTTCAAAAATAATCTTCAGAAATGTTTTAACCTTAAACAATACTATTGAAAGTTACACTTAATCCATACCAAACTTTATAGTTATCCAAAATACCTCTGTCCAGACTTTCTCTAAAAGGTATCTTAATTCCAAAATCAATTTATCAGATTCCCCAAACAAAGTAATGTTCCTCTTATTGTCACATACTAAAAATATGATTACCTTCATCATATTAAAACCTTAATGAAAAAACAATTACTGCAGTACAATCCTTATATATATCACATTATCCTTATAACCAGAATATAATCCTTGAGTCCAAAAGCACCAATACATTAATTATTCCACTTCTACTGTAGTAATAGCATAAGATTTTCCTTGATCCCTTGGCCTTTTCTGAGGTAATTTTCCCTGAATCTTAGGACATTCATTTGCATAATGCCCCATTTACCTACAATTGTAGCATTCAACATTGATAGCCTCTTTTTTTCCCTTACAATCACGATCCTGGTGACCTTTTTCTCCACATTTGTAACAGACTCCCATTCCCTTTAGGCAAGTACCAGGGTGATTCTTCCCACAATTATCGCATAATGGAAAATCCTTCTTTACCTTTTTCCCTATATTTGTCTCTTGTTCCACTGTTCTCTTTTTCTCTTGCTTTACTTGGTTGTCATAAGACATAGAGAATTCATTTTCTGTCTTGATAGAACACGAGACTATATCTTCGTAGGACGAGAAGGATTATGAGACTAAGGCTCGATGGAGAAACGGTTTTAACCCATCAAAGAAACAATCAATCTTACTTCATGGGTTATGTATATAATCTGATGAATGCCTCGCTAACCATGTAAAGTTAGACTCATACTTTGTGACATTCTCATCCTCCTTCTGCCTCAGACTCAGAAATTGTCTTTCCATATATTCTCTATGGTCACGGGGAAAATAATTTTCTAAGAAAAGCTCTTTGAACTCCCTCCACTCTATATTCGATACTTCATCATCTTCCTTTGTATTTTGAATCAATGACCACCATTGATCAGCAACTTCAGTGAGGCGGTAAACTGCCATGATAACCTTTTCCCTTTCAATACTCCCCAAGGCATGGAATATTTTCTCTAAGGAGTTTATCCATTGCTCAGCTACAAATGGATTTGTACCCCCATTAAATTTTTGTGGTTGTTTCCTCATGAAACAATCTAACATTGATCCTCCACGTTGCGGATCAGGGTGTTCCATACGAGTAAGGTTATTATTCATAACCTGAGTGAGTTTTCCCAGTATGGTAATAAGTTGATCAGCACCAGTTGTATCTCCAGATCCACAATAATTATCTTGAGTACGAGGGAAATCCTTACACGGAGTGCGTACATTGATACAGTTTCCATTCCTTCCACTAGGCGCCATTTCTAAACAATAGCATAAACTAGATTAGTTTATGAAACAAAATACATAATTCCATACTTGTAAAATACTTAACATAAATTGAACTATTTATGGATATAATCCATAATCATAAAAATGTTTTTTTGAGTAAGTATATACTCATAACCATTCATAGTGGTTTTTAATGAAAATGAGAATTATCCTAATCATATCCCTCGGGAGTGTCGTAACCAAGAGTGCAGCAATGCCCATTTTCATGCACCAGTTCTCGTTTGAATCTAGCTCAAAGCGGTGTTTTCAGGTTTTACCCCTAGGTATATCTGTGCCAAAGCCACCTCTACCTGCTCGTATCCAGACATGGATGTATTGCTTGAAAAACTCTCAAAATCTCTATAATACCAAAATTCTAGGAAGTTCTTCTATACTAATCCTCAAAGTCTATCTTTGGGCTATGTGATCTAATCAGAGTTTATCTAAATCTAGCTTCCAAGGTTAGTACTAAACTGCCTCTGATACCAACTGTAACGCCCAGACTCCAGCTACCCAGAGTCAGTGTATTACTTTGTAACATTGGCATGATCACAAAAGATCAAGTCTTGAAATACCATTTAGTTTAGTTGCCTTGGAAACACTAGATACATTCATAAATGTTACATTACATCATAAAGAAAAAAACTACAATAACATAGTCTCCATTTTCCACACTCATATCTCCTTCAGACTATCCCTACAGGTCATTCATAATATACTTCATCACATCATGGAAAAATTAAAACATTGGAAGGGGTGATCTCAGATGCTCAGTAAGGATAACAATATAGCGGAAGATTTCATAAATAAACATTAACATTTAAGGAAATTTATAACTAAAACAAAATCCATTTTAAACTTTAACTTCAGCATAATATGGAAAAAATAGAATTAAATAATGTCATTTACTTACTCACATGGATATTCTACTAGTAGAATAATCACATGCAATATGAATAACAACTTTCATAATGATGGAATGCATAATTCCAGACTATCATAACCACATAGCCAAGCCCTCGTGCCAAGACCACAAATATTATTTTTTCAAGGCCTCGTGCCAAGACACTAGTTTGTCTCATGAGACCTGTCGATGCATCGAGGAGCTATAGCGGGCTCCACTCATCACTTAATAAGTCCAATGCATTCCTCATATGAACAGGTTTAAACATTTCATAAACCATAACGTAATCGTATCACATAAAACATGCATAAAGGAAACAAAACATTTTGACATTTCAATCAAAAGATATAAATACAACACATTGATATAATAAAAACACTTTCAAAACCATTTTCAATACCAAAATTAAAGAAAATTAAAACATTGTATTTATTTTTCATTTTAAAAAAGTTATGGTTTGTAGAGGAAGCCGAAACTCAAATAACGGTCACAGCGGTGGAGAAGTCATTGTCTCCACATATGTACGGTAAGAAAAACATTCCTTTTTGTCATTTAGTAAAATTATTCGTATAAAAAAGATTTCTTTTGAATAAACGTAAAAGTCAAAAGGGTTTATACACTGTATAAAAGAAAGTTGTGTATAAAACCAAATATGCCTCAATGAAAGGAGATTGAGACGAAGTATTTCCAAAGATCATTTTTAAAATAAAATAGGTCTATTATGTGTATTCACTATAAGTACACATAAAGAAAGTACAAATACAAGATAGGACATAATAATATAATGACATAATTTGAAAGTAAGAGATTAACCCAAATAACGGAAATTGGGTTAAGAAGTTCCCATACCTTGTGTCCGACTTGACTCGACCGTTCTTTATCCTCCGAAATAATAAACTACAGTTAATATCTACTAGCTTAAGATCCTTTTTCAAGTTCATTATTCCTTTTTATATCACTTATTACCATTTTATGAACACTATGTAATTATTTAAGTTAATAATAGTCGTTTTGTCGATATTTGGTACTAGAGTCTACAATAAACTTCTTATAATTACAAGTTGTTTATGTGGTAGAATATACATTATCTCCAGAATTATATTCATGATGTAGATATCATATATATCATATATATCCAGTATATACATTCATTCATAATATTACGTAACATTTAGAGGTAAGAAATGAAATGCACCGTTCATGGAGACGGTAAGCCGTACGTACGCATGAACGCTAATTTCATTTCCATTTCTTATTTAATGGAATGAAGTTATAATTATATAAAGGTATAATATAATTCCAGTATAATATAAAATATAATATCATTTACTCTATCCTTTATACATCCCACATATGGCATTAACGATTCAAATCACTTTGAGGGGGCGGTAGTCCACACTTCCTAAAATGAAATTATCCCGTTTACCCAGAATGGAAATCATAAAGTATGCCATAAATGAGAAATAAAGAAGCATAAGGAAATCATAAACATAATATATATATAATATATGAAAATAGTGTCATAAAAATGGCCACCATTAGAGGTGTTAAAAGAATATTGAACAATCATCATTTCGTGAGACAATATTTCGCCACCGACAACAACAGTATGTTCTCTAACCAATAGACGAAGGTGGGTGTAAGTTTAGACCAAAAACATATCATAAAAAAATCATAGTATATTTTAGATACTGGGTTTTTACAAAATAAAGTAATAATAAGATTTTAAGGGGTTAGAGAAGCAAACTAATACAAAACAACATTAGAGAAGACATTACCTTAAAATAGGGTAACTCTTTTGATTTGAGCCAAAGGCTTCCTTGGGAAGAATTCTGCCCAAAGTGGAGCTTATAGGAGTAAGGGAGGAAAGTTGGGAGAGTATTTGGGAAGAATTTGGCCGAGCCAAAAGGCATTGAAAGTGTGAGTAAGGTGGTAGTGGTGGGGGCGTTTTATAAGTGGAGAGAAGGGGCACTCTTTGAAAGATTGAAATGTTACATTATTATGAAATGATTTTTCGGATTCTAAAGGTCCCAAACTTATATATTTCGAGTATAAGGTGATAAGGGTTCTAAATATACTCATCCAATAGGTTTTTGACAAGTTTATTTCTTAGATTTTACATTATCTTTTCATTTTATTTAAATCGTTAATTAATAAGGTAATCGCTGCATCATCATGGTGTCATAAATAATTTAATTTACTTAATGTCTAAAAATAAAAAAAAAATATCATGATTTAGGAAATATTTTTATATTTCTAATTAATAATTATAGTAAAAAATATGACTTGTATAACCCCATTTAAAAATTGTTTTAGTAAAACAACTCTTGTTTGTGACATTTTTTATTTAAACATTAAATACAAAGTTATTTATGTTGTTTTCCTACCAAAGTGGCTCCATGGGGTCCCCAAGTTGACCCATGGATTTTCTTGGTCGTCCATGACACATAAAATAGTGGTAGGACAAGTTTAAAGGTCATTCCATATTTTTATAATACTATTTTTACCTTAAATTTCACTAATTACCTTTAATCGTGATTAATTAAACTTTAAAATTACTATTCACCAAAAAATTATTTTAATCCCATTGAACCACATTTTACTTTCTAATGACAACCATTTATGTTGTATTTTTGAAAATCAAATAACAGGAGTGGTAATGTTTCATTAAAATGAAAAATCAGTTTTTTAACTACCACTTAGTGGTTTAACTATTCATAAAAAATTGAAGTTTTTCAGAACAATGCCAAAATTTCACCCTAAGCTATAATTGATATTCCGAAATCAAAAATGATTCTTATTTTACAAAATTCCAAACATATAAGTTTCATTAATTAATTTAATAATTTATTCCCGCTGTCACAACAAATAGCGTGTTTTTAAGAAACAATATATATCAAAAGATTGACAATTGTTTATATCCAATTTCAAAGTGAAATTAATTCTAATGAACACCATTGGATAAAATGGAAAAAATATATTCTAATTATACTTTAAAACCACTCAATATTATAATTTATCACTATAAATTATTTTGATCAAAAAAGTTGTTTTAAGTATTTTTCACTATTCATAAAAAATGGAAGTTCTCAGAAAATTAAAAAAAAATCAACTTAGGATAATTTCGATATAATGAATACAAAAATGAAGTCCATAATGAAATATAATATTTCCATAATTTTAAAAAGTGGGTAATAATATTCGTAACGGCTACTTTGATTAGTTGTGGTGTGTGTTAGAACTCGATGTTGTGTACAACACACGCTACTGTATTATTCAAAGAGAAGTGTACCGTGGAAGCTTGGGGTGTTATAGTTTCTTTCATAGAAACCCACATCGTAAAAAATAATACCAAAACATGACATTAAAAACTAATGTATGAAATGTAATGGTTAACCAAATTAACTAATCACTGGGTTTCCACATAAGAGAACATAGGTGAAAATATGGATATGGAAGTGAAATATAACCATCAACTTCTGAAGAAGAGTGGTAGAGGACATGGCTATGAAAAAGACAACAATTAAAAAGCCATAAATTTGTTATGATCTAAGGTACCATTTGATTCATCGGATATAAGGGCAGTAGGGCAAAATTTTTGGGTTTCAATATCATTTCCCTAAAGATGAAAATTTTGAATTAGAAGAAATACTTACTTGATTTTGGTACAATCTAACCGTTGGTCGTTCCTTGGACAATTTACACTTCATCTGTTAAAGAAATAAAGTTGAATTTGTCATTTGCGATGTGTTAGTAGATTAGGTGATAGAATGATATGTCATTCCATCTGTCTCAAACAAAAGGTTAGCAAAAGTTATCAAATATACATAAGTCCACCTATAGTGAGATTAATCATATTTGGTTCCTAAAATGGATGTATACTTCATATATCATACCACTTAATAAATTAAAACACATATATACAAACCAGGGATTTCTTGTAGGCCAGTGGTAGGGGATAAAGGCCTGTCACACTTCGGTTGTGGGTTCGATTCCCGCAACCCTGTCCGACACGACGGGTTGTCGCCCATCCTGCAGGTTATCCTTTTTCTAAAACAATACTATTATAACAAAAACTTCTATCCTTAGACAATACTATCTGATGTCCCACATAATCCATTCCAATATTTAGGCTTATCCAAAATACTTCTTTCCAAACTCATAGTATAAATTGAACGATTACTAAAAAGGTCATATAAAAAGCACGTGAATACCATCGTTTATCCATCATATATCTTGTTGTTCAAATTCCAATCATGTGAATACCTTAATCTTGTATTCTATTGAAAAATTAATACCCATTGAACCTTAGTGAAAACATGAATACTATCAAAAGTTAACTCTTTCCACATACCAAAATCCCAAAAATTCTATATACAAAAACCATGATATCACCTAGTCCTTATATCAATCATGAGCTCATGAATACTATCAAACATCTCATTATCTCCTTATCTCTTCATTAAGAGCATATCATCTACTTTCCAAAAAAATATGAATAACCTTTCATGGTTACCGGTACCATTCAACATATACATTCAAATACTTTAGAAAAAACAATAGTGTAACAATCCTTAGATGTGCCTTTATTCCATATTACCGTTACCTATACAACATAACTCTTGATAAACATAAATCATTCCACTACCTTCTTAAACCATTGACTGGGCTTCGTCATTTCTTTTATCTCATATATCATTTGTAGTCTCTACATCATCATCAACATAAATACTACCCATACGACCATGCTGATTCTCTTTATGAAATTTTCCCTTAGGGAATTGGTTTGAATAATTCCCATACATCCCACATTGAAAACATTTAATCATTTATGATGTTGTAGCAATACCATTATCCTTGTCCATGGAGTTAACTGAACCCTTTCCATTGCACTTACTGGCTTTGTGTCCTTCTTTTCCACACCCAAAGCATCTTCCAGTTCCTTTGAAACAATCTCCCTGATGCCTCTTCCCACATGATTTACATGAGGGAAATTTAACTTTCATTCCTCTATGATCATCATGAAACTCCATCTTTCTCTTATTATCTGAGTCGGGAAGCTTTCCGGAGTTGAGATTATTGATCATATTATGAGATTTCTGATTAGGCATAATAACAATGTTTTGGCTTCCAAATCCCATTTCATTTACTTGATCATGAAGAATATCATTCCATTGTCCATCATATTCTCCATTATCTAGAATCTTCCTATTTCTTGCCATTTTCGAAAACCCAAAAAGAATGGTGTGAGAGGAAAAAATCATGCTAGGTAAAACAACACAATAAAGGGGGATTAACTTCCATATTTAACATCGTAGGTTAAATTCTATGATCATTACCATAATTATAGGACTATAACCTATACTTATACTTAACCTTAGGGACATCCCTATACATACCTTAGAAATATCTCTAGGGATCTCACTAAAGTTTTTGCATCCTAGTTTCCAAAGGATAACTAAACCGTTCCTCTGATACCAACTGTAGGGACCCAAAGCTTGACATACATGTACATTACATTACTTTTTCAGAATACTTGATACATAACGAAAACAGACACACAAGGACCGTAATAGTGTATTGTCTTTGGATGCTCGGAAAAATAATCTTATAATCGTGGTGAAAGATCTTCAATATCTCCCATAAATATCTCCCCCTTTTGTTTTCTTACCTAAAACCTTTCTTTAAATCCTGGGTAAAAGAATACATATAATGGGTGAGCTCAAATTCTCAGTAAGGGTAAGCATAGAGAACATAATACAATCCATAAACATTTAAATTCAAAAAAACTTGAACATAAAATCTAAACATCAAAATCCTGAGCAACGACATAAATCTTGGATGTACGCAAAGCATAGATCATAAAGGAACATCAATCATGATAAAATATCATGGGAATAAAACATGTAATTGTGGAAAACCGTTAATAACTTGATATGATTTCCATAGTAGCCAAGGCATTGCTGCCAAGGCCATCATAGTGGACAAAGTCCCTTTCTAAATCGAGTTCACTCCTCATTCCAGTCCTGTATCACTGAACCAGATTAACATACCATTCTATCCATGTCTATCTAATGAGATATAAATATTTACACAATGCATTGGATGTAGATATAGGTCCCACCCATCTCATAATGAAATCATTCTTACTTGTGCCACAAAATAAACTTGAAACATTCATCATAACCCGAAGAATAAAATGGGTTTCATAAACATCATCCCATCATCACATAATCCATTTAAAACAAATGTATATTTCATCATAAGAAAATTGAATCCATTTAAATCATAGAGACATTATACTTGAAACATACACATATGAAATAATGTCATCTTAGATGGAAAATGGTTTTGATAAAACATTTGAAATGAATTCTTGAGGAAAATATCCTTTCTTCTTCAAAATAAATTTATTTTCAAAAAACGTCATGAAATTTTTAAAAGAAAAAGATTTTGTTGAAAATAGTCATTATATATTTTGTAGTATGCTTCTGTAAAATTAGTCTTTATAAAACCATATAAATCCTTTCATGCCGTATAAGTTAAAAAGACATTCTTCACGTACTTTTTCCGGAAAAGTCAAAAGTACCTCGTAACGTAAACAAAAGAATGATTCCTTACAAACCATGTAGTAAAAGTCATAAATGGGTTAAAAGGAATTTAAGCATGCCTGAAACCATTTTTAGAAAACAAGAACATGGATGATAAATATAACCCCAGTGAATACATACGAATAAACAATCTCGGATAAAAACAAGATTGGAAAAGTTATCCCTTACCTTATGTCCGATATGCTTCATATGTATCCGAACCTCCTATATCATGATTTAAATAATGTAACTGAATTACTAAAGAATCATATTCATTGTTATTATAACATATATGCCTCACTTAGGTTTTTATATTACCCCTTCATTTGTTAATTCCATGTTAAAGTAACGTTTTGGGTAAAATTGTTTTATTTATCGTACGTGTTTGGACTTGTTGTTCTTGATATTATTATTACTTATATCATGATTTACATACTTCCAGAATGTAAAACATGATTTATATTTCATATATATTCATTATATATATATATAATAGATAGATAAATGAAATGAAACACACCGTTTATGGAGATGGTAGGCTGTACGTACGCATGAACGCTGTTTTCCTTTCTATATTGACTTGAATGGAAGTAAGTAGATGGAATATATATATACACATAAATCCAGTAGCTTCATTATTTCATATATTTCATTATTATTCATTATATATACTTTATAATAATTTTTGAATGGTTAATCATGGATAATGAATCTCATCGTGTTCGTGGAGACGGTAGTCCGTACGTACGCACAAGCGATGATATTATTCCCATGATCGTGGAATTGTATTGAAGTGTATGTATAATATGAAAGAATCAATATAACCTTAAAATAACGATTTATATTTATTTATTTTCACCATTATACCCATCCATGTAAGGTGGTGGTCGAAAAACTGATTACACCACGGCGTGGAGACGGTATTCCCTACGTACGCATGCGTGGTGATTTCGTTTTACGTAGGATGGATAGAAGGTGAAATAGGGTTGTTTCATATTCATAATAACATATAATTATACGAGTGATACAGATGTTATTAATTTATAATGAAACAACTAATTAAGAAGAAGTTCAAGAAGAATGAAACGTGAGAGAATCGAAAGAAGAGATTACCTCTTCTTCGACGCACCTCCTTTAAGCCTTCTCTTATGGAAGTAGAGTTGGTCTTTTGAGAAGACCAGAACATCCAGAATGTTTCTAGAAAAGTGGATAAGAAAAATGGGAAGGGGTTGTCCTAGATTCACGGCTCAAAAGGGTGTGAAGTGAAGAGGGAAGGGGTGCCCTTTTTATAAGGGAGGAGATGGGAACCTTTAGAAAAACTCAAAATATTATTTTATAATAAAGTCATATTCAGTTTATAATAGCTTCAAATTGATTTATTTAGAAGATAAGGTGGGTATGGGTCGAAATCCTCTCATACAATAGAATTTATACAAGTTTAGGTTTCTATTTTAACCTTTTCATTTAGATTTAACTTTAAGTTAAATAATTTTACTTTTACCATGTCTTGTTGTTTTATTACACTATAAGGTTAATAAATATACTATAACAAGACAAACTAACCCCTTGTTTTATTTTATTAATATATATAACCTTATCTAAGTAATTTTTCTGAACCATAGATTTTTATGAATAAAATAACTATTAATAATATAATATTTGTTTTAAAAACGATTTTATGTCAACTTTGAAACTATTTGGTAATTGATTTTTGTGAAAATCATAATTGAATTATTAGTTCTAAAAAAGTTAATTAAATAAATACTAACATGTAATATTAACCTATAAAAGTAGTGGAATTAATAAAAAGTCTCAAATTACATTTATTTGGGTATTTATAACATTAATTATGCAAATATTTCTTTAATAAGATAATTACTGCATCATCATTGTGTCATAAATAAATTAATTTATTTAATGTCTAAAAATCTTGAATAAAATACAATTAAGTAGTAAATATTTTTAGCTTTATAATGAATATTTATAGTCGAATTTATCTTATGTATAACCCAATATTAAAAATGATTTAGTTATTAAACATTGATTTTAACTATTTAACCCTTATTTAAATAAATTAATAATAAATGTCCTAATCTAATCCAAGTGGACCTAAATGTTCAAATTTTATTCCAAATGTTTTTTGTGTCTAATTACACTTATCCAATATAATTATAACAATTGTTAGTGTTATAATAATATCATTTTTACCCTTAATTACCCAATTTACTTTTAACTGTGGTAAATAAAAGTAAAAAGTTACTATTCACCAAAAATTATTTTCATCTCATTGAACCACATTTTAGTCCTTGATATTAACCTTGTCTCTCGGATTTTCGAAATTCCACTCACAGAAGCGGTAAAATTATGTTTTATGCGAATTTGAAAATTCTCCTAGGAGGTGGGTAAAAGACGGTTAAAAGTTCAATAAAATTTTTATATATCTAAAATTATTATAAAATGACTCCAATTAATTAAATTGAACTTATATAGGTATTATGTATCAATTTTGACCTAAAATAAAATAAATTAAAATAAATAATTATTTAAATAAAAAGTCAGTTTTTAAATAGTAACCCAGGGTTTTCACTATTCATCAAAAAATGAAAGCTTTCAGAAAAATACCAAAAATTCACCCTAGGCAAATTTCGATATTCCGAATCCAAAAAATGAAGTCCATTTAGAAAGATAAAATTTATAAATGTTTAAAAAAATGGGTATTACTATTCATAAAGTCTAGTTTATATAACATATCGTTGTTTAGTGAAACTCGGTATTGCATACAACACACGCTATCGTGGAAGGTCGTGATTGCGTGTAATGCAAGCCAAGTCAGGGATGCGTGTTGTGCAAGCTCCTTTTGGTGTAGCATACAACACAAGACATTAATGATATTAAAAATAATTTTTTTCATAAAATCTCGGGGTGTTAAATATAGTAATATATGAATAATAGAGATATAAAATTGGTTACACAATTCATGGAAATGGTGTGACATTTGTAATCAAGAACATCGTTTCCATTTTTTATTGATGGATTAAGTGAAATAAAAATAAATAATAATTAACATTTAAAGGATCATAATTATATAATATATATAATTTATATTAAACAAATAAATTATTATTACCATCATTGTAAATATATAATGAAAAACATTTTACATAGCTATTTAGAGAAGGTAGTCCAAATGTATACACAAGTGATGATATTAATTTCCAACAGATTGGAATATAAAAAAGTTAGATGTCATATTATTTTTTAATATTTTTGTTTATGTCATAAATATGATATATATTTATTAATAATAACCTTACTGTTTTCCAGGAAAAAAATAAATAGTAAATGAATCATATAACATCACGAGGAGGAAGTCCATCGAACACACGATCAACGTTATCATATCTTTCCTAGAATGGGAAGAGAGATAGTATATTTAAATTTATAATTCAAGAAGAATAATAATATCATAAATATCCTAAAAATACAGGAAATACATCAATATATCCCTTGATTAAGGAAGGTAATAGAAATCAGATAACTTGAGTTTGTGTGGTTATAGTCCACCGTACACATAGTCAATGGTTTTGTTATCTACTTTATAGAAGTATAAATGGATCATAGTAATTTTATTAACATAATAAAATATTATTGTATAGTTAATGCTTGTTATATTATATTGTAATATTGTATGTTTATTTGAATGATTTAGAAGAATAAAAAAAGAAATATACAATTTTAAGAATCATATTTCTTCTTCAGAGAGCCTCTATAATTTTATAATCAAATAATAAATCATATGTATTTCATATAAAAATAAATAATAAATGATATATAGAGGAATTTAATGATGTTATTTTGTTTTTTATTTCCAATCTAAAGTGTTTTGGACGTGGGATTAGGTGAGGAGAGTGGGTGTAACATCCTAGGTATATATAGAATAATAAATTTTCATATCTCTTAATATTTATGAATTAGATATTCATTTAATGATAAATTGGATTCTTTGTATAGAAGAGTACTTGAAAAGTGACAATAGATTTCTTTGAAGTTGTATATTGTACAAAACTCTGAGTAATACCAGAAAAAAATACAATAAAAATATGATAATTTTAAATGGTAGCCAATGCATAATCGTTGTTTTGGAAGGAATGAATAGAACTAACTACAGTATGATGACCACTGTTTTCTAAATGTTTTTACATTTATCCTATAAATTTTTTATGCTTCAAATGGGAATGAATCTAATTTTATCCATAAAATAATCTAATATTTTTAAAGGTCCATTTATCGCCTTTTGATAGAGAACCCTTTTTAAATCTAGTTCTTTTCACATTTACATGTTCTATTTTACAGAATAAACTTCCTATACAATAGTGGGACAAAAAAATTACTTTGGTTTAATTTTTGGTATGTTTGTGATAAAGTACAATTTTTTATGAAAAGTGAAAAATAAATCATTTTATGTCAAAATTGCCTTTTCATCTAATTTATTTTTATAGTTAGATTATCATATATATTTTTTTAGGTGCAATTAGATTATCTTTTTATCATTTAATCGAATTTTTTTCATTGGTAGTAAGTCCACATTTAAAGTAGACATAATCACATGTCAATATTTTGATAGTTTTTATTTATTAAAAACCTTCTTCCTGGTTTTGACAATAAGAAATAATTTTAAGTTAATTTTTTCCAACTTTGTGTTTTTTATTTGGTAAAAATTAAATAAATATTTTGAATCATAATGTCAAAATTTTGTAAATATTTATCTTTTATTTTTGAATATTATTAATAGTATATGCAATAATTAATTTTAATTTCCAGTCATAAGGGTAAATCAGGTAATAAAGGGTAAATATGAAATTATAAAATAATCCTATCACATGTCATAATATTATTGGATGTGCTAGTTTAAAGATTCTCATAGAATCTTGATTAATTAAATGTATAAATCTTTCCACGGAAGTAGCTATAAATATTATAATTGAATCTTGATTAATTAAAAGTATAATGCTTACGACGGAAGCTATTATAAAGCTTCTAATAGAAGATTTTTAAATTAAATGAACAAAGATTCCCATTGAATAAATTTTAAATATTATCATAGAATCATATTTAATTAAATATAAAATTCTTCTCATGGAATTCAATGTAATGATTATCATGGAATCTTCTCTAATTAAAAGGAAAAAGCTTCCTAAGTAAGCATGTTTAAAGCTTCTCTCCAAGACATGTTTTTAATAAGTATTACATTTTATTTAATATGGGTTTATATAAGTGATATCTTAGACTATAAATAGTTATAAAAAATATAAAAAGATATCATATATCATGGTATTTTATTTATAAATTTTATACAGTATATAACTAAATATGTTTATGACACAATGATGATGCAATGATTACCTTATTAATGAAAGATTCTAATAAATTATATTGTAAATATTAAAATAATTTGAATACGAAAATTTTGATTTTATCTACTCATTTTTGGTTAATTGTGAAATTTTATCATCATGTTAATTAATTTTGTTGAATGTAATAAATTTGAGAGGATATTTTGATAAAAAAAATCTTGTTATGAAAAGTCTAAAAATTAATCTAGTCCGAATTTTTAGAAGTTTTCTAAGAAGTTTAAAATTTTACAACATTTGATGAATAGTATATTATAAATAGTTTTTTTGACAAAAGGTAACAAAAATTATTATTAAATAACTTTCTCAATGATATGATTTTCTAAAATCAGACAATCATGGTGGTAATCAGGGTGACAAATGTGGTTCAATATGATCAAAATAATTTTCTGGTGAATAATAACAATACCATTTTTAATAGTAATTTTACCCTTATGAATTGAAATTTGGCCAATTAAATAGTAACCTCCCATAAGAGATTATAAATTGGTTTTAGTCAGCTTAAGTGGTTATGTGATATAATTATATAATTGCACGAGTAAACAAATTTTTTAGGAATTGTTAGTTATGTATTAGTATTTTATTTTTATAATTAAATTTAAAATGAAATTAATTTTTATAAAATTGTTTTAAATTTTAAATTATATACATTGAAAAATGTTTTGGGTGAATTTTTGTGATTTTTCTTAAAGAGTTTAATTTTTTATGAATTGTAAAAATACAGTTTTGGGTATTCTGTATATTTGATGACATCATAACAAGGTCATAATGATGTAATGAGTTAGATAAGTTACTGGTCGACTCTTATGGATTAAAATATCATATGAGGTGTCCCAAGTGGCCAATACCATGGGAAAATACCTTAGTATGGCCCACAGTTTTGCAAATATATCTAATGAGGATTCCTTTGAAATTAATAAAATATTAACTCACTTTTTCAATAAATACCCAACCATTACTTGGTTTTAATTCATTCAATGAATATTCTAAAGGATTTAAAATATGTTGTAACTCCCAAGGATTCCTCCCAAGGTGTCTTTAATACCCCAAGGTCCCAATCTAATAGTTTTTGAATTTACTCCTCATGGATAGGGAATATTTCATCCTCCTATTTTAGTCAAAGGTTTTATTCATGTTTTGTCTTTTTAATTTCTATTTTATTATGTTGGGGTATATTATTATATATCCTTATTTTTTTCATTTCCTGTACATGTTTTGGGAGAAACTTTTCACTCTCATAAACTCATTTTCTAAATTTTTATGTGACACCATTAGGTTTCCAAATTTTTAAAGGGAATTATCAAACTTCCCTTACACATTCAAGTTCTATTTTATGTGGTATGTCTTCCAAATTTCCATATAATGTTATTATTTTCATTTTGATTGGTTTTTATAATATATTATGAGTCATTTAAAAATGGGATACCCTTGTCTCATTTATTTTAATGTTTTATAAAACCATGTTTCATAGCCATTATGCTGCAAAATATTCATCTAAAAGTCTCTCTCTTTTTGATATAAAATTCTATTATATTATTTTTGTTAATACCCAAACCTATTTTATTTATTATGGTATTAATAAAGAAATAAAAATAATATATTTTTTTTAATATGGACATACATGAAACCCTCATTCACTTTATGTGTGTTATAAATGACCTAAGGATCTTTTTTTATAATTTTTTTTAAAACGTCACAATTTTGATATGAAACCCATTTATTTTATTCTCCATTGGTTATTTATGGAATGTGTTTTTATGATCTATGTAGATCACATGAAAATAAAGACATATTAATAGTGATTCTTGATATCTCTCCAATGCATTGGGTAAGAAAATTAATCTTTAAAGATGAAAATTTTTACGATACCTTGGTGAATAATCTTGGTAATTTTTATGATACCATGGTGAGTAACCAGGGTAATTTTTATGACACCATGGGGATGGGACATAGTAAAATGAAACCTTGGGGATGCACTATAGGAATATACTTATGAATGCATAAATTAAATATTGTAGCAACATTTTCATGTTATGGTCCACGTTCTTATTATTATGATATTCCTATTTATCATGCCATTATGAAAGCCCTCATGTTCTTATTTATATCTCCCAAGATCACATGTAATATATTTTTTTTTCCTATTTTACATTGTTCGGTTTATTGTCATCATCCCATGTTTTTAAATTTTTTCAAAGGTCTTATTAAGGACAGAGATGATGCTATGATGAAAGTATTTGACAATTTTTCCTGAAAACAAATAATGTTTCTTTTTAATAGATTTTATGAAAAAAATGAATCGATGGAATGTAGAATTATCTACTTCATAATATTTATTTATTTTTAATATTTTTGGATAATTCAGTAAAACTCTAATGCTAAAATATCATTGGGAATTAATGAAAATAAATTCCAGTCAAAAGTCACTAGATGATGTTATGTTTAAGTCGGGGCCTTTATAGTTGTTATTAGAGAAGGGATTTGACAGATTTTGACATTGGTATGTTTTCTTAAGGGTGAAGTATACCATCATGCATTTATAATTTTAATATTATAAGTTCAATGTATTATAAAACCCTTTCACACTTTATGATCTGAAATATTGAGGTGACTAATGGGATTTTGGAGACATTCAACTTTGAACAAATTATGGGTTATTAATTTTTGTGATGCAAAATGCGACATACGAGATATAATTTTAGGTAAAAATATGTTATGGGTATTTTTGAGGATTTTATCTCATTTTTTATATTGCTATCAAAATTATATTGATTTAGAAAATAGAAAACATGTCGAATGGTTGAAAACCTGTCACATCTGGTAAGGCCGCGTGAATCGAACCCACAACAGAATGGAGATATGGGCACATCACCAACCACTAGACTACATGAAGTATCTAGTTAGTAATCCCATTTATTTTTTGTTAAATGATATTATGTATTTAGAATAAGTTTAGTTGGTAGATATATATTTTATCAAATTGATATCCATAATATTTTAAAATGATTTGGTAATTAATTGATAAATGTTAGTTTGGAAGATGTTCCCTATTTTGGGAACCCTATATTCATAAGGAAAATAGAATACTAAGGGATTTCATTTGAGGAGTAATGGTTTAATTTTATTTTGTAAGAATATATGTATTTATTGTAGACATATGTTGATTTGGGTTATTTATGGAAATGATTAACCTATCAATGGGAATATGTGATTAGGTTAATTAATTTTCATTATGATACTTTAAGAGTAGTCGATGTTATTTGGAGATACATGTTATAATTTATCTATGAAAAAAATGTTATCATATTATTATGAATTTTGGGTTTTGATTTTAGTTAGTTTTAAATTTTGTAATTTAATGGAAATTTGTTTTTTGAGTGGTCTATCTATAACGTGGGTATTAATATTGAATTTTGGAGATTAGAATATGTCAATCTCCTAATAAAGGATTATTATTTTTGGGGCATTATCTGATCTTTTTCTAACTATTTTGGGTTTTCATATTCTTTCAAGATATGATGAATAGATAATTAATCCATTTTGGTTTATTTTATTCTCATGAGGTTTATTCTAGTGCTTCATGTCTGACGAAGTCATTTTGAATACTCATCCTTTGGAGAAAAAACGAGTTTGTGGTAAATGTTTAATAAAGGATGAATCTTTACAAAAAAATTAAGTATGTTTCCTTATGTTATTATTCAAGAAAGTAAATAAATTCATCAATTTTATTAGATGGATATTAAATGAAAATAATTTATTTTTAATTTTCCTACAATAAAATCAAATAACATTTACCCTATAACATGTTTGTTATTTTCTGATTGTTAACTTTATCCTGATCATGTTTTCTATCACTCTCTATTAGAACATGATGGTTTTTTTCTATTCCATATCGATGTTTTCCTACATCGAACCCTAGTTTCTGTTATCTTGGGTAACCATTGTACTTATATTTCATTCTTTTAAAGTTTTACTTTTTTGACTCCTTTTCCAATATTGGAATTTCAATGAAGTTACCAAGCCCAATTTTAAAATTGTGAGAATGCAATTTCCAAAAGGGGGTATTTATAGAATTATACATTTTAATATCTATTAATATTTATGGATATTATTTTCATTTTATGTTAAAGGGGATGATTTTTCTATAATCTTACTCGACATACAAAAACATGTTTCTTCGAAATCGTACATTGCACACAACATTGAGTAATACTAAAAAATAATACAATAATAATAATATTTTTTTAAAAGGTAGTTAATATGAAGACATTGTATTGGATATAATGAACAGAACTAAATAAAATTTGATTATAGAAGTTTTTTAATTGTTTTTTAATTTATCAAATAATTTTTAGATTCTTAAAATGAGAATGAATCCAAATTTAAGCATAAAATTCTAAAATATTTTTAAAAGGTTCTTTTACCATTTTTTGAGGGAGAACCCTTTTTACATCTAGTTTTTTCACATTTATATGTTATATATAAAAAAATTCACTTATTCTATAGAAGAGGGACATCAGAATGTACTTTGGATAAACTTATGGTAATTTTATGTTAAAATTTTGGTAATTTTATGATAAAATTCATTTTTTATGGATAATGAAATATACTGTATTTCAATTCAAAAATGTACTTTTATCTAATTTATTTATATAATTATATTATCTTTTTTACTGGTCTTAAATAGTAATTAGATTATTTAATTTTTCTTTTAATCCATTGTTTTTCATTGACAGTAATTTCACATTTAAATTGGATGTAAAAACATTTTAATATTTTGATATTTTTTATATCTCAAAAACCCATATTTTGGTTTTGCTAACAAGAAATTATTTTAAATTAATTTATACCAATTCAATTTCTTGAAATTTGAAAAAATAAATTTCATATTTGGAATCATAAGGTTTAAATTATGTAAATAGGTATCTTTAATTTTTTATCATTATGAATAGAAACATCAGTAATTATTTTTATTTACAATGGTTAAGCATAAATATAGTAATTAAGGGTAGAAATTAAATTATAAAATTATCCTAACACATGAAAACATTTTATTGGATGATCTAGTATAAAGATTCTCATAGAAGTGTGATTAATTAAATTGATAAATATTCTCATTAAAGTTGGTAAAATTATTCTCATATAAGCTTGTTTAATTAATAGTATAAAGGTTCACATAGATGCAGTTTTAAAGCTTCTCATAGAAGCCTGTTAAATTAAATTAAGTAGCTTACCATGTAATCCATTTTAAATAATATCATATAATATTCCATACGAAAATATAAAATTCGTCCCATGGAAGCCAGTGTAATGGTTCTCATGGATGCTTCTTCAAAGAAAAGGACAAAGCTTCCTAAGAAATCTAATTTAAAGCTTCTCCCACCCGCATGTTTTTAATAGGTTTTAAATTATTTTAATATGGGTTTATATAAGTTTTATCATAGAATATAAATAATCATTAGAAATATTAAAAGATAACCTATATAATGGTAATTTATTTATTATTTTTATAAATTATATAAATAAATATATCTATGGAAAAATGATGATGTGGTGATTACCATATTAATGAAAACTTGAAATAAATGATTTTATATGTATTAAAATAAATATAATATGAAAATATTCATGTAATACACAATTTGTTTTGAAAATTATGATATATTATTTTTGAGTTAATACATTCGGCTCTAAAGAATAAATTTAGGATATACTAAAAAAGGTCATGTAATGAATATTGTCAAAATTATTCGAGTCTGAAGTTTTAGATGTTTTCTAAGAAGTTTCAATTTTTTTTAGTATTCTATAAATGGTATTCTAAGAATAGTTTTTTGATGAATAGTTAAAAATATATTATTCTACAAAATCTTTTTCTATGAAATGATTTTATAAAATCATACATACATATTGGTATTCACGGTGAAAAATGAGATTCAATAAGATCAAAATAATTTTTTTCTGAATAATAACATTAGACTTTGGAGTATTAATTTTACCCATATTAATGATAATTTGACTAATTAAATATTAACCTCACCTAAGGAAGTATAAATTTATTTTATTCATCTTAAGTGGTAATTTGATATAATTATATCTTAGTATATGTAAATAAATGAATTAGAAACTGGTAGTTATGTGTTAGTTTTTTATTTATTTAATTTATATTAAAATGAAATTTATTATTATAAAATGGATTTCAATTTTTATTTATCAACGTTGAAAAATTGTTATGGTGAATTTTTGGGATTTTTCAGAAAGAGTTGAATTTTTGATGAATAGTAAAATTCAGTTTTGGGTATCAGTATATTTAATGACATCATAACAATGTCATAAATATGTAATGAATAAGATAATATACTAGTTGACTCTTATGGATTAAAATATTCTATGAGGTTTCTCAAGTAGCCAATACCATGGGAAAACACCATGGGTAATCCCAGGGTTTTGCTAATACCACTAATGAGGTGTCCTTTGAAATTAATAAAATATTCCCTCTCTTTTTATATATATATACATACCCATTCCTTCGTTTTCATTGCTTATAAAATACTTCTCCAGTAATTTATTCTAGTTTTACATCCCATGGAGTCCTCCCAGGGTGTTCTGTAATGCCCTGACCCTAGTTACCCAGATTCAGTGCATTATTACATAACATTGGCATGATCACAAGGGATCAATTCCAGAATGATCGATTAGTTTAGTACCCTTGAATGTACTAGATACATTAATAAGTTTTACATTACAGCATTAAATAAAAACATCAATAACATTTTGTCCCCTTTTTAACACACTTATATCCTTTGCCTATCCCAGGTGGTCAACTATAAAATACTTCTTCACATCCTGGGAAAATAAAACACAAAAAGGGGTGAGCTCAAATTCTTAGTAAGGAAAACAATATAGTAAAAACATTTATAAATAAGAATAAATATTTATGAAAATTTATTAGACTAAAACAAAAGCCTTTTAAACTTAAAGTTTAGCATATTATGGAAAAGATAAAATCAAATTAATCCATATACTTATTCACATGGATATTCTACTAGTCGAATAATCACAGTCAATATCAATAGCCACTTTCATAATGATGGAATGCATAATGTCAGACTTCATAACCACATAGTCAAGGCCTTGTTCCAATACTACAAATAAGATTTTTCAAGGCATTTTTCCAAGACACTATTTGGTCTCATGAGACCTACCGATGCATCGAGGAGCTATAGCGTGATCGACCCATCACTTACTAAGTCCAATGCATTCCTCAAATGAAATCATTTAAACATGACATAAATAATAATATTAAAACTAGTATAAGAAATGTCAATACTTTTTTGAAAAACCATGAATGTTATATGAATAACACATCCACAATCAAAAATATCACACATCCTTCAATACAATATGTAATATTTGTATCATAATAAATCAACTTCAAATAAGCTTAAAATCCATCAAAGGATGTTGACATCGATGAAATAAAAAATTATTTAGAGAAATACCTATTTCTAATTTGAAATCATTTAAAAGTCATATAACTATATAAAGAAAACATTTATTTTGAAAATATTCTTACAATCTTGTATGGGATGCTTCAACGATATTATAACGGTGGAAAATAGTTTCACTCGCCGTATAAGTTAAAAAACATTCTTACCTAAATTTTGTCGAAAGGGTCATAAAGTACCTTGTTTGGAAAATGATGGAAAGATTCCTTTAAAAAAAATATAAGTTCAAATATGGTTATAAATAACTTTAAACCATATTCTAGTAAATATTTAAAATTCATTGAAATAAATATTTTACAAAAACACGGATGCGGATGATAAAGAGGTCCCAGTAGATAGTTACGTAAAAACAACCTCGGATAATAAAGAGATTGTGAAATTAACCCATACCTTGTACATTTCCTTGGTTGAGGGTATGTGAACCTCCTATATAATAGTTAAATAATTTTTATTAAAGTATAAAAAAACTATACACATAAATATGATATCATGTATGATCTTCTAACATTTATTTGTTAATAGTATTTTAGTAATATCATTGTTTCGGGTGTTAACTAGTCCGTTTTACATTATATTCATGGTTATGTAAGCCATGTTTGTTATGGATAGGATGAATTTTAATCATATACAGAATTATATTAAGTTCATAAACATTATTTTTAATCATAAAATGAAAATAATTCCTTAATGATTACGATGGGGAATGAATCTCATCGCATTTGTGGAGGTGGTAATCCGTACGTACGTACGAGCGACAATATCATTATATTGATGGTCAAATCGTATGTAATTTGATGTTATATCATATATATAGTCAATAACATGTTATATTTATTATTTACTTCAGTTATACTCATTATTATACCCATCCAAATAATGATGTGTTTGAATAACAAACTACACCACGACGTGGAGACGGTAAGCCGTACGTACGCACGTATGGTGACTCTGACATTAATATGATGGATAAAATAATATATATGGTTGTACAGTTCTTATAATAGCATCACTGTATATATATGATAATAGAGTTATTATTTTATAATAGAAACAACAAAGAAAGAGTAAGTGGAAGATGAAAAGAACTTGAAACCGGTGATGAAATATTTACCTCTACTTCGGGTTCTTCCTTTTGATTTGATCGAAAGGGATCCATAGGATGCGTTTATGAACAAAACAAGGCCTCTATGATGAATTTAGGAATGTTGGGAGGATATTTGGTAAGGGTTTTTCCTAGCCAAATGGATTTGGAGGTGTGAAATTAAGAGAAGGGGATGTACCCTTTTATAAGAGAGGTGAGGTTCACTTTAGGAAAAGCTTGAAATATTATTTTATAATATAATAATTTTCGGTTTATAATGGATCCAAAATGATTTATTTAGAGGTTAATGTGGTTATGGGTCGAAAAACTCTCAAATAATTGGTGTTAGACTGGTTTAGGTCACTATAGTAACCTTATCTTTTAGATTTAACTCTTACTTAAATAGCTTGACCTTTACCATGAATTTTAGTATTTTTATATTATATGGTTAATAAACATACTATAACAAGAAAAGAGAACCAAATATTTTTCTTTATTAATATATATAAC
Source organism: Viscum album (assembly GCA_963277665.1). Lineage (NCBI taxonomy): Eukaryota > Viridiplantae > Streptophyta > Magnoliopsida > Santalales > Viscaceae > Viscum > Viscum album. The sequence continues at coordinate 1,967,831,156 of OY728121.1, forward strand.
CCTATCTAAGTCCTTTTGTCGATCCTTATATTTTTAGTAATATTATATCAATTAATAAAATAGTATTTTTTTTAAAAACTCAATTATGGAAATTTTGACACTATTTAGTATTTTGGTTTTTTGAAAATCATAACAACATTATTAATTCAAAAAAATTTAGTTAATCAATCCTAAAATGTCATATTAACCAAGAAAATTAGATTAATTCATCAAAACTTTCAAATTTCATTAATTTGGATATCTACATTATCTGCAATTTTAATCATTCATTAATATGGTAATTACTGCATCATCATTGTGTCATAAATAAATTATATTATTTAATGTCAATAAATTATAAATAAAATAAAATTATCTACAAAATCTTTTTAGATTTCTAAGGAAAATTTATAGTCGAATTTATCTATTGTATAACCCTAAATTAAAAATAGTTTAGTTATTAAACTTAGAATTTAACTCTTTTAACTCTTCTTTAAATAAAATATTAATAAATTTCTTAATATAATACAAGTGGAACAAATTGGATCGTATTTTATTCATAATTTTGTTTTTGGTCGAATTATACTTATCCAACAGAATTAGAACATGTGTTAGAGTAATTATGATATCATTTTTACCTCTAATTTTCCTATTTACATTAAATCTTTGTAAATAAATTTAAAAAGTTACAATTCACCAAATATTATATTCATCTTATTGAACCCCATTTTAAATCTTGGTATTATGTAACTTTTTGGACCTAAAATAAATTTAAATAAAATAAAAAATTATTAAAATAAAAAGTTTTTTTAACCAAAAACACAGTGTTTTTCACTATTCATAAAATTTTATGTTTTCAGAAAAATAACAAAAATTCACCCAAAGATAATTTCGATATTCTGAATTCAAAAATTAAGTCCATTTTGACAAATAAAATCTATACAATTTAAAAAATTGGGTATTACTATTCATAATGTATATTTTTATTGGTTGTGGTGTGTTAGAATGTTGAAGTTGCGTACAATGCAAGCTATTTCATTCTTCAAAGGGAATCGTTCCGTGGAAGCTTGGGGTGTTACATTCTTCCCTCCTTCAATGAATTTTATCCCCAAAATTTCTATAATACTACCTCACAAAAGGATTTTGGTGGTTCTTCATCATAATTTCCTTTGGTTCCCATGTTGCCTCTTCCATCTTATGGATTCTCCCTAGAACTTTTACCAGACGCGTTGTCTGGTTTCTCAGCACTTTTTCTCTTCTATTAAGAATTTTTGATAGGCTCTTCATAATAAGACAAATTAGGTTCATGTTCAATTTCCTCAAAGATGATTACATGCCTTGGGTCAGGCTTGTATTTTGTCAATAGTGATACGTGGAACACATCATGAACTTTGGAGAGACTTAGAGGCCTCGCCAAATGATAAGCTACAACTCCAATTCATTCTAGAGTTTCAAACGGTCCGTTTTACCTGGGACTCAATTTACCCTTCTTACCAAAACTTATAACACCCTTCCATGGAGTTACCTTCAAGAAAACATTATATCCTACCTAAAATTCCAAATCCTTATTTCGGTTATCTACATAGCTCTTTTTCCTACTTTGAGCTGCTTTGATGTGGGTTTCGATAACCATAACCTTTTCCATCGTTTCCTCAGAAAGTTCTAGGCCTATGAGTTTTCTTTCACCAACATCATCCCTACAAGTTGGTGTGCGACATCTCTTTCCACATAAGGCTTCATATAGTTCCATCTGAATAATTTAATGGAAGTTATTGTTATAGGAAAAATTCCACCAGAGGTAAATATTGACCCCAGATTCCTGGAAAGTCATATGAGCAAGATCTCATCATGTCTTCTAGGGTTTGAATAGTCCATTCAGATTGTCCATTAGTTTGAGGGTGGTAGGTAGTGCTCAAACGAAGCTCAGTATCCGAGTCCTTCTGAAGAATTTTCTAGGATCATAATGTAAAACGAGGATCAAAATCAGAAACAATCCATAGAGGTATAACATGGTGTCTTATAACTTCATTAATATACAGTCATGCCAGAACTTCAAGAGGTAAATCATATCTTATAGAAGGAAAATGTGATGACTTGGTAAGACAATCAACAATGACCCATATTGCATCATTCCTTCTTGGAATCCATGGTAGCACCAAGACAAATGCCAAAGAAATATTATCCCATTTCCACTCAGGTATGGGAAATGGTTGAATGAATCCTCCACGCTGTTGCCTTCCAGCTTTCACTTGTTGAAAAACCATATATCTTAACACAAAATCAGCAATCTCCCTCTTCATGTTGCCCCACCAAAAATGTTCTTTCAATAATATATATATCATGGTGATCCCAAGGTTTATATAGATATTGGATCTATGGGAATCATCCAACAAATCTCCTTTTAGATCAGTTATGTTAGGAACACTAATTCTCTTCCCAAATTTCAGAATTCCATCTTCATATACGAAGTCACACAATCTCCCATCAATCTCACCTTTGATCTTTGTTTGAAACTCCTCACCATTAGTTTGAGAAATTTTTATCCTTTCTAATAAATATGGTTTGGCAACCATTTAAAAAAGCATTGATGTTTCTCCTTCCATGGTTATTCCCATATCCATATTTACTATTTCCATGAAAATAGGATCCTTTTTAACTCACATCTTGTTCAAAACTCCATGAACCATTCTGCTCAGAGCATCTGCCTCCTTATTTTCCTTCCCCAGGTGGTAGTGTATAGTGAAATAATAATCCTTGAGTATTTCAAGCCATCTCCTTTTCCTGTTGTTGAGTTCTTCTTGTGAGATAATATACTTCAAACTCTTTTGATCAGTATAAATATCACATTTATCACCATAGAGATAGTGTCTCTATATTTTCATGGCAAGGATTATAGCTATTAACTCAAAATCATTAGAAGGATAGTTTTTCTCATCAATTTTTATCTATCATGATGCATAGTTAATGAATCCATCATTCTGTAAAAGGACACAACTGAGTCCTTTCGTTGAATCATTACTATAAATAACAGACCCTTCATTCCATGATGGTAGAGTCAAGATAGGATCATTGACTAATATTTTCATCAGTTATTCAAGACATTCTTCACACTCTTTTTTCCAAACAAATTTACCCCCTTTACGTGTGAGCTTGGATAATGGGTTACCAACTGGGCAAAATTCTGGACAAAACATCGATAATAACATGCTAAACCAATAAAATTGCGTACCTCAGTTATACTTGTTAGTGATGGCCATTCTTGTATTTCCTTGGTATTTGAATGATCAATAGAGATTTCATCCATAGAGACAATATGGAAATGAAAAGAAATCTCCAAAATCCAGAATTCACACCTACTAAACTTCCCATATAATTCATTTCTTCAAAGAGTCATTAGAATAATGCACAAGTGATTTTCATGATCTTCATATCATTCGGAGTATACAAATATATCATCAATAAATAAAACTACAATGTCATCAAGATATTCCTTGAAACCTCTATCCCTTAGATCCATGAAGACAGAGAGTGCATTAGACAATCCAAAAGGCATTACTGTAAACTCATAAGGCCTGTAACTGGTTCAAAATGTTGTTTTCAGAATGCCTTCCTTCTTCACACACAACTGATGATATCTAGATCGAAGGTCAATCCATGAAAAATATTGATCTCCATGAATTTGGTCAAATAAATCATTAATGTGGGGTAGGGGATACTTGTTAGTTATTGTTATAACGTTGATCTCCTTTTAGTCAATGAACAACCTCATAGATCCTTATATCCTTTTATCAAAAAGGATATGGGATCCCCATGGAGAAACACTAGGGAGAAAAAATCCCGTAATACTCAATTACTCTAGTTGTTTCTTTAGTTACACTAATTCCATGGTGGCCATTCTATAAGGGGTATTTGATATGGGCCTTGAACCAGGAATTAAATCATTGAAGAACTCAATTTCTCATTCTAGAGGATGTCTAGGTAAATCCTCTAGAAACACATCAACATATTATTTCACAATAGGAATGTCATATATTAAACATTATTTTCCTCACCTAAAGTTATTTCATTATCTTCTTCCCCAATAATTGAATTTAGTAGAGCTACTAGGGGAGGATCTAGATAAGAATTAGGTGGTGACGTGTCTGCACTAAAGATAAGGAACTCCTTATCATCATCGAAAATTGTTACCTCTTTCTTCTTACAATAAATTTTCACATAATGTTCCAAAGGCCAATCCATTCTTAGGATTATATCAAATACAATCATGGTTATTATATAGATATCATATGATAAACAATATTTATATGCCCTAATGGGAACTGATTCACAAAACTTTGTTGTAAGGATTATTCCCTTAGGAGTTTTGACTAACAACTCCCTTATTAAATCAAATTGAAAATATCTAATTTTCTTAGCAAATTGGGAAGATATGAAACAATGAGATGATCTAGAATCAAAAAAATCATTTGATAAACATGAGAAAACCATTAAATTACCTTCCACCACATCTTTCGGAGCTTCAACCTCACCAGTAGTGATCGCATAATCATGGACTTTCTCCCTTGGCCTTTTCTGAGGTATGTTCCCTTGGTGTTAAGGACATTAATTTGCATAATTCCCCTTTTCTATATAATTGTAGCATTTAACATTGATATCCTCATTCTTTCCCTTGCAATCACGAGCTTGGTGTCCTTTTTCACCACACTTGTAATAGAATCTCATTCCCTTAAGGCAAATACTAGGGTGTTTCTGCCCACATTTACCACATGATGGGTATTCAATATTTCCCTTATTCCCCTTATTTCCATTTCCAGAGTGTTCAGTAGATCTCTTCTTATCTTTCTTTTCTTTAAATTTATAAGACTTGTATAATTATTTTTCTATCTTGATATCACATGAGTCAATATATTCATATGATAAAAAGGATTGAGAGACTAATAATCACCAGAGAAATGATTTTAATCAATCAAAGAATCGATCAATATTGCTCCTTGGGTTAGGTATATACTCTAAAACATGCCTTTCTAACCTTGTAATGTTATCCTCTTATTTTTCAACATTCTCATCCTCCTTTTTCATCAGACTCAGAAATTGTCTTTCCATATCCCCTCGATAGTCACGAGGAAAGTATTTTTCCATGAAAATCTATTTAAACTCCCTCCATTCCATGTTTGATAATTCTTCATATTCCTTTGTGTTTTTAGTCAAGGACCACTATTGATATGTATCTCTCATGACGCGATAAATTTCCATGACAACTTTCTCCCTTTCGATACTATCCAAAGAATGAAATATTTTCTCTATGGAACTTATCCATTTCTCAGTTACTAACGGATTTGAACACCCATTGAATGTTGGTGGTTGTTTCCTCATGAATTATTCTATCATTGATCCTCCACATTGTGTATCAGGGTGATTCATATGGGTAAGGTTATTATTCATAACCTGAGTGAGTTGTCCCAGTATGGTGATATGCTGATCAGCACCAGTTGCATCACCAGCTCGACAATAATTATCGTGAGTGGGAGGGAAATCCCTACATGGATTACGTGCATTTATAGCTTTTACATTCCTTCTAGTATGTGCCATTTCTAAACAATGTCATGCAGTATATTAGTTTATGAATCGTAATACATAATTCCAAACTTATAAAATACTTAACATCAATTTAACAGTTTATGCATACAATCCTATATCATAAAAATAATTTTTTTGGAGATATATACTCATAGAACCTTCATAATGGTTTGTAAAGAAAATGAGAATTATCCTAAGAATATCCCCCGAGAGTGTCGTAACCAAGAGTATAGCAAGGCCCATTGTTGTGAACCAGTTCATCGAGTCTAGCTCAAAGAGGTGATTTCAGGTTTTAACCCTAGGTACATCTGTGTCAGATCTGCCTCTACCTGATCATATCTAAATTGGGATGTATTTCATGGAAAACTCATAAAATCTTTACAGTACCAAAATTCTTGGAAGTTCTTATATACTAATCCTCAAATTCTAGCTTAGGGTAGTGTTCTATAATCAGAGTTCCTATAAATCTTGTTTCCATGGTTTGTAATAAACATTCTCTGATACCAACTGTAATGCCCTGACCCATGTTACCCAGAGTTGGTGAATTATTACATAACATTGGAATGATCACAATGGATCAAATCCCAAATGACTGATTGGTTTAGTAGCCTAGGAAGTAGTAGATACATTTATAAGTTATACATTACATCGTCAAATAAAAACATCAACAACATTTTGTCCCATTTTTGAACACACTTATATCCTTATCCTATCCCTACAGGTCAATAATAAAATAATTATTCTTATCTTGGAAACATAAAACATAGAAAGGGGTGATCTTAGATGCTCAGTAAGGATAAAAATATAGCAGAAACGTTCATAAATAAGCATAAACATTTAAGGCAATGTATTAATGTAAAAAATCCATTTAAACTAAAACATTACCATAACCTTGCAAAGATAAAAAATAATTCCATTTACTTATTCCCATGGATATTATACTAGTTGAATAATCACATGTAATAACAATAGCTACTTTCATAATGATGGAATGCATAATGCCATACTTCATAAGCACATAGTCAAGGCCTTGTGCCAAGACTACAAATAAGATTTTTTCAAGGCCTTGTTCCAAGACACTAGTTTGTCTCCTGAGACCTACCGATTCATCGAGGAGCTATAGCAGGCTCCACCCGTCAAATACGAAGTCCAATACATTTCTCATATGAAATGTTTAAATAATAACATATACATTTGTATTAAAACTAGCATATGAAATGCCAATACTTTATCCAAAAACCATGAATTGTATAAGAATAACACATCCACAGTCAAACATATCACAAAACCTTCAATACAATATGGAAGTTTTGTATCATAGTAAATCAACTTCAAACAAGATTAAAATCCATCAAAGGATGTTTACATAGATAAAATCAAAACTTTTTTAGAGAAATATCTATTTATATTTTGAAAACATTTAAAAGACATATAATTATAAAAGAAAAAATATATTTTGAAAATATTATTATAATCATATAATTGAAGCTTCGACGAGGTTATAACTGTGGCAAATAACTGCACTCTCTATATAAGTTAGAAAAAAATCTGACATTAATTTTGTCGTAAGGGTCATAAAGTACCTTATTTGGAAAATGACGGAATGATTTCTTTCAAAACATATAAATTCAAATAAGGGTATAAATGACTTTAAAACATTTTCTAGTAAATAGTAAAAATGATTTGGAATAAATTTCTTATGAAAACAAGGATGTGGATGATAAAGAGATCCAGTAGATACTTACTTAAAAACAACCATGGATAATAAAGAGATTGTGAGATTTACCTTTACCTTGTACTTTTCCTTGGCTGAGGGAACTTTATCCTTCAGTATAATAATTAAATAATTGTTATTAAATTATACAAAAACTATATACATAAATATTATATCATATATGATCCTCTAATATTGCATTGTTTATAATATTTTTGTAATATCATCATTTCAGGTGTTAACTGACCAGTTTTCCTTTATACGCTCGGTTACGTAAGAAATGTTTGTTATGGATAGGATTTTTTTATTCATATCCAGAATTATATTATGTTCTTAAAAAATATTTTTAATCATAAAATGAAAATTAATCTTGAATGATTACGATGGGTAATAAATATCATCATGTTCGTGGAGATGGTAATCCGTACGTACGCACGAGCGACATTATCATTATATTGACGGTGAAATATTATATAATTGGATTGTATATCATTTTTACAGAATAAATAAAAAGTTATATTTATTATTTACATTATCTATACTCATTATTATACCTATCCAAATAATGAATTGTTTGAATAACAAACTACACTACGACGTGGAGATGGTAAGCCGTACGTACACACTTATGGTGACATTGTCATTCATATGATGGATAGAATAATGAATATGGTTGTAGAATTTTTATAATAACATAAAATTATATATAAAATATTTAATTTATTATTTTAAAATGGAAATAACTAATAAAGAGGAAGTGGAAGAAGAAAAGAACTTGAAAGTGGTGATGAAATATTTACCTCTTCTTCGGGTTCTTCCTTTTGATTTGATCAAAAGGGGTCCTTATGTTGGATTTTGTACAAAGGAAATGCCTCTAGGATGAAGGGAGGAAATTTGGGAGGATATATGGGTAGGTTTTGGACGATATAAAGGGCTTTGGAGGTGTGTAATTAAGAGAAGGGGAAGTACCCTTTTATAAGAGAAGTCAGGGTCACTTTAGGAAAGGTTTGAAATATTATTTTATAATAAAATCATTTTCTAGTTATAATGGCTCCAAAATGATATATTTAGAAGATAAGGTGGTTATGTGTTGAACAAATCTCAACCAATAGGTTTTAGACATGTTTATGTTATCATATTAACATTATCATTTAGATTAAACTCTTAGTTAAATAGTTTGACATTTACCATATCTCTTTGTATTTGTATATTATATTGTTAATAAACATACTATAACAAGACAAGATAACTGAAAGTGGTTCATTATTAATATATATAACCTTATATATGTAATTTCTCTAAACCTTAGATTTTTTTGAAATATTATATAAATTAATAATATAGAATTTCTTTTAAAAATTCAATTATATCAATTTTGACACTATTTAGTATTTGGTTTTTGTGAAAACCCAAACTGCATGATTACTTAGAAAAAAATTATTAAATAAACCCTAACATGTAATATTAACCTATAAAATTAGTATAATTCATCAAAAGTCTCAAATTACATTTATTTGGATATTTATAATATTAATTATTTTATTCCTTCATAAATAAGGTAATCACTGCATCATCATTGTGTCATAAATAAATTAAATTATTTAATGTCTGAAAATTATAAATAAAATACCATTATGTAGGAAATATTTTTATCTTTTTAATGAATATTTATTGTCTAATTTATCTTATTTATAACCGTATATTAAAAATTGTTTTGTTATTGAACTTGGAATTTAACTCTTTTAACTCTTCTTTAAATAAAATAATAATATATTTCCTAATCTAATCGATGTGGACCAAAGAGGATCATATTTTATTCCTAAGTTTTTTTGTATAATTATACATATTCAATAGAATTAGGACATGTGTTAGTGTAATTATGATATCATTTTTACTTTTAATTAACCTATTTACTTTTAACCGTGGTAAATAATAGTCAGAAGCTACTATTCAGCAAAAATTATTTTCATCTTATTGAAATAAATTTTACATAGTGAAAATAACCGTGTCTCTTGTATTTTTAAAAGTCAACTCACATAAGCGGTAAAATTAAGTTTTATGAAAATTTGCAAATGCTCCAAGGAGGTGGGTAAACTACTGTAAAAAGTTCAATAAAATTTTTATATATCTAAATTTATTTCAAAAAGACTCCAATGAATTAAAGTGAAATTAAATAGTTATTATGTATCTACTTTGAACTAAAATAAATGTAAATAAAATAAATAATTATTTAATTAAAAAGCCGGTTTTAACTAATAACGTAGTGTTTTTCAATATTTATCAAAAATTGAATGTTTTCAGAAAAATACCAAAAATTCACCCTAAGCTAATTTTGATATTACGAATTCAAAAATGATGTCTATTGTGAAAAATAAAATTTATAATATTTAAAAAAGTGGTTATTACTATTCATAACTGCTAATTTTATTGGTCGTGGTGTGTTTGAATCTCGAAGTCGTGTACAATGCAAGCTATTGCATTATTCAAAGGGAAACATACTGTGGAAGCTAGATGTTTTACATGTCTTAAATCAGCCAAGGTCCGGATCTATGATTTTTAGAAGTAACTCTTCAAGGTAAGGGAATCTTTCACCCTCCTCTTTTAGTCAAAGAGTTCTTTCATGTTATGTCTTTTAATTTCTGTTTTCTTTTGTTGGGGTATATTCTTATATATCTTTATATTTTCCATTTTATTTCCAAGTGATGAAATAACCTTTTCTACCTCATCCACTAATTTTATATATATTTATGTGATTCCATTAGGCTACCAAATTTCTGTATGGGAATTCTCAACAGTCTCTTTTATATTCAAGTTCACTTTTATGTGGTATGTCTTCATGATTTCCATACCATGTTCTTATTTTCATTTTATTTTATCCCTATACTATATAATCAATAATTTTTGATTGGGAGACCCCAATATCCTCTTTTTTTAATGTTTTCAAAAACAATGGTTCATAGCTTGTATGCTGTATAATTTGCATCTCAAAATCTCACTCTTTTTCTTTAAGAAATTCTATTATTTTATTTATGTGAATACCCAAAACTGTTTCATTTCTTAAGGTATTCAGAAATACATAAAAATTATATATTTTTGTTTGTGAAACTAACATACATAAAATCCTCATTCCCTTTCTGTGGGTTATAAATGACATAATAATCTTGTTTTTAATTTTTTTAAAACTTCCTTATTTTGATAGGAAACCTATATCATTTATTCCATTTCGGTTATTTATGATATTTTTTATTTTGATCTATGGATCAAATGAAAGTAAAGACCTATTAAGGGTGATCCCTGATAGTTCTCCAATGCATTGTGTAAGGAAATTAATCTCTATAGATGAAAACTTTTACGATACCATAGTGAATAACTGTGGTAATTTTTACGCTATCTTGGTCAATAACCAAGGTAATTTTTATGAAACCATGAGGATGAGCCTTAGTGATATGAATCATTGGGGATGGAACTTGGTGATATTCTTATAAATTTCTAAATTAAATATTTTAGCCACATTTTCATTTTATGATCCAAGTTATTATAATTATGGTATTACTTTTTCTCACGACTTTATGAAAGTCCTCATGTTCTTATTTATATCTCTCAATATAACATGTAAACTGTTTTCTCTTGCTTTCTATTACTTCTTTTTTATGATTATACCATGTCTTAAAAACAATTTCATTGTTCTTATGATTTCTAAGGACATATATGATTCTATGATAAATGTATTTGAAAATTTTTCTTGAAAATAAGTCATGTTTCTTTTAAATTTTTTTTTGATTTAAGAAAAAAAGAGTTGACGGAATATAGACTACTCTACTATGTAATTCTGAATTTTTAGGTCATATTTGTCCTAATTCACTAAAACACTAGTCCTATAATATCATTGGGAAGAAAATGAAAATACATTCTAGTTAAAAGTAACTAGATTAATTTATGTTAATTTTTGGGTTCTTATAGTTGGTATCAGAGCAGGGTTTAGACAACTTTGGATATTAAGATGTTTTATTAAGGGTTAGGGATATGATCATGGGTTTCTAATTTTAAGATCATAAGTAAAATGTATTATAAACCAATTTTTAGTATTTATGATTTGAAATATTAAGCCGACTAATGGTATCCTAGAGACAATCACCTTTGAAGAAATTATGGATTAGTAATTTTTTGGATGAAGAAATGTGAGGTATGAGATAACATTTGACGTTAGAATATGTTATAGTTATTTTTTGATGATTTTATCTCATTTTTGATAATGTTATAATAATGATACAATTTAGAAAAAGGAAATCCCATAGGATGGTTGACAACCTGTCACGTTTGCAAGGCTGTGAGAATTAGACCCACAACCGAATGGTGACAGGGGCACATCACGTACCAATAGCCTACATGTAGTCCCTAGTTAGTATGAGATTTTCACTTTGGGAAAATAATATTATATAATTAGAATAATCAGATTTGGGAGATATATATTTTAACAAATGGATATCCTTGGTATTTGAAAATGATTTGGGAATTACATGATAAATATTTTTTCTATGATGTTTCCTATTTTGGGAACCATATCTTCCTACTGTAAATAGAATATAATGGGATTTCATATGAAGAGTAATAGTTAATTTTATTTTGGAAAAATATATGCTTTTATTGTGGACATAGAGTGATTTCGGTTATTTATTGGAATTATTGACCTATCATTTAGAATATGTGATTATGTTAATTCCATTCAAATATGAGACATTAAGAGTAGTCAATGTTATTGGGTGATACATGTTAAATGTTTTCTTGGAAGAATATTTGACCAAATACTTATGAATTTTTTATTTCAATTTTATTATGGATTATTTTGAAGATTTTTAAGATCATTTATTTGTCGAATGGTCTATGTAGAACTCAGGTATTACTGTTAAATATTTGAGATTAAAATTAGTCCCTGTTGTTATAAATGAATATTATTTTTTGGGGGATTAACTAATATATTACAAAAAAAAATTATTCTTCTTAATTTTTCAAAATATGATGAATAGATGGTTAATGATTTTTTCTTTTAAGTGATTCTATAGAAGTATATTCTAGTACTTTAGGTATGACCAAGTCATCTTGAATACCCATTGTTTGGAGAGAAGATGAGTTGTTGTAAAAATTTATTAAATAATGAAACTCTAAATGAAAAGTATGTATGTTTCCTTGTGTTCTTATTCAATATTGTAAATAAATTATTCAACATTATGAAAAGGATCTTTAAAAAAATTTGTTTAATTTTCTTACTAAGAAATAAAAGATTGTTTAACCCATAACAAGTTAGATGTTTTCTGACTGTTAACTTTCTCCAGATCATGTTTTCTATCACTCTCTATCAGAACATGGTGGTTATTTTTTCCTTCTATATCCATGTTTTCCTAAATGGAACCCTATTTTGTGTTATCTCTAGTGAAATTTGTGCTTATATTTTATTATTTTTAAGTGGTAGTTTTTTTACTCTTTTTCATATATGGGATTTACAATGAAGATACCATGTTCAATTTTAAAATCGCGAGGACGCAATTTCTAAAAGGGGGAAAGTTATAACATCCAAGGTATTTATAGAGTAAAAAATTTTAATATCTATTAAAATTTATGAATAAGGTATTAAATTAATTTAAAAGTGGACGATTTTTCTTAAAACTTACTCGACATGAAATAATAGGTTTCTTCAAAATCATACATAACACACAACATTGATTTTTACCAAAAAACAATAAAATAGTAATATTCTTATATTAAATTGTAGTTAATGCTTAAATTTTGTCTTAGTGATAATGAATAGAACTAACTAATATATGATTACACATTATGGTTAATTTTTTTTACATTTTTCCAATAAATTATAGATTCTTAAAATGAGAATGAATCCAATTTTATGCATACAAAACCCTAATTTTTTTATAAGGTTGTTTTACTACCTTTTAAGGGTGAAAACATTTTAAATATAGTTTTTTACACTTTTTTATTTTATATTTAACAAAATAAAATTCTTATATAAAATCAAGACCTCAAAATTTATATTGGCTATTTTTTTGTAAATTTTATGATAAAGTTCATTTTTAATGGATACTAAAAAATACTGTATTTTAAGTCAAAACTATCTTTTAATCTAATTAATTTATATAGTTATATTATCTTTATTATAGGTATTAATTTTTAATTGGATATATTTATTTTCATTTAATCAAATTTTGTTCTTTTCTAGTAATTTCACATTTAAATTGGACATAAAGACATGTCCATCTTTTGATATTTTGTATTTCACCAAAACCAGTTTTTTGGTTTTGACAAATGTAAATAATTTTAAATTAATTTCTACCAATTTTGTGTTTTGAATTTTGAAAAAATGTATTAGAAATTTTTAATCATAAATTCCAAATATATTAAATATCTATATTTTATTTTGGGACATTATGAGTAGTAACATCAATAATTATTCTTAATTACCGCGGTTAAGGGTAAATCGTGTAATTAAGGGTACAGATAAAATTATAAAATTACCCTAAAACATGTCATAATTTTATTGGATGATATATTTTAATTATTATCATAGAACTTATTTAATTAAATGTAAAAACTTTCCCATGGAAGTAGGTATAAGATTAAAATAGATATTTTTTTAATAAAAGTATAATGCTTCCCATTGAAGCAATTATAAAGCTTCTCAAGGAAACATACTAAATCAAAATAACAAAGAATCCCATGGAAGCCAATTTAAATATTATCATAAAATATTATTTAATTAATGTAAAAATCTTCCCATATAATCCAGTTTAATGATTATCATGGAATCTTGTTTAATTAAACGGAAAAAGCTTCCCAACGAAGCTAGTTTAGAGCTTCTCTCACAGCCATGTTTTTAATATGTATGACATTTTTTGATATGGGTTTACATAAGTGAAATATTAAACTATAACTAGTCATTAGATAGATAAAATGATATACTATATCATGGAATTTTATTTATAATTTTATGAAATTATATAAATAAATCTATTTTTTTTCATAATGATGATGTAGCGATTACCTTATTAATTAAATATTCAAATAAATTATATTATAAATATTGAAATAAATATAATATGAAAATTCTGATATTATACACTAATTTTTTGGATAATTATGACTTATTATCTTTGAGTTAATTCATATGTTTTGATGGAACAAATTTTTTAAAATGTCTTGAAGAAAACATCATGTCATGAATAGTGTCAAAATTAATCTAGGAAGAATTTTTAGAAATTTTATAAGAAGTTTAAATTTTATTAGAATTTGATGAATATTATTTTATTAATAGTGTTTTTTATGAATATTATAAAATATTATTATTAAATAACTTTTTCTTGACATTGATTTTCAAAAATCAGACATACATGGTTGTAATCTGAGAGAAAAATATGGTTCAATAAAATCACAATAATTTTTTGGTGAATAGTAACATTACCATTTGTTATATTAATTTTACCCTTTTGAATAGTAATTTGAAAAATAGAATATCAACCTATCCTATGGAAGTATAAATATGTTTTAGTCATCTTAAGAGGTAATGTGATATAATTATATCACAATATAAGTAATTAAATGTTTTAGAATTTTTTAGTTAAGTATTAGTATATTATTTATTTAATTTCATTTAAGATGAAATTAATTTTTATAAAATAAGGTTCAATTTTGAATTACATACATTGAATAATAATTCGAGTAAATTTTTGGTATTTTTCTGAAACTGTTGAATTTTCGATGAATAGTAAAATTAAATTTTAGGGTTTTCGTTATGATTAATGACATCATAAATATGTCATAAATATGTAATGAGTAAGATAAAAAACTGGTCGAATATTATAGATTAAAATTTTATATGAGGTGTCCCAAGTGGCTAATACCATGGGAAAATACCATGGGAAAGCCCATGGTTTTTCAAATACCACTAATGAGGTGCCCTTGGAAATTAATGAAAGTCCCCATCACATTTTCTATAAATACACACCCATTCCTTCATTTTATTTCATTACAATATCATTACCGAAGATGTTATACTAGTTATAACTCCAAAAGTGTCCTCCTAAGTTGTTTTCATGGCCCTAAGGTTCCGATCTACGTGTTTTAGAAGTTACTCTTCAATGTAAGGGACCTTTTCACCCACCTCTTTTAGTGAAAGTCTTCTTTCATGTTATGTAATTTAATTTAAATTTTATTTTGTTTGTGTATGTTATTATATAAAATTAAAAAAATTTCATTTTATTTCCAAGTGATGAGAGACCCATTTTTCTCTCATCAACTCATTTTATGATATTTTAAGTGACACCATTATGCTGCTGAAATTTCATAAGGGAATTCTCAATCTTCTATTTTCTATTCAAGTTATCTTTTATGTTTTATGCCATTGAAATGCCCATACCATGTTCTTATTTTAATTTTATTCTATCTCTCAAATATATTATGATTCATTTATGAATGTTATTATCTTATCCCATAACTTTTTAATGTTTTCTCAAACCATGTTTCATAGCTATTATGCTATAGAATTTTCGTCTCAAAATGTCTCTCTTTTTATCAAGAAATTATTATTATTTTATATGAATAAAAAAACCAATTTTATTTATGGGGATATTCAACAAGATATAAAAATAAAATATTTGGTTCTAGAATTTACATACAAAAAATCATTATTCCCTTTCTGTGGGTTATAAATGACATAATGATCATTATTTTATGAATTTTATAAAACGTCCAGGTTTTGATATGAAACCCATTTCTTTTATTCTGTTTGGGTTATTTATGGATTTTTGGATTACAATATATATTTCTCACATGAATATAAAGATATATTAATGGTGCTACCCGATTCCCCTATAATGCATTAGGTAATGAAATTAATCAATAGAGATAACAATTTTTTCGATACCTTGGGGAATAACTTTGGTAATTTTCAAAATAACATAGTGAATAACATTAGTAATTTTTATGAACCCTTGGGGACGGACCATAGTGATATAACACCTTGGGAATGGACCTTGGTGATTTTATTCTAAATGTATAATTTTAAATTTTTACCCACATTTTCAAGTTATGATCATCATTATTATTATAATGTTATTACTCTTTCTCATGCCTTTACGAAATTCCTCATGTTCTTATTTATATATCTCTTGATCACATGTACACTTTTCTCCTTGTTTAACTTACTCTGATTTTTGTGATCATCCCAAAATTTAAAAAAAAAATTCACAGGTCTTATGATTAGTAAGGACAATGATTATGCTACTATGAAATTATTTGAATAATTGTCTTGAAATAAAACCATGATTCATTTTAATAATTTTTTATGAAAAAAAGAATAGATGGATGTAGACTTATCTATATTATAATATTGAAAGTTTATATAATATTATATCCTATTTCTCAAAATATATATACCAAAACGGTCTTTGGGAATGAATGAAAATAAATTCCAGTCAAAAGTTTCTATAATAAGTTATGTTTATGTCGGGTCCTTATATTGGGTGACCATTTATAAGGCGGGAAAGGACACACATGTAAATTCTAGAATAAAAATTGATAAAATCGTTTTTTCACATGAATGAAGCCTCCATAATGTGTCATTAAATATCAATATTATATATTGGTCTCAATAAGAAGATAAAATTAGTTTTACACGTTTAAGTTCATTTTTAACCCATATCTACATAGTTTACCCCCGGATAAATCCATTTTTACCTTACCCAAAACAATCAATTTATATTTTTTTTGTAATTAATTATGGTAAAATATAATGTCTTACGTAATATATAATATATAAAAAACACATTCAAAATATGTAATACACTTTTAAAAATTCATTATATATTGTAAGTATAATTTAATTAAAAAAATAAAATGTAGAAGTGATGAATGCATGATTTTCCAAAGGTAAAATTCATGTAAGTATATAACATTTTAATGTATAAATTCAACATGATATTGGTTATAATGAATTTTTTTAATTGAAATATCTTTTATCTAATTTTACTTCAATTAAATTGATCTTTTAACTTTTTAAATATCTTAAATGGAAATGAGTTTTCAAAGACAATCTGTATTTTTAACTATTTATTAAAAATTGATATTTTTTAAAAATTATAAAAATATCAACCAATGATAATTTCTAAATTGATATTTCAAAAATTGATTCTATTTATTCACATAAATTCAATAATTGTTATTATAATTAATTTTAATTTCTGTGGAAAAAGCACAACATGTTTTCCTTGTAGAAAAAATACTGTTATTTTAGAAATCAAATCTTTCACATTCAAATTGATATTATTTTGTTTTTAATAAATATATAACCATTGAATTTATTTTATAAAATTTTAACCATATAATTTTCATAATTTATATATTATTATTCATACCCACAATATTAATGTCTTGGTTGTAATGGACATGTTTTAATGATAATATTTTAATAGAGCACTATATTTCATATAAACCTAGTGTTGTGTGCATTAAAATCTATTGAATAGATTGAATTTATTTAAAAATAAATATATCTTAATGTTTCTAGATTTTATATTATATTATATGATTGGTGTCTCATTTCATATATGTTATACAAAAAATAATTTTCCTATTTCAAAATATGATTGTGTTATAGTGGACCCCATTAAAATAATAGTGTGATTGAAATATAATTTTGATCTCAATAATAAATGTTATTAAATTAAAAAATAAACCTATAAAAAACCCAAATAATTATAATGGTTATTAAAATATATTCTTAATAAGAGAGGATGGGAAGTACAAAGGTCATCTTGAATAATCAGATTTCTAGGATTCTATATATGAGAACATAGTTTGGAAGTGAAGATATTAACATGTAGGAAAAAAATAAACAATTATAGATATTTATAGATATTATTTATCAACAGAAAGTTGGTGATCCAAATAAGATTTATGACAAAAAACCCATAAATCTATAAAGTGAAAAAGACCCATGTTTCATAAAAAATTAAGTTATTTGGAATTTTTTCATGATATTTTTCCAAGAGTTTATGAATTATTTTAATATATGGGAATATATTTGGATATACATACATGATATATTATAATTTATTTTTAATTATCTCATCCTTTTTTGGATTAATTTATAATTATTCTCTTACTCAATGAAATGAACATAGAATAATTAATTTTTTATGAATGAATGAATAAAATTAGGTATCAAAAAATCAAATGATCCATTAAAGTGTAATAAGTTATTCCTCATGCATTTTATGAAAACAAAATGGTTACAAAATAATATCCAAAAAAACCAAATTTCAACATAATCCATTCAAAAAAAATTAATCTTAAGGCTCATCCAAAATAGGTGTGAAAATATTTAGAAGGACAGTAACAAAATCAAAAATATTTTCCCAAAAAATTAAAATGTGTGTCTTTATGTCACAATACAATAATTTGAATTCATTGATCACAATAAAAACACAATGAAAACATTAATTGCTATAAAATTATATTCTAAGGTTATAGAGTATATTCCATAATTTCAAATATGCAGTAATCTCCATTAAAGAAAAGATAAAAATAAAAATCACAAACTAATTTAATTTTCACCAATATTATCAAACTAAAAATCCAATTATCATTATTATATAAACATAGAGAACATGTTAATGTTCATTTAATCTCAAACATGTGTTTTCAAAAAAGGTCAACATGTGACTGAATCACATTTCCTGGAGAGTCATATCAATCAATATATACTCTTAAATACCTAATGAAAAGTTATTTTTGTACATAAATATACATTTCATAATTCTAATAACAATAATTTCATTAAAAAAATAATACTTTAACATTATTATTGAATCCATACACAATCACTTATATCTTTCAATATCATTCTAAAACCATCGACTTCGATTCATCATCTTATTCCATCATAACTCCGTAATTTCATATATCATATATAGTATCTTCATCATCTGTAATATTACAATTAATCATAAATCCTTTATGACTCTGTTCATGATATTTCCACATATGAAATAAATTTCAACAATGGCAATATATTCTACATTTATCATATTCAACCGTTAATAATACCATAGGGAGACCAGTATTCTCAACCATATCCATAATCGAACATTCAATTATTCCATGAAAATTACATTATTTATGTACTTATATACCACATATAAGACATTATTCTATTCCTTTTAGAAAAAATGTGTTTTTATCATTCCACATTTCTAACCTGAAGGAAATTGAGCCAACTTTACTATGTGTTTCACACTATTCATGAATGGCGTGGAATCCATACATCTCATCATTGGAGAGTCTGAGAGTCGGTTATGGATCATGTTATTAATCATATATCATGATAACTAATTAGGAATAATCATAATTTTTTCACCCAAGTATTCATACAAATTAGTCTCTTATCGACACATTTTCTATTACATTGGATATTAACCAAATTCTATCTAATTCAAACGATTGAGAAAAATCAATTCAAAAACTGTTAGAAACACTAATCAGATCAAATATATATAAAAAACCATTTATTGGATTTATAAGTCATGAAACCTTATTATAAATAAAATAAACACTTGATTTATCTTAGGTTATTCAATCTTATAATCTATTGAAATGCTTGATGATAGTTCATAAAGCAAATTTTATTTAGCCCAAACATATAACCTGGTAGTGTCATACCAGGTTCATAGAAAAGACTATTATCATTTACTTATTAAGGCATGATTCAATCCTAAGGATTATTTCTCAGAATTATTATTCCCTGTTACATATATTCCAAAACTATGTCCCCTTGTAGTATCTACACTGGGATTTATTGCTAGAAAAAAAAACATAATCTCTATCTTACTAAAACTATATGATGTTATTATAAAATTATCATTAATGTATATCATAGGGTTTTGTTTCATAAATAATTTTTTATTAAATATTGTTACTATGTATTCTATCACAATTCCATTGATATCAACTATAATGACCCCAACTATAGTATCTCAAATAAAGTGGTCACATTATTACATTATCATAGAATTAATGGAATCACATATAGATGGACCAAATAGATCAGTATTCTTATTAAAAAAGATATATAATTGAAATTAAAATTACAATTGACAATAAATAATATTTAACTTTTTTTATTTATTAACACCATTATACCTTGTCGAATATACTTTCGTATGAATCCTTAATCACATCCTAATATCATAGGGAAAATAAAAAATATGAAATATATGAGATCAAATTCTTATTAAGGATATATATGATAAAGACCGAATCATATATAAAAATAAAAAATTAATATTTAAACCAAAATTACTAAAACACAAGATATTTAATCAGTATAGTGAGATTAATATAGTAGGAATAATTTATGATCAAGTAAATCCATATATATAATCACATAAGATTGAATATTTTTCACGGATATTCTATTTAATAGATTAATCACATGAAAAAATAAATGATATCAAAATTATGGAATGAATAATACAAGAAATCAAAAATATACTATCAATACTATACATAGTATGGTTTAAATCTATGGGTAGAAGCCTTAATAACATTGAAAAAATATTTTTGTCCTGAGACTAGTTGATGGATCGATGAGCTATATATAACTGGGACCACCTTTTATAATTATGTTTAATTCATTACTAACATGGAAGGGTGAAACATGATCATCATAAATATTTGTATTGAAAAAATTTCAAATGAACTTTTAACACATATATTAATTAAATAAACATAATAATATAAAAATAGGAGTAAAGTGGTGAATGTTAATAAAACAATACAACCCATGTAAATTTGATAATAAACCATAAAAATAAATAAAAATGATTCAAAAATACAATTTCTCTCTTGAATATCAAAATTATATTAATTTTTGTTTTCATCGATGAATTGAAATTGCATGAAAAAATACATTAAAAAATTTATGTGGAAATTGAACATTCCCCTTTGAAATTTTCATATAAAAATTAAATGATGAAAAAAAATTTAATTTCATTTCATTTAAAATATCCTTTGATTCATATAATATAATCATTAAAACAATATCTATTCATGATGGTGAAAACTTCCATTCATACCCTACACATTAACAAATTTCCTTTAAATTTTTCAAAAAAATTCAAAAAAGACTTTTAAAAAAATGAAATGAATATTACAATAAATTATTTAAATAAAAAATAAAAATGGGTATAATATTCAGGAATAAATAATTTTTAAAAATTAAAAAACATTTACACAAAAAATATAAATTGATGGAAAATAATTTTCGACCAAATAGAAAAATTAATCTATATTTTATTAAAAATTATTCTAAATAATATTAAGTAAAAATAGATTAAATTGATAAAATTACATGATAAAGATCATGAATAAGTATAATAAAATAAAATAATTTGTGTTTAAGATATAAATGTCTTATAATTATCATAAGGGAGACTTAAAGAAAAATAGTGATGAATAATGATTTTATTATGAAATAAACCCTTACCGTATTCATTACTATTTAATCAAAAGTTACATGAAATAATTAAAATCAAATGAAATAATAAATTCTATGAATATAAATATATTCAATACATTATATGACACAAATTGATAAGATTTTATCCTTTAATTTTTTCTTTTATTGATGATGGATCAATTGGTTGATGTTCAAGTGGATCACTCAGTGATTTTTTTAGTTATGGAGTTTTCATGTGAGTTTTGGAACTGTTCAAGGTTTTTAAGCATGGATTAGGGGTAAACAGTGTCGATAGATGAGGACTAGGTCCATTTCCCTAGTTTTATTATTTCATAGTTTTCTTTGACTGTCTTATGAATAGTTTTGGATAAACAATGTGAGGATCAAGAGTTAACGTGCTTCCTAAAGTTGGTGTCTGGGTCATGGAGTAAGGCTTGCACATTGTTATGAGGAACTATATGTTACGATTTCAAGGAGGATCTATAATTTTAATGATTCCAATCACATGGTTAGAACACAATTTCTGAACTAGTGTGGTCAAACCATTTAGGTGTCCCTATTCTATGGTAGGGTGAAAATAGATTCGATAACCATCCAGCCAAATCATTAGAGTTTACCTGCCTAATAAATCGCCCAAATTAACTTCTTCCCCCTCTCAATATTTGAACCCAAATCATATCATATCCTATCTATCTTTTTCATAAATACCATGGGGATCCTTGTAATTATTCTTTCTTCATAGCACCTTAGAGTTTTTGTTCTTATCCTTTATATATTGGGTGGTTTCCTCCTTGGGTATTGTTATATCTTCCTCATATTCTCTCATATTATTTTTTCTTATTCCTTCTTGGTTTCATATCCATTTCCCCCAACCGTAGGCAGATGGTTGGATTTTTTGGTTAAATTTCATTGATTTTATTGTGTGGGGATTGTTACTTGATCTTATCTCTACCTTCCCCAAATGTTTTTTACATCTACAGATTATTGAGGTAGGTGTTTTCAGGCATTTAATTACAAGAACATTCCATTGATGCTTAAATTTTTCTTAAATGCCTTTAAAATTATATTATCTATCTTGTGATGTTTTAATGAAATATGTTTGGGGATTTCAATGTTAAAAATTGGATAAAAATTTGTTTTCATTAGATTTTATTAAATATAATTATATCTATTTGTATATAATTTATTTGGTTAAATTCCACGTTGACTAAAAGTTAAAATTGTGTGATTTGAGGTTGAAACTGTCCTTGGTTGTGTTTTATAAAATATTAACATATAGAATTGATCATGAGATGTGTTAATTATGTGAATTTATCTGTATATTTGTTTGTGTTTAAATCTTAGTAAGTGATTTTGAGGCTCCTTGTGAGTTATTAATTATAGTCATTGGGTCCTTGATGGATTTTAGTAAAAATACCACTGGGTGTGGGAATATCCATAATTTCACAAGGCACAACTATAGATAGGAACATAATTGATAATTAACTTCTAAAATGATGCTCAATATTGACCCTAGATTCCAAATCACTGAAAATCTATCTTCTTCTAATCCTATCCCTCATCCTTTTTATGCTGTTTATTTTAAATCCACAATTAATTTTTAATAGGTTTAATGGGTTCAAAGTGAATAAATGATTGTTTCAAATGAGTATTCTAAATCATAATGCATTTGACATCTTAGAATGTAAACTACTATACTAATGAGATGAAGGTGAGTTTTGAATTATTCAAACACATTGTATTTTTTTTACCATTGAGTTTAGAAATTGATTTGTAAATGTTTTTGATATGGAATTATTAAAGGCTCAGCTAGTAACTGTTAAGTCATAAGGAAAACTTATTGACTCAACAATATTACCCTATTTGGGAAGCACAATCATCCTTACAAAAAAATAATATAAGGATTTAGAAATTTTATGGGCTTGTAAAAAACTTATCTACCTTTAGTTATGAATCAAAGTGAATACGACTAACTGCCCCTTAGTACAAAATTCCAAGGAATAGTTTATTCTTTCTGCTAATAGGAAATAGAATTTTTACACTTTAAACATAGAAGACCAAAGGAGCCAAGACCTACCTTGTCTTAGGGAAATGGAAGATTATTCTTGGTTATGGCATAGAAGGTTAGGACACTGTAACCTTAGGAACCTATGAAAAATTTCTAAGAAAATACTAGTTAAGGATCTACCAGAGCTTATATTTGAATTTTCAAAAGTTTGTGATCCTTGTAAATATGGAAATAAACATAAATCAAGTTTAAATCAGTTAGTGAAGTCTCAACTACTGATGCATTACAGTTAGTGCATATGGATCATTTTGTTCCAACACAAGCTAGAAGCATTGGAGTTAGATATTATGTATTTGTTTAATTCGATGACTACACTAGATTTATGTGGGTATATTTTCTAGAAATTAAATCTGAAGCTTTTTATTATTTCAAAAAATTTTGAGCCCAAGTTAAAAATGAGAAAAACCTTCCTTTGATAACTATTCATAGTGATCATGGAGGTGAATTTCAAAATTCTGATTTTGAAACTTTTTGTTGTAGAAAATGCATTACTCATAACTTCTCAACACCAAGAACCCCTCAAAAAAATGTTTTTGTTGAAAGAAGAAATAGAATTATTCAAGAGATAAAAGAACCATGTGGAGTGAATATTCGGTAGCCAAACATTTTTTCCCTGAATCTATAAGTACTTCTTGCTATACTATAAATCATGTTTTGATTAGACCTTTTCTTAATAAAACTCTTTATGAGTTATGGAATGGTATAAAACCTAGACTTTCATAATTCATGGTTTTTGGTTTTAAGTTACTCATTCTGAATACTAAAGATAATATAAACAAAGTCACACCAAAATATGATTAAGGATGTTTCCTAGACTACTCCACAACTTCTAAGGCTTATAGAGTTTTCAATAAAAATACTTGTACTGATGAAGAAACAATACATGTAAAATTTGATGAAACCGGTCCTTTTGTTTTTAAACAACCTCAACCTTCATCTTCGGATGTGTTTTCAAAAACTGATTATCAACCCTTGATAGAAGATCCTTCTGATAAGGAAAATGTTCAAGAAGGTATTTCTGAAACATTTACCCTAGAATATTTCCTGCCCTATGTTGATGAACAGGTTTTACAAAACCCAAATCAGTTGTTTCTTAAGAATCATCCTAGTGATAATATCATTGGTGATGTAAATAAACCCATAAGGACTAGAAGATCATTAATAAATGAAGTAGAACATCTAGAATTCCTTTCCCAATTAAAACCAAAAAGCACTGATGAAGCTTAAGATGATGATGATTGGATAAAATCTATGCTAGATGAGCTAAATGAATTCGAAAGGAATAAAGTTTGGACCTTAGTTGAAAGACCTAAGGAAACTTCTATTGTTGGAGTAAAATGGGCCTTCAGAGATAATTGTGATGAAAATGGAATCATAGTAAGAAATAAAGCTAGATTGGTTGCAAATGGTTGTAATCAAAAAGAGGGAATAGACTATGAAGAAACCTTTGCTCGAGTAGCTTAACTTGAATCTATTCATATTCTACTTGCCTTTGTAGCATTCTTCAATTTCATAATTTTTTAAATCGATGATAAATGATCTTTATTTAATGGTTTTGTTCAAGAGGAAGTTTTTGTTGAACAACCTCCTGGTTTTGAAGATACAAAAAATCCTGAACCTGTTTTCAAACATACCAAAGCTTTGTTTGGACTCATACAAGCCCCTAGAGCATGGTATGATAAACTTACATGATTTTTGCATCAAAATAATTATGTTAAGGGAAATTCGGATCAAACAATTTTTATAAATAAACATAAGAAAAATGTTTTGATTATTCAAATATATGTTGATGACATTATATTTGGTTCAACTTAGTAATATTTACCCAATTCCTTTGAAAATCTAATGAAATCTGAGTTTGAAATGAGTATGATTGGTGAGTTAACATTTTTCCTTGGTTTTCAAATTTCTCAAAACCAGAAGGAATCTATATATCTCAACATAAGTATATTAAATATCTTCTTAAAAAGTACGGATATAAAAAGACTATGAGTATATGTACTCCCATTAGTACCTTAAATTCACTTGATCTTGATGAAGCTGGGAAATCAGTAGATCAAACATATTTTAGAGGTATGATAGGAAGTCTACTTTACTTGA
This sequence comes from Viscum album, assembly GCA_963277665.1. Taxonomy (NCBI): domain Eukaryota; kingdom Viridiplantae; phylum Streptophyta; class Magnoliopsida; order Santalales; family Viscaceae; genus Viscum; species Viscum album. The sequence continues at coordinate 1,967,857,112 of OY728121.1, forward strand.
TAGCTAGTCATCCAGACTTAATGTTTTTAGTATTCTTATTTGCAAGATATCAAAACGATCCTATAGAATCTCATTTAGAGGTAGTAAAAAGGGGTTTTTGCTACATAAAGGGAACCATGGATCTAGGACTCCATAATACTTCTGGAAACGATTTTGTATTAAAAACTTTTTTGGATGCTGACTTAGGGGGATATAGAATGGATAGGAAAATTACATCTGGAACTTTTAATTTCTTTAGAGTTTCATTAGTTTCTTGGTCACGCAAAAACAACACTCTGTAGCACTTTCCACTACTGAACCTGAATATGTAGCAGATGGAAGTTGATGTGCTCAAGTGTTGTTGATGCAACACCCACTCATAGATTATGGTATGAGTTATACAAAAACACAAATATTTTTGGGATAATATTAGTTCCATTTCCATAAGTAAAAATCCTACACATCACTCTCATGCAAAACACATAGATATTAGGCATCACTTTCTTAGAGATAACACACAAAAAGAAGACATCATTCTTCAATTTATCGGAATGAAATATCAACTTGCTGATATTATTTCACAAAATATATACCATCTGATAGATTTGAATACATTAAAAATAAGTTAGGAATGATAACCATATGGTAATATTCCATATTAACTTCTTGTTGAAACCTATCTCCTTAAATTAATAAAATCCTTTTCATAGGGCGAGTACATATTCTTATTAGTTAGAATAACGTTTTTTCATAATGATAATTTTTTGTAATGGATTTTTTTTGTAATTTACATTTTTGTAATGAAAATTTTTCGTTACAAAAATATTTCATAATTTTTAAATTTTCATAGACTAAATTTTTGAAGTGAAAATTTTCATAGTCTAAATTTTCATAGTTAAAATTTTCATAGTCTAAATTTTCATTGTTAAAATTTTCGTAGTCTAAATTTTTGTATTTAAAATTTTTGTAGTCTAAATTTTCGTAGATAAAATTTTGGTAATAAAAAACTTTTGCAGTAGAAATTTTCATGGTTTAAAGTTTTTCGATAATCCAATTTCAGAATATAATGTTCTCCATGATTTTTTTTCTTGTTAGGAATATTTTCCCAAAACAACATGAAAGGTATGATTTATTTCCCTTTGTTTTCATAATCAACATTTTCAAATTGATGGTATTTTTTTATTTAAGAAAAATCTTTTGTATTCATTATATATTTTCATAAATCCAATTTTTTTAAAAAAAAACCTCAAAAGATCGTATTGGACCAAATTTCTTTATGAGGTTATATTTTCAACCTTCAGATCTGATTAGAATGTGTTCAACCATTGGATCAATCTAGGAAGCTGAACCATCACTTTGATTGCCTATATAAAGGACCCCCAGTGGTTGTACCACGTAAAAACACAAGACTTCGTGTGCTGAAGCACTGCCCCTCCTACATAAGCCCGTTTCAGATCTTTATGGTTTCCTCATTTTAGAATGTCTGATGAAGCTTCTTCTCAAAAATAAATATCTTCTATAAAAGAAATCTCTGAAAGGAAGATTTATAGAGAATAGTTGGTTCTTTGGAATTTCTTTTCTAAGTATTATTCTATTATCTCTAATGATATAAAGATGAATGGGTGGGAGATTGTTTTCATATCGAAAGTGAACGCACAGTATCCGGTGTATCTTGAGTTTCTAGTTGAATTCTACGAAACAGTAAGGTTTTTCAATGAAGTAGGAAGTGATATGTTTTCATTCAAAAGCTATGGAAAGATGTATTCCCTTTCTTATGACATAGTAGCAAATCTGATAGAAGTTCTTTATGAGGGAGAAGCTGAGTTTTGATATCACAAGCTACCTGATGAGATAAGATCCTTTGATAAGAAAAAGGATTCATCTTGTCTTGGTCTTGATGAAGTGAAGACTCTAAAAATTATCCATCTATCTACAAGTCTTCAGATTCTTCAGCTATGGGTTCAAGGTTTTCTAATTATAGGAAATGGAGACAAGGATACCCTAATGAAAATCGATATGTATTTTCTCGATTTCCTGTTGAATCTAAGAAAGATAAATCTTGTTAAGCATATCTTCGTTACGATTATGAATTTAATGGATGTAAATCTGAGTGCTCAGATTATTATGTATCCAGACATTCATTAAAAAAATTATTTTTCTTCAGTCATTTAAGATCCCTTGCAATTCTAAGAAGAAGAATTGTAAGGTGATTCTCTTCAGTGATGATACTCAAAGGAGGATGAAGATTGGCTTTAATAGTCAATCCGGAGAATTTCATGATTTGTCGGAAGCAGAAATTGATGCTTTTTCAAAGAAGTTAGAAGTCCCTAAAACTTCTATGTAGGGAAGAATAAAGAGGAAGTTGAAGGAACTAGAAGATAAGGCAAAAACCCCAGTTTCTAAGGAAACTCAATTCGAACCACCAAAGACAAAAAAAGAAAAAAAAAGTATCCTGATGAGGTAGTGGAAAAGTGGGGAGAAGACAAGAAAAATCAGAAATAATGGGAACCTATATTTGTCCTTGACCCTACTGAGGCAAAAGAATTTAAGGAAAATACTATTGAGAATCTAGAAAAGGAATAAAAATAAAAGAAGCAATGGATGAAGTTGTCTAAATCTGAGTTAGTGCAATCCCTTCTGAAGGCTTCTAAGAAAGCCTCTGAGAATATTCAGGTACCAGAGTCCTTTCTGCATGATCCACTTCTTGAAACTCCAAGAAAGAAGTTTGTAATTCCAGAAAAAAATCAAGAATAAGTAGTTGAAGAAGAAGAAGTAGAAGGAGAGGAAGAAGAAGCTAGTGGTGACTCCGAAGATTTTCTAAAGTAGGAAGAGGAATATCATGAGAAGGAAAGTCCTTCTGAGAAATTATCATTCCAAACCTCTCAACCTGAATCGTCAAAGCCTGCTACTCCTGGGAAGGATGAAGAGAAGGGTGAAGATGAAGTAAATAAACTATTCGAGGATGAAAGTATCAATAAATATTTAATTCACCCAAAGGATGTTGAGGTAGGATCCGAGAAGGAAGAAATTTATGAATAAACAAATTTTCATCTATCTGATAGTGAACATGAATATCCTGATCAATAAGAAGTCATTTTGAAGGTTGATAAGGGAAAACAGGTGGTAGTTGATACACCTAGAAAGGTTGTGGTAAAGAAGAAAGAATTTAGTGGTTCATCGAAGAGGAAAACTGTTGGGTTAGAAAAATAAACCTCCCCAACCAAAGTCTCAGACTCAGAATCGTCCTCTCTTGTACATGATTTTGTAATCCAGTATTTGAAAAAGCTTGTTGGAACTATTCCTCTATATCCTTGCATAGACTCGAGATGCCAGATTCTTCAGCATACCTTAAATCAGAAATTGGATTCAGTATCCATGGTGATGGATAAGTGTGTTAGTTTTGAGGAAGTCTTCAAATCATTTCTCGTTAGCTATGACGCTCATAAAATATCATGAGAAAAGATGAAAAGATGGTCATGGAAGAAATTAGAATAGATGATAATCCTTGATGAATTCCAAGAAAGTTTCAAGGATGCTTTTTCCAAAAAAGATGTGAAGATCAATGATCTCAGTAATAGTTTTCAGTAAAAGATATCTCTGGAATAGACATCTTGGAAGAAAGAAGTGAAAGATTTAAATGGGAAATTGAATTCAGTTTCTCTGAGTTAGAAGAGAGAACGGGATCTCATAATTGAGATAGAAGAGAATCTAGTTAAGCAAGAAGAAGCTCTAAAGGGTCAGGAAGAATCTCTTAAGGCTCAAGAAGAAAAAATCAAAGCATTATAAAAGAAAACCTAAGAACAGGATCAGTTTCTCAAATGTACATAGGAGGATCACAAGGAACTAAAAAAGATCAAAAACATAGTGAAGAAGCTGATGCTGAAGGAGAAGGAAGGATAATCTTTTTCAAATCTGATCATTTTTAGTATTTGCCTATTTTACATATTCTTCCAATCTTAATGAAATTTTTTGGATGTCCTTTATTTTTGGTTGTCTAGTACTAATATTTTAGGTACGATATTTCCTCTTCCATTCCCTGTATTTCTTTTTGAAAATCACAAAGGGGGAGAAAGGAATGTCAAAAAATAATACATAGTAAAGAATAAATTTCCCTATGTAAGGGGGAGATTACTTAAGGTGGATTTCATCAAAGGGAGAGTTTTCATCATGATGATTTTTGTATTCAAGAAAATGAAAAATCTCATTTAGGAAATTTAGAATATGACTTATAGGTTTTCCACGGCCTAAGAGGGAGTTATTCTTATTCACTTTGATTCATTAGTAAAGAGAGATAAGTTTTTTACAAGCCCATAAACTTTCTATGTCCTTTTTTTGTTTTTCGTAAGGATATTTGTGCTTTCCAAAAAGGGTGAGATAGTTGAGTCAATAAGGTTTCCATATGACTTTTCCATTTCTTTATGTTTTGAAAATCACAAACACTATATCTTAAGGAAAATTTCATTTTCCATAAGTTTCATATTGATAAGGAAAATTTTCCTTCCCCAAGGAAATTTATCCTTACCTTGTTTTCGTTGTTAATTTTTTTAGTGTATCTAAATCTATATATTTTTATTCCTAAGTGTAAAATTCGGTTTCACATCTAATACCTCAGAATTATAAAAATACTTATATATAGAGTATTCCTTTTTCAAGATCCAAATTCAAGTTCCGAATTCTCTGAAATTCAGAATCTGAATTGTAACGAACCAAAGTTCATTAATGGAAATCCCACATTATCTAATTAAATGTCTCTTTATGTTTATATAAAATGTCAACTTCATTGGTTTTATGTTACGAATTTTGACCATTTATAATATAGTTGTTGAACAGTGATAACATGATTAGTATAAATATAGGCCTTTAACAAGTCCAATTTACTCAGAAAAAAGAAGTGATGGCCTCATCTAGTAGAATTGCTCCATAGGAATCCCATGTGATGGAGCTCAGAAAAGAGGTGGAATCCTTGGGATTCACTCTTGACCATGCCCAAGTTGAGCTTCATCATGTCAAGCTCTAATGGGACTGTCTACGGAAGAAGTGGAATTTGATAGAAATTACCACTCGAGTGATGTTTTCCGAGAAACCCCAAGAGTCTGTCACCATCGCACACCTTACCCTTAGGTCTTACGTGGCTATTTTATGGGTTTATGTAACAAATCTCTAGTACTTTGTTCATGTATATTATTTTTGTATATAATAATTAAAATACCTCCTTGTCATTTTCGATACATTGTAAATAGTTCTCAAAGTAAAAATAGTGTTTTTAGTTATTATTTAATTTAGAATTCTATTTTATTTAATTAAGGGCCTTTTTAATTAAATATTATTTTAATAAAATATTATTATTAAATTAATTTTTATTAAATATAAATGATCTTATAATTTTATGAATGCAATTATAATTTTTATTAAGGTTTGAAATCCATTTCTGTCAAAACCCGTGAATTTTCGATAAATGTCGGTTTTTTATTATAAAAGTGAAAAATAACATATCTAGAAAATTATTTAGATAAAATAAATCTAATTTCTGGAATCAGGACATCAAAATTATCCAACAGTGAATTTTTCATAATTTTCTGAGACAGTCAAATTTTTTGGTACAAATTAAATGATGTTTAAATATATAATGTGTTTTATGACATCATAACGACCCAATAGTGATGTAATAAAATACTATAATCTTGATGATCGGAAAATATATGTTTTCACATTAAAATAATGTCATTTTGGGTTTGTTTGACTTACTTTTCAAAGCATTAATGGACCCCTCAAGACTTATTAAACACCTTGTCTTTTTAAATTGTTTTCCATGGCAGTGTGACTCACCTCCATATAAGCAACCCTATTATTTTAAGAAGTTAGGACTTTTTCATTATAACATCTTTTTTTCCTCTTCATTTTTAAAAAAAACATTGGAAAAAACCATGATATGGTTTGTGGTTTGGATTAATTTAATATAAGCGGTCCCAAACATAAATAATAAAGAATTCCCTCAACTTTCCTATATAAACCCACCCAAGCTCCCACTTCATCATCACTCAAAGCCTTTGAATTTCGTCCAACATCTTCCCAACTCTCTATATAATCCCCTCAAGGTGCCCCAAGCTCCCAAGAAGCCTCTCTCAAGCATCTCTCAAGCCTTTGTAAGCACACTTCCAAGTACGGGTTTTTTCTTCCTTTCTCATTTTTTCCAATAGTGTTTATGTTATTTTTCCCATTTAATTTCAATTATGAATGTTGGGGTATGGTTTCAAACCACCCTCATACTGACATATTTATGTTTGAATGATGGGATACCCCTTTCTCTCTCATTATATTCCTTCCATGTACACCCGTTACTATGCTGAAATTCCGAAAGGAACTTCTCTCTTATTTTTTACATTCAAGCAATACTTTTTTATCATGAACCTAAATTCCATTACAATTCTTGGGACATGTATCTATATGACCTCCTTAATTTCCATTACATTTAAATATGATGAGTAACCCATTTCATTCTCATCATCCATTTTTTATTAATTCTTATGTCACACTGCCGAAATCGCACCGATTTTCTAAGCCAATGTCAATGTGTAGTGAATACCATGCTCATTTCTCCATCAAGGGTATTCACCTTTATGCACATTTACTTATTTATTATAAAGTTTCATGTATTAATTCCACAATACTTTATTGTGTAACAACTGATTATGTTTTATGAATCCATGTTTTATGATCCATGTGGCACACTTATGCATGAAATGAAATGTTTAAGAAGGGTGCGCCCTTATAGCACTCCAATGAATTGGGTAAAGAATAGTATCATGATACGTCATGTGCAATGAGTGTTGAATCATGATAATTCAAGTGCAGTGAGGTTTTACTCATGATTTATGTGCAATGAAGATTTACTCATGATCTATGTGCAATGAGCCTTGGCTCATGCTAATTCCATGTTAATTGTTGTTGTTACGTTTCCATGTTATTATTATCATGATTTATCATGCCTTTATGTTCATGTTTCTCTTGTTCTCTATTGATATACCTAATGTCTAACATGGATTGTACTCCTCAGGTTATTCCATGTTTATTTCCTTACCGGTATTTATAGCTCACCCTTTTCTTATGCGTGACCTCAGGTTATACCATGAAATGCTAAGTATGAGGGAATGTAGTGGTCATGTAAAGGAAGTTCTCAATAAAGATGTTGTATTTCATATGTTAAGTTTTTATGTAATGATCCTATGCCCAAAATACACTAAACCACTCGATCTTCTTTGTTTTATCAAGTTATGTTTTATGTAAGAAATCATGTTTAAGTTTTTAATAAAACCAGGGTTGTCATAGTTGGTATCAGAGGATAGGTTTAGTTATTTTTTGGGATTAGGATTACAAAACACTATTAATGCCTTAGAGACAATTCTAAGTACAATATTAAAATCCGTAAGTTTTGGTGAGTATTGAGTAAGTGTTTTATCATGAAAATACATCCCTGTCTAGATACGAGCAGGTAGAGGTGGCTCTGGCACAGATGTATCCTAGGGGTAAACCCCGAAAACACCGCTTTGAGCTAGAATAGAACGTGAACTAGTGAACGACAACGGGCCTTGATGTACTCTTGGTTATGACACTCCCAGGGGATAATCTTTGGTAAATTCACAAGCTTAGTATGAACACTTATTAAGGTAATTAAAAAAATGCCCCTAAGATTATATGTTAGAAAGTAGATCATGAAAAGTCAAGACTAAAGCATATAGATTCATAAGTTAAGGAAATAAAACTTAATTTATGAGTCCTTAACTTTTGTCATTGGATTACCCTTTATGTGTCACCCCTAACTTTCCTTTTATTCCATCCAATGGCCGGTAATAGGAGGACTCAGGCTAACAACCGTTGTGAAGATCAGTGTGATGACTATACTAATGAGATGCCCAATCCAATGGGAGCAGGAATCGTGAACTTTTTAATGATTCTCTCTAGGATAACTCAGGATTTGAATAGCAACACGGGTCAAGAGGAACATCCAAACGCCCATAAGAAGGAACAAGTCACTATTGAGAGCTTCATAAGAAAAATGCCTCCTACTTTTAGTGGATCATCAGATCCCAAGATCGCTGAACAATGGATCAACTCCATTGAAAAGATCTTCTCCATCCTTCAATGTTCTGAACAAGAGAATGTTATTCTAGTGGCTTATCGTATGGAGGGTGAAGCTGATCAATGGTGTACATTGATAAAAAATACAAATCGTAAGGAGAAGATCGAGGCCTTGGAATGGAAGGATTTCCGGAAGATATTTTTCGATAAATATTTTCCGCCCACCCTCTGGCTAATGATGGAAAGGGACTTCCATTCCCTCAAGAAAAAAGATGAAGAATCTGTTGGAGCGTATGAGGAAAACTTCATAAGGATTGCACGATACGATTTCTCCATTGTCGTTACCCCATAATGCAAAGTTGACCGCTTATTTGGTGGGTTGAAGCCTAGCCTACGGAAAGCATTAGCAATTCGTGACTTCGACAGCTATGAGGAAATTGTCCGATGTGCCTTCAAGGTCGAAATGGAGATCAGAGAATCATAGGGATGTCATGGGGATAAAAAGAGTAAGGTGGACTTCAATGTTGGTGGTCTAATGGATAAATCCAATGGTGCTAAGAAGATCCAGAACCCCACTTTCCAAAAGTGTGGAAAGAAACACCCTTGAAATTGCCTCAAGGGGATGAGGAAATTCTTTAGGTGTGGAAGAGAAGGGAACTTAGCTGTTAACTGTCGGAAAGAAAGACCCGCAGCTATGACAGAGGAGAGGAACGCTCCGTTCGAACCTCAACGCATTGTTCATTGCTACGAATGCAATGAAATGGGGCATCTTGCAAATTAGTGGCCTAATCCATGGGTTTTCGAAGGCAACCAACAACCTCCAAGGCAGCAAGGAAGATATTTTTCCATCACTTCTGCCGAAGTGAACCCCGACAACGAAGTGATGACAGGTACACTAGTTATTCATTCAATAATAGAGAACATACTTTCTGATTCAGTTTCTACACATTCTTTTATATATCGAAATTTTAGTAGAATAATCCCAGTACCACCACAAATCATGGAAGTGAAGATGTCGGTGAGTACGGAAAATGGGAAAATCATTGCATCCCATGAGTATAAGTCCTCCCCTGTTATAATCTATGGATTGAATTTCCCAACGAACCTCTTCATACTCCCTCTGGGGGAATTTGATGAAATTCTTGGCATGGATTGGCTTTTCTTATATAGAGACAACATAAATTTCTGGGAGAGGGAAATCACTCTCCATATGGAGAATCAACCACCAATTCTTTATAAGTGTCATGAGGAAGATGAATATCCTTTATCCCCATCATCTCAAGCATGGATATTACTTCCCTATGAGCACGCGTATCTGGTTCAGATTATTGAGTCCAAGGAAGAATCCATCCCTGAAGAAATTCCTATTGTAAGGGAATTCTCTAAAGTGTTTCCCGAGGAATTTTCTGGTCTTCTTCCTAGAAGATATGTTGAATTCTCAATTGAACTTATACCTGGGGAATTACCAATATCCAAGACTCCATATAGAATGGCTGTTGTAGAGCTTGAAGAGCTGAAAAAACAACTATAGGAGAATCTGGATAAAGGGTTTATACGCCCAAGTGCTTCACCATGGGGTGCACCAGCCCTCTTCTTCAAGAAGAAGGATGGGTCAATGTGCCTTTGCATTGATTATCGTGAGCTCAACAAAATCACAATAAAGAACAAGTATCCTCTCCCCCAAATTGATGACTTGTTCGATCTGCTACGTGGAACACAATAATTCTCCAAGGTGGACTTACGGTCAGGATATTATCAAGTAAGGGTAAAGAAGGAAGATATCCCCAAGACTGCTTTTCCTACAAGATACGGGCACTATGAATTCATAGTAATTCCTTTCAGACTTACTAATTCTCCAAAAATCTTCATGGACTTGATGAATAGAGTCTTTTGAGATTACCTCGAGAAATTTGTGGTAGTATTTATATATGATATTCTAATATACTCCAAAACCAAGGAGGATCATGAGGAGCATTTAAGAACTGTACTAGAGATGTTGCGCTAGGAGAAGCTCTATGCAAAGTACATCAAGTGTGAGTTCTGGTTTAAGGAGGTCTCATTCTTGGGCCATATCATCACATGAAATGGGATATTTGTGGATCGCTCCAAAACAGATGCAATTGAGGGATGTCCAAGGCCAACATCGGTAACGGATATCCGTAAATTCATGGGGTTAGCTGGATATTATCGACGATTTGTGAAGAATTTCTCATGATTTTCCAACCCTCTTACCAACCTAACTTGGAAGGGATTAAAGTTCACATGGAGTGATGAATGCGAAGAAAGATTTAAGGAGTTGAAAACGGGGCTTATCACTGTGCTCGTGCTCACTTTACATACAAGTGGGGAACTTTTTGTGGTTTTCAGCGATGCTTCGAAGAAGGTATTAGGATGTGTGTTGATACAGAATGATAAAGTGATATCCTATTCCTCATGGTAGTTGAAAATACATGAGCGAAACTATCCCACACATGATATGGAGTTAGCTACGGTGATCTTTGCCTTGAAAATCTAGAGGCATTATCTCTATGGGGTGAAATGTGAGATATACACTGACCACAAGAGTCTTAAATATATATTAACACAGAAAGTGATTAATATGCACCCGAGAAGATGGATAGAGCTCATCAAGGATTATGACTATTCAATACATTTCCACCCTGGGAAAGAAAACAATGTGGCAGATGCCCTAAGTAGAAATGACCAAGCAATTCTATCAATGATGAGAATTGAGAAGGATCTAATCTTCTTAGACTTGATGAAGATGGACATGGGAATCATAAAGAAGGGAACATCATAAATCCTATCACAAATTATTGCTCAACCATCTATTTTGGAAAAGGTTAAAGGATGCTCAAAAGGATGATGTGGGAATTTAGGAAAAAGTGGAAGCTATCAAAAAATGGAAATCCTTGGAGTTTAATGTTAATGAAGAAGGAATTGTGAGGTTTGGGAAAATACTATGTGTTCCATCCAGTTAGAAGCCGAAGAAGGAACTTTTGGATGTCGCACATTGTTCAAATTTCTCTATTCACCCAGGGAGCACAAAGGTGTATCGATATCTCTAAGAAAACTTTTGGTGGGATTATATAAAGATGGAGATCGCTGAATATACAACAAAGTTCCTGGTGTGTCAGCAAGTGAAGGCAGAGAGGCAGAAGTCTAAGGGGATGATGCAACCATTGCCCATACCAGAATGGAAATGGGAGAACATCACCATGGACTTTGTCACCGGACATCCAAGGACATAGAAAGGAAAAAATGAAATATGGGTTGTTGTGGATCATCTTAGAAAACTGCACACTTCATTACTATTCAAGAGGATTTATCTTTGGATCAACTGGCACAAATATATATCAGGGAAGTGGTAAGGTTGCATGGAGTACCACTATCTATTATGTCTGACCGAGATCCAAGATTCTCCTCTATGTTTTTGAAGAGTCTTCAACATGATCTGAATACTGAACTGAACATCAGTACGACTTATCATCCTCAAACTGATGGCCAATCCAAGAGGACTATCCAAACACTTGAGTACATGTTGAGAGCGAGCTCAATGGTCTTTAAAGGAGGATGGGATCAACATCTTCCTCTGATTGAGTTCTCTTATAATAATAGTTTCCACTCGACCATCCAAATTTCACCATATGAAGCCCTGTATGGGAAAAGGTGAAGAACATTGGAATTTTGGGATGAGGTCGGTGAACATAAGATGCTTAGACCAGAAATGGTCAAGGAAATGGTGGAAAATGTGAAAACCATTCAGCAGAATATCAAGGCAGTCCAAAGTTGACAGAAGAGTTATGTAGATAACCATCGACAAGACCTTGAGTTTAAAGTTAGATACATGGTTTTTCTAGGTTTTTCTATTCATATCTCTGTGGAAGAAGGTCATGAGGTTTGGAAATAAAAGTAAGTTAAGTCCAAGGTACATCGGCCTCTTCGAGATTCTTGATCATGTCAGGGCTATGGCCTATCGACTATCACTTCCACCTACCATGGCCAAAGTACATGATGTCTTTCAGGTATCCCTCTTAAGGAAGTACATATCAGACCCTTCACATGTACTCTCTTCTGAGGTGGTACAATTGGAATATGATCTTTCTTATGAGGAGCAACCAGTGAAGATCTTAGATCGTAGAGAAAAAGTTATACGAAATAAGACAATGCCCCTTGTCAAGGTGTTGTGGAGAAACCACATGTTTGAAGAAGCAACTTGGGAATCAGAAGAAATGATGAAGCTAAGTTATCCACATCTGTTTTAGTGTGGGGAAAGGTAAATTTCGAGGGTGAAATTTTTTAAGTGGGGAATATTGTAACGACCCAAAGTTTCATTAATGGAAATCCCTCTTGATCTAATTAAATGTCTCTTTATGTTTATATAAAATGTCATATTCTTTGGTTTTATGTTATGAAATTTGATCGTTTCTATTATAGTCTTTGAACAGTGATCACATGATTAGTATAAATATAAGACTTTAACAAATCCAATTTACTCAGACAAAAGAAGCGATGACCTCATCTAGTAGAATTGGTCCATACGAAGCCCATTTTTCGGAGCTCGGAAAAGAGGTGGCATCCTTGGGATTCTCTCTTGACCAATAACAAGCTGAGCTTCATGATGTCATGCTCGAATGGGACCATCTACGGGAGAAGTGGAAGTTAATATAAATTACCACTCGAGCGATGTTATCCGAGCCACCCCAAGAGTCTGTCACCATCGCACACCTTACCCTTAAGTCTTATGCGGCAATTTTAAGGGGTTATGTAACAAATCTATAGTACTCTATTCATGTATATTATTTTATTATATAATAATGAAAATACCTCCTTGCCATTTTTGATACATTGTAAATAGTTTTTAATGTACAAATAGTGTTTTGAGTTATTATTTAATTAAGAATTCTATTTTATTAAATTATGGGATTTTTGTATTAAATAATATTTTAATAAAATATTATTATTAAATTAATTTTTATTAAATATAAATGATCTTATAATTTTATTAATGCAATTATAATTTTTATTATGGTTTGAAAGCCATTTCTGTCAAAACCCGTGAATTTTCGATAAATGTTAGATTTTATTTTAAAAGTGAAAATTAACATATTTAGAGAATTATTTAGATAAAATAAATGTTATTTCTGGTATCAGGACATCAAAATTATCCAACTGTGAATTTTTCATTATTTTCCAAGACAGTAAAATTTTTGGGTTAAAATTAAATACCGTTTAAATATATAGTGTGTTTTATGACATCATAATGACCCAATAGTGATGTAATAAAGTACTATAATCTTTATGATCGACCAATATATGTTTTACCTTTAAAATAATGTTATTTTGGGTTTGTTTGACTTACTTTTCAAAGAATTAATGGACCCCTCAAGAATTATTAAACAACTTGTCTTTTTAAATTGTTTTCCATGGGAGTGTGACTCACCTAGACATAAGCAACCCTATTATTTTAAGATGTTCGGACTTTGGCCTTATAAAATATTTTTTTCTCTTACCTTTTCCAAAAACCATGGGAAAAAACCATGGGATGGTTTGTGGTTTGGATTAATTTAATATAAGGTGTCCCAAACCTAAATAATAATGAATTCCCTGACCTTTCCTATATAAACCCACACAAGATCCCACTTACTCCTCACTAAAAGCCTTTTTAGTTCTTCCAAACTCCTCCTTACTCTCTCTAGAATCCCCTCAAGGTGCCCCAATCTCCCAAGAAGCCTCTCTCAAGCCTCTCTCAAGCCTTTGGAAGCACACTTCCAAGTAAGTGTTTTTTCTTCCTTTCTCATTTTTTCCCAATATTATTTAAGTTGTTTTTCCCATTAAATTTTAATTATGAATGTTGGGGTATGGTTTCTAACCTCCCTAATACTGCCCTATTTATTTTTGAATTATGGGAGACCCCTTTCTCTCTCATTAGAAGCCTCCCATGTACCCCCGTTACTATGCCGAAATTCCGAAAGGAACTTCTCTCTCCTCTTTTACATTCAAGCAATACTTTTGTATCATGAACCTAAATTCCATTACAATTGCTGGGAGATGTATCTATATGACCTCCTCACTGTCCATTACATGTAAATATGATGAGGAACCCCTTTCTCTCTCATCAACCATTTTTTATGAATTCTTATGTCACACCGTTACACTGCCGAAATCACACCGATTTTTTAAGCCAATGTCATTATGTAGTGAATACCATGCCCATTTCTCCATAAAGGGTATTCACCTTTATGCACATTTACGTATTGATTATAAAGTTTCATGTATTAATTCCACATTCCTTTATCGTGGAATAAATTATTATGTTTTATGAATCCATGTTTTATGATCCATGTGGCACACTTATGCATGAAATGAAATGTTTAAGAATGGTGCACCCTTATAGTGGTCCAATGCATTGGGTAAAGTATAGTATCATGATACATCATGTGCAATGAGTGTTGAATCATGATAATTCAAGTTAAATGAGGGTTTACTCATGCTTTATGTGAAATGAGGATTTACTCATGCTCTATATGAAATGAGCCTTGGATCATGCTACTTCCATGGTTTGTGTTGTTGCCACATTTCCATGTTATGATTATCATGCTTTATCGTGAATTTATGTTCATGTTTCTCTTGTGCTCTATAGATATTCCTAATGTCTAACATGTATTGGACTCCTCATGTTATTCCATGTTTATTCCCTTACTGGGCTTTATAGCTCACCATTTTCTTATGCATGTCCTCAAGTTATCCCATGCAATGCTAAGTATGAGGGAATGTAGTGGTCATGTAAAAGAAGTTTTCAATAAAGATGTTGTATCTCATGTTTTATGTTTTTATGTAATGATCCTAAGCCCCAAAGACTCTAAAAAACTCGATCTTCTTTGTTGTATCATGTCATTTTTTATTTAACAAATCAAGTTGAAGTTTGTAATAAAAGCAGGGTTGTCATACGAATTCTCTGAAATTCAGAATCCGAATTCTCTAAAATTCAGAATCTGAATTCTCTGAAATTCAGAATGCGAATTATCTAAAAAAGAATCCTAATTCCTTATAATTTTGGTTCGGAATTCTTCAGAATTCAGGTTCCTAATTCCTCAGAATTCCAGTTCTGAATTCCTCAAAAATTGATACTCTGAATTCCTCATAATTCAATCTCTGAATTACACATAATTTGGACTCTGAATTCCTCATAATTCCAAATCATAATTCCTCAGAATTCCGACTCTAATGTCTGTATAATTATAATTCTGAATTCCTCAAAAAATAGAATCCTAATATCCTTGTAATATAGACTCTAAAGGTTAACTTTCTTAGATTCTGAATTCTATTTTTTCCTTAGACTCTGGAAAATTGAATTTGTTTGAGAAACCGTTTTTTACTTACTCTTGTTTGAGTTATAAAACAATGTTTTGAATTATGTTTCTAAAAAACCGTTGTTCGAGTGACATGTGTACAGGTCCCTCCAAAATTCAAGGGAAAATATGTCCTATGGAGGAGGGAGCCAACTGTTGAAGTTGTGCATATAAATAGGGGATCATTTGAATGAGCTCAAAAACGTCAATCAATCGTGGGATTACATGCGGATGAAGTGATTTATAGAGGTAGACTTTATTGATTTGTGCATAATGAACATCATTTTCAGAATTGCATTGTGCGACTTCAAATGTTGCTAAGTACATTCAAGGACTTGTGGGCTTAGGAAGATAGAGGTGCCGACTACCATGAAGTTTTAGGGCTTGTGGGGATATCAAGATAGAATCTGATATTCATATCGAGGTCTTACCTTGGTGTGGGTAAGACAGACCTTCTTGAAAGAATAAATCAAGGGACCTTTATTCAAGGTTGTTGGATACTATACTATTTGGGTTAAAAGATTTCTTACTTGTTACTTGTATTATTTCAAGTTTGTTTTCTACTGCATTTTTTTTATAATGAAAGTATATCTGTCTTGTACTATATTATACTTGTACTCCGATTAGTAAGATTCTATATGCTTTATGGTAGAATCTTTATCTTTGTAAACATTTCTTATGTTTCATTTCTGGAACCACTTTTCTGTAATTAAGAAAGTTTGCAGAACTAACAGGTCTTGTGAATTTACCTTGTTTAACTTTTTTAAACATTACCATCTTTAAAAGTTCCAAAGTAATTTTATAAAGTACACAATTCACCCCCTCTATTATATTGAGTATATACATCATTATTTTGATCCTACAGTAACTTATGACCTTTTGGAAAAATTGATTTTCATATGACAAGACATATAGACTCAGTTCACACCATGGATGATATGTTATGTGACAAGTACATCTATTATGATCCCTCCAAGAATAGGGGTATCACATAAGTGGTTTCAGTGTTCTCAATAGTAGATAATGATTTCTATTATTTTTAGTTGAGACACACATGTGAGGACCCCCCCATTCACCATTTATTTATATCATGGTATTCCTTAGTGTTATCTAGAGGGTCGAGTGATGGTTTCCTATAAAACCATACTTGCTGGGTTGGTACACCTTGATTTCATGAGATACTAGGTGGGATGTGCCACTGAATTTTCTAGTTTCGAGTATCCAGTTGGTAATTGACTATGTAGGTGCACCATATAATAGAAGGTGAGACTGAACCAAGTATTTTTTGAGATTTCTTCTAGATGTGTTTTTGGAAATTCCTAGGATTAACAATTTGTTTGTTCTATTTTTCATATAATGAATTTTTATTATTATACATTATTTTTTATTCATACTTATTTTATTTCATATACAAATATCATAGCTATTTTTTTATCTCCTATGAATTTTTAGTTGTGTTTTGGATTTAAACTGGGATTTGGAATGTGAAAACATTTTTAAAAGGAAAGCAATGTGTGTGTTGTTTTAAAAATATACTTTTTGGAAAGATGTATTTGGTTATCTAAAATGATCGAAACCTATATTATAAATTAATTTAAAAATTACTTTTAGGGAATGTTTTTGGGATGGAAATATATAGAATATGTGGGTATTGCTTACATTGATATTATATACTCACAACCTAATTACTAAAATCAACATTGGTATACCTTAGGTGTTTTGAGGTTTTGGTTTCTTATTTGGTTATGAATTTAGATTAGTTAGGTCTTATGTTTAGTGGTGAACAAGTGGTTAGTTTGAGATCTTGTCATCATGTGTTAGTTTTTTTTTCTTTTATAGTTTATATTTTTCTCATTTGTAGTGGTATTTCGTTATGGTGATGTATTTATTGAAATTTAGTTGTTGGTTATTTCTTGAATGCCCTATTTCAGATATTTTATCATAGTTTTTCATTGGATAAAATTTTTTCCCCTTTGTTTATCTTTATGGAATGCCACTAGTCACTATCCTAGGAGGATTTGGAATTCCTCTTACTCCTTATTGCAGACTGGGTTGGGTGTTGGGTAAGATGGTTCCCTAGCTGGGTTCATAAAAAAATGGTATTAGAGAGGGACCTTCATTACATGGGGCTTAAGGTAGTTTTGAGGATTAGGATTTCCATGGATCAGGAGATAATTTATGTGTTAGTGGATGATCACTACGAATCATGCAAGAATTGAGTTACCATGGATGGTTCAAGATTTTTTTAAAGACCTGGAAATTTCAAGGAAATGTTTTTCTTAATTTTCATTGGAATTTTACAAGAATGCAGTTTCTTGACGGCGCCTGATTCTGAGGCCCGGTGTGCCCAGAATCAATATCCTAAGTTTAGTTCGGGTACGTTCCGTGAATGAACGAGGAGGTTTTTCTAACTTTTGAACCGGTGCTCGAAATCGAATTCTGAGGGCACCGATGGATTCGCAGCGCCAATAATTGCTTAAGAAGATCTTTTTCGGAGTTGCGTTTTCACGGGAGGAGTTGTTAAAAATTTGAGGTAGATAAAATAAAAATTGAGTAACAATTTTTATTTCTTTAATGTATTTATATCCTTTGAGTGGAAGTTATGGAACTACCCATGAGAGGTTAAGAGGGTGGTGGGGCCCACACGAGACCCTAACCCCCCTTGATCCTCCCATAACCCCCTTGACCCCCCATAACACACCTCCCACTTTTATATTGTAACTCCACTTTAACTTAAGTGACTCCTCTCCTCCTCACCTCCCACATTAATTCATGCCACCTAAACATTAATTAATTTGAAAACTCAAGATCAATTTATTAAGTGTACTGGTTTTGAATTTTGTAATTTTGAATTCATGGCATGGGTAAATAAAATAAGGTGGAGCCTTATTTTATTTTGGTTAGAAATGTTGTGTTAAGAGAAAGGGAAGAGAGCATTTGAGTTTTAAAGAACTTCCTCTTCCGAAGAAGAACGCTTCATCTCCTTTGTTGAAGAACATGAATAACACCAAAGCTTCGACGAAGAACGTCGTCTCATCTTTCACCTTCTCTCTACGTCGAAGGAAGCGAGACGCCGCATTCTTCATCGGGCGATCACCGACGATGTGCCTTCTCCTATTCTTCCTCCGCGTCAAGGGAGGAGACACCACAGTGGGGAACGTCGCCATTGACGACAACTCACCCTCCGATGTCAACGGAATCAGCACCTATCTTAGGAGACGTCCGATCACCGGGACACTTGCATCTTTCACGGCTCGACGACGTGTGACGTCTTTGCAAGGAAGGGGTTTGGGTTTCATGTCGTGAATAATTTTAGATGTTCTTCGATATCAACGGCCAACTGTTATCAAAATAACGGAGGAGGTTGGACCGCACAAACACGGCCGAACCTCCTCCACTTTTATTTTTTTGGTTATCTACGTGGCATGAAATGGAAGCGACGCAGTGCTGTCGCACCATGTGGGAATTTAGGGAAACACAACGAAGAAGCGCGACGCCGTCACGCCGCTCCTTTGAGGTCTAATGAATCCTTGGTCGAAGTCGGGCTACGGCGAAGGGGCGCGACGCCGTCACGCCGCGCCGGAAAACCACAAAGACGGCGCGTTTTGAACGTTGAGTGCAGATCGACGGGCGATGACGAATCGGTCCGAAATGGCCTTTGAATTCCTTTGCAGTAAAGATTGTGTCCCGAGAGGACTGTTGGCGAAGGCGGTAGGCGAAATGGACCACCGGAGCGCGTCCGGTGGTCCGCAGAAGGTGGCGGCGGCGGCGCGCTACTGGAGCAAATCGCCGCGGCTGAGCCGCAGCCGTGGGACGTGAACCAGAATGGCTGGGCCGTTTCAGGTTTGAGGCGGCGCGGCTTTAAGTCGTGCCAGGTTGACAACCGGGGGGGGGGGGGTTGTAACCCCCCGCACCCATCGCGCCGCACCAGCGTGAGGCCATACGGCTGCTAAGGCCGGGATGGGCCGCGCCTAGCTGGGCCGGACCCGGACCCGGTTCGGCCGACCCAGGGGGGCCGGGCCGGGCCGGGCCCAGACCCCTGTTTTCGGACCTCTTCGGTATTTCGCCCACAACATGGGCTACATACCTCCGATCAATGCATCGTCAATTTAGATGCGATCATTGGATCGAGATGGTCGTTTTGGTATGTTACACTCAAGGTTTCGGAGAACTTTGGGTTCGGCCGGGTTGGTTCGGATACGAAACCAACCAGGCCCTCGGAGCGGAAACGCTTATATATTGAGTTTCAGACGTCCGATTGACGTGCCGTCGACATTGTTGGTTTTATATTGATGAGAAGGAACTTTTTTCTTACTCCTCTCGAGGTTTGGATGCCTTCGGATTGCGGTCGGGTTGGTTCGCTCACGAAACCAACCGGACCCCTGGATCGAAAAAGCCAATAACTCATAGATCGGGCATCTGAATGACGTGCCGTATATCTCGTTGAATTCCTCTTGATGAGACGGAACATTTGGCATAATTTTCCTGAGTTTTGGATGCAGTTGTAGTATGGCCGGGTTGGATTGTACCCGAAATCCAACCGGGCCCCTGGAACGGAAAAGCTGATATCTTTCAGACCGGACATCTGTTTGACGAACTGTCAGCGGAGTTGGTGATCTTGTTGAGAAACAGTCCCTATATGTATACCATATGTGAGTTAGGGGTACATTTGAGATACAGTCGGGTTGGTTCATACATGAAACCAACCGATCCCCTAGGATGAAAAGGCTAATAAGTCACAGACCGAGCGTTCGATTGACGCGCCGTCTGTTGCGTTGAGACCCTTGTGGCGAGGCGGTCCTTTGAGATACTTATTCCTGGGACTTTGTGATATTTGGAGTATCGACCTGTAGCTCATGGAGCGGACCCTCCTGGAGATGAGCGTACGGAGTACAGAGACCATGTAGCTAGCTGAGACCTGATGACTGCTTGTCCGATTCAATTCGGAGTGACTTGCATAGCCTTGTGGGGAGCACTACTTTGTGAGGTGGCAGACCCATGGCGGAGGAGCACTACTTTGTGAGGTGGCAGTTCCGTAGTACTCGACAGGAGGAGTACCCCTATAGACTATGAGGGGGAGCACTACTGTGTGAGGTGGAAGACCTATGGCGGAGGAGAACTACTTTGTGAGGTGGCAGAACTGCAGTACTCGACAGGAGGAGTACCTCAGTAGTCTTAGGTTAGTGAGAAGTACCTCGGAGTCCGGACATGATCACTGTACTCGTCAGAGACGGAGCTCTTCAGCAGTTACGGTTTCGTTAATGAAAATCCTAGTTTGTGTTGAGTCTATGACCTTTGTGTTTACCTCTTGATTGAGATGGGTCACTTGATAACTTAGGTATATCTATGGGCATATACCTGGGTAGTGGTTATCCGTTGATTTCATAATCTTTGTGTTTCCTCATGATTGAGATGGGTTACTTGATAACATAGGTATATGTATGGGCATATACCTAAGTAGAGGTTATCTATTGAGATCTTCTTTGTGGTTATACTTGTTGGTTTTAGTGAGACCTTGAGGGTCTCGGGGTGCCTACAGAGTATCGTTATACTCACCCCTGCACGGGCTATGCCCGCACCTTGTTGTGTTGGTTGTAGACGAAGGGCAGTGCTGACAGAGGCAGAGTGCTCGATGACTGGACGATACCTAGAGGTGGACTACACGACGAGTCAGTATCCGGAGGTGGAATTCACGGCGAGACGACACTCAGAGGAGGTTGAAAGGAGAGAGTGATGTGGAGGCTATCTGTACCTACCCTTCAGGTAGGATCCGTGGTGGACGATCCAAGAGTTGTGCCATCTATATCTAACCTTCAGGTAGGATCCAAGGAGGACGTCCCAGGAGCTGCTTCTGTTCTTCCAACTTTTGTCTTTTTCCTTTGTACTTTCAGTTGGGTTTTTATTCTGGCCCATTTACTTTTCAGCACTTCTCTTTGTACTTAGGGTTTTACTTCCGCTTGTAATCTGTGGTGTTTTATTTACTTTTATAAAGGCAATGCCTTCCTAGTCATCGAGATTTATGTCTTTGGTGCTAGTCGCCAGCCCCTGGCCTTTGGATGGTGGGCATGGGGTAGTCACAGCACGGGCCCTGAGGACGGGTCATGACAGATTGGTATCAGAGGAGTCGGTTCTATCGCAGAACATATAACTCTGATATTTTCTTTCTGTGAAGAAATAGTGTTAAGGGTACCGAGTGCGGTATTCAGTTCAGGGAGTCCAGTGTTGGTGCGGGCGGCCGACGTATCCATACACCAGGACCCTGACAACTGATTTCCAACATTGCGCACGAAAAAACTGATTGCGTGTGTGTTTCTAGAAGTTTTTAAATGTCATGTCAAACTAGGTCAGCTCACCAGGTATAATCATTTGACCGTGTCATGTTGTTTCTTTCAGGATGCCACTTTATGGAAGATCGGCTAGATCCCAGCAGGATGTGCGTACTGACATCCTGTCGAGCGATGAGGCTTCAATACAGGGCCCTTTTGCAGTTGAGGAACCAGTGGAGGCACCATAGGTACTACCATACGTTGGGCCACCGATGCCACCAGCCCTAGCAGAAGAATATGTACCCCACTTGAGCGCGCTGCATGAGATCCAACGCCGAAGGCCACCCAGGTTCTAGGGAGAGACGGACCCACAGGCGGCTGAGGATTGGCTGGAGGCTGTGGTGAGAGTCTTCAAACTAGTGGGGATTCCAGCAGACTTCATGGTGATCTTTGCTGCCATCCTCCTTCAGGTATCAGCAGGAAGGTGGTGGAGCCACTTTTTCCAGTTTGGCGACGGGATGACCTTCAAATGGGAAGACTTCGAGACCTTCTTCAGGGTGGAGTTTGTGCCAGTAGCTCTACACCCCGAGCATGTACAGGAGCTTCTCCCTTTGCCGCAGGGTTTTCGGTTAGTAGCCGAGTCATCTGTGGGCAATAGATAGATTATGTAGAGGTCCAAGAGGACCAGACCAGTAGGTGGGCGACCTTGGGATATAGGACCAGTAGTGCGGGGCACCCGGGGTGGAGTCAGGGCCAGGCGTACCAGAAACGGATAGTGTTTCTCCTGCGGTAGGAAGGGTCACATGGCATGTGACAGTCTGACTACTCACACAGTCAATCCGCAGGCGTTGGAGGAGCCACCGAGTTAGAAGCAGCGGCGAGTTCTTGAGAAACAGCCGAGCAGTGGACAAGGCAGTAGAGCTCCGGGAGCAGGTGGACATGAGCGGAACTAGTGGATACGTCCCTTATACTTCTAGTTCCATGTTGTTGTTGTATTCGTGTCTTTGTACTATGAGCTACAATACTGAAAAGACACTTATGTTTGTGATGTTTTCTTTCCTGTCCTTTTGTTTGGTTGATACTGAGTGGTCCCGGTTAAGACTGTTGACTTGACCCTCAGTTTCGATATTTCTACTGGAGGAAACCCAGTTACCTAACACTGATGCCGACAGTGTGACTCGACCCTTGGAGGTGAGAGTGACAGTTGGATATCTTGGTAGTTACGTCGAGGCCTTATGACGTCATCTATGGCATTAATGCATCATTCATGTCAGGATTGAATATATTAGTAAATGGGAATCGTTCGTCCAGGGGATGAGACCGAGTTTCTCTTTTCGGAAAAAGGAGAAATTTTAGAAGCTCTTTCAGATCATAGGCAGAGAAGGTGCAGATCATCTAGGAGTGGATGAAGACTGCACAATGCAGTAAGAAACAAGAAACTGGTACCAGTCTTAGAGACTCAGGCATGTTAAATGTTTCAAGAAGTGGAAGCTTTAAGGAGGTATGAGTCTGTGAAGCAGCAGACGTGGAGGCAGAGCCAGGAGATCAACATGTGGTAGTGTATGTTTTAACATACTACAACCACCCACCTTAGTTGTCCCCGCCAGGCTCAGGGAGATGGAGGGCAGGGTAAGAGAGTAGCTGCTTGTGGTCAGGGAGAGTGACCCAATGGCTCTAAGAATGATTCAAGGGATAATATGTATCCACTACTAGCTGTCGTAGTCATAGACGTCGATATGAATCATTCATTCCTTCCACGAATCTTGTCCCAGCCCTAGAGTTTCGGGTAAGCCATAGGCTTGACCCTCACGTCTGGAGATACCTTGGGAGAAGACTCGATAATCACAATTACACCGATAGTGTGGTCAGACACTTGAGGTGAGAGTTTCGGTTGGAATCTCTTGCTTGCAGCATCAAGGCCTTACAACATTGGTTTGATTATGGACTGGGCAATCACAGTTCATACACAAATTGACGGTATTAGGAAAAAAGGTTGTGGTTTAACTACGACGTCAAAATGGGTTTTCCTTGGTCGGAGAAAAGGAAACCCCATGCAGCACAGGATAAACTCATGCACAGGAGGGTTCCACTGATCACTCTTGAGTCGGTCCAACTTACGCTCGTGGCAACAGTCATTTTTATTTCTAGTTCTAAACAGGAATTGGAGACCTCTAGAGTTTGAGGATGACGATCACATCCTTATACGGGTCTCACCTCGACGAGGATTACGGAGATGTGGCCAAGGAGGCAAGTTATCTTTCAGGTTCCGTGGACCATTCTTAGGTCCTCAGCTGGGTAGGCGGGGTGGTTTACCGCTTGACCCATCCACCTCAGTTGCACCAGGTGCACGATGACTTCCACGTATCTCAACTGAGGAGATACGTGCATGGTCCTTCACATATCATCGACCATGTGGAGCTGGACAATGGTGATGGGGTGTTTTTCACGGAGGTTCCAGTGGGGATCAAGGATCGACAGGATCATTTCCTACGAGGATGATCGATTCCTCGAGAGCACTTTCACTAGTAGTACAGGAACCTCCAAGTAATCACATGGGAGCGGAAGGCTCAGATGCGTGTTCAGTACCGCTTTTGTAACCCTTGTTTGTGTTAAAGCTTTATGAAGACGTAAAGCCCTGAGGTGAGATTAATATAAAGACCTTGAAATTTCAAGGAAAATGTTTTATTAATTTTATTTGGAATTATACAAGAACGCAGTTTCTGACGGTGCCTGATTTCGAGGCCCGGTGTGCCCGGAATCAATTTCCGAAGTTTAGCTCGGGAACGTTCAGTGAACGAACGAGCGGGTTTTTCTAACTTTTGAACCGGCACTCGAAATCGAATTCCGAGGTCACCGATGGATTCACAGCACCAGTAATTGCTTAAGAAGATCTTTTTCAGAGTTGGGTTTTCACGGGAGGAGTTGTTAAAATTTTGTGGAAGATAAAATAAAAATTGAGTTACAATTTTTATTTCTTTAAAGTAGTTATATCCTTTGAGTGGAAGTTAGGGAACTACCCATGAGAGGTTAAGAGGGTGGTGGGGCCCACACGAGACCCTAACCCCCCTTTATCTTCCCATAACCCCCTTGACCTCCCATAACTCACCTCCCACATTAATATTGTAAATCCACTTTAACTTAAGTTACTCATCGCCTCCTCACCTCCCACATTAATTCATGCCACCTAAACATTAATTAATTTGACAACTCAATATCAATTAAATAAGTGTGTTGGTTTTGAATTTTGTAATTTTGAATTCATGGTATGGGTAAATAAAATAAGGTGGAACCTTATTTTATTTTGGTTAGAAATGTTGTGTTAAGAGAAAGGGAAGAGGGAAATTGAGTTTTGAAGAACTTCCTCCTCCGAAGAAGAACGCTTCATCTCTTTTGTTGAAGAACGTGAAGAACACCGAAGCTTCGACGAAGAACGTCGTCTCATCTTGCACCTTCTCTCCACGTTGAAGGAAGCGAGACGCCACATTCTTCATCGGGCGATCACCAACGACGTGCCTTCTCCTCTTCTTCCTCTGCGTCAAGGGAGGAGACACCACCGAGGGGAACGTCTCCACTGACGAAGACTCACCCTCCGAAGTCAACGGAATCAACACCGATCTTCCGCGACGTTCGATCATCGCGGCACTTACATCTTCCGCGGCTCGACGACGTGTGACGTCTTTTCAAGTTAGGGGTTTGGTTTTCATTTTGTGAATAATTTTAGACGTTCTTCGATATCAACGGCCAACTGTTATCAAAATAACCGAGGAGGTTGGACCACACAAACACGGCCAAACCTCCTCCCCTTTTATTTTGTTGGTTATCTACATGGCTTGAAATGGAAGCGACGTAGTGTCGTCGCATCGTGCGGGAATTTAGAGAATCACGAAGAAGAAGCGCGGCGCCGTCGCGCCGTGCTGGAAAACCACGAAGACATCGAGTATTAAACATTGAGTGCGGATCGAAGAGCGATGAAGAATCAGCCCGAAATGGCGTTTGAATTTCTTCGTAGTAAAGATCGGGTCTCGGGAGGACTGTTGGAGAAGGCGGCAGGGGAAACGGACCACCGAAGCGCATCCAGTGGTCCACAGAATGCGGCGGCGGCGCACCGATGGAGCAAACCTCTGCGGCTCAGCCGCGTCGGTGGGACGTGAATAGGAACGGTCGGGCCGTTCTGGGTTTGAGGCGGTGCGACTTTAAGCCGCGCCAGGTTGACAACCGGAGGGGTGGGGGGGGGGGGGGTTGTAACCCACCGCACCCGCCGCGCCGCGCTAGCACGAGGCCAGTTGGCTGTTAAGGCCGGGCCGGGCCGCGCCCAGCTGGGCCGAACCCGGATCCGGTTCGGGTCGACTCGGTTCGGCCGACCCATGGGGGGTTGGGCCGGGCCGGGCCTAGAGCCCCGTTTTTGGACCAGTTCGGTCTTTCGCCCATAACATGGGCTACGGACCTCCGATCGACGCACCGTCAGTTGCGATGTGATCCTTGGATCGAGACGGTAGTTTCTTTATATTACACTCAAGGTTTTGGAGAACTTTGGGTTCAGCTAGGTTGGTTTGGATACAAAACTAACCGGGCCCTCGGAGCGGAAACACTTATATCTTGAGTTCCGGACGTCCGATTGATGTGTTGTTGACTTTGTGGGTTTCCTCTTCATGAGATGGAACTTTTGGCTTACTCCGCATGAGGTTTGGACTCCGTCGGAGTGCGGTCGGGTTGGTTCGCTCACGAAACCAACCGGGCCCCTGGAACGAAAAATCCAATAACTCACAGACCGGGCATCCGATTGACGCGTCGTCTGTCTCGTTGAATTCCTATTGATGAGACAGAACATTTGGAATACATCGACTGATTATTGGTTGTAGTTGGAGTATGGCCGGGTTGGATTGTACCTGAAATCCAACCGGGCCCCTGGAACGAAAAAGCTGATATCTTTCAGACCGGATGTCCGTTTGACGAACCGTCAGCGGCGTTGGTGATCCTGTTGAGAAACGGTCCCTATAGGTATACCCATTATGATTTCGGGGTACATTTGAGATTCGGTTGGGTTGGTTCATACACGAAACCAACCGGGCCCCTGGGACGAAAAGGCTAATAAGTCACAGACCGGGCATTCGATTGACGCGTCTTCTTTTGCGTTGAGACCCCTGTGGCGAGGCGGTCCTTTGAGATACTTCTTCGAGGGAAATTGTGATATTTGGAGTATCTACCTGTAGCTCGTCGAGCAGACTCTCCTAGAGATGAGCATACCGAGTAAAGAGACCATGTAGCTGGCTGAGACCTGATGACTGCTTGTCCGATTCGATTCGGAGTGACTTTCATAGCCCAGTGGGGAGCACTACTTTGTGAGGTGGCAGACCCATGACAGAGGAGCACTACATTGTTAGGTGGCAGACCCGCGGTACTCGATAGGAGGAGTACCTCTGTTGGCTATGAGGGGGAGCACTACTGTGTGAGGTGGAAGACCCATGGCGGAGGAGCACTACTTTGTGAGGTGGTAGACCCACGGTACTCGACATGAGGAGTACCTCAGCAGTCTTGGGTAAGTGAGAAGTACCTCGGAGTCCTGATAGGATCACTGTACTCATTAGAGACAGAGCTCTTCAGCAGTTACAGTTTCA
Source organism: Viscum album (assembly GCA_963277665.1). Classification (NCBI taxonomy): domain Eukaryota; kingdom Viridiplantae; phylum Streptophyta; class Magnoliopsida; order Santalales; family Viscaceae; genus Viscum; species Viscum album. The sequence continues at coordinate 1,967,884,400 of OY728121.1, forward strand.
TTAATGAAAATCCTGGTTTTGGATGAGTCTATGACCTTTGTGATTACCTCTTGATTGAGATGGGTCACTTGATAACTTAGGTATATGTATGGGCATATATCTGGGTAGTGGTTATCCATTGATTTCATAATATTTGTGTTTCCTCATGATTGAGATGGGTTAATTGATAACTTAGGTGTATGTATGGGCATATACCTAAGTATAGGTTATCTGTTGAGATCTTCTATGTGGTTATCCATGTTGGTTTTAGTGAGACCTTGAGGGTCTCGGGGTCCCTACTGAGTATCGTTATACTCACCCCTACACGGGCTATGACCACACCTCGTTGTGTTGGTTGTAGACGACGGGCAGTGCTGACGGAGGCCAAGTGTTCGAGGACTGGACGGTACCCAGAGGTGGAATACACAACGAGTCAGTATCCAGAGGTGGACTTCACGGCGAGACGACACTCAGAGGAGGTTTACAGGAGAGAGCGATGTGGAGGCTATCTGTACCTACCCTTCAGGTAGGATCCGTGGTGGATGATCCAGGAGCTGCGCCATCTATACCTACCCTTCAGGTAGGATCTGAGGTGGACGTCCCAGGAGCTGCTTCTGTTCTTCCAGCTGTTGTCTTTTTCTGTTGTACTTTCAATTGGATTTGTATTCTGGCCCATTTAATTTTTGAGCACTTCTCTTTGTACGTAGAGTTTTACTTCCGCTTGTACTCTTTATAAAGGCAATGCCTTTCCAGTCATCAGGATTTACGTCTTTGGTGCTAGTCGCCAGCCACTGGCCTTTGGAAGGAGGGCTTGGGGTAGTCACGGCACGGGCCCCGAGGACGGGTCGTGATAATTTTAGTCATTGATTTTTGTTTTTTGTGTGTGGATAGGGAAACACATTAGAGGTCAACTAGAGACGAACATTAGACTTATGTGGAGTAGTGACCCTTGCAGAGTCTATAATGCCATGACCCTAGTTACCCAAAATCGGTGAATTATTATATAACATTAGCATGATACAAGGAATCATGTCCCAAAAGACCAATTAGTTTAGTATCCTTGGAATTTACTAGAAACATACATATGTTTTACATTACATAATGTAATTAAAAAACAACATTGTGTCCCCTTTTAACACTCTTATATCCCATAGATTATTCATACAAGTCAATTGTAATATACTTCTTTGCATCCGGGAAAAAATAAAACATAAGAAAGGGGTGAGATCAGATGCTCGGTATGGGTAACAATATAGTAGAAACTATCATAAATAATAATAAACATTTAAGGAAATGTATAAGACTAGAACACAAGCCTTTTAATCGTAAACATTATCATAATAAGGAAAAAAATACACAAAATAATGCCATTAATTTATTCACATGGATATTATACTAGTCAAATAATCACATGTAATATAAATAGAAAATTTCATAATGATGGAATGCATAATTCCAGACATCATAACCACATAGTCAAGGCCTCTTTCCAAGACTACAAATAATGATTTTTTCAAGGCCTTGTGCCAAGACACTAGTTAGTCTCATGAGACCTAATGATGCATCGAGGAGCTATAGCGGGCTCCACCCATCATTAACTAAGTTCAATACATTTCTCATATGAAAAGATTGAAACATAACATACACATTCGTATTAGAACAAGCATATGAAATGTTAATACTTTAACCATAGACCATTAATGGTATTTAAAATAACACATCCACATTCAAACAAATCAAGAAACCTTAAATACCATTTGGAAGATTGTATCATAATGGATCAACTTTAAAAAAAGTAAAATGCAATGAAGGAGGTGGAAATTGATTAAAATAATCATTAAAACCATTAGAGAGATATATCCTCTTTTTATTGAAAACATTTAAAAGAATCATTATTTATCAAGAATCCTTTTAAAATAGATTTTTGAATCAAAGTGTTCCATAACACATTGAAAATTTTAAAAGCAATTTTAATGTTAAAACATTCATGTCCACAAAAATAAATCCATGAAACCATTTTAAAAAAATGGACATTAATGAGAAATATTTTGAAGAATAATGTTTTAAAACATTTAAAATGATATTTTAGTTAGAGTTCCAAACCAAATGAGAGAGTCTTGAAATCAAATAATTGACATAATAAATAAATTATAATATCTTGAGAATAAATGGATTGATGATATACTATGTCAAATTATCGTATATACACTAAATAAATATGAATTGGCACGTACCAACAAATAAGTCTAAATGGAATGTAAGTTGAGATGAATTCTCTTATAAATACTGTATCCTTAGGTTAAGGATAAATCAATGACATAATTATGTGTGACAAAAATAAATACACTCAATATTATTGGATATTCAGTTTAAATCAATCAGAGGACATTCACACATATTCTTATAGAAACAACACCAATGACTAGGATGTTTAACTCAATGAATAGGGATTAAGTAAAAATTACACTTTTCAAGTTCATATCGATGACTTGAGAATTTATAAATGGAGTGATTATCTGTATCAAAAGTATTTCCACCAAAAGGGGAGTGGAAATTACTACATAAGGTAATAAATTGGGATTTCACACATAATCTTTGAGTAAAATAATCAATGAAGTTTCCGTAAAATCGAATGAGTGGAAATTGAAATTTGAAATTCCCTTACCGATTTGGTAACTTACATAACATACACCCCAAGAAAGAATGATCATAAAATGATTATTTAAATACACATAAATTAAATTATATTATGTAAACAATACAATCATGGGTAGTACATACACCACAAAAAAGGTAATATTGCCAAATATAGCATGGATCTCAGGGGAATAAAAGTGGGATGAAACCCATTTCCTTGTACTTTTCCATAGTATATGTTAGGTTAACCTCCGGTATAATGGTGAAATCATTTTTATCAAATTATAAAACAACCAAATACATAAATATGATATCCTATATGTATTCTAATATTTCTTTATTAATGATATTTCATTAGTATCATTATTTTGGTTATTAACTAATTTGTTTTCTTTTATATGTTTTGTTATGTAAGTCATGTTTGTTATGTATAGGCTGTATTTAATTCCTATCCATAATAATATTATGTTCTTAAACATTATATTTAATCATAAAATGAAAATTATTCTTGAATGTTTATGATGGGGAATGAATCTCATCGCGTTCGTGGAGACGGTAATCCGTACGTACGTACAAGCAACAATATCATTATATTGATGGTGAAATCACATGTAATTGGATGATATACCATTTATAAAGAATCATTATTATTTTATATTTGTTATTTACATCAGTTATACTCATTATTATACCCATCCAAATAATGAAGTGTTTGAATAAAAAACTACACCACGACATGGAGATGCTAAGCCGTACGTACACACGTATGGTGACTTTGTCGTTTATAGGATGGATAGAATAATTAATATGGTTATACATTATTTATAATAACATCACAATATTTAGAATTTAATATAGTAAATATTTTTTATGGAAAAAATAAATAATGAGAATGTGGAAGAGAATAAGAACTTGAAAGAGGGTGGTGAAATTATTACCTCTTCTTCAGGTGTTTCCTTTTGAGTTGATCAAAAGGGATCCTTAGGTTGATTTTCCGATCAAAGTAAGGAATCTAGGTCTAAGTGAGGATAATAGTTGGGAGGAAATTTCTTCAGGGGTTGGACGAGCCAATTCTCATTGGAGGTGTGAGTTTGAGAGAAGGGGATGTACCCTTTTATAAGAAAGGTGAGGGTCACTTTTGGAAAAAAACTAGAAATATTATTTTATAATAACCTCATTTCCGTTTTCTAATGGCTCCAAAATGATTTATTTAGAAAATATTGTATGGATGGGTCGAAAAACATTCAACCAATATGTTTTATACAGGTATGGGTCCCCATATTTATCTTATCTTTAAGATTTAACTCTTAGTTAAATAGTTTTACTTTTACCATGTATTCTTGTATTATTATATTATATGGTTAATAATCTTACTATAAAATTCATATAGAACCAAATGTGGTTCATTAATGAAATATATATTATTATATAATTCTTTTTATATAAAATTAGATTTTTAGGACTATTATATCATTTAATAATATATTATTATTTTTAAAAACTGATTTATGTCAATTTTTACAGTATTTAGTATTATGTTTTTGTTAGTCACAACAGCATGATTACTTTGAATGAAATTTATTTAATAAACCCTGACACATCATATTAACCTGGAAAATTAGTTAAATTACTCAAATGTCTCAAATTAAATTTATTTGGATATTTATAATATCAATTAGTTTAATCTTTCATTAATAAGGTAATTACTTCATCATCATTGTGTCATAAATAAAATAAATTATATAATATCAAAAAATTATAAATAAAATACTATTATGTAGTAAATATGTTTATCTTTATAATTAATATTTATTTTCGAATTTATCTTATGTGTAACCATATATTACAAATTATTTAGTTATTAAACATTGAATTTAACACTTTTAACTCTACTTTAAATAAAATAATAATAAATTTCTTAATCTAATCCATGTGGACCAAAATGATCATATTTTATTCCTATGGTTGATTTTAGTCAAAATATACATATCCAAAAGAATTAGGACATGTGTTATGGTAATAATAATAATATCATTTTTATGTTTAATTACCCAATTTTCTTATAACCGTGGTAAAAAAAGTTAAAAGTTACTATTCAGAAAAAAACTATTTTTATATTATTGAACGACATTTTACTTAATGATATCAACCACGTCTATTAGATTTTTTAAATTAAATTCATAGAAACGGTAAAATTATGTTTTATGCAAATCGGCAAATGCTCCGAGAAGGTGGGTAAAAGACGGTAAAAAGTTCAATAAAATTATATATATATATAATATAATTATAAAATGACTTAAATGAATTAAATTGATCATATATAGGTATTATAAAATTATTTTTACCTAAAATAAATAAAATATTTATTTATTTAAATAAAAATTCAGTTTTAAACAATAACACAATGTTTTTCACTATTCATCAAAAATTGACTGTTTTCAGAAAAATACCAAAAATTCACTCTAAGATAATTAAGATATTCAAAATTCAAAAATGAAGTCCATTTCGAAATATAAAATTTATAAAATTTTAAAATGTGGGCATTATTATCCATAATGGCTAGTTTGTTTGGTTGTAGTGTGTTAAAACTCTATGTAGCGTACAACGCAAGACATTGCATTATTCAAAGGGAAACGTACTGTAGAATCTTGGGGTGTTACATTCTTTGTCCTTAAATAAATTGCTTCCTCAGAATTTAAAATTGTTATTTTGAAATAAATGGAAAAAAATAGAAAATACCTTTTTAGAAACCCACATCAGAAATACGGTTACTAAATTTTAGTCTTAATAAGAAGGAAAGGGAAATGAAAATATCCCCACCAAATTTTAATTTAGAATAGGAGATCATTTTTGGAAAATATAATTGCCGAAAAAACATAATTAATTATTAGGAGTGATTGAGGTCATCAATCAAAAACAAGTGAATTGAATATTGAGGGTCTCAAAGCCATAAATCTATGATGAAAAATGTATGGTATTAGGATAACACATTTTTTGGGTTTAAGATGCTTTACCTAAAGTTTGAGAATTAATTTATTCATTGAATAAGAAAAAAATATATGATAAGTAGAGTTCCATCCTTTAACTAATTTCTACCACAAACCAATCTTTCACTCAAAATGATGAGTATTCAAGATGACTTGGTCAAACATGAAGTGCAAGAATAGACTTAAAAAGAATCACATAATTCACAATGGATGAAATATATATTTTCCCTATCTTTAGAGATTAACCAAAACCAAAATGGTTAGTACACGATCAGATGATCCCCAAAAAGGATATTCCGTTAGAGAAATAAATATTATTCATAATTTAAAAAATTATACCAACAATGCACAATGTTCAGTAAATACCATTAAATGAACAATTATCCATAAAATCATTCAATATAATCCAAACTACGATTGAAACCCAAAACACCTAATAATTTGATTACGTAATCTTCCACGTTAAATTGTATCTCCAAATAACATTGACTACTCATAAAGTCACATACTTAAAAGTAATTAAATTAATCACAAATTCTCTATGGTAGGTTAATAATTTCCATAAATAACCTAATTCACTATAATTCCACAAAAAGACATGGAAAAAAATCCACCATTACTCTTCAAATGAAATCCCATAGTATTCTATTTTTCTTAGGCATACAGTGTTCCCAACAGAGTGGACATCTTCCAAAAAAACATTTATCACTTAATCACCAAATCATGTTCTAATGTTGAGGATATCCTTTTGATAAACATAATACCCCAAATAAACATATTATTTGTCAATAATATCATTTAACTAAAAAAATTAGTTACACTAACCTGGGACATCACGTAGTCTACTTGTAGGCGATAGATCTCAATCGCATTTAGGTTGTGGGTTATATTCTTGTATCTTTGTCTGACACTGTGGGTTGTAACATTATCTACATGTTGTACTTTTTTAAAATCTATATTTTATAACATTACAAAAATGAGATAAATTCATCAAAATAACAATAACATAATTTCACCCAAAATGCTATCTCATACCTCGCATTTTCATCCCAAAATTTAATAACTTGTAATTGCCTAAAATATAAGGATCATAGAAACTTAAATGGTTATTTATAACTATATCCACAATAGAAACGATAATTCTTCCTAAAATAGCCTTTTCACATTACAAACTGTAGGGGTACACATACAAGAGAAAAGTTTTCCAAAGTAATCCCATCAAAAAAGAGCACTAATAATTTTAGACATTTCACCCTCCATTTATTTCCACACAAGTTCTTCCTTGACCAAGAGGTTATATTATATAATTGGTAATTCAATCGATTAATGCCCAGGTCCCCTACATGTACATCAAATGACTTTAAATGGATTCTTGGGATCATTTTTATTTTCTTTCGTAGTACTCTTCATTTTTCCTCAGCAATTCTTTACTTTATGTCCTTCTTTCCCAAACATAAAGCATATCCTTATTCCATTGATAAAATTTCAAAGGTGTCTCCTTCTAAATTTCTTGCATGATGTGAATAGTGCTTTGTTTTCTCCATGGTCTCCACTGCTGGAGCTCTTATCATTCACCACCTTCCTCTTTTTTGTTGAGTCCCAGAGTTTGTTAATATATATGTTTTTCATCATATTTTTGGAAAAATGATTCGGTATGAGAATGATATCATTTACAATTGTCAACATTCCATTTCGTTTCTCATTTCTACCACTACGCCCACCTTGTATATCATGTTCAATTTTACTATAACTTCCTTAAAATCCAGCCATTGACTAACACAAGAAAGCATAGTGTGAGCAATAAAATCTATTATAGAATATCATAACAATATATTTTAAATCTAAAACAACTTAGGATTAACCATGTTTATTTATTCTCATCTTATATTAAAATATTTAAAATCAGTTTGTAATGAAAATGTGAATTATTGAAATCATATCCCCCGGGAGTGTCATAACCAAGAGTGCAGCAAGGCATATTATCCTGTACCAGGACACCCCTAGTCAAGCCTGAAACTCTTTGTCTTAGTTTTCACTCCAAGGTACTTCTATGTCAGAGACGCCTCTACCAGGTCATATCCAGAAAGGGATGTATTTCTTGGAAAATCCACATAATATTATCACTACCAAATTTTTTGGATGTTCTTCTATACTAATCCTCAATTTCTATCTTAAGGTAGTGTTTTTTAATCATATTTTTTCTAAATCTAGCTTCTAAGGTTTTTACTAAACTTCCTTTGACACCTAATGTAATGCCCTGACCATAGTTACCAAGAATTAGTGCATTATTACATAACATTGGCATGATACAAGGAATCATGTCCCAAAAGACCGATCAGTTTTGTATCCTTTGAATTACTAGATTCATACCTACGTTTTATAGTACATCATGAAAAAAACATTGTGTCCCCTTTGAACACTCTTATATACCTTAGATTATTTCTCTAGGTTAATTATAATATAATTTTTTGCATCCTAGGAAAAATAAAACATAAGAAAAGGGTGAGCTCATATGATCAGTAAGGATAAAAATATAGTAGAAACTATCATAAATAAGAATAGACATTTAAAGAAATGTATAAGACTAGAACCCAAGCCTTTTAAACTTAATCATCAACATAATATGGAAAAGATATATCAAATAATGTCATTTACTTATTCACATGAATATTCTACTAGTCCGATAATCACATGTAATATTTATAGCCAATTTTATAATGATGGAATGCAAAAGGTCAGACATCATAACTACATAGTCAAGGCCTCGTGCCAAGACGAAAAATAATTTTTTTTCAAGGCCTTGTGCCAAGAAACCAGTTTTTATCATAAGACCTACCGATGCATCGAGGAGATATAGCTGTCTCCACCTTTAAATTACTATGTCCAATGTATTCCACATATAAAAAGGTTGAAACATAACATAAATAGTTCATATTAAAACTCGCATATGAAATGTTAATACTTTAACCATAAACCATGAATGGTATAAAAATAACACATCCACAGTCAAAAATATCACAAAACCTTCAATAAAATTTATAAGATTGTATCATAATGAGTCAAATTTAAACAAATGTAAAACCCAATGAAGGATGTTGACATAGATGAAAATAATCATTAAAACCATTTGAATGAAATATCCCCCTTTTCTTGAAAACATTTAAAAGTATCACTATTTATCAAGAATCCATTAAAATATATTTTGAATCAAAGTGTCACATAACACATTGAATATTTTAAAAGGAATTTTAATTTTTAAAACATACATGTCCATATAAATAAATCCTTAAAACCATTTTTAAAACATGGACATTAAAGAGAAAGAAATAGAAGAATAAAATTTTAAAACATTTAAAATGATATTTTAGTTAGAGTTCCTAACAAAATGAGAGATGCTAGAATACAAATATTTTTCGTAATAAAAACATTATAATATCAGGAGAAGAAAGGGGTTAAGGATATACTATGTCAAAGTATTGTATATAAAGTAAATAAATTTGAATTGGCGCATAACAACAAAGAAGTATCAATGGAATGTTAGTTGAGATGAATTCCCTTTATAAAGATCTTATCCTTAATTTAAGGTTATATCAATGACATAATTATTTTTGAAAAATATAAATACACTAAATATTATTAGATATTCAGTGTAACTAAATTGGTGGACATTCACACATATTCTTGTAAAAACAACACCAACGACATGGATGTTTAACTCAATGAGTAGAGATTGAGTTAAAATTACTCCTTTCATGTTCATATCGACGACTTGAGAATTTATCAATGGAGTGATTATGTGTATAAAACTTATATACACACAAACGGGAGTAGAAATTACTACATAAATAAATAAATAGTGATTTAACACATAATATTAGAGTAAAATAATCAATGATGTTTATGTAAAACCGAATGAGTGGAAATTGAAATTTGAAATTCTCTCACCGATTTGGTTACATACGAAACATACAACCCATGAAAGAAGTATCATCTAATAATTATTTAAATAACCCTAAATTAATGTATATTACTCAAAACATACAATCATGGGTAGTACACACACCACACAAAAGGTAATACTAGAAAATATACCATGAATCTCACGGGAATAAAAGTGAGATGAAGACCCTTTAACTCGAACATTTCCTTAGTATATGGTAGTTTAACCTCCTATATAATGGTGAAATCATTGTTATTAAATTATAATAGAACAAAATACTTAAATATGATATAATATATGCTCTTCTATTATTTCTTTGTTAATGATATTTCTGTTGTATCATTATTTTGTTTTTTAACTAATTCCGTTTCCTTTATATGTTTTGTTACGTAAGTCATGTTTTTTATGTATAAGATGTTTTGGATTCATATCTAGAATGATATTAAATTAATAACCATTATTTTTATTCAATAATTAAAATTATTCTTGAATGATTACGATGGGGAATGAATCTAATCGCATTCGTGGAGACGGTAATCCGTACTTACACACTAGCGACAATATCATTATATTGATGGTGAAATAGTTTGTAATTGTATGGTATATCATAGATAAAAAATAATTATAATGTTATATTTATAATTTATATCAGTTATAATCTGTATTATACCCATCCAAAAAATGAAGTGTTTGAATAGCAAACAACAGCAGGACGTGGAGACGGTGGGCCGTACAAATGCATGTATGGTGACTTTGTCATTTGTAGGATGTATTGAATAACGAATATGGTTTTACCATTTTTATAATAACATCATAGTATGTAGAAGGAACTGGATTTATTATTTTGGTATAGAAACAACAATGAAATATGAAGTGGAAGAGGAAAATAACATGGAAGAGGGTTGTGGAATTATTATCTCTTCTTCGTGTGTTTCTTTTTGAGTTGATCAAAATGGATCCTTAGGATGGATTTATGATCAATTTAAGGCCACTAGTTCGAAGTGAGGATAGTTGGGAGGATATTTGGGCAGGGTTTGGTGAAGCCAAATGGCTCTAGAGATGTGATTTTGAGAGAAGGGGAAGTACCCTTTTATAAGAGAGGCAACAGTCACTTTAGGAAAACCTTGAAATATTATTTTATGACAAAATTATATTCAGTTTCAAATGGATAAAAAATGATTTATTTCGATAATAAGGTAGGTATGGGTCATATTACCATTATCAAATAGGATTTAGATAGGTATAGGTCACCATATTAATTTTATCTTTTAGATTTAACTCTTATTTAAATAGTTTAACTTTTATCATGTATTATTGTATTATAATAATATATGGTTAATAATCATACTATAAAATGCCAAGAGAACCCATAGTGGTTAATTAATGATATATATGTTATTATATAAGTCCTTTGGCTGAACCTTATATTTTTAGGACTATTATATCATTTAATAATATAGTATTTTTTTAAACTCATTTATGTCAATTTTGACAGTATTTAGTATTTTGTTCTCGTTAAATTCATAAAAACATTATTACCCTAAAAAAAATTCATTTAATCAACCCTAAAATGTCTTAGTATCATAGAAAATTAGTAATTTTCATCAAAAGTCACAAATTACATTTATTTGGATGTTTATAATATCAATTATTTTAATCATTTATTAATAAGATAATTACTACATCATCATTGTGTCATAAATAAATTAAATTATATAATTTATAAAAATTATAAATAAAATAAAAAATGTAATAAATATTTTTATCTTTATAAAGAATATTTATAGTCAAAATTATCTTATGTATAACCCAATATTAAAGATTATTTAGTTAATAAAGTTTGAATATAACACTTTTAACTCTACTTCAAATAAAATAATAATAAATGTTGTAATCTAATAAAAATGGAAGAAAAGGATAATATTTTATTTCTAAGGTTGATTTTGGTCGAAATAAACTTATCCAATAGAATTATGACACGTGTTAGGATAATAATAATATCATTTTTTCCATTAATTACCCTATTTACTTTTAATCGTGGTAAATAAGAGTTAAAAGATACTATTCAAAAAAATTATTTTTCATTTTATTGAACTACATTTTACTTAATGATATCAACTGTGAAACATGGATTTTTTAAATTCAATTCATATTTTTTGTAAAATTATGTTTTATGCAAATTTGCAAATGCTCCCAGAAGCTGGGTAAAAGACGATAAGAAGTTCAATTAAATCTTATATATCTAATATTATTATAAAATGACTACAATTAATTAAATTTAACATATATAGGTATTATGTATCTATTTTTACCTAAAATAAATAATGTAATTAATTATTTAAATAAAAATCCAGTTTTAAATAAAAACGCAGTGTTTTTCACTATTCATAAAAAATTGAATGTTTTCAGCAAAATACCCAAAATTCACTTTAAGATAATTTTGATATTCCGAATTCAAAAATGAGGTCCATTTTGAAAAATAAAATTTATAAATTTTTAAAATGTGGGTATTACAATTCATAACGGCTAGTTAGATTGGTCGTGGTATGTTGAAACTCCATGTTGCGTAGCAGAAGCTACTGCATTATTCAAAGGGAAACGTACTGTAAAAGCTTGGGGTGTTATAGAGTCTATGTTAATAGTTTTAGGTTCTCTTAGGGGTCGGTGATTACTTGGGTAATGGTCCCCTAAACCTTATCACTAAGTTTTTTATCATCACAAATTACCCATTTGATGTATTTATTGTGAGTTATGTTTTGGTTTAATTTTTTATTATGTGTTCTTAATGGAAAATGGTTTTTGACGGAAAATTGTTTTCGAATTAAAAATGTTTTTATGGTCGATTTATTTTTTAAAAATCCACATTTGTAATAAAAAAATTTCCTTTAGGTGAAGTGGTTTTGATTAAGGAATGGGGAATGGTGGTTTCAGAAAAGAGTTTTTATTTTGATTGTGGTGTTTTCTTCTTTATGTTTTTATTATGAATGTGTTATTTTGGTTGAGTTTTCATTTGATGATGATAATGGTATTCAGTTTTATTATGTTATGTGTATTCCACCCAGAAATGATCCCATCATTCTTAGTGGGTCTCTTGTTGTTTTGGTCCCTTTTTAGACTCAGAATGGTGTGGCTGAGTGAAGTAAATTTCAGTCATTTTAGATATATCATAGTTATTGTTGTTTGGTGGAGGAAGTTGAGTTGATTTATAAAGATTAGGATGACTTTAGGTTACATGGAACTCTTAATTCTTGGAGATTTTTTTCTATTATGTGTTAATTTTTAGGTCCATCTCTAGATAGACGGAAGGAGATCATCACATCATCATTGCAAGTTGGGATTATAAATACTGTGTTTAATACCAGTTTTATAAATGGTTCGTATTAGAGGAGGTGAAGGTAATGAAAGTGGTAGAGATGTTGGATATTAGGTAAGGTTAGCAGATGATGAATTCTTATGTTTTCTATTTCAAAGAGATACTTTCCTTTAATCAGAATGTTTTTAGTGGATCTGGTAAATATTTCTATCTTTGTGTGGGGAATTTATTCTGAATTAATGAAGCCTATTCGAACATTAGGTGATGTTATGTTTGAGGATTTTATCTGAGAAACATTTCTAGATGAGTTGGTTTCCAGAGTACAATCTATTATAGTTTGTGATCTAGTTTCCCATGTCATCCATGAAGGTTCCTCTTATAGTGAGAGGTGTATTAAAGAAAGACCATTACCATAGAGGTATTACTTGTTAGTTCTAGATTATCATTCATTGTAACCTTTTATTTTATTTATTTCAATGTGACACATTTGGGAATTCATATCTGTGCTTTTGTAATCTTCTGATGCCTTTCTATCGATGTGACTCTTTGAGTCACTTGGAGAAATTTTGAAAGTGGTGTTTCTAAAAGTGGAAATTTATGTTAGAGGATATTTGGACCTCGTTTAGGGGGAAATTATGCTTCAAACCATAGGGAACCAATCTCAGGCCCCATAGGTATTCTATTCATGAAGTAAGGAATCATTAGTGGTGTAGGGAACCATAGTTCATATCCTTCCAATGATATTGGAGTGGTAGTGGTTTATGTGTCTCTTCTGTGGTTTCCTTGGTTGTTGTTTGTTTTTTTTCTTCATTTCATCTCATGAATTCATTCTTGTTTTATGTTTCTCTTTTTAGGATAACATCCATGAATTCATTTTCATATAGTTTCGGTAGTTCTGTCCTATGGATGTAGATCTTTTTAATGGTTGTAACTTTCTGAATTTGAGTAATTGATTAGTTTCTCCCTATTGTGTGTTCCTAGACCCATTGTGAATTGGTTTTGTTTTCTAGTTTTTTTCATTTGGGAGATTCTTGATCCTTTTTGAAATGATTAATTTTAATTTGTTTTAACCATTTTTTTGAGATCCCTCTGTGAGCAATCCAATATGTCACATGTTTTTTGGATCATGTTAGGATTTCCTCGTGGATTGTGCTTATATTTATATGTAGGTAGTTCTAATGATGTTCGGTTCTACTGGATTCCTTATGGTGGTGATAAATTTTATATTTTTATACATGGTCATTCTAATTGTGGGTTTCTCTAGAGCTGGTCATTTGTGACTTGTTTAGTGAACTGTCATACTGAGGTTTGTGGATTCATCTCACCTTGTTCTTTTTGAGAATGAGTCTTATTCTTCATTTAGTTGGGTGAATTTTATGCTGGAAAATGTGTTTGTGCCCAACAATTATTTATTCTTTATTTAATTGTTTTCATGATATTGGATCATTTGGTTAAGTTTCTAGTCGATTTATCGATGAATATAATTGAGTTGTGGAGTTTCTATGTGAGTTTTGGCCCTGTCCATAGTTTCTGAGCACAATTTATTGGTAAACCATTTATCCATATGAGATTGAGTTCCTTTTAAACTAATTTTATTCAATAATAGTTTTCCTTGTAGGGATTATTCATGGGTTGAGAAAAATATTGTGAGGCCATGTAATAACTGCATGTCTTGATGTTGGTTTTAGGGTCATGGAATATGGCTTGCGCATGGTTAGTAGAAACCCTGTGGCCTGCATTCATGGAGGATATTTAATTTGATAGATCCAAACCCCATGGTTGGTGAATGGTTTCCCAAAAAATGCAGTAAAAATGTGTGGGTGTCCCTCTTCTTCAGTAGAGTGGGGATGGTAGGCTGTTGCTTTTGCAAATTCTATGGCCAAACTATGTGACTTTCCCAATTCATTAAAAATTTGAAATTTCATTCTTGAACCTCATTATTTTTATCCTAAAATCATATACTATATTTCCCAACTAATTTTTGTAGTCCTAGTAGAGCCTTGAGAGGAACTCTCTTTTCCACCATAGTGGATTATTTGTGATTCTCTTTCAAATAATGGGTACTTTTCTACTTGGGTAAGATTTCTTATCCCTCTTCTTCTCTCACATATTCTTTATTATCCCTTATTAGATTTACCTATATTTGAATGAAACCTAGTGTGTGTGTTGGATTATGTGGATCAATTTATATGATGTTTGGATGAGTGGATTATTAATTGTTCTTAGTTCTCCCTTCCTCAAAATTTTTGTTATATCCCAACATTGTTGAGTAAGGTGTTTCTGTATATTTCATTTCTGACTCATTCCATTGATGCTTGATTTTTCCTTAAATTCATTTCAAATTCTATGATTTATCTTGTCATTTGTTAGTGTGATTTTTTTGGGGATTTAAATGTTTTAAATTAAACAAAAATGGGGTTTCAAAGGATTTTATTAACTTTACATATTTATATATAGGAATAAATGTTCGGTAAAATTCCACTAGACCATTAAAGATGAAATTGGGTGTTTTGAGGTAGCAATTAGCCTCGATTTTGTTTTATTTGAATATTGTCTTGTGTAATTGAGCATTATGTATGTGAATTGGGTTTATTATTATGGATTTATGTTTGTGTGTAATCCATGGTATGTTATTTGGAGGCTTTATGTGTGTTAGTAATTAGAACAGCATGTTCCTGGATGGTTCTATATGAATAATCCATTGGATGTGGTCATATACATAGGTGCATGGGTACCCATATGGATAAGATGATGAATGATAATGGGCTTCTATAATGATGTTCACAAAAAAAATACTACCATCCAAAACACATTCCCACTATCTTCTTCATATCCATTTAATCCTCATTTTTATGTGGTGTTTAAAGCCCCAAATTCATTCTCAAGTGGATTCATGGTTTCAAAGAGAATAAAGGTTGGTTCATATGTGTTTTAAAAGACATGGACTATTTTCTGTCATTGGTTGTGAATTGTAAACTAAATGAGAAGAAGGGTTTTTAATAATTATTCATGAAAATTGTATATTTTTACCCTTGACATTGGAAAATAATTTGGAAATGGGTCTGATTTTAAAATGTTAAAGTCTTGGTTGAATCTTTTTGAAATTTTTGAAAAGATTCATTTTCATGGGACATGATGTGTTGCACTAATTGGAATATTGGATAAACTATTATATCATGGGACCCACTATGGTGGTCCCTTTGAGGAGAGGTGCATCACATAGGCAGTTTTGGGTTTTGGGTTAGGAAATGGTGATGGATATGGGTTTCAGTGCGACACACAAGTGGGGACCTCCCTAGATACCATTAATTAATATAATTGGATTTATTGGTTTTATCTATCAAGTAATGTTAAGGTTTCTTATTGACCCTGATTAGAGGAGTTGGTACCCCTTCATTTTTCTGAGAGGACAACTAGTACATGACACAATATTTTCTCATTTATAGTGTCTAGTTGGTTATTGACTATAGAGTTGCACCATACCCTTATAAGTGATTATGAATTGAGTACACCAATTTATTTCTTCTAGGGGTGTTTAGTAAATTACCATAATTAATTATATGTGTGTTCTATTTCATTTTGTATCATGTTGGATATTATCCTTTCATGTTTATACCATCTTATTTTGTATCATTCACTTTCATAACAACCCTTTTTGATCATGTAGTATGGATTTTTAATTGTGAACTAGTTTGGAATCATGTTATTTAATGTAAAATCATTATATAATGAAATCCACGTCTCTGTTTTTCTAAAAATGCAATTTTTTGGAATTCTATGGTTGTTTCATTAAAATGATCAAAACCATTTTTTAAATGTATTTAAAAACGGTGTTTATGGATTATTTAGGGAATGAAAATGTATCGTCTCTATGTTGGTTACATACTGAGATAGTGTATGCTAAAAACCTACTTCTTTCACTCAGAATTAGTTGTCCATATCTATTTGGTAGGTTCATGTTTCTTGTTTAGTTAATACATTAGAGAAGTTTTTTATTCTAGTTAGCATTGGCCAAGTGTTCATGTAGAGATCTTGTCATCACGAGACAGTTTTTGTTTTTCTTATAATTTCTATTTTTTAGTCATAGATGTATTTATATATTATTATGTTGTTAATGGTGTTAATTTTTGGTTCTTTTTATGTACATATTTTTGGCTATTTGATTCCGGTTTTTAATTGGGATAAATCATTCCCACTATGTTTATCAATGATGCTCGGTGCTAGTTGACATCATGGGTGTATAAGGAATACCTCTGTAGACATATCACAGACCGAGTCGAGTGTGAAGTTAGATGGAATCTTGACATTTTTCATCAAATAATATATTATAATCGGAACAATATACACCACATAAATGATTAATTGGTGAATATGGTATCTATCACATAGTGGTAAAAGTTATAATAGAGACCCTTACCTCAGGTCATACATCTTTATTATGTGTATGATCCTCCTATATAATAAATATATGCATTTAATATATATATATTAATTTAAAATAATAAAATATCTCATACAATATATTATTTAATTTTAGTCTTTTATCACCATTTTATTATAAATTCTTTTGTAAATTCACTTTTTCACAAGATAATTGTTTTTTTCCATGAATGTATTAATTCAGTAATTTAGGTTATATTAATTTCATACTGTATGTGTCATTAGAATAATGTAAAACGTATATAAATATAATATATATTCATTATATGTGTAGTTATGGTAATCTACTAATGTTAGAGATAGAAAATGGATCATACCTTTCTTGGAGATGGTAGGTTTTACGTGCAATGGATGTTGATTCAATTTTTCTTTCCTTGTATGAAAGGAAAGGATAACAAATAAAATTTTAAAATTCTGAATTAATTTATATTTAATAAATTTTATTTATTTCAATAAAATAACTCCATAATATAATCCACTTAAATATTAAAAAAACATTTAGCATCTCTCTGTGGTGGTAGTAGTCTATATGTACACTCGCGCAACAGTAACATTTGACAAAATATTAGACTATATAAATTTATGTAAAATATTATATTTCCAAAATTATGATAAAGAGATTAATATCATAGATATTCTTTAATTATAGGATTAAATCCTTCCATTTAATGTGTATGTTAAAAAATATTCACATTTCGTTTTAAGGTGGTAGTCCAGCGTACACATGAGAGACATTCTCGTATCTCCCATGGAATAGAAATTTATAATGTATATGTGATATAAAAATTTAAAAATTATAATAATATTATAAATATAATATATATGTTTCAAATCTAATATTAAATTCATCCATTAATGGTGCTGGTGGAAAACAAATTAAATCATTTCGGAAGGTGGTAGTTCAACATACACATGATCGAAGTTTTTGCTTACATTTGATAGATGTGGAAATGGATATTAGTTATTAAATTAACTTCATAAAATATATGTATAAATGCGATATTGGGGAAATTATATTATAATATTTTAATATTATTTTAGTGAGGTGGAATAAGAATGAAAGCAAATATGATCATTTAGTAATTTTACCTCTTTTTCAAAGAGCCTCTTTAGGTTTACACCTAAATACTTCATATGAAAGATACATAATAAAAATAAGACATTTTTAATGTGGTTATGGAAGTAAATAATATATTTGGGTAGGGATTTACTATACCAAAGGGTTTTGTATGTTCGATGATGTACAGAGTTTTGGTGGCCATTTATAAGTGTGAGAGTGGATACACATGAAATTTTTTAATACATACTGTCATAACCACATTATCCTAGTAAAAAGGTGAAAAAATGGAAAATTAATGAACCCTAGAAGTTATAATATCTATATATTTACATAAAAGGGTTTTTGGAAAAGTTTATGATCCTTTTTTTTACTTTATCTTCTTAGTATAACCACATATTAGACCAATTTTTACATTAAATTCATTTATTAATTTTATTTCACTATTAAATATGGTAGAAAATATGTTAACATTATTAGATATTATAAATTTATATTTTATACAATACTTAATCCATTTATCCAAATTAAATTAAAAAATATGGAAGAATTAAATTTAAAATTAAATAAAAATTACGAAGAATGTGCGATTTTCCAAAAAACAATCTAATAAGTATAAACTTTATTAATACCAAAATTTAATATGAAATTGATTATGACGAACTAAAATAGTTAATTTAAAAAGTAATTTATCTAAATTTAATTTAAAATCAATTTAAAATATAATTATAAATTTTTATTAATTTAAAAAAATTCCATTTTTCAAAAAAAATGAATGATTTTTAAAACTAATATAAAAAACAATTTTATATTTCTAAAAAAAATTCTCCCAATAATAACATTCACATGTAGATTTAAAAAATGATGATAATTTTTCTAGTAATTTTTCTATAATGGGTGGAAATTATTTTTAAATTATGTTTCCAAAGGACAATAAATCCACATTTTTGTAAAAAATACCATTTTTCAAGAAACATTTCTTTCTCATTGAATGGTTATAATGTAATTTATAATCAGTATATAACCATTGATTTTTTATAAATTTATAATTCATATAATTTTAATAATTTGTTACAGTCAATTAATACCTACCATCATAACAGATAGGTTATAATAGTCATGTTTAAAGAGAGAAATTTTAATTTAATATCACTTTTCATTGAATATCTTCGTTGCATTCATTTAAAGTTATTAATAAGATTAACATTATTTGAAAATAAATGTATCATAAAGTTATGGGGTGTTATATTTTCTTCTTTGCACAATATTATGTGTCCTATACACTATCGAAAATGATGTTCCTCTTTTAAAATCCTAGGGTGTTACATAGAAAAACAATATATAGTAATGATATTTAGCAATTAAAAATATTGTTGTTGGAAAAATGATTATTGGAAATATGGTGAACATATTTTCATTGAAAATATAGTCATTATAAATATATATATCTAATAGGTATATTTATCATGTCTAATTGTTTTGTTATATTATTTGTATTATATTTTACTAATAAAAAATAATTAAATACAATATAATATTAAACCATTATTAATCTATATATTTATGAATTATTTATTATTATTATTGTTTTTATTTATATATATTATGGAAATATATAATTCAATGAAATAAATTAATAATAAAAGATTTTTAAAATTAAAATTTTAGAATATAAAAACAATGTTTTTTGGTATGTAGTAAAATAATTAATATAAAGTTAATATATTTCAAAAGATTTATTTTTTAAGTGTTTGGTAATTTTTGTAACCCAGAAATACTGATTTATTTTTGTGAAATGTACCCCGAATATTAATATAAGGTCTTGGAAATTAGATGAAATGAAACAAAACACATTAAGATCTTGAATCATTTAATAATCACTATGATAGAGAGTAGTTGAATTAGTGATCCAGTTTTTTAATGAATTTTTACTACTTTAATTGGAAAACTATTTCAATTATATATCTGATCCAATATTCATGTAACCTTATGTAATTCCATGATTTATTTAGTATATGGAGGCTTAGAAGACAATAATTTTCATATTTTTTCTGAAAGGAAGACTCCTTACCATGTTGGTTATTCACAAAAACATGAAATCTCACCTATATTATTTTTATGAATTATAATGCTCAATATAGAGTCACACTATATCTTAAATATCACATTCATATAGGATGATCATTATACTACTTCACATATTTTTAACACAGTCAACCCTGGCCATATTCTTCTTACTCAACATATGAGGGTCTTTATAGTGCTTTATATAGTTGTACCAGAGTCCACACTGTTGGATTAATAATGTTCTTCCAACATACCCATGTTATTTATGTTAGGATAAAGTTAAAAAAAAGAATTATAATATTGAAATATTTTTATTCATATTTGTTCATTATGTTTTATCGTTATTTATTTAATTATTATTTTAAATCTATATATCTGTAGGATAGTGAAATTTTACTATGTATATAAAATTAGCTAATTTATTAAATTGACTACATGGATTCTGGGCGACATTAAGAAATTAATTACATCAACCTAGTAGGTGAAGGATATTTCTTCCTAAATATGCTATGCCAAAAAAAAATTCTATGTGGAAATAACTTATACCAAAGTATCATTTACACAAGAAAATGGTTTGAATGATGAAATAGCTATGTGAATAATATATTTAGAGTAATCATCTAGGTATTTAATATTTTTCACATACTCTTGTATTTTGTGTCAATACTAGTATTAAAGGCACCCTATAATCCTGAATCAAAATTCAATATAAAATCCTCGAAAACCCCAATATCTAGGTCATGTAGATTTAATTATAGATTCCCCTAGGTTCCGATATGGTTCAAATATTGGTCTTTTTCAGTCATCATATATGTTAGTGTTATCATCGGCTGATGGTGACATGTTTGGGGGCTAACTCAACAGAGTCATTGGAAACCTGGATAAGTGATGGGGGATCATTGGAAGAAATTAAGGAATCAATGGTAGGTTTCCTCACATTATGTTTTAATATTAATCAAGTGAGATGCAACATCATGTGATCATGATGGTGGTGATAGCATCAATCCTCAGTTTACTGATAACAACATGAAGCGACAACTTTTACGAATAAAGAGGGGTGGTAAAACAAAAAATGTTCCAGATACAACATTGTAGTCCCAAAAGAGTTTCAGGGAAAGAAGAAACCAATATAAATCTAATGAAATTTATTGATTTAGAGGGTATGAATTCACCATCATGAAAGGGAACCAAGTATTTTTGGCTTGAGGCATTTAATACTGACCAGAATTGCAGGTTGAATACTTAGATGAAAAAAATAAATAGCTTGTGAGTGGTTTATACTGAGTTTGTGGCCTTTGGTCCTTCAATGGTCTTGTACTGAACCAAGTTCTTATGGTCATACATGCCACAAAAGGTTACCCCTCAACCCATTTTAAAAAGGGATTATCTAAAAAATTAATACAAAAATAATTCCCTCATTCTTTTAGGATGGAGTAATCAGGTATATGAATTGGATAAGTGTAAAAATTTTCTATGTGGTTCCAAATGGATTCATAATATATTCATCATTTGATAATTCCACAACAAGAATAATAATTCTATTTTAGTAATTCAGATTCATGATAGATGTCTACATGATTTGTCCATGTGAAAAAATTGGATACATGAGGAAGGAATACATGATCTCAAAAATATAGAACTTATCTACAATGTCAACTGAAGTCCTCTATATGGTTCGGTAACCTAAAAAATTATTACGAGTTGGGTAACATTAGTTGTATTTAATAATATCGTAAAATAAAAAGATATTTTAAAAAAATTTAAAAAAAAATAAATACAATTTTATGTAATAAGAGAAGATAATATTATAAGAATAATTTAGTTATTAGTTCTATTTGTGTCGTATTTTTTAGAAAAATACCTCTATAATTTATTTCAAGGACTATATCATAGTGGATATTTTACATTCCAATAACAATGGATGTTTTTAGAAGAGTATTCATTGAAAATGTGTGATATATAGTGAAAATACACAAAAACTAAATAGATCAACTACACTCTTCTACCCTACCTCTCTCTCTCTCTCAATATCTTGATTCATTGTGTGCTATTTTGATGAAAACTAAAAATAATGAATATGGTTTGTACTCTACTATTATGATTGAATTCTAAATCCTATAGTGTTTAAGATATTTTCCACGATCAATATTTCACTCCAATATCTTCTATCAGATAGTTATTCACATTGGTTAGTTTCATCCTAAAATAGTGAGCTTTATTTTTTATATTTTATTAGTAATTCGAGATTTTGGAAGTTACTTGTCCATTAACGTTGTGGGGGAGGATGGTGTTTGTTAAGGCATTGTATGAGCCAGGAAAAATCTCTTTATATAATACTAAGTGTCTACTTCTTGAAATTTCTTATGTATACTATTGGAAAAGTTCTATATTTCCGTTATTAAATTACAAGTTATATTGATAATACCATTGCTCAAGTAGTGGATATCTATTGGATTGGAGTAGGGTATTTCTATACCCCAAACCACTATAATTATATAGTGATTAGTCTATCTATTAATGAATTGATTTAATATTTTTTCTTATTTTTAAAAAATATTAGATCATTTCATGTTATTATTAGTGTGGGTTATATTTCATGAAAATTTAATGACCTAAATTCAACCCTCTTGAGTCACAGTACAGTTGTTCTCCAGAAAGAAATTGGCATCATAGGAATTGAATTTCTAGTTATCAATTCCAAAAGGTTGAATCCTTACCATATTATTCAAAATTGATGTTGTTACTAATATATGAAAAGTCATGTATGTGGTACATTATCCTTACATCAATGGTGAATACTATTTTGGTAGGAAGGCATAGATTATGATATATTCGATGAACTGTTGTCTGATGGTTTATTTATATTCTATGAATCCTTTTGAAATTCCGAAGACAGATGCTAAAAAATGGGATGATAACGCAAAATATATCTATGATATATACTCCATATCCCAAAATTTCATCATATTTGTATAAGATCCCGATGATTACAAATAATTTTCCTTGAGTTCATTTGATTATGAGAGGAGAGAAATCATATTAGATTCTTATGATGGAACTAACAACTTATGAGATATTTGACACAATAATAAAAACATTTTTTTATATTTTTCAAAATGATTGATGGTGAAGGAATTACTCAATTACATAGATTACGTAGTGGGATTATAAATAATGGAATTACATTAAAAACACCAATTTATAAACTGGATCATTCTTGTAAAATACTTAAAACTTCTACAACGAATATTGATAAGAATATCAACATCTGTTATCACTTCTTGAAATATTTTCCATACCAATAGTTCCAAAATTTTGGAATATACTTGATTAACATTTATATTGCCTAAATAAATACTTATCCAAAATGTGGGAATATACGCTAGTGGGAAAGGCCTAATAGAATAGTTATTAGTGAACCATTTGGATAGGGTTAATGAAATATTACATATACCAATGACTTTTTAGTGAAAGCTTGTATAGACCTACACAAAAATTGAAACAATTGGTATATCCCTATTAAAAATGATTCATATTTTGATATATCTATATACCAATGGCTTTGAAACCATTGGAAAATACCTCCCAACTCCACACATAGAAGTACCTTGACCCATCCAAAATAGCCTAAAAATTCAACAAAAATCACCCATGGACCAAAAACCCCCATAAATAACACTAACACTCACCACGCTGCCCAAATAGCCACCAAAAACAACCGTAAATCACACCATCACCCCCACAATGATAAATTACCTTAAAGAAAACATAATAAAAAAATTAAAAAATGATAAAAAACCCATTAGTTATTTATTACGTGAATATAAACACTCAAAACATCACATATATTCATTCCAAACTTATCATCAAGAATATAATGTCCTAAATTTCATTCAAAAATGAAAAGGATCATTCTTCCCCTCATAACCATCACTATAACCGTTATTCTCATTATCATCCTCATCATCAATCTTTTCATCATCCATTACCCAATACTCAAAATCCCCATCTCTAGGAAAATCATCATCCTGACCAATACTAGGACTTCTCCCTATTCCACTATATAAAGTATGCATCATCATCATATATTCATCATAAGCTATGGAGGTATCTAGATGATGTTATAGAAATAAGGATAACATAAATTTCATAAATTCATCATTTCCACATTGACTCTATTCAAACCCATATATGAACATTTATTGGTCATTTTCTGTTTGGTACTAAGCCTATAATGCCCATGAATTATTTTTTCTAACTCAATGCTACCAAAACTATCACTTGATGTAATATAATATCAATTTAGGAAATTAATCTTCCTTAGCCATCATCGTGCTCTTCTATGGTTCTGATCTCCCAAAACCAGATGTAAGTGATAGTTCGACCAAAAGTTGTCAACATCACACTCATCATCGGTCTCCAAGTCACACTATTAGAAATTTAAATATACAATTTAGTTACAAAATACATATTTAAATTTGAAATCGATAAGGTAAAACATAAAATCTTCTAGGATTCTGATTTTTTTAATACACCTCAATCATTCTTATATATATTTGATAAAAAAATTACCCTCAAGGCACACATAATATAATATTAAAATCCTCCCTCTATAATGAAATTTAATTTAGATCCCCATAATTTAAAATAGGTTATTATTAGTTAATTTCAAAAGTAAAATTATATAGATATGCTCGATGGTGTAATATGATTTTCTATAATATACTATTTTTTAATATGATGAAATAATTATTTGATAAATTAACATTCATTGTAATTTAAGTATTACTTTTTGTATATATTATTTCTCAGAATACGAGGAATATTTAATTATATAATAATGGAAATGGAATTTATTTTTTGAAAAAAGCATATTATGATTAAATACAACTATAATAGGTTAAATTGGAAATGTCAAATATATGTTATATTTGTTCCTTTTTGGTTTTTTATATTTCAATAATTTAATTTTAATTCACTTAAATTAGGAAAAAGAAAGGTAAAATTTTCATTAATGGATATTTATGACATTGTATAGTCATTATGGACGTTTGTTTTTGTTAAAAATATGCATGAATGAATATTATTTATTTTTTATTTGGTTAATGAATTCTAATTTTTGGATAGAATTAGATTATGTTTGGTCTATATGGTTTTGATCCTTATTTTTCATATTCTGTTTTACATGGTATGATTTTATTTAGTTATTTTCAATTCAATTTTTTTATTTATGGTTAAATTTAATTCAATTCATATTGATTCAACTAAATTTAATTTTCCTTAATGATCTATGATTTCATTATGTTCATATTCTTTCTGTCATCATTATTTAGTTTGGTTTATTCTAGATTATAATTATTTTATTTCATTGACATATTTTTGTTTATGAATTTTTATTATAACTTGATTTAGTTTTTCACCCATCAAATTATACATTTTTTATATGTTAAATTATATTTAATTAGTTATGTTATATTTTATTTGATTTACTCCAACTCAATTCAATTCAATTTTATCTATTTTAGTATGATTTATTTTATTTTTTATTCACTTTATTATATCATTTTAAGATTAGTACATTTTGGTTTTTTGTTTTATGTGGGTGTTTTTTATAATTAGGTTTGTTTAGTGTCATTAGATTCTGATCATTTCAGTTTGATAGTGTTAAATTTTTGTTTCTTGTTGATTTTTCATGGTTAGGATTTGCTGTTTCATGATGCACTGATTTCGTTTTGTTCCTTAATTATTTGTTTTTATGTTTCTTATTCATTTATTTATGGTTGATTTAGGGCTATATAATTAATGTTTATTTTGTTTTTCATATTGAATCTCAGGATATTTATGTTTGATTTAATTTGTATAATGCTAGAAATATTTGAATTGTTTATTAAACTATAATTACTTATTGATTTATTTAATATCTTGGTACAATTTTGGTTGGAATTTTTTGGTATATTTAGATTGATTCAATATAATTAAATTATATTCACATTGAATTTGTTTGGTTCTTTTGGTTTTGGTTTTTTTGTTTCAGGTAATATTGAAATAGTTTCATGGAAATAAAAACACCCCATCAAATTGCAATTAATCTATATTTCTAAGAAGTTTCAACAACACCTTCAAACAATACCAATTATATATCAATAAATTCAAGGCCATTTAAAATAACCGAAAACAAATTCCATAAATTGAGTTTTATTCACTAAATCTAGAAAGCCAACAAATATATTCAATGATTGCATGTTAAAAATTTATGGCAGGTATTAAATATAAATAGATCATGAAATTGAAAAGGATATCATGGTTCAAATTTTTTGGAGCTTCTAGATTCATATATGGAAAATATATTACACTATTACATTGTAATTAAAAAATAGAAGAGGATAAAAATGATGTAACAATTCTTTATCTTGGAAGGGAAAAGAATAGTTGGTCTTAGAAAGATTGATATGTCCAATTTTTAATGGTATATAATAAAAGTATTCTCAATATATAAGTAAATATTTAAATGAATCGAAATGTGATATTTTAGGAATAGAATAAAATATGTAGGAAAAAAAGAAAGTACTAGTCCTAGAAAAACCCAATGTAAATCTTAATAGGTACCACACTATGTTTCAATACACAAATGAGTTTCATACCTATTTCCTCTCAAGTTCCAACATCATATTCCACCCCAAAGTGTGGAGTTATTTCTTAGCATCCTAATTTTTTTCTATGTTCCACTCACATAATGATAAATAATTTTCAATGATTAAAAATAATTTATTACTGAAAATTTATTTTAATTTTTATTCAAAATAATAATAATTTAATACCATGAACTCATTAGTCATCCAATAAGTAATCGTTTTGTAATAATATTTAATTAGACCCTCTTTCCTGAATGGTGTGGCCTCTAAATATATATGAACTGCAGATTTCCAACCACTATACATCACATACTTATATTCTCTT
Organism: Viscum album; assembly: GCA_963277665.1. Taxonomy (NCBI): domain Eukaryota; kingdom Viridiplantae; phylum Streptophyta; class Magnoliopsida; order Santalales; family Viscaceae; genus Viscum; species Viscum album. The sequence continues at coordinate 1,967,911,777 of OY728121.1, forward strand.
CACATATCACCTAATTCCATTAGTTGTGTTTCCATTACAGGATCACTATTGGGAAAATAAAAAGTTGTTGGAACCAAAATATTAATTAACATAAATATAATAATAATATAACATTAAATCAATTGAATTTTCCTATAAAAAATTTTCCCCAATAAAAATTATTTACCTCATTTGGATGAGGTCTCTATAAATGTTTCTTAGGATGAATGATGTTAGAGTATTGGTCAAGGTTCACCATAACAATCTGACATCCCCACCATGTTTTTCGATTATTTTATTGTCCTAATATTACTCCACCATCAATGCTATATGGTGGTTGCACACCACATGCATGCATGGACACCCACACCTCCTTTCCGAAGAGCAAAATGTTAAAGAAAAAAAATATTACATCAATTAATATTATTATGAAAATAAATGATGGTAAATGTTTTATTTATGGAATTCATAATATATACCTGAGGCATATTGTTTTGTGGGTGCCACTACATCCCTATGATCTGAAGGAACATCATCCTATACTGATGGAGTGGGACCCAATATCTTCGTTAGGGGGTTAAAATGTTTTAGTGTAGATGTCATAGGATTAAGGAATGGAGAATCTTGAGGAGAAGTATGTATGAAAAAAAGGATGACACATATATTTTTGGAAATGAATAATATGGATGGGATGTAGGAGGCATGATATCATAATGGAATGATAGGTGTGGAGGATAAGATGAAAATGGTGGTGAATACATTTTTCTCCAAAATATCTAAGATACCTCTAATGACACTGTGGGATCTAAAGGTGTTCAATAATTTATATTAGAGAATGGTATAATATGTAATTAGTTATGCTAAGTTGAGTGTGTAACTCATGTACTACCCCTCACATCATCTAATGAGCACTAGTATCACTAGGCTAGATGGATAATAACTGTCACCTAGGTGGTGGATCTGTATTGAAAGATAAAAACGAAAATAATGATATGAAATTATATGTTATTGATATATATATATATATATATATATTTGAAATAAAATACTGAAAATAGAGACAAATGGTGTGATTCACATCTCTATTATTGAATGAGTATGTTCTTCCATAATTTTACTCCAAATCATTTTAATTTTTTTCATTTCATGAATTTTAAAAAAAATATTGAAGTAATTATAAATCCATATCTAATGGGTAAGATAAATAAGAGAGAAAATTAGACATTCCATATTTTATGAATAATAATTTTCATTCAAAATAAATGAATTTGAGACATGAAATAACTATTAGACATTATAACTTTCATGATTGGATGAAATTAAAATCTCATTATGAGAGCATAATAAAAGTATTATAAAGAAATCGAATCATTTATGTGACTTAGTGTAAGAAATTAAAAACCATTATGTGTAGGACATCATAGTAGGTATTAGAAGGTACAACCCGCTTCATGAAAAGTTGATTATCACTTTGGTTTCCTTCAAATAAGAAAAAAAGTCTTAAGTTTTTAATTTTAATGAAAAAAATTAAAATCAAACATGAATAAAAAATTTATGGTCACCTACTTATACAATTATAATTATGTCACAATTATCTAGATTGAATAAAATTTTAAATAATTTTCAGACAGAAATCTGTGTAGTTGATGTACCTCAAAGTGTAAAAGCATTTTTAACCCCTTATTTACCATAAAAACATTTATACCACTAAGAAAAAGATCAATCAAATATCCATATTTAATCATTGATTACATGTATTGAAATTTCATAAAAATAAAACCAATTTTGAATCAGAATGGTGATTCAAATTTTTAATTAAAAAAAAAAAACCTACACTTCGATTCATAGTGATACAAAAATGAGTCATGTGATACTTATTTCATTAAATAAACAAAAAAAATAAATATATCCAAATATCTTAATGGTATTGGTTTCTTGGTTGAAAAACACCACATGTTGATTTTACAATAATTTTTGAGAAATAAAACATTCAAATATTATTTTAGGATTTCATTGATGCAACCAAAAAACCTACTAGATAAGGACTAACCTTAATGGATCCCTTATCCTCATGGTTTAACCACATTTTTTCCACTCTCACTTGAGTCTTCAAATATAAATTCTTAACTATTGTTTCTTCTTTTTACCCTCATGTGTTAAATCATGTGTATTATTAACATCACATATATTCTTTTAACATCAATTTATAGTATGAGGATATAATTTATAATATTAGGATATTCTTCTTACTATACCCATACCTTGGGATGTGTGTGTGACTAATATCTTAAGCATTATTAAATGAAAAATCTAAAAATCATTCAATTTTTTTGAAACCTTTTTTAGAGACAATTAGTTTCATATATCCAACCTATATGCATTCATAAAAAAAAATTTATATGTCGTTTTACAAAACTAATGAAACATGATTGGTGTTAAAATGAAAATATATTTTTGTAAATGAGAATTTTTCACTTTATATGAAACGATAACTGACACACTAGTCAATCTGAGAATCATAATATAAAAGACATTGTAATAGTTTATATATAATTCTATTTATATAAATCTATGATATTGAATTCAATTTTATTAATGAGTAATAGTTCTACAAAACACTACACATAATTGTGTTTGTAATGGTTGATTTTTCCACATAATCAATTAAAATTTTACCTTATGTTATTATTATTCTATAAATTCATGTATAATATAATACTATTTCTATGTAACAATATTATGTTTCACACATAAATTATGATGTTAGGTTGGATAAATCCATAATTAATGATTTCTCATATTGACTGACACTAATGTGATTCCTTAATTTCCATGAGATAAATTCAGAAAAGGTGATTCTATATATGTTTTATGTGTGATTATTTCATGTATTTATATAATTAAGGAACCTTAAATAGATGTTTCATGGTATTATATATAGGTTTTAAGGAAGGATAATTTGTATTTCTTACCCTGTAGACTTTTTCATTATTGTTTTTCAATGGAAATGTTGATGATGACTCTAAATGGGTAGATTTTTGGTAGAGAATGTGGGGGTATATTTTTTGATTTATGGATCACTTCCAATGTTGTGGGTGTGAATATGGTATAATCTTTAATGAGTGAGAAATCCAATTTTGAAGAGGTGTGTTGAGTAATTATGTAGAGGAATGTTGATGAATTCAATACTGATTAGTTTGGTAAAATTAATTCTTTTTAGTTTCATTTGAATCAATTATATTTGGAATTGTTTGGGGTTATTTGATTTTGTGTGGTATCATTTGGTATATTTTGGTTCTATTAAGGATGGATTAGTTTTCTAAGGCACAAAAAATATATCATTCACAACAAAATTATAAATTTCAAATTGAAGCATTATATAAATAAATCAATAAAATAAAAATTATTCTCATAACAATAATTTTCCAATAATTCTTTGAAAATATTTTAGAATATAAAATTTTAAAAATCACAAAATTTCATGAATATTTCATGTAGACATATATACCAAGTATGATATCGAAAAAAATAAAAAATCACTATACTTTAATGGCCTATAACTTATTACAAATTTCCACTAATATGTACTGATTATATTAAAAAAAACTCGCGCATCTCTATGATGCCTTTTGTATATTTGAAAATATTTAATGACCATACCCTCATCTATAAATTACATGACCAAATATCCTCACATGTTACCACTCATATCCCAAAGACATAATATTTTATATAAATGAAGAACCATTAATCCCAAAAAATAAATTACT